>CM046658.1:117875825-119112490 GCA_025594165.1 Tamias sibiricus | reverse complement strand
TTCGATCCTCAGCACCACATAAAAATAAAATAAAGATATTATATCCACCTAGCCGGGCGCGGTGGTGCACGCCTGTAATCCCAGCACTTTGGGAGGCTGAGGCAGGAGGATCGCGAGTTCAAAGCCAGCCTCAGCAATGGCGAGGCACTTAGCAACTCAGTGAGACCCTGTCTCTAAATAAAATACAAAAAAGGTCTGGGAGCCGGGCGCGGTGGCGCACGCCTGTAATCCCAGCACTTTGGGAGGCTGAGGCAGGAGGATCGCGAGTTCAAAGCCAGCCTCAGCAATGGCGAGGCACTTAGTAACTCAGGGAGACCCTGTCTCTAATAAAATACAAAAAAGGGCTAGGGATGTGGCCCAGTGGTCGAGTGCCCCTGAGTTCAATCCCTGGTACCAAAAAAAAAAAAAAAAAAAAAAGGTCTGGGGATGTGACCCAGTGGTCGAGTGCCCCTGAGTTCAATCCCCAGTACCACAAAAAAAAAAAAAAAAAAAGATATTATATCCACCTAAAACTTTAGAAAAAAGAATGTATGACATCAGGGCATGAACTGAGGAGTCTTACTAGAAGAGGGGAGTGTAGGACATGTGTGGGAAGTGAGGGAAAGCTGATACCTGGTATGTAACCTAGTGTCTTCCTAAAACCCTATCTAACTTGTGACCCCTCCAGATGCCCATCCAGGGAGGACTTCCCCCTGATTGAGACCGAGGATGAGGCATACCTACGGCGGATCAAGAGTAAGTCCACCTGGGGCTGGGGTTGTAGTTCAGTGGTAGATTGCTTGTCTGACATGTATGAGGCACTGGGTTTGATTCTCAGCACCCATAAAAATGAGTAAATAAAATAAAGGTATTGTGCCCATTTACAACTTAAAAAAAAAAGAAGTACACCTATAGGGAACTAGTCACATGATTTATTACATATCCATACAATGGAATACTACACAATTATTAACAAGATGAGATAGTGGCTAGGGTTGTGGCTCAGTGGTAGAGTGGCCACCTAATATGCATGAGGCACGGGGTTTGATCCTCAGCACCACATAAATATAAAATAAAGATATTGTGTCCACCTAAAACTAAAAAAATAAATAATGTAAATAATGTGGAGGGGCCAGGGTTGTGGCTCAGGGGTAGAGCACTTGTCTAGCGTATGTGAGGCACTGGGTTCAATCCCTGGCACCACATAAAAATAAATAAAATAAAGATATTGGAGCCGGTCGCGGTGGTGCACGCCTGTAATCCCAGCACTTGGGGGCCTGAAGCAGGAGGATCGCAAGTTCAAAGCCAGCCTCAGCAATGGCGAGGCACTTAGCAACTCAGTGAGACCCTGTCTCTAACTAAAATACAAAAAAGGGCTGGGGATGTGGCCCAGTGGTCAGTGGTCGTGTGCCCCTGAGTTTAATCCCTGGTACCAAAAAAAAAAAAAAAAGACAGAAAGTAATGTGGATAGCTAGGTTCAGTAGCTCATATCTGTAATCCTAGCAACTAGGAAGGCTGAGGCAGGAGAACTGCAAGTTCAAGGCCCTAAACAATTAAGTAAGACCCTGTCTCAAAATAAAACATTAAAAGGGCTGGGGATATGGGTCCATAGTTAAGTGCCCCTGGGTTAATCCCTAGTACCCCCACACGCATTTACAAAATGTGGGTAGATATAATTACATACATGTTTTGTGTGTGTATGTGTGTAATATTACTAGAAAGATATTTCTATGGCTGCCTCTGGGAGAGGAAATTAGGAAGACCAGGGTTTGGCAAGTAATTTACATTTTTATTATAGAGCCTTAATATTGGTTAGGGTGTATATGACCTAACTCCTATACAGAAATACCAACAAAAGTCCTTTTTTAAAAAAAGTAGATTATTGGGGCTAGGATTGTGGCTCAGCAGTAGAACGCTCGCCTAGCACATGCGCACCCAGGTTCGATCCTCAGCACCACGTAAGAATAAAGGCATTGTGTACAACGAAAACAAATAAATAAATATTTTTTTAAAAAAGTAGATTATTCCTTGGCTAGACACAGTGCCATATGCCTGTAATCCCAACAACTCAGGAAGCTGAGGCAGGAGGATTACAAGTTCAAGGCCAGCTTCAGCAACTTAGTGAGACCCTGTCTCAAAATAAAAATTGTTAGGAGCCGGGTGCGGTGGCGCACGCCTGTAATCCCAGCACTTGGGAGGCTGAGGCAGGAGGATCGTGAATTCAAAGCCAGACTCAGCAATGGCGAGGCACTTAGCAACTCAGTGAGACCCTGTCTCTAAATAAAAATACAAAAAAGGGCTGGAGATGTCGCCCAGTGGTCAAGTGCCCCTGAATCCAATCCCCAGTACCAAAAAAAAAAAAAAAAAAAAAAAAAATTGTTAGGGATATAACTCAGTGGTAAAGTGCCCCTGGGTTCAATCCCTGGTACCCCCCCCCCCCAAAAAAAAAAAATAAAAGAAATGTAGATTATTCCTATTTAAGAGTCCAAAATAGGAAGTGTAAGGTAGTGTTACAGCTCTGCCATCTTCAGCATCAACTTTCATCTCTAAATCCAAAGTAGCTTCTTCGGTTCCACCATCACATCTGCATCCCAGCTAGCAGGGGAGAATAAAGGAGGGTCTGGGGTTGTGGCTCAGTGGTGGAGTACTTGCTCTTAGCATATGTGAGGCACTGGGTTCAATCCTCAGTACCACATAAAAATAAATAAAATCGCCAGGCACAGTGGCACATCCCTGTAATCCCAGTGTCTCAGGAGGATCAAAGTACGAGTTCAAAGCCAGTCTCAGCAAAAGTGAGGTGCTAAGCAACTCAGTGAGACTCTGTCTCTAAATAAAATACAAAATAGGCCTAGGGATGTGGCTCAATGGTCAAGTATCCCTGAGTTCAATCCCCAGCACCCAAATCAATAAACAAATAAATAAATAATTAAAATAAAGGCATTGTGCCCATCTACCAAAAAAAAAAAGAATAAGGGAAAGATGCTCAATAAATCCAAAGGCCAGAATTTAGTTATTAACTGGGTAGCTAGCTATGTGCTCAGATGAAAATGTATGCATTCTCTAATTAAAGGAAGAAGGAAAGAATGAGGCAGACAAACCTACAAGCTTTGCCACAAGTCTTCTTTACTTTTGTTCTTAAAACAAAAGTAGCCGGGCGCGGTGGCACACGCCTGTAATCCCAGCACTTTGGGAGGCTGAGGCAGGAGGATCGCGAGTTCAAAGCCAGCCTCAGCAATGACAAGGCACTTAGCAACTCAGTGAGACCCTGTCTCTAAATAAAATACAAAAAGGGGCTGGGGATGTGACCCAGTGGACGAGTGCCCCTGAGTTCAATCCCCAGTACCACCAAAAAAAAAAGTATATAAAAAAGGTTTTTCTTTTCTTAAATGCCAAGAAAACAAAGTTAAGTCCTGCCTCTCTGCCCAGCCCCTCCACTGGCTCTTCTGGGGACCCCTGGGCCCCTCTGAGTGCTCATCTCTTCCTTATCTGCAGTGGAGCTGCAGCAGAAGGACCGTGCGCTGGTGGAGCTACTGCAGGAGAAGGTCGGGCTGTTTGCTGAGATGACCCACTTCCAGGCAGAAGAAGATGGTGGCAGTGGAATGTCCCTGCCCACCCTGCCCAGGGGCCTTTTCCGCTCTGAGTCCCTTGAATCCCCTCGTGGCGAGCGGCTGCTACAGGATGCTATCCGTGAGGGTGAGGGAGCTCCTAGGGTAGAATCCAGGCTTGTGTACTCACCATCAGAATATGGATGTGTGGCTAGATCTGGATACACACACACTGGAGGATGTGTACCCCACAGTGCCTAAATACCCGAGTGTCAGTTCTGGACCAATTCTGGGGTGGGGGGCAGGGTAGAGGCTTGGTCCTTGGTATTGTGAGCACCTCTCACACTGCACGTGCTTGTGCTCCCTGTTGGGCATCTTTGATGACCTTTGTCTCCTGTGTGGTTGTGTGAGTTAAACTCCACTGTTTTGTAAAGGTCTTGCTCTGGGTGGCTTGTGTGTTGGGTGAATGGTATACCTTATGGCATTCTCTGTCATTCCTGTCCTTAACCTACTCCTCTTTCCCCTCAGTGGAGGGCTTGAAAGACCTGCTGGTGGGACCTGGAGTGGAGCTGCTCTTGACACCCCGAGAATCAGCCCTGCCCTTGGAACCAGACAGCGGTGGTAACACGAGTCCTGGGGTCACTGCCAGTGAGTGCCAGGGCAGGGGGCCAATGTAGTATGTGGGAGGACCTAAAAAGACTGGGGCTGTGCCAGGGATGGAGTGGGGTCTGGGCCCTGGGAAACTGAGCTCAACCCATCCTTTTCCCCTTCTCAACAGACGGTGAGGCCAGAACCTTCAATGGCTCCATTGAACTCTGCAGAGCTGACTCAGACTCCAGCCAGAAGGTGGGTCCTTGAGAGATTCCAGGATGTGGCTAGAGGTTGGGCAGGGGACAGATGACCTGTGGGTGCTTGGCAGAAAGCTATCAGGGAGAGTCATTAGGGACTTGTGGGTCTGCTGACTCCCCACTTTTGCCCATTTCTGCAGGATCGAAATGGAAACCAGCTGAGATCCCCCCAAGAGGTGAGGTGGAATTTGATAGTATTGGAGCCTTAAGGGAGGGTATTCTCAGCCTGAAAAATTGTAGCCCACTTGGAGTGGTGTGAGGGAGACTGTGTGTACTTCAGAGTGTCTCTGCAGATCCTATTGTCGCCACACCCACTCTTGTTCAACTTCTGGGCAGTTCTCCCATCCTGAAGCTTGGGCACTGTTCCCACCCTCTCCTCTGTCCTCAGGAGGCGTTACAGCGGTTGGTCAATCTCTATGGACTTCTACATGGCCTGCAGGTCAGTGGGCAAGGATTGCAGTTGGGCTGGAGGGGAGGAGCCTGGCCAAAGATGCCCATGTAGATGGAGCATAGTCATCCTAACAGGCCTGGAGGTGGAGGCCAGGGGGGCAGAAGGAACCAGAGTGTCTGATATACTCTTCCTGCCCTACACCAGGCGGCTGTGGCCCAACAGGACACTTTGATGGAAGCCCGGTTCCCTGAGGGCCCTGAGCGGAGGGATAAGCTGTCCCGAGCCAATTCTCGGGATGGGGAGGCTGGCAGGGCTGGGGCTGCCCCTGTGGCTCCTGAAAAGCAAGCCACAGAGCTGGCACTGCTGCAGCGGCAACATGCACTGCTGCAAGAGGAGCTGCGGCGCTGCCGACGGCTGGGGGGGGGAGGAACGAGCAACTGAGGCTGGCAGCCTGGAAGCCCGGCTCCGCGAGAGTGAGCAGGCCCGGGCGCTGCTGGAGCGGGAAGCTGAAGAAGCACGAAGGCAGCTGGCCGCCTTGGGCCAGACGGAGCCACTCCCACCCGAGGCCCCCTGGGCTCGTAGGCCTCTGGATCCTCGGAGGCGCAGTCTCCCTGCAGGCGATGCCCTATACTTGAGCTTCACGCCCCCCCAGGTGAGGCAACTTAGAGTAGTAGACTGACCTGAAGTGGACATAAGGGCCCCAGTATTCTAACAGAGTGTAGGAATATTAAGATCTTGGTTGGAGCTGGGTGCCTGGGGTGGGCACGCACCTGTAATCTCAGAACTCCAGAGTCTGAGGCAGGAGGATCCCAAGTTTGAAGCCAGCCTCAGCAACTTAAGTGAGAACCCTGTCTGAAATTTTAAAAAAGGGCTGCCTGGCACAGTGGCGCATGCCTGTAATCTCAGCACTTGGGGGGCTGAGGCAGGAGGATCGTGAGTTCAAAGCCAGACTCAGCAATGGCGAGGCACTTAGCAACTCAGTGAGGCCCTGTCTCTAATAAAATACAAAAAAGGGCTGGGGATGTGGCCAGGTGGTCGAGTGCCCCTGAGTTCAATTCCCAGTACCAAAAATAAGGGGGGGTGGTGCTGAGGATGGATCTCAGTGATAGAGTGCCTCTGGGTTTAATCCCCAGTATTGTCAAAAAAAAAAGGGGAGGTGGGCTGGGGTTGTGGCTCAGCGGCAGAGCACTCGCCTCACACGTGCATGGACCAGGTTCGATCCTCAGCACCACGTAAACATAAATGCATTGCATTGTGTACAACTAAAGTAAATAAATAAATATTTTTTAAAAATTTTAAAAAATAAAAGATTGGTTAGAAAACAAAGTAAGTTTCCATGGGTGCTAAAGGAAAATGACCTGGATGGTCACAAGAAAATATATCAGTTGGTGGGGAATCTATCAAAGGGGAGTCATTATTGAGAAGGGAGTAAGTTTTGGACACCCTGCAGAGCCTGCAGTCTTCACACTGTTCAGCCTCTAGCCCACTGTTTTTTCTGCCCACTTTCCACAGCCCAGCCGAGGACATGACCGCCTGGATCTGCCTGTGACTGTTCGCTCTGTCCATCGACCCTTTGAGGACCGTGAGAGGCAGGAGCTGGGTAGTCCAGAAGAGCGGCTGCAAGACAGCAGTGACCCTGACACTGGCAGTGAGGAAGAAGGCAGCAGCCGGCTGTCTCCACCCCATAGTCCACGAGGTAAGACCCTGGTAGTGATATGGAATAGAGGTGAGTGGCAGCCTAGGTACACAAGCTCTTGGGCTGTGGCTTCCAGGTGGGTGCTAACTGGCTTTTTTTTTTTTTTTTTTTGGTACCAGGGATCAGACCCACAGGCACTTAACTACTGAGCCACATCTCCAGCCCTTTTTTATTTTATTTATTTATTTATTTATTTATTTATTTATTTATTTATTTATTTATTTGGTGGTGCCGGGAATTGAACTCAGGGGCACTTGACCACTGGGTCACATCCCCAGCCCTTTTTTTGTATTTTATTTAGAGACAGGGTCTCACTAAGTTGCTAAGTGCCTTGTCATTGCTGAGGCTGGCTTTGAACTCGCGATCCTTCTGCCTCAGCCTCCCAAAGTGCTGGGATTACAGGCGTGTGCCACCAAGCCTGGCTCCTTTTTATTTTTTGTCTTGAGACAGGGTCTCACTAAGTTGATGAGGCTGGTTTTGAACTTGCAGCCCTCCTGCCTCAGGCTCCCCAAACCTCTGAGATTAGAGGAATGTGCCACCATGCCAGGCCACAGTAACTCTTGAGAAGGACAGAGGACTTCCTGTTTTGCCAATAAGGAGTTGGTGGTGGTACTCTAGGAAGCAGAGTAGTTGGTGACTCCCAACTTTTTCAAGAAGAAATAAATTTTTATTTTGTGCAGTGCTGGGAATCAAACCCAGGACCTTGTACGTGCTAGGCAAGTGCTCCATCACTGAGCCACACTCCCAGCCCCTAGAAATAGAGCTTCAAAGTAAAACGATTACCAGGAGGGCGGGCACAATGGTGTGTGCCTGTAATCCCACCAGCTCAGGAGGCTGAGGCAGGAAGATCATGAGTTCAAAGCCAGCCTCAGCAATTTAGCGAGGCCCTAAGCAACTCAACAAGACCCTTTTTCTAAAAAAATACAAAAAAGGGCTGGGGTTGTGTCTCAGTGATATTAAGTGTTTTATATTTTATTGATCAAACTGTATATCTGTGTACTTACAAAGTACACCAAGTACCTAGGTGGGGACATGCTGCTGATAGTTGACAAAGGTGTTCTTCTCCCCCAAGGAGTCATCCCTCCATGGCTCTCAGAGCCCCCCAAACCACAGGTGGGAAGGCTTTAGTGTAGGGATGCAGTTCCTCATGGAAGACTCCGTTCACTCACTGCTTTACCCTGTCCTCTGCAGACTTCACTCGAATGCAGGACATCCCGGAGGAGACGGAGAGCCGTGATGGGGAGCCTGTGGCTTCAGAGAGCTAAGGGGGCCCCTCTCCCCTGTGCTGCACCCCACTGAAGAACATTACTGAAGGGGGCAAACCTTGGTGACTCCGATCTGCCAATGATGAGGGAATGTTTGAAAGAACTGCTGATTGTCCTTGCCAGCTCTTGGAATCCTTGGATACCTGGGGCCATTTAGCAAGCCGGGGGATTTAGGCCACAGTATCCCCTTGGTGGCATCCAAAAGCTACACCACAGATGCCAATTTTTCATGCCTTCTTCCCTCTACTTTAGGAAAATTTATTTATTTATTGTTTATTAGTTATGGGGGGGAGAGGGGAGATTTAAAGGACCAGGGACATGGAAACCAAGCCATAGGGATCAGGGGGCCTTGTCCTTTAACACTACTGGGGTATGTTTAGGCTTAACCATGCAGCTGATGGATTCTAGCCCTGACATCCTTCCCCAGCAACACACATCTTTGACAAGAGGCTACAACCACAGGACCCTACTGCCCCTTTAAGGAGGGCTGTGGGCAGGGCCATGTCCCTCTCCCTGCTCCCCTCCACCTCTTACTACTGTTCTTCCTTCTCTCCATCCTCCAAGAAACCCTAGGGAGATAAAACCTGGCTTCCTAGAGTTGTTGGCATAGAAGTTAGGGTGGCCATAATGGTTTAATGGGGGTGAGGGAGGAAACCCACAGGGACCAGAATGTTTTACTGTTCTTTTTCTTTTCTTTTTTGTACCAAAGCCAACCGCACGTGTTTTATACTTTTAAGAGAAGATTGTAGGCAGTTAGAGATCGTAGCCTTCTATTTCCACCTCTGAACTTGAGGAAAGAGTGGGGAGACAGTGACTTCTCCCTTCATCTATAGTAATGGGGCTCCTATCTAATCCTCTTCATCAGCTATTTGGAAAAAGTTCTAGGGTGGGTTGGGAAATCTGTATGAATCCTGACTTCATCTCCCACCTCAGCAACCATAACCTGAAACCTCAGCGTGAATTGGGGGGATTTTTCAGTGGACTCCCCCAATGCCCACCAGCTCCAATCATTTTTCTGCCAATATAATTATTTTAAAAAAAAGAAAAAAAGAAAAAGATCAAGCAGGGAAAATTAAAGACCTGAAACCCTATAAGGTGTTGTCTTGTAATATCTGCTAGTTCTGAGGGTGATGATGAGAGAGCAAGCCAGGCAGTGACCCAGATTACTCTGTATGGGTCTCGTGGTCTCACCAGAAGGGCCCTCTGCCTCACTGAGGAGGAGAGGGGACGCTAATGAATGAAGCTACTGCAAATCTTTTTTTTTTTTTTAATATTTATTTATTTGTTTTAGTTGTACACAATGCCTTTTGTTTTTATGTGGTGCTGAGGATCAAACTCGGGCCGCACACGTGCTAGGCGAGTGCTCTACCGCTGAGCCACAACCCCAGCCTTGCAAATCTTTTTAAAATGAATAATTATTCTGGACATGGGGGCACATGCCTGTAATCTCAGCTACTCAAGAGGCTAAGGCAGGAGGATTACAAGGTCAAGGCCAGCCTCAGTAACTGATTGAGACCCTGTCTTAAAGTTAAGAAAAAGGGCTAGCCAGGCATGTTTATAATCCCAGCATTTCAGGAGGCTGAGGCAGGAGGATCACAAGTTTGAGATGGCTTCAGCTACTTAGCAAGGCCCTAACCAACTTAGTGAGACCCTGTCCCAAAATTAAAAATAAAAAAGGCTGAGAATGTGGCTCACCGGTTAAGTGCCCCTAGCTTCAGTCCCTGGTACAAGAGAAAAAGCACTAGGCATGTAGCGCAGTAGTAGATTGTTTACCTTGCAGGCCCAAGGCTCTGATTTCAGTCTAATACTGGTGCTCCACAAAAATAATGTAAGGTTAAAAATGAAGTGGCGGGGCTGGGGTTGTGGCTCAGCGGCGGAGCGCTCGCCTTGCACGTGCGCGGCCCGGGTTCGATCCTCAGCACCACGTAAACATAAATGCATTGCATTGATTACAACTAAAGTAAATAAATAAATATAAAAAAAAAAAAAAAATGAAGTGGCAGCCAGGCATGGTGGTGCTCGCCTGTAATCCCAGCACTTGGGAGGCTGAGGCAGGAGAGGATCACGATTTGAAAGCCAGACTCAGCAATGGCGAGGCACTTAGCAACTCAGTGAGACCCTGTCTCTAATAAAATACAAAAAAGGGCTGGAGATGTGGCCAGGTGGTCGAGTGCCCCTGAGTTCAATCCCCGGTACCAAAAAAAAATCAAGTGGCATTCAGGGTATGGTGGTACACGCCTCTAATCCCAGCAGCTCAGGAGGCTGAGGCAGGAGAATTGTGAGTTCAAAGCCAGCCTCAGAAACAGCAAGGCCCTCTCTCTAAATAAAATTTAAAAAAATAAAAAATAGGGCTGGGGTGTAGCTCAGCGGTTGAGCACCCCTGGGTTCAACCCCCATTACCCACCCCCCCAAAATGGCACTCAGTGAGGTTCTAGTAGCTGTTGGGGATGCCAATATTAGAAAACTTCCTTTCATCTTATTTGTATGCTTTTCTCACATCTCCCTCTTACCCCCTTTGGCAGAGTTCCTGTTACCCTCTCCCCAGTGTCACTCATTTCAGATCCAACCCCCATCCTGCTCTGGTTTGTCCCCAGTGTCAACCTTCATAGGAGCTCTTCATTTGCTCTTTGCCTCTGGTTTCAGTTCTTGTTTTTGCCTCATTTCACTTCTCCTTTCTGGTTGAAACCCTTCACTTGGGCCATGGGGGTGGGGAGAGAGCATGGGGTTGTATACAATGTGGTGTGCATGTATACACTGCTGAAACCTATGAGGTAAGATGAGAAGAATGGTGCTGAAGACCTGCCTAGAAAGAATTTAAATTACATGGGTATAGGCTTGGCACAGCCAGCACACTCCACTCAACCAGCATCTGGATCTTAACAAGGAGCTTTATCATCTATTATTGGAATCCCTAAGAGGTAGAAAAAGTTCTCATTTTCTATGCTGGATGCAAAAATGTTGCCAAGCCAGGAAGAAGCCAGTCCTAGTTCCAGCCCTTCACTTCTGCTTCTGACCCCTTAGCTACTCTGCCTAAAAATATCAGAGCTTGCCGGGCACAGTGGCACACGCCTATAATCCCAGCACTTTGGGAAGCTGAGGCAGGAGGATTGAGAGTTCAAAGCCAGCCTCAGCAATGGCGAGGCACTTAGCAACTTAGTGAGACCCTGTCTCTAAAATACAAAAAAAAGGGGGGGGGGAGCTGGGGATGTGGCACAGTGCCCCTGAGTTCAATCCCCAGGGGGGGGAGAAATATGTTTCAAATTGACATAAGCCTCAGCAGCCATCTTCCAAGTTACCCAGAAGCAGCCAGGACCCAAACCTGTAAAGGTGGAATGGAAGGAGAAAGACTGGTAGGGATGAGTGGGGTGGTAGACTGTATCCAGAGACCACTAAAGAAAGGGAATGCCATTCCTCCTCCACCAAGTTAGGAGAGAAATGGGGAAACCTGGAGATACCCAGAGCTCAGGTGTAGAGAAGCTCTTAGCTCCCTGGAGAGCAGCACTGCTTTAGTCCCATGGTGCCATTCCTATACCAAAGCATCCTTGTCTTAAGCCCCAAAATGTGGTACCAAAACTTTTCTCTGATGATGATCATCATTGTGACCCTTGTCACCTCTTTAATTCTACTTTTGATCTTTTTTTTTTGGTACCGGGGATTGAACTCAGCGGCACTAGACCACTGGGCCACATCCCAGCCCTTTTTTGTATTTTAGTAGAGACAGGGTCTCACTGAGTTGCTAAGTGCCTCGCCATTGCTGAGGCTGGCTTTGAACTCGCGATCCTCCTGACTCAGCCTCCCAAAGTGCTGGGATTACAGGCGTGCGCCACCGCACCCGGCTTAATTCTACTTTTGAAAACTCAGATTGAAACTTTGTCCCTCCTGCTGCTTTTTTATCTTTTTTTTTTTTTTTTTTTTTTTTTTTTTTTTATTGGTACCAGGGATTGAACTCTGGGACACTCGACCACTGGGCCACATCTCCAGCCCTTTTTTTTTTTTTTTTTTTTTTTTTTTTTTGTATTTTACTAGAGACAGGGTCTCACTGAGTTGCTACGTGCCTCACCATTGCTGAGGTTGTCTTTGAACTTGCGATCCTCCTGCCTCAGCCTCCCAAGTGCTGGGATTACAGGTGTGAGCCACTGAGTCCAGCTTTTTTATATTCTTTTTTGGGGGGTCGGGGGTTGGTTTGTTCTGATGATTGAACGAAGGGGTGCCTTACCCCTGAGTTATATCCCCAATTATTTTTAATTTTGAGTTGACCTGACTTGGGATTCTCCTGCCTCAACTCCTGAATTGCTGGAATTATAGGCGTTCTTCACCATGCCAGGCATCCTACTGCAGTTTCAAAGTTCTGTGGCTTAATTCACAAGCCAAACCTTCCATTGTAGCCTTCCATTCCTAGAGGAGATCCAACCCTGCCCAGTCTTCCTCCTCCACAGCCCCTTTCCTCTCTCCCACTCTCCTCCAAAGGCAAATCTGTGTATTCACTTGTCTGAGTTGGACCTTTGCAAATTTTGTCAATATTTACCTCCGGTTCCCATAAAGCCAAGATGCCCCCAGAGGAGCCAATATCCGGAGGCCAGCCAGGCCATCAGAGAAGCTGCTGGAGGTGGGAAGAGGGATACTTAGGTAGGGGAGGATTTTCCATCTTCCTGAATTGGCTGGGAACTGACCTGGAGTTTTGGAACCAGTTTAAACATTATCAAAAAGAGGAAATTAAAACATCAAGGGGCTAATTAAACCTCTTTCCCATTGCTTAATATGTTGTGAATTGGATGGCATCTTCTCAGCAACTGAATGGAACTGGGGCAGGGACGGGAGCCTGGAGGTGCTTGGCCTCCCCTTCAGAGGGGCTGCTGCTGCTCTAGACCTTGAGTGGCTGGTGTCCTGGGTTACAAGGCGTGCCAGGGAGCGTGGTCCTGAGGACAGTGGAGGGAGCAATGGAAGCGAGACCTCCACCCCATCTTTCCTCTGCTTCTTCTCTTTCCAAGGACTCTCCCCACTAAAACTCCCTTCTAATGGCTAAACATCATTAAAAACAGGAGGCCAGGCACAGTGGCTCACACCTGTAATCCCAGTGACTCCAGAGGCTGAGACAGGAGGATCATGAGTTCAAAGCCAGCCTCAGTAAAAAGTGAGGCACTAAGCAATTCAGTGAGACCCTGTCTCTAAATAAAATACAAAATAGGACTAGGGATGTGGCTCAGTGGTTGAGTGCCCTGAGTTCAATCCCTGGTACCCAAATAAAGGGGAGCCAGGTATAGTGGGACACACCTGTAATCCCAGCAGCTTGGGAGTCTGGGAGGCTGAAGCAGAAGGATTGTGAGTTCAAAGCCGGCCTCAGCAATTTAGCGAGGCACTAAGTAACTCAGCAAGACCCAGTCTTTAAATTAAATGTGTGTGTGTGTGTGTGTGTGTGTGTGTGTGTGTGTGTGAAGTGCCCCTGGGTTCAATCCCTGGAACAAAAAAAAAAAAAAAAAAAAGGAGAGCCCTCTGTCCTGGTGACCCACCTTTGAGAGAAGTTTGTTCCTCAGTTTCTTTTTTTGTTTTTTTTTTTGGTACCGGGATTGAACTCAGGGGCACTCGACCACTGGGCCACATTCCTAGCCCTTTTTTGTGGTTTATTAGAGACAGGGTCTCACTGAGTTGCTAAGTGCCTCGGCATTGCTGAGGCTGGCTTTGAACTCGCAATCCTCCTGCCTCAGCCTCCACTGAGTGCTGGGGTTGAGGCTGGCTTTGAACTCGCAATCCTCCTGCCTCACAAGTGCGTGCACCACCACGCCCGGCTCCTCAGTTCTTTATGTGAGACTTTCCTTATAATCCATGGCATGTAAAACCATTTCCAAAAAGACCATGGCACCACTACTTCTGTCTTCCAGCTGCCCCTTTATTTCCTCCTTTTCCTTCCTTTGTCTCCATTTTACATGGGATGTGAGAATAAAAGCAAAAACACTATATTTCTAGCATTGTTGAGGATTCAACAATGCTATTTTACAGATTAGAAAACTAAGGCACAAAGTAGTAAAGTAACTTGTCTGAGGTAAAGGTGAAAATCTAGGTGCTCTAACATGTATGTTGATACTTGGAGCTATGCTTTCAGGGTAGGGAGGAAAACGCTCACCATTTTCTATGGTTTCCACTTCTTTGGCCCTACCTTTTTCCTCCACTCCTTTCTGCATCTTTCACCTCTGTTTGCCTCATCCATGTCTTTGACTTGCTGTTATCACTTTTTTTTTTTTTTTTTTTTTGTGGTACCAGGGATTGAACTCAGGGGCACTCGACCACTGGGTCACATCCCCAGCCCTTTTTTGTATTTTATTTAGAGACAGGGTCTCACTGAGTTACTAAGTGCCTCACCATTGCTGAGGCTGGCTTTGAACTCGCGATCCTCCTGCCTCAGCCTCCCAAAGTGCTGGGATTACAGGCGTGCGCCACCGCGCCCGGCTTTTTTTTTTTTTTTTTTTTTTGAGGGGTGGGTACTACTGGGGATTAAACCCAGGGCACTCAACCACTGAGCCACAATGCCAGCCCAATACCTTTATTTTGTTTATTTATTTTATGTGGTGCCGAGGATTGAACCCAGTGCCTCACACATGCTAGGGTGAGTGCTCTACCACTGAGCCACAACCCCAGCTCCACAGCCCTTGTTTTTTTTTTTTTTTTTTTTTTTTTTGTGGTACCAGGGATTGAACTCAGGGGCGCTCGACCACTGGGCCACATCCCTGGCCCTTTTTGTATTTTATTTAGAGACAGGGTCTCACTGAGTTGCTAAGTGCCTCGCCATTGCTAAGGCTGGCTTTGAACTCACGATCCTCCTGCCTCAGCCTCCCAAAGTGCTGGGATTACAGGCGTGCGCCACCACGCCCGGCTCTTGTTTTGTATTTTACTTAAGAGACAGGATCTCACTGAGTTGCTTAGGGCCTTGCTTAATTGCTGAGGCTGGCTTTGAATTCACAATCCTCCCGCCTCAGCCTCCTGAGCCACTGGAATTATAGGCATGCACCAACACACCCAGTGCCTCTTATCACCTTTCAAATCCTAATTCAAGGAGGGACACAGCACCAGGGATTCACACCAAGGGTCTGGTAGGTGCTAGGGATTCTAGCAAAACCCCACACCTGGCAGCTCAGGAAGCTGCAGAGCTACAGCTTTTGAGGCTGAGTCTTCTGCTGGTATTAAGTTTCTGTGGGCACTGCTAAGTAGTCAGGGGAAGAGGGCATTTTGAGCATTGGTACCAAATAAGGAAAATAAGTACCCTGTTTAGGGCTAGAGTTGTGGCTCAGTGGTTGAATGCTTGCCTAGCATGTGTGAGGCACTGGGTTCAATTCTCAGCACCACATATAAATAAAATAAAGGTCCACTGACAACTAAAAAAAATTTTTTAAAAGAGAGATACCCTGTTTAGAGGTGAGGGTGGGGACAACCAGAGGGAGATGGGCACTGACCTCTGATCCATTAGCCTAGACCCCTACGGGGAAATTTCCTGAAAATTCTTGCAAAAGGCAGAAATGGAGCAAAAACTATCCCACACTGTACTGGAGGTAGAACTGGGATAAAAGTTCAAGACAATTTGTAGGTGATCCAGAGGTTTATTCTCAGTTCCTCTTCTTTCCCACCTCTATAAGCTTTGTCGCACCCAGCCCTTCTCCCCTGCCCCCAGGCCCTGGCCTCCCCAATCTACCGCACCCAGAGTTGGTGATCAAAGGTCAGAATTTCTCTGAAGACATTGCAGCCTGGCAAAGAGGGAAGCTTAGAATGTGTGGATCCTGCACATGCAGGTCCCAGAAAAAGTAGTGTTCAGCTTGTACCCTTCACCCAGGCGTCCCTTTGTCCACGTTCATGAGCATGAGAGAAGGACCACTCTCTTGGGGTGAACTTGCTACCCACTGCCTCCCTACCTCCTTTAGGGCCATGTGTTCCATCCAGCTTGGGCCCTGGGGCCACAGCCTTGAGCGCAAATCCCGGAAGGTATCTGCCAGAGCCTGCCGGGGCTCCCGCCGTAGGAGACAGTACAGCACAGGGTTGAGGCAGCTGTTGCTGTGTGCCAGGCAGGTGGTGACAGGGAAGACGTAGGTATGGATGGTGTAGAAAGTGCTGTTCCAGGGCGCCAGGTCAAACTTCACCAGGATGCCCCAGAGAGTGACCACATGGTTGGGGAACCAGCAGAGGAAGAAAGAGGCCACCAGGATACGGATAGAGCGGGCCACAACTCTGCTGTCCTGCCGCCGTCGTTGCCGCCGCCGCAGGAAGGCCAACAACAGCAGGTAGCTGGTGGTGATGATACCCAAGGGTACCATGAAAGCCAGGACCACTCTCTGCAGCTGGTAGGCTCCCAGCCAGTACCTGCTGGGGAAGCGCAACAGGCAGAGGCGCACACCCCACACCTCACCCTCAGACCCAAAGACAGCCGTGGGCACTGTCACCAGAGCAGCCACCACCCACACTGCCAGGGTGGCCACACGGGCCGAGAAGAGTGAGAAGTGGGTGCCTGGCCCCGCAGCCATGGCCACCACCCAGTATCGGGCAACGCTCAGTGCTGTGATGAGGAAGATGCTGGCATAGATGTTGAGGACAGTGGCTGTCAGGACCATCTTGCAGAGGACACTTCCAAAGGGCCAGTGGAAGTCCAGTGCTGACTCTGCTGCCCAGAAGGGGAGAGTGAGTGCCAACCCCAAGTCCGCCAGAGCCAGGTTGAAGACGAAAGTGTCAGAAGGTGGGCCAGGGGCTCTCCGAGCACAGTTACCCAGTACCCACAGCACAGCCAAATTGCCCAGCAAGCCGATGGCCCCTACAATCCCATAGGCCAAAGCAACCGTGACCCTGAGGGCAAGGAACTGGACAGGCATCCCAGCATCATCAGCACTCAGCCCACTGCCTCCAGAGGCGTTGACCCAGAAGAATGTGGGTAGAGGGGAAGAGGTATTGGATGTGGGCATCGCAGGGCATCAGAGGTTGGTTGTGCTGAATAGAAGAGCCAGCCAGTGCCTGTCAGACTGGCAGAGGCCACTGCAGGTTCTCAGCAGGAGGCTCAGGGTATAAGTGCTTCTCTGGGGCCTTTAGCTACCAGGTGCTTCAGCGCCTCAGCCCACACCCACGCCTCAGAGGGAGGGGTGTGAATGGAACAGCCTATCTGTTTGTTCCCTTCTGGGCAAGACCAGTAGTGGGTGGGGCATATCAAGGAAGGACCTGAAACTTGGGGATAAATGTGTGTGTGTGTGTGTGTGTGTGTGTGTGTGTGTGTGTGTGTGTGAGAGAGAGAGAGAGAGAGAGAGAGAGAGAGAGAGAGAGGCCTCTGTACAATGAGGAAGGGGAGAAGAGGGAATTATTTCACTGTGGGGAGCAGCCCCAAGCTTGCAGCCCAGGGAAACAGCCAGAGATTCCCTGGTTCAGGAATGACAGGAATCAAACCAATCATATGTGCTAGGCAAGTGTTCTATCATTGAGCTACATCCCCAACCCTTTCTATTATTGTGGGGTTTTTTTTTGTTTTTGTTTTTTTTATTTTGAGAGAAAGTCTCTCCCAAAATGCCCAGACTAGCCTCAAACTTGTGATCCTCCTGCCTCAGCCTCTTGAGTCTGAGTCTGTAATTCCAAGTGTGTGCCATGTTCCTGGCTTCCCTCTACTCCCAACAGTGTACAGAGCCCTCTTTGCAGAAAGTGCTCTCTCGGGGGCTGGGGTTTATGGCTCAGCTATTATTGTGGGGGTAGAGCGCTCGCCTTGCGCGTGCGCAGCCTGGGTTCGATCCTCAGTACCACATAAACATGAAAGCAATGTGTACAACTAAATAAATAAATATAAATAAAAAAAAAAAAAAAAGAAAGTGCTCTCTTGGGGGCCCAGGGAAAGGGCCTAGGGAGTGGGCATAGAGGCGGGGAATCAGAACAAGTATCTGAGAGGAGGGAGAAGAGGATCTTTTTTTTTTTTTTTTGGTGGTACCGGGGATTGAACTCAGGGACACTTGACCACTGGGTCACATCCCCAGACCTTTTTTGTATTTTATTTAGAGAGAGGGTCTCACTGAGTTGCTAAGTGCCTCACCATTGCTGAGGCTGGCTTTGAACTCGCGATCCTCCTCCTGCCTCAGCCTCCCAAAGTGCTGGGATTACAGGCGTGCGCCACCGCGCCCGGCTCGGAGCAGAGTATCTTGAGTCCCATATCTGCTACTCTCTAGCTGTGTGCCTTTGGGTGAGTTATTTTACTTCCCTGAGCCTGTTTCCTTGCTTAAAAGTTTCAGGGGTTAACTGGGTGAGGTGGCATACTTGTAATCCCAGCCACTCAGGAGGCTGAGGAGGATCCCAAATTCAAGGATAGCCTGAGTAACTTAGCAAAGCCCTGTCCCTCCAAAATAAAAAGAACTGGGGATATAGCTCAGTGGTGTGAGACCCTGGGTTCAATCCCAGCACCACAAAACAAAAACAAAAATTTCAGGGTTGGGGCTGGGATTGTGGCTCAGCGTAGAGCACTCACCTAGCACGTGCGTGGCCTGGGTTCGATCCTCAGCACCACATAAAAATAAATAAAGGCATTGTGTACAACTAAAATAAATATTTAAAAAAAATTTTTCAGGGTTAACTGGGTGTGGTGATACACACGTTGTAGTCCTGGCTACATAGGAGGTTGAGGAAGGAAGATCACATGAATTCAAGAGTTTTGAGGCTCCCTAGGCAACACAGCAAGACCCAGCTTAAAAAAATAAAAATAAAATGTGGAGAGAGAGGGGGTATAGCTCAGTGCTTAATGGTAGGGTGCTTATCTAGCATGTGCAAGGCCCTGGGTTCAATCCTCAGTGTGGGGGGGTGTTCCAGATAAAAGTCTCTGGCTAGGCATGGTGGTACATGCCTGTAATCCCAGTGGC
Organism: Tamias sibiricus; assembly: GCA_025594165.1. Lineage (NCBI taxonomy): Eukaryota > Metazoa > Chordata > Mammalia > Rodentia > Sciuridae > Tamias > Tamias sibiricus. The sequence continues at coordinate 119,093,913 of CM046658.1, read as the reverse complement.
TTGGGAGGCTGAGGGAAGAGGATCACAAGTTCAAAGCCAGCCTCAGCAACTTATGGAGGTACTAAGCAACTTAGACCCTGTCTCTAAATAAAATACAAAAGAGGGTTGAGGTGTGGCTTAGTGGTTAAGAGCCCCTGGATTTAATCCCTAGTATTTTTATTTTAAAAGGCTCTTTAACAAAATTGGTGTAATGAATTAAAATAATACATGGTGGCTCCGGAGACTGCCGGCTTTCCTTGGATGGTTGCAGCGAAGGGAACATGACGGGGAAGAAATCTTCCCGGGAGAAGCGGCGCAAACGTAGCGGCCAGGATACGGCCGCGGCACTCGCGGCCCCGGACCTCTTACCGGTCCTCGCCAGCAGCGGCAGTGGAAGCACTAGCGGCTGCGGGAGCACCAGCGGTTGCGGGAGCGTCAGCTGCTGCGGCAACACTAGCTTCAGTGGAAGTGTCACCGGCGCCGGGAGCGGAGGCAGCTGCTGGGGCGCGAGCGGCGTGGATCGTGGAGAGCGCCGGAAACGGAGGAGCACCGACTCTTCTTCTAGCGTCTCGGGCTCTCTGCAGCAGGAAACCAAGTATCTTTTGCCAACTTTGGAAAAAGAATTATTCTTGGCAGAGCACAGTGACCTTGAAGAAGGTGGACTGGATCTGACTGTGTCGTTAAAACCAGTTAGTTTCTATATATCAGACAAAAAAGAAATGCTCCAGCAGTGCTTTTGTATTATAGGAGAGAAGAAGTTACAGAAGATGCTTCCTGATGTGTTAAAGAACTGTTCAATAGAAGAAATTAAAAAACTATGCCAAGAACAGTTAGAACTCCTGTCTGAAAAAAAAATCTTGAAGATTCTTGAGGGTGACAATGGTATGGACTCTGATATGGAAGAAGAGGCAGATGATGGCTCTAAGATGGGATCTGATTTAGTCAGTCAACAGGATACCTGTATAGATTCTACTTCATCTCTGAGAGAGAACAAACAATCTGAAGGTTTGGAATTAAAACAAGGCAAAGGGGAAGATAGTGATGTACTCAGTATAAATGCAGATGCTTATGACAGCGACATAGAAGGCCCATGCAACGAAGAAGCAGCTGCTCCTGAGGCCACAGAAAATACAGTCCAGAGTGAAGCTGGTCAGATAGATGACCTGGAAAAAGATATTGAAAAAAGTGTGAATGAGATTCTGGGACTGGCCGAGTCTAGCCCAAAGGAACCCAAAGCAGCCACCCTGACTGTTCCTCCACCAGAAGATGTTCAGCCTTCAGCACAGCAACTAGAACTGCTAGAACTTGAGATGAGGGCAAGAGCAATTAAGGCCCTAATGAAAGCTGGTGATATAAAAAAAACCAGCTTAGTTATTTAACTTGAGTTTGAATTTGAGGTGTGTTTGAATGAAGCCACATCGTATAATTTTGTATCTACAATTTATTTGGGGTCTTATGTGGTATTTCTCATGTAACCCTATTAGGTAAACATCCTAGGCCTAAAATACTTATGGTTTTTGTTTTGTTTTTTTAAACTTTTATATTATAGATGTGTGTTTGAATTCATGGCACATATGAATGCTTTTTTTAGATGAATAATTAGTTATGTTTGCAAATACTACCTTCAAAGCCATTAGGGAAGAGTCATGGTATTTTTTTTCCTTTGCTTTTAAATGTTTTGGCAACAGACCAAAAGCTTTAAGAAGGATTGACCAAGCATGTTTCTCATAAGGCGACTTATATTTTCCAATAATTATTAAATTTTCACTTCTAGATTTGTTAATGATTTAAGAAATTTTGTTTTGTGTGTATGTAATTTTAAAATATGTACTGCTTTGAAGATGCCATCTGTGGATGTGGATTTCCTGGTTAAAACTGAGTAGCAGTTTTTGTTGTAAGGTTTAGAGATCTGCCCTTCATGACTAAGGACAGAAAAAAAAGACTCAGTTTAAGGCAATTTTTAATAACACAGAATTAATTAAATTCCAGCAGACAAGCCATCCTAAGGTATCTGATTCTATTGGACACTTTTAAGTTTTTTGTTTTTTTTTTTTTTTTCCTTCAATAAAAAGGAACAACTTTTGATTTACATTCCAAGCTGTCAGGAAAAGGAGACTATTTTATTCTACAAGGTTCATCTGGTGGTGTTGCTTGAAGATCTGATGTGCTATAATTTCATGAATCAAAAAAATAATAAAAGACTTACCATTCTGGAAAGAAAAAAAAAAAAAAATAATACATGTGAGATAGCACTTTGTAGGACTATGCATGAATGATTACTATTTCAAAGGAGAAGTTTGGGGCATCTGTGGTGGAAGGGAGCTGGATACTGAGCAGCTATTGTCATCATGCCCAGGGCACAGTGCCAACTAAAACACAGGTTGGAATTCATCTCAGCAGCAAATGGCCTTGAGGGTAAGCACAGGGAGGGAAAGGAGAGAGGAAGTCACAGCTACCTTTTCTCCCCTGCAGGGAACACTGGGCCTATGAGGACCTGGGTGGATTTGGGCATGCCTTCAGTTCTTTCTCTGCTCTGTATTATTTTATCCTTCCATCCTGTGTCACCCACACTGCCATTTCACCTTTCCTGCTCTGATCTGTGTAGCCAGAGTTCAACAGTACCCCTACTCTCTCCTCTATTTCCCAAACCCCGTTTCAGAGCTATGGGCCCTGAGACATGCTCTCACCACACCTTGTCCTGTCTCCCCATGATTTCAGTCCCATTGGAAAAAATGCCTCACTTGGTCATCACCTTTCATTGGCCATCTCTCTGTGTACAGTAGGAACTGCACTGGGGTAAAAGAGAATATGGAAGGTGGGTAGGTAAAGAGCGAGGCTTTTTCAAGGATTCCAACATATTCAATATCTTGTCCTCTGTTGGCTAATTAAGATAATGTTTGGGGATTTTGTTTTTGTTTTTCCTTTTTTGCAGTGCTGGGGATGTAATTCAAGAAGGATGGGCCAAGCATTCTGACCCCAGTCCCAAGATAATATGTTTTTGGGGCTTTTTTTCTTTTTTGATACCAGGTATTGAACCCAGGGGTGCTAAACCATTGAACCACACCCCAGACCTTTAAAAAAAATTTTTTTTTGTTTTGTTTTGAGACAGGGTCTTACTAAGTCCTTAGGGCCTCATTAAGTTGCTGAGGCTGACTTTCAACTCGAAACCCTCCTGCTTCAGCCTCCCAAGATGCTGAGATTATAGGCATGTACCACTTCTCCGAATCCAAGATAGTGTTTGATGTTTAGTTTTCTTGGGGTACTGGGGAATAGAGGGTCTCTTTGGGACAATAAATCATCAGGAGACTTGATGACTCCATATGAGAAACTCAGAGGTGTGAGAGATGCACTCTGGGTGCTAGGAGGTTTGGGGTTTTGAACCAGGGATGAGTGTAAAGGGATGACAGGGAAGAATGCCCAATCCTGGGTCAGGTGAGCCCCATGGGCTACCACCTAACCTTACAAACTGCTCCTGTGTGACTTTCTTTGTTTTTGGTGCTGGGGATTGAAACCAGGGCCTTATGCATACAAGGCAAGCACTCTACCAACTGAACTATATCCCAGCCCCTCCTGTGTGACTCAGGGCCATGTCTACTCTTCTGCCCAACCAGAATTACCTTAACAACCTGGCAGTTAAGAAATCTTCAATGTATTGGATTTATTTTCTCTTCAATAGAGAAAAGAAGCTGGAACAGAATTCCAGGCTTCTGCTGTCCCATTAAAATATCTGGCCTTTTGATTTCTTACTTTTCCTCCTTCTCCTTTTTGTAAAGCATAGAAGAAAATTTATTACAATGACTTAAGAGCATCTTCTGGAACACACCAGGTAATGGGTCCATGGATATAGGAAAGATACAATCACTGCTAGATATGCCACCTGGAGCAGAGAGCAGTGGAGAAATACTCTCCCCTCCTCCAGCCCTCCAATCTCCTGTCACAGTCTGATTGGCCAAACCTAACAGGAAGGCAAGAGAACCTGGAAAATAGAGCATGTAATAGTCAGTCTCTATGGGATCAAGAAAAGTGTAATGAACAGATTTGAGGAAAAAGATCCAATGACATACTTGCATCAAAAGAAAAAACTAGCCCAGTGGCTTGGGAGGCTGAGGGAGGAGGATCATGAGTTCAAAGACAGGCTTAGCAAAAGCAAGGTGCTAAGCAATTCAGTGAGACCCTTTCTCTAAATAAAATACAAAGTATGGCTGGGGAAGTGGCTCAGTGGTCAAGTGCCCTTGAGTTCAATCCTGGGTACCCACCCCCCCAAAAAAAGAAAGAAAAAAACTATGAATTTGTTATAGGAAAATATGTGATCACAGTTTAGGAATTCTCACTTGAGAATACTATTTAAGTGGTACAGTCTTTTTTAGAAGATTTTTTTAAATCAGTAATTTAAAAAAATATTTTTATATATTAATGAATCTTTATTTTATTCATTTACTTGTATGTGGTGCTGAGACTCGAACCCAGGGCATCACACTTGCTAGGCAAATGCTCTACCACTGAGCCACAACCCCAGCCCTAGAAGATTTTTTTTAAAGATACCATTAAAAAATTTTTTTTGAAGTTATAGATGGACACAATATCTTTTCTGTGTATGTGTGTGTGTGTGTGTGTGTGTGTGTGTGTATGTGTGTGTGTGTGTGTGTGTGTGTGTTGCTGGGGATTGAACCCAGGGCCTTGTGCATGTGAGGCAAGCACCCTACCAATTGAGCTATATCCCCAGCCCCTTTGTTTTGTTTTATTTATTTATTTATTTTTATGTGGTGCTGAGGATCAAACCCAGTGCCTCACATGTTGGAGGCAAGCACTCCACCACTGAGCCACAACCCCAGCCCTAGAAGATTTTTAAAGGACATGCCAAGCATGGTGGCACATGCCTGTAATCCCAGTGGCTGGGGAGGCTGAGGCAGAAGGATCATGAGTTCAAAGCCATCCTCAGCAACTTAGCAAGGCACTTAGCAACTCAGTGAGATCCTGTCTCTAATAAAATACAAAATTGGGCTGGGGATGTGGCTCAGTGGTTGAGTGCCCCTGAATTCAATTCTCAGTAACCCCCCCTGCAAAAAAAAAAAAAAAAAAAAAAAAAAAAAAAGAAGAAGAAGAAAAGAAAGAAAGAAAAAGAAGATTTTTAAAGGTCATAAGATACTGAGCTACTGAGTCCTTAATCCTTCCTCCTTTCCTTCCTTCCTCTCTTTCTCCTCCTCCTCCCCCTCCCCTCCCCTTCTCCTTCTTCTTCCTCTCCCTCTCCCTCTTCCTCTTCCCATTCTCCTCTTCCTCCTCCTTCCTTCCTTCTTTTTTTTTAGCCTTTAGTCTAATCTAAGGACTTTCCCTTGGTCTGAGACCATCAACACCCCCTTGTGGTTATGTACAGAGGTGATTCCACTGGCTGGCCAGGTCTAAGAACCATTTTTTTTTTTTTTTTTTTTTTTTTTTTTTTTTTTTTTTTACTGGGGATTGAACTCAGGGGCACTCAACCATTGATCCACATCCCCAACACTATTTTGTATTTTATTTAGAGACAGGGTCTCACTGAGTTGCTTAGCACCTTGCTGTTGCTGAGTCTGGCTTTGAACTTTGCCATCCTCCAGTCTCAGCCTTCTGAGCTGCTGGGATTACAGGTGTGTGCCACGGCACCTGACTATTTTTATTTTTAGTTTTTGGTACCAGGCATTGAATCCAGAGGCGCTTAATCACTGAGCCACATCCCCAGCCCTTTTTATGTTTTATTTTGAGACAGTGTCTCACTGAATTGCTTAGGGCCTCACTAAATTGCTGAGGCTGGCTTTGAACTCATTATCCTCCTACCTCAGCCTCCTGAGCTGCTGGGATTACAGGCATGTGCCACCGTGCCTGGCTACAACCTAATTTTTTTAAATATATATTTTTAGTTGTTGATAGAACTTTATTTTGTTTGATTTCTATGTGGTGCTGAAAATCAAACCCAGTACCTCACACATGTGCCAGGCAAGTGCACTTCGGCTGATTCCTAGCCCCAGCCCTAGAACTTCATTTTTGTAGTACTCTGTTCATTCATTCATTCACTAATCATAGCATTTCTTTGACCCTCACAATGTGCCAGGCACTGTGCTAGAATCTGGGAGACAAAAATGAAATATGGCTGATTTCCTCATAAAAAAAGAATAAACAAGTCAGGCGCGGTGGCGCACGCCTATAATCCCAGCACTTTGGGAGGCTGAGGCAGGAGGATCGCAAGTTCAAAGCCAGCCTCAGCAATGGCGAGGCACTTAGTAACTCAGTGAGACCCTGTCTCTAAATAAAATACAAAAAAGGGCTAGGGATGTGGCCCAGTGGTCAAGTGCCCCTGAGTTCAATCCCCGGTACCAAAAAAAAAAAAAAAAAAAAAAAAAAAAAAAGAATAAACAGCCTACTGTAATGGTACATACTCCCAGCTTCTCAGGAGGCTGAGGCAGGAGGATGACAAGTTTGAGGCCAGACTCTGGAACTCAGCAAGTCCTTGTCCAAAATAAAGATAAAAATGGACTCAGGCGGGGCACGTGGCACACACCTGTAATCCCAGCAGCTTGGGAGGCTGAGTCAGGAGGATCACAAGTTCAAAGCCATCCAGCCTCAGCAATTTAGTGACCCTAAGCAACTCAGTGAGACTCTGTGTTAAAATAAAATACAAAATAGGTCTGGGAATATGGCTCAGTGGTTGAGTGCCCTTGGGTTCAATCCCTGGTACCAAAAGAAAAAAGACTGGGGATGTATCTCAGTGGTAGAGCACTGCAGCATTTAAACTCCAGTACTACAAAGAAAAAAAAAAAAAAAGACTGGGAATATAACTCAGCTGGCAGAGTGCTTGCCTTGCCTGCATAAGGCCCTAGGTTCAATTCCCAGCACCACAAAAAAAAAAAAAAAAAAAAAAAAAAAAAAAAAAGAAGAGGAAGAAAAGAAAGAATAAACTTTTTGAGATAGAAAACATCTCATCTGATTCAATTTCTCATTTTATAGAGTGAAAGTGACTTGTTCAAGGCCACCAGGAAAGTGGTGGCAGAGGCAGGATTTGAGATAAAAGTCCCTTGACTACTAGAAAATTACTCTTTTCACTACATTATGAAACTCTATAGGTGCTTCTTTCCACTTTCCACCCACTATCCCTTCCCACTTCCTGAGTGCCACAAGCACCAGTCCCCATCCTTGGAAACTCCAAAACTACAGAGGGAAATGGCACCAGGATGTAGACAGAGGGATAGTGACAACTCCTTTAGACATGGTGTTTTATTCACAAGTGCTAAAAGAGGAAGAACTAGGTTCCACAAAAAAAGCTTTGCTATCTATCCTGTTCACATTAGAGCCATATTTTACCAACATACATTCTATCTTGATCAGAGTCCAGGGACCTGCAGTGGTAGATTATGGTGTTTACCTTACATGAAAAGCATTTCTGGGGGCTGGGGTTGGGGCTCAGCGGCAGAGCGCTCGCCTCGCACGTGTGCGGCCCGGGTTTGATCCTCAGCACCACGTAAACATCAATGCATTGCATTGTGTACAACTAAAGTAAATAAATAAATATTTAAAAAAAAAAAAAAGCATTTCTGGGGCTGGGGTTGTAGCTCAGTGGCCGGGCGCTTGCCTCGTATGCGTGAGTCCCTGGGTTCAATCCCCAGCACCACATAAAAAAAAAAATAAATAAATAAAGATATTGTGTCCATCTACAACTAAAAAAAAATATATTAAAAAAAAAAAAAAAAGCATTTCTGCTGGTGGGGGTGGCTCACACCACAATCCCAGTGACTCAGGAGGCTGAGTCAGGAGGATCCCAAGTTCTAGGCTAGCCTCAGCAACTTAGTGAGACCCTGTCTCAAAATTTAAAAATAAAAATAAATAAAAGAGCTGGGATTAGCTCAGTGGTAAAGCACTCTGGGGTTCAATCCCCAGAACAAACAACAACAAAAAAAAGGATCTGAAGGAAGAGGCACAAAAAAAAAATAGTTATTACTCTGCAAAGCATAAAGAGAAGGCTGCATTGTATTTGCCTTTTGTCATAGAGGGGCAGACACTAGACCCTTGGGGGGATGACAAATGACAGAATTAGGAAACCTATCCCTATTCCTGATCACTAATCTCACATCAACCCCATGTCTATCATATGTCTGCCAAGATTTGCTGAAGCCAGGCACAGTGGTGCACACCTGTAATCCCAGTGACTCTAGAGGCTGAGGCAGGAGTATCACAAGTTCAAGGCCAGCCTCAGCAACATAGTGAGGCCCTAAGCAACATAGTGAGACCCTGTCTCAAAATAAAAAAATAAAAAGGGCTGGGGATGCCGCTCAGTGGTAAAGTAATCCTATGTTAAAACCCCAGTGCAGGGCTGGGATTGTGGCTCAGTGGTAGAGCGCTTCCCTAGCACCTGCGCGGCCTGGGTTCGATCCTCAGCACCATGTACAAATAAACGCATTGGTACAACTAAAGCAAACAAATAAATATTTAAAAAAAAACCAGTGCAAAAAAAATTAATAAAATCTTAGGGATAATGACAAAAAGATGTACAGTGCCAGTATACTTAAAACTAGAAAGCACTGCTGAGAAAAACCAAAGAAGATCTAAACAAATGGAGAATTATACTGTGTTTATGTGTTCTTGAGTGGCAGAACAATAATATTCTTTTTTTTTGTCTGTTTGCAATACTGGGAGTTGAACCCATAGATGCACTATCACTGAGCTACACGTTCAGACCTTTTATTTTATTAAAAAAAAAATTTTTTTTCTGGGGGGTGGGTACTGGGGATTGAACTCAGGGCCACTCAACCACTGGGCCACACCCCCAGGCCCATTTGTATTTTATTTAGAGATAGGGTCTCTGGTCTGACGTTGCTGCATGATTGGGCTGTGCGACATATGTGTGCCTTTTTTCTTGCTCTGCCATGATCCCACACAGCACCTGAGAAGAGTGTAGCTTTCCGAGATGTCAATCAACCTCCTGACTACAGGACATCACTAAGCAAGACTCCACCCTTCAAAACCCAATCCCTTGGCTTATTTGGGTGGAATATTCTATGAATGTCTTTCCCCCTAAATAAATGGAGGGTTCGGGTGTGCTCACTCTCTTGCCTCCCTTGCTCCCCTTGCCCTCCAGCATGGGAACTGAGGTGTCAGAGCTGTCCCTGACCCCTGAAAAAGATATTTCTGTGTTTGTGTGGTTTTTCAGTTGCCATCCCGGCCAGCTGGTGAAAACTATGTTTACTAAATTTATTACTTACATTAGTAAAAGAGAGATGTTAGGCATACCCATCTCTCCAAGTAGAACAGAATGCAAATATTCTAGTTGTAGGATTCTGGGGAAGCTGGAGTTCAGGAATTGGTGGATTTTTAGAGATTTAAGTAGAAAAACATTATCTTTAGAAGATGGTTACTCTGGTAAGACTGACAGTGGCTAGTTTATTGGCAATTGTCTGACTTCATGAAGCAAGGGGCTGACACTGATCGGATGGTGTTCACTTAGGCAAACTTGTGTTGAACAGTTCTAATAGCTTTTTCTTACTATGCATACAGAATAATTACATCAATCTCTTTATAAATCCATGAGAAAAAAATTTTTGTACTAGGGACTGAAGCCAGGGGGTGGGGGGGATTCAACCACAGAGCCACATCCCCAGCCGATTTTTTGTTTTATTTTGAGACAGAGTCTTACTAAAGTTGCTGAGGCTGTTTTTTAAATTATCATTATTTAATGATCTTATTGTTATTTTTTACATGATGATGTATTGAACTCAGGGCCTCATGCATGCTAGGCAGGTGCTTTACCATTGAGCTACATCTCCCCAGCCCCTGAGGCTGGCTTGAACTTGGGATCCTCCTGCCTCAGCCTCCGGAGCCACGGGATTACAGGCATGTACCATCATGCCACCAAGTTATTGATAGACCTTTATTTTATTTATTTATATTCAGTGCTGAGAATGAAACCCAGTGCCTCACATATGCAAGGCATGTGTGCTACCGCTGAGCCACAGCCACAGCCCCCCAGCCCTTTTTATTTTGAGATAGGGTCTCCCTAAGTTGCTGAGACTGATATTGAACTTGAAATCCCCGTCTCAGCCTCCTGAGTAGCTGGGATCACAGGCATGTGCTTGACACCCAGCTCTCTCCCTGCTCGTTTTGGACATACCCAAAGAATTACCTCAGTCCTGACACTCTGAAATGACTCCCTAGGCACCAATTACTATGATTGATGACCTGTAATTCTGAAATGCTTGCAAAAAAGTATCTTTTCATTTATTCATTTAGTCATATATGTATCCTTGATTTACTTCTGTGTAACCATTAGTTTGTAAAGGGGCTAAGATTATCTTTGCAGAACCTGTGGAGGGGAAGATCTGGAGAATTGGCTGTGGTTGCTGGGCGCGGTGGTGCACGCCTGTAATCCCAGAGTAATGGAGCACTTTTAATCATTCTACAATCTGTTTTTTGTTTTTTGGGTTTTTTTTTGGTTCCAGGGATTGAACTCAGGGGCACTCAACCACTGGGCCACATCCCCAGCCCTTTTTTGTATTTTATTAGAGACAGGGTCTCACTGAGTTGCTAAGTGCCTCGCCATTGCTGAGGCTGGCTTTGAACTCACGATCCTCTAGCCTCAGCCTCCCAAGTGCTGGGATTACAGGCATGCGCCACCACGCCCGGCTTCATTCTACAATCTGTATGTGATGTCCATTCTTCCTTAGATATATTGTAATCAATTCCAGATATGATCCTTTTATATCTTACAACCTCAGGGAATAAGCACATAGCCAGGTGTGGTGATCACATCTGTAATTCCAGTGACTCTGGAGGCTGAGGCAGGAGGATTTCAAGTTCAAGGCCAGTCTGGGCAGTTTAGTGAGACTGTCTCAAAATAAAAAATAAAAAGGGCTGGGATATAGCTAAGTGGATGGAACTCAGCGCCCCCTGGGTTTACTCCCAAGTACCAAGAAAACAAGAGAGAAGAGAAGAGAAGAGAAAGAAAGAAGGGCTGGGGTTGTGGCTCAGTGGTAGAGTGCTCATCTCACGTGTGAGGCTCTGGGTTCAATTCTCAGCACCACATAAAAATAAATAAAATAGCCAGGTGCGGTGGCACACGCCTATAATCCCAGCACTTGGGAGGCTGAGGCAGGAGGATCACAAGTTCAAAGCCAGCCTCAGCAATGGCGAGGCACTTAGCAACTCAGTGAGACCCTGTCTCTAAATAAAATACAAAAAAAGGGCTGGGGATGTGGCCCAGTGGTCAAGTGCCCTTGAGTTCAATTCCCAGTACTAAATAAATAAATAAAATACAATAAAGGTATTGTGTCCATCTATAACTAAAAAAATCTTTAAAAAAAAAAGAAAGAAAGAAAGAAAAGCCGGGTGCGGTGGCGCACGCCTGTAATCCCAGCACTTTGGGAGGCTGAGGCAGGAGGATCTTGAGTTCAAAGCCAGCCTCAGCAATGGCGAGGCGCACTTAGCAACTCAGTGAGACCCTGTCTCTAAATAAAATACAAAAAAGGGCTGGGGATGTGGCCCAGTGGTCAAGTGCCCTTGAGTTCAATTCCCAGTACTAAATAAATAAATAAAATACAATAAAGGTATTGTGTCCATCTATAACTAAAAAAAAATCTTTAAAAAAAAAAAAAAGAAAGAAAAGCCGGGTGCGGTGGCGCACGCCTGTAATCCCAGCACTTTGGGAGGCTGAGGCAGGAGGATCTTGAGTTCAAAGCCAGCCTCAGCAATGGCGAGGCGCACTTAGCAACTCAGTGAGACCCTGTCTCTAAATAAAATACAAAAAAGGGCTGGGGATGTGACCCAGTGGTCGATTGCCCCTGAGTTCAATCCCCAGTACCACAAAAAAAAAAAAAAAAAAAAAGAAAAAAAGACGGCTGGGGTTGTGGCTCAGCGGTAGAGCGCTCGCCTAGCACGTGCGCAGCCCAGGTTCGATCTTCAGCACCACGTAAGAATAAAGGCATTGTGTACAACTAAAACAAATAAATATTTAAAAAAGAAAGAAAGAAATTAAGTACTTAGCCATCAAATATCTGATGTTCCATAAGAGAGAAAACACAGATAATTATTTTTTTAAAGATTTTTTAAAATATTTATTTATTTGCTTTAGTTGTACACAATGGGTTTTTTTTAAAATATTTATTTATTTGCTTTAGCTGTACACAATGGGTTTTATTTGTACGTGGTGCTGAGGATCGAACCCGGGCCGCACATGTGCCAGGTGAGCGCTCTACCGCTGAGCCACAATCCCAGCCCACAGATAATTATTTTAAAAATTTAAATATTTTCAATTTTGTTATTTTTATAACTTTATTATGTTGACAAATTACAATTGTATATATTTACAGGATACAAACTGATGTTATACATACAATGTGGAATGATGAAATCAAGCTATTCAACATATCCATCAGAGCTGGATGCGGTGGCACACACCTGTAATCCCAGCACTTTGGGAGGCTGAGGCAGGAGGATCAGGAGTTCAAAGCCAGCCTCAGCGATGGCGAGGCACTTAGCAACTCAGTGAGACCCTGTCTCTAATAAAATACAAAAAAGGGGCTGGGGATGTGGCCCAGTGGATGAGTGCCCCTGAGTTTAATCCCTGGTACCAAAAAAAAAAAAAAAAAAAAAAAAGTTCGAGGCCAGCCTGCACATTTAGCAAGACCCTGTCTCAAAATAAAATAAAATCAAAAGAATTCAGAAATATAGTAGTGTGTGTGTGTGTGTGTGTGTGTGTGTGTGTAAACCTGAATCAGATGTTGCCAGTTGCCTCATAATGTCTTTTTTTTTAATATTTATTTATTTACTTTAGTTGTATACAATGCAATGCACCTATGTCTACGTAGTGGTGAGGATCGAACCCAGGCCGCACACGTACGAGGTGAGCGCTCTGCCGCAGAGCCACAACCCCAGCCCCTCATAATGTCTTTTATAGCAAAAGAAATTCTGGGTCATACCTTATATTCAACTGTCCTACTGGGGATTGAAACCAAAGGAGCTCTACCACTGAGCCATATCCCCAATCCTTTTCATTTTTTGTTTTTGAGAGAGGGTATCACTAAATGGCTTCAGGCCTTGCTAAATTGTTGGGGCTGGCTTTGAAATTGCAATCCTCCTACCTTAGCCTCCCAAGTCACTAGGGTTATAAGCACGTGACACTGAGTCTGGCTTTCTTTTCTTTTTCTTTCTTTCTTTCTTTTTTTGGTTCTGGGGATTGAACCCAGGGGTGCTCTACCACTGAGCCACATCCCAGCCCTTTTTGTATTTTATTTTAAGACTGGGTCTTGCTAAGTTGCTGAGCTAGCCTCAAATTTGAGATCCTCCTGCTTCAGCCTCCCAAGTAGCTGGGATTATGGGAGTATATCACCATGCCTGGCTGAAAAAAATATTTCCAAAATTACTTTTCAAAGTGACATTGGAACTTCTCACTGGAAATACTTTTGTTTGGAAAAATTACTCAATAAGCTCTTTGAGGTGACACCCCAAGGAGTGATGTGGTAAATACGAGACCTCAAGAAATCCCACTTTTCATTTTTTCTTTTTTCTACTCTCCCACTACAGTGGGTAAGAATGTTAGGTCCAAATAGCAGAACCCAGTTTGGCATTTTCTCCTTACCCAGGGGACAGGTGTGGGAATGCAGCACCACCACCTGGAGAACAGGAGATTGAATGGTAGATAAAAAGTGCCATTTTGCAGGATACAGTGGCACAAGCCTGTAATTCCAGATACTAGGAGGATGAAGCAGAAGGATTGAATGTTTGAGACCAGACCGAGCAATTTAGCAAGATCCTGTCTTTTAAAAAAAAAAAAAAAAAAAAAAAAAAGGATTGGGAGATAGCTCAATGTTTGTTTAGCTTGTGCAAGGCCTTGGATTCCATCTCCAGCACTAAAAAAAAAAAAAAAAAGAAAAGAAAAGAAAAGAAAAAAGTGCCATTGAGACAACAGAGTAATAGTAAATCTCAGGAACAGGAGAGACTACTCAAGAGAATGACAATGGGGCCCAGCCCCCTGGGTTTTATGTGATATTCAAGCTGCCAATCTCTTAGAGTTGGTAGTTAATGACCTTTTCTTTTCTTTTTTTTTGGTACTGGGGATTGAACTCAGGGGCACTCGACCACTGGGCCACATCCCCAGCCCTTTTTTGTATTTTATTAGAGACAGGGTCTCACTGAGTTGCTAAGTGCCTCGCCATTGCTGAGGCTGGCTTTGAACTCGCGATCCTCCTGCCTCAGCCTCCCAAGTGCTGGGATTACAGGCGTGCACCACCGCGCCTGGCTAGTTAATGACCTCTTAATACCAAAATGAAGACTAGGAAATTGCAATCACTGGGATTTATACACCCTGTATCAGAGGAAGGAAAAATGACTTCAACCTAACCTCTTTCATTTTAAAGACTTTTTCAATAACAGTTGAATAAAGGAGATGTCATGGAAGAAGAGATGTCTACAGAAGAGGGTCCAAGATATTCCTAGAGAGAGTTGGAAAACTCCACTCTGTACTAGCGCAATTCTTGGCTTATGTGATGGAAAAGAATTTCAACCTGTACCAGTCAGAGGCATAGACAGAGCAAGGAAGAATGTGGGTTATCTCAAGAGATTATTTTTGGGGTTCCAGCTCCTCCCTTAAATAAAACTTGGTAAAGGCTGGGCATGGAAATGCATGTAGGGATGACATCATTATGGTGATCTCAAGATTGTTTACATTGTCTGGTCATTCTCAGGATCTTTAGGTTGATATAGTCTTCACTATCTGATCAATAGATAACACTGAAAAAATCCCATAAATCATAGTTTCTTGAAATATCATTCTCTCTTTATTTTAATTGATTTATTGGTGAGCTAATTAATAGTATACAAGACAATTAGTATAAGTGAGTGAGTTTATGGTTAACTTTTTTTTTTTTTTTTTTTTTTTGTGGTACCGGGGATTGAACTCAGGGGCACTCGACCACTGGGCCACATCCCCAGCCCTTTTTTTGTATTTTATTTAGAGACAGGGTCTCACTGAGTTGCTAAGTGCCTCGCCATTGCTGAGGCTGGCTTTGAAAGGCTGGCTTTGAACTCCCGATCCTCCTGCCTCAGCCTCCCAAAGTGCTGGGATTACAGGCGTGCACCACAGTGCCCGGCTAATGGTTAACTTTTTAATGAATTTTCCAGGACTCTGGGAATGAAAAGTCTGGGAGAAGAACTAACTTGGGGGGGTGACAGGCCTGGAAAAGTATATGAAACTTACATTTAAACTGCTATTCTCCCCTCCTTCCTTTTTTTTTTTTTTTTTTTTTTTTGTACCAGGGATTGAACCCAGGGGCACTTAACCACTGATCCATATCCCCAGACTTTTTATTTTTATTTTCATTTTTTTGGTACCGGGGATTGAACTCAGGGGCACTTGACCACTGGGCCACATACCCAGCCCTTTTTTTTTGTATTTTATTAGAAACAGGGTCTCACTGAGTTGCTAATTGCCTCGCCATTGCTGAGGCTGGCTTTGAACTTGCAATCCTCTTGCCCCAGCCTCCCAAGTGCTGGGATCACAGGTGTGCGCCACGCGCCCGGCTCTAAAGCAAATAAATAAATATTTTTAAAAAATAATTAATATGGAATTAAAGAACAAATTGATGAATAAAACTAAAAGCTGAGTTTTATGAACAGACAAGACCCTAGCAAGGCTAAGGAAAATAAAAGAGAAAAACAAAAAGAGGAGAAATAGCCATATAAATGATAAAAAATGAGGGTCTTATGGTGAATATCAAGCAAAGCATTTAAAATTCTAGGTAAAATGGATGAGCTTTTTAAAGGAAAATTATATGAGTAAAATTATTTTAAGCCGGGCGCGGTGGCGCACGCCTGTAATCCCAGCACTTTGGGAGGCTGAGGCAGGAGGATCACGAGTTCAAAGCCAGCCTCAGCAATGGCGAGGCACTTAGCAACTCAGTGAGACCCTGTCTCTAATAAAATACAAAAAAAAGGGCTGGGGATGTGACCCAGTGGTCGAGTGCCACTGAGTTCAATCCCCAGTACCAAAAAAAAAAAAAAAAAAAAAAAAAAAAAATTATTTTAAAAACAAGAATCCTGGGGGCTAGGGTTGTGGCTCAGTGGTAGAGTGCTCGCCCAGCACGTGCGCTGCCCGGGTTCGATCCTCAGCACCATAGTGTACAACTAAAGCAAACAAATATTAAAAAAAAAAAAAAAAGAATCCTGGGCTGGAGTTGTAGCTCACTGATACAGCACTTGCCTTATTGTGCTGGCACTAACTTTTTTTTTTTTTAATATATTTATTTATTTACTTTAGTTGTACACAATGGAATGCATTTATGTTTACGTGGTGCTGAGGATCGAACCCGGGCCGCACACGTGCGAGGCGAGCGCTCTGCCGCTGAGCCACCACCCCAGCTCCTCTGGCACTACCTTTTTAAAAACTTACAAATACTTGGGCTGGGGTTATGGCTCAGTGGTAGAGCATTCCTCTCGCATGTGTAAGGCCTGGGTTCCATCCTCAGCACCACATTAAAAAAATAAATAAATAAAAAGATATTAAAAATGAATAAATAAGAATCCTGAACAGATGAATAACCACATAAGAAGTTATAAAGTTTTTCAAGTATTACAATAAAACTTCCAGATTCTGATATTTAGAAGTCAGGTCAGTCTAACCTTTGTTGTCCTTGCAGTACTTGGGATCAAACCCAGGCTTTGCATATGATAGTCCAGCACTCTACCACTGAGCTATGTCCCCAGCTCCAGTCCATTTTTTCCCCCCTGTACCAGGGATTGAACCTAGGTACGTTTAACCACTCAGCAACATCCCCAACCCTTTTTATTTTGCAACAAGTTCTACCTAAGTTGCTGAGGACCTAGCAAAGTTGCTGAGGCTGGCTTTGAATTTGTGATCCTCCTGCCTCAGCCTCCCCAGCTGCTGGGATTACAGGCATGTGCCACCATGCCCACTTCAAGTCTAATCTAAATGAAACAATAATCCCTAAATTATTCAAAGTAGAAGAGAAAAAAATTAAATGTTTGACAAGTAATTTTTCAAAGCTAGCATAAATTTATAACTTCATTTTTTTTAAGGAGAGGGGGTACTGGGAATTGAACCAAGTGCCTGGCCCATGCTAGGCAAACACTCTATCACTGAGCTATATCCCCAGTCCCCACAATTACATTTTTTTTTTTTTTTTTTTTTTTTGTGGTACCGGGGATTGCACTCAGGGGCACTCGACCACTGGGCCACATCCCCAGCCCTTTTTTGTATTTTATTAGAGACAGGGTCTCACTGAGTTGCTAAGTGCCTTGCCATTGCTGAGGCTGGCTTTGAACTCGCGATCCTCCTGCCTCAGCCTCCCAAAGTGCTGGGATTACAGGCGTGCGCCACCGCGCCCGGCTACAATTACATTTTTTAAAGTACCAAAAGAGACCACCTGTGAATACTGATTCAAAATTCATAAACAAAATATCAGAAAATCAAATCCAGTCGTGTATTAAAGGAATGATGTCTCAAGATGAAGAAGATTATTTGAAACTAGAAGGAGTGGGGTAGCCGGGTGCGGTGGCGCACACCTGTAATCCCAGCACTTTGGGAGGCTGAGGCAGGAGGATCACGAGTTCAAAGCCAGCCTCAGAAATGGCGAGGCACTTAGCAACTCAGTGAGACCCTGTCTCTAAATAAAATACAAAAAAAGGGCTGGGATGTGACCCAGTGGTCGAGTGCCCCTGAGTTCAATCCCCGGTACCAAAAAAAAAAAAAAAAAAAAAAAAAGAAGGAGTGGGGTGATTTGTTGTGTACCTGTAATTCCAGTAACTGGGAGGCTGAGGCAGGAGGATCACAAGTTTGACTGGTCTTGGCAATTTAGCTTTTTTTTTTTAAATATTTATTTATTTGCTTTAGTACTACACAATGGGTTTAAATGGGTTTATTTGTACGTGGTGCTGAGGATCGAACCCGGGCCGCGCACGTGCTAGGCGAGCGCTCTACCGCTGAGCCACAATCCCAGCCCGGCAATTTAGCTTTGACCCTGTTTCAAAGAAAAAATAAAAAAGGGTTGGGATTGGGGTGGTGGCTCAGTGGTAGAGCGCTTGCCTGGCATGTGTGAGGCCCTGGGTTTGATCCTCAGCACCACATATAAGTATACAAATAAAGTAAAAAAAAAAAAAAAAAAAAACAAATCCTCTGGCAACTTAAAAAAAAAAAAGGGTGCTGGGTTTATAACTCAGTGGTAGAGTGGCCTTGAGTTTAATCCCCAGTAAAACACACACACACAGGGGAAAAAAAAAAAAGAAAGAAAGAAAGAAAAAAAATCTAGTATCAGAATTATTTGTAATAATACATTAAAAGAAAGAATACTTGGGCTGGGGTTGTGGGTCGCCTAGCACGTGCGCGGCCCAGGTTCGATCCTCAGCACCACATAAAAACAAAGGCATTGTGTACAACTAAAAACAAATAAATAAATATTAAAAAAAAGAATACTTATATGATTATATCAATCCTACCAAAGCTAAAATTTAACACCTTTTCCTGCAAAACTTTCTTGTTAAACTGGGTGCAGTGTCATACACTCCTGTGACATGGGGAAGTTGAGGCAGGAGGATCAAAAGTTCAAGGCCTGTCGGGAGGTGGCGCACACCTGTAATCCCAGCACTTGGGAGGCTGAGGCAGGAGGATCTCGAGTTCAAAGCCAGCCTCCTCAATGGCAAGGCACTTAGCAACTGAGTGAGACCCTGTCTCTAATAAAATACAAAAAAGGGGCTGGGGATGTGGCCCAGTGGATGAGTGCCCCTGAGTTCAATCCCTGGTACCAAAAAAAAAAAAGTTCGAGGCCAGCCTGCGCATTTAGCAAGACCCTGTCTCAAAATAAAATAAAATCAAAAGAATTCAGAAATATAGTAGTGTGTGTGTGTGTGTGTGAGAGAGAGAGAGAGAGAGAGAGAGAGAGAGAGAGAGAGAGAACCTGCCAGTTCACATGATAAAGATAGCTTTTGTAAGGAATTCATTTTATCTATTAAATGCTGAAGGCAAAACACCATAAATCGGCTTTTAAATGAATCTGTATTTTATTAATCATATTGCAATGTAAACATCTTTGAAAAAGAAAGCTTTCTATATTACTCCATCTAGATTTTTTGGCATCTCCAAGGTATCCTAAATGTTGAAATCCTCTGGCCTTGCCTGGCATGGTGGCACAGGCCTGTAATCCCGTAATCCCAGCGATTTGGGAGGCTGAGGAGGCTCACAGGTTGGAGGCCATCCTCAACAATTTAGCGAGGCCCTAAAGCAATTTAATGAAACCCTGTCTCAAAGTAAAAAATAAATAGGGCTGGTGATGTAGCTCAGTGATAAGGCGCCCCTGGGTCCAATTCCCAGTACGGAAAAGGAATAAAAAACTGGCCTCCAGTATCAACTCAAACGCCTCGGCAAACCAAATTACGCAGATCCCAGAACAGTTTCATAATAGGCCTCTCCAGGCTTCAATCGGCTGTTTAACTTCCTTTTCTTAATTGCCCCACCAAACTGAGCATTTTGTCTTCTTTGACCTTTACTAATTATACAACTCTATTCTATGTATTTGCCCGCGTGGCTATTCTGTTACGTTGAGTACCAGAACGGCAAGATCTGCGGCATATCTTGATATACACTGCCAGGCGCACGGAAATTAAAAACAAAAACAAAGCCAGAGAGTCTTTAAATGACTTTTGGAACTTATCATTTCCCTTTCCCTAACTAGGTAATTGAAATGAAATGGGAGCCGGAGGAAGGCTTTCACCCGGACGAGAGGTTTAGACACCACGAAAACGCACTACAATTCAAGGAAAACCTGTTTAATTCCCTGACTCATGCGTATTGTCTTCTCGTCTACCAATTTGCCCACAACAAATATGGATTCTTGCAGGAAGTTTTCCGCCCCCCGCCCCCCGCCCCCCGCAAACTATGCATTTAAATTAGGCATCGCAGTCATTTTACTTGAGGGCAAAGCGCAAGCCGGAAAGTCACACCTTACCAGGTCTCAGAAACTCCACACGTCATTAAGTCACCAAGTGTCCAATCGGAATCGACATTTTCACCGGAACCGCTCGACTTCGCAACCGGAAGAAGGTGTGCGTAAGGGCGTTGGGGGCGGAAGTGACGGGAATGTGGTAGTGGGGTAGTTGGCGGGTGGTTGAGTAGACCCGGTCGCCATGTCCGCGGGGAGCGCGACACATCCTGGAGCTGGAGGGTAAAGCTTCGTGGGCGAGGGCATCGTATCTAGCATGAGGGCATAGGAGAGGCGGAGGGACCACGGAAAGCTGCGTAGGGTTGAGGGGCACTTAAGCTTAATGGAAGGCTAGATTTTTAGGGAGAAGGGTATTGAGCAGGCCTCGGGCTCCTGAAAAGGACTGACAAGGATCGGAGGGAAGAGAACCAGGAATTTATGGAAGTGCGAGGCAAGGAGAAGGCAAAAGCAAGGACGTGTGGGACCGAGAAAAGTCTTTCGATTGAGGTTACAGAGAAAGGAAGATTTTAAGAAAGGATTGAAAGAAGTGGGGTTTGAAGGAAATGTAGCTGTACTTGTCTAAGGAGAGATGGGAATTTTAGACCTGGCAGAGATAGACGAATATGGAACGTGATAGAGCTGAAATGGGGTGCTAAGGCGTAGTAAGGGTCTTATACATATGAAAGCTTTAGGGCTTAATCTTTTCCTTTTTCTACCTGTAGGCGCCGCAGCAAATGGGACCAACCCGCTCCAGCCCCACTTCTCTTCCTCCCACCGGCGGCACCAGGTGGTGAGGTCTCTAGCAGTGGGGGAAGTCCTGGGGGTGCCACAGCTGCTCCTTCAGGAGCCTTGGATGCTGCTGCTGCTGTGGCTGCCAAGATCAATGCCATGCTCATGGCCAAAGGGAAGCTGAAACCAACACAGAATGCTGCTGAGAAGGTATTCAAAATCGAAGTCTGGGCTAATTGCAATTTTAGGAGTTTTTTAATGCTGTAATCTCATATTCATTACTGTTAATCAAGGAGAACACGGATACCGTAATTTAAATATTGTTTAGTTTTGGAACATTACAGATGATATTTTAGGTGGCAGTTTTGATTGGGCTGGTTACATTTATGGACTGAGTAGCTTGTTTTGTCCTTGTATGCTTCACTCAAGTTCTATTGACTTAATCATTTAAAGCAATGTAATCTCCCTGTGTGTGTGTGTGTGTGTGTGTGTGTGTGTACTGTGTATATAATATATGTATTATATATGTATTAGTTGTTGATGGACCTTTATTTAATTAATTTGTTTATTTATACATGGTGCTGAGGATTAAACCCAATGCCTCACACATGCTAGGCAAGGGCTCTACCACTCAGCCACAACCCCAGACTCTGTAATCTGTTTTTGATACATGTACTTTATTCTTGAAGTCAAGTATGAACTGAATGTAGAGTGTCATTTCTAATTAGAATCTACTAACTTTAATAACGATGTGTTATTAAACTTGAACTAAAATGGAGGTGTAATTTGTATTTGGGTTAGTGTGTTATTTTCATACAAACTATGAGGGTGTTATTTCATAAAATTTCTGGTATAATTCAAATCTCATGCTTAGAAGGGGGTCTGATTGAAACTTTTGGTGGGGAGGCACTGGGGATTGAATTCTGGGGCACTCAACCACTGAGACATATCCCCAGCCTTATTTTGTATTTTATTCAAGACAGGGTTTCACTTAGCACCTCACTTTTGTGGAGGCTGGCTTTGAACTTGAGATTCTCCTGTCTCAGCCTCCTGAGCCCCTGGGATTACAGGTGTGCACCACTGTGCCCAACTGATTGAAACTTTTACTTTGCCATAGAAAGCAAGAATCTAAGCCAGGCGTGGTGGTGCACACATGTAATTCCAGCACTTGGGAGGCTGAGGCAGGAGGATTGCAAGTTCAAAGCCAGCCTCAGCAATGGTGAGGCATTTAGCAACTCTGTGAGATCCTGTCTCTACTAAAATACAAAAAAGGGCTGGGGATGTGGCCCAGTGGTCGAGTGCCCCTGAGTTCAATCCCTGGTACCAAAGGAAAAAAAAAAGTTTACAAAGATATGTTGTAATAATACCAATATCCACTATCATCATTATTCTGTAGATAGATTCTTGCTTTCTTTTCTTTTCTTTTTTTGGTACCAGGGATTGAACTCAGGGCACTCGACCACTGGGCCACATCCCCAGCCCTTTTTTGTATTTTATTAGAGACAGGGTCTCACTGAGTTGCTTAATGCCTGCCTGGCCATTGCTGAAGCTGGCTTTGAAGTCGTGATCCTCCTGCTTCAGCCTCCCAAGTGCTGGGATTACAGGTGTGTGCCACCACACCCGGCTCTGCTTTGTAAACTTTTTAAAAATATTTTTTTGGGGGAGGAGTACTTCCCCAGCCCATTTTATTTTTTGAGACAGAATCTCACAAGGTTGCTGAGACTGCACTTAAATTTGGAATCCTCCCTCAGCCTCCCCAGTTGCTAGGATTATAGGCATGCACCACCACCTTGCTCTTTTGTAAACTTAAAAAAAAAAAAAAATCTTTGCAATGATGATTGTTACTGGTTAACACAGAAGAAAAATTAGGTTCATGAGAGTAAAGTAACACATCCAAGATTTGTTAATGGGAGGCACAGGCATCAGACTTCAAGGTCACCTTACACAATTGGTATTCATTTTTTTTTGGTTCAAAGTCTCTAGAATTGTGTTCATAGTAGCTCTTTCCCCTGTAATTACTGTTTGAAAAAAAATTTTGACTTAAATTAGTCTTTGTAGTCCCATAGTTCCTGGGAAGATGTAAGTTCTGTGTTTGAAAACTCAATTTTTTTTTTGAGCCTTCCAGTTCTATAGAATATTTATCAGTAAGGCCAAAACAAATAACCTGTTTGGATGCTTAAATACTAAAGTTCTGCAGAGTTGGTGAGAAATTTTAGTGAATTAAAAATTCAATGCCAGGCGCGGTGGCACACGCCTGTAATCCCAGCACTTAGGAGGCTGAGGCAGGAGGATTGCGAGTTCAAAGCCAGCCTCAGCAATGGCGAGGCAATTAGCAACTCAGTGAGACCCTGTCTCTAATAAAATACAAAAAAGGGCTGCGGATGTGGCTCAGTGGTCAAATGCCCCTGAGTTTAATCCCCAGTACCAAAAAAAAAAAAAAAAAAAAATCAGTATAGAGGGCTGGGGATATAGCTCAGTTGGTAGAGTGCTTGCCTTGCATGCACAAGGCCCTATGTTCAATCTCAAGCGCAACACACACACACACACAAAATCCGTGTAGAGTATATATTTTTTTTTTTTTTTTTTTTTTTTTTTTTTTTTGGTACTGGGGATTGAACTCAGGGGCACTCGACCACTGGATCACATCCCCAGCCCTTTTTTTTTGTATTTTATTAGAGACAGGGTCTCACTGAGTTACTAAGTGCCTCGCCATTGCTGAGGCTGGCTTTGAACTCACGATCCTCCTGCCTCAGCCTCCCAAAGTGCTGGGATTACAGGCGTGCGCCACCGCGCCCGGCTTAGAGTATATTTTTATGATTTGCAAAGATCATATAGGTCAGTTGTCCCTTTCTAAGGTCTTCAAGGAAAAAATTAAAAGCACATTGACAGCTGGGAATAGTGGCACACACCTGTAATCTCAGCAACTTCAGAGCCTGTGGCAGGAGAATGGAAAGTTGAGGCCATCCTGAGCAATATAGCAAGGCCCTGTCTCAAAATTTAAACAATAAATAAATTAAAAGGGCTATGGATGTAGTTAAATGTTAAGAGCATCCTGGGTTCAGTCCCAGTACTGCAACAACAAAAATAGCACATTGACCAAGGAATAGTACTTGAATATTTTTTTTCCCCTCTAAAAATTAATCTTTAAAATGATAGTTGAGAGGGTGGTACATTCTTGTAATCCCAGTAATTCAAGAGTCTGAGGCAGTAGCAGCACAAGTTCAAGGCCAGCCTGGGTGACATAGAGGCCCTATCTCAGAATAATATAAAAAGGATCAGGAATGTAGCTCAGTGGTATATCACTTGCCTAGCAGCTGCAAGGCCCTGGTTTCAATTCCTGGTTTCAGCCCCCTCCACCCCCAGATAATTTTCAGGAAGCAACATGAAATATAAAAATATACTGGATTTAGACTAAATACTACCTGGCTTTGACATCTTGAACCTTGGTTTTCCTTCCTTCCTTCCTTCCTTCCTTCCTTCCTTCCTTCCTTCCTTCCTTCCTTCCATTAGGTATATATGACAGCAGAATGCTTTTGATTCATTGTACATAATTGCAGCACTACTTTTTAATACTCTGATTGTACGTGATGTAGCGTTGCACCATATGTGCAGTCATATGTATTCCTAGGATGATAATGTCCATCACATTCCACCATCTTTCCTGCCTCCAAACCCCCCTCGAACCTCAGTTTTCTAATACATAATACATACTGGCACTGTCCAGTGTGGTAGTCACCAGTCATGTGTGGCCATGTAAATTAAATGTAATATAAAATCCTAATTTTTAAGGCTGGGATTGTGGTTTAGTGGTAGAGTGCTCACCTAGCACTTGCACGCCTGGGTTCTATCCTCAGCACCACATAAGAATAAACGCATTGTGTACAACTAAAGCAAATATATATATATATATAATTTTTTTTTTTTTTTTTTTTGTGGTACCGGGGATTGAACTCAGGGGCACTCGACCACTGGGTCACATCCCCAGCCCTTTTTTTGTATTTTATTAGAGACAGGGTCTCACTGAGTTGCTAAGTGCCTCGATATTGCTGAGGCTGGCTTTGAACTCGCGATCCTCCTGCCTCAGCCTCCCAAAGTGCTGGGATTACAAGCGTGCGCCCCGGCTAAATAAATATATTTTTTAAAATATTTATTTATTTACTTTAGTTGTACACAATACAATGCATTTATGTTTACGTGGTGCTGAGGATCGAACCCGGGCTGCGCACGTACGAGGCGAATGCTCTGCCGCTGAGCCACAACCCCAGCCCAAGAAATCCTATTCTTAGTCACATTAGTGACATTTAAAGATCTGTAGAGTGGTAACCATATTGGACTGCTCAGATATAGAACGCTTGATTATCACAAATTTCTGTTCAACAATATTGATATTTACCTTTAGAAGTGGTCATAAGAATTCAGTGAGGTAAGATGTATAAATGAATACCATGGGGGTGAAATAAAGATGATACTGTTTATACATAGTTGTTGTTTTTTTATATTGGGAATTGAATCTCAGGGGTGCTTCACCACTGAACACTAAACTACATCCCCAGCCCTTTTTATTTTTTGAGACAGGCCTGTTACATTGCTTAGTGCCTTGCTAAATTGCTGAGGCTGGCCTCAAACTTTGGATCCACTCTGCCTCAGCCTCCCAAGTTGCTGGGATTATAGGCATGTGCCACCATGCCCAACTTGCCTTCACATTTAAAAAAAAATGCATCTAATGTCCGAATTAAACAGTGTTTTGATTTTGGGTTTTTTGTTTTGTTTTGTTTTTAATCTCTTTTTCTGGTTCTGGCGATTGAACCTAGGGTCTCATTCATGGTAGGCATGTGCTGTAAAATAGTATTTTATTTTCCTTGAACGGTTCTTTTTTCTTTTTTTCCCCCCTAGGTAACACTCAAATCCAGCTATCTAGAGTTGCTCATAGTTTAAACTGAAATCAGATTAGATTTTTCATATTGAAGCATTTTTGAGATTATTGCAAGGAGGGAATTAGTTGAATTTGATGAGTTGTGACTAGGATTGTCAGAAGGTAACTTGGCTAATGTATGAATGAGGTGTATGGGTTTGTGCATTCTCTCTATGTTGTATATTTTACTATACATACAGTCACTGGATTGAGCTGTAAATTTGGACCTTTAATTTTTCTAATGCTGGGTGCGGTGGCACACACCTATAGTCCCAGCACTTGGGAGGCTGAGGCAGCAGAATAGCGACTTCAAAGCCAGCCTCAGCAATGGCAAGGCACTTAGCAACTCAGTGAGACCCTGTCTCTAGAGATCAAATACAAAAAAGGGCTGGGGATGTGGCCCAGTGGTTGAGTGCCCCTGAATTCAATCCCTGGTACCAAGCCAAACCAAACAAAACAAAAAAAATTTTTCTTTCTAGAATTTGCAGCTTCTAGCTCATAGAGTTTCCATGATGATGTGGTCATAAAATTGCACACGGGGTCAAGGTCACAAATCTGATGGTGGCCTTCAAGTAAATTGTACTTGGTGTCATTTTGGTGATGTTTGTTTCCTTGTTATTTCTTTTATGAAGACTGAATTTAAAAAGTGTAGGCAGATAAAGAAGGAGGTGATGGAAATAGGGAAGAGATAGTTTTAAATTAGACAATTAAATGAGTATTTTACATGAATGCCGTAATCTAATTTTTTTTTTTTTTTTTTTTTTTGTCTTCGTAGCTTCAGGCCCCTGGCAAAGGCCTAACTAGCAATAAAAGCAAGGATGACCTGGTGGTAGCTGAAGTAGAAATCAATGATGTGCCCCTCACGTGTAGGAACTTGCTGACTCGAGGACAGACACAAGACGAGGTGCGAAGGAGTTGGGACTCTTGGGGAAAGTGGCACATGAATTTAGAAAAAAAAACCATGTCTGAGCTCAAGCAGAAGTCAAATATTTATGAGTGATATGGGTCCACATTTTCAAAATCAGAATTGAGTTTAATTTAACTGCAGAAGCGATAAGGAAACAAATAAGGGTGAATCCCGGGGGGGGGGGTTGTTTAAGTAAGAAACCATGGAATGAATTTGAGGTATAGAATTCTTTTCTGCCTTAATTGGTAGAATGAATGAGTGGTGATGGAAATCTATCCTGCTGTCATTGAAATCCATTAAGTACCACATCTTTTTTATCAACATAATTATGTATTCATGGGGTATTGTGATTTTTCAATACATGTATATTATCTTTTTAATAGAATGCTTTCCTCTTTTAGATCAGCCGACTTAGTGGAGCTGCTGTGTCAACTCGAGGAAGGTTCATGACAACTGAGGAAAAAGCTAAAGTGGGACCAGGGTGTGTGTGTATGCTTATCCTCTGGTTTGGGGAAGGATTGGGCATTTGACTTGTCATTTCATATTTTTTATTCTTAGGTAATATGTGTAAAGGATGTTTGCTTGTTGGTGGTGAGTGTGGGTGCATGATTTGCAGCATAATTTTGGGTTTCTCAAATAGGTATGAGAAATGTTGGCAGCTAGCTGGGCATGGTAGTGCATGACTATAATACCAGTTATTTTGGAAGCTGAGGCAGAAGAATCATAAATTCAAGGTTAGCTTGGACAATTTATGCAAGATCCTGTCTCAAGAAGTAAAAGGAACGGGGATGTAGTAACGTGCCCCTGTGTTCAATCCCAAGTACTAAAAGTTAAAAAGAAAAAAAGATGTTGACAGGTATTTTTCTGTCTCTTTTCCTATTTTATTTCACTTTTTTTTTAATTGTAAGAAACAAATTACAAGAAATCATACAAGAAGGTAATAATGGTTAACAGTTAACATGTATGCTTCTGAACTTTTTTCCTATGGAATATGTCCTCCCACTAATGGGTTAGGATTGAACCTGGGCTTCAGGTATGCTAATCACAGGCTCTACCACTGAACTTATCCTTGGTCCCTCCCTTTAAATAAGGAAAAGTTCAGTCAGGCTCAGTGGTGCATGCCTATAATCCCAGTGGCTTGAGAGGTTGAGGCCAAAGGATCATGCCTCAGCTGTCTTAAAATAAAGATACAGAACCTGTCTTTTTTTTAAAATTTATTTTAGTTGTAAATGGACACAATACTTTATTATTTTTATGTGTTGCTAAGGATTGAACCCAGGGCCTCACATGTGCTAAGCCAGCCCTCCACCACTGATCACAAACCCAGCCCCAAGATCCTGTCTTAAAATAAAAAATACAAAGGGCTAGAGATCTAGCTCAGTGGTAAAGTGCTTCTGCATTCAATCCCCAGTACCTAAAATAAAATTTCAGCCTGGCGTAGTGGCACACGTCTGTAATCTCAGTGATTTGGGATTGATCCAAGTTCAAAGCCAGCCTCAGCAGTATAGTCAGGCCCTAAGTAATTCAAAATTTAACAATTTCAAAAGTTAAAATAATTGAAGGGCTGGCTGAATGGTTAAGTGTCCCTGAGTTTAATCTGCCCCCATCCTCCAAGTTTATTTTATGGCCTGTGTGATGATCATTGGCTGTAGATTATCCAACTAAACTCAATTTAGATTTTTCCTTTCATTATCAATATTTTAGCTTTATGCTTAATTGACAAGTATTCAGGAAATGAGACTCCCTCCCTCCCCCCCAGTGCTACTGGATTGAACCCAGGGTTATTCTAACACCGAGCTACATTTCCAGACCTTTTTACTTTTTATTTTGAGACAAGGTCTTGCTAAGTTGCTGAGTCTGCCCTCAAACTTAGAATCCTCCTGCCTCTACCTCTTGAGTTGTTAAGGTAACAACTGTGTACCACCATACCCTGTTTTGGGGATTTTGGTGTGTGTGTGTGCGGGGGGAAATGAACCCAGGGCCCAGGTTATATATATATTTTTAAAGTATTTATTTATTTGCTTTAGTTGTACACAAAGTGTTCATTTTTATATGGTGCTGATGATCGAACCTGGGCCACGCACGTGCTAGGCGAGCACTCTACCCAGCCCCCCAGGCTATTTTTTTTATTGTGGTACTGGCAGTTGTACCCAGAGGCCCTTGAACATTTTGTACTTTTTTTTAAAAAAAATATTTATTTATTTACTTTAGTTGTACACAATGCAATGCATTTATGTTTATGTGGTGCTGAGGATTGAACCTGGGCCGTACATGTGCGAGGTGGCGCTCTGCCGCTGAGCCACAACCCCAGCCCCTGAACATTTTGTACTTTTTTTTATTGTGATCCTCCTGCCTCAGTTTTCCTAGTCCCTGAGATTACAAATAATAATGTTACCTTTTTTTGTTTGTTTTTCTTATCTCTTTTTATTTAGATTATCCCTTTCATTATCAATATTTTAGCTTTATGCTCAATTGACAAGTATTCAGGAAGTGAGACTTTTTCCCCCCCAGTGCTACTAGATTGAACCCAGGGGTATTCTAACACCGAGCTACATTTCCATTCTATTCTGGGGATGGGGTTGAAACCAGGGTCTGGTGAGTGCTAGGCATGTGCTCTACCACTGAACTACATCCCCATCCTGTTTATGTGTTTTTTTATATACGGTGCTCAGAATTGAACCCAGGGTTTCATATATGCTAGGCAAGCTACCACTGAGCCACAACCCTAGCTCCTTAACATTTTGTTTTGAGACACAGTCTTGGCTGAATTTTCTAGGGGGCTCTCAAATTTATGATCCTCCTCCCTCAGCCTCCAGAGCAGCTGGGATTACAGGTCTGCGTCACCACACCCAGCTGTTGTTTTGTTTTAAAACATATTTTCTTCTGCTTGGGATTAAACCTTGGGCCTGGAGGATGCTAAGCTTGTGCTCTCTACTCTGCTACATCACCAACAGGAAATTCAGTGGTTTTGTTTTTGTTTTTGTTTTTGTTTTTTGGTACTGGGAATTGAACTCAGGGGCACTCGACCACTGGGCCACATCCCCAGCCCTGTTTTGTATTTTATTAGAGACAGTGTCTCACTGAGTTGCTAAGTGCCTTGCCATTGCTGAGGTTGGCTTTGAACTCACGATCCTCCTGCTTTAGCCTCCCAAGTGCTGGGATTACAGGCATGTGCCACTGCGCCTGGCTCAATGTTTTTAATATTGGCTTAAACTTTTTTTTTTTTTTTTTGTGGTACCAGGATTGAACTCAGGGGCACTCGACCACTGGGCCACATCCCCAGACCTTTTTTGTATTTTAAATAGAGACAGGGTCTCACTGAGTTGCTAAGTGCCTTGCCATTGGTGAGGCTGGCTTTGAACTCGTGATCCTCCTGTCTCAGCCTCCCAAAGTGCTGGGATTACAGGCGTGCGCCACCACGCCCGGCTAAACTATTTTTTTTTAATAGTTGGACACAGTAGCTTTATTTTATTTTTACGTGGTGCTGAGGATCGAACCCAGTGCTTCATGCATGCTAGGCGAGCACTCTACCTCTGAGCCACAACCCCAGCCCAACTTAAACTACTTTAACTTTGTATATATGTTAGCTGTTGTTTTGAACTTGGTCATTAATTTTTTTGTTTAAACCTGCCACTTCTTAGCTATATGTGATCATTGGCTACTTTCTTCATTATCTAAATCTAAACTTTTAGCCTTTAAAATCTAAAGTATCTTCTCAGTCAGTGCAGGCCCTTTTGAAAGTTTGTATGTGGGCTGGGGGTATGGCTTAGTGGCAGAGCACTTGCCTCGCACATGTGAAGCACTGGGTTCAATCCTCAGCACCACATAAAAATAAATAAACCAAATGAAGGTATTGTGTCCATGTATAACTAAAAAATTTTTTTTTTGAAAAACGTTTTTATGGGACTGGGATTGTGGCTCAGAGCGCTTGCCTAGCATGTGCACGGCCCAGGTTCGATCCTCAGCACCAAGTACAAATAAAACGCATTGTGTACAACTAAAGCAAATAAATAAAAACATTAAAAAAAAAAAAAAAGAAAAACGTTTTTATGTTACCATGACTCTTGCCCCATTATTTTGGATAGTCAAGCCCATGTTTGCATGCGTCCACATGAACAGATTTGACCACTATGTGGACCACTTAACTTTTTTTTTTTTTTTTTTTTTTTTTTTTTTTTTTAAATATTTATTTATTTGCTTTTAGTTGTACACAATGTGTTTTTATTTTTACGTGGTGCTGAGGCTCAAACCCGGGCCGCGCACGTGCTAGGCGAGCACTCTACTGCTGAGCCACAACCCCAGCCCCACTTAACTTTTAACAAGAAAAGTTTGTTTGTGCCTCAGCTATAAAGCATGTTCTTAGAAACTACCAATAAAAGCTCCTGTTTTTTATTTGGAAACTTCAAACATTACTGATTAGATTTGGCCATGCCAGGCATGTTGGTGCACACCTATAATCTTAGCAATTTGGGAGGCTGAGGCCGGAGAATTACAAGTTCAAGGCCAGCAACAGCAACTGAGCACAACCTTGTCTCAAAAAGGGCTGGGGATATAGCTCACTGGTAAAGCCCCCGCCCCGGATTCAGTCCCCAGTCCTCTCGCAAAAAAAATATTTTTTTTTTGGTGAGCCATTTGGCTCTTTTGAATTTGACCAGCTTGGGATCAGCCTTTTGCATTTCTCTTTGTAGGGATCGTCCATTATATCTTCATGTTCAGGGCCAGACACGGGAATTAGTGGACAGTAAGTAATGTTTTTGGCTCACATTATTTCTTGTGACATGCAAAGTTTTGGGCTATGTATATCAAATTGGCAAACTGTTCCTGATGGCTCTTCTAAAGTCTTTATGAACTACACACCAGCATGTATGGGGAGCCACATGTTTTGGCTAACCTAAAAAATGGATTAGTGCCTTGAATAATTGAACATTTCTCCTGTCTTTGTCATTTGTTGTTAGTATACTATCTTAATGTCTTTATTTTTCTCTAGGAGCTGTAAACCGAATCAAGGAAATTATCACCAATGGGGTAGTGAAGGCTGCCACAGGGACAAGTCCAACTTTTAATGGTGCAACAGTCACTGTCTATCACCAACCAGCACCCATTGCTCAGCTGTCTCCAGCTGTTAGCCAGAAGCCTCCCTTCCAGTCAGGGGTATGTTTTGGAGAGGGATTGTTGTTTCTATGAAAGTGATTATATGCCATATAATACACATGAAGGAAAACCCCTAAAATTCTGACCTGAGAGTTATCTGCTACTGGTATCATATTAATGTGCTATTTAAATTTCCAACATATAATGGATATATGAGAACATATATCTTTATTCTGATATAATTTGGGAAGGGGATTGATAAGAGCAAAGGGTATAAACAGTACAATGTGAAAATAATTTTAATTTTGTATTTGTAAACTTCATGGCAACTGGAGGATCAAGAAGGCTGAGTCTGATGAAGCAAGACTTTGCTGATACACTCCTCCTAGAAAAAAGGGTTGGAGAGAGCAGCCCTCATTGGAGAAAATTCTGGGGCTGACTGTACGACCCAACATTCTATTCCAGTTTTACAGCCCACTCTGTTCTCTCTTTTTTTTTTTTTTTTGTGGTACCGGGGATTGAACTCAGGGGCACTTGACCACTGGGTCACATCCCCAGCCCTTTTTTGTATTTTATTTAGAGACAGGGTCTCACTGAGTTGCTCAGTGCCTCACCATTGCTGAGGCTGGCTTTGAACTCATGATCCTCCTGCCTCAGCCTCCCAAAGTGCTGGGATTACAGGCGTGCGCCACCACGCCCGGCTTCTTATTTTTGATTGACTTGAATCATGGAAGGAAAGTGGATGTGCTTATCCAAATTTGGATCCTGGATTTTTGTTTTGCAGATATCTCTTTTTGAATAGAGTAAGGTGTTTGTTTTGTGGGTAAAGTAGGTACATGAAGATGGAGGGGTTTTCAGTTTTTTTTTTTTTTTTTTAATGTTTATTTATTGACTTTAGTTGTACACAATGCAATGCATTTATGTTTACGTGGTGCTGAGGATCGAACCCGGGCCGCGCACGTGCAAGGCGAGCGCTCTGCCGCTGAGCCACAATCCCAGCCCCGGGTTTTCAGTTTTTGTTGTATATTTTTTGTGGTGCTAGGGATCAAACCCAGGGCTTGGAACATGCGAGGCAAGTGCTCTACCACTGAGTTACACTCACAGCACCTAAAGTTCTTATTTAAATTAAGCTTTTTGATGGAATTTGTGTTAGAAATTATAGAGTATCGTTGTAGAAGTGATCAAATGTGTTTGGGGGATTGAAGTATTTGGTGTAACAGTTTTCTACAGGATTAGGATTTTTATATGTATTTTTGTGTGGGGGAGTAGTGGGGTTTGAACCCAAGGCCTCACACATGCTAGGCAAGCACTCTTAACACTGAGATATATCCCCACTCCTAGGATTAGGATTTAATTATATATTTTCTGTTTAATCTGCTGCATTTTGTTCTTTCTACAGATGCATTATGTTCAAGATAAATTATTTGTGGGTCTGGAACATGCTGTGCCCACTTTTAATGTGAAGGAGAAAGTGGAAGGCCCAGGCTGCTCCTATTTGCAGCACATTCAGATTGAAACAGGTGCCAAAGTCTTCCTACGTGGCAAAGGTTCAGGCTGCATTGAGCCAGCATCGGGCCGAGAAGCTTTTGAACCTATGTATATTTACATCAGGTATGGATGGATCGGACAGAATTCTTGTCATTTTGTCTGTAACAAGCTAGAGTGATTTAAAACAAACAAAAGAAAAAAGACCTAGTAATAACATCAGGGATTTGGGTAAATGCTAGAAGTAATCACTTGTAATTAGTTAATAAAAATAACTGAATTAAGTCTACATGTCTTTAAATTCAGGTCCTTAGGTTTTATATAAGTCTTTGATCATAAAATGAGCTATGATAAGCTTAAAATAACTTCAGTTAAAGCGAATATTTTATCACCTTTGAAGTATTTATTACACCAAGAAGTATTATTACCCAGAGAAAGACAAAACAGCATGAAAAAGAAGACAGAATTATTTGTTCTATTTTCTCCTTTGAATTTCTGGTTCATACTTCTTTGCAGTCATCCCAAACCAGAAGGTCTGGCTGCTGCTAAGAAGCTCTGTGAGAATCTTTTGCAAACAGTGAGTTACAGATATATAAACATGTATTATATACATTTCTTTCTCTTTGTATGTATTCTTTTTTTCTTTTGGTGCTGGGGATTGAAACCAGGTGCTCACACAAGGCCCCTATCATGCTAGGGTTAGGGTTAGGGTTAGTAAGTGCTCCTTAGTATACATTTACCATTGAGCTACCCCCAGCCCCAGCAGTCAGTTATATTTGTCTAATAATCATTCAAAAGACCTACTGTCATTTTGGAATGGGTCAGAGTTATTTTTTCCACCTGTATTAATTTCCTGGGGCTGCCTTATCAAAGTATTATGAATTGGCCGGGCGCGGTGGCGCAAGCCTGTAATCCCAGCACTTTGGGAGGCTGAGGCAGGAGGATCGCGAGTTCAAAGCCAGCCTCAGCAATGGCGAGGCACTTAGCAACTCAGTGAGACCCTGTCTCTAAATAAAAAATACAAAAAAGGGCTGGGGATGTGACCCAGTGGTCGAGTGCCCCTGAGTTCAATCCCTAGTACCACAAAAAAAAAAAAAAAAAAAGAACAGAAATTTATTCTGTGAGGGTTTAGGAACCCAGTTGTCTGAAACCCAGATGCTGGTACGATTGGTTCCTTCTAGAGTTGTTTTTGTGTGTGTGTATGTGCGTGCTAGGGATAAGAAAAGTTGTTCTCTTACCACTGAGCTATAACCACAGCTCCTTTGAAGTCTTCCCATGTTTCTCCCTTACTTTCTGGTGGTTGCATTGACATCCTTTGGCTATGTTAGCAAAATTGTAGTCTAAAAGAGCAGAGTAGAACTATGACAGTTTATGCCTATTGTTCTAGCTACTCAGGAGTGAGTCAGGAAGATTGGTTTAGTGTACGTGTTTGAGGCCAGTCTGGGCAATCCATGAGCTCACATCTTGAAAAAAATAAATAAAACCAAGTAGCAGTGCTTTTGGAGTAGTTGCTTGATGTTCCATTTGTTTTATTCTATAAAAAAATAACTAAGGGGCTGGGGCTGGGGCTCAGCGGTAGAGCGCTCACCTAGCACATGCGCAGCCTGGGTTCGATCCTCAGCACCACATAAAAATAAATAAATGCATTGTATACAACTAAGGCAAATAAATATCTTTAAAAAATAATAACTAAAAGGTAAATTATAGTCATTTATGTAGCACTTAGGGAAAATTGGGTTTCCAGTTAAATACATTGAACCTGTGTTCTCTGGAATTGAAGGATGCCTTCTTGGGGAGCTGATGTTTGTTTTTGTGCATATAACCTGATTTACCAACACTTGTGTTATATAACTTCTTTGACTGACTTTTTCTTTGTTGGTACATGAAATTACAGTTTATAGGATGCTTGTAATAAAGAAGAGATTGAAGAAAGTTGGGAGCTTGAGGACATGTCAATCAGTAGATATGATTATTGTTGTTGTTGTTATTTTTTTGGTACCAGGGATTGAACTCAGGGGCACTCAATCACTGGGCCACATCCCCAGCCCTTTTTTGTATTTTATTAGAGACAGGGTCTCAACTGAGTTGCTAAGTGCATCGCCATTGCTGAGGCTGGCTTTGAAGTCGCTATTCTGCTGCCTCGGCCTCCCAAGTGCTGGGATTACAGGTGTGCGCCACCGCACCTGGCTCAATTAATTCTTACTAGTTGTACTAGCAGCTTAGAAATTTCCTCATCGTTTTATTTTTTGGCTTTCTGAATGATTATATGCCATAGAATTAAGTCTAGTTTTGGGTGATTTAGGATTATACATGCTTCTGATTCCCATGAGGTGGCTTAATAGTTTGTAGATCTGCCTTATTCAAATTATTAATTTCTTTTCCCTTCTTCAGGTTCATGCTGAGTACTCTAGATTTGTGAATCAAATTAATACTGCTGTACCTTTACCAGGTGTGTATATCTTGAAGTGTTTAAAAACTATTTTGTTAATGATATTTATGTGTAAGTGTGATACTTGAGACTAGAGTAACTGTACTAGGGCACTAATAATGTTCCCTTCAACTCAGGGTAATTTGGAAAGCCAGACATGCCTCAGTATTTTTTTTCCCTCTAGATATTAAGTTTAATATTCAGCTAAAATGTCTCATTCTGCTGCAGCTGATTAAACACTTTTTTTCTTCCCCTCAGGCTATACACAACCCTCTGCTATAAGTAGTGTCCCTCCTCAACCACCATATTATCCATCCAATGGCTATCAGTCTGGTTACCCTGTTGTTCCCCCTCCTCAGCAGCCAGTTCAACCTCCTTATGGAGTACCAAGCATAGTGCCACCAGCTGTTTCATTGGCACCTGGAGTCTTGCCAGCATTACCTACTGGAGTCCCACCTGTGCCAACACAATACCCGATAACACAAGTGCAACCTCCAGCTAGCACTGGACAGGTAGGATGCCTGGGAATGCAAAATGCTGTCATTTAATTTGGGTCGGGGTAGGTTGGGGGACTGGGGAAATGGTTGTCTTCTAGAAATAAATCCATGTAATGTGAGATTTTTTTTTTTCCTTTTGTCATCTGTGTTCCTACTACTAATCTACCTGAATGCTTTATCACAGTGTGTACATTTTTGTTTCTTATCCTAGAGTTAATTTAATTTCATAAATCTTGCCAACAAATAGTTGTTTAAAGTGGGAATGGTCGGCCAAATTTCTATAAAGAGCCTTATGGTAAATATTTTAGGATTTTTGGGTCAGATAGTCTGTCACAGCTGCTCTCTATTCTGTTATTACAGCACAAGCAGCCATAGACAGACAGTGTTTAAATGAATGGTGGGTATTCTTAGATTAGAGCTTAATTTACAAAAATAAGTGACAAGCCAGAATCATAGTTTGCTATATTATGTGGGCCATAGTTTGCCTGCCCATACCTTTGTGGTAGAACTGCATTCTCAAGGAGAAGGAATCTTGCTTACAGCCCTCCTTTCAATGGTCAGAACTGATTTAGCAGCTCTAATCTTAGAAATAGACAAATGTTCCTAGCCTTAAGAGATGTATGAACTTTCCAGGATTATAAATTTTGCAATGTCTTATATAACTTTTTAATTTATTTAAGAAAGTGAACTTTTAGGCAAAGAGTAGATTTTTTTTTTTTTTTTTTTTTTTTTTTTTTTTGGTACCGGGGATTGAACTCAGGGGCTCTCAACCACAGGGCCACATCCCCAGCCTTTTTTGTATTTTATTAGAGACAGAGTCTCACTGAGTTGCTAAGTACCTCGCCATTGCTGAGGCTGGCTTTGAACTCGAGATCCTCCTGTCTCAGCCTCCCAAGTGCTGGGATTACAGGCGTGTACCACCGCGCCCGGCTCAAAGAGTAGATGTCTAGCCCCTCTACATGGGTTTATGTAGAACAGTTGGAGATGGCAGAGACTAATGCAAGCATGGTAATGGATTTATGGCAGGTCCTTTTCTGTGGGCCTCTCATAGTGTACCTGTGCCAGAGTAAACTGCAGCCTGAACCATTGCCCAGCTTCCTTGTCCATGGGCTGTGAGCACTGAAGAAGGTTGCACAGTTTGTAATAAAAGCATGTAAACTAAATTCTGTTTTCAGGCCATAGTCAAAAATTGTACTTTTGAGCTGGGCGCTGTGGGGCATACCTATAATCCCAGCACTTGGGAGGCCGAGGCAGCAGAATAGCGACTTCAAAGCCAGCCTCAGCAATGGTGAGGCACTTAGCAACTCAGTCAGACCCTGTCTCTAATAAAATACAAAAAAGGGCTGGGGATGTGGCCCAGTGGTCGAGTGCCCCTGAGTTCAATCCCCGGTACCAAAAAAAAAAAAAAAAAAAATTGTACTTTTTTTCTCTTTCTTTTTTCTACCAGAGATTGGCTTTGAACTCTTAATCCTCCTGCCTCAGCCTCCCAAGTGCTGAGATTACAGGCGTGTGCCACCGCGCCCAGCTTTTTTTTTTTCTTTCTGATACTGAGAATTGAACCCAGGAACACTACCTCTAAACTACATCCCCAGCCTTTTGTTTTTATTTTGAGACAAGTTCTCCCGTAGTTGCCCAGGCTGACCTCAAACTTGGATACTTTCACCTCAGTCCCTGAGTAGCTAGGATTACAGGCTTACTCTACAGTGCCAGGTTCCCTTTTTTTAAAATATTTATTTCTTTTCTTTAGTTGTACACAATGCGTTTATTTGTACATGGTGCTGAGGATCGAACCCGGGCCGCACATGTGCTAGGCGAGCGCGCTACCGCTGAGCCACAACCCCAGCCCCGCCAGGTTCCTTTTTTATATTTAGAAAGATCTGTAGTTCTGGGGCTGGGATTGTAGCTCATTGGTAGAGTGCATGCCTAGCATGAGTTAGGTACTACATAAAAATGAATAAAAAACTGTCTGTCTACAACTAAAATAAATAAATAAATATAAAAGATCTGTAGTTCCTCAAGTTTGAGTTGCAGCCCTTTGTAATTGTAAAGCAACATGGCACATGGCACAGCTGGAGGTTTAGAGTTAGGTTGCCAAGGTATATTGTGCTTTCCCCTTTTAAGCTTTTTTTTTTTTTTTTTTTTTTTTGGTACCAGGGATTGAACTCAGGGGCATTCGACCACTGGGCCACATCCCCACCCCTTTTTTGTATTTTGTTAGAGACAGGGTCTCACTGAGTTGCTAAGTGCCTCGCCATTGCTGAGGCTGGCTTTGAACTCGTGATCCTCCTGCCTCAGCCTCCCAAGTGCTGGGATTACAGGCGTGCGCCACCGCGCCCGGCTTTAAGCTTTTTTATCTTGGGATATAACTTGAACTATCAAGAAAATGGGTATAAGAATAAAATCTCCATAGGTGGTAATGATTAAGTAAGATGAGCCAAGAAGTCCATAAATGTTAGCTGCTTACTATTGATTGTGAGAGTTTTCGTTTTAGAAGTGCTTATTTATCTCTAATATATACTGTGCTTTGATCACTCTATTCCTTTTGGAACAACCTCTTAAAGCACTAGTCAAACTTGCTCTTTTTTTTTTTTTTTTTTTTAAGTTGTAGGGGGATACAGTACTTTTATTTTGTTTATTTAGTTTCTTTCAATGTTGTGCTGGGGATTGAACCCAGTGCCTCACACATGTTAGGCAAGCAGTCTACCACTGAGCCACAACCCCAGCCCTCTTTATTTCTATTTTTTAAAGCAGGGATTGAACCCAGGGGCACTTAACCACTGAGCCACAGCGACAGCTCTTTTTTTTTTTTTTTTTTTTTTTTTTTTTTTTTTGTGGTACCAGGGATTGAACTCAGGGGCACTCGTCCACTGGGTCACATCCCCAGCCCTTTTTTTGTATTTTATTTAGAGACAGGGTCTCACTGAGTTGCTAAGTGCCTCGCCATTGCTGAGGCTGGCTTTGAACTCGCGATCCTCCTGCCTCAGCCTCCCAAAGTGCTGGGATTACAGGCGTGCGCCACCGCGCCTGGCTACACAGCTCTTTTTTGTATTTCATTTACAGACTGGTCTCACTGAGTTACTTAGGGCCTCACTAAATTGCTAAGGCTGATCTTCCTACTTCGGCCTTCCTGAGTTGCTGGGATTACAGGCATGCACCACCATACCAGGCTTAGTACCAGGGATTGAATCCAGGGTCATTTAACCACTGAGCCACATCCCCACCCCTTTTTTATATTTTATTTAGAGACAGGATTTTGCCATGTTGGTTTAGGGCCTTGCTAAGTTGTTGAGGCTGGCTTTGAACTCCTCAGCCTTTGGGGTGTGCGGATTACAGGCATGTGCTACTGCACCTGGCTTAAACTTGCTCTTGTTATAGCAACTTAATAATAATGATGGGGGGCTGGGATTGTGGCTCAGCGGCAGAGCGCTCGCCTCGCACGTGAGCGGCCCGGGTTCGATCCTCAGCACCACATAAACATAAATGCATTGCTTTGTGTACAACTAAAGTAAATAAATAAATATTTAAAAAAATAATAATAATGATGATGGTAGTGGTAAATGAAGTTGTGTCTGCCACAAGCATTAGCTGCATATATGATTCTAATCAGATTGATGAAAGGGCTTTAAATAAGAGAAAGTTCCTGCTTGATGACTTCATAAGTAAGTGGCTAAAGTTGCTATTGTTTTTAATTTAGTTTTGTTTTTTTTTTTAATATTGTTGGCGGACACAATACCTTTATTTTATTTTATTGTTTTTATGTGGTGCTGAGGATCAAACCCAGTGCCTCACACATGCCAGGTGAGCACTCTGCCTCTGAGCCACAACTTCAGTGGTCATGTTTGTTCCTAATACCTCAGAGATGCACAGTGAAAATTCAGAGGACTGTATGTACATATAGATTATCAATTTCATGTCCATAGGATGATGGTGGGAGGCTGGGTGATACTGTTAAATTATATAGGAGGGAGAGAAAAATCCATGTGATACATAAAGTATATTCTAATCATTATTTATTTATTAGTTGAGCAGTCTCATATTGTTTTTCCTCCTTGGTTTGTTTTGGTCCCAGAGTCCGATGAGTGGTCCTTTTATTCCTGCTGCTCCTGTCAAAACTGCCTTGCCTGCTGGCCCCCAGCCCCAGCCCCAGCCCCAGCCCCCACTCCCAACTCAACCCCAGGCACAGAAGAGACGATTCACAGAAGAGCTACCAGATGAACGGGAATCTGGACTTCTTGGATACCAGGTTAAATAAAATACCTTGTTTTCCTTTCCTCATCTTATCTTCCTACTATGTTCTCCCTTTAAAGAAATAATAAATTTATATCTATATTAACTGTCCTAGTATCAGGATTTATGCTTTCTGGAATCTATTTAGTTTAAGATTTTATTCTTGAGGGATTAATTTAAGCAAGTGTGATTTCCTTTGGGTGGGGTTTGCCATTGGGTTCATTGTGATAAGAAAATATACAACTCTCCACCTGGAGAGAAGTCTCCCATGAATAACTTCTAGAAAGAGTTGTATAGAACTCTGTTTTCTCTTACTCATACAAGACTGTTGAAAGCCTGTGGTAGTTCTTTGCAGCACATCTCACCATAAGCTATCCATCTATCAATATGTTGTTTCTGTTTAAACCTTGGCTTTCAATTTGGTATTCTCTTTTTACCCCTTGGAGGGGGGATGCCCCATGCCTCCCACCCCACACCTGTTGGAAATTGAGTGATTCATACACATAATTATAAACATAGTCATTCATAAAGATTAAGGTGGGCTGTAGCTCAGTGGCAAAACATTTGCCTAGCATGTGTGAGACCTTGGGTTTGATCTCCAGCACTACAGAAAGAAATAATAATTTTTTAAAGAGATACATAGTTTTGGTATAATTTTAATAGAAGCATCTGTACATTTTGCCAGAATCCTTCAGTCATTCTTTAAGCCAACGAATTTTTACGTTTGATAGAAACCAGTTGAATTATGGGCGGTTGGTTCAAAACATAGCATAATGAATTGTAGTATCTTTAAATCCTAGAGAGAGAGAGGAAAAAAAAAATCCCTACTTGACTACAGTTATCCTCCAAGTCCCAGAATATATAGTGCAGTTTAATTTATTTCAATTTATCAGAAAGATGAGGCACTTGACAGTTACATTAAGGAGCTAAAGTAATTACAGCAGTTGTAGGTTTGCTAATGCCACTGTATTTTTCTGCTCATAGCATGGACCCATTCATATGACTAATTTAGGTACAGGCTTCTCCAGTCAGAATGAAATTGAAGGCGCAGGATCGAAGCCAGCAAGTTCCTCAGGCAAAGAGCGAGAGAGGGACAGGTAAGTTAGTTGGACCAATTATACAAATACATTTAGTTGACATTCTTGTGCACCATTTTGTGTAAGTAATGGTTATTGCTACAAGCTGCAGTATACTAAAGCTTGTACTAAAGCAACATAAGTCAAATAAACTCCTCTTTGTTGTAATTGATACAGTAATGGAAAATATCACGATATGCCTTTTACTGTTTAGAAGCAGTTACACTCACCTTTGAGTGATTTAGTACTTACTTGTTCAAACATCTTCCTTTACTTTATTGTCTGCATCTTTTTCTAAGGGCAGGCAGTAACAGAAATATTACACAATCAATATGTTTTTAGTACTTTTGAATCAAAGAATATCATGGACGGAGGTATTTCAAAGCCAGCCTGTCATCCTGGGCTTGACTTCTTCCCTATGTTATTATAATAGTGCTCCTAAGAGGGAGCTGAGTTCTTCCTACAACAGTTCATTCTAATTTTGGCATGGACTGTCTTCTTACTCTTTTTTTTTTTTTTTTGGTACCGGGGATTGAACTCGGGCACTGGACCACTGGGCCACATCCCCAGCTCTTTTTTGTATTTTATTAGAGACAGGGTCTCACTGAGTTGCTAAGTGCCTCGCCATTGCTGAGGCTGGCTTTGAACTCACGATCCTCCTGCCTCAGCCCCCCAAGGGCTGGGATTACAGGTGTGTGCCACCGCGCCTGACTGGCTGTTTACTTTATAATGGTATGACTTAATAATAGCTTAAGGAGGTGAGGGTGGAGGAGAAAGTGGAAAGGGTTGAAATGAATGATTAAAGGGAACTTAAAGGATTATTTACACACTTCACTTTATCTACTAGATAAGTTAAAAATTGAAATCAAATGGAATATTCATTTTTTTTTAACAGGCAGTTGATGCCTCCACCAGCCTTTCCAGTGACTGGAATAAAAACTGAGTCTGATGAAAGGAATGGGTCTGGGACCTTAACAGGGAGCCATGGTGAGTAAGGTGAAGCTGGGGGAACAGGGGACTAAGTAGGACTGGACTCAAACTATAAGTTTTCCTAACCTGATGTTCATTCAGGTGTTCAATCCACCCTCTATAATCTACTGGCTAATGAGAATACTTTTTTTTTTTTTTTTTGGTACCGGGGATTGAACTCAGCGGCACTAGACCACTGGGCCACATCCCCAGCCCTTTTTTGTATTTAATTAGAGACAGGGTCTCACTGAGTTGCTAAGTGCCTCGCCATTGCTGAGGCTGGCTTTGAACTCGCGATCCTCCTGACTCAGCCTCCCAAAGTGCTGGGATTACAGGCGTGCGCCACCGCGCCCGGCTTACTTTTTTTTTTTTTTAATAAGGAGAGCATATAGTTACAGCCTTTTATTTTCAGCCGACGTGTGTCTAGAAAAGAATCAGTCAACTTATTTTATATGTAGCATCAGTGACATATAAATACTAATAATAATTGGTAGGTCATTTTAAAAATTCTGTTGCCAATGTTGTCTAGATACCTGGAAGTGATCTCATACAGATTTAATAGATTTTATTTCCCTTTAAAGATCAATTTTCTTTGTATTGGGAGCTGAAGCACATCTCCCTGGCAGCCTGTGGCTGTCACAGCATCCCAAAAACTCTTATCCATAGTGGTGCATGGGGTCATTTTTGTTCTTTGTCTATAGTCATAATAAAAATGAACAGAAGAAAATACATATTTTTCTTTTCTTAACTTTCTTTCTTTTAACTCTTTAAAAGGTGAAATATCAGCCCCTAAAGACTCATTTGCTAACTTTCCTTTTTTTCTTTTTTCTTTCTTTTTTTTTTTTTTTTTTTTTTTGTGTGTTTCTTTTTTCTTTCTCT
Organism: Tamias sibiricus; assembly: GCA_025594165.1. Classification (NCBI taxonomy): domain Eukaryota; kingdom Metazoa; phylum Chordata; class Mammalia; order Rodentia; family Sciuridae; genus Tamias; species Tamias sibiricus. Next base: position 119,050,797 of record CM046658.1, on the reverse strand, counting down.
GTTTTCTTACATGGTTCTGGTGGATTCACATTTGCTGATGCTGATGCTGTTTTTCGTGTGATCTTCAACGTTTTTGGGTGACCATTGACCTTGTGACCTCAAAATGGTGTCCAACTAACCACTTAAAATTAACGTCTTTTTTTTAATTAACGAATTTATGGTATTATCTTTTTTTTTTTTTTTTTTCCCTTGGTGGGGAATGGGGTTGGGGTTGTTTGTCTCTATTCTAGATTATCCAGCCAAAAAAATGAAAACTACAGAGAAGGGATTTGGCTTGGTGGCTTATGCTGCAGATTCATCTGATGAAGAGGAGGAACATGGAGGTCATAAAAATGCAAGTAGTTTTCCACAGGGCTGGAGTTTGGGATATCAGTACCCTTCATCACAACCACGAGCTAAACAACAGATGCCATTCTGGATGGCCCCATAGGAAACAGTGGAACAGTTTTGACCCTCGATGACTCTTCTTAGCAATAATGCATGCATTTGATTTAACAAGACTCTGGGGCCTGTACTGGGAGCCATCTTGGACCTTTGCAGAATTTAGAGGTGGAGTGTCCCCTTTCTTAAAGGGGTTCCTTTTTTTTTTTTTTTTTTTTTTTTTTAAGAAATTCTCATTTCTGCAGTGGCATTAACATCTGTTAAAATTTACTTAGAATCACAAATTTGTCTCAGAACCTTTTTAACAGTTGGTGAAATGTGCTTGTCTAATGAAGCATCCCACCAGGGTCATTCCTGTAGATGTTTGGCCTGATCCAGTCTTTTCCAAATGAATAGCCTCTACTCTCACATGAAGTTTTATTTGTATTTTACTACTGTTGGGTCAGTTTTGATAACTGGTTACAAACAAAGCCTTACTATTTATTAGTGTGGAAATAATTTTAAGATCATCTTTTCCTTTTCAATTCCTAATTCTAAGAGATCTTCATCCCTGCTTCAGTTTTCTGTTTTTGAAAATGCTTTTACTAATTTAAACTTGTCAAGTGCAGCTGGATCCTGACTAGGAAAATGAAGTTATTTTTTCATTGTGAGTTTTTATTGGGATGATCTAAAGCGGGTACCTTCAGGCACATTTGTCTTACATAGCCATTGCAGTTTTTATTGCCCTTCTAAGCTCCTTGTCTTCAGCTGGGTCAGAGAAAACTACTTGACTAAAATCTGGTCAGAACTCATCACAGAAATGAAACACAGTGGTCTGTCTCTCTCAGAACTGCTTGCAACTAAATAGAGAGATTTGACTACACCAAATAGGATGGTGGACTTGGTGACTGAGATTGCAACTTGTCCTTTTTTCTTGGCATTACAGGTTTTGCCAAAAGAACTTTTTTGTATCAAATATTGATGTGTGAAAGTGAAGGAGCTAGTCTGCTGAACCAGGAGTAGTTTGAAATACTGAACTGTCATTTTTGCACATTTGAATACTTTGCAGGCTGGCTTTGTATAAACTTATCCTCTGGTTTCCTATATGTTGTAAATAATTAGACCATAATTTCATTATAAATAAATGTATAAATATTCTGCTTGTGGTTTCTGTTTTTTTATCTTCTACAATCCATCCATACACTAAAATTAATCAATATTTTTACTTAGCACATTTCAGTTAACAGTTAACAATCACAAAAAAATACAAAAACTCCAAGAATTTGTTGTTTTTATTTAAAGTTTTTAACAGACACAATACTTCTACTTTATTATTTATTTATTTATTTATTTAATTATTATTTTTTTTGTGTGTGTGGTACCGGGGATTGAACTCAGGAGCACTCGACCACTGGGTCACATCCTCAGCCCTTTTTTGTATTTTTTATTAGAGACAGGGTCTCACTGAGTTGCTAAGTGCCTCGCCATTGCTGAGGCTGGCTTTGAACTCGCGATCCTCCTGCCTCAGCCTCCCAAAGTGCTGGAATTACAGGTGTGCGCCACCGCGCCTGGCTTCTACTGTATTATTTATTTATTACTAAAGTATTTACTTATTTTAGTTGTGCACAATGTTTTTTTTATTTTATTTTATTTATTTATTTATTTGGTACTGGGGATTGAACTCAGGGGCCCTTGACCACTGGACCACATCCCCAGCCCTTTTTTTTGTATTTTATTAGTGACAGGGTCTCACTGAGTTGCTAAGTGCCTCGCCATTGCTGAGGCTGGCTTTGAACTCGCGATCCTCCTGCCTCAGCCTCCCAAGTGCTGGGATTACAGGCGTGCGCCACCGCGCCTGGCTAGTTGTGCACAATGTATTTTTATGTGGTGCTGAGGATCAAACCCAGGCTGCGCATGTGCTAGGCGAGCGACCTACCGCTGAGCCACATCCCAGGCCCCTTACTATTTATTTTTATGTGGTGCTGAGGAATGAACCCAGTGCCTCATACATGTGAGGCAAGTGCTCCACCACGGATCTACAATCCCAACCCCAACTCCAGGAATTTATAACTCTGCAGAGTATATCCTTAAAGTCCAGGTGAGGTTTGGGGTTGTGGCTCAGTGGTAGAGTGCTTGCCTAGCATGCATGAGGCACTGGGTTTGATCCTTGGCACCACATTTTTTTTTTTTTTTTTTTTTTTTTTTTTTTTTTTTTTGTGGTACCAGGGATTGAACTCAGGGGCACTCACCCACTGGGCCATATCCCCAGCCCTTTTTTGTGTTTTATTTGGAGACAGGGTCTCACTGAGTTGCTAAGTGCCTCACCATTGCTGAGGCTGGCTTTGAACTCGCGATCCTCCTGCCACAGCCTCCCAAAGTGCTGGGATTACAGGCATGTGCCACCACACCCGGCACATAAAATTTTTTTAAAAGATACTGTATCCAGGGGCTGGGGTTGTGGTTCAGCAGTAGAGTGCTCGCCTTGCACGTGCACGGCCCGGGTTCAATCCCCAGCACCACGTACAAATAAACGCATTGTGCACAACTAAAGCAAATAAATAGATATTAAAAAATATATATATTGTATCCACCTAAAAATCTAAAAAAAAAAAAAAAAGAGTCCAAGCCGGGCACTGTGGTGCACGCCTGTAATCCCAGCACTTGGGAGGCTGAGGCAGGAGGATTGCCAGTTCAAAGCCAGCCTCAGCAATGGTGAGGCACTTAGTAAACTCAGTGAGACCCTGCCTCTAATAAAATACAAAAAAGGACTGGGGATGTGGCCCAGTGGTTGAGTGCCCCTGAGTTCAATCCCTGGTACCAAAAAAAAAAAGTCGAGATGAAAATTTTCATGGTGGTTATGCTCGATGTACTCCTTTTTAATATTTTGAACCTTTACTTCACAGTGACTTTCTTAGAGGAGTGATGGGCACCAGAAATTTTCCAATATAAAATTTTCTGTACCTGTGTGTGCTGCTTGGAGATGCACTGCATTTATAAGTTTATCCTTTCCTGCCAGAAAGGAGTAATCTTTAAAAATAAATCTTTGCCGGCTACGGTGGCGCACGCCTGTAATCCCAGCACTTGGGAGGCTGAGGAAGGAGGATTGCCAGTTCAAAGCCAGCCTCAGCAATGGCGAGGCACTTAGCAACTCAGCGAGACCCTGTCTCTAATAAAATACAAAAAAGGACTGGGGATGTGGCCCCAGTGGTCGAGTGCCCCTGAGTTCAATCCCCGGTACCACCAAAAAAAAAAAAAAAAAGAATTCATTAGGATTACTAGATTGTTGTAAACATCTGCTCTTTGACTCCTAGTCTTGTTTCAAGAATGTAAGTTGTGCTTGTGAAATGAAAGTTTTTACTGCTATGGAGGAGAGTCACCGTCCCTAAATTCCAACTCAATTTTGGGAGAATTTTGAGGGGTGAGATTGCCCCTTTCCTCATTTGTTCTATTTTGTCCTTAAACTGTGTTCAGTTCTGTTTGCATCACGACTACCACCAGCAAACAACACTCTTCAAGATGTTCATTTGAAAGGTGCCCTGTGTATCACGTGCTTCTTTCTCCTTGCTGGTAAATTAATTTTACTTTATGCTGTTTATCTAATACCCGTGTATGTACGTGCAGACTTAGAAACTAGTACGTGACCAGAGGGCCATTGTGGCCATTTGCGGAACTAGGTTTGGGGACCTGGAAGGGGCGATGTCCCGCCCCAAGAAGGCGGGGCAACCGCAGGCGTCACGGGGCGGCTCTGCCCCTCCTGATGGGACGTAGTGCCGGTGGCGCCATCTTACCCGGCTGCGGGAGGGGTCACAGGTCAGTGCCAGATCCTCCCGCCAGTGAAGGAGCCCGAAGTGGGGGATCACTCAGACTGAGGGACCAACGCTGGGCCTGTCTGCCTGAAGGATACCAGCGGCCTAAGGTGAAGGGGGTGGTGGGGCATGGGGAGTGGCAGAGGGGTCTCCGGGGAATGGGGAGGGGGCGGAACCTCCGGCACCGCAGTGGAGAGAGAGCCCCTGCTGCCCAAGCGGCAACCTTCATTTGGTCCCCAGACCTCAACTTCTCACTTGGCTCCTTTGCTTTTATTAGTGCCCATTCTGAAAAGTTTCTTTGTCTCTTTCTTTCTGGAAAAAGTAAGTGGGAAAACCTGTGATGTGTCATACGACATCTAGGAGAGAGTGTGAGGATGTGGGCTTTCTTAGGGCCACCAGAAAGGTTTCAGTAGTGAGTTAAGAGCGATAGGCCATAATATGTATGGAAAAGTAGAACGCTTCATGGTGTGTCCGACCTGCATTAGTTATCTTGCTTTCCTTCTAGGTGGCTTTTCCGTGGGGCCGCCCAGGATTTCCCAAAAGGACAATGGATTCTGGAACTCGCCCAGTTGGTAGCTGCTGTAGCAACCCTGCAGGGCTCTCACGGGAGTACAAATTAGTGATGCTGGGTGCTGGTGGTGTGGGGAAGAGTGGTAGGTGACATTTTCAATTTTATAAGTAAGGATGAAATAGTACTTAAAATAAATATCCTCTACCCAAACCAGTGGGGTTACTGGCTATTTGTTGTGCAATGTTGATATTTTAAATTCTTTTTGTGGGTCACCTAGGTGAGGATTTTAACTTTCATTTCTTGTTTTGAAGCCATGACCATGCAGTTCATCAGCCACAGATTCCCAGAAGATCATGACCCCACCATTGGTAAGTCAGATTCTCACTTAGGTTTTCAAATACACCTTGTAAAAGTATCTTGGAGCCAGAAGTGGTGGTGCAGACTTGTAAGCCCAACCACTTGGGAGGCTGAGGTGGGAGGATTGCGAGTTCAAGACCAACCTCAGCAACTAAGCAAGACCCTGTCTCAAAATAAAAATAAAAAGGTCTGGGTTTGTGGCTCAGTGGTTAAATGTCCCTGAGTTCAATTCCCAGTACCAAAAAAAAGTATCTTGTTAAATGTTTGGTAAATGTCAATTTTAAAAAACAATTAATAATGAATACTCAGTTGTGTTTTTTTTTTTTTTTTTTTTTTTTTGGTACCGGGGATTGAACTCAGGGCCACTGGACCACTGGGCCACATCCCCAGCTCTTGTTTATGTTTTATTAGAGACAGGGTCTCACTGAGTTGCTAAGTGCCTTGCCATTGCTGAGGCTGGCTTTGAACTCACGATCCTCCTGCCTCAGCCTCCCAAGTGCTGGGATTACAGGCGTGCGCCACCGCGCCCAGCTTCTCAAACACTTTTTTAAAAATGTATTTATTTTTTAGTTGTAGTTGAATACAATACCTTTATTTTATTTATTTATTATTATGTGGTGCTGACAATCAAACCCAGGGACTTGCACATGCTAGGCAGTCACGCTAGCACTGAGCCACAGCCCCAGCCCTCAAACATGTTTATTTTGGTCTAATACCAGAAAGAGCATATTAACATGAGGAAAAAACCCAGGAAATGTTGTTAAATTTCTATTTATATTTTGAGTCTTTTTCATCATCTTAGTTCAGATTTATTTAGAAACAAGGATATAATAGCAGTTGGTAAACAACTGAATAGTTCTTTTTTTTCTAGATTTATAAACATAAGCCTTCTTTAGTTTCTTTATTGAGCTGAGTGTTAATGGGACTACTTTCTTTGTCATGTTTTTTTATGGTTGGTATGCTATATGGTTAGACTAAAGGAAAAGCTTAAAGGCCACTTAATGAAACCTTTACTTACTATCACTTGTGTAAGGGTCTGACTTGAGACGGACTCTAAGTATGAGTCAGCTGGTTTGAACTTCCACAAAAGGAAGTAGAAAAACAAGTAGAGTCAGCCTCCTGAACTCTTACAATCCAGGCATGTATGGCCTGGACTTCTACTTGAAGCCCTTCATTTACTTCCTTATACCTGAGGTTCATTAAACAGTGGTATCTTCTTCCCTGTCATTTGTAGTCTTTAACTCTCTTATTGTCAGAATTCTAATAGAGTAAAAATAAAGTCATTTTGTTTGTTTTGCCTTTTTAGTTTTAATTGTTCTTTTCTTCTAAGACTAAGAACACTAATGTCATCCCTAAACCATAAGGAAACAGGTTTGATTCTAACAGATTATATGTTAGTGTAAAAAAAGTAGAGGTGAGGGAGGACACAGAAAGGTGGCCATCCCACTGTTATTTTCAGTATATGGCACTTTGCCATGATACTGGGTCTCTTAGGAAGAATTTCCATTGGGTCAGGCCCCTGCTGCTCTGTTTTCCATAAAGCCAAAAAGAGTGTTCTGTGGTAGCCCAGCTTTGAATGTGGTCATTTTATACAGTAGGTACTTCTGTGGATTTGGGGAAAACTAGAAACAGTTTCTTGTTTTTCAGGTACTATACCAGATTTTTTCTTTCCTTTTTTTTTTTTTTTTTTTTTTTGGTGTTGGGGATGGCACTCAGAGCCTCACAATTGCTAAAAGTAAATGGTCTTCCATAGAGCTACATCCCTAGCCACATGAAGTACTATTTTAAATTAGTGAATATTTTTTCCCATTATCTAATGACGTAATTCAACAGCAGCTACTTAGGTTTCTTGAGTTGCTGTTATGTGCCAAGAACTGGGGTAGGCCCTGGGATACAGTGGCAAACAAAAAGATACGGTGTCTGTTCTCACCCAGTTTGCATTTTGTTTTAAACTTTGGCTACAAACTATAAGAAGAAAAACTTTACATTGTAACCGATACAAATATAAGTATGAAAGTATATGTGCTTTTGTGTACTATGAATTGTAATGCATTCTGCTGTTATATATATAACAATTTAGAATAAAAGCATTCTGTTGTCATATATAATAATTTAGAATTAAAAAAAAAAAAAAGATTTTTAGAGCTGTGCCAGGCAGTTAGTAAAAATATATATATATATTTTTTTTTTGTGGTACCGGGGATTGAACTCAGGGCACTCGGCCACTGGGCCACATCCCCAGCCCTTTTTTTTGTATTTTATTTAGAGACAGGGTCTCACTGAGTTGCTAAGTGCCTCGCCATTGCTGAGGCTGGCTTTGAACTCGCGATCCTCCTGCCTCAGCCTCCCAAAGTGCTGGGATTACAGGCGTGCGCCACCGCGCCCGGCTTATATTTTGTTATTTTTCTGGGAAAAAAAAAGAAAGTATATGTGCTGATGGATACTTATTATACATATGCACATATATTTGTAGCAAGTTAAAATATCATGAAATTTTGCTTACCTTTCTAAATATGGTGTGTTCTAGGATTTTTATCTTTTATTTAGACTTTTGCTTTTCTATTTTATTTTGTTTTTTGGGGTACTGCGGATTGAACCCATGGGTGCTTAACCACTGAGTAGCATCCATGGTCCTTTTTTTTTTTTCCCTGTTGTAGATGGACATAATGCCTTTATTTATTTTTTTATATGGTGCTGTGCCTCACATGTGCTAGGGAAGCATCCTACCACTGAGCCACAATCCCAGCTCCATCCATCCTAGTCCTTTTTACTTTTTATTTTGAGACAAAGTCTCAAACTTGTAATCTCAGCCTCCAGAGTTGCTGGGATTTATAGGCGTGTGTGCTACCACACCCATAAAGTCTTTGCTTTTTTTTTTTTTTTTTTTGTATCGGGGATTGAACTCAGGCACTCGACCACTGGGCCACATCCCCAGCCCTTTTTTGTATTTTATTAGAGACAGGGTCTCACTGAGTTGCTAAGTGCCTCACCATTGCTGGTGCTGGGTTTACAGGCATGCACCATCGCACCCAGCTTGTGTATCTATTTTAATGTTGGCCCCAACCCATTAGGTTTATTTCACAACTCACTAATCCTAATGAACCATGACCTATGGTTTGAGAAACATTGATTTAATAGACTCTTCATCTTTGAGGAAGAGTCAGAAATAGGGATTCAAGAAAAAATATTAAAAGGAAATATATTGGGATATAAATTTTAATATTTTTTTAGTTGTTGATGGACCTTTATTTAATTTATTTATTTATATGTGGTGTTGAGAATCAAACCTAGTGCCTCACCACATGCAAGTGTTCTACCACTGAGCCACAACATCAGCCCTTGAGTGTTTTTTTTTTTTTTTGGTACCGGGGATTGAACTCAGCGGCACTAGACCACTGAGCCACATCCCCAGCCCTTTTTTGTATTTTATTAGAGACAGGGTCTCACTGAGTTGCTAAGTGCCTCGCCATTGCTGAGGCTGGCTTTGAACTCGCGATCCTCCTGACTCAGCCTCCCAAAGTGCTGGGATTACAGGTGTGCGCCACCGCGCCCGGCTGAGTGTTTTTTTTTTTTTTTTTTTAATATATTTTTTTAAGTTGTAAGTGGACACAATACCTTTATTTTACTAATTTTAAAATAATTTTTTAGTTGTAGGTGGACACAATTCCTTTATTTTATTTATGTGGTGCTGAGTATCGAACCCAGGGCCTCACACTTGGGAGACGAGTGCTCTGCTGCTGAGCCATAGCCCCAGCCCTTTGAGTGGGGTTTTTACTCTCTCTGTAATTTTCAAGGTTACTGAAATAACATACCTAAAAGAAACCAGGTGCACTAGCCTGCATGAGTAGTGTGAGCTACTCGGGAGGCTTAAACAGTAGTATTACTTGATCCCAGGAGACTGAGGCCAGCCTAAGCAACAGAAAAAAAAAACCCATCTCCTTAAAATAATAATAGTAATAAGCATAAAATAAATTTTCTTATGCAAGGGAAGAATTGTGACAGTATGGACTATTTAGAAAGTAAAGTAAGTTATGGTTTTTCCTTTTTCTATACTATTAAGACAAAGAGCTGGGCATAGTCGCACATTTCTGTAATCCCAGTGACTCAGAAGGCTGCAGCAGGAGAATCTCAAGTTTAAGGTCAGCCTTAGCAATTTAGCAAGAGCCTGTCTCAAAATAAAAAGGCCTAGGAATATAACTCAGTGGTAAATTAAATTAAAAAATAAAAAAAAGAAAAAAGAGGTTAGAGGTTGGGTAGTGACTTGGGAGGCTAAGGCAGAAGGATCACAAATTCAAGGCCAGCTTCAGCAAATTAGCAAGACCCTGTCTCAAAATGAAAAGGAGTCGGGATGTGTACAGCTCCCCTGGGTTTAGTCCCTAGTACAAAAAACGGGTAGGTGGGTGTGGAATCACCTTCAGTATCTTCATGAGTTTTAAAATGGACACTTCATTCTTTGTGTATGGATTTATAGTATACCTTTCTTCCCTCCTGTAGAAGATGCTTATAAAATCCGAATTCGTATTGATGATGAACCTGCCAATCTGGACATTTTGGATACAGCTGGACAGGTATTAAATACCCAAAAGCTATGAGTAAAGGTTATTTTACTCTAAGTAAATGGGAGAGGAAGGCTTATGCAGAGATCACTAGTTTATTTCTCTTAATTTTTCATGCGCTCTGACTCAGGATAGCAGGTAATCGACTTACCTCTTCTTTGAACTAAAATAAATAGCTAGTGTATATAGTTCTGGGTTACATCAATACATTATTGATCCATGTTTTCCTTTAGGCAGAGTTTACAGCCATGCGAGATCAGTATATGAGGGCAGGAGAAGGGTTTATCATTTGTTATTCTATCACTGATCGCCGAAGTTTCCATGAAGTTCGGGAGTTCAAACAGCTCATCTATCGAGTTCGACGTACTGATGACACACCTGTGGTTCTTGTGGGAAACAAGTCTGACCTAAAACAGCTAAGACAGGTGAGGAAAGAGAAGAAAATGTTGTCTAACATCTTGTAAAAAAAGTCATTTTTGTTTCTTGGTTTACAGATTTCTTTGCCTTAAAATAGAAAATTAAAATTAGCTTTTCCCTAATCTTGAAATTTTTCCTGTATCTATTTATTTGCTAATATTATGGATAAAAATCTGAATTTTGGGAATCAGTTTACAGAAATGCCTCAGGGTTATGATCAGATGACAAATACAATGACCATCAAGTAAAGATTCATGGAATGATCATTGACTAAAACTTCAGAAATAAGTCTGTTTAAACAGGATATGTGTGGTGGCATACACTTGTAAACCAGCAACTCAGGAGCTGAGGCAGGAGGATTACAATTTCAAAGCCAGCCTCAGCTACTTAGTGAGGCCTAGTGAGACCCTGTCTCGAAATAAAAACATAAAAAGGGCTGGGCACGGTGGCGCACGCCTGTAATCCCAGCACTTTGGGAGACTGAGGCAGCAGGATCGAAAGTTCAAAACCAGCCTCAGCAATGGTGAGGCATTTAGCAACTCAGTGAGACCCTGTCTCTAATAAAGTACAAAAAAGGGCTGGGGATGTGGCCCAGTGGTCGAGTGCCCCTGAGTTCAATCCCTGGTACCACCAAAAAACAAAACAAAAAAAAAAACTTAAAAAGGGGTGGGGATTCAGATCAGTGGTTAAGTGCCCCTTGGGTTCAATCCCTGGTACCTTAATTAATTAATTAATTAATTAAAAAATATAAAGAACTGGGGATGTAGCTCACTGATAAAACATTTCTGGGTTCAATCCCCAGCACCCCCCTTACCAAAAAAAATCTATTTAAACTGGGCAGAGTGGCATACACCTATAATCCCAGCAGTTTTGGAGGCTGAGGCAAGAAGATCTCAAGTTCAAGGCCAGCCTCAGCAATTTAGAATAATAATAAAAAAATTTTAAAAAGCTGGGGATGTAGCTTGGTGATAGAGCATTCTTGGGTTCAATCCCTAGTACCAGAAAAATAAATAAAGAACTTTATTTATATTGCAACAAGACTTCACATTATACTTCCTGATGGAGAATTTGAGCCCAGGAAGAGGAGACTATGAGAAATTGTAGAAGATTGTAGAATAAGTGATAACCACTGGGCACAGTGGCACAAATGGTACAAATCTTTTGAAAGTAGTTTGACAGTTGTTAAATTTGTAATATTTCTGTTCTTTCCATTTATTTATTTATTTTTACTGGTACTGGGGATTGAACCCAGGAGTGGCTGTACCACTGAGCTCTATCCTCAGCCCTTTTTATTTATTTTGAGATATGTTGCTGAGGCTGACTTCAAACTTGCAATCCTGCCTCAGCCTCCATAGTGGCTGAGATTATAGGTGTGCACTACTGCACCTGGCTAAATTTGAAATGCTTCTCCATTAAACCTTGGAAAAATCTGTTCAAGAGGTTATATGCAAAATGTTCATTGCCAAGCCGGGTGCGGTGGCGCACACCTGTAATCCCAGCACTTGGGAGGCTGAGGCAGGAAGATCAAAGCCAGCCTCAGCAATGGCGAGGCACTTAGCAACTCAGTGAAACCCTGTCTCTAATAAAAAATACCAAAAGAAAGGGCTGGGGATGTGGCTCAGTGGTCTAGTGCCCCTGAGTTCAGTCCCCAGTACAAAAAAAAAATGTTCATTGCCAGGCTATTTATGGTAGCAGAAAATCAGAAATAGTCTAACTGTCCAAAAGTAGGAGAAATTATGGCCCATCCAGAATTGGCTATATTGATTTGTGGTTTCTCAAAATTTTCAGTATTATACTTTAAGTATATATCTCTTTTCTTTGTGCCTTTGTTTCTTAAAATGGAAAGTGTGGAGAAAATTAATCTTGCATATTGCTATCCATATCTATTTAGTAATCTGTTCTAAAAAGTTATCTTGAAAAAAGATTAGAAATAGAACCATATAATTTGAAGGCAGAAAAAGCCATGTAGTCCAACAACCCCCCCCCCAAATTATACAAGTGCCTGTACTCTGCCTGCATACCTCCAGAGTTAAAAGCACTCTCCCCCTTTTAAGGTTGCCTATTTGCTTTTATACAGTTGTAGTTGTTTTTCACTGTTACCCCTCTAAATTTGCTCATGTTTGCATGTTTAAAGGTCACCAAGGAAGAAGGATTGGCTCTGGCCCGGGAATTCAACTGTCCTTTTTTTGAGACTTCTGCCGCATACCGCTATTACATTGATGATGTTTTCCATGCACTTGTACGGGAGATACGAAAGAAAGAGAAGGAGGCAGTGCTGGCTATGGAGAAAAAATCAAAACCCAAAAGCAGTGTATGGAAGAGGCTAAAATCCCCATTCCGGAAGAAGAAAGATTCAGTAACTTGAAGAGAAGATGAGAAGTGTTTTATCTGTGAACTGCAGTGCTTAATCAAAGCAGTCCAGTAACCTGCAGTAGTAAGCATGGTGCTTGCTCTTTCTCCTGTTATGACCATTATTTTAAAAGTAACTGATGAGGGGATGTGCCTACTAGAAGTTTTCAATAATGTGGTATTTAAAGTATTGTTCCTTAGTTGATTCTGATTTATTAACCCAGTGACGCACTGTCTGTTTTTAAATTGTCACATTAGAATTTGATCTACCATTGTTTTGGGTTATTTTGCTGATGTTAATTAATTAATGTAAATTGTTTATACCCCGGGAGAATATGTATACCATGTGTGTTTGACTAATTTCATAAGAGGAATGAGTTGTGCACGCCCCATCATCCTTCAACTTCAGTTTCTTGGGACTGTCCCAGATAAGGACCTCAGTTTCATCTATTCATACTGTGCTTCCTTGTCACAGAATAAAAATCATACAGGGAAATCAGTGCTAAAGAGGTCAGTGTTAAAGTTCAGCAAATAGCTATGGAGCTCATATCTGTTGCAGATTATGGAGTGATGAGATTTGGGTAAATCAGGTCAGATACTTGCAGGAAGTTGGCTAGAAAAAAGTAGGATCAGAACATTGTTCCCAGTACAAGCCTGGCTTTTCTGAGAAGTGTGCCTTTGGTTCAGACACTGGGATGGGTAAGAATAGACAGAAGCTTATAAAATGTAATGAAAATTTCTCCTAGGAGGTTCCTATGTTCTTTTCAGGGTTTTGCCTTTCTTTACCTTTAAAGGTAAACACTGGATTGCTAAACTTTTGTCCTTAGTTGGGACAGCCATTGCCTTGTACAAATTTATTTTTTCTCCACAGATGCACACACTAACACATTGTTTCCTAGTACTTTCCCTTATCTTCCCTGTACTCTTTGGAAGAGCAAGACCTGGCAAAATGATTTCTAGGCCCTTTGTTAGACTGACTGCATTTTCAAGAGTTGGAGTAAAATTGTGTGTGCCTCCTTCACATCAGCAGTCACTAGACTTTGCTTGAAGAAAGTCTGTGGTTTTCTGTTTAATGGGTCAGTCATAAAGCTTTAATATTTGTACATTGGGTTTGTAATCCCAAGATTTCCTTAAGAGGACCTTACTAAGTTCACCTCAGGGTTGTCTGAGCCTTGACAGTTTAGCCTAACCACTTTTCTCCATATATGTAGTTGAGAAACTATAATCCTAGAAAGAAACTACTTTAAATATTGTTCTCCTTTTAGGATCAGAATCATTTTGCTATCCAGACATACCTGTGGAGAGTAAATGCAAAGGTGCTAAGAGTAATGCATCACGTATTGAATATTCAACATCACTGAAGCACAGAGGATGACTTTGTGTAGCACCTCTTTGAAAGCTCAACCTACTGTTTTCTGTTGTTAGAGGCAGGAGGACAGGGTTATTATGTTTTTCTTTATAAACTAACTGTATATAATCTAGATTTAAAGAAAAGTTCTGACATTTTTTTTTAGTTCTGACTAGTGGTCCCTTTTGAAACTCCTGGAAACAATTTTTGCTACCAAATAAATCATGCTTTATGGTACTCAAGCCATCTGAAAATGAAAGACCCAAAATTTGAGTCTGTGCAGAACAAAAATCTCACAGGAACCATTGCACTTTGGAGAACCATGGAAGTAGAAATACAGTGCAATTCTATTACAATATTTTACCACATTTAAACTAATTTGGAGCCTTTTAAGTTTAATGCCTTAGTTTCTCATTACTAATGAACTAGGGAATTATTAGCATTAAGCAATAAATTGACAGTTATATAATTGTTCAAGACAGTCAATGCAATATGCCAGAAAATCTGTAAGACTGAAGGAAATTTGTATTGAATGTGCAAAAATTAAGATTAGTGCTTTTAAGACTTATTACTGACATATATTTGATTCCTGGATAAACTAGTCCCTTAATTAGTACTGAGAATTCTATTCGTTCATGGTGCTAGATAGTTTGAGGGATGTAATATGTGTAAGTCATATCTCTTTTCTTAGTGGTCATATAGTATAGGTAATTTATGAGCTCTAAATAATCAGCTTTATCCAATTCAAGGGCATTAAGATTAATTACTGCCTGGAACTTTGAAGAGAGAAAAATTCAGGGACAAATTGAAAGGCACTGGAACAGTTTATGTCCATATCAGATCAATAAATTAAGATTCAGAAACTCATGTCTAAATTAGCTGTTTAGAATTCAGAAAGGGACATGTTTTAACTTTGTGATATATTAGCAAAATTTCATCTACTGTGATGTTTTGGGGGAAGTTTTTCATTTATGCACTTGTATATGAAGACAATTTGTATGACAATACAAAACTCAAAACACTTTGTTGGGCTTTTTTTTACTTATATGAGTAGATAGAAATATTTGGAATCATTATAGAAAGCTTATTTTAAGCAAAGAAGTACAGCATATCTGTAATTCCAGAAACTTGGAAGACTGAGGTAGGAGGAATGCAAGTTGGAGACCAGCCTCAGCAATTTGACAAAGATCTGAGCAATTCAGTGAGACCCTGTCTCAAAAAAAAAAAAAAAAAAAAAAAAAAAAAAAAAAAAAATATATATATATATAGAGAGAGAGAGAGAGAGAGAGAGAGAAAACATGCATGCGCGAGCCAGGCACAGTAGCACATGCCTGCAATCAGGAGGCTGAGGCAGGAGGATCATGAGTTCAAAGCTATCCTCAGCAACTTAGCAAGACCCTATCTCTAAATAAAATATATAAAAAGAACTGGGGATATAGCTCAGTGATTAAGCGCCCCTGGGTTCGATCCCTGGTACCAAATAAATAAATAAAAATAATTATTGATTTTGTTAAATATATTACATATTTCTGCCCTTTTCCCTCCCTCCCTCTTATTCTCCACTTTCTACTACACTGATTTTCCCATTCAATTTATGATATCTGATATCTGATATCTACCCTACATCTCCCACCCCGCCAACTTTCCCTCATTCTGCTGTAGCTTCCACATAGGACAGAAAACATTCAACTTTTGATTTTCTGAGTTTGGCTTATTTCACTTAGCATGATGTTCTCCATTTTCATCCACTTACCAGCAAATGCTATTATTTTATTTATGGCTGACTAAAACTCCATTGTATATATTCCATATTTTCTTTTTTTAAAAAATATTTATTTATTTGCTTTAGTTGTACACAATGCAATGCATTTATGTTTATGTGGTGCTGAGGATCGAACCCGGGCCACGCACGTGCTAGGCGAGC
Organism: Tamias sibiricus; assembly: GCA_025594165.1. Classification (NCBI taxonomy): domain Eukaryota; kingdom Metazoa; phylum Chordata; class Mammalia; order Rodentia; family Sciuridae; genus Tamias; species Tamias sibiricus. The sequence continues at coordinate 119,035,169 of CM046658.1, read as the reverse complement.
ACTCTACCACTGAGCTACAATCCCAGCCCCCCATATTTTCTTGATTCATTCATGTGTTCATGGGCATTTGGGGTAATTTCATCATTCAAAAATATTTGAGGCCGGGCGCGGTGGCGCACACCTGTAATCCCAGCACTTTGGGAGGCTGAGGCAGGAGGATCACGAGTTCAAAGCCAGCCTCAGCAAAGGCGAGGCACTTAGCAACTCAGTGAGACCCTGTCTCTAATAAAATACAAAAAAGTGCTGGGGATGTGGCCCAGTGGTCGAGTGCCCCTGAGTTCAATCCCCGGTACCACCAAAAAAAAAAAAAAAAAAATTGAGTGCCTACCATATATAGTCAACTGCTAGTGAGTATTGATTCAGAGATTACTTCTTTGTGAGGAGATAGGAAAACAAATGGGAAATGATAGTACATTTGCCGCCTAATTGAAGATTATGCAGTTATTTCAAATATGTATAAACTAAGATGTGAGGGAATGAGAATAACTTTTTTTTTTTTTTTTTTTTTTTTGTACTGGGGATTAACCAGTGTGTGCTTTGTCACTAAGCTATATCCCCAGTCCTTTATTTAGATAACAGGGATTGAACCCAAGGGCACTTACTGAGCCACATCCACAGGTTGTTTTTTTGTTGTTGTTGTTGTTGTTGTTTTTTAATCTCCTATGTTGAGCCAGTGTCTTTCTAAATTGCTCAGGGGCTCGATAAATTGCTGAGGCTGGACTTAAACTTGGTGATCCTCCTGCCTCAGGCCACCTGAGCCCCTGGGATTACAGGTGTGCACCACCACACCTGGCTCTTTTAATTTATTTTGAAACAGGGTTTCACTACATTGCTTAAGGCTTTGCTAAATTGCTGAAGCTGGTCTTGAACTTGGTGATCCTCCTGCTTTAGTCTCCCTAGTTCCTGGGGTTACAGGCATGTGCTACTGCATTGAGCTTATGTGAAAGTCTTTGTTTTTATCTCCACTACTATAAATGGGCACTAGTATTGGTAACCAAGAGGACCTAATTTGGACATTGAAGAAATACATTGGTGTCCTCATTATTAACATTTTTTGAGTGGGTCAGTAACAATGTTGTCTACCACTGAAACAAGGGTTATGGAGAAAGGGCCTTCCGTTTTTTAATGTAATCTCTGTTAGCATAGGTAATGGAAGTACAGCCCAAGTGCCTCTTCTATAAGCACTAAGCACAGTAGGATTCAAAGGAATATAAAATACCATCTTCACTCTGGAGTTTAGATAAAATTTGCATACACAGGGCTAGGGATGTAGCTCAGTGGTAGAGCACTTGCCTAGCATGCATGAGGCCTTGGGTTCAATCCCCAGTAATTAAAAAAAAAAAAAATTGCATATACAATCAGTCTTCTTCCCTTCCTTTCCTTTTTTCTATCCTACCCTTTCTGCGGTGCTGGGGCTCTGTTGAACTGAGGACCTTGAACATGCTAGGTAACTTATTCTGACTGACTGCCACTGACTACACCCCAGCCCTAAAACCAATCTTAAGGTATGGTATAGAAAGTTATATGCTCCAAACTAAGAATATTATGATAATTCAGAAGAGGAAGAAATTAGTAAGGTCTGTGGCAGATAAAAGGACCCCAACTCCTTAGGAGCTAATGGAAGAGGAAGGAAATTTAATTGGAGAGATTAATTTAATCTGAATTTTTTCTTATATAAATTTAGTAAACACTTTATGAATAATTGTTGGTGTTACAAGTTTTCTAAACTCAATCTTGAGAAAGGTAGGACATATAGAATTTTGAAATCCTTATTTTTTGGCAATTCTGGGAATTAAACCCAGGGCTTTGTGGATGCTAGGCAAGCACAAGAACTGCATCCCAAATGCTTTTTTACTTGAGACATTGTTTCACCAAATTGCCAGAGGCTGACCTCAAATTTGCAATCCAGCCAGGTGCGGTGGCACATGCCTATAATCCCAGCACTTGGGAGGCTGGCTGAGGCCAGCCTCAGCAATGGCAAGGCACTTAGCAACTCAATGAGACCCTGTCTCTAATAAAATACAAAAAGGGGTTGGGGATGTGGCCCAGTGGTCAAGTGCCCCTGAGTTCAATCCCCGGTACCAAAAAAAAAAAAAAAACCCTTGCAATCCTCCTGCCTCAGCTTCCTGAGTAGCTGATATGACCTACCTGTACCACCAGGCCCAGCTGAAATCTTAATTTTTAGTTGTCCTTGTTAACTTTGGCAAGCACATGACTGACTTCCTTCTCTTCCTCCCTTCTTCCTTTCTATCTGCCTTATTTATTTATTTATTTATTTATTTTTATTGGGGGATAAACCCAAAGGGTACTCTACCACTGAGCTATATCCCCAGCATTTTTTTTCCCCCTAGTACTGGAGATTTTACCCAGGGAATCTCTACATTGAGCTACATCGTTAGCCCTTTTTATTTTTAATTTTGAGACAGGGTCTTGCTATGTTGCTGAGGTTGGCCTGGAACAACTTGGAATTTTCCTGCCTCAGCCTCCTGAGTCACTTGGGTTACAGGTGTGTGCCACTAAGCTCAGACTTTTTTTTTTTTAAGCCAGGGTCTTACTTAATTGCCCAGACTGGTCTCAAATTTGCCACCTTCCGGGCTGGGGTTGTGGCTCAAGCGGTAGAGCGCTCGCCTAGCACGTGCGCGGCCGGGGTTTGATCCTCAGCATCCACGTAAAAATAAATGCATTGTGTACAACTAAAGCAAATAAATAAATATATAAAAAAAGAAAAAAAATTTTGCCACCTTCCTGCCTTAGCCTCTGGAGTTGCTAGAATTACAGGTGTGCACTACTGCACCCAGTACTTAGTTTCAAATTAAAATTTATTTTCAAATTGTTCTTGCCACATTCCATCCGTTTAGCTAGAACTAAAACTTAGGTGACATAAACATAAACATAAAGGGAAGTAATTGGAAGTAATTTGTCCTCAGTGCACAAATTAATTTTGTCTTCCTCCTCACCATGAATTGCTGTCAAATAATTAGGAATAGTATGAATTAGAGTACAGTTACCATGGTGCATATCTGTAATCCCAGCTATTCATGAGGCTGAGGCAGGATACAAGTTTGAAGCCAGCCTGGACAATTTAGCAAGACCCGTCTCAAAAAATCAAAAGGACTGGGGATGTAGCTCAGTGGAAAAGCACCCCTGAGTTCAATCCCCAGTACCACCATTAAAAATAATAATAATAATAATAATAATAATAATAATAATAATAATAGTATAAGCATAGTTGGTAGGAGCGGGAGAAGGAAGCTAGATATTAAAAGGTAGGGGAGTTGTGCGTGGTGGTGCATGCCTGTAATCCCAGTACTTGGGAGGCTGAGGCAGGAGGATCACTAGTTCAAAGCCAGCCTGAGCAATGACGAGGCACTTAGCAACTCAGTGAGACCCTGTCTTTAATAAAATACAAAAAAGGGCTGGGGATGTGGCCCAGGGTTGAATGCCCGTGAGTTCAATTCCCGGTACAAAAAAAAAAAAAAAAAAAAGGTAAGGGAAGCTGGGCTCAGTGGTACCCACCTGGAATTACAGGTGGGCGGCTGAGGTAAAAGGATAGCGAGTTCAAAACCAGCCTCAGCAATGGTGAGGCACTTAGCAACTCAGTGAGACCCTGTCTCTAATAAAATACAAAAAAGGGCTGGGGATGTGGCCCAGTGGTCCAGTGCCCCTGAGTTCAATCCCCGGTACCAAAAATAAATAAATAAATAGATTTTTAAAAGGGGGCGCTGGGGTTGTGGCTCAGTGGCAGAGCGCTTGCCTCGCCCATGTGAGGCACTGTGTTCAATCCTCAGCACCACATAAAAATGAATAAACAACAACAAAATAAATAAATAAATAAACGGGCTGGGAATGAAGTTCAGTGGAAAAGTATCTATGTGTTCAATCCCCAGGATCCCCCTCCCCTGCAAAATCCCTTGTTTCCTCACTTAAGCTCAATTATAGCATGTTTCTTGGTGCTCACTCCCAACTATTCCCCATCCATACACCATACTGGTTAAATTATTTAAAATTTCCACATCAATTAACTACAGCCTTAACACTGCTTTACAGAATCCTCCAAGGAGTTCCATAGACATTTCAACATCATCCAGCCCAGTGATTCTTAATCTTGTTATGGCTGCGTGGCTGCAATCAGATTTATTTGGAGAGGTTTTTGTTTTAATATAGCTTCCTGAATTGAAATTTCCAGGGCTGGGGTTGGGGCTCAGCGGTAGAGCGCTCACCTAGCATATGTGAGGTGCTGGTGGGTTCGATCCTCAGCACCACATAAAAATAAATAAATAAAATAAAGGTATTAAGAAAAATTTCCAGAGGCTAGAAGTGAGAAATATAAAACAACTCTGTAGCTACTTCAACCCAGAAGAAGCAAGTATTTGGGAACCATGCACATTTCAGATGGGCTTTCAAGGTTTTCCGCTCAATCCTAATGATCTTTTGCTGTACCTCTGCTCTTGCCTTTTTTTTTTTTTTTTTTTTTTTTTTTTTTTTTGGTACTGGGGATTGAACCCAGAGGCACTTAACAACTTAGCTACATCCCCAGCCCATCCTACATCATATGTTTTATTTTGAGACAGGGCCTCACTGAGTTACTTAGGCTCTCATTCAGTTGCTGAGGCTGGATTTGAACTCTCAATCCTCCTGCCTTATCCTCCTGAGCCTCTGGGATTATAGGCATGCTCCACCACACCCAGTGAAACAAGGGATTTGACTGAGAGGGATGAGTAAAAAATAAATAAACTCATATCTTGTTATGAAGGAAATCAATGGATAGAAAAAAACATTAGGTCTTAATATTTGGGGTATTCTGAAATTTCTAATCAACCTTTAAACAGGAGTTGGTCATGAGACAAAATTACTGAAATGTTTTAGCTTTGTCTAGTAATCATAAAAAAAAAAAAAAAAAAGCCTTGAGGAGCTTCTTCTGGTTTAGTGCATATATTCCTCAGCTCACATGATCATGTCATGAAGTCACCCAGTTTTCTGAACAAAAGCTGCTGGGGTGGGGACATGTCTCATTTCCTGCCCTTCCCAGAGCTGGTTATTGCTGTAGAGTTTATTACAATTTTCCCTGAGCCAGAAAAACATCTGTAGCTCCTGAAACATCCCACATCAAATGCTTTCCCTCCTTTCTTTGAAGAGGAGTGCACAGGTGAGAGGCAGAAAAAGTTAATATGAAGGTAAGTCCAAATATGTGCTCAAAAACAGTGTAATCAAACAAAATCTCTGCTGACCAGAAGGTATGTACATCCAGCTGGTTAGTCAGAAGTACTTCTAGGGGCTTGAGTTATGGCTCAGTGGTAGAGCTCTTGCCTAGCACGTGCATGGCCTGGGTTCCATCCTCAGCACCACATAAAAATAAAGGCATTGAGCCGGGCGCGGTGGCGCACGCCTGTAATCCCAGCACTTTGGGAGGCTGAGGCAGGAGGATCGTGAGTTCGAAGCCAGCCTCAGCAATGGCGAGGTACTTAGCAACTCAGTGAGACCCTGTCTCTAATAAAAACACAAAAAAGGGCTGGGGATGTGGCCCAGTGGTCGAGTGCCCTTGAGTTCAATCCCCGGTACCAAAAAAAAAAAAAAAAAAAAAAAAGGCATTGAGTATTGAGTACAACTAAAACAAATAAATAAAAATTTTAAAAAAGAAGAAGTATTTCTATAGGCTCATCCAGAACATTCTGGCTGCATTCCCCCCCCCCCCCCCCCCCCCCGTACCTGTGATTCAGCTTATGGGTGCTTTACCACTAAGCTATATTGCCTTTTTTTTTTTTATTTTTATTTTTATTGTGAGACAGGTTCTCACTGAGTTGGTGAGGGTCTTACTAGGTTTTTGAGATTGGCCTTGAATTTGCCTTCTTCCTGCTTCAACCTCCTGAGCAGCTGAGATTATGGGGCGTGGGCACCATACCCAGCAATTTGAAGCATACAGAATGGGAGAAAATCTTTGCCACCTCCTCAGGGCATTAATATCCAGAATACACAAAGAACTAAAAAAAAGTTAATACCAAAATAATAATGGTAATAATAATAACCCAATAAATAAATGGGCAAAAGAACTAAGTAGATACTTTTCAAAAGAGGAAATACAGCCAGGCACTATGACACATGCCTGTGATCCCAGTGATTCAGGAGGCTGAGGCAGGAGGATCCGAGAGTTCAAGGCCAGTTTCAGAAATTTAGTGAGGCCCTAAGCAACTCAGTGAGACCCTCTCTCTAAATAAAAAAATATATATAAAAAAAAGGACTGGGGCGCTGGGCGCGGTGGCGCACGCCTGTAATCCCAGCACTTTGGGAGGCTGAGGCAGGAGGATCGCGAGTTCAAAGCCAGCCTCAGCAATGGCGAGGCACTTAGCAACTCAGTGAGATCCTGTCTCTAAATAAAATACAAAAAAGGGCTGGGGATGTGACCCAGTGGACGAGTGCCCCTGAGTTCAATCCCTGGTACCACAAAAAAAAAAAAAAAAAAAAAAGGGCTGGGGATGTGGCTCAGTGGTTAGGTGCCCTTGGGTTCAATCCCTAGTACCATACATGGTGCAGGCAGTGGCACATGCCTATAATCCCAGCAACTCCGGAGACTAAGGCAGGAGGATTGTTCAAAACCATCTTCAGCAACTTAGTCTCAACCTGTCTCAAAAATTAAAAAGGACTAGGGATGTAGGTTAGTGGTCAAGCACCCCTGAGATCAATCCCCTATTAACCCCCAGGCAAAAAATAAAAATAACAACAAACATGGGGGCTGGGGATATAGCTCAGTTGGTAGAGTGCTTGCCTCATATACACAAGGTCCTGGGTTCAATCCCCAGCACCACCACCAAATAATAATAACAACACACATTAGTGAGGATGTGGGAAGAAAAGTTACCACTCATATATTGTTGGTGGGACTGCAAATTAATGCAAAACCATTCTGTTTTTTTTTTTTTTTTTTTGTACCAGGGATTGAACCCAGGGGGACTAAAACCACTGAGCCACATCCTCAGCCCCTTTTTCTTTTCCTTTTTTTTAAAAAAATATTTATTTATTTGCCTTAGCTGTACACAATGGGTTTATTTGTACGAAGTGCTGAGGATCGAACCCGGGCCGCGCACGTGCCAGGCAAGCGCTCTACTGCTGAGCCACAACCCCAGCCCCCTTTTTTTCTTTTAATATCTTTATTTATTTATTTTTTATGTGGTGCCAAGGATCAAATCTAGTGCCTCACACATGTGAGGCAAGCACTCTATCACTGAGCCCCAGCCTTAACCCTCTCCAGCCCTTTTTATAATTTTTACTTAGAGACAGGTTCTCGTTAAGTTGTTCAGCCTGTTTTTGAACTCAAAATCTTCCTGCCTCAGCCTCCCTAGCCTCTGGGATTACAAACATGCACCACCACAACAGCTAGTGCAAACACTCTGAAAAGCAACATAGAGATTTCTAAAAAAAACTAGGAAAGGGGCTGGGGTTGTGGCTTAGTTGTAGCGCACCTGCCTGGGATGCGTGAGGCACTGGGTTCGATTCTCAGCACCACATATAAATAAACAAAAATAAAGGCCTATCAACTATTTAAAATTTTTTTTAAATAGGAAAAGAACCACCATTTGACCCAGCTATCCCCCTCCCCAGTACATATCCAAAAGATTTAAAATCAACATATGACTATGATGCAGCCGCATCAAATGTTTATAGCAGCACAATTCACAATAGCCAAACTATGGAACAAGCCTAGGTGTCCTTCAACAGAAGAATGGATAAAGAGGATGTGGTATATATTCACAATGGAGTATTACTCAGTCATAAAGAAGAACACGACATTATGGCATATGCCAGTAAATGGATGAAACTGGAGACTATCATGCTAAGTGAAATAAGCCAGTCTCAAAAAGTCAATGGTCAAATGTTTTCTCTGACATGCAGAAATTAATCTAAAATAAGGGTGGGGATAAAAATAAATAAAATAGAAGATCAGTGGACTTGACAAAAGGGATCGAAGGGGAGAAAGGGAGAAGGAACGGCATAAGAGAAAACACTGGAATGAATCTGATCTAACTTTCCTATGTGCATATATGAATGTACCACAGCGAATCTCACAATCATGTATATCCGCAAGATACTAATTTAAAAGAAAACTATAATTAAATATCAGAAATATCAATAGAGCACATGGAAGGCAAAAGGGAGAGGAAGGAGGGGAAGGAAAGGTGAAGTGCTGGGGAAAGAATTAGAACAAATTATATTCCATACTTTTATGATTATGTAAAAATGAATCCTAATGTTATGTATAACTAATAAGAAACAATAATTATAAAATACAAAACTTGATTTAAAAAAAAGACTATGAGCCGGGCGCGGTGTCGCACGCCTGTAATCCCAGCACTTTGGGAGGCTGAGGCAGGAGGATCGCGAGTTCAAAGCCAGCCTCAGCAATGGCGAGGCACTTAGCAACTCAGTGAGACCCTGTCTCTAAATAAAAAAATACAAAAAGGGCCAGGGATGTGGCCCAGTGGTCGAGTGCCCCTGAGTTCAATCCCTGGTACCACAAGGAAAAAAAAAAAAAAAAAAAAAAAGACTATGAGTCTGGTTACAGGTAATATACACCCACCAACACCAAAGACCCAAAATCAAAACTCAACTCTAAACCAGGCACCACGGAGCATGCCTGTAATACCAGCAATTTAGTGAAACCCTGTCTCAAAAATAAAAAATAAAAAAATTTTAAAAAAGACTGAGGATGTAGGTCAGTGGTAAAGCATGCCTGGGTTTAATCTTTAATACCAAAAAACCAAGCTGGGGATATAGCTCAATTGGTAGAATGCTTGTCTCATATGCACAAGGCCCTGGGTTCAATCCCCAGCACCACACACACATATATACACACACAAAAAAAAAAAAAAAGAAAGAAAGAAAGAAAAAGAAATTCCAACCCCCCCCCCCAAAAAAAAAAAAAAAAAAAAAAAAACTCAACTGTAAATCAGGCACAATGGTGCACAATTGCAACCCCAGATACTCAGGGAGACTAAGACAGAAGGATCACAAATTCAAAACCAGACAAGGCAACTTAGTGAGACTCTGTCTCAAAAAATAAAAAGGGCTGGAGATGTGACTCAGTGGTAGAGTGCCCCTAGGTTCAATCTCTAATACTGCTAAAAAGATTCAACTCTAGGGCTGGGGTTGTGGCTCAATTGTAGAGTACTCACCTAGCATGGGTGAAGCCCTGGGTTTGATCCTTAGCACCAAATAAAAATAAATAAATAAAATAAAGGTATTGTGTCCAACTACAACTCAAAGAAATAACAATAAAAAATAAAAATTCAACTCTAGACCAAACTTCTTTTTGGGAGGGAGGGGTAGTGCTTATGCTAGGCAATTGCTCTACCACTGAACTGCAGCCCCAGTCCTAGACCAACATTCTTTTGAAACTCCAACTCATAAGTAAAGAGAAGAAGCAAAATCTTTTCATGTTTTCTTAAAGTCTGCCTCCCAGACAATACATTGTTCCCTGCCTTCCTGCCTTTATTGAGCCCCTGCTGCATGCCAGGCATTTGTGATGACACTGGAAATTCAAGTGAATAGAGATAAGCACACAGTTCTTGCAGTTCTGTTCTATGAGCACCTCTAATTATAAAGTGCAAAATCTGATGTAAAAGATTTGGATCTGGGCTGGGGCTGTGGCTCAGTGGCAGAGCTCTCGCCTCGCACGTGTGCGGCCCGGGTTCAATCCTCAGCACCACGTAAACATAAATGCATTGCATTGTGTACAACTAAAGTAAATAAATAAATATTGAAAAAAAAGATTTGGATCTGACAATGGGAAAGGAAGAGAAATAAGGGATAAGCAGCAATTTCTTTTTCTTTTCTTTTTTCTTTTTGTGGTATCAGGGATTGAACTCAGGAGCACTTGACCACTGGGCCAAATCCCCAGCCCTTTTTTGTATTTTATTTAGAGACAGAGTCTCACTGAGTTGCTAAGTGCTTTGCCATTGCTGAGGTTGGTTTGAACTCACGATCCTCCTGCTTCAGCCTCCCAAGTACTGGGATTACAGGCATGCGCCACCACATCTGGCTTAAGAAGCAATTTCAACAGCTCTGTAAACACTAATCCAATATTAACTTGCAAAAATGCCCAACAAGCCAGGCACAGTGGCGCACGCCTGTAATCCTAGCACCTGGGAGGCTGAGGCAGAAGAATCGAGAGTTCAAAACCAGCCTCAGCAATGGTGAGGCACTTAGCAACTCAGTGAGACCTTGTCTCTAATAAAATACAAAAAAGGTCTGGGGATGTGGCCCAGTAGTCGAGTGCCCCTGAGTTTAATCCCTGGTACCAAAAATTAAAAAAAAAAAACTAAAAATAAAAATGCCCATGGGCTGGGATTGTGGCTCAGCGGCAGAGCGCTCGCCTAGCACGTGCGCGGCCCGGGTTCGATCCTCAGCACCACGTACAAATAAATGCATTGTGTACAACTAAAGCAAATAAATATTAAAAAAAAAAAAAATGCCCAAAATAAGTCAATTTGATAAACATTAATTATAAAGATGTTCACTTTCATACTATTGCAGTTGACCATCTAAAACATTCTTGAGGACACTGGCATCAAGATCATGAGCACAGGGCTGGGGTTGTGGCTCAGCAGCAGCGCGCTCACCTCGCACTTGCGTGGCCCAGGTTTGATCTTCAGCACCACATAAACATAAATGCATTGCATTGTGTACAACTAAGGTAAATAAATAAATATTAAAAAAAAAAGATCATGAGCACAATCTAATTTACATTAGTTCCTATTAGGCTCTGTTTCAGTCTTTGAAATCTCCACCAGTAGTTATGGTAGAAATATACAGAAATTGGAGTCAGACTGCCACAGACTCCATTGTTTATGGGCTATGTGAACTTGAAGCAAGTTATGTAACCTCTTGGAATTCATTATTCTCATCTGTTAAATGGAAATAATAGCAGTGTGTTTTCAACAGGGCTGTAAGATGTAAATGAGTTTTATATGTATTAAGTGTTTAAAATAGTACCCAAATTGGTAAATACTCAATCCATAGCTGGGGGCAGTGGCACATGCCTGTAATCTCCCAGAAACTTGGGAGACTGAGGCAGGAGGATCACAAGTTCCAGGCCAGTCTGGGAAACTTAGTGAGACCCTGTCTTGAATAAAAAATAAAAAATGCTGGGCGTAGTGGCGCATGCCTGTAATCCCAGCACTTGGGAGGCTGAGGCAGGAGGATCACGAGTTCAAAGCCAGCTTCAAGCAATGGTGAGGCACTTAGCAACTCAGTGAGACCATGTCTCTAAATAAAAAAATACAAAAAAAAAAAGGGGGGGGGGCTGGGGATGTGACCCAGTGGTCAAGTGCCCCTGAGTTCAATCCCTGGTACCACAAAAAATAAATAAATAAATAAATAAATAGTACTGGGGATGTAGCTAGCTCAGTGATAGAGCACCCCTGGGTTCAATTCCCAGTACTACAAAAAAAAAAAATTCAATCCTAGCTATTTTTGCTATTATTATTAAAAAGAAAACAATAAGAAGGATGTATTTTGGAAAGATGTTGATTAAAGCATATAAAATCTCAGGAAGAATAAGTTCAAGAGATCTACAATGTACAACATGATTATACTCAATAACCATGTACTGTGAAACCATGTACATAAAAATTGCTGAGAATAGAATTTAAGTGTTCTCATCAATAATAAATGATAACTAATGCATAAATAATGCAAGGTGATATATATGCTATTTGTCTTGACTCAGCCATTCCACAATGTGCACACATTATAAAACACTGTGCTGCACATCATAAATATGTATAATTTTAAGTGTTAATTAAGAAATATGAGCTAGGACTGAGCATGGTGGCACATATCTGTAATCCGAGCAATTTTTTTGTGCATGTGTGGTATTGGGGATTGAACTCAGGGGCAGTCGACCACTGGGCCACATCCCCAGCACTTTTTTGAATTTTACTAGAGACAGGGTCTCACTGAGTTGCTAAGTGCCTCACCATTGCTGAGGCTGGCTTTGAACTTGTGATCCTCCTGCCTCAGCCTCCCAAGTGCTGGGATTACAGGCGTGTGCCACTGTAATCCCAGCAATTTGAGAGACTGAAACAGGAGGATCTCCAAATTTGGGGACAGACTGGGCAATTTAGCAAGGCCTAAGCAACTTAGTGAGACCCTGTCTAAAAAATAAAAAGGATGGAGGGGCTGGGGATATAGTTCAGTTGGTAGAGTGCTTGCCTCACATGCACCAGGTCCTGGGTACAATCCCTAGCACCACATTAAAAAAAAAAAAAAAAAAAAGTAAGTGCTGGGTGTGGTGGCACACACCTGTAATCCCAGCACTTGGGAGGCTGAGGCAGGAGGATAACGAGTTCAAAGACAACCTCAGCAATGGCGAGGAACTTAGCAACTCAGTGAGACCCTGTCTCTAATAAAATACAAAATAGGGATGGGGATGTGGCCCAGTGGTTGAGTGCCCCTGAGTTCAATCCCTGGTACAAAAAAAAAAAAAAAAAAAAAAAGTGGCGATGTAGTTCAGTGGCTAAGCCCCTTGAGTTCAAGCCTTAGTATAGAAATATATAAAATAAAGAGGAAAGAAAGAAAAAAAAAAGAAGAAGAAGAAGAAGAAGAAGGAGAAAGGGAATATGAAATGTGGATGCAGTTGGGTTCAATCTCCAGGACAGAGAGTATAAGAGACAGAAAAGCACCCACCAGTGGTACATGCCTATAACCTCAGTTATCCTGGAAATTGAAGCAGGAGGCTTTCAAGTTTAAGGTCAGCCTGGGCAATTTAGCAATACCATGTCTCAAAACAGAAAGGGCTGGGAATATAGCTCAGTAGAAGAGTTCCCCTGGGTTCAAGGGGTGGGTGTGGGTGTGGGTGTGTGCGTGTGCGCGCGCGCGCGCGCACGGGCGCGCGCATGTAGAAATAGAAATGGAGTGAGAAAGAAAAGGAAGGAAGAAAAATAGTCCCTTTTCACTGCCTTGTTAGAGCTTTTCAATTAGACTGAGGTTTAATATAACATTTGAGGTGAATTACCAATTCCCCAGGCTTTGAACACAAGGGCCTCCACTGGGATTACAGGCGTGCGCCACCGCCAGGCTCATATTTCTTAATTAACAGTTAAAATTATGCATATTTGTAGCTGGGTGAGGTGGCGCATGCCTGTAATTCCAGCACTTGGGAGGCTGAGGCAGGATCGAGAGTTCAAAGCCAGCCTTAGCAATGGAGAGGCACTTAGCAACTCAGCGAGACCCTGTCTCTAATAAAATACAAAAAAGGGCTGGGGATGTGGCCCAGTGGTCGAGTTCCCTTGAGTTCAATTCCTGGTACCAAAGAAAAGAACTATGAGCTAGGAGTAGGCTTGTTGGCACACGCGCGCGCGTGCACACACACACACACACACACTATATATATATATATATTTTTAAATATTTTATTAGTTGTTAATGAATCTTTATACCTTTATTTATTTATATGTGGTGCTGAGATCTGACCCCAGTGCCTCACACATGCTAGGCAAGCACTCTACCCAATGGGGCTGGGATTGTGGCTCAGCGGCAGAGCGCTCGCCTAGCACGTGCGCGGCCCGGGTTCGATCCTCAGCACCACGTACAAATAAACGCATTGTGTACAACTAAAGCAAATAAATAAATATTAAAAAAAAAAAAAAAAAAAAAAAAAAAAAGCACTCTACCACTGAGCCACAATCCCAGCCCTCTTTTTTTTTTCAAGTGCTGTACTGGGAATTGAACCCAGGGCACTCTACCACTGAACTACATCTCAGCCCTTGTTTTTAAAATATATATTTTTAGTTATACATGGACACAATATCTTTATTTTGTTTATTTATTTTATGTGGTGCTGAGGATTGAACCTATGTTTATGGACAGTGTGAGACAAGCACTCTACTGCTGAGCCACAACCCCATCCCCCCCTTTTATTTTTTTTATTTTTTATTTTTTAAATATTTATTTATTTACTTTAGTTGTACACAATACAATGCATTTATGTTTATGTGGTGCTGAGGATTGAACCCAGGCCGCGCACGTGCAAGGCGAGCGCTCCGCCGCTGAGCCACGACCCCAGCCCCCTTTTATTTTTTATTTTGAGATAGAGTCTTGCTAAATTGTCCATATTGGCTTCAGACTTTCTATTCTCTGACTCAGACTCCTGAGTCATTGGAATTACAGGCATAACCACCACACCTGGCTCCAATCTGTACTTTCAAACAAATGCCCCAGATGATTCTGAATCAGGTGGTCTTGGGAAAACATGCCCTAGGACATCCTTTGGGGGTCTGAGTGTTAACCTCATTCAGAGCCAACCAGTTTCCAAGAGAATCATGCTGACATTACTGTGCGTATTTAATGTGAATCAGTCTTTATTTTGCACTGGTGTGGTGCATTAACAAATTCAACATACAAGATAGCATTACATATTGTAGGTTAGCGTTACAGCATTATGCAATTTCACACAATTCATGTTAGCTTTTTCGTTTTTTTTAAATTTGACACGTTTATTTTATTTTTGTTTCATTTTTACAAGAGAAGACACAAGGTAAAGAAAGACGACCACTTTGGAGAGGGATCATGGTGAGGGCAATGTCACTGTCATGGCCATAGTAAAAGCCTTCCAAAAGGGACTTGCATTTTCCCTCTCCTGAGCAAGCCACCCCTGTCCCACAAACCAGTTCTGTTTTCATACCTAGAGCACTGTCCATAAACATGTACATCTTGGCTGTGCTCCATGGAGAACTGAAAGAAGGAATAACTCATAAGGGGACTTCTGTTATTACAAAAAACTCTTGTCTTCTCAAAGGAATCAAGATATACACACAGAAGGACTGGCTCTTGGAAAATCAGAAGTGACCATTCCCTAACCTATTCCCGACCACGAGTGCTTTGTGCAAAAGGTAGGATGTGACTCTCTTGTCTTTCAACTGACTCTCAGGAAGAGGCATTCTGCCTCCACCCTTCCCAGTTAGCTCTGGAAAGAACAAATTCAAAAACCAAAGTTAGCTAAGAAACTTTGGGACAGCAAAATCCAGGGCATGATGGATCAGGCCTGAGGTAGGAGGGAGGAATCCTGTACTGTCCACCTCTTCGCCTTTTCCTGGCAAAGACACTGAGGCAGCTCCTAGCCTATAGGACTACTGGTTCCTCCCCTGTCACCTCACCATCCACTGCTCTGTAGACCCAAAGAATGAAAGGAATAAAGCTACAAGGAGATGGGGAAGAGAGGAGTGGGGTGAGGTTGTTTTCCCAGACTTAAGTCAGGAAGAGCTACAGAGGCACACACAGCAGGGCAAAGACCAGACTACCTCCACCTGTTGCTTTGCATTGTTTCTGGGAAGGAAACAAAAGCGGGTTGCTCAGCGATTTCTGATCTTTAGACATTAAGGCGATGAAGAGGAACCATTTAAAATTTTTCCTGATGGGGCTTCAGAGTGCTCCTGCCAATTTTACATTAAACTATCTTGAAATGCATTTTTAGAAAACAAAAATTATTTTCTTCTACATATGATACAGTATTTACACTCTATGGATTAAAGGACAGAGACTAGTGGTGTGTGACCCCATATGATGATGAATGAGATAGTGAGTTGGATTATGGGGACCGGAGGGAGAATGACAGGAACAAGAACAGAGAGTGGGCTTTGTGCCTGCACAGAACTGCTCTGCATTGTCAAGAAACATGGGTTAAAAGAAAACCAAACAAAAGAATTGGGGTGTGTCGGGGGGTACAAATTGGATTTAAATCCACTAGAGCTAAGGGAAGAACAAAGGCAATGTTACCATACCACCCTGTCCATGGAGACTCAACTCTTCTATTTCCTTCTCAGAAGCAAGTTAGAAAGGAATGATCTTGTGGACTGAAGTGGACAATCCAATCTTAGTTACTCTTTCAGGCCCTGGACCAAGCTGTTGTTATTTGATTGTGATCCTCTTCAGACTCTACAAACAATATGTACTGCCTGTCCAAGCTCACCTATGGGTAATGAAGCCTCTGCCATAGGAAAAGTCTCAACAGTAGAGACATGGCTGTACTAGGAGTAAAGAGTCCTGAATTTGAATTCTAGCACAATGCTGAATCTCTCAACCTGTTTTGCCCAGTGGTTCCCTCATCCCTTTGCCATGTCATGAGATTCAGAAGTTCCAAGAATGAGGTTTTGTTTTGAGGGAAAGGATGTTCTGAAAACATTCAAGTTACTTTTCTTTTTATCTTGTGGTACTAGGAATGGAACCCAGGGACTCTACCACCGAGCTATATCCTACCCCTTTTTTATTTTTTATTTTGAGACAGGTTTGCTAAGTTGCCCACGTTGGTCTCTAACTTGCAATCCTCCTGCCTCTGCCTCCTGAGTTGATGGGCTCCACTGTGCCCACCCCAAGTTACCATTACTACTCAGCCACACTGTTATTGAAAATTTCAAGGAGAAATAATCATTTCTGAGGGCCTTTTATGAAGCAAAACTTACTTCATCATAACATCTGAGTCGCCTGAGAAGATTCTAATTCTTCTCCATGGTCAGCCTTCCTGGAAAAACAAAGGCCAATGTAATCCTTCAAACCTCTGAGGATTTTCAACCCATCAACCAAGGAATGGCTGTCCCTACTGGATATAACTACCAAAGGGGATGTTAGTCATCTCGTTTCTCCATTCCTTGTCCTCATACCTCCATTCCTTGTCCTCATACCTGCAAATAACATTTGGAATCAGCTGGATGTGTTCACTGGTACTTTCCTGTGGCTGAATTTGAAGCCTCCAAAGCTCCTTTTCAAGAAATTGTCTAGTTTTGTAAATCCAAGTTCTTCCTGGTAAGTCTGATGAGTTTTATGTGCTTTGCTGGGGCTACCAGTTAGTCATAGACTACCAACTACCCCTTCATAGCAGGAACATTAACAGCAAAAATATCCCCACTTCTCAATTACTCTTTCTCCTGCAAACCCTGCCTTATTTACTCACCTTTGTTTCTTGGCTTACTATAGACCTTGATCTTAGCCAAACAGCAGAGACTTAAGAGGTAATAGGGAGAAAAGATGGAGATGATGAAAACATGAGGCTTTACAAGAGCAAAATTTTTTTCTGTCAAGGTGGGAGGGGGACTAACTCTCCAGAGAAGCCCAATAAGAAGAGGCCAATTTCAGGTATAATCAGCAAATACAATTCGGCACAAAACACAATTTCATGGATTAAAATCTGCAACTTGATATTGGCAATTAGGCTAATTTCTTCAGTTTGTATTAGACATGCAAGTACAAGGTTACAGTGTTATATATAGACTTGTAGGGGTCTTTCCCTCTCTTTTTCCACCCCCCATTTAAAAACAAAAGAATTTCTAGTGCCTTGCAAAGGAGAAAAAAAATCGTCTTTGCTAAGAACTGATCTGCGGCTGTGGTCATGTAGGATGTTCCTTGTTGGGTTTGTTTTGTAAGAAATTTTTTTCTACAACTAAAATGAGGTTTTGAGTCCGCTTCTCTGACATCTCTCCCTGCCATGTCCCTCCCCAGCCTGGCCCCAGGGTTAGAGGTGAGAAGAACAGGGTTAGTACTCGCTCAGACTGTGCCACTTGGCAATAGGCTTGCGGGGACTCTCACAGACCTCTCTCCAGTGCTCGGCACCACTGCTTGTGACACTGTGTGCCCCCAGGATCAGCCTCCCCACCACTTCATTTTTGGTGGTACGATCGAAGTCGATGACAAGGAACTCAATGCTGATATCAGGCAGGAGGTCAGTTGGGATGTCATAGATGAAAGACTCATTGAAGACTGGGTTCAAAGTGCACTTCTTTACATGGGTTTTCTTCTTCGCAATGCGCTTTCTGCCGTAGTAGACGTTCACCTTGACATAAGGATCTGGGGCCCCCAAGGAGACAAGAAAAAGAGAGACAAGGCCTATGACACAGTCCTCTCTTATTTAATGGTGATTTCATGTTTGGAAGAAGGGGACTCTGCTATTCATAGCTTTGGTGACTACCCTAACAAAGTCTTCAGGGATTGCATCATAAATGTACACACACTACATGTGAGTCTGTCTGCTTGAACAAAGGGCCAAGAAAACCAAGCAATAGAACAAAACAACTTCCTTCATCAGGACTGAAGCAAGAACATATTTTCTTAATTTTTTTGGTCACACTGGGAATTTTACCGAGGGGTGCTCTTTCACTGAGCTACATGTCCAGCCAAACTTCTACTTATTTTTATTTTTGGTACTGGCGATTGAACCCAGGAGCACTTTACTACTAAGCTACATCCCCAGTCTTTTTATTTTTTATTTTGAGAAGGATCTTAAGTTGCCTCGCCAACTTACAGAGGTTGGCCTTAATTTACAATCTTCCTGCCTCATCCCCCTTATTTTTATTTTGCTAAATTGCTGAGGCTGGCCTTGAATTTACAATTCTCCTATTTTAGCCTTCAAAGTCACTGGAATTATAAGCATATGCCACCATGCCCAGCTAACCAGGAAGCAGTTTTTTTAAAAAATATTTTTAGTTGTACATGGACATAATACCTTTTTTTTTTTTTTTTTTTTTTTTTTTTTTTTTTTTGTGGTACCAGGGATTGAACTCAGGGGCACTCGACCACTGGGTCACGTCCCCAGCCCTTTTTTGTATTTTATTTAGAGACAGGGTCTCACTGAGTTGCTAAGTGCCTCGCCATTGCTGAGGCTGGCTTTGAACTCGCGATCCTCCTGCCTCAGCCTCCCAAAGTGCTGGGATTACAGGCGTGCGCCACCGCGCCCGGCTAACATAATACCTTTATTTAATTATTTTTATGTGGTTCTGAGGATCAAACCCAGTGCCTCATATGTGCTAGGCAAGCGCTCTAACACTGAGCTACAAACCCAACCTATTTTTAAAAAAATATTTATTTATTTACTTTAGTTGTACACAATGCAATGCATTTATGTTTACGTGTTGCTGAGGATCGAACCCGGGCCACGCACATGCGAGGCGAGCGCTCTGCCGCTGAGCCACAATCCCACCCCTAGCCTATTTTGTTGTTGTTGTTGTTGTTGGTACTGGGGATTGAACTCAAGGGCACTCGACCACTGGGCCACATCCCCAGCCCTTTTTTTGTATTTTATTAGAGACAGGGTCTCACTGAGTTGCTAAGTGCCTCGCCATTGCTGAGGCTGGCTTTGAACTCACGATCCTCCTGCCTTAGCCTCCCAAGAGATAGGATTACAGGCGTGCACCACCACGCCTGGCCTAGCCTATTTTTTTTTTAAGTTAAATATTTTGTTTTTAATTTTGTTGCAAAGCTGTTGCTTCAGTGTATAAAGATAACACCAGCAAATGCCTTAATTATAAAATTGTTCTTCTGATACTGCACAACAAACACTTTCCTCTACTCCCAGTTATTTCCAATGGAAAAATCATTAAGTATATTGACCCAAATCAATGGGTCAATGGTTGTAAGGAACTTACAATATTATATAAGGCTTATAACAAGTTTATTGTTAAATTACATAATTTTTTTTTTTTTTTTTTTTTTTTTTTGTACCAGGGATTGAACTCAGGGGTACTTTACTGCTGAGCCACATCCCCAGCACATTTTTTTTTGTTGTTTTTGTTTTGAAACAAGATCTCACTAAGTTGTTTAGGGCCTTGCTAAGTTGTTGAGGCTGGCTTCAAACTTCAAACTCCTGCCTCAGCCTCCCAAGCCACTAGGATTACAGGCATGTACCACCACACCTAGTGAATTACATGATTTTTTTTTTTTTTTTTTTTTTTTGGTACCGGGGATTGAACTCAGGGGGCACTCGACCACTGGGCCACATCCCCATCCCTTTTTTGTGTTTTATTAGAGACAGGGTCTCACTGAGTTGCTAAGTGCCTTGCCATTGTTGAGGCCGGCTTTGAATTCGCAATCCTCCTGCATCAGCCTCCCAAATGCTGGGATTACAGGCGTGCGCCACCATGTCCGGCTACATGATTTTTATAAGTAGTTTTTTTTTTAATATTTATTTTTTAGTTGTAGTTGGACACATACCTTTATTTTATTTGTTTATTTTTATGTGGTGCTGAGGATCAAACCTAGGGCCTTGTACGTGCTAGACAGGTGTTATACTGCTGAGCCACAACCCCAGCCCTACAAGTAGTTTCTTTTTTTTTTTTTTTATAAAGACTTTTTTAAAAAAAATATTTATTTATTTGCTTTAGTTGTACACAATGCAATGCATTTATGTTTATGTGGTGCTGAGGATCGAACCCGGGCTGCGCACGTGCTAGGTGAGCGCTCTACCACTGAGCCACAACCCCAGCCCCTATAAGTAGTTTCTATCACAGCTAATTTAATGATTTCTGAATACCACAGCCTAAAGTCTACTCTAATAATCATAAGGTATTGTAAAAAAGATACAAATTGTGTTTATGCAATCATTGGGAAGTTAAGGGGTATTTTCTTTTAGTACCAGGAAGCATTTTTCAAGGGCATGGGGGACTAACAAATGACTGTAGTAGTCCTTTTGAGAAGTTATGACTTCTGGAGCAAATGCTCAGCACCTGGCATGCATGCTTTTTAAGATACTTAGTGAAATGTAAATACCTCCTTTACTCACCCAAATCACTTCCCCACCTAGGGAAATCTATTGGATATAGAGACAGAGGCAAGGGGTCCTGAAATGTGGGGTATGTCTGGGCCACAGGCAAGGAGTGTGGGGTGGTTCTGATGGTCACAAGTAGGTTGAAGTAAATAGCTGCTACCTGAGAGACCGGTGATATCCATCTTCGGCAAGTGTCTGGCTTTGAGGACCACCACTGTCATTCTCTGTGCCACAGGCTGATATGACAGAGACACCTGGAGTTCCCCTCTACTAATGCACTTCTGTAAGGGAGAAAGAGCAAGTGAGAACCCAGAAGGAGGAAGGGAATAGGGCATGGCACAGAAGTTGTACAGAGGAGTGGAAAGAGAGGCAGGGATGGCTAGGAAAGATGTTCATTCTCTGTAAGGATGTTATGATCCTATTTAACACAGGGGGGAAAGGAAGCAGAATGTCTTCTGATATTAAGTATAATCGGGGTCTGGGGTTGTGGCTCAGCGGTAGAGCACTCACCTACTCCATGTGAGGCCCCAGGTTCGAGTCTCAGCACCACATATAAATAAATAAATAAAGTTATGGGCTGGGGATATAGCTCAGTTGGTAGAGTGCTTGTCTTGTATGAACAAGGCCCTGGGTTCAATCCCCAGCACCACAAAAAAAAAAAAAAAAAAAAAGATAACTTAAGTACAATCATTGACATGGAAGAGCAGCATAGCCTCACAGTTGAGAGCAGGGACTCTGAGGCCAGAGTTGCCTGGATTCAAACTTAGACTTACTTTATTTCTTTTTAAATTTTTTTCACATCAGGGAAGTTGAGACAAGTGCTATTTCATATCAATGACCTTGGACAAGTTACTCAACATCTTTGTACTTCAGTTTCCTAATAATAATAATAATAATACCTACCTCATAGGATTATTAGGATCAAATGGGTTCAAATTTGGAAATTACACTATTTTCCAGCACATAGTATTCTCTCATTTGATTCTAGGGATAAAATAAGGTTTTGCCAGTTGCGGTGGTGCATGCCTGTAATCTTAGCAACTCAGGAGGATGAGGTAGGAGGATTGCAAGTTCAAAGCCAGACGCAGCAACTTAGTGAGACCCTGAACAACTTAGTGAGATCCTGTCTCAAAATAAAAAACAAAAAGGGCCTTGGGATGTGGTTCAATGGTAGAGCATTTGCCTAGCATACACAATGTCCTGGGTTCAATCCCCACAATGAAAAGGAAAAAAAAATTTTTTAAATTGGAGCTGGGCATGTCTCAGTGGTAGGGTGCAAGCTTAGCATACACAAGGCCTGGGTTCAATCCTCAGCACAGAAAGCAAGAGAGAAAGAAAGAAAGAACAAAAAGTTTTGAAGACCTTGGTGGGAAAGTAGGAGATTGGGGTTTGAGTCTTTTGCTTTTGCCACTTACCACAAGGCCATGGGCAACGCCTTGAGCTTTCTGAAACTTAACCTCCATTTTGCAAGGTGAATATACCAGATCTCAGGTGTATCCCTGAGATCTGGTATGAGTGATAATACAGAGTAACAAGGGGAACAGATAGACAGGAATTCATTTTTGAAAAGAGCACATTTTCTACCTGCCTCAGTGTGTGCACTTCAGTACATTTTCCAAGTTGCCTTCGTATCTGGCCCCTTCATCTTTGTTCTTATATCTTTACATTTTTTTTTTTAATTTTTATTTTTTGGTACCGGGGATTGAACTCAGGGGCACTTGACCACTGGGCCACATCCCCAGCCCTTTTTTGTATTTTATTAGAAGCAGGGTCTCACTGAGTTACTAAGTGCCTCGCCATTGCTGAGGCTGGCTTTGAACTCGCGATCCTCCTGCCTCAGCCTCCCAAAGTGCTGGGATTACAGGCGTGCGCCACCGTGCCCGGCTCTTTACATTTTATTCTAGGCTGTATTCTGAATTTAAGAGGGGGAAAACTCTCTATGCCTTGAAGAACATTTTTTTAAATTTATTTACCTTTTATTTTTACACTACTGGGGGTTGAACCCAGGAGCTCCTGCAGGCTAGGCAAGTGCTTTCTTTCTTTCTTTCTTTCTTTTTTAATATTTATTTATTTACTTTAGTTGTACACAATGCAATGCATTTATGTTTACATGGTGCTGAGGATCGAACCCGGGCCGCGCAGGTGCGAGGCAAGCGCTCTGCCACTGAGCCACAACCCCAGCCCTAGGCAAGTGCTTTCTTACTTACAGCCCCAGCCCTCTCTTTCTCTCTTTCTCTTTCATCTATTGATCTATACTAGGGATTGAACCCAGGGGTGCTTTACCACTGATCTACATCCCCAGTCCTTTTTATTCTTTATTTTGAGACAGGGTCTTGCTAAGTTCCGTAGAGCCTCACTAAATTCCTGAGGCTGGCCTTGAACATGCAATCCTCGTGCATTAGCCTCCAGACTGACTAGATTAAAGGCATGCACCACCATGTCCAACTGGCCCTTAACATTTTTTTTAAAAAAATATTTACTTATTTGCTTTAGTTGTACACAATACATTTATCGTTACATGGTGCTGAGGATCGAACCCGGGCCGCACACATGAGAGGCAAGCGCTCTACCGCTGAGCCACAAACCCAGCCCTGGCCCTTAACATTTTGAACCACAATTGGATACTTACTACATGCTACATGCTAGGAATTCAGAGCTGACAGAACTTAGTTCTTGCTCCCCAGGAGTTTAGCATGCAGTAAAAGACACAGAGATGCAAATATACGTGTATTTGTCAGAATAATAAGTCTGTCTAAGTGCTCTGGGCACCCAAGAAGGATGAAGCTTACACTGCTGGGAGAAGCAGAGTTGACTCTTCCAGCTGATATCTGGGCTGAGTTGATAGAGGATAAAAAAGTATGCTGTAGCTTGGTGCGGTGGCACAAACCTGTGATCCCAGCAACTCAAGAGGCTGAGACTAGAGGATAACAAGTTTGAGGCCAGCCTCAAAAATTTAGTGAGACACTGACTTAAAAGCTTTTCAAAAGGGCTGAGGGAGAGGCTAGGGTTGTGGCTCATTGGTAGAGTGCTCGCCTAGCACGTGCGTGGCCAGGGTTTAATCCTCAGCACCATGTAAAAAGAAAGGCATTAAAGAAAGGCATTGTGTACAACTAAAACAAATAAATATTAAAAAAAAAAAAAAGGCTGACGGATATAGTTCAGACCCTGGATTCAACTCCCAGTACTAGGGGGAAAATAAAGTATGAGGCAATGAACAGATGAGCAGAAAGATCATGTACAGCCCAGCGACAGGGACCTGAAGGGGGTATGCTGTGTTCAGAGAATGGTGAGAGGTGAGGGTGTCTGAAGTTGGGGAGCTTGTCAGGAACCTGGGAGGGTGGGTGAGGCTACACTAGGGTGATGAGCTGTAGGGACAAAACAACAGTCTGCCACTCATAGGCAAGAAGAGGTCTGTAAGAATACGAGTAGCAAAGTTGTTATTTTTTTAAAATGACTAAGATTTCAGAGAAAGTTGGAGAATGAACTAAAATAGGGAAAGATCAAAGTCAGAGACATCTATAACTGGCTAAGGAAATAGAAATGAGGCTGGGACAAGAAAAAAATAAATAAAAAGGAGGAATTTAGGACATAGTTAAATTTGGGACAATATTATCTCCCTGATATCAAACTGCATTCTTTGTATTCTTCCAAACCCCAAAGAACTGTCACCTACTACTACAGGAATGCTTAGATTGAGTAAAAACAGACTGGCTGCATGCAGTGCCACACACCCATAATGACAGCAACTGTGAAGGTTGAGGCAGGAGGATTACAAGTTAAAGACCCGTCTGGGCAATTTAGCCAAACCCTGTCTCAAAATTAAAAATAAAAAGGAATGTAGGGGCTGGGGATGTGGCTCAGCGGTTTAGTGCTCGTCTAGCACATGCGCGACCTGGGTTTGATCCTCAGCACCACGTAAAAATAAAGGCATTGTGTACAACTAAAACCAATAAATAAATATTAAAAAAAAAAAAAAAAAGGAATGTAGCTCAGAGGTAGAGTGCTCCTGTGCTCAATTTCTAGTACCAAAAAAAGAAAAGAGAATAAGCAACTTCCCAAAGGATAAAAGCAGATAGATCAAGTTCACTTCTAAAATTTCACCACTAAGTGAAATTTTAGAATCCAGATGCTGTGTCCAGTTTGCCTCGAATGGGCTGGACAATAGTACTAGACCCTCCATTACATGGGAGTAATTAACTAATTCTCCAAAATGATATGTGATCTTCCTCCACTGGGTTTATTTCTCACTACTGAGAAATTCTAAAAAATAGTTCAGGTGGGTGTGGTTGTGCACACCTATAATCCCAGTGACTCAGGAGTATGAGGCAGAAGAGTACAAGTTCAAAGCCAGCAACTTAGTGAGACCCTGTCTCAAAAGAAAAAATAAAAAGTATTGGGGATGTAGCTTAATGGTTAAGCACCCCTGGGATCAATCACCAGTACCAAAACAAAATAAAATAAAAACATAGTTTAGTAATTTTCCCTCAGATCCCTTTTCCCACCCCAAATGTAGGGGTATAAATAGTATCATGTAACTTCCTTTCTTTTTTTTTTTTTTTGGTACTGGGGATTAAACTCAGGGGCACTCGACCACTGGGCCACATCCTCCCAGCCCTTTTTTGTATTTTATTAGCGACAGGGTCTCACTGAGTTGCTAAGTGCCTCGTCATTGCTGAGGCTGGCTTTGAACTCGCAATCCTGCCTCAGCCTCCCAAGTTCTGGGATTACAGACGTGTGCCACTGCGCCCGGTCATCTGACTCACTTTTTTTTTTTTTTAAATATTTATTTCTTAGTTATAGGTGGACACAATATCTTTATTTTATTTTTATGTGGTGCTGAGGATCAAACCCAGTGCCTCACGCATGCTAAGTGAGTGCTCTACCTCTGAGCCACAACCCCAGCCCCTGAAACTGCCTTTTTATAAGTATTTTATACATTTGATTTAATGAATTGCTTCACCCTTCCAGTCCCAACCTTTGCCTCCCTTAGGAGGGCCTCTCCCTTCTCCTTTCCTCCTTTCCCCGTTTGCATTAGAAGGAGAATGAGAGCCTTCTACCCTGCCTTCTCTCCCTCTCTTTCCAGTGGGCCAACATTGGCTTGAGTTAATTTGAGGAATACAGGAAGTGTCTCTTCATCCCACCCCACTAGTTCATCATTCATTTCTTCCATAACTGGGGAAACAGACTAGTGCTACAGTTAAGCATTGAGCTTTCTCTAGAATTGGACTGTCTGCCTTCACTTTACAGCTTACTCATTTCCTCTTAGGTGACAATGGATACATTACTCAACCCCTCTCAGCCTCTATTTTTATTATTATTATTACTATTCTTTGTGGTACCGGATGCTGAACCCAGGGATACTTTACCACTGAGCTACATCCCCAGTCCTTTTTATTTTATTTTTATTTTATTTTTTTAACTTTGAGACAGTGTCTCACTAATTTGCTGAGAACTTGTGATTCTCCTGCCTCAATCTCCCAAATTGCTGGGATTACAGGAGTGTGCCATTGTGCCTGGATACATTGTTTTTTTGTTTTGTACCAGGAATTGAATGCGGGGACACTTAACCATTGAGCTGCATTTCCAGCCCCCCGCTTTTTTTTGAATTTTTTTTTTGTTGTTGTTGATAGGTCTTAATTTTTATTTATTTATATGTGGTGCTGAGAATTGAATCCAGTGCCTCACACATGCCAGGCAAGTGCTCTATGGCTGAGCCATGGCCCCAGTCCTCCAGCCCTTTTTGACATTTTATTTAGAGATAGGGTCTCACTGAGTTGCTTAAGGCCTCTCTAAATTGCTTAGGCTGGGTTTAGACTCGTGATCCTCCTACCTCAGCCTCCCGAGCCACTGGGATTACAGGCAAATGCAATCACGCCTGGCTGCCTAGCTAAAATTTCATATAGAGAGTTTTATTCCTTTTTCAGGGTAAATATAAGTGGCTAATAGTGAGGACTTTAAAGTCAGACTGAGTCTAAATCTAAATTCCACGAGCTAAACAACCTTGGGCAAGCTGTTTAATTTCTCTAAGCCTCAGTTTCTTATAGGAATAAAATAAAATGGGTGAATTTACATGCTCCCTAGCACATAGTAAGCATTCAATAAATTGTGACCATTGCTATTATACCTATTATTAACCAAGTTTGGTACCTAGGAGCTCCCTGGCACATAGTAAGCCTTCAACCAATTGTGACCATTACTATTATATCTATTATTAACCAAGTTTGATACCTGGGAGCTATGTGTAGTTCGTAGATGTTTATATTTTGTTTCGACAAAGTGAAGGAAAAGGAAGCCTGTATCAGTGGAGAAGGAGGTTTAGAAAGGCCACTGAAAAACAACTGCACATCTTCTAGAAAGAACCTTGCCTATAGATGCTGCACCTCTCTCTTGATGTCTTTTCCACCTGCAAGCCCACTCCAGTCTCTGAGGAGAATCAGAGGGCTCAGAAATGGACAGAAGAGTCTCCTAGACCAGCAGGGGTGGGGTGTACAGTCAGTGTCCAAAAATGTTTGTGCACTGAAGACTACTTCTGCACCAGGGCTGTGTGTATGGGGGGGGGTAGGTAGTAGGAAACACACCCTCTGGGTGTGTGATATTGCCTCTTTGCTGTGTAGTAGGCACCTGTCAACTGGCCAAGCCCAGAGAAACTGCTACTGGCACCTGGCATACTCAGATCCAACCCATGGGGCCAAGGAGGTCCAAGAATTTGGAAGAATATTAGAGGCATTCGGTCAGAGCATAAACAGGGTGCTGCTGGTTCAATGCCAGGTTACAATGAGGTGTCCTAGAGTCAAACACTGCAGGATCCTTGCATCCTCTGAGGTTGGAGTCAGAAGAATAGAGACTGAGAAAGTGACTTGTTTCATCCCCTTCTCTGCCTTCTCCTGTCCACACATCTCTTTTCCTCAGGGCTCTACCACCCCTAGTCCCTTTCTGACACCCCTTTACAGTAGCTCTGGTGCTCTACTCCCTGCTTTTATCTATCTTTTCTCTCCTTGTAGGAGGATCCTTTCTAACAGTGTAGCCACAAACCTGGGAAAGCCACTGACCAGCCTGACTCCTCCACACAGATCGTGCACTTGGCAGTCCAAGATTGGGAATGGAAGATGATGGCTTCATGCCAGGCTGCCACTGGGAAGAGACTGGCTAGGAAAGGGACTGATTTGGGCTGGGGACAAAACAGTCTTAAATCCAGGGCACTGGACAGAGAGGGCAGACAATGGCATTTGCTAAACTGCCAGGGGCTCTTGGCAACAGCCAAGTTTCTTTCCACTTTATTAATTCCTTTCATGAGGAATAAGCCAGGGCTGGGATCCTGAGCAACATATCTCCTAGGAGAAGCTCCAGACAAGACGTCTGAGCCTGTGCAGCCCTACAACCAGACTCCCTTTTTCCCCTACCAGTGCTTATGGGCAGGACTATTTCATCTGACCCATGCTAGTATTCCCTGGTCGTTAATCCTTGTGATTCCTAAGGGTGCAGTTTCCAAATGTCTACCTCAGGCCCTTCCAACTGTAGCCAAGAGTGAGTCTGCCTTTTCTGGTGAACATCAGCTAGACCTGCTCTGAACTATACATATGCAATTGCAATAAAGTATTTTCCTGGTCTGTGAGAGCATCCCCCCATAGCATGGGACTGAATTCTCTTCCTCCAAAGATACCTGGGTAGAGAATGGTAAGAATAACATTTTTAAAAATTTATTTGTTTTAGTTGTACACAATGCCTTTATTTTTACGTGGTGCAAAGGATCAAACCCGGGCCGTGCACGTGCAAGGCGAGCACTCTACCACTGAGCCACAACCCCAGCCCCAAGAATAACATTTTTTAGACAATTCCCGACCCCAAGCAAAAAATTAATCTCTTGTCCTCCTCATTATTACAGCTTTTTTTTTTTTTTTTTATTCCCCTGTATTGGGGATTGAACTCAGGGCCACTCAACCACTGAGCCACATCCCCAGCCCTATTTTGTATTTTATTTAGAGACAGGGTCTCACTGAGTTGCTTAGCACCTTTTGCTAGGCTGGCTTTGAGCTTCGCCATCCTCCTGTCTCAGTCTCCTGAGCTGCTGGGATTAGAGGCATGTGCCACTGCACCTGACTATTTCTTTATTTTTATTTTTAGTTCTTGGTACCAGGGATTGAACCTAGGGGCGCTTAATCACTGAGCCACATTCCCAGCCCCTTTTTGGTTTTATTTTGAGACAGGGTCTCACTGAGTTGCTTAGGGTCTCGCTAAATTGCTGAGGCTGGCTTTGAACTCACGATCCTCCTGCCTCAGCCTCCTGAGCTGCTGGGATTACAGGTGTGCGCCACCATGCCTGATCAGTGTGGTCCATCCGAAGAAGCTCAGGACTGGTCATCATTTCTGACTGTCCATTTCACTGCCTGACTCTGAGCAAATAATTATCCTTTCTGGGCCTTAGTCTCTTCTAGGCTTGATGATGAAAGCTAATGGGATCACTTTGGGAGCACAATTTTATCTCTCATAAATATACAGAAAGATATAAGAAACTTAAAAAATTAACTAGAACTCAGTCACATAGTGTGTGCCTGTAGTCCCAGCTACTCTGAGATTCTGAGGAGGGAGAGTTACTTGAGCAGGAGGTTGAAACCAGCTTGGGCAACATAATGAGACACCTCCCTGTACTTTGCTATCTAAAAGAGAATTAATTCTTGATGTAGGGAGGTAACAGTATCGGCTATAATACCCAATATATTTGAGTTAGCTTTTGGAACTAGTTTTTAAAATTTTATTTATTTTTTTCAAACCTGGTACTTCACTCAGAGCCTCATGCATGCTATACAAGCACTCTACCATTGAGCTACATCTGCAGCCTGGAACTATTTTTTTAAAGTGACAGCTTTGTTTTCTAGCATTTTATCCATAATAAATCCCCTATAAAGAGAAGGGAGGTGGTGCAGGCCAGGGGATGAGGAGGGGACAGTGGGAAATAAATGATTGACAAAGTAGATAATAGAGAGTTGTTAGACTGCTCTGAATTTCTTCAGGTCATGTTGATGACCTGGGACAATGGTCATGGGAATGAGAGGGCTCTCAAAATCTCAAGATTTACAAAGGACCTTAGAGTTCATCCAGTCTAGCTATTGAGATTGAAGAGAGAAAGTAAAAGGAACAGTCAATTTTCCAGGAACATAAAGAGAGTTGTTACATGTGTGTATTAAGGGGAGGGAAAAGGGGGATGTGGTTAATCTTAAGGTTTTGTTTCCTTTGTTTCTTTATGGTTGTGATTTAGGATGGAGGTGGCTCTTAGGACTTCAGGCCCCAAGAAAGGTTTATTGAGGGTGCCTGGGTTTACTTAGGCAGACTCTGTGGCTAGAATCTCACTCTGAAAGAGGCCACTCTAATTATAGGGAAACAGACTTACCCTCACCTAGTCTTTCTTTCATCTGAATGCATTCCTCTGGTCCCTGCTCCTGGTCCTCTGTCTCACTGATGAGGAAGGAGCCCACCCTCTGAGAGCAGAAACTGTCAAGCATGGTTAAAATCCTTTCTCCCCCTTGTCTTTCTGCTTGCCTGCCCCACCCCCACAAGAGGGTCTTTGCCTCACTAGGCCCAGGGGCTGGGAAACAGCCTCTCTCCCAGACCTCAATGGCTCTTTTCAAAAGAAAGAGCCATTGACACTGATGTTTGGAATGGGAATTGGGTGGAAAGAGAAAAGGGGGGGGGAGGGAGAACTACATTAAGGTTTGGCCTTCACTGCAGAATGGAAGGGCATTCAGGTGGTGGCTGCAGACTTGGGCATCACAAAGGGGCAGCGGAGTGGGGATGGGCATTCTGCCCAAGTAAAATGGCCCAAAGTGAAGAGGAGAATCAGAGGGAGAAGTTGCCTGTGAAGTAATTTTAGGGGAAAAAAACAATCAAAAGGATAACTAGCAGTTGTCTACTTTTCCAAAGAACAAGGGAAGGGACAGAGACATTTTGATTAGGAAGATGTTGCTACAGTGGATGATTTAGAAAAACAGTTTTAAACAAGTAATCAGGGAACCTAAGATATAATCTTATAATCAATGTTATTATTATAAATAAAACTATATACATGAGGCTGTGGGTTCAACACCCAGAATCATTTACACACACACAAAAAACTTCTTTGTTTTTTAAACCAACTTTCCTTTTCCCACTCATATATCCTTTTTCTATATGTAAAATTAGAATTATATTCACTGTCATGTATAACTAATTAAAACAAATTAAAAAAAGAATTATATTAAAAGACTTTATATGAAGTATTTAGATACTCAGTATTCAAGCATGGCTCCAGAAATAGACATTAAACCTAGTTAATATTTTATTTTCCATGCAAATAGAGAGGAACAGTAGCCAAATTAATATAAAATTCTTTCTAGAGATGAGCATATGCCTGTAATCCCAGTAAGCTGAGGCAGGAGGATCATAAGTAAGCAACTTAGGGAGACCCTGTCTCAAAAAAAAAAAAAAAAAAAAAAAAATTAAAAAAAGGATTGGGGATGTAATGTAGCTCCACGGTAAAGCACCCCTAGGTTCAATCCCCAGTGCCACAATTCTTTCTAGATCAGTGCTGTCCAGTGTTCTATATTTGCACTGTCCAGTATGGTAGTTACTACACACATGTGCCTATTGAGCAATTAATATGGCAAGTGTGACAGAGAAGCTAAAATTTTAATTGTATTTAAGTTAAAACTTAAATAGGCACATAGGTAATGGCTACAGTAATGGATGGCTGAGGTTTTCTTTTTCTTCTTTCTTTTCTTTCTGTTGTGCTAGGGATTGAACTCAGGGCCTCACCCAGGCTAGGCAAGCACTTTACCACTAAGCCACACCCCTAGCTCAAGACAGCTTGGTTCTGAATGTTTTAGCGGGCATTTCATTTTATTTTCCCAAGGGATTGCTTTCCATTTGGTTTTGGCTCATAGTGAGTTTATGTTCTCTGATCACATTCTGACAAGTTGCAAAATGAAACAGCCCAGAAGCATTCTGGTTGGCAAGGGCAACCAGCCTGTGATTTTAAACTGGCTGTCGGGACTTCCCATGGATACAATCAGGAACTGACAATATGTATGTTATGAGTAAGGACAAAATGCAGGGCTTTAATCTAGCAGAGAAAAACCATGAAAATGTTTTTAAAAGTCTACTTCCTCCTGATCTTTGATTTCAAAATCTAAAGGGGGGCGGGGGTTGTGGCTCAGCGGCAGAGCGCTCGTCTCGCTTGTGCGCGGCCCGGGTTCGATCCTCAGCACCCGGTAAACATAAATGCATTGCATTGTGTACAACTAAAGTAAATAAATAAATATTAAAAAAAAAAAATCTAAAGGGTAGGACTGGGGGTGTAGCTCAGTGACAGAGTGCTTGCCCAGCATGCTCAAGGCCCTAAGTTAGATTCTCAGTACCAGAAAAAATAAAAATAAAACAAAACAAAATAATAAAAAAGAGAGAGGACAGAGAGACAGAAAAAAATGCTTATGGCTAAGTTTACTTAACTCATGCCCTATGAGAGGCATTTCCATATGCTCCTGGTATGAAATGTTTTAAAAATATTTACAGAAATACTTTTAAAAAATTTTATTTATTTTTTGGTACTAGCAATTGTATCCAGGGGTGCTTTACACTAAGCTATATCCTCAGTCTTGTTTATTTTTTGAGACAGGGTCTTAATAAGTTGCTGAGGGTAGCCTTGAATTTGCTGTCCTCCTGCCTCAACCTCCCAATTGCTAAAATTACAGTCATGTGCCACTGCACCTGACCTCATTGCTACTTTCTTTTTTAATATTTATTTATTTGGTTTAGTTGTACCAATGCGTTTATTTGTATGTGGTGCTGAGGATCGAACCCAGGCCGCACAGGTACTAGGCAAGTGCTCTACCACCGAGCCACAATCCCAGCCCCTCATTGCTACTTTCTAAGCCAGAAAGTAGAGTGCCACTGTGCTTTACGATTGGAAGTTGCTTCTTGGAGAAATTAAATCTTTTTTTTTCGTCTTCTTTTTTTTGGTACCGGGGTTGGAACTCAGGGCACTCAACCACTGGGCCACATCCCCAGCCCTTTTTTGTATTTTTATTTAGAGATAGGGTTTCACTGAGTTGGTAAGTGCCTCGCCATTGCTGAGGCTGGCTTTGAACTTGTGATCCTCCTGTCTCAGACTCCCAAGTGCTGGGATTACAGGCGTGCACCACTGTGCCCAGCTTTTTCCTCTTCCTTTTTAAGTACTAGGAATTGAACCCAGGGCTTCATGCTTGCTAGTCAAATGCTTTACCACTGAACTACATCCCCAGCCTTTGGAGGAACTAATCTGCTAGGACCTCTGTTTTATTTTGACCACTGCTTATCCTTGATAACTAAGAATTTGGGTCAACCTCTCCTCTATAGCCCTTTTTGCTATACTTCTCAATCCCCCTTCCCTACCCCCTTGTTTCCCCCAACCCACCATCCCTCTCCAACATACTCTTCCTCCTCACCTGGATGTTCCTCTTGATGATGTCCCTGGTCAGTTGTACTTTGCCTGTGCTGGGATCCACTCCAGCCAATGGCACCATCACCTCCCCAATGACATCATCCCGAGAGAAGCGATCAAAGCTGAGGACGAGGAAATGTAGCACCAGGTCCTGCAACTGGCTGTAAGGAATACCGTAGAAGGTGAAGGTCTCATCAAACACGGGGTCCAGGGTCTTCCGCAGCACTCTGGTCTTCACCCGATGCCGCTTGTCAGGAAGGATGGTCATTTTGATGTAGGGGTCAGAGCCCTGGGTCTGGTCATCCATCACTGGCAGCCCATGGGCCTCCTGGATTGTCACCACCAGAGCCTTTTTCGGGAAGTTATAGTCCACTGAGAAGGTGAGGGATCCTAGCATGACATCCTCCTCTGGAGATGATGGAGAGGTGGTTTTGCTCTCCCCAGGTGTCAGGCTTGTAATGGGGCTCCTCAGTTCTTCCCCATAGTCCATTTTGATGGGTAATTGGTCTATACAAGATCCAGAGGTAGGCCCCCTGGGATCCTTGTCTCGGCTCAGCAGGCCAGCCTCTGCTGCATCCACCAACAGGTTCCCGCGTCCACCTTCCCT
Organism: Tamias sibiricus; assembly: GCA_025594165.1. Taxonomy (NCBI): domain Eukaryota; kingdom Metazoa; phylum Chordata; class Mammalia; order Rodentia; family Sciuridae; genus Tamias; species Tamias sibiricus. Next base: position 119,001,596 of record CM046658.1, on the reverse strand, counting down.
CCCAGGGCCATCTTTGTCTCTCCGCACTTTGATGATTTTCTTCTTGTTGCTGAGGGTCTCTGGGTATATGCTGATGCCTTTGAGCATGTGAATAAACTTGTATGGTGGGGTCTTGTGCTTCTTCTCTGCCTGCTGGTGGCAGCATGTCCAGACAAAGACAGTCACTGAAACACACACCACCAGTACAGAGGCCCCGATGAGGCCAGCCACCACTGGTGACACATCTGAAGGCAGAGACCAGAGATGCGTCAAGGCAGGTGGATTTCAACCCCTGTCCAGAGCCTCCCGCTCAGTGCCTCTGCTGGAGCCATGCTAATCTGCAACCCATCCTTTGAAGGAGAATGTACTTATTTGGGCTTTGGAGCTTTTCCCTTCTCTTAGGGATGCCTTCACCCACCCTCTCCATGCAATTTATGCCTTTTCCTTCCTGCCAAACCTGGATGAAATGTTTAGCTTTCTTTGAAGTGCCCCACCTGTCTCTCTGTTCTTTTCTTGATCTTCTCTCATTAGTTACAGACTTGATTTGATCATATTGATTTGTGCTTCCTATAAAGCTGCTTTGTATATATTCTAAGGTCACCTTTTCCCCTGGGGACCCGTTTTCCTTGACTCTTACACAAGGGTATAAGATACTACTTAGGTTTTAGGAGGACATTCCATAGCACCCAGTATAGGGTTTGCAAACAATGATTTGGTGTTGATTGTCAGGTTGTGGAGTTAAGTTTATATGGTCTTGGTAGGGTGACCAAGGGCAACAGAAGTGGATGGGTAGTTAAAAGAACTATGGATCTGCATAATATATTGCAAAATTTCAGCTCCCAGATATTTGAAGTATTTTAAATAGGAAGAAGTAGGGACTGTGGAAAATGTGAGATCTTTTTTTTTTTTAATATTTATTTATTTACTTTAGTTGTACACAATGCAATGCATTTATGTTTACGTGGTGCTGAGGATGGAACCCGGGCCACGCACGTGCTAGGCGAGTGCTCTACCGCTGAGCCACAACCCCAGCCCCAAATGTGAGATCTTAATGTCCCCTTCTTTGCAAGACCTTCCCTGACTACCCTACTTATTTATTTATCATGGTGTTAGGGATGTATCCCAGGGCCTCTTGCATACTGGGCAAGCACTCTACCACTGAGAGGCACCCCCAGTGTTGATTACCCTATTTAAAAAAAGTACAACCGGGCTGGGGATATAGCTCAGTTGATTGAGTGGTTGCCTAGCATGCACAAGGCCCTGGGTTCAATCCCCAGCACCACCAAAAAAAGAAAAAAAAAAAGTACAACCTTCTCCACCCTCAACACACACATTTTCCAGTTCTGTTTAATTTTTTTTCATATGCCTTATCATTATCTCTTACATATTCGTACATGTATGTGAGAAAAATGCACGCATCTGTAAGAATAAATAAGTATACACTCCACCCATAATTTTACTATTTATTGTTTTATCTTCTCTTGAATGTAAGCTTCAAGAGGATAGGAATTTCTGTCTGCTTTGTTCATTGCTGTGTCCCCAGTGCTTAAAATACGCAGCAGGTATGTATGTGTTTGATGAACAAATAACTAATAAGAAACAGATCTTTTTCTCTTCACTTTCCCTCATCTTGTCTCTTTCCATAAATATTGGACCCTGCCTTAGAGAATTAGGTTTGGGCTCCTCCCCTCATCTCAAGTTCACTGAAGGCAAACTGGGTTTTGGCCTTTTAAAACTCTAGAAAGGGCTAGTAGCTTTCACCTTACTTTTTTTTAAAAAATATTTTTAGTTGTAGATGGATACAGTACCTTTATTTTGTTTGTTTGTTTATTTATTTATTTTTTTTGGTACCAGGGATTGAACTCAGGGGCACTCGACCACTGGGCCACATCCCCAGCCCTTTTTTGTATTTTATTTAGAGACAGGGTCTCACTGAGTTGCTAAGTGCCTCGCCATTGCTGAGGCTGGCTTTGAACTCGCGATCCTCCTGCCTCAGCCTCCCAAAGTGCTGAGATTACAGGCGTGCGCCACCGCGCCCGGCTTATTTATTTTTTTATGTGGTGCTGAGGATTGAACCCAGTGCCTCACACATGCACGGCTCTACCACTGAGCTACAACCCCAGCCCTCACCTTACTTTTATTTTTTTTTCAATATTTATTTATTTGCTTTAGTTGTATACAATGCAATGCATTTATGTTTACATGGTGCTGAGGATCAAACCCGGGCCATGCACGTGGTAGGTGAGCGCTCTACCACTGAGCCACAACCCCAGCCCCCCCTCACCCTACTTTTTTTTTTTTTTTGGTGGTACTGGGGATTGAACTCAGGGGCACTCGTCCACTAGGTCACATCCCCAGCCCTTTTTTTTTTTTTTTTTTTTTAAATTTTTTTTTTATTTGCTTTTAGTTGTACACAATGCGTTTTTTATTCAATGCGTTTTATTTGTACGTGGTGCTGAGGATCGAACCCGGGTCGCCCACGTGCCAGGCGAGCACTCCACCGCTGAGCCACAATCCCAGCCCTTTTTTTGTATTTTATTTAGAGACAGGGTCTTACTGAGTTGCTAAGTGCCTTGCCATTGCTGAGGCTCGCTTTGAACTCGCAATCCTCCTGCCTCAGCCTCCCAAAGTGCTGGGATTACAGGTGTGCGCCACCGTGCCCGGCTCACCCTACTTTTTAAGGAAAAACTTGGGAGGCAGGGAGAGCTAAGGAAATAAATATGATTTCAGCATATTCCATACTTTTCCTGGAACATCCTTCTACCAGGCATCTGTATAGCTTATTGCCTCACTTACTGCAGGTCTCTGTTCAAACCCCACCTTATCAGAGAAGCATTTCCTGTCTGTCAAGTGAGATTACCTATTACCTCCCTTAATTTCCTTCATAGTGCTTATTACCCTGAATTATGTTTGTCTGTTTTCCCTCACTAGATAAGATTAATAACAGTGACATTGCCTGTTTTGTTTACTGCTATATTCTCACTCAGGTCCTAGAACCATGTGACATATAGTAAGTACTTAGTGAACAATTGAGTTAGTTAATTCAAACTAACTTCCAAAGATTAGAAAAAGAGGATGAGGTCAGTATGATTACACATCAGGGATAAATATAAATTTCTACTTGGACTTAAAAAGCTACCTAAGCCGGGCGCGGTGGCGCACGCCTGTAATCCCAGCACTTTGGGAGGCTGAGGCAGGAGGATCGCGAGTTCAAAGCCAGCCTCAGCAATGGCAAGGCACTTAGCAACTCAGTGAGACCCTGTCTCTAATAAAATACAAAAAAGGGCTGGGGATGTGGCCCAGTGGTCGAGTGCCCCCGAGTTCAATCCCTGGTACCAAAAAAAAAAAAAAAAAAAAAAAAAAAAAAAAAAAAAAAGCTACCTATTGGCAATAACCTCACTTGATAAAGTTGGATAAAAATGACTTAGTAGTTTCGGTGATCAGAGGCTTGGATTAAATTTAGGTTAAATCAACTTGTACTATAAGCATGATGTCCAGATCTCACCAGGGTAGATATAATTTCATCTGCACTGGTCACAACACATATAGAGCATTCTGTATAGCAATAACAATAATAAAACTGCTGTTTTTTTTCTTTTTTTTTTTTTGTGTGTGTATATGTGTTTGTGTGCATTTATCATGTCCCAGCCATGGACATGTCTGAATCAAAGAACTCATTGAATGGGACCATTAATATCTCTACTTTTAAATTAAGAAATCTGGGAATTCAGAAATCTGTCCAAGGCTACATACCAAAAATGGCACTCTATTTAAATTGTAGTCTGCCTGATACCAAAGTCCATATTCTACATTATGAATAATCACTATAGTAAAAACCTAGAAACTATATCAAATGAAAAATTGAAGAAACTGGAGCTGGGGTATCTAGGAATAATAATCATCTTTAATTAAAATTATTTTAGATATTTTGATGGAAGAGTGTTGGATGTGATGTTACATTCAAGTATAGGACCAGCACCAATGTGTACAGGCTATAGAAACACAGATTTTTGACTCAATGAAAAGAGTCAAATTATTATTAGAACTGCCTCACAACCAGGTGTGGTGGTGCATGTCTATAATCTCAGTGACGGGAGCCTGAGGCAGGAGGATAACAAATTCAAGGCCAGCCTCAGCAACTTGGGGAGATCCTGTCTCAAAATAAAAAAGGGCTGGAGATGTAACTTGCTGGTACAGTATCCCTGTGTCTATCCTAAGTATCAAAAACCAAATCAAAACAAAAACAAAGAACTGCCTCACAGTAACCAGCATTGCTTGATGAGAGCTATTCTCCAATAGAAAATTTTCAAACAAAGAAGTTGGATCATGATTAGTCAGGCATTTTTTTTAAAATATTTTTATTTACTTGCTTTAGTTGTACACAATGCGTTTATTTTTACGTGGTGCTGAGGATCGAACCCGGGTCACGCACATGCTAGGCAGGTGCTCTACTGCTGAGCCACAACCCCAGCCCCAGGCATTTTTTTTTTTTTTAATTTAATTTATTGGGGCTGGAGTAGTGGCTCAGTGGTAGAGTTCTTCCAGGCATGTGTGAGGCCTTGGGTTTGATCCTCAGCACCACATATAAATAAATAAATTAATTAAAAATTTTTTAATATTTATTTATTTACTTTAGTAAAAAAAGGAATTTCTTCAATGGGAATTAGACTAGATGTTTCAGAAATTCTACCTCTATATTCCATGGCTCTACAAAAGTTGGGAGCCAATAAGAAAAGAAGGGCTTACATTTTAAAATAATATATCTGAGGAGTAAAACAATTATTATTTTTCTTTGAGGTGTCTTGCACATAACTAAGCAAGTGCTCTACCACTGAGCTACACCCCTAACCCCTAAAACCATCATTACCAAAATAAATCAAGGTAACTATGTCTACGTCCATGGTCATACTGAATAGTAATAATGTTCCATCTCAAAATATGAAATGAAATATGCAGTTTTTAGGGAGTTTTTAAAAAGTGGAGGGAAACTTGGTGGTAAGCTCCTTGAGGGCAAGCAAAAATAACACTTTGTTTATTTTTTAATCCCTCAGAGTCTCTTATACATCTAACAGGAGGTCAGTAAATATTTGAACAACTGATTAGATTCTGATTGTCAATCAGAACAGACATAATTTGAAGTGGTTCTTCATTCCTCAACCAGGGTCTTTCCTACAAATTGCTTTCTACTGCTTAGTGAAACTGAACACTAATTGCCTCTGTAAAAAGAGAAAAGCTGGCAACTACAAAGAAAGGTATATTTTTGAGAATGATTTGAAAGGGAAGTCTAAAGGCCCAGATTGGAAAACATCTGTGCAATTCCTTTGATACTAGCATAGATTTACTCTGTGATTGTGAGGGAACTCACTGCTGCTTAAATGCATCCACTTTTTCGAGAAAATGGAGGCAAGGTGGCAAAGAGAGATGAATGAGTCTCATAATTTAGGATAGAGCAGGAAAGAGAGAAACGGATGAACCCATCTGTGGATTATCCAGCTGCTCTTTCTTGTTCTGTTTCCCACCTTTGCCCTACTTTCTCCATTTCAGTATTTGTTAACTCCTGCCTCTGTCCCCAACACCCAAGGCAGTGAATGAGAAAAATCTGATGTTGAAACTCAAAGCCTTCTGTCTTGCTTTACTCAAAAGCTTGGTGGGAAAGGAAGTTGGAACTAATAACTGAAGTGAGTGATTTAAAGTGGCTGTACATTGTAGTGACCTGTGCTGCTTGCTCCTTTTGTCCTTCAAGGTCATGGTAATTTACTATTGGCTTGGTGTATCCACCTAATGCTATGGGTTTAAATGAAGTTCTCAGTGAGCTGTGAAGAAGCCAGAAGCAGTAGTTCTCTATGGAGGAGACCCTCCATAAGTGTCTAGAGAATTGCAAGACACACCTGGGCCAAATCCAACTACTCTAGCTACTTCATCTTTGATCAGGCCTGATTTTTTTTTTGGTGGGGGAGGGCAGTACTGGGGATTGAACCCAAAGGTGCTTTACCAATAGAATACATTCTCAGCTCTTTTTACTTATTTTTTATTTATTTTTTTTTTAGTTTTAGGACAGAGTTTTGATAAATTGCTTAGGGCCTCACTAAATTGATGAGACCATCCTTAAACTTGGATCTGCCTGCTTCAGCCTCCTAGGTTGCTGGGATTACAGGCTTGTGCCACACAACCAGCTCACACCAGATTATTTACACCTCTTTTCCTAAACATAGCCTTTCACAAGCCATAATATAGTAAAATGAGAATGAACTTTGGCATAAGACATTGATTCAAATCCTAGCACTACCCTCACAAGTTCCTTTGACTTTAGCCAAGTTATTTTAGCTCCTTGAACCTGTATGCTTATCTGATATGTAATTATACCTACGACAGAAGGTATTTTTTAGGATGAAATAAAATGTAGTATGTAAAAGGCTAACATATATTTTTCCCTTTTCTATTATTCCCTATAAAGGAAATAACTATTATATTCTACATCATCTACTTTTCCAAGGACTCTGGAACTGTGCTTAGAGAAAGGCATCTTTTGGAAATAGGACATAATAAGAAAAAGAGCATGAAGAAATCATGTTGCTCTGTGATCATAAAAAGGGACTTCAAGCCGGGCGCCGTGGCGCATGCCTGTAATCCCAGCACTTGGGAGGCTGAGGCAGGAGGATCGTGAGTTCAAAGCCAGCCTCAGCAATGGCGAGGCACTGAGCAACTCAGTGAGACCCTGTCTCTAATAAAATACAAAAAAGGGCTGGGAGTGTGGCCCAGGGGTCGAGGGCCTCTGAGTTCAATCCCCGGTACCAAAAAAAAAAAAAAAAAAAAAGGGACTTCAGTTTTAGAAATTTAGAATTCAAAGGATAGAGATGCAGAAGGTGAAGGGGAAGAAAGAAATACCATCAAGATTCAGCCATGTGAGCCGGGCGCGGTGGTGCACGCCTGTAATCCCAGCACTTTGGGAAGCTGAGGCAGGAGGATCGCGAGTTCAAAGCCAGCCTCAGCAATGGCCAGGCACTTAGTTAACTCAGTGAGACCCTGCTTCTAATAAAATACAAAAAAGGGCTGGGGATGTGGCCCAGTGGTCAAGTGCCCATGAGTTCAATGCCCAGTACAAAAACAAAAAAAAAAAAAAAAAAAACAAAAACAAAACAAAACAAAAAAAAGGGCTGGGGATGTGGCCCAGTGGTCTAGTGCCGCTGAGTTCAATCCCCCGTACAAAAAAAAAAAAAAAAAAAAGATTCAGCCATGTGGAATAGATGGGAACAAGCAGTTAATGGGTGTGAAGATCTGTTATTTGGTTATTTCCCCTGGTCTGATGTGTTCTTCCTTATATTGAGGGGCTAGAGCACATTAGATTCTGCTCATTTCCATATAGTTCTTACTGGGGAGTGAGAAAAGCCATTTTCTATCTGGCTTATGTGCTTACCCTAAATACTGAAATCTGATGCCTCAAACCTTACTTATGTCTGAGGGATAGAAAGCCTAAGGGACAGGAAGGTTCTTAGTCTGGCAGCAACTCCAACTCGCTTCCCCCAATCTAAACTGTAGCAGAATAGAGGAAGCTTTAGAAGCAGAGCAATTTAATTTAATTTATTTATTTATTTGACCAGGAAGCACAGCATAAGAAGTTTGCTCTCCTAGTACGTTTTAGAGGAATTCCCAAAGAGGAAAAAACTTGCTTCTCAATCTTGTCTTTCTCTCACATTCTATTTTCCACTCACTTTTTTGCCCCAGGGAGTGTAAAACTGATCTTGAAGCTCACAGGGCTGGGTCCCAGACCAGCCGCTCCGAGATGACGTAATGCTTTCTCTGGTACACAAAGCGGCCTCCCCAGGGCTGGGCCTCTCTCGCCCCTCCCCCTGCCTCCGGCCTGGAACGCACCCCCGCCAGCACTAGCGCGGGTGAGTCCCCTTTTTGAAAAGCTAGCCCAGGGAAACAGGGAACAAAGGCCCCGGGAGGAGAGTCTAGGCGCTGCCAGGAGGCCCAGAAATAGACATCACGTCATCCCCCAGCCCAGCAGCGCCTAGCGCCATTTGGTAGCATCTGTCGGACCCCACCATTACGATGCAGAATGGAGCTTGCAGGGTTCACATTTCCTCCCAGAACCAGCATACTGCTGACCGGTTTAAGGAGTGGCTTCCTTTTTGCTCCCCACCCCCGCACCCCTCTTTCCCCAGAGGCTGCCGCCTCCCCTGGCTGCCAGCCACACAGCCCACAGTCTCTAAGCTGCCATCTTGATGCCCCATCCCCCTTACCACCTCCCTCCCCCGCAGTCCTTAGAAGTGGGAAGGGGAGGTAGGGGCACCGCCCTGCGTGCCCCAAGGGGGAGGGCTCGGCCTACCCCACCTCTCCTCTCCCAGAAGGAGGGGTACATGTCCTCCGCACGATAGCTGTTTCTCACCTCCAGCAGTGCTGACAGTGCACCACACAAGGTTTTAGCACCTTGGACTTCTCCGCCCTCGGTGTTGCTCTGGCCTTGCTAGCCCCTGCAGCCCACAGCTCAAGTTAAGCCGCTGTCCACTACCCGCTACCCACCACCAGAGGCCCGATCCTAGCAGGGTTGGCACTTTGAAAGCTCTATCTGGGCTTCACTCCCAGCCCATTGCTGGGCCCTTTGACTTTGCAACGGTTCTGACCACCTCAAGCTTAGTTTTCCCGACTCTACTTACCAAAACTAGGTCGGATATTGGTGATCTCAGCCATGTCGTAATCAGAAGCTGTTGCTATAAATGTTTTCGTAATGGTCAGACAACTCTGGGAACCCCTGGTAAGTACCGAGGTCGCTGCTGTAGAGCTGTAGGTCAGGGGAGCGGGGAAGATATCTGGCGGACGTCCCCTGCGACGGCCCGATCCCTGGTTGCCAGCTGCGCCCTCTTCTTAAGATGCTCCAGGGATGCTCTGAGCTAAGGATGCAGGTGCAGTCAGACTGGTCCTGATGCGAGATAGGCTCCGCCTTTTCCGAAAGGCCCTCGGCAGATGACTCCGCCTCTGTCCGAAAGGTTCCGGAAGGCAGGTCCCTCCCCTTTCCGGAAGATCTTAGAAAGGGAACTCCTCCCACCGCCGAGTTTTCCTGAGAATGAGGTCCCGCCCACTGGCCGGCTGTGAGTGATTGAGGCAAAAGTACCTAAGGCCATGGTAAGAAGGGTAGGTAGGTCCAGCTGTAATTCCAGCTACTCGGGATGCTGAGGCAGAAAGGTTCAAAGTTCAAGGCTAGTCTCGGAAATTAAGTAAGACATTGTCTTGAAATAAAAAAATAAAAAGGGCTGGGATGCCAGCGTAGTGGTAAAAAGCCGCTGGGTTCAATTCGCAGTACCCAGGGCTCTGGAGGCAGGGCAGGGAGAAAGTGTAGGTAGATGATCCTATGAGAGTCTATCGATTCATTAATTCTGGTTTTCAGGGGCATTATATAGGAGCAGAATGTTCTGGGTTCAGGTTTTTGGAAAAATTCTGTACTGCCTGGATTTCGTTATTGGATTGTCATTATTGTCACACATTTCTGAGACCACTGAAGGTAATTGTAGAAACTTTCTTAAACTCTAGAAACTCTGATCAAAGACCAAACCTGGAGAGGAGGTGCAACAGTTCTGAAAATTTACAAAAATCGTTTAACTCTATATGTAAAACAGATGAATTTTTGTGGTTTATGAATAAAAAAAAACCACGATTTTTAAAAGATTAATGAAAAGTGCCAAAGATAATCAGTATTGAATATTCCTCTTCTGTGAGTGGCAACTGCTTAGGATTGAGTAGGAAAGGTGGAGTAGGGGCAGTAAAAGACATGTGTATTTTGTAGGTCAAAAGGACACATGCCAGAAACGGTGGAACACGCCTGTAATTCCAGCAACCCAAAGGTTGAGGCAGGAGGATTGTAAATTGTAGGCCAGTCAGGGCAACTTCGGATCCCCTAGATCTCTTGTCTTACACACACACACACACACACACACAAAGGAGGACCCAAGTGAAACTGCCAAACTTCTGGACACTTCCTTGCTATGTCTGAGACTTAAGGTGATTCACACCAGAGTCAAATTACTGGCAACTATAGCCATGGTTACATTAATTACATTAATTTCAACTTCTGTTTTACTCACCTGTAAAATAAGGGAGCAGAATACTTTTTTTTTTTTTTTTTTTTTTTTTTGTGGGGGAGGGCTGTACTGGGGATTGAACCTAGTGGTGCTTAACCACTAAACTACATCCGCAGCCCTTTTTATTTTGAAAAAGGGTCTCCTAAATTGTTAAGGCTTGCTTTGAGCTTCTGATTCTCCTGCCTCAGCTTCCTGGGCTGCTGGAATTACAGGTGTTCGCCACCGAGCCTGGCACATATTCTTAGCTTTGACATTCTGTCCTTCCAGAAAAGTGGAAAGAATCAGGTGTGGTAGTGCACACCTGTAATTTCAGCGGCTTTGTAATCCCAGCGACTCCGGGGAGGCCGAGGCAGGAGAATTGCAAGTTCAAAGCCAGCCTCAGCAATTTAGCGAGGCCCCAAGCAATTCAGCGAAACCCTGTCTTAAAAATGAAAAGGAGTTGGGATATGGATATGGCTCAGTGTTAAAACGCCTCTGGGGTTCAAGCCCCACTACGGGGGTGGGGGGGAGGGCAAAAAAACGAACGAACGAAGGAACCTGGTCCTAGATGTCATTCATTCAAAAAACATGTATCGAATTATTTAATATTGACTATGCCCCAGACACCTTCCAGAGTCATGCATTAGGAGATAGAGTTAGGATTGCAGATACCTGATTTCCCTTGATAACGGTGTAGCTTTGCGAAATCACCTACTCAGATAAGCTAGAACTTTGCAAACTGGAAAATTAAACCATAATTGTGAGGTCCAAAGCATCTAAATGATGTAAATGAAAGCATTTTGTAAAATGAAGAGTATTATATAGATCTAAATAATTGCTGTAATTTGAATCCAAATCGGCCTTAGTTTTGTTTTTGTTTTGTCCCGCCCGCCCGCCCCGCGCCCTCCCCCCCCCCCCCCGGGATTGAATCCAGGGGCGCTCTACCACTGAGCTAAGTTCCCCAGCCTTTTTATTTTTTATTTTGATACAGGGTCTCACCAAATTGCCCACGCTGGCCTCGAACTTGCGACCCCTCTGCCTCAGGCTCCCGGTTAGCTGGATTACAGGCGTGCGCCATCACGCCCAACTCGGCCTTAATTTTATTCAGGAATCTGACCCCCGCCTTGTACCCAGGGGCGATTTACCACTGAGCCACAACCCCAGACCTATTTTGTATTTTATTTAGAGACGGTTTTTTTTTTTTTTTTTTTTTTTTTTTTTTGGTACCGGGGATTGAACTCAGGGGCACTGGACCACTGGGCCACATCCCCAGTCCTTTTTTATATTTTATTAGAGACAGGGTCTCACTGGGTTGCTAAGTGCCTCACCATTGCTGAGGCTGGCTTTGAACTCGCGATCCTCCTGCCTCAGCCTCCCAAAGTGCTGGGATTACAGGCGTGCGCCACCACGCCCGGCTAGAGACGGGTTTTACTGAGTTGTTTAGCGCCTCGCTTTTGCTGAGGCTGTTTTTTTTTTTTTTTTTTTTTTTTTTTTTTTTTTTTTTGGTACCGGGGATTGAACTCAGGGGCTCTCGACCACTGGGCCACATCCCCAGCCCCTTTTTTTTTTGTATTTTTATTAGAGACAGGGTCTCACTGAGTTACTAAGTGCCTCGCCATTGCTGAGGCTGGCTTTGAACTCGCGATCCTCCTGCCTCAGCCTCCCAAAGTGCTGGGATTACAGGCGTGCGCCACCGCGCCCGGCTTGAGGCTGGTTTTGAACTCGCAATCCTCCTGCCTCAATCTGCCGAGTCTCTGGGATTACAGACTGGCGCGGCGCCGGCAGGAACCTGTATTGTTTTTATAATCTAGATCCCTCTTTCTGAAATTTTAGGATTTAGTTTCTTCCTATGTCCCGGATGTTTTGTAGGGAGAGTGTTTAGCCCTCAAACTAAACCACTGATCTCAATCCCCAGTTTTGAGTAGGATAACTTCATAGGTAGAAAAAGCGAAGTCATGCCTTTAAATATTTTTGCCAGTAACCAACGTATAAGCGCTGGCTTCATTTGACCCTAAATAGGATGGCGCCTAGTGTCTGGCGCATGCTCCTTGACTTTCTTAGTCGCCGCTTACCACGATTCGGGGGCGCGCACGTCAGTCGCTGCCGTTGCCTGACTTCCGCTGGTGCAGGAGCTGAGTTTCCGCGGGATTAGGCCGGTTCGTGAGGGTACTGGGTAGTGTGCGGTGGGGCGGGAAGAGGCAGGTGGGGTCTGGGGCACCTATGCGGAGGATGTCCAATATGAGGGGCGTCGGGTTGGAAGCTGGGCGCCGGGTGCGTGATGGGAGTTAGGGGCGAGACGTTGTCTGGTTGGTAGTGTGGACTTGGCCAGCGCTTGGCGCCGAGGTGAATAGCGCATTTAGGACCTCTTTTTGAACAGCTTTCCGTGGAGGAGGCCGCGCCTTGGCTGCCTCTGTATTGGCATTCTTTCATCCTGTTGGTCCGACTCTGGCTCCTAAGGGAGTGGACTATTTTGAGCTACTGCAGTGTTTGAGGTGCTTGGAGCCGATCCACGCACGTTCCTGACTGGATAGTAGCAGCTTGCTTTTTCTTCTTTCTTTCCTTAATCTTCTGGACCTCAGTAACTCATCTGTAAATAAAGGAGTCGTGTAGGTTACTCCCACTCCACTCCTTACCCACTCGCCACCCTCCCTCACAGGAATAAACACATCTTCCCATTATTATTATTATTGTTTTTGTTTTTTTGGTACTGGGGATTGAACTCAGGGGCACTTGACCACTGGGCCACATCCCCAGCCCTTTTTTGTATTTTATTAGAGACAGGGTCTCACTGAGTTGCTGAGTGCCTCGCCATTGCTGAGGCTGGTTTTGAACTCGCGATCCTCCTGCCTCAGCCTCCCAAGTGCTGGGATTACAGGCGTGCGCCACCGCGCCCATTATTGAAGTTTGTCAAGATGAGAACATCTGCTGATTTGGGCGTCTCCACCAAAGTTGTAAAGAAACTGAGTTAGGGAGGTTTAATACTAACCTTATAGATCAGACTCTCAGAGCTAGTCCAGGTTTTCTCTAATACCCTGGTAGGTGGGCATTTAGACTTCGGTTGAACCTTGTCATTGATGTAGAACCCTCTGTTAATACAAGGCAGCTTATTCTGTTTTGGGCCTACTTATGAGAGTAAAATATTCCTGGGTTGAACAATGCAATTAGTTTCCATACAATGCTTAATCCAAATGCTGCATAGGTGTTCAAGCCCTCTTTCATTCATTCATTTACTCAGAGAACATTGAGTATTTTCAATATCTATATACTGCTGGATACTAAGCAGCCAGTTGAAGGAGTCATTTTTCTCAAGAAGCTCATAGTTTTGGAGGAAGGACACAGAAAAGCAAAGAGATAATTACAAAAGCCGTACATACTATAAAAGCAATTTGCAAATTGGTGCTCTAAGGATATAAAAGAAGGTGTGCTGCAGTTAGGTTAGTTATTGCCCTTACAATGTGATAACTAGAATTGAAGCCAAGAGTCCAGAAGTAACAATGCAGAGAACAGAAGAAATCTCTCCCTTGTTCCAACAGTTTATATTAACAGTTGAGTTAATATAACTAAACACACTTTGTTTTGGGGTTGTTTCTGTTAAGGATGTACTTGTTTATGAAAACATCAATAGCAAACATTCATTGATCTTACCACCTAATGATGTGGGTGCTCTTTTTTAAAAAATATTTATTTATTTACTTTAGTTGTACACAATGCAATAATGCATTTATGTTTACGTGGTGCTGAGGATCGAACCCGGGCCGCGCACGTGCAAGGCGAGCACTCTGCCGCTGAGCCACAATCCCAGCCCGTGGGTGCTCTTTTTATTTCATTTCTATAGCTGGAGAGACTAAGCTTCAGGTTAATTTATTTATGCAAGTTCACAAAGATGGAGAGAAATTAACTTGGGAAACAAATCCAGTTAAAGTGTGTACATTTGCTTTCAGCATCATACTGTTCTACCTTCTTGATGATGATAACAATAATAAAACATTTATTAATCACCATCATTTAATTAAAAAAATGTAATGCCACCATTTAATTTGTTTGTTTTGTGGTGCTGGGGATTGAACCCAGGGCCTTGTGCATGCAAGGCAAGCACTCTACCAACTGAGCTATATCCCCAGCCCCACCATTTAATTAAAAAAAAAAAAAATTATTTTTTAGTTGTAGTTGGACACAATACCTTTGTTTTATTTATTTATTTTTATGTGGTGCTGAGGATCAAACCTAGGGCCTTGCACGTGCTAGGTGAGTGCTCTACCGCTGAGCCACAACCCCAGCCCCACCATTTTTTTTTTTTTTTTTTTTTTTTTTGGGTACCAGGGATTGAACTCAGGGGCACTCGACCACTGGGCCACATCCCCAGCCTTTTTTTTTTTTTTTTTTTTTTTAATACTTTAATATTTAGAGACAAGGTCTCACTGAGTTGCTAAGTGCCTCGCCATTGCTGAGGGTGGCTTTGAACTAAAGATCCTCCTGCCTCAGCCTCCCAAGTGCTGGGATTACAGGTGTGCGCCACTGCACCTGGCCCATTTAATTTTTGTAGCAACTCAGTGAGGTGAGAATAATTGTTTTGAACAGTTTCTTTTTTTTTTTTTTTTTTTTTACAGTTGAGAAAAAAATAAGAGTTTTAAGTCATTTGGCCAAGGTAACATACTATCAGTAGTAGAGTTGGAATTTGAACTCAGTCACTCTAATCATCGTTTCTCTCTCTTTTTTTTTTTTTTTTGGTACTGGGGATTGAACTCAGGGGCACTCGACCACTGGGCCACATCCCCAGCCCTTTTTTGTATTTTATTAGAAACAGGGTCTCACTGAGTTGCTGAGTGCCTCGCCATTGCTGAGGCTGGCTTTGAACTCTCCACCCTCCTGCCTCAGCCTCCCAAGTGCTGGCATTACAGGCGTGTGCCACCACGCCTGGTTTATTGTTCTCTTCTTCCCCTTAATGGAATACTGTGCATTTTGTGTAAAGTATTGTATTTGTGATTGGATGTGAATAAAATGAAAAGATAATTGAGTAAATATTATTATTAACTAATATGAAGTTGATAAGAACTTTTTCATCCTTTTAGGATGGAACAAAAGTGGGACTTTTAAAATGATGCCGTGTAAGAAGAGAAGAACTACAGTGACAGAATCTCCACAGCATAATGGCAACCCAGAGGAAGACAACTTAGATATAGAGTCAGCTGTTAAACCAGAATGTGACCAGACTAAAGACTTGTTGTCTGTGTCAATGTCCTGGGGTCCAAATCATGGCAGAGCAGTTGGTCTTGAAGTTCAGTCTGTGCAGGAAGCAGGAAATCAGCTTGGTGTGGAGGATTCATCTCTAAGCTCTAGGATGCTCACCCAGGACACAAATTTGCCAATTTTGGAAGCTGTTGATGTGGCTATCTCTCAGGAAATCACCTTACCTTCCTTGGTGTCTTCCCATCCCCTTAATATATCCATTGGGAAAGGAAAACTTCAGGCCAGTGCTTCAAAGAGAGGAAAGAAAATTTTCCTCAGGCCTGGGCCAGTTACCCAAGAAGACAGAAGTGATCATTCTATCATAAAGGAGCCTTTTACAGGAGAGCCTAGTGAAGAAGTCAAGGAAGAAGAAGGTAAGATGTGTACGGTCTCTAGGCTACATTTTTCCTTGTCAGTATAGGTTGAGCATCCCTAATCCCAAAATCCAAAATGTTCAAAAATCTGAAACTTTTGGAATGCTGGCATGATGCTACAAGTGGAAAATTCTAAGCTAACCTCATGTTAGCCATTGTGGTTAAAATGCAGGTGTACTGTATAAAATTACCTTCAGGTTTATATTAAAAAGGTGCATATAAAAGCTAAATGAATTTTGTATTTGATTGGGTCCTGTCACCAAGATAGATTGCATGTTGTGTGCACATATTCTGAAATCCCCCCAAATAAAAAAAATCCAAGAAGCTTTTGGACCCATTCATTTTGGATAAGGGTTACTTAACCTGTATTACTTTGTCATTGCTTTCTCTGTAGTGCCTTAACAGATACTGTTTTCTGAAAGCCGGTACTGATTTGGTATGGAATTGGGAGCCATGGAGCTTATTGTCAGCAGTGAACTAACTATATGAATAGATAGAGATATCCTTTTCCCTTTCCATTCTTTTTTTTTTTTTTTGAATATTTATTTATTTACTTTAGTTGTACACAATGCAATGCATTTATGTTTACGTGGTGCTGAGGATCGAACCCGGGCTGCGCACATGGGAGGCGAGCGCTCTGCCGCTGAGCCACAACCCCAGCCCTCTTTTTTTTTTTTTAATATTTATTTATTTGCTTTTAGTTGTACATAATGCATTTTTATGTGGTGCTGAGGTTTGAACCCGGGCCGCACACGTGGTAGGCGAACATTCTACCACTGAGCCACATCCCCAGCCCCCCTTTCCATTCTTTTGATTCTTGTCCTTATCTCTTTACTTTCTCTCATCCTTTATTCTGCATATTTGGAGAGGCAAACTAGAATAATAATCTTGTGATTGGATGGATGTCCACAAAATGAGATTTGTGGAAGAAGGGCAACAGCTTAAGGGACTTAAAAGAGAGACTACTGTCTCTGGGATGTTGGGAGAAACTCAGCAGAGACAAGAAACTCTTAGGTCTTGAAGGCTGAGCTGCGTTTGACAGCTAGGTCACAGGGACACCTAGGCCAAGAATAGTTCATGCAAAGGTAGCAAAGGCAGAAGAGGATAGGGACATAGTTGCTTGGAAGAAGTGGTGGGATCTGACTTCAGAGTGGTAGATTGTGCTTAGGTTGTCAAGGGTATTGTTTTTCATACCAAGGTGTTTGAACTTTTCTAGAAAGTAGATAATAGCCATTTAATGGATTAGCAGAACACTTGTATGCTTTATAAAAGACATCAACTCTTCCTATTTATTCATTTTGAATATCTTATATGCTTTTTTGTGTGTGTGTGTGTGTGTGTGTGTGTGTGTGTGTTGCTGGGGATTGAACCCAGGGCCTTGTGCATGTGAAGCCCTTATGCTGTGTTCCTTTTTGTTGCATTTTAAGCCAGCCCACTTGGTCTTATTTTGTCCTTTTTGTACATTTTTCTTTGGTGATTTTTTTTTCATAGTAAATATACTGTGTTGGTACTGACACTGTGTTTATACAGCAAAATGTCATGTTTCTACTATGTTTGAAAATTGATGAAATAGATGAATTATCTGAAGCACATTGTCAAAGATGGAAGATCTTTGGGAAAAGTACCCTCCTATAGAATCAGCCCCCCACCCCCAACTTTTTTTTTTTTGGTACCAGGGATTGAACTCAGGGGCACTCAACCACTGGGCCACATCCCCAGCCCTTTTTTGTATTTTATTTAGAGACAGGGTCTCATTGAGTTGCTAAGTGCCTCGCCATTGCTGAGGCTGGCTTTGAACTCGTGATCCTCCTGCCTCAGCCTCCCAAGTGCTGGGATTACAGGCGTGCGCCACCGCGCGCCCGGGCCCACCCCCAACTTTTGATACTGGGAATTGAAGTGGCTGTATTGTTATAACCACATTTAGAATAATTTGTATTGGCATATTGGTTCTGGAGCACTATATTTTATTTGGAAGGAGAGGAGCAGCAGATTGAAGACTACTTTGGTTTGAGGAAGATGACTGGAGAAGTTACAGTAGAAGTTCAAGGTAGATCGGGCGCAGTGGGGTCACACCTGTAATCCCAGCTATTTGGAAGACTGAGGCAGGAGGAGGGCAATTTCAAGATCACCCTGAGCAATTTGTTTATTTATTTATTTTGGATACTTTCCCACGGAGCTACATGCCCAACTCTCTCTCTCTCTCTCTCTCTCTCTCTCTCTTTTTTTCTTTTTCCTTTTTTCTTCTTAATCTTATTTTTTGAGACAGAATTTTACTAAGTTGCTTAGGGCCTTGCTAAGTTGCTGAGGCTGGCTTTGAACTTGTGATCTTCCTGTTTCAGCCTGGTATTACAGGCATGTGCCACCACAGCTGGCTTTTTTTTTGTTTGTTTGTTTTTGTTTTTTTGTTTTTGTACTGGGGCTTTAACCCAGGGGCAATTGACCACTGATCTCCATCCTCCAGCTCTTTAAATTTTTTACCTTGTGACATGGTCTCACTAAATTGCTGAGGCAGGCCTTGAATTTGTGATGAAATTTGCAATCCTTCTGGTCTTAACCTCCCGTGTTGCTGGTGTGAGCCACTGTGCCTGGCTCACCCTCAGCAATTAGGAAGAAAGAAAGGAAAAAAAAAATGTCACCAAAAAAATAAACCCAGGTGGGAGGAGAGTTTAAAATTTAGAGGTAGGAGTTGGGAGTGCAGCTCAGTTCTTCCCTAGCCTTCCCTTATTGTGAATTAACATCTGCTCTTTTAAGAAAAGAAAAAAAAAAAAAAAAAAATATATATATATATATATATATTTATTTTATCTACTTAATTGTAGATAGACACAATATCTTTATTTTATTTATTTTAATGTGGTGCTGAGGATTGAACCCAGTGCCTCACGCACACTAGGCAAGTACTCTACCACTGAGCTACAACTCCAGCCTTGTACTCTATTTTCTACTTATCCCCTTTTTTTTCTTTACCTCTTAAAAGTGATTAGTATATGCAGATTTCACCTTGATTTATACAGTTCTCAGCTAATGATTTTTGTGTTATCAATTTACAGTTATTAAGCTGTTATTAAACAACTTATCAATGCTCTATATATGGTTTTTCCTTGTATCTCTCTCATACTACTCTCTTTCTGAGATCTTTTTTATATATATATTTTTTGGTACTGGGGACTGAATTCAGGGACACTTGACCATCGGGCCACATCCCCAGCCCTTTTTTTTTTTTTTTTTTTTTTGGGGTCTCACTGAGTTGCTAAGTGCCTCACCATTGCTGAGGCTGGCTTTGAACCTCGTGATCCTCCTGCCTCAGCCTCCCAAGTGCTGGTATTACAGGAGAGCGCCACCGCGCCCGGCTGTAGGGACTATTTTAGAGTAGTTCCAAATATCTAGTCTTTTCTTTTTTTAAAATATTTATTTATTTACTTTAGTTGTACACAATACAATGCATTTATGTTTACATGGTGCTGAGGATCGAACCCGGGCTGCACACGTGCGAGGAGAGCGCTCTGCCGCTGAGCCACAACCCCAGCCCATCAAATATGTAGTCTTTTTTTTTTTTTTTTAAATATTTATTTGCTTTAGTTGTACACAATGCAATGCATTTATGTTTACGTGGTGCTGAGGATCGAACCCGGGCCGCGCACCTGCTAGGTGAATGCTCTTACCGCTGAGCCACAACCCCAGCCCCAAATATGTAGTCTTATTAGCTTTTTGTCAGTGGGACAACATACCTGAAAAAAAACTTTTTTTTTTTTTTTTTTTTAAATCAGTGATTGAACTCAGGGCACTCAACCACTGAGCGACATCCCCAGCCTATTTTATATTTTTTTTAGAGACAGGGTCTCACTGAGTTGCTTAGCACCTTGCTATTGCTGAGTCTGGCTTTGAACTTGTGATCCTCCTGTCTCAGCCTCCCGAGCCACTGGGATGTGGGAGTGGAAGAAGTTCTGTGTACCAAAGTAAACTTCTGATTTTTTCTTTTCTTTTTTTCTGGTAGTGCTAGGGATTGAACCCAGGGTCTCCTGCATGCTAGGCCAGTACTTAAAGTTCTCTATTTTAAAGGGTAATGATTGCATAATTTGAAGCTTTTGGTATGTTTATTTAAAAAATTTTTTTGCCTCACTTTAGTTTTTAAAATGTTGACATTATTCTAAAAATTATTAAAGATTGTTGATTAAAAAAGGAAAGCTATGCTGTGGTATGGATTGAGGTTTCCTCTTTGGCTGAGAAAAACTTTTGATGGATTTAGGATTCAACTCCTTGATTTACAATCCTTGTTAAAGCGAAAGCCTTGGGGGCTGGGGCTGTAGTTCAGTGGCAGAACACTTGCCTAGCATGTGTGAGGCACTGGGTTTGATCCTTAGCACCACATAAAAATAAACAAATAAAATAAAGGCATTCTGTCCATCTATAACTACCAAAAAAAAAAAAAAAAAGCAAATGCCTTAGCCTTTTGACCTTGTGAAGTAATCATGGGCTCTAGAAATAGAGGAACTGACATGATGACATTGATAGGATTAAGGACTGATTTGTGTTTTTTTTTTTTTTGGTATTGGGGATTGAACCCAGGCATGCTTAATTACTTAGCCACATCCCCAGCCCTTTTTAAAATATTTTATTTAGAGGCAGTATTTCATGGAGTTGCTTAGGGCTTCACTAAGTTGCTGAGTGCTGAGGCTGGCTTTGAACTTGCAATCCTCTTGCCTCAGCCTCCCAAGCTGCTGGGATTATAGGCATGCACCACCATGATTTGCTTTCTATATTGCATGAAGGTTTCTTTCCCTTTTTAATGCTACCCTTGCCTCCCTTCCACCCCCAAGAAGAGTTGAGGTGAGAAAGTTGTCTAATGAACTGTAGAATTATATAATTTATGGTGATATTTACTATGTTCTATAACATTGATTAACAGTCAAGACATTTTATATGTGTATCATTTATAGTTGATAAATGTGGTTGTTTGGTTTGGATATTTAGTGTCCCCCAGAAGCTCATTTGTGAGACAATGCAAGAATATTCAAAGGTGAAATGATTAGATTGTGAAAGTCTTAACCTATTCAGTGACCCACTGATTTGAATTAACTGCAGTAACTGTAGGCAGGTAGGCTGGAAGAGGCAGGTCACTGGGGGCTTGCCTTTGAGGTTCCTATTTTGTCACTGGTGAGCAGAAGAGTCAGTCTCTCTCTCTCTCTCTCTCTCTCTCTCTCTCTCTCTCTCTCTCTCTCTCTCTCTCTCTCTCTTTCTCTTTCCTTGTTGCCATGTTCTGAGGGGCTTTCTTCTGCCATACTCTTTTGCCATGATGTTCTGCCTCACCTTGGGCACAGAGCTGTGGAGTTGGCCTTCTATTGACTGAGATCTCTGAAATCATGAGCCCTAAATAAACTTCTTCCTTTATGTTATTCTTTTGTTTTTTGGGGTGGGTACTAGGGTTTGAACTCAGGGGTACTCAATCACTGAGCCACATCCCCAGCCCTTTTTTGTATTTTATTGGGAAACAGGGTCTCACTGAGTTGCTTGCTTAGTGCCTCGCTTTTGCTGAGGCTGACTTTGAACTTGCAATCCTCCTGCCTTAGCCTTCTGAGCCACTGGGATTACAGGTGTGCACCACTGCGCCCAACACTTTATGTTGTTTTTGTCAGGTCTTGTGGTCACAGTGATGAAAAAGCTGACTAAAGCAGTGGTGTTAATGGTCATCTATAAAAAAATTTCCTTTGTTATCAGAAGCCCCCTCCCAAATAAGAATCTGATTTTTCTTTTTCTTTCCTTTCTTCTTTTATTTTTGGTACTAGAGATTGAACCCAGGGGCGCTTAACCACTGAGCCACATCCCTAGACCTTTTTTGTATTTTATTTAGAGATAGGGCCTCATTGAATTGCTTAGGGCCTTGCTAAGTTGCTGATGCTGGCTTTGAACTCATTATCCCCCTGCCTCAGCCTCCTGAGCTGCAGTGATTACAGGCATGTGCCAGCGTTCCGGCTTGAATCTGATTTTTCTATAGGAAAAATTATAAAGCTCAAAACATCTTAGAACTGGAATTATCTTTGCAATTATCTAGTTCAACTCCCTGATATTACAGATGCGTAATTTGTGTCTGAACCTTGATTTCAATGTTTTTCTTAGGTTCTTGCCTCTCAGATAGGGGGAATACTTATATGTAAAGTATACTTCATTCATGAAGTTGTTTAACAAAAAAGACTTTATAACAAGATGCTGATTTTTACGACAGAGTATGATTGAGAATGGGCAAAGTATGGAGCAATGTTTGTGATTCTTCTAGGAAAACCTCAGATGCATTCTGGAGGGGAGATTCCTTTACTGCCCTCAGGCAGCCAATCTGCAAAACCAGGAGTCCAGCTTAGGAAACCATCCCAGCCAGATGTTTGTGCCTCTCCTCAAGAAAAGCCACTCAGGACTCTGGCTTACCAAGCTGAGGAAGAGATAGAGGATGGTGGACTCTTTATTCCAACGGGTAGGCTTTCTTTTTCTTTTCAACAAACTATTAAGTATAATATGTAGAAAACTGCACATATCCTAAGATATACTGAGTTTCTTTCTTGAGTTCAGAAGTCCATTTTATTCTTTTTCAGTTATCACCCCCACCTAATGGATAACTACTGTCCTGACTTCCAGTAGCATATATTGGTTCATCTGTTTTATATGAATGGAATTATATGTACATGCTTTTTTTCTTTTTTGGTAGTGGGGGAACTAGGAATTGAAGTAAGGGGCACTTAACCACTGAGCCACATCCTTAGCCCTATTTTGTATTTTATTTAGAGACAGGGTCTCACTGAGTTGCTTAATGCCTCGCTATTGCTGAGGTTGGCTTTCAACTCTCAATCTTCCTGCCTCAGTCTCCTGATCGCTGGGATCACAGGTGTGCACTGCATAGGCTTGTGATTGCCTTTTTCCCACTCATCATTGTTATAGAATTCATCCTTATTGTTGTATGCTGTTTTAGATTGTTTATTTTCTTTGCTGTTTAGTGTTCTGTTGTTTGAATATTATTTGTTTTCTTTATCCATTCAACTCTTTTTTTAAATATATATATTTTTAGGTGGACACAATACCATTTTTTTTTCCGCAAATGATTTTATTAACAGATTTAAACAAATTTAGATTTAGATATGAACTAATGGGCAGGTTAATTCAAACTGTTCAATGAAAAAGATTAGTGACTAGAGATTAAATGTTGACAAATTTTGTAATAAATTAAATTAACTTTGAATTAATAAAAGACAAAATAATAGGTGTTTAAATACTATTTTTTTATACCTTTATTTACTTATTGTTATATGGTGCTAAGGATTGAACCCAATGCCTCATACGTGTGAGGCAAGTGCTATGCCACTGAGCCTCAATCCTAGCCCCACAATACCTGTATTTTATTTATTTTTATGTGGTGCTGAGGATTGAACCCAGTGCCCTGCACATGCTAGGTGAGCGTTCTACCACTGAGCCGCAACCCCAGCCCTCCATTCAAATTTTTTTTCTTTTTAAAAAATATTTATTTATTTATTTGTTTTAGTTGTACACAATGCCTTTATTTTTATGTGGTGCTGAGGATCGAACCCGGGCCACGCACGTGCTAGGCAAGCGTTCTGCTGAGCTACAACCCCAGCCCCTCCATTCAACTCTCTCTCTCTCTTTTTTTTAAATAAATGTCTTTATTTTTATGTGGTGCTGAGGATCGAACCTGGGCCCTGCACGTGCTAGGCAAGTGCGCTACTGCTGAGCCACAACCCCAGCCCTCCATTCAACTCTTGATGGGCATTTTGATAGTTTCTGGTTGTATGATACTCTGAGAGGTGCTGCTGTGAATATGCTGCCTTAATTTTTTTTTTTGGTGAACCTGCTCACTTCTTTTTTTTTTTTTTTAATATTTATTTATTTGCTTTAGTTGTACACAATGCAGTGCATTTATGTTTATGTGGTGCTGAGGATCGAACCCGGGCTGTGCACGTGCTAGGCGAACGCTCTACCGCTGAGCCACAACCCCAGCCCCTCACTTCTTTTTTTATTGGATGCTAGTTGATAGGCTTAGGCCGCCTTTAAATTCTTTTGAAATATTTTTATTGTGAAATATAATAGGTACAAACAAATGAATAGATATTTATTCATCTTAACAAATGGCTTTAAAGTGAGCATCTGTGCTGTTTTTTTTTTTTTTTTCCCCCTTATTGTCTATACTAGAGTTCCATTATATAGGTTAGAAGTAGTGGTAGTAGACATCATGTTTTGTTTCTGAACACAGGAGACCAAAGTTTCGTATTCTTCCATTTTGCACATTGATAAATATAGGCTTTTCACAGAAACATTTCATCAGATTAAGGAAATTTTTTTCTTAGTTTTCTTGTGTGATCAAATTTGTTAAATGCTTTTTTCTGTCTCTATTAGATGAGCATATGATTTTTTCTTGTTTATTCTGGTAATATGTGCTCTACTACTAAGCTATATCTCCAGACCTTTTTTAAAAATTTTGAGACAAGGTCTCACTCAGTTACTGAGGCTGGCTTTGAACTCGTGATCCTTCTGCCTCAACCTCCTGAGTCGTTGGAACTATAGGCACATGCCACCATGTCTAGCATTCTTTCAATTTTTATAGATAAGAGTATGAGATCATGGTTATTTGTTTCATTATAGGAATTATAGTCCAATACTATCATGATTTATTTTGCTGAGATTGTTTTCATCTTTAGTTACAGGGAGCTACTTCAGGTTTTTCTTTTCTGGATTATGCTTTTGGTTTCATATCTCTTTACCCCAGATCACAAAGTTCTTTTGTATGCTGGGGATAAAACCAAGGGCATTGCACATGCTAGGCAAGTGCGTGTACCATTGAGCTATATCCCCAACCCTTTGTTTTGAGACAGGGTCTTGCTAAGTTCCTGAGGCTGATTTTGAACTTGTTATCCTCCTGCCTTAGCCTGCCAAGTAGCTGGGATTATAGGTGTGCGCTAACATGTCCAGCAATATTCTTCTTACACATATAAAATTTTCACATTTCTCTTAGATTTATGAAACACCTAGATAGTTTATTACTGATAATGTCAAATTTGTTTTCTTTTTAATATTTTTTTTACAACTCTATTTTATTTATTTATTTATTTTTAATATGGTGCTGAGGTGAGGATTGAACCCAGTGCCTCACCTATGGTAGGCAAGTGCTCTACCACTGTGCTACAACCGTAGATCCTCAATTTTGTTTTCAGTATCCATTTGTTTATTGCTAGTATATGGCAGTGTGATGAGTTTTGATATGTTGACTTTGTATGTTATGATTTTACTTAATTTGCTTCTTAGCTCTGTAAACATTTTTTTTTTTTTTTTTTTTTGGTACCGGGGATTGAACTCAGGGGCACTCGACCCCTGGGCCACATCCCCAGCCCTTTTTTGTATTTTATTAGAGACAGGGTTTCACTGAGTTGCTAAGTGCCTCGCCATTGCTGAGGCTGGCTTTGAACTCGCAATCCTCCTGCCTCAGCCTCCCAAGTGCTGGGATTACAGGCGTGCGCCACCGCGCCCGGCTTGTAAACATTTTTATAGATTTTTTTTTTTGGATTTCCTATATAGTTATGTCATCTGGAAATATATCTTTTTTTCTTTCCAATTTGTATAGCTATTCATCTGTTTGTCCTTTTCTCTCTACTTCCTTCCCTCCCTACCTTCTCTTTCCTCCTTCCTTCCTTTTGTTTATCCAACCTTCTGTGTGCATTTGCCATCGCACTGGCTAGGATCTCCTATGCAGTGTTTTTGTAACTGATATTAGAGGAATGCATTCTGTCTTTAACCATTGAATTGTAGATTTTTTTGGAGGAGAGTGGGGTACCACAGATTGAATTTAGGGGTGCTTAACCACTGAGCCAGATCTCTAGCCCTTTTTATTTTTTATTTTGAGACAGGATCTCACTAAGTTGCTTAGGGCCTTACTGCATTGCTGAGGCTGGTCTCAAACTTGCAATCCTTCTGCTTCAGCCTCTTCAGCTGCTGGGATTACAAGCATGTGCCACCATGCCCTGCAAATTATAGAATTTTTATAAACTTGAGAATGCATGTTTTCTACTATTCATGGTAGGTGAGAGTGAGAGTTTTTAATCATGAACTGAATTGGATTTGTGAGTTTTTTGTGCATTTATTGTGATTATCTTTTGTATATTGATTAACTTAAAATTTTTTTTAAGTTGTTGATGAACCTTTATTTTATTTATTTGTATGTAGTGCTCAGAATTGAACCTAGTGCCTCACACATGCTAGGCAAGCACGCTACCACTGAGCCACAACCCCAGCCCTGATTAACTTTTTAAAATTTGGAAATAATTTTGCATTTCTGGGACAAACCACCTCTTTTTATCATGACATAACCCCCCCCCCCCCCTTTTTTTTGTGGTGCTAGAGATTGAACCCACAGCCTCATGCATGCTAGGTAAAATATTTAACACTGAGCTACATCCCCAGACCTACCAGACCTATATTATTCTTTATATATTGTTGTATATGATTCACTAATTTTTTTTTTTTTTTTTTTTTGGTACCAGGGATTGAACTCAGGGGCACTCGACCACTGGGCCACATCCCCAGACCTTTTTTGTATTTTATTTAGAGACAGGGTCTCACTGAGTTGCTAAGTGCCTCGCCCTTGCTGAGGCTGGCTTTGAACTCGCGATCCTCCTGCCTCAGCGTCCCAAAGTGCTGGGATTACAGGCGTGCGCCACCGTGCCTGGCTCGATTCACTAATTTTTTAAAAATGATTTTTCTGTTTGTGGTGTGTAGTCTCCTTTTAATGTAATGCCTTTGTCTGGATTTGGTAATTCCCGTATAGTGGGGAGTCCTCCTGCCTGAAACTCTGGAGTAGCTGGGAGAGTGGTTAGTTTTTTGTTTTTTTTCTTTTTTTGGTACAGGGACTTGAACTTGGATGTTTTACCACTGAGCTACATCCACAATCCTTATTTTGAGGCAGGGTCTCACTAAATTGCTGAGGCTGGCCTCAAACTTTGATCCTCCTACCTCAGCCTTCTAAGTCATGGGAATCACAGACATGTACCACTGCACTCAAGTCTTGCCTGTTAACTTTTTTTTTTAATATTTATTTTTTAGTTATAATAGGACACAATACCTTCATTTTATTTATTTATTTTTATGTGGTGCTGAGGATCGAACCCAGGGCGTGCACATGCTAGGCGAGCACTCTACTGCTGAGCCACACCCCAGCCCAGCTGTAGAGTTTTTTAAGTGCTTTCCCCCTTCACAAACCTTGAACTACAAACTTGAACTTCAAGCCTGAACTTCTGCACTATAAAGTGTTGAAATCTCTGCATTTGTTCTTTAACTTGGTGGCTGGATCCCCTGCTAGTTTTTTTGGGTTGCATTCTGTGCACCTACAGCTTAAGAGTCACTAAAAATCTTTTTTTTTTTTTTTTAAATATGTATTTATTTGCTTTAGTTGTACACAATGCAATGCATTTATGTTTACGTGGTGCTGAGGATCGAACCTGGGCCGGGCACGTGCTAGTCCAGTGCTCCGGGGGTTGTGGCTCAGCGGTAGAGCACTGGACTAGCACGTGCCCACGTGCCCGGCCCAGGTTCCATCCTCAGCACCACGTAAACATAAATGCATTGCATTGTATACAATTAAGTAAATAAATAAATATTTAAAAAAAAATCTTGAGAAATCTGAAAGCTGGGCATAGTGGTGCATGCTGAGGCAGGGGGATTGTAAGTTCAAAGCCAGTCTCAGCAATTTAGTGAGGCTCTAAGCAACCTAATGAGACCCTATTTCAAAATAAAAAATAAAAAGGGCTGGGGATGTGGCTGAGTAGTTAAGTGTCCTTGGATTCAATCCCTGGTACTCCTCTCCAAAAAAAAAAAAAAAAAAAAAAAAAAAAAACTGTACATGGGCTTTTGGTATCATTTTTCCTTGGTTTTCTCCTCTTTCTAGGGTTTGATTCTCTAACTCTATAGCTTTGGTTGCCTCAGCTTCTTCGATTGCCCCCAAATGATTTCTTTTCTTTTCTTTTCTTTTTTTTTTTTTTAATATTTATTTATTTGCTTTTAGTTGTACACAATGCGTTTTTTATTTTTATGTGGTGCTGAGGATGAACCCGGGCCGTGCACGTGCTAGGCGAGCGCTCTCTACCGCTGAGCCACAACCCCAGCCCCGTGAATTTGTTTTATGAAAAGAAAAATTTTCTTTTTTATCTTTTTCAGTTATTCTTTATAGAATAACTCCCTTTAGAGTCACTTGTATCCCAGTATTTAAAAAGCAAGATAAAGGATTAGTTCCAAAACAGAATAAGAAGTAACCATGTTATATTTTCTTAGATTATCTGTGCAATGTATTGGAATTTGAATTTATTAGGTTTTCCTTATAGACACACATTCCATAATATACTCAACATCAAAATCAGAAAACAGAGAAGTATGTTTGATGTAATTTTGATATGGGGATAGTTTAACCCCATAGTTATAGTATTTTATTTTATTTTTTGGTAGGGATTGAACCCAGGAATGCTTTTTCTTTTCTTTTTTTTTTTTTTTTTTTAAATATTTATTTATTTGCTTTTAGTTGTACATAATGTGTTTATTTGTATGTGGTGCTGAGGATCGAACCCGGGTCGCGCACGTGCTAGACGAGTGCTCTACTGCTGAGCCACAATCCCAGCCCCAGGAATGCTTTTTCATTCTGAGCTATCCCCAGTTATTTAATTTTTTTTATTTTGAAACAGTCTCATCACATGCTTAGGGCCTCACTTAGTTTCTAAGGCTGGCCTTGAACTTATAATCCTCATGTCTCAGCCTCTTGAGTCACTGAAATTACATGCGTGTGCCATCCCTTCTGGGCATAGTTTCAGTTTTTTTTAATTTTTAAATTTTTCATTTGTCAATGTGCATATAAAGTGTGTATATATATATGTATACACACACACTTTATGTGTGTGTGTGTATATGTATATGTACACACACTTTTTTTAAAAAAATATTTGTTTATTTGCTTTAGTTGTACACAATGTGTTTACGTGGTGCTGAGGATCGAACCCGGGCCGCGCACGTGCTAGGCGAGCGCTCTCTACCGCTGAGCTACAACCCCAGCCCGTACACACACTTTTTAAAAAAAATTTATATGTGGTGCTGAGAATTGAACTCAGGCTTCCCATGTGCTAGGTAAGCGCTCTACCACTGAACCACACCCCCTGCCCCCATAGTTACAGTTTTGATTCCATGTTTATGAAAGAGTTATTTTAATAGCTAAATGGTAGAGCACTTGCCTAGCATTTGCAAGGTCCTGGGTTTGATCCATAGCAGTGGGAAAAAAAGGGTGAGATAGTAATTTTAAATGTAATTATGATAATCCTGATGGTTTTTCAGTGAAAAAGTATTTTCTGCAGTGAATTTTATTATTCTTTTAAATTCTATTATAAGCTTTTTTCATAATTCATTTAATTGTATCTTGCATTTTGGTTTTACTTTTATTTGGACAATGCATTTTGGAAATTGTAAAGCAGTACAACTCAAAAGTGTAGTCTGAAGATTTGTGTTAATCTGCATACTGTTACAGTTTTTTAAAAAATAATATTTATTTGTTTTAGTTTTACACAATGCCTTTTTTTTATTCAAAGTTATTGTATTTATAGTAATAGTATGCATTACAGTTCATAATAATCATATAGAGCATCTTTTTTACAAAACACTGTTTGTATACAATATATATTCGTACCATTCAAATCTTCAATCATATAATGCCTTTATTTTTACGTGGTGCTGAGGATCGAATGGGGGCCTTGCACTCTCTATCGCTGAGCCACAACCCCAGTCCCCACTGTTACAGTTTTGATACAAAATAGCTAATGGCAGCTGGGCCAAGTTGTACATACCTCTAATCCCAGGATTTGGGAGACTGAAGCAGGAGGATCCCAAGTTGAAGGCCAGCCTTAGCAACTTTGCCAGAGCCTCAGCTACTTTTTGAGACTCTTCTCAAAATAAAAAAGAAAAAGGGCTGGGGATGTAGCTCAGTGATAAAGGGTCCGTGCGTTTAATTTCCAGTACTGAAACTGGATTTTCTGCTGTTACAATTGTGGCAGGCAGAACCCATTTGTGTTAACAGCTCTCTCAGCTCCAGAGCAGGCCTTGCCTTGTGTTATAGCTCAGCAGTAGCTCTGTCTGTGATTCCTTTGTGGGTCCTTGGCTCATGAACTTGAAGAATGAAATTCAGGGACAATGGAGAGTGAATGTGGAAAGAGTAAGATTTATTCAGATGAGAAGAAACAGAGCTCTTACCAAGCAAGAGGTGTCCAGAGAGTAGGCATAAACACCAGATATTACAGAGCTGGGGTCTTCCAGGAAATTGACGCAGCATAAAGGGCCACTTTCAAATCCCAAATTCAGAAAGATTTCAGACATATTCCCCAGAGTAACTAGCATGAATTTATTTCAAGGTATGACAAAAAGAAAAGGGGACACTCTCTAGGCTGAGAGTTATTCCTCTCAGAGGGAAAGAGGGAGTGTGAGCCCCTCCTGCTCTCTAGTTTTATTGGGAGTCCCAGGAACGTTTCCAGAGTTACGCCCACATCCACCTTCTGACTTTTGACTGACAACTTAGGACTTGGATGTACCACCTCTGAGAGTGGATGGTGTGGTCCTCATAGGGTAGGAGGATTTAAAAAAAATTATTTATTTGCTTTAGTTGTACACAATGCATTTTATTTTTACTTCGTGCTGAGGTTACGTACCAGCTAGGCGAGCGATCTGCCGCTGAGCCACAACCCCAGCCCTAGGAGTTTTTAAGGAAATTGAATCACCCTGTTTTTGCCTCAGTTTCCTGCTTTCTTAATTAGGGCCCACCCCCCCGCTTTTTTAATATATATTTTTAGTTGTAGATGGACAAAATACCTTTATCTTTTTTATTTATTTTTTTATATGGTGCTGAGGATCAAACCCAGTGCCTCACGCGCTAGGCAAGCACTTTACCACTGAGCCACAACCACAGCCCAATTGAGGCTCCCTTTGCATAGCCTCATCAAGTTTTGTGAAGGTCTTGATGTTTGGTTATCAGGGTGATTTGGGGGTTGTGACATAGTTTTAAGTAATAAGATAGGGTCATTAAGGCTGGGGGAAGTTTTAACATACCAAGCCCCCATCATAAGTCTCCCTGTGGCTTTCAGTGGTCTTTGCATGCTTACCCATTCATGGCTGATGGCTACCTAACAGTACCCCTGCCCCCCAAGAAAACAAAACAAAAAACTAATGGCAACTAAGAATAAAGTTTAGAAAAAATTAAATATTTCAACATTATGGCTACTTTTTTATTTTGGAAAGTGTAAGTCAGCAATGAATTGGTAAAAAGCAAAACTGGTTCTTTGCAACAAATAATTTGTAAAACAGTGTTTTATTTTTAAAAAAAAATATTTATTTGTTTTAGTTGTACACAATGCCTTTATTTTTACATGGTGCTAAGGATTGAACCTGGGCCGCACGTGCTAGGCGAGCACTGTACTACTGAGCCACAACCCCAGCCCGAAAAACAGTGTTTTATTTTATTTTATTTATTTATTTATTTTTGGTACCGGGGATTGAACTCAGGGGCCCTGGACCACTGGGCCACATCCCCAGCCCTTTTTTGTATTTTATTAGAGACAGGGTCTCACTGAGTTGCTAAGTGCCTTGCCATTGCTGAGGCTGGCTTTGAACTCGCGATCCTCCTGCCTTAGCCTCCCAAGTGCTGGGATTACAGGAGTGTGCCACTGTGCCCGGCTTTTATCTTTTTTTAAATATTTGTTTATTTGCTTTTAGTTGTACACAATGCGTTTTTTACATGGTGCTGAGGATCGAACTCGGGCCGCGCACGTGGTAGGCGAGTGCTCTACCGCTGAGCTACAACTCCAGCCCAAAAAAACAGTGTTTTAAAGGACAGTTTGATTCTTTATCAGTTATTTATACAAAGTTTTATGAATTTTAGCTACTTCTATTATAAGATTCCCTTTTTTGGCTTTTATTCCTATGAATTTTGTTTAAATTTTGTATATCTAATTTTTGTAAAGAAGATTTTATTCCTTTGAGTCATTTTTAGTTAACATCAAAATTTATTGTTTATGGTATCATTTCGTAGTTTTAATTTATATCTTTTTTTCGAATTTCTATTTTTTGGATCAGTTTTGCTGTTAACAAATGTGACTCAACAACAGGATAGGATATGAGTGTAAAGCTGAATCAAAACTTCCTCCGTGGTCAGAAGTCCTTTTATTTTTCTGCAACTACCAGATCATTGTTAAATTGCTGGTGAAATGAGGGAAAGGTGGATGGCAGAAACCAAGAACTGGCTAGGTTGGTCTACATGAGAAAGGATGCAAGGGGGAAGGGAGGAACAAAGAAGAGAGGAGATCTATGAGTGGTGAAAAGAGAGAAGTTTTGGAATTTATGGAGAAAATTGATAATGAGGTGAGAAGAGAGACTTGGGCGAAAGTAGTGTATATATACCAAGGTTTGTAGGAAGTTTTACCATGTGTTATACTATGTAACTCCCCCTTTGCTGCTTCCATAGAAGACCATTAATAAAGTGTTTTATCACTTTTGGGGTACTTTTTGAAATTTCCCCCTTAAAATTAGTATCAGATTAATTTCCACTCTTTAAAAAATTTTTTTTTTTTTTTTTTTTTTTTTTTTTTGTGGTACCGGGGATTGAACTCAGGGGCACTCAACCACTGGGCCACATCCCCAGCCCTTTTTTGTATTTTATTAGAGACAGGGTCTCACTGAGTTGCTAAGTGCCTCGCCATTGCTGAGGCTGGCTTTGAACTCACGATCCTCCTGCCTCAGCCTCCCAAAGTGCTGGGATTACAGGCGTGCGCCACCGCGCCCGGCTTAAAAAAATTTTTTAAAAAATTTTTAGGTGGACACATTATCTTTATTTTATTTTTATGTGGTACTGAGGATTGAACCCAGTGCCTCATGCACGCTAGGCGAGCACTCTACCACTGAGCCACGACCCCAACCCCTCTACTCTTTGCTTGTTTTTTTTTTTCTTTCCCATTGCTTAAAAAGATCATTTTCATTGGTTGTATTCCAAGGTGTACTAGAATTTCATAGTTCTTCCTTTGGTTATAATATTTGGACCTTTCCCTGAAGAATAAAGATACTTATCTCTCTCCTTCCTACCTTTCTTCCATCCTTTTTTCCTTTCTTATCTTCCTCCTTCCCTCCCTCTCTTTCCTTCTTTCTCCTTCCTTCCTGTAGATTTTTTATTGGCTTGTTTCTTGTTTTCCTTTCATAGTATAATAGTAATAATAATAAATTATATTTGTATGATGTTTCATTGGTTATAAAGTATTTTGATTATTTAATATTATTTAATCTGCATGACATCTCTAAAGGGCACATATCCAGTATTTCACAAAAGAAAAAAAGAAAAATTGAAACCTATTACCAAGGTGACCCATTTAGGTTGTGGGATTAGGGCACAGACCTGAGTTTTTTGATATATTATCTGGATAGTATAGAGTAATAATTTCAATTATAGATTCTATAACCAGCATGCTTGGATTCAACATATGATTTTGCCATGTACTATTCTTAGGAAAGTTTCTTAACCTTTCTGCTTCAGTTTCTTCATCTTTTTAATAGCAAAATAATAGTCTTAGCCGGGCGCGGTGGCGCACGCCTGTAATCCCAGCACTTTGGGAGGCTGAGGCAGGAGGATCGCGAGTTCAAAGCCAGCCTCAGCAATGGCAAGGCACTTAGCAACTCAGTGAGACCCTGTCTCTAATAAAATACAAAAAAGGGCTGGGGATGTGGCCCAGTGGTCAAGTGCCCCTGAGTTCAATCCCCCGTACCAAAAAAAAAAAAAAAAAAAAAAAAAAAAAAGTCTTTACCAGATAGGGTAAGTGAATTAATACCTCAAAGCAGTAAATGAATTAAAATCTATAAAGTATGTATAAGAGTGTCTTGACAGTTGGGTGGCTTGGTGCTTACCTGTAATCCCAGTGGCTCAGAAGACTGAGGCAGGAGGATCACGAGTTCAAAGCCAGCCTCAGCAACATCAATGTACTAAGCAACTCAGTGAGACCCTGGTCTCTAAATAAAATACAAAATAGGGCTGGGGATGTGACTCAGTGGTCAAGTGTCTCTGATTTCAATCCCCAATATCTCCCACACCCCCAAAAAAGGTGGGTAGGCTGGGGATGTCACTCAGTGGTTAAGCACCCTGGGTTTAATCCCTGGTACCAAAAAAAAAAAGTGTCTGAAATAAAATATTCAGTGAATGGTAGTTATTATTGCTACTATGGTACCATATGGTACTATTACCACTCTCACTACCACTACCGTATGTATCATAGTCTTTTTTTTTTTTTTTTTTTTTTGTGGTACCAGGGATTGAACTCAGGGGCACTGGACCACTGGGCCACATCCCCAGCCCTTTTTTGTATTTTATTTAGAGACAGGGTCTCACTGAGTTGCTAAGTGCCTCGCCATTGCTGAGGCTGGCTTTGAACTCGCATTCCTCCTGCCTCAGCCTCCCAAGTGCTGGGATTACAGGTGTGTGCCACTGCGCCCAACATATCATAGTCTTTGATTTCCAGGGCCAGGAAGCTGTTAGCTTGATTTACTTTTGGCTTTTTGGACTTAGTTCTAAGAGCAGCTGTTTTGGAGATTATAGTGATATTGTTGGTTTATTAACAGAAGAGCAAGACAACGAAGAAAGTGAGAAAAGGAGAAAAAAGAAAAAGGGTACCAAGAGGAAACGAGATGGAAAGGGTCAAGAACAAGGGACCTTGGCCTGTGACCTGAAATTGGATGACATGCTTGATCGAACCTTAGAGGATGGTGCCAAGCAGCACAACCTGACAGCAGTCAATGTGCGAAACATTCTTCATGTGAGTAAGATGGCCTTCCTGACATTGCAGTGGAAACGTTCCATGGAAAGCCAATAAACAGACTCAGCAAATTCTTGATTCTTGGTAGATTAATTACCAGTTTTGTGGGTTACCTGTGACAAAGCATTTTACATCTTGAGGTAACTTTCTCTGCACTTAACACAAATTTGAAATCTGAACACATATTAAAGAAGAACTTAATTGTGACGGTAACTATCTCTGCTTCCTTCCACTGGTTTGCTTAATGTATTTAGCAGATTTGAAGATAATAATGTTCATAGTGGATTTACTTTTGTGGGGTGATATGTCTGAAAAAAAAAACCCATTTAGCAGTTGATAGTACTTAGCACACTATCAATAATATTTTTAATATGTAGCTATTCACAAAGATTTTGCTGTTTGTTACTCTTCCCTTAAGCATATGGTTACTTTAGAATCACTCTTTATTGCTGTCCCTAGTAGCAGCTAATATGATTGGTCTACATTGTTTCACACTGTGTGCTTTTATCTAAAACTTTTTCTGCCTTGCTTTATCCCAGTCTGAAGCTGGAGACTAGATTTCATTTATCCTCCATGTAGATTTAACAGAGTTACATACAAATCAGTATTTTCTGGATGACAACATCTTTATGTAAACATAAAGTGAAATTTCATCTTTCTCCAGGAAGTAATCACAAATGAACATGTGGTAGCTATGATGAAAGCAGCCATCAGTGAGACAGAAGATATGCCAATGTTTGTGAGTAGTTAATTATCAGTTTTAATGTTGTGGAACAGAGTTACTTGTAAACTGGCTAAGTGTAGGAAGTCACTTGGGAGTTTATAAACCTTTTAACAGCTTGGGACAAAGTTAGTATCTCAAAACCTGCTTATGGCCAGGGTGGTGGTGCACACCTATAATCCCAGTTTTTGGGGAGGCTGAGGCAGGAGGATTCTAAGTTTGAGGCCACCCTGGGAACCTAGCAAAACCCTGTCTCAAAATGAAAAATAAAAAGGACTGGGATTTAGCTCAGTGATCGAGTGCTGCTGGGTTTAGTTTGTACTATTGCAAAACAAAAAACCCCCAAAAACAAAACCCCTGATTTTTGATCCTATTTCTCTTTCCTTAGGAGCCTAAAATGACTCGCTCTAAACTGAAGGAAGTGGTGGAGAAAGGAGTGGTAAGTGTTCTGTGTTTTATTTTGTTGTTGTTGTTTATTTAGTTTGGTAAATAGGATCTAATTCTAGGTTATTCATAGGAAAGAAATATTGAAAAATTATAGTCTAGGTTTGCTCTTTTAAAGATGTATTTGTAGTGCAGGCATGGTGGGGCACATTTTGTAATCCCAGCAACTCAGGAGATTGAGCACAGGGTTGAGGCCAGCCTCAACAATTTAGTGAGACCCTCAGCAACTCAGTGAAACCCTATCTCAAAATAAAAAATAAAAAGAGCTGGGGATGTAGCTTAGTGGTAAAGTGCCCCTGGGTTCAATCCCCAGTACCAAAAAAAAAAAAAGTATGCCCCAAATGGAATCTATTAAACCAAGTGTGGTTTAACAGTCAACATTAAAGTTAGACGTGTTCTCAGCATTCTAGAGACCATATTTCTCTTAATACAGCCCAAGGCTGCATTGACTGCTTTTGGGCAGGAGGGGCAGATGTATCACGCTTTCTTGTCTAATTGAATAATCCTTGTTGCATAAATTGAAATTTCATCATTATCCAGAAAATAATTGCCAGTGAACATATGGTAGCGATGATGAAAGCAAACATCAATGAGACAGAAGTTCTATGAAGTCTATGTGACATATGGAGTATAATTAACAATGATTCTGTGTTTGATTAGAAAAACAAAAATAGCCAATGAGATCCAAATCAGGCTCTGGATTATGTTTTTGGCCATGAATATAGTATACAAATGTGAGACCATAAGACTAATTTATATGGGAGAGCAAAGATGAAGAGTCCAGGTCTTAATGCTTAATAGACTGACTCTAACACACTTTTAAATGCTGGCTTGCTTTCTGGATGAGTTTGGCAATACGTTCAGAAAGTGACATGGGAAGGGAACTGGACCTGAATCATCATCATAATCCTGACCCTGTACTGGTCCCAGTTATACAGAGCTACGTAAGTTGTCAGAATATGGTAGGACCGAGGAAGTGTGAAAACCTAAGGTTCTTTAGAGACAGAACCTAGTAGCTGCTTGTCTTTTGTTCATAAGATGATTTTGGTTGGGTCACAATTGAATGGCAAGAAATTATATATCCTCAGTGGCATCTTATCAGCAGTATGTAAGAGTTTTTTTAAAAAATTCAGTAACAGCCAGTAGTATATGTCTACAATCCTAGCTACTCAGGAGGCTGGGGCAGGAGTAGAGAAAATGTGAGGCCAGCCTTGGCAACTTAGATCCTATCTCAAAATTTAAAATATAAAAATAAGGGCTGGGGTTGTAACACAGTGGTAGAGCACTTGCCTAGCATGTGTGAGGCACTGGGTTCCATTCTCAGCACCACATATAAATAAATAAATTAAATAAAGGTCCATCGACAACTAAAAAAAATTAAAAAAAATAAGCAAACAAATAAGTAGGGCTGGACTTGGTGGTGCATGCCTGTAATCCTGTCAACTTGGGAAGCTGATGCATGAGGACTGGAAGTCCAAGGCTAGCCTCAGCAATTTATCTAGACCCTGTCTCAAAAAAAAAAATAAAAAGGACTAGGGATTTGGCTTAGTGGTAGAAAATCCCTGGGTTTAATCCCCAACACCACAAAATCAAAAGCAACCAAACTAAAAGAACAAAAAACTTTTCCTCCAACTTTGTGTGAAAAAAATCAAACATATAAAAAGTAGAAAGAGTATTACAATTTAGATTCCAAGAGTAACATTTTATCATATTTGCTTTATGTTTGTAATTATTGTTTTTTTCTTGTACTGTTTGAAAATAAGAGTGGATAATATGATACTTCACCCCTAAATCTTTCTGTAAGAGCTATTTATAGTTGGGTTTTAGAGGCATACTGGTGGCAGATTTATGTAATTGATTAAAAGAAATACTGATGTCAAAAGCCTACTGTAACCTATGTCAAAAGGCTACTGTAGGGCTGGGGTTGTGGCTCAGCAGTAGAGCTCTCACCTAGCACATGCGCAGCCCGGGTTCGATCCTTAGCACCACTTAAGAATATAACGCATTGTGTACAACTAAAGCAAATAAATAAATATTTAGAAAAAAGGCTACTGTAACCTATAATATCTTATGTTTGTATAGTTTTCTAGTTAAATAGTTTTCATATCCAATGCCCCATATGAACCTGAGCTGTAAGACACACATTTCCCCCCATTTATAGATAAAAGTGAATCTTACTAGGATTACAGCAAAAATGCAAATGACAAATAGATTCTCCCCTCTTTTTCTCCTATGAAACTTTGGCAGACATTTGAGAACATACCAGGGATAATCAGCACCTCTAGGTCATTGTAGCTACTTTTGTGGTAGATGTCTCTTTGTAATGGTAAAGTGAAAGTAAAAAAGAAAATTAATACATTTCAATTAATTATTTATATTTTTTTAGGTAATTCCAACATGGAATATTTCACCAATTAAGAAGGCCAATGAAATTAAGGTAAACTTGGGAGAGGTCTTTGTCATTCTTTCCAGAAAGACTTCAGTTTTGAAACCTAATTATTTCTCTTCTATTTGTTAACTTTTAAATCGATTTTTTTTAAAAAAAATTCTGACTTTGGATTTCTCCCATTCCACTGCTATAGGGTTTGTATCTCATGGAGTCATTTAACCCCTGCTTTGTGTTGTTTGCTGTAGCTGCACATTATGCTCTGGAGATTTTGTTTCCTGCTCTGTTTCTTCCCCTTCTTTTCCAAATACATATGATTTGTGTTTATTATCCGTCCATTTTTTGTGCTGTTGGGGATTGAATCCAGGACCTTGTGCAAGTTAAGCACATACTCTGCCAGTGAACCCTACTCCAATTTTCTTTCTTTCTTTCTTTCTTTCTTTCTTTTTATTGGTACCAGGGATTGAACTCAGGGGCACTTGACCACTGAGCCACATCCCCAGCCCTGTTTTGTATTTTATTTAGAGACAGAGTCTCACTGAGTTGCTTAGCACCTTGCTGTTGCTGAGGCTAGCTTTGAAATCGCAATTTGCTGGGATTACAGGCATGTGCCACTGTGCCCAGCCAGCCTGTCTGTCTTTCTTTCTAATATTTTTGGTTGTAGATGGACACGATACCTTTATTTTATTTATTTATTTTTATGTGGTATTGAGAATTGAACCCAGTGTCTCACATGTGCTAGGCAAGCACTCTACCACTGAGCTACAATTCCAGCCCTTCATTTCTTTCTTTCTTTTTTTTTTAATGTTTTTTAGATGTTAATGAACCTTTATTTTATTCATTTATTTATATGTGGTGCTGAGAATTGAACCCAGTGCCTCACACATGCTAGGCAGGTGCGCTACCACTGAGCCACAACCCCAGCCCCTTATTTCTTTCTTTCTTTCGTTCTTTTTTTTTTTTTTTTAATATTTATTTATTTGCTTTAGTTGTACACAATGCGTTTATTTTTATGTGGTGCTGAGGATCGAACCCGGGCCACGCATGTGCTAGGTGAGCGCTGTACTGCTGAGCCACAACCCCAGCCCTCATTTCTTTCTTATTGTACTAATGTAGCCTCCACAGTTCGTGGATATCCACCTTGAAGAAGATGATTCCTCAGATGAAGAGTACCAGCCAGATGAAGAAGAGGAAGATGAGACTGCTGAAGAGGTCAGTGAGTGTTTGTTGGTAATGAAGAAAAAGTTTGACTTAATAAGACACGGTATGCTTTGCTTTCTTAGAGAGGATTGAGAAATTGTTCTTTTTTTCTAGTAAGTTTTTTGCTGTGAGGTATCTTTCTGCTCTTCATACTCCCTCCATTTTTTAGCACATATTATGAAATGTAACACATAACACAGAAATGTGTATAGAATAAAATGTAAAGAAAGTCAAGAATTTTAACAATACCAGGACAACCCCAGTATGTCCTTCCCAATCACTGTCACCTCCCTCCCTCTAAAAATAATCACTATTTGGAAATTACTTGCTTGGTTTTCTTTGTATGCATCTCCATATGATTCTATTTTTATGGCTTATGAACTTTATGTTACTGGGACCATAGTGTGTGTGTTCCTTTGTTTCTGGCTTTTGTTGTTTTTGTTCAACATTATGCTTTTGAAATTCATGTATGCTGTTGCTTATAGCATAGTTTGTTCTTTTTTTTTTTTTTTTTTTTTTTTGGTATCGGGGATTGAACTCACAGGCTCTCAACCATTGGGCCACATCCCCAGTTCTTTTTTGTATTTTATTTAGAGACAGGGTCTCACTGAGTTGCTAAGTGCCTCCCCATTGCTGAGGCTGGCTTTGAACTTGCGAATCTCCTGCCTCAGCCTCCCAAGTGCTGGGATTACAGGCATGCACCACTGCGCCTGGCTCAGTTTGTTCATTTTTAAAAAATAAATATTTTTTAGTTTTAAATGGATCTTTTATTTTATTTGTTTATTTATTTATATGCAGTGCTGAGGATCAAACCCAGGGCCTCACACATGCCAGGCAAGTGCTCTACCACTGAGCCACAATTCCAGCCCCAGTTTGTTCATTTTTAAGATGGTGTTAATTTGTTCTTTGACTTGTTTGTAAAAGAATTTTAAACCACCACCTTTTACTTTTTTTTCTTTTTTTTTTGTAGTTGTAAATGGACAGCATGTCTTTATTTTTTAAATTTGTTTATTTTTATGTAGTTGTAAGGATTGAACCCAGTGCCTCACATGTGCTAGGCAAGTGCTCTGCCACTGTGCTACAGCCCCAGCCTCTGCCTTATACTTTTATAGAGTATATAATACAGATGAGGATAGTGATCTGATCCATGGCTTCCCCACCACTTTAGGATATTAAGCTATTTAAATTTTATTTTCTCAAAAAACAATTCTCTTTCTCTGAGGGGTATTCTTTGATTTATTCTGTTAAGATGTCAAACAGTAGATTCAGATAGAGGCATATGTATATAAAGGTGGACTGACTTTGTTTTGTAGAGCTTATTGGAAAGTGATGTTGAAAGCACTGCTTCATCTCCACGTGGGGCAAAGAAATGCAGACTGAGGCAGTCTTCTGAGATGACTGAAACTGATGAGGAGAGTGGCATATTATCAGAGGTAAATCAGCATCAAAGAGATAAGAGGTTAGATGTAACTGTATAAGCAGATTAATTAACCATTTAAGTAGATGATTTATTTTTGGTGATTCTGTGTGCTGTTACCCTTTTTTTAAGTTCCTTAGGTCAAGGAGTAGTCTAGACTGGAACTTAGTGATAGGGAAAGAGCTTTTCAGAGTTCTCTTTTAAGGGGCCAAAAAAAAAAAAAAAAAAAAAAGAGTTTCTTTTCTCCTGTCCATTTGATATTGTCCTTAAAGCCATTTTATTAGATTTCCTACGTTTTGCTGACCTAAGTAGCATTGTGTTGGCTTCACTAGAAATAGAATAAAACCTAGTTAGATTTATATGCTTGCCAATGCCTTTATTCTCATGTACATCTGTCTAGATAAGAAGAAAAAGGTTGGGCTGAGGTTGTAGCTTAGCAGTAGAGCACTTGCCTAGCATGTGTGCGGCCTGGGTTCGATCCTCAGCACCACGTAAAAATAAAGGCATTGTGTACAACTAAAACAAATAAATAAATATTAAAAAAAAAAAGAAGAAGAAAAAGGTCCATAGGGTATGGAAGACTTGCTTCTTTTCTCCTGTTTCTTCCTTCCTTCCTTTTTCCTCCCTTCCTTCATTTCTTTGTTCCTTCCTTCCTTAATATGGTTTCCTCTTTTTTTAATCAGGCTGAGAAAGTCACCACACCAGCAGTCAGGCACATCAGTGCTGAGGTAGTGCCCATGGGGCCCCCGCCCCCTCCAAAACCAAAACAGACCAGGGATAGTACTTTCATGGAGAAGCTACATGCTGTAGATGAGGAGCTGGCTTCCAGTCCTGTCTGCATGGATTCTTTCCAGGTAAATGTCTTAACTCCAAATCACTGACACAGTGAAATGTGGTAATTTAGTTGTTGCTCAGGTCTAGAAGAGAAAGAAAGAAATTAAATTCCTATATGTAAGAGCCATAAAATTGTTAGTCTTTGATATTCGTTTTGTTTTGTTCTGTCTTACCTGAGTTGCAGTTTCTAAGGAGGGAATAAACCTTGTGACAAAACATTACGAAATGTGCATGATAGGAACAACCTTCACCTAGATTCTTGAGATATCAATCTTTTATCACAATTGCTTTCTCTCTCTATATATACACATTTAAAAAAATTATTTTGGGGGCTGGGGTTGTGGCTCAGCGGCAGTGCGCTCGCCTTGCATGTGCGCGGCCCGGGTTCGATCCTCAGCACCACGTAAAAAATAAATGCATTGTATTGTGTACAACTAAAGTAAATAAATAAATTAAAAAAAAAAATATTTTGGAGCTGTGTTGCCATCGTGATTTTTTTGAAAAATATATTTAGTTGTTGATGAACCTTTATTTAATTTTTTTATTTATATTTAGTGCTGAGAATCAAACCCAGTGCCTCACACATGCCAGGCAAGTGCTCTGCCACAACTCCAGCCCCCATCATGATGTTTTTTTACCCCTAAAAACTTAGGTATATTTTCTAAAAATTACTTCTTTTACATTACCACAGTACAGTCACTCAAGTCAGGATCCAGTAATTTAAAATACATTACAGGGCTGGGTTTGTGACTCACTGGTGGAATACTGATACATGTCACAAGTATGACCTTTGAACATGTTATGCCAAGTGAAAGCAGCCACATACAGGCCACACATTATATAAGTCCATTTATGTGAAGTGTCTAGTAGAAGAAAATCCATATAGATAGAAAGAAGTTCAATGGTTAACTGGGGCTAGGAGGAGGAGGGGAAAAAAGAAGAGTTCAATCCTCAGTACCAAAACAAAACAAAACCCAAGTATAGGGCGGGGGTTGTGGCTCAGCGGCAGAGCGCTCACCTGGCACGTGCGCAGCCCGGGTTCGATCCTCAGTACCACGTAAACATAAATGCATTGCATTGTGTACAACTAAAGTAAATAAATAAATATTAAAAAAAAAAACCCAAGTATATATACATATCATCATATCATGGGTTTGGGATTTCTTCTTTTTTCTCCATATTTTTTATTGGTGCATTATAGTTAATACGTACTGTTGGGATTTGTTGTTCCATATTCATACATGCACATAATATACAATATAATATAATTTGGTCAGTATCACTCCCCAGCACTTTTGGTGTGTAATTTCTTTTTGGGATGATGAAAACATTCTGGAATTAGTGGTGATGGTCGCATAATTCTGTGACATATTGAATCCATTCAAATATATCCTTTAAAAGAGTGAATTTTATGGTATATAAATTACATATCTCAGTAGATGTTCTTGAAATGTTTGTTTAAAACATAATTTTTCTTAATATTTTCAAACAAACAGCAAAAAAGACAAATTGTTTAGGGAAGAGTTCTTATGGTTTTAGCTAGGATGAGGAATGGATGAGGTTCAGAGAATTTGAAAGCATATTCACTTAGTGACTTCTTTTTCTTTCTCCACTGGCTAGCCCATGGATGATAGTCTTATTGCATTCCGAACCCGTTCTAAGATGCCCCTGAAAGATGTTCCTCTGGGGCAACTAGAGGCAGAGCTCCGAGCTCCAGATATCACCCCAGATATGTATGACCCCAATACAGCTGATGATGAGGACTGGAAGATGTGGTTGGGGGGACTCATGAATGATGATGTGGGGAATGAAGGTAAGTGATTTTGTTTGCATTTACTATCTATTTCTGTCCATTATCTCTATCGTAACATTTTTGTTAATCAAAAGCTTAAAGAATGGGATTGTAGCCAGGCATGGTAGCAGACAACTATAATCTCAGCAGTTGGGAGGCTGAGGCAAAAGGATAACAAGTTTGAGGCTTCCCTCAGTTTATTTAACTTAGTAAGTCCCTAAGCAATTTAATGAGAACCTATTTCACAACAAATAGGGGCGGGGCTCGTGATATAGCTCAATGGTAAAGTATACCTGGATGTAATCCCCAATACTGGAAAAAAATAAATAAAGAGTGGGATTATGGAGATTAGTGATACATAGCTCATTGGTTAGCGTGTGTGAGGGTCTGGACTAAATCCCTAGCATGGAAAAAAAAAAAAAGAATGGGATTATGTTGAAAAAAAAAACCAAAACTTTCCCCCCTGTTTTCACACTACAATCAACACAGAGCACTTCTGTGACCTCAAAAGGTGTGGAAGTGGGGATTTCTCTTTACCAGTAAGTGAGCAATT
The DNA here is from genome assembly GCA_025594165.1 of Tamias sibiricus. Taxonomy (NCBI): domain Eukaryota; kingdom Metazoa; phylum Chordata; class Mammalia; order Rodentia; family Sciuridae; genus Tamias; species Tamias sibiricus. Next base: position 118,957,761 of record CM046658.1, on the reverse strand, counting down.
CTGTGCAGTGGATACCAGCTGGCTGTCCTCTAATCACATTCAGTTCTGATGCTGTCAACCTAGTGATGGTTCAGATTGGCCTCTCTGTAGAGGCCTCTCCAAGGAAGGTCTCATGATCTACCATCAAATAATGTAGGTCATAGAATTTCCTATGGCCAGCTAAAGGCAGGGGAAAATTCTGTCTTGTTAAGGAAGTTATGAGCCAGGAACTGTGGTAAAAAACCCACAGGTGATACACACCTTTAGTCCCAGCTTTCCCGGGAGGTTGAGGCAGGAACATTGCAAATTTGAGGCTACACTGGGGGTGTAGCTCACTGGTAAACCTCCTCTGGGTTCAATCCTCAGTACCAAAACAAAACAAAACCCAAGTATATATACATATCATCATATCATAGAGGTGTTTTGAGTTCATTTAATTTTTATGTAACTTATTTACTTTAAATCAGTAATTTCTCTCTCTCTCTCTCTCTCCCTCTCCCTCTCCCTCTCTCTTGGCTAAGAATTTTTGAGGGGGCATCGTTTTAAGGTTTTTTTTTAAACTGATGCATTATAATTATATATAATAGTGGGCTTCACTGTTACTATTTGTATATGCATACAACATGATTGGGTCATTTTCATTTCCCATATCTTCACTTCCCTTTCCTTCCCCTCTCCCTTCTCCCTCTCTCTGGTCCCCTTTTTCTAGTCTATTGGTTTCCTTTTACGGAATCTTTTGAATACTAAGCATCCTCTTCTGAAACATAATACACACATAATTTTCTATAAGATTTCATGAGGATTCACTGGTTCACTACAAGAACATTGTGTTAGCTAAGGGTCTTTATAATGCAGGTGAAAGAATTCTACCTCTATCTTGCTTAGATCAAATAAGACCAAGCTTAGGGAAGGACAGGAAAACCTGCAGTGGAACTCTTATGATTCTCTTTCTTCATCTATTTCTTTTTTTTTTTTTTTTGGTACCAGGGATTGAACTCAGGGGCACTTGACCACTGGGCCACATCCCAGCCCTTTTTTTCTTTTTTTTTTTTTTTTAATTTAGAAACAGGGTCTCTCTGAGTTGCTAAGTGCCTCGCCATTGCTGAGGCTGGCTTTGAACTTGCGATCCTCCTGCCTCAGTCTCGAAGTGCTGGGATTATAGGCGTGTGCCACCGCGTCCGGCCTCTATTTCTTTTTATCACATAGCTCAGTTCTCAATGTTTTTCCTGCAATGATTACTTCTTACTTTGTCAGTACATCAGGACTCTGTACTGTTCATGCCAGTTTGAAAAATCTAGGGAACAACTCAGAATGGCTTGGTTTGATCATATGCCTGATCTGTTGGTGTTCTGTGACACCCATAGAGACGCTGTTTTAACATGGAGTCCTGTGATTGACAGAACCTCATAGAGCAATGTGGTTGGAGGATGCTGTTATGCAACAGAAGAGTGTTACCAGAAGTAGGGAAGAATATTGATGAGATAAAAATTTGCATGGAAAGCCGGGTGCGGTGGCGCACGCCTGTAATTCCAGTACTTGGGAGGCTGAGGCAGGAGGATCACAAGTTCAAAGCCAGCCTCAGCAATGGCGAGGCACTTAGCAACTCAGTGAGACCCTGTTTCTAAATAAAATACAAAAAAGTGCTGGGGATGTGGCCCATTGGTCGAGTACCCCTGAGTTCCATCCCTGGTACCAAAAAAAAAAAAGTTTGCATGGAAATAGACTATGTAATTGGGTAGGTAGGTGAGGCCAGGAAAGTTAGGGCATGTCTTATTTATTTATCCTCTTAAGTGCTTGAATGTACCTTCTTTTCTTTCTTTCTTTTTTTTTTTTTTTTTTTTTTTTTTTTTTTTTTTTTTTTTTTTTTTTTAGTTATAGAAGAACACAATACCTTTATTTTATTTTTTTATGTTATACTGAGGATCCAACCTGTGTCTCGCACATGCTAGGCAAGCACTGTATTGCTGAGCTACAACCCCAGCCCTTGAATGTACGTACCTTCTGATACTATCAATCATATTGTATATCATTTGGCAAACATTTAATAAGTACTTTCCTTATATAGGCATTGTACTAGAATCCTTCAGGGATAAAGGCATATATGTTGAATGAACGGAAGGACATCTGGTCTGTTATTAGTTCATGATACATTTATTTATCATGATACATTTATTTTAATTTAATTTTTTTGTTAGTTTTGTTTAAAGAGATGAGGTTTTGCTATGTTACCCAGGCTGCCTTTAACCTCCTGGGCTCATGTGATCCTCATGTCTCAGCCTCCCTGATAGCTGGAACTACCAGTGTGGGCCATTGTACCCGGCTTATTGTAAGGTCTTAGAAGAGGGGAAGATAATTCATGTTTAGGATGATCAACTATAGCTACATAAAAGAGGTGGGTAATTGAGGGGCTGGGGTTGTGGCTCAGCGGCAGAGCACTTGCCTCGCACGTGCGCAGCCCGGGTTCGATCCTCAGCACCACGTAAACATGAATGCATTGCATTGTGTACAACTAAAGTAAATAAATAAATATTAAAAAAAAAAAAGAGGTGGGTGATTGAATTGGACCTTTGCTTTTTTTTTTTGGTACTGGGGATTGAACTCATGACCACTGGGCCTCATCCCCAGCCCTTTTTTGTATTTTATTAGAGACAGGGTCTCACTGAGTTGCTAAGTGCCTCGCCATTGCTGAGGCTGGCTTTGAACTCACGATCCTCCTGCGTCAGCCTCCCAAGTGCTGGGATTACAGGCATGCGCCACCGCGCCCAGATCCTTTGAAATATTTTGGAAAACCATGATAGGAAGGAAGAATAGAGAGGAGTCAGATAAATATGCATAGTGGATTCTGTAGGATATATCCTTCCCAGATTTCTTTTTTTTATCTAGTAAAAGTGTAGGAGTAATATCAGCTTGTTATAAAGAAATCAAATATTGTATTAAAAAAAGTATTAGGGCTGGGGTTGTGGCTCAGCAGCAAAGCGCTCCCCTCACCGCGTGTGCGGCCCGGGTTCGAACCTCAGCACCACTTAAACATAAAATGCATTGCATTGTGTACAACCAAAGTAAATAAATAAATATTAAAAAAAAAAAGTATTAAGACCTTCCCCAGGATGACACTTTCCTGTCCCAGAGGGACCACTGATAATAGTTTGAGATGCATCCGTAAGAGTTTTCAGGGGGCTGGAGCTATGGCTCGGTGGTAGAGCGCTTGTCTAGCATGTGTGCGACCCTGGGTTTGATCCTCAGCACCACATAAATAAAGTAAAGGTATTGTATCCACCTATAACTAAAAAAAAAAAAAAAAAAAAAAGAGTTTTCAGATTCGTAGTTGGTTACCTTTTAGTTTTCTACATTAATGTGGGAAGAGGAAAAACTGAATTCTAGTCCTAAATTTAAAATTAGTACTTTTCTCATTCAGTTAGAAAAGATAGATTACAAGAAGCAGATTGTTTTGAATCTCAGCAGTTTTCTTCTTTTCTATTTATCCTCTATCCAGGGATGCTAATAAGTAACAAAATACGTAAAATTGTATACAAAGGAAAATATGAAGTTTGAAATTGATCATACCAACTGGAGAAACAGTTCCTCAATAATCAGTGACTTATTTGTTACCTCTCTATTCTGTCTGTCTTTTTTTTATTGATTGAACTCAGGACTTTGTACATGCTAGGCAAGTGCTCTACCACTGAGATACATCTTCTGCCCTCCCATTAGTCTTTCTTTCTTTCTTTTTCTTTTATTTCTCTTTTTTGGTATTAGGTATTAAAATCAGGGTTACTTGACCACGGAGCCACATCCCCAGGCCTATTTTGTATTTTTTTTTTTTTTTTTTTGTGGTACCGGGGATTGAACTCAGGGGCACTCGACCACTGGGCCACATCCCCAGCCCTTTTTTGTATTTTATTTAGAGACAGGGTCTCACTGAGTTGCTGAGTGCCTCGCCATTGCTGAGGCTGGCTTTGAACTCGCGATTCTCCTATCTCAGCCTCCCAAAGTGCTGGGATTACAGGCGTGCGCCACTGCGCCTGGCTCCTTTAGTCTTTTTGATAGGAGTCTTTAAGTGTTTTAGTCTGCTTTTTCCCTGCTGTGACTAAACGGACCCAATCAGAACAACTTAGGGGAAGAAAAGTTTATTTAAGAGCTTATGGTTTCAGAGGTCTTAGTCCATAGAAGGCTGGCTCCATTCCTTGGGGCTCGATGTGAGGCAGAACATCATGGTGGAAGAGTGTGGCAGAGGGAGGCAGCTCACATAGTGATCAGGAAGGAAAGAGAGAGACTCCACTCGCCAGATACAAAATATATACCCCAAAGCCACACCCTCAATTCCCACCTCCTCTAGCCACACCCTACCAGCCTTTAGTTACTGCTCCGTTAATCCTTATCAGAGAATTAATTCACTGATCTGGTTAAGACTCTTACAGCCCAATCATTTCTACTCTGAACCTTCTTGAGCTTCTGGGGTACACCTCACATTCAAACCATAACACTAAGCTTCTGAATTTTTCATTACTTACTCCTTTGAGAATCTGATGAAAACTATGCAGTTTTCCCCTCTCTATACAGACTTAAAAAGTTTTGCGATTTTTTTGTTTCTGGGTCTATGTATCTCTTGAAGTTCATTTAAAAAAAAATATTTATTTATTTGCTTTAGTTGTACATAATGCCTTTGTTTTTACGTGGTGCTGAGGATCGAACCCGGGCCATGCATGTGCTAGGTGAGTGCTCTACCGCTGAGCCACAATCCCAGCCCCTTGAAGTTCGTTTTTTTAAAAAATATTTTTAGTTGTAGCTGGACACAGTACCTTTATTTATTTATTTTTATGTGGTGCTGAGGATTGAACCCAGTGCCTCACACATGCTAGGCAAGTGCTCTACCACTGAGCCACATCCCCAGCCCTTGAAGTTCATTTTTTGACATTTGTTTGTTCTAACAGCCCTCTCTGAGGTTCTTTTATACCAAGGTTCCAAATCTGTGCAAAAAGTAATGGACAGGGCTGCAGTTGTAGAGCACTTATCAGTGGTATAGCACTTATCTCACTTGTCTAGCATGTGTGAAGCACTGAGTTTGATTCTCAGCACCACATATAAATAAATAAACAAAATAAAGGTCCATTGTGGGGGAAAAAAGTAATGGAGAGAGGCCTGGCATGGTGGAGCACACATGTAATTCTAGTTTCTTGGGAGACTTAAGCCGCAGGATCACAAAATGCAGGCCAGCCTCCGTAACTTAGTGAGACCCTGTATCAAAATAAAAAATAGCTGAGGATGTAGGTTAGTGGTAAAGCATCCCTGGGTTCAATTGCTAGAACAGCAACAACAAAATAAACACACACATACACACAAAGCCAATGATTAGAATGTTTGGCCCCTAAGTTTACCAGTTGAATTTGCTCAGGGCTGGCAAATAGCAAATGATGCTTGATATGGTATCCTAGTACCAAACTTTTGCCATAGGCTTGTATACTTTTTATAGCATTTGTGGCTATTTTCACATATTCCTAGTACCATTTGATCTACATGTTATTAAAAGTCAGTCTTGGGGCTGGGGTTGTGGCTCAGCGGTAGAGTGCTCGCCTACACGTGCGCAGTCTGGGTTCGATCCTCAGCACCACGTAAAAATAAACACATTGTGTACAACTAAGGCAAATAAATAAACATTTAAAAAAAAGTCAGTTTTTTCTTTTTTAAATCAGCAGTACTTAACCATTGATCTACATTCCCAGCCCTTTTTATTTTATATTTTGAGACAGGTTCTTGTGAGTTGCTTAGGGCCTTGCTAAATTGCTGAGGCTGGTTTTGAACTTGCACTCCTTCTGCCTCAGATTCCCAAATTGCTGGGATTAAAAGCATGTGCCACCATACCTGGCAAAAGTCAGAGTCTTACTTGCAGAAAATAATTAAGAAACATCACTCTAACAGCATACCAACTTAAGGTTAGCTGTGTAAATGTAGACATTGTTAATCAATGAGCACATTCTACCACCACTGTACTAAGAGCTAAGCAGAACTCAGAAGAAATCCTACTAAATGATTTTTTTTTTTTTTTTTTTGGTGGTACCGGGGATTGAACTCAGGGGCACTCGACCTCTGGGCCACATCCCCAGCCCTTTTTTTTTTTTTTTTTGTATTTTATTTAGAGACAGGGTCTCACTGAGTTGCTAAGTGCCTCGCCATTGCTGAGGCTGGCTTTGAACTCGCGATCCTCCTGCCTCAGCCTCCCAAAGTGCTGGGATTACAGGCGTGCGCCACCACGCCCGGCTCCTACTAAATGATTTTTCAGCATGTTTGCCAAATGGGTTCTTGGAGAAAAATATTGACTGACCCATTTGTGTGGTGTGGGCAGAAGCCATCTGTTGTAATTCTTGAACCCAAACAGATGGGGTCCAAACCTGTACACACTACCCATATGAGATAGTCTTTCTGGAGAACTTTGATTATTCAACAATGTTGGTAAAGAACCTGCTGTGAAGAGATCTATATCAAATGTATTGTGGAGATTAGGAAGACAGGATTCCATTTCTTAGGAAACAAAGAATTTGTAATGGCAAGATAAACCCACAAATAGATGGGAAAAGACTTGATATTTAAATAGCTATGAATTAACAATGCAAATTAACATTATGAATTGAGTACAATTTATTTATTTTTTGGGGGGCTATTAAGGATTGAAATCAGGGGCACTTGACCACTGAGCCAGATCCCAAGCCCTATTTTGTATTTATTGAGAGACAGGATTTCACTGAGTTACTTAGTGCCTCACTTTTGCTGAGGCTAGCTTTGCACTTATAATCCTCCTGCCTCAGCCTCAGCCTCTAGAGTCACTGGGATTACAGGTGTGCACCACCACGCCCAGCAAATTGAGTACAAATATTGAGTCAAGAATTATCAAAGCCGGGCGCGGTGGCGCACGCCTGTAATCCCAGCACTTGGGAGGCTGAGGCAGGAGGATCCGAGTTCAAAGCCAACCTCAGCAATGGCGAGGCACTTAGCAACTCAGTGAGACCCTGTCTCTAATAAAATACAAAAAAAAAAGGGCTGGGGATGTGGCCCAGTGGTCGAGTGTCCCTGAGTTCAATCCCCAGTACAAAAAAAAAAAAAAAAAAAAAAAAAAAAAAAAAAAAGAATTATCAAAGTAGATTAGGGTAAATTAGTATAAATTTTCCAGTGATTATGAATTAAAATGTGTATATGAAGCTGGGTTTAATGACATATACCTCTAATGCCAGCTTCTTAGGAGGGTGAGGACTGCAGGAAGATTGCAAGTTCGAGGCCAGCCAGGGCAACATAGCAAGACCCTGTTTCTAGAAAAGGGAAAACAAGAAATAAGTATGTATAAGCCAAGCATAGTGGTAGCATCTGTGATCCCATCTACTTGGGAAACTGAGGTGGAAGGATTCCTTGAGCCCATGAATTCAAGGCTAGCATGGGCAACGTAGTGGATACTATAGAAAAGAAAAAAAAAGTGTGTATTTATTTTTTTAACAGAAGAGGCTCATTTCATATTATAAAATATTGTGGAAGGGTAGAAAGTGAAAAAGCTTTTTTATTTTTCATTCTTTGTTAATTTCATGTGTTTTTTGATATTCTTTGTGTTCATTTAAGCACACATTTCTCTCAGGTGAGAAAGTTTTTCACACAAAGAATATCATTATACCTATTCATCTGCAACTTGTTCCTTTCACTTAATGATATAATTTAGATTTTTTTCATCATAATACATAGAAATTTCTTCTCCTGTTTAATTGACAAATAGTTGTTATGAATTTAATTCTTTTCTTTTTGGTAGTTTGTTTCTTTGTTTTAAATTCATTTCCTTAGTTGCAGTAGCCATATTTCAAGTTTCGAAAATCACATGTGGCTAGTGGCTGTCATATTGCACAGTGTATGTGTAGACCATTTCCATCTTTGCAGAAAGTTTTGTTAGAAAAACTGATCTAAAGTTGTCTGGGAAAAATACCACCTCAAATTCTGTAATATAGGGCTGGGGATGTAGCTTGTGGTAGAGCACTTGCCTAAGCATGTGCCAGCCCCTGGGTTCAATTCCTAGCAGTGAAAAGAAGAAAAAATCTATAATGTAATGACTCCACAGTTTTTATTACGGAATTGAAAAGAAACTGGGCGTAGTGGTGCCCAGCTGTAGTCATGGCTGTTTGAGAGACTAAAGAAGGAGGATCACTTGAGCATAGGAGTTAAGAGTTTGAGGAACACAGTGAGATGCCAGTGTGGAAAAAAAGAAACTGAAAAGACATCATAATGTTAACATTAAAGAATTATGGGCGGCTGGGGTTGTGGCTCAGCGGTAGAGCGTTTGCCTAGCCCGTGCGCGGCCCGGGTGTTGCCGCCTGAAGCGCTTGGAGCAACGGAGCCGCGGGAAAAACTTCAGAAGCAAACTGGAGACAAACAGCTTTTTATTCTGATAACTTTTCTCTCTGGTTCTAACAACGACTAACACACGCCAAACACACCACTAAAATGGCGCTGACCCGATCAGCAATTTCGGCCAAGTCACTCGAGATCCCGTAACAACGTGAGACTACGGGAGGCGACAATGCCCAAATCTCCACGGCTCATAGTCAACCGCAATTCAAGTCAATCCCCAAACAGGGCTCCTGCACCCGGGTTCGATCCTCAGCACCACGTACAAATAAAAAACCTATTGTGTACAACCAAAGCAAATAAATAAATATTAAAAAAAAAGAATTATGGGGACTGGGAATTTAGCTCAGCAATAGAGAGCTTGCCTAGTGTGTATAAGGCCTTGGGTTCCATCCCCAGCACTAAAAAAAAGAAAAAGAAAAATATCAGGCACAGTAGCACAGTAATCCCAGTGACTTAGGAGGCTGAGATAGGAAGATCACAAATTTGATGCCACCTTGAGCAACCTAGTGAGACCCTGTCTCAAAATTTAAAAGTAAACAAATAAATAAATACAAAGCTAGGGAAGTAGCTAAGTAGTAGAATGCCCCTGGGTTTAGTCCCCAGTACTGCAAAAAATCAATCAATGAATAAAAGAAAATTAGGAAGAAAACCACCTGTATTTCCAGTATTTCTACTACCCTAGCATAACATTTATTATTTTTGTACATTTTTATTTATTTATGATTTTTATCATTGCAGATATATAGTTTTCATACTTATTGTTATTATGTATGCATGACATTGTGCTCTACTGTCATGCATATATTGAGCATTTATAGAATGGTATATGTTCACATTTTTTATCACACCAAGATATTATAATTACATAGCCACTCCCTAATTGTTGAGAATTTATGCCATTCCTTTTTTTCCATTATCAATAGTGTAAAAATAGCTGGGCGTGGTGGTGCACGCCTATAATCCCAGCACTTGGGAGGCTGAGGCAGAAGGATCACGAGTTCAAAGCCAGCCTCAGCAATGGAGAGGCACTTAGCAACTCAGTGAGACCCTGTCTCTAATAAAATACAAAAAAGGGCTGGGGATATGACCCAGTGGTTGAGTGCCCCTGAATTCAATACCTGGTGCACCCCCCCCCCCCCCCAAAAAAAAAAAGAAAAGTGTAAAAATAGCTTTTACAAAAAGAACTTTTTTTTTGCCGGAGACCAGCTCCGGTAAGGAGGGGGAAGAAGTCGGCGAAAGGATGAGAGAGAAACCACACAGCACACAAGTCTGGAGCCTTAACTTTAACTTTACTTTTTTTTACCTGAGTTTTTATAGCCCAGACAGCACAGTCTTTTACATTACAGCTTTTGAGGTTACATTAAAGAATTTCAGAGTTATACATTCTGAGGGAAACAGGATATTTTTCTAAGTACATATTACTGATTAATTCTATCTAAAGACGCAGGAAAAAGCATACATTGATCAATCTTAAATGTCAAGAACAATTGTATAGTAATACAAAACATGCTTTTACCTAAACCTATTCCCGTAACCCCTTAAGTCCAGTCATAATTTCTCACAGCTAGATTGCTCCAATATATCATAGCTAAACCTTAACTGAACTCAACTTACTATTGTTTCCTATAATAACTTTGTTTTGAACTAGAAAGAAGGAAGTATAGTTATTATTCGGAAATTAGGCTAACAGGTGTTTTTCCCTTGATCAAGTGTCAGATCTAAAGGGTCTCTACCATGGAAAACTTATATCAATATATCTTAAACTAATATCCTAAACTTACTTAAAATAAAAGAATCCTTATCAATCACAAGAAAGCCTTGTAACTATAACTTAAAACCTTATAACTATAACTTAGAAAAGTCTGAACTATGGGGCACAGCAAGAGCCACAAGTTTAATCATTACTTAACAGCCTTATGTCTAATTATAAACCTGTTTTACTCGTGTACTAAAGAATTTGCTATAGAGCTCCTGGCTCAGACTCCACAGTGTAAATTTGTGTGGTCAGATTTATGCTTAATAGCTAACTTATGAGCCCCTAGTGGTCACACAGAAACACAGTAAGAATAGGGAGATAGAATTAACCATCGCGGCACCATTTTTGTGTTACATCGTTCCTTAGAAGAGGGAAAGATGCCTTGCTTTCTCTCCCTATTTTATCAGACAAGGAGCTTTGCTCACTTGTCACAAGGAAGATGTCACTTTTTTTTTTAATGGTACTTTGGATTGAACGCAAAGCTTCACACATGGCAGGCAAGTATTCTACCACTGAGCTGTATCTCCAACCCTTTTTAGTAATTTATTTTATTTTAAAATTTTAATTTTGAGACAGAGTCTCACTTAGTTGATGAGGGTGGCCTCAAACCTAGGACCCTCCTGCCTCAGCCTCCTGAGATTATAGGCATGTGCCACTGCATCCAGCTAAAAAGTACTATTTTTGAAAAACAGAATGTGATGTCAAGTGGGTTCGTTGGCAAATTCAAAGAATGAGATCCACAGACAAGTGGACAAGTGAAGAGTAGAATAGCAAGATTAATTCAAAGCAGAAAATGTTCCCATAGGAAAAAAGCACACTCATACATTGCTAGTGGGACTAAAAAATGGTGCAGTCAATATGGAAAGCAGTATGGAGATTCCTTGGGAAACTGGGAATCGAACCACCTTATGACCCATCCCACTCCTGGGTCTATTCCCAAAGGACTTAAAAACAGCATACTACAGGGACACAGCCACATCAATGTTTGTAGTAGCACAGTTCACAATAGCTAGACTGTGGAATCAGCCTAGATGCCCTTCAGTAGATGAATTGATAAAGAAAATGTGGGGGGCGGGGGTTGTGGCTCAGTGGCAGAGCGCCCGCCTTGCACGTGCGCGGCCCGGGTTCGATCCTCAGCACCACGTAAACATAAATGCATGGTATTGTGTACAACTAAAGTAAATAAATATTTTTTTAAAAATGTGGTATATATACACAATGGAATATTACTCAGCAATAAAAGAGAATAAAATAATGGCATTCACAGGTAAATGGATGAAATTGGAGAATATAATGCTAAGTTATATTAAATTAGCCAATCCCAAAAATCCAAATGCCGAATGTTTTGATATAAGGAGGCTGATTCACAGTGGGGTTGGGACAGGGAGCATAGGAGGATTAGAGGAACACTAGAAAGGTCAATGGGGAGGGAGGGGCAGGGAGGGGGCAAGGGGGTAAAAAGAAAAAAAAGAAGATGGTAGAATGAGATGGATATCATTACCCTAAGTGCATGTATGAAGACAGGAATGGTGTGAATATGCTTTGTATACAACCAGAGAGATGAAAACATGTGCTCTATATGTATATTTTAAATTGTAATGCATTCTACTGTCATATACAACAACTTGGATTAAAAAACAAATAAGGAGGCTGGCTCAGTGGTAGAGCGCTTGCCTAGCATGTATGAGGCACTGGGTTCGATTCTCAGCACCACATATTAAAAAAAAAAAGGTCCATTGACAACTAAAGAATAAAATAAATAAATAAATAAATAAGAAAGAAAGAAAGAAAGAAAAGGCTCCCACAGTACAGGAGTGATTCTGAGGGAAGGTATTGTCTAGGGGGTATGTCTTCTGTCTAGGGCGTTTTATGGGCTCGATCTGTCTCTATAGATGATTGGTTGGATGACATGTAAATATAGGATTCAGAAAGGGCCAATCAATTCTATTTTGTCTTCAGCTAATCTGGAGAGGTAGTTTCTTTCTTTCTTTCTTCTTCTTCTTCTTCTTTTTTTTTTTTATTTTTTAGTTGTTGATGGACCTTTATTTTATTTGCTTATTTATATGTGATGCTGGGAATCGAACCCAGTGCCTCACATGTTGAGAGGCAAGTGCTTTACCACTGAACTACAACTCTAGCCCCTGGAGAGAGTAGTTTCTGAGCCTTTATTAGCATAACAGTGGGGGTGAGGGTTTGTTGGCACAAGAGCAAGTGTTTTAGAGAACATTTTGTGGTAAGTCATTGCTAGGGGTAGTTAAGGAAATACCCTTGTGGTAGGAAAAGGTGGGGTCTGAAGCTTGATTTCCTAATCATGTTTTCCTCCTTTTCTTCTCTGAGACCCTTTCCCTAGGTGCCTATGGGTGGTCTATCTTTCTGTGTCTCATTTTCATGTGATGCACTACTCAAAATGGGATTATCAGCTTTTTGTCTTTTGCTGGATATTGATAGTCTTACGTTTGTTTTGAAAGGAGGGACAGAACCTGGCTTATTGGAGAAAGTAGGTGAGATGACAGCTGTGGGAAATTATCTGTGCAGAGGCACTGAGGAGAAAACCAGTTCTTCAAAAGTTAAAAAATGTACATGCTTCATTGGAACAGATTCTTATGGTGCTGAAAATACTAAGATTTTAGATGGTAGAATGAATCGGACATTACTTTCCTATTTTCATATATGAATACATGACCTATGTGATTCCACATCATGTACAACCACAAGAATGGGAAGTTATACTCCATGTATGTATAATATGTCAAAGTATACTCTACTGTCATGTATAACTAAAAAGAATAAATAAAAAATCATTTAAAAAAGAAAATACTAAGATTTTATTTGTAATATGAGTTCAGAATTTGGGAATAAGTGTCTAAAACATTTTTCCCCCTAGATGAAGCAGATGATGATGATGATCCAGAATATAATTTTCTAGAAGATCTTGATGAACCAGATATACAGAGGATTTCCGTACTGACCGGGCAGTGAGAATTACCAGTGAGTCTGTTTATCAAGTCCTGGTTTTGTCTATTCTACATCTATATTTGTTTATTTTGTAGATTTTTGTTGGTGAAATTTGTAGCATGTCTAAGTTAAGACATTTAAGTTTCCTCTACTTGTTTATTTCTGTAATTCTTTAAATTTATGTATGTGTTCAGAATGCTATAATTTATTTTTACATCCCATAGTGATGTATTGAGTTCTTACTATTTGGCAAAGATTGTAGTTGGAATACCAAGAAAAATTTGAACACAGTCTTGCCCTGTGAGAGATTAGTCAAGGGATACAAACAGAAAGAATTTCAATATACGTGATAGGTTCTAAACAGGTTGAGTATAAAGTATGCTAGTCACCTAAAGAGTTTGTCACCTCCTGGAGTATGGTATGGAATAGGGTAGGAGGTTTAGGAAAGGATTCACAATATGAAACGTTTTAGCTAAGCTTTGAAGGAGGTATGAAAGATTTTTGATGATTGGGAACAGAGAGGGATAATGCAAATTCAAGAGCATCTGCAAACCACAAAATTATAAAGCATCAAAAAATGTATTTAGAAAATACATTGTTTGGTGGAGTTGTGAGTGAGTAGTAGTACTAAACATAAGTAGTGTTCAGATCATGGGGGAGTTTTAAGTAGAAAATCAATAGGAATTAATTTGGATTTTAGAAAGATCAAACTGGTATTTGATTTAATATTAATTTAATGTACTTGATGGGTAAAATCAATATATTAAACTGGTCTGAGGACATAGGCCCAGATAAATTCCATAGCAGATCACTTTTGCCATAATCTGCTACAAGACTGTAGTATGGAAAACAATTTTGATAACTTTGAGTAATTTGTTTAAAAAATTGCATCATTGACTAGTATTCCAGTCGTGGAAAATTTATATTTCAGAAATCATTGATTTTTACTTGGAAGGTTGAGGTGGAAGATCACTTGAGTTTAAGAGTTGAAGATGGGTCTGGGTAACATAGTGGGACCCTGTATTTAAAAAAAAATTATTGATTTTTACGAAGGGTCTACAGATCCCTGTGCTGGAGTAGTATGTACAGTGTGGAGAAAGCAAGGTGTTAGCTCCTGACAAAGTTGTAGAGAGATGTTTTTTAGGCCTCTAAAAATATTTACTATGTATCTAAATAATACAATTTATTTCCTACAGTACTTTAGACTTAACTTTCTATTTTAGTGCTTTTGAGATTAAAATACCATCTCCTTTATGAAGATCTTCTATTTGTTTTGGTAAATTGTCCAAATTATCTAATGTAGCAATTAAGTTTAGAGGAGCAGGGCTTAGTGGCACACAACTGTATTCACAGCAACTCCGGAGCCTGAGGCAGAAGGATTGCAAGTTTGAGCCTGGCCAATTTAGTGAGAACATGTCTCACTAAAAAAGGGCTGGGGAGGGCTGGGGTTGTGGCTCAGTGGTGGAGCACTTGCCTAGCACATTTCAGGCCCTGAGTTTGATCATCAGCACCACATTAAAAATAATATTTGCCGGAGCTGGGGTGGTAGCTCAGCGGCAGAGCGCTCGCCTTGCACGTGCGTGGCCCGGGTTCGATCCTCAGCACGATGTAAACATAAATGCATTCCATTGTGTACAACTAAAGTAAATAAATAAATATTTAAAAAAATAATAATAATATTTGCCGGGCGTGGTGGCGCACGCCTGTAATCCCAGCACTTTGGGAGGCTGAGGCAGGAGGATCACGAGTTCAAAGCCAGCCTCAGCAATGGTGAAGCACTTAGCACCTCAGTGAGACCCTGTCTCTAATAAAAATATAAAAAAGGGCTGGGGATGTGGCCCAGTGGTCGAGTGCCCCTGAGTTCAATCCCCGGTACCAAAAAAAAAAAAATTTTTTTTAAAAAATAATAATGGTATTGTGTCCATCTACAACTAAAAAAAAAAAGAATGCTGGAAATGTAACTCAGTGGTAGAATGCTTGCCTAAACATGTGGGGAGGCTCTGGGTTCAATCTCTTGTACTGCAAGAAAAAAAAAAAAAGTTAAAGGAAGCATTGAAAAGAAAGCACCAGAAGTCAAAGAGATATGTAGAATTAAAAGGCTGGAGGATTTACACTTTAAGAAAACATTGAAGGAAGGACTAGGAAAGCACAAGAAAATGTAGTGTCATAGAAGACAAGGGAAGAATCTTTTAAGAAGGAAGAGCCTGCCTGTAGTGTCATTTGCAGGTAAGGATATATTTTCTGCTTGAAGCAGAAAAGTAGGCTATCTTATTTATGTCCATCTGTCAGCCTGGAACATACTTGTTTTCTCTTTTTGTTTATCTACTGTTACTTTTTGTTTTTTGTTTTTTTTTTTTTTTTGGTACCAGGGATTAAACTCAGGGGCACTCAACCACTGGGCCACATCTCCAGCCCTTTTTTGTATTTTATTAGAGACAGGGTCTCACTGAGTTGCTAATTGCCTCGCCATTGCTGAGGCTGGCTTTGAACTCCTTGCACGTGCGTGGCCCGGGTTCGATCCTCAGCACGATGTAAACATAAATGCATTCCATTGTGTACAACTAAAGTAAATAAATAAATATTTAAAAATAATAATAATAATATTTGCCGGGCGTGGTGGCGCACGCCTGTAATCCCAGCACTTTGGGAGGCTGAGGCAGGAGGATCACGAGTTCAAAGCCAGCCTCAGCAATGGTGAAGCACTTAGCACCTCAGTGAGACCCTGTCTCTAATAAAAATATAAAAAAGGGCTGGGGATGTGGCCCAGTGGTCGAGTGCCCCTGAGTTCAATCCCCGGTACCAAAAAAAAAAAATTTTTTTTTAAAAAATAATAATGGTATTGTGTCCATCTACAACTAAAAAAAAAAAGAATGCTGGAAATGTAACTCAGTGGTAGAATGCTTGCCTAAACATGTGGGGAGGCTCTGGGTTCAATCTCTTGTACTGCAAGAAAAAAAAAAAGTTAAAGGAAGCATTGAAAAGAAAGCACCAGAAGTCAAAGAGATATGTAGAATTAAAAGGCTGGAGGATTTACACTTTAAGAAAACATTGAAGGAAGGACTAGGAAAGCACAAGAAAATGTAGTGTCATAGAAGACAAGGGAAGAATCTTTTAAGAAGGAAGAGCCTGCCTGTAGTGTCATTTGCAGGTAAGGATATATTTTCTGCTTGAAGCAGAAAAGTAGGCTATCTTATTTATGTCCATCTGTCAGCCTGGAACATACTTGTTTTCTCTTTTTGTTTATCTACTGTTACTTTTTGTTTTTGTTTTTTTTTTTTTTTTTTGGTACCAGGGATTAAACTCAGGGGCACTCAACCACTGGGCCACATCTCCAGCCCTTTTTTGTATTTTATTAGAGACAGGGTCTCACTGAGTTGCTAATTGCCTCGCCATTGCTGAGGCTGGCTTTGAACTCGAGATCCTCCTGCCTCAGCCTCCCAAAGTGCTGGGATTACAGGCGTGCGCCACCGTGCCCGGCTACTGTTACTTCTGTTTAATATAATTTCTTAGTGACACTCTCTTCAATTAGAATTGATCATCTTGCTTTGCACTCCCATACCACTTTTTTATGTCCTTTATATACTCATTGCTCTGGTAATTACTTATTTAGCATTTGTCTTTTTCCCCTAGCCTGGGAGCTTCTCAAGGGCTGTATGTTATTTACTGCTGTAGAGTTGATATTTAGCACAGTGCTGGCAATATTTGCCAGTCAAGTAAGGAACTTTTTTGAGATCCCTGAATGAAGAGCCATTTTTCTAGTGAGAATTCTGTGAAAACTGGGATAAATTTAAATTTTCTTCCTACTCTTTATCATAAAGCAAATGTGACATTGTGATATTGTTCAATTATAATCCCTTTAAGAGGATTTATTCTTGTATGGATGACTAAAATAATAACAATGATAAAAAAGCATAAAATCATGGTTTAAAAAGTCCTAGCGGGGCAGGGATTGTGGCTCAGTGGTAGAGCCTAGCATGTGCATGGCCTGGGTTCAATTCTCAGCACCATGTAAAAATAAATAAAGGCATTGTGTACAACTAAATAAATATTAAAAAAAAAAAAAAAAAGCCCTATGGGGCTGCCGGGCGTGGTGGCGCACGCCTGTAATCCCAACATTTGGGAGGCTGAGGCAGGAGGATTGCAAGGTCAAAGCCAGCCTCAGCAATGGTGAGGCACTTAGCAACTCAGTGAGACCCTGTCTCTAATAAAATACAAAAAAGGACTGGGGATGTGGCCCAGTGGTTGAGTACCCCTGAGTTCAATCCCAGGTACCAAAAAAAAAAAAAAAAAAAAAAAAAAAGCTCCATGGGGCCATATATATTTTTTCCCACTTGAGAGTTTATTGATAATTTTTTAAAAAATATATATTTATTTGTTTTAGTTGTACACAATGCCTTTATTCTTACATGGTGCTGAGGATTGAACCTGGGTCACACACATGCTAGCTAGGCAAGTGCACTACTGCTGGGCCACAACCCCAGCCCTGATAATTTTTTGATATGACCTTTAGTCTCTGTATATCTTCAGTGATAGGGAGCACATCACTTTTGCAAATAGAGTGTGTTCTAGTCTGAACAACTGCTCAATTAACATTTTCTCTATTGAACCACATCTGCCTTTAGTATTCTTCCTGTTTGTTGCAACAAAACGTGATTTATTCCCAAATGTGCATACTAAAAGGTGCTTCTTTAGCTACTTGGGAGGCTGAGGCAGGAGGATTGCAAGCCCTGACAACTTTGCAAGGTCTAGTCTCAAAAGTAAAAAAAAAAAAAAAAAAAAAATGGTGGCAGTGGGGGGTGGGTCTGTGGATGTAGCTCAGTAGTACAGCATGCGTAGAATGTGCAAGATCCTGCGCTCAATCTCTTATAACACACACACACACACACACACACAAACTCTCTCTCTCTCTCTCTCTCAAACACAAAGATGTTTCTTTTCCTAAGTGTTTTTTTTTTTTTTTTTTTTTTTTTTGTGGTACTGGGGATTGAACTCAGGGGCACTCGACCACTGGGTCACATCCCCAGCCCTTTTTTGTATTTTATTTAGAGACAGGGTCTCACTGAGTTGTTAAGTGCCTCGCCATTGCTGAGGCTGGCTTTGAACTCGCGATCCTCCTGCCTCAGCCTCCCAAAGTGCTGGGATTACAGGCGTGCGCCACCGCGCCTGGCTTCCTAAGTGTTTTTTTTCCTATGTAAAACATGCCAAGTTTCATCAGTTCTCCAAAGGACATAGTGTTCAGACCTCTCACCATCCATGTAGCTTTCTCTGGATTCTACCCTTAACTTTTTTTTTTTTTAAACTTCTCCATTACATGTTATTATGAAATGATTTATTTATTTATGGTACTAGGAATTGAATCCAGGGTTACTTAGCCACTGAGCCACATCCCCAGCCCTTTTGATATTTTATTTAGAGACAGGGTCTTGCTGAGTTGCTTAGGGCCTTGCTAAGTTCCTGAGGCTGGCTTTGAACTTGCACTCCTCCTGCCTCAGCCTCCCAGGCTGCTGGGATTACAGGCATGCACAACCATGCCTGGCTGAAATTATTTAAACATGAGAAGAATTGGAAGAATTGCATAGTGAACATGTTTTAATATAAATGCTTTAGTATAGCTATAAAGAATGAATAAGTAGAACCCCCCCCTTTTTTTAATATTTATTTATTTGCTTTAGTTGTACACAATGTGTTTATTTGTATGTGGTGCTGAGGATTGAACCTGGGCTGCGCATGTGCTAGGCGAACGCTCTATCGCTGAGCCACAACCCCAGCCCGGAAAACCTTTTCTTAAAGAAAATATTTTTAGTTGTAGATTAATACAGTATCTTTATTTTATGTATTTATTTATTTTTTAAAGTTTATTTTAATTAGGTATTTGTGTATTTATTTTTATGTGGTGGTGAGGATCGAACCCAGTGCCTTACCCATGCAAGGCAGTGCTGCACCACTGAGCTACAACTCCAGCCCCTGGGGGTAGGGGAGGACTTTTAATATGCATTTGTTTTATCATGCAGCTGTCCATTTTCCTCTATCCATCTGTGAATTCATCTTTTTAAAAATGCATTTCAAGCTGGGTGCGGTGGCGCACGCCTGTAATCCCAGCACTTTGGGAGGCTGAGGCAGGAGGATTGCGAGTTCAAAGCCAGCCTCAGCAATGGTGAGGCACTTAGCAACTCAGTGAGACCCTGTCTCTAATAAAATACAAAAAAGGGCTGGGGATGTGGCCCAGTGGTCAAGTGCCCCTGAGTTCAATCCCCGGTACCACACACACACACACACACACACACACACACACACACACAAAAAGCATTTCAGAGTGAGTTATACTTTGCTTTTAAGCACTTCTCCACACCCATAGTCCCAGCAACTCAAAGGCTTAGACATGAGGATTGTAAGTTCAAGGCAGCCTCAGCAACTTAATGAGGCCCTAAGTAACTCAGTGAAACTATCTCAAAATGAAAAAAGTAACAATAAAAAGGACTGGGATGTGGCTTGATGGTAACGCCAAAAAAAAAAAAAAAAAAAAAAAAAGAAAAAGACATAAGTCTCCAATAGGGTGTCATAGGATGCATCTTTTTTTTTTAATATTTATTTATTTATTTGCTTTAGTTGTACACAATGCGTTTATTTTTACGTGGTGCTGAGGATCGAACCCAGGCCACGTACGTGCGAGGTGAGTGCTCTACCGCTGAGCCACAGTACCAGCCCAGGATGCATCTTTGAACCAATCCCCAGTACCAAATAAGAAAACAACAACAACAACAACAAAAAAATTCTCCTGTGTGTCATGAACTAGAGCTCAATATTTGTTTATGATTTCTCATTTACGTATATTTATATACAATGCATTACACATTTCTTAAGTAGACCATTTAGTGAATTTTGTGTAAATCAAATTCTTATCAGGACATAGAATAATCACTGTAGAAAGTGCCCTCATCACCCTTCTAAGTCAGTCATACCCACTGCCTCCTTTTCTACTTTTTTTTTTTTTATCACAACTTCATATAAATGAAATCATGTGCTCTATGTTTGAGGCTTCTTTCACTCAGTATATTTTTTTTAAGATTCTTTCATAGCATATGTTATTAGTTTGTTCCCTTTTATTCAACAGAATTTCATGTATAAATATACAACAGTTTATCTACTTTTGTATTGCTAGACATGTGGATTCTTTTCAGTTTTTGGCTATCATTAATATATCTGCTCTCGGGGGCTGGGTTTGTGGCTCAGCGGCAGAGCGCTTGCCTAGCACGTTCGCGGCCTGGGTTTGATCCTCAGCACCACGTAAAAAACGAGGGCATTGTATACAACTAAAACAAATAAATAAATATTAAAAAATATATATATCTGCTCTGAACTTTCTTGTGTTGGTTTTTGTGCTTATATGTTTAATTTCTCCTGGGTCAGTTATTTAGGTGTGGAATCAGTAAATCCTTGGTAGTTACATACTTAGTTTTATAAGAAATTTCCAGATCATTTTCCAAATCAGTTTTCCATTTTATATTATTATTAGAGTTCTAGTTTTCCACACCCTCACCAAAGTTTTTTTTTAATTTTAAAATTATTTTTAGTTTTTGTTACTTAGTATTAAACATTTTTTTTCCGTAAACATTTGGATTTTAACCTTTTCTTTTTTTCCAATGCTGGGAATTGAACCCAGGACCTCATACATGCTAGGCAAGTGCTATACCACAGAACTATGTCCCTAGCAGTTTTACACTTTTTTATGCTCTCTGAAGAAGGACTTTTATTGATCAGTGTCTACTAGCTGTGGTCCAAGGCTCTGCTGTAGTTAGTGATATGCTTGCCTTCTTGGATATCAGCAACATTTTGGTGCAGCTGTATTACACTGACCTTGAAGTAAACCAAACTTTTAGGTCTTTTTCAGACTAATTGTTTTTAAACCATGTCAACTTTTTATGTACTTAAGAAATTGACTTTTTAAAATCCTAAATTTAGGACTTTAAGTTTATCCCCAAACATTCTATTTAGGTGATTTGAGAATATAGATTTTTTTTTTTTTTTTTTTTTTTTTTTTTTTTTTTTTTTTTTTTTTTGTACTGGGGATTGAACTCAGCAGCACTAGACCATGGGCCACATCCCCAGCCCTTTTTTGTATTTTATTAGAGACAGGGTCTCACTGAGTTGCTAAGTGCCTCGCCATTGCCTTGGCTTTGAACTCGCGATCCTCCTGCCTGCCTCCCAAAGTGCTGGGATTACAGGCGTGCGCCACCGCGCCCGGCTAGAATATAGATTTTTGAATCTGTGATTAGTTGGATTGGCATTTCCTTTAGCTTCCTGTCATCTACAGATTTAATAAGTGTGTTTTCTGAATCTTCTAAGTCATAGATGTAGTTGCTGAATGGTTTAGGTTCAAAGATGCATCCTATGACACCCTATTGGAGACTTATGTGTTTTTTTTTTTTTTTTTGGCATTACTGGGGATTGAACCCAGAAACACTCTGCCACTGAGCTGTATTTCCAGTCATATTTATTTATCTTTCTATCTATCTATTTGATTTGTTTGTAGTTGTAGATAGAGACAGTATACATTTTATTTATTTTATTTTTTTTTAAATATTTGTTTTAGTTGTACACAATGCCTTTATTTTTACGTGGTGCTGATGATTGAACCTGGGCTGCGCATGTGCTAGGTGAGCACTCTACCGCTAAGCCACAATCACAGCCCTTATTTGTTTATTTTTATGTGGTGCTAAGGATCGAACCCAGTGCCTCACAGTTGCTAGGCAAGCACTCTGCCACTGAGCTACAGCCCCATCCTTTATTTATTTATTTATTTATTGGTACAGGGATTGAACCCAGGGATACTCGACCACTGGGCCACATCCCCAGCCCTTTTTTGTATTTTATTTAGAGACAGGGTCTCACTGAGTTGCTAAGTGCCTCGCCATTGCTGAGGCTAGCTTTGAACTCGCGATCTTCCTGCCTCAGCCTCCCAAGTGCTGGGATTACAGGCATGTGCCACCGTGCCCGACCCCTTATTTATTTTTAATTTTGAGACAGGGTCTCACCAAGTTGCCCAGGCTGGCCTCAAACTTGTGATTTTCCTGCCTCAATTTTCCTAGTATCCTGGATTATAGGTATTCTGGGATTACAGGTATGCGCCACTGGGCCCTGTAAGACTTGCTTCTTGATTCCAGTCAGTGCTGTATGTTTAAACAGGCCAACCATCTATGAATGTATCTAATTGTAAAATCATCCAGGTCAGATTTTCTGATGTCTTCTCACTAAAATTTAAGCTTCGTGAAAGGAGAACGTTCTCTCTTATTCTCTTCTGTATCCTAAATATCTTGAACAGGTAGTG
Organism: Tamias sibiricus; assembly: GCA_025594165.1. Classification (NCBI taxonomy): domain Eukaryota; kingdom Metazoa; phylum Chordata; class Mammalia; order Rodentia; family Sciuridae; genus Tamias; species Tamias sibiricus. The sequence continues at coordinate 118,935,370 of CM046658.1, read as the reverse complement.
TAGTTGTTGTTCCGTAAGTGTTTTTGATTTGAATGAATGAAGTAAACAGATGAGGATTTTGTTAGATGCCTTGTTGGAAATAGCATCCATTGTCTCCATAGAGTTTCCCTTATTGCAAAGTGAAAATAATTTCTGCCAACAACATACTTTTTGGATTTTTCACAGAAAAGGAAGTGAATGAACTGATGGAAGAACTGTTTGAAACTGTGAGTAATGATCCTTGAGTGAGAACATGGGATGGCAAAAGTAGATTCTCGGGAGTGTAGGACAGGGGGTTGGTTGGCAGTACCCTGTCTTGGCTCAGCCATTGAAGGGGAAGGAATTGCTAGCGTGTGTGTGTTTGCATGCATGCATGTGGAGATAAGGAGGTGGGGGCAGCTGTGTTAAGAATCCAACTCCTTGGACTCCATATGCTAATTCTTTTCTTTCTCCCCTACACCTATCTGGGGGTAGTGTATATATATATATATATATATATATAAGATATATATATATATATATTTTCATTGATTTCCAAATGTTTTAAATTTTTAGGGTTGGGGGCATAGTGGGACTGGCAGGAATGGGGAAAGGAGGGAGAGTAGTAACAGAAGAACAGAAAGAGGATTTGGAGATGAAAAAGAGGATTTACAAGGAGTTAAAGAACAAAGTGTGGAGGAAGTGGTGGAGTTAGTTCTAGATAATTGCCTGTGTGTCAGTGGGGAAATTGAAGGCCTGAATGTCACTTTTAAAGAACTAGATTTTCTGAGTATGGCCAACATAGAATTAAGTTCCCTGGCCCAATTTATCAGCTTACATAAACTTTGAAAGTTGGAACTTAGTGACAATTTAATTTCTGGAGGCTTGGAAGTCCGGGCAGAAACATGTCCAAATCTTATCTACCTCAGTCTGAGTGGAAACAAAATCAAACATCTTAGTATAGTAGAAGCTCGGCAAAACATTAAAAATTTGAAAGGTTTCAACTTGTTTAACCCTGAGATCACAAACCTGGAAGATTATAGAGAAAATATTTCTGAACTGCTACAATATGTTACATGCTTAGATAGATTTGGTCAGGAGAGTGACAAAGTACCAGACTCAGAAGAGGAAGGTGAATAGGATGGAGATGAAGAAGATGGAGCTGGTTCACCTGAAGAATATGAGAAAGAAGAGGAAAATGAGGAGGTGGATGAAGATGTAGCAGACCCAGAATTGGGAGAGGGAGAAGAGGAAATGGACCTTTCATATTTAATGAAGGAATTCAGGATGAAGATGATGATGACTATTTTGAAGAAGGGGAAGAGGAGGAAGAAGAAGGTCTTCTGGGGGAGAAGAGGAAATGAGATATTAAAGATGATGGATAGGAAAAGATAACTAGATCATTCTAAGATGAAATTCCCTAATGTTCCTGGGTGTGCAACATAGTGGTTACATCTTTATTTTTTCATGTACAATAGCTATCACTACAGAAGATAACAATGTGTAATGCATTATAGAAAAAGTGTGATTTTACTATTTTTGTTTATCATTCCGAGTAAGATTTACTGGTCTACTGATAATATTGTATGTAGAGAAAAATTTTTATCAGTCCTTCTCTTCATTAAGAAATTCTTGGGCTGGGGTTGTAGCTCAGTGGCAGAGCGCTTGCCTAGCATGTATGAGACACTGGGTTCGATCCTTAGCACCACATAAAAATAAATAAATAAAATAAAGGGCAATCTGTCCATCTACAACTACAAAAAATTTAAAAAAAATTTTTTTTCTAGTGGAGATTCAAGATAGTGGATTAGAGGAAGGCTGCATTCCTAGTTGCTGCATGACTTAGGATTCAAGCAGCAGGTGTACTGCTTTTCAGCGAGGTGGGTGAAAGAGTGATTTCACTAAAATTCAATATTGGACAGTCAGAGCACCCTAGAGACTCAGAAATTTGAGTACATTAAACAAAGAAGATGGGGCTGGGATTGTGGCTCAGTGGTAGAGCGCTCGCCTGGCATGTGGGCGACCCGGGTTCGATCCTCAGCACCGCGTACAAATAAAATGCATTGAATAAAATGCATTGTGTACAACTAAAAGCAAATAAAAAAAAAAAAAAAAAAGAAGAAAGAGTAAATTAGAGCGGAACGCTTTGTGGCAGTGCCAGCAGTAGCAGCACCAGCGCTGGTTCACAGAGGGGAGGGATAACATAGGGAGAAGCACAGTGGACAGCTTTAGCATGGAAAAAACCTGTGGATCAGAAAAGCAGCCTGAACTTAACTGATCCAGAGGCTGCACTGTGAACTGGTGTTTGAAAAGTGCTCTCTATTCTTGACTGGCCTCAGATGGCTGTGGTGGCAGCCATTTTGAGATGATTCACTGCAGCTACTGCTGCGGGAGCTGGGAGATCATAGTAAACCTTGCCATACTGTTCGGGCAAGCACCTACCAGTCAGCCTAGGGTGTACTTGGCAGAACACGAATAAAACAGGCACAGAGAAGATTGTGCCCTGGGGGATTCAAGTCAGAAAAACAAAGGGGATCCCAACTTGCCTTTTCCTTTGAGTCTAGTGGTACAGGTGACCAGCTGAAGCCATTAGGGAATCTGAACAAGTGGGTGTGAATACCCTCAAGGACTAAGCCTGGTGAATCTGTGTTCATGTATAACAGAGTTTGTGGAGGGTTGGCTCCCCTGTCCAGGTAGAATTTTCTGGAGGCTTCTGAAATTCAGACTGCTGATGAAAGCAACTACTGAGCCCCAGGGGTGTGTTGATCTGATTTCTCTAGAGCAGATACACCCACCAAAAACTCTTAGACCTGGTTAGATAAGCCCCACCAGCTGGAACTCCTCTTGCAGTATTCTCCACTGGACTACCCTGGGACCATCAATCTGGTCTGTGCAGATAAAGCTCAAACTGATAGTACTTCCCATTCCATCCTACCTTATTACTGATATGAAGGGAAGCTGGGAGCTATTTCAACCAGCAGCAGTCTTAGGGATTCTAGATGGCAGCTTGGTGAGCAATACAGAAAGAGCCCTTCCTCTTGCTTTCACAGTACATAGCCCAAGAAGAAATGGAAAGAAAGACAGTGACCATTCATTCTCATCAACTGTTTTGACCACCTCAGTGGATGATTTCTTCATTTTTCGTTTATAATATTTTTTCCTTTCTTTTTCCCCCCACTGTGATGTTATTGCCATGCTGATTGGTTCATGGACATACATACACATACATATTTCTCTTTTTCTAATTTTGAGCATTTAAAACAATATATTTTGTAGTTATTTTTCCTTACCTTTTTTTTTTTCTTGGAGGGGGGGGGTGTACTAGGGATTTAACCCAGGGGCACTTAAATACTCAAGACACACTCCTTAACCTTTTTTCTTTTTCTTTTTTATTTTAATATTTATTTATTTATTTTGGTACCTGGGATTGAACTCAGGTGTACTCGACCACTGGGTCACATCCCCAGCCCTTTTTTGTGTTTTTTTATTAGAGACAGGGTCTCACTGAGTTGCTAAGTGCCTCGCCATTGCTGAGGCTGGCTTTGAACTCGCGATCCTCCTGACTCAACCTCCCAAAGTGCTGGGATTACAGGCGTGCGCCACCGTGCCCGGCTTCTTTTTTATTTTGAGACAGGGTCTCACTAAGATGCTGAGGCTAGCTTTGAATTTGTTATCCTCCTGCCTCAGCCTTCTGAGTCACTGGTACTACAAGCATGCCCCACTGTGCCTGGCCTCACCTTATTTTTTGAGAGTTAGGGTTTGGGATTGTTTGGCTTTGTTTTCATTTGTTTCTCCTTTGCTCTCTTTCCTTCTTCTGGTTACAGCCAGATTCTCTTATTCTCTCTCTCCCTTTCCTTTTTCCTTCATTTTACTTCTCCTTCCTTATAACCATCACCTGCAATATCTCTTCTGCATTCTTCCTGTTCACTTTTTGAAATTGTAAAAACTCTCTACCTTCCTATCACATTTTCTTCTTTTTCTTTTCTTTTCTTCCTTCCTTCCTTCCTTCCTTCCTTCCTTTCTTTTTTGGTAAGGGGGAACCCAAGGGCACTTAACCACTGAGACACATCCCCTAGCCCTTTTTATTTTTTTATTTAGAGACAGGGTCTCACTGAGTTGCTTAGGGCCTTACTAAGTTGCTGAGGCTGGCTTTGAACTTGTGGTCCTCCTACCTCAGCCTCTAGAGCCACTGGAATTACCAGTGTGTGTCATTATGCCTGGCTTTTTATCACATTTTGGTTTTTCTTTCTTTTTTTTTCTTTTCTTTTTTGGTACTGAGGATTGAACTCAGGGGCACTCCACCACTGGGCCACATCCCCAGCCCCCCCTTTTTTTTCCCCCGGTACCAGGGATTGAACTCAGGGGTACTCGACCACTGGGCCACATCCCCAGCCCTTTTTTGTATTTTAGTAGAGACAGGGTCTCACTGAGTTGCTAAGTGCCTCGCCATTGCTGAGGCTGGCTTTGAACTCGCGATCCTCCTGCCTCAGCCTCCCAAAGTGCTGGGATTACAGGCGTGCACCACCACGCCCGGCTCTCCCAGCCCTTTTTTGTATTTTATTAGAGACAGGGTCTCACTGAGTTGCTAAGTGCCTTGCCATTGCTGAGGCTGGCTTTGAACTTGTGATCCTCCTGCCTCAGCCTCCCAAGTGTTGGGATTACAGGTGTGCACCACCGTGCCTGGCTCACATTTTCTTTTCTCTTAACTGAACTTTTACCATCTTTTTTTTTTTTTTTAATATTTTAAAAAAATATTTATTTAATTGCTTTAGCTGTACACAATGGGTTTATTTGTACGTGGTGCTGAGGATCGAACCCGGGCCGCGCACGTGCCAGGCGAGCGCTCCACCGCTGAGCCACATCCCCAGCCCCTTTAATATTTTTTGTTGCTGGTGATGGATCTTTATTTTATGTATATGCGGTACTGAAAATTGAATCCAGTGCCTCACACATGCTAGGCAAGCACTCTACCACTGAACTACAACCCCATCCCTATTTTTACCATCTTTTAGAACAAATTGATTTGTATAGCTTCTGCCCCAATCATTCATACTCTTGCAGTTATTACTGTTGTGGATGACATAATTGACACCTATTGTTTGCTTTAATGCCAGATCTAATTCATGATTACTTATTGTTTTTGCTCTTGGCTATTGCTGACTCCAGTGTTCCTGGTTTTTGTGTAATTAACATTGCTGAAGTCACCCTAGGGATCAGGTATCATTTTAATGCTATATTTTATTTGCATTGGTTGTTGGTATTATTTGTGTTTCCCCCTATTCTCTGAGGTGCTGGGAACCTGCAGGGGCACAATAAGGTCACAGGGTAGAGACTCTTCTGCTGAACTAAACTCAAAAGACGAGCACACTTTACTGCACACACATTAACAACACTTAAACTTCAACTATACATTAATACAAAGAATAGAAAAAGGCTGTGGCTGTAGCTGAGTGGTAGAGTGCTTGCCTAGCATGTGAGACACTGGGTTTGATCCTTAGCACCACATAAAAATAAACAAATAGCCGGGCGCGGTGTTGCACGCCTGTAATCCCAGCACTTTGGGAGGCTGAGGCAGGAGGATCGCGAGTTCAAAACCAGCCTCAGCAATGGCGAGGCACTTAGCAACTCAGTGAGACCCTGTCTCTAAATAAAATACAAAAAAGTTCTGGGGATGTGACCCAGTGGTCGAGTGCCCCTGAGTTCAATCCCCGGTACCACAAAAAAAAAAAAAAAAAAAAAAAAGCCAAAAGCTCAAAGTAATGACCAGACCCCAAGTGGAAATGGCTAGGGGTGGTTAGTTAGGTCCCAGTCATGGACATGCACTGCTAGACCAGAATTAACACAAAGAGAGAATTAACACAAGGCTGTGTATACCACACCTATGAAAAGGTCTCTATCTAGATCACTCTAGGATACTTTGGCAAGTGAAGACCCTAAAAAGGCCTACACATAAAAGTGGAAGAGATATCCATTCCACCCCATGCATAAAACCCAATACTGGAATACAAGAAATATGAAAAAACAAACAAACAAATAATTGTGGTGGCACATGCCCGTATCCCAGTGACTCTGGAGTCTTAGGCAGGAGGATCACAAGTTCAAAGACAGCCTCATCAAGTTACTGAGGCACTAACCTACTTAGCAAGATCCTGTCTCAAAGTAAAAAATAAGAAATAGGCTGGGGATGTGGCTCAAAGGTTGTATTCATAGCTGGGCATGGTGGCTCAGGCCTGTAATTCCAGCACTTGGGAGGCTGAGGCAGGAGAATCGCAAGTTCAAAGCCAGCCTCAGCAATGGTGAGGCACTTAGCAACTCAGTGAGACCCTGTCTCTATTAAAAAGATAAAAAAAAAGGGTTGAGGATGTGGCCCAGTGGTCTAGTGCCCCTGAGTTCATTCCCTGGTACAAAAAAAAAAAAAAAAAAAAAAAAAAAAGGTTGCATTCAATTCCTAGTACCAATAAGTAAATAAATATCAAAAAATAAGGTAGTGCATGAAGTACAGATAAAGAATTCAAAAGAATGATTATAAAAATGATAAATGAATTCCAAAAGAATATGGAAAAACAGCTAAGTGAAATAAGGAAATCAGGGCTGGGGTTGTAGCTCAGCGGTAGAGCGCTCGCCTAGCACGTGCGCGGCCCGGGTTCGATCCTCAGCACCACGTAAACACATTGTGTACAACTAAAGGAAATAAATAAATATTAAAAAAAATAAGGAAATCAGTACAGAATATGAATGAGAAATTTAAATAGGAGATAGAGATATTGAAAGAGAATCAAACACAAATCCTAGAAATCAAAGACACAATAAATCAAAGTGTTCAGTCTGAAGTCTCTCTAATAGAGTACACCATGCTGAGAACAGAATCTCAAAGCTGGAAGACAGAGTGGCCACCCTTGAACATTCAGACAGTATTAAGGAGAAGAAAATAAGTAACCATGATCAGAATATATAACAACTTGGGCTGGGGTTGTAGCTCAGTGATAGAGCACTTGCCTAGCATGTGTGAGGCACTGGATTTGATTCTCAGCACTGCATATAAAAAGTAAAATAAGGTCCATTGACAACTAAAAAAAAAGTATTTAAAAAAATAAAAGAATATATAAGAACTCTAGGACAACATTAAGAGAACAAATTTAAGAATCATTGGAATTGAGGAGGGTTGTAAGATGCAGGACAATGGAATGGATAACCTCTTTAGGGAAATAATAGGAAAATTTTCAAATCTTGAGAATGAGATGGATATCTAGATACAGGAGGCATTCAGAACCACATATAGACAAGATAAAAAAAGAACCTCTCTACGACACATAATTAAAATGCTTAACATACAGAAATAAGGACAGATTTTTAAAAGCCTCAAGAGAAAAACATCAGGCATCATTTAGAGGTAAGCCAATCAGAATTAATTCATATTTCTCAGCCCCAAATATAAAAGCCTAGAGAGCTTGGAATGATATTACAAGTTCTGAGGGTGGTGGGGGGAAATAACTGTCAACCAAGTTTCCTATATCTAGCAAAGCTATCCTTCAAAACTGAAAAAGAGCCAACCATGGCGATGCATACTTGTAATCCCTGCTACTAGGGAGGCTGAAACAAGATGACCTTGAGTTCAAGATCAGCCTCAGCAGCTTAAGGAGGCCCTAAGCAACTTAGTGAGACCCTATCTCAAAATAAAAGAAAAATACAAGGGATTGGGGATTTGGCTCAGTTGTTAAGCACCCCTGAATGCAATCTCCAGTACTAAAATAATAATAATAATAAATCAAAAATAAATAAAAGCCTTCCAAGATAAGCAGAAACTACCAAGCCAGTACCATAGAACTTAAGAAATACTCAAGGGCTGGATGACTCAGTGATAGAGTGCTTGCCTAGCACCTGTGAGGCACTGGGTTCAATCCTCAGAACCACATTTAAAAATTGATAAACCAAATTTAAAAAGGTATTGTGTCCATCTGTAACTAAAAATAAATAAATAAGTAAAAAAAATAGTTAATGCAGGAGAAATAAAAAATAAACCCCAAAGCTCACAAAAGAAGAAATTGCATTTGAAGAGTAACTAAGCAAGTACAAAACAGGACCAAATTAAACATTATCAATAAATCAAAAAGTCAGGAATTAATAAGCTTCTTTCTATAATAACATTGAATGTAAATGGTCTCACTCTCCAGTTAAAAGACAAGGGGTGGCAGAATAGACTAAAAAATAAGATCCTAACCAGGCGCAGTGGTGCATACTGCAATCCCAGCTTCTTGGGAGGCTGAGCCAGGAGGATCATGAGTTCAAAGCCAACCTCAGCAACTTATCCAGGCCCTAAGCAACCCAGCGAGACCCTGTCTCTAAATATAAAAAAGGCTGGGGATGTGACTCAGTGGCTAAGTGCCCCTGGGTTCAATCCTTGGTACCAAAAAAATAAAGTAAAGAGACCCAACTATATGTTGTTTGCAAGAGATTCATATTATAGGCAAAAACAGCCACAGACTGAAGGTGAAAGGATGGAAATAGATTTACCATGTGAATGGAGCCCCAGTGTAAGCAGGAATAGCTATTTATATCTGACAAGGTAGACTTCAAACCAAAATTACTCAGAAGAGACAAAGAGGGTCACTTCATACTGGCAAAGGGAATAATACAACATGATATAACAATAATAATAAATATTTATGCCCCAAATGTGGGGGGCAACTAATTGTATAAAGAGACACTATGCAAATTGAAGTGTCAGACCGTAGTATAACAATACTAGGTGATTTCAATAATGGGCGTATACCTTTCTCACCATTAGACAGGTCATGCAGATATAAATTCTGTAAAGACTCTGGACCTGAAAAGTATTATTTATCAAGTGGACTTAACAGATATCTATAGAATGTTTCATTCGATAACAACTGAATACTCTTTCTTCTTAGCAGCTCATGGAACCTTCTGCAAAATAGACCACAATATTCTGGACTACAAAGCAACTCTTAGCAAATACAAAAAAATTGATATAATTTCCTGTGTGTTACCAGATCTTAATGGAATGAAATTGGAAATCAACACAACAAAACACCACAAACTATATAAACACATGGAGATTGAACAGTACATTTTTGAATGATGAATGAATAGTAGAAGAAATCGGGCGAGAAATTTTAATAAATTTTTAGACTCAAATGAAAACAGTGGTACAACATACAAGAATTTCTGGGGCCGGGCACGGTGGCGCATGCTTGTAATCCCAGCACTTGGGAGGCTGAGGCAGGAGGATCACGAGTTCAAAGCCAGCCTCAGCAATGGCGAGGCACTTAACAACTCAGACTCTGTTTCTAATAAAATACAAAAAAGGGCCGGGCGCAGTGGCGCACGCCTGTAATCCCAGCACTTTGGGAGGCTGAGACAGGAGGATCGCAAGTTCAAAGCCAGCCTCAGCAATGGCGAGGCACTTAGCAACTCAGTGAGACCCTGTCTCTAAAGAAAATACAAAAAAGGGCTGGTGATGTGGCCCAGTGGTCGAGTGCCCCTGAGTTTAATCCCCAGTACAAAAAAAAAAAAAAAAAAAAAAGAAAAGGGCTGGGGATGTGGCCCAGGGGTCCAGTGCCCCTGAGTTCAATCCCTGGTACCAAAAAAAAAAAGAATTTTTGGGACACTATGAAGGCAATTACAAGAGTTTCCTCTTGGAATTTATAGCTATGAGTGCCTGCATGAGAAAATCAGAATGATCCCAAGTGAACAACCTAGTGATGCATCTCAAAGTCCTTGGGGGAAAAAGAATCCAAAGCCAGTAGAAAGAAGGAAATGTTAAGATCACAGCTGAAATCAATTAAATTGAAAAAAAAAGTTATCAATGAAACAATTGGTTCTTTGAAAAGATAAGTATGATTGATAAGCCTTTAGCCATACTGACCAAAAGAATAAGAGAATATATGCTAGGTTTAGTGGTGCAAGCCAATAATCCCAGTGGATCAGGAGGGTGAGGCAGGAGAATCACAAGGAAGGCTAACCTCCACAACTTAAAGAGGCCCAAAGCAACTTAGTGAGCCCCTGTGTAAAGAAAATAAAAAGGGCTGGGAATGTGGTTCAGTGTTAAAGCACTCCTGGGTTTAATCCTTAGTACTTGGGGTGGGGAGAGAAGAAGCGGAGGAGGAGCTAAATTAATAAAATTTAGAGATGAAAAAGGAGAAATCACCACAGACATCACAGATCATCAGAGACTATTTTGAATACATTTCTAGACATATAAAATCTGCCAAAATTGAATCTAGAAGACAGAAAACACAGGAAGACTGGTAACTTAATGAGATAGGACCAATAATAACAAGACTTCCAACAAAGAAAAGCCCAGGACCAGATGGATTCTTGGTTGAATTTTACCAGACTTTTAGAGAACTAATGCAATACTCCTCAAATTATTCCATGAAATAGAAAGGATGGAACACCTCCAAATTCATTATTTGAAGTCAGTATTACACTCATACCAAAACCAGACCAAGAATTCGTCAAGGAAAGAAAACTACAGAATAATATCCATAATGAACTTAGATGTAAAAATTTTTTGATATTAGCAAATTGTGTTCAACAACATATCAAAAAGATTGTGCAAGCCGGGCATGGTGGCGCATGCCTGTAATCCCAGCACTTTGGGAGGCTGAGGCAGGAGGATCGTGAGTCCAAAGCCAGCCTCAACAATGGCGAGGCACTTAGCAACTCAGTGAGACCCTGTCTCTAAATAAAATACAAAAAAGGGCTGGGGATGTGACCCAGTGGACGAGTGCCCCTGAGTTCAATCCCCAGTACCACCAAAAAAAAAAAAAAAAAAAAAAAAAAAAAAAAAAAAAAAAAAGATTGTGCATCATAAACAAGTAGATTTTATCCCAGACATGCAAGGATCGTTTAACATATGCAAATCAGTAAATGTAATTCACCACATAAATCAAGAAAAGTCACTTAGGAGAAAAATCACTTAGTCATCTCCATAGATGTAGAGAAGGCCTTTGACGAAATTTAGTACTCGTTCATGATTAAAAAACAAAACCAATAAAACAGTGAAGAAACTAGGAATGTAAGGAACATACCTCAATATCACAAAGGCCATATATGAAAAACCTAAAGCCAGTGCCATAGTAAATGGAGAAAAACTGAAAGCATTTCCTTTAAAATCTGGAAGAAGAGAGGATGTCCACTCTCACTACTACGATTTAGTATAGTGCTTAAAATTCTAGCCAGAGCATTTTGGCAAGAGAAGAAAATAAAAGGGACAAAAATAATAAAGGAGGAAGTCAAATTATCAGTATTTGCATGATTTGATACTATATTTAGAAGATCCAAAAAAATACCAAAAGACTGCTAGAGCTAATAAACAAATTCTGCAAAGTAATAGGTTACAAAATCAACATACAAAAATCAATAACTTTCCTATATAACAATGAATCTGCTGAAAAAAGAAATGAATAAAATAGTTCCATTCACAGTAGCCCCAAAACCAAAACAACAACAATAGAAAATCTTGGAATAAATCTAACCAAGGAGGTGAAAGATCTCTACAATGAAAACTATTGAACATTGAAGAAAGGAAGAAGACCTCAGAAGATGGAAAGACCTCCCATGTTCATGGATAGGCAGAATAAATTGTTAAAATGGACATACTATTAAAATCAGTATAAATTTTCAATGCTGCCCCCATCAAAATACCCATGGTGGTCTTTATATAAACTAGGAAAAACAGTCCTAAAATTCATTTGGAAAAATAAAAGGCCCAGGCTAGCCAACACAACTCTTAAGCCAAAGAAGCAAAGCTGGGAATATCACAATACATGACTTCAAATCATACTATAGAGCTATAGTAACAAAAACTGTATGCTAGTGGCATAAAAACAGACACATAGACCCGTGGTACAGAATAGATGACTCAGGCAAACCCACACATCTGCAGTCATCCTTGTCAAAGGTGCCAAAAACATACATTAGAGAAAAGACAGCCTATTAAACAAATGATGCTGGGAAACCTGGTTATCCATATGTAGAAGAATGAAACAAGACCATATCTCTCAACCTGCACAAAAATCACATCAAAATGATTCAAAGACCTAGGAATTAAATCAGAAACTATGCAACTCCTAGAGGGAAATTTTGGGTCATATAGTACCAGGCAATGACTTTTTTTTTTTTTTTTAATATTTTTATTTATTTGCTTTTAGTTGTACACAATGCGTTTTTATCCAATGCATTTTATTTGTACGTGGTGCTGAGGATCGAACCCGGGCCGCCCACGCGCTAGGCGAGCGCTCCACCGCTGAGCCACAATCCCAGCCCAGGCAATGACTTTTTAAATAGGACCCCTAAAGCTTAGGAAATAATGCCAAGGGTTAATAAATAGGATGGCATCAAATAAAAAGCTTCTGTACAGCAAAGGAAACAATTAAGAATGTGAAGAGTAAACTTACAGAATGGGAGAAAATCTTCTGACAGAGGATTAATATCTAGAATATATAAAGAACAAAGAAGGGAGGGGGCAAGGGGATAGGAATAATAGCAGACTGAGTTATCCATGATTACCCTAAATACATGTATGAAGACACAATTGTTATAAAAATATATAAAACCAGCAACTTGAAAAATTGTGCTCTTTATATGTAATATGAAATGAAATGTACTCTGCAAACATGTATAACAAATTAGAATAAATTAAAGAATAAATAAATAAATAAATAAAAAGAATAAATAAATAAATAAATAAATTTAGAATTTATAAAGAACTAAAATACTTAACACCAAGAGAACAAATAACCCAATTAATAAATGGGAAAATGTATTAAATAGACACTTTCAAAAGAAAAACCACAAATGGCCAACAAATATATGCAAAAATGTTTAATGTCATTAGCAATTAGGGAAATGCGAATCAAAACTGTATTGGGATTTTATTTCACACCAGTCAGAATGGCAGTCAACAAGAATACAAACAAAGGGGCTGGGGTTGTGGCTCAGTGGTAGAGCACTTGCCTAGCACATGTGCGGCCCAGATTTGATCCTCAGCACCACGTAAATAAACACATTGTGTACAATGAAGCAAATAAATAAACATTTAAAAATACTTAGAGGGCTGGGGTTGTGGCTCAGCGGCAGAGCGCTCGCCTCGCACGTGCGCGGCCCGGGTTCGATCCTCAGCACCACGTAAACATAAATGCATTGCATTGTGTACAACTAGAGTAAATAAATAAATAAATATTTAAAAAAAATATTTAGAATGTGTTATGTGTATATTAAATAACCTAAGCAGAAATTCTTTAAAACAAACATTAACAAACAAACAAAAAATGCTGGAGAGGATGTGGAGAAAAAGTAATACTTTTACACTTTGGGTGGGACTGTAAATTGGTACAGCCACTATGAAAATCAATATGGAGATTCTTCAAAAGACTAGGCATGAACCAGCATATGATCCAGGTATACCACTCCGTGATATTTATTCTGAAGAATGAAAGTCAGCATACTCTAGTAATACATGCATACCCATGTTCATAGCAGAAGAATTAACAATAGCCAAACTATGGAAACAGCTTAGGTATCCATCAATGACTAAAGAAAACGTGATATATATACACAATGGAGTTTTATTCAGCCACGAAGAAAAATGAAATTATCTCATTTGCAAGAAAATGGATGGAACTTAATAACATTATGTTAAGCAAAATAAGCAAAACTCAGAAGGTTATGGGTCATATGTTTCTTTTTAAAAATGGAAAAAGGAAAAGAAAGGTGGGGAGTTGGGGATCTCATGAAAATCAAAGGGAGATTAGTAAAGGAAAGGGACAAGGTGTCAGGAAAAGGCAAGGAGGAAATTATTAGGGAGTGATATTAGCCAAATTGTATTGTTATATCACGTGACTGTATGAATATGTAACAACATTATATATAACTCTAATATGCCATTAAAAATTTGGAAAGAAAAATTCTCTAGCAATTTTTATGAAATCTTAATTTTTCTAATTCAAGCTCATTGTATGTATAATTTTAGCCCATAATTAAAAGATGATTACTTTCACATAGGTGCAGTTCTGTGCATTTGATTCATAAGATTTTAAACTTACCTATAAATTAACTGAAATTACAGTTAGCCATAATAGGAAAAGACAATAGTCTTGTAAAAATGTAGATTATTTTCTTAGAGGTGATCCAGGGATCTTCAGTGTATTTGGGTGTTTTTTTCCCTACACAAATGTAGTTGGAAAATAGAAGCAGAATAATAAAGGTTCGATTCAGTAATCTAGTTCATGGATTTTGTAATGATTGATAAGATTTTATTTTTGAAAAAAGTTGCTTATATTAAGTGCAGAGGCATGCCAGGTGTGCCCTTTCTTCAGGCTGCAAATCATAACATGCCAGTGGTAGTTTATTTTGTTTGTTTTGGGTGTGCATTTTTCTCCTCTCAGCAATTTCTTTATGATCACCTTCCCTTCTTTTTTAAAATTTTAATATTTTTTAGTTGTAGATGGACACAATACCTTTATTTTCCTTACTTTTATGTGGTACTGAGGAATGAACACAGCACCTCACACGTACTAGGCAATTGCTCTCCCACTGATCTACAACCCCATTCACCTTCCTTTCTTGATTCATTGCCCTTTCTCTATACCAAAAGGATGTTAGGAACTTATGGATACCCAGACAACCTTTAGTCTTATGCCTCAACTACCTGTTCAGATCTGTCTGGGTTTTAAATAAAGTGGAAGAAACAGAATTTTCTGAGATAATGAATATTATTATAAGTACAATTTTATGCAGCAAGCTGTCCTTACTGTAAATTTTTCTCTTTTTAAAAAATATTTATTTATTTGTTTTAGTTGTACACAATGTCTTTATTTTTTTATGTGGTGCTGAGGATCGAACCCAGGCCGTGCAGGCCGTGTCCGTGTTAGGCGTGCGCTGAGCCACAACCCCAGTCCCTGTAAATCTTTCTTGACTGATAACATGTAAGACCATATTAGTAGGAAGAAGAAAAGCAGTAGGGGAGGTTTTTGTTTGTTTGTTTTGTACCAGGGATTGAACTCAGAGGGACCACTGGGACACATCCCCAGCCCTTGTTTATGTTTTATTAGAGACAGGGTCTCACTGAGTTGCTGAATGCCTTGCCATTGCTGAGGCTGGCTTTGAACTCACGATCCTCTT
This sequence comes from Tamias sibiricus, assembly GCA_025594165.1. Taxonomy (NCBI): domain Eukaryota; kingdom Metazoa; phylum Chordata; class Mammalia; order Rodentia; family Sciuridae; genus Tamias; species Tamias sibiricus. Next base: position 118,920,265 of record CM046658.1, on the reverse strand, counting down.
GCCTTAGCCTCCCAACAGGGGAGGCTTTTGGAAGTAGCATCAGTGTTCCTCAATAGTCAGAATGATTGCCTGTTGATAATTAATGAGTTGTTCAAATCATCTATCTATCTATCTATCTATCTATCTATATTTAAGTATTGAAACCAGGGCTCTTAACCACTAAGCCATATCCCTAGCCCTTTTTTATATTTTTATTTTATTTACTTATTTATTTATTTTTGGTACTAGGGATTGAACTCAGGGGCACTCGACCACTGGGCCACATCCCCAGCCCTTTTTTGTACTTTATTTAGAGACAGGGTCTCACTGAGTTGCTAAGTGCCTCACCATTGCTGAGGCTGGCTTTGAACTCATGATCCTCCTGCCTCAGCCTCTCAAGTCACTGGGATTACAGGCGTACACCACCGCGCCCAAAAAAGAAGTTTCTTGTTCTTTTCTTTTTTTTTTTTTTTTTTTTTTTTGTGGTGCTGGGGATTGAACCCAGGGCCTTTTGCATGCGAGGCAAGCACTCTACCAACTGAGTTATATCCCTGCCCTCTATTTTATTTTTAGACAAGTTTTCAATAAATTACTTAGCACCTCACCAAGTTGCAGAGGCTGGCTTTGAACACAGGATCCTCCTGCCTCAGCCCTTACAAGCCACTGAGATTACAGCCATGCACCATCACGCTGGGTTTCAAATCATATTTTTAAGTTGGCTTCACAAATGCTATGGATACCAATCCTGCACAATGCTTATAATTTCTGAGTAGAACTTTTAGTTATTATTCTTATTATTTTAAAGCATTACCAGATATAGCATTTAATTGGAATATAATAGTTGGAAAAATATTTGGGGCTAAATATTAAAATTCAGATATATTTTTAAGCAAATGTCCATTAAAAATAGAAAAAATATTTGGCATAAGTATAAGTGTGTGCTTTCTTACATAGCTACTAAATAAAATATAATGAGTAGACAAGTACATTTCCCTTCTTGTCATGCCAGCTCCATGTTCAAGGTAAGTGCTTAATCTTGGCTATCTAAAGTTTTTTCTCTTGTTTTGAGTACTTGTAAGTGTCTGTAAAATATGTTTTTTAGTTGTAGATGGACACAATATTTTTATTTTATTTATTTATATTTATGTGGTGCTGAGGATTTAACCCAGTGCCTCACATGTGCTAGGAATGCACTCTACCACTGAGCTATTAACCCTAGCCCAAGTATTTGTAAGTTTTTAAAAAGTTAGTGCCAAGCCGGGCGTGGTGGCAGACACATGTAATCCCAGCACTTGGGAGGCTGAGGCAGGAGGATCGCAAGTTCAAAGCCAGCCTCAGCAATGGTGAGGCACTTAGCAACTCAGTGAGACCCTGTCTCTAATAAAATACAAAAAAGGGCTGGGGATGGGGCTCAGTGGTCGAGTGCCTTTGAATTCAATACTGGTACCAAAAAAAAAAAAAGTGCTAGCACAATAAGGCGGGGGGCACTAGTGAAAAATAACGTTACCTTAGATTAGGTAGAGGGAAGTGAAGGGAGGGGAGGGAGAAGGGATGTGAGGATGGGAAAGATAGTGGAATGAAACAGACATTATTACTGTATGTATATATGTGGCTACATGACCAATATGATTCTGCAACATGTACACTTAGAAAAATGAGAAATTATGTCTCATCTATGTATGACATATCACAGTGCATAAATGCATTCTACTATCATGTATAACTAATTAAAGCAAATAAAAACATTTAAAAAATTCTAGTAAATGCAAAGTAACTTATAATGTCAAGGCAGATGAAAGGTTGATTGCTGATGTCTGTGAGATAGACACAGAAGGAAAGATTTACACAGGGGCCTGAGGAAGTTTTTGAGAGTGATGAATAAATTCATTAATTTGATTGTTATGGTATCAGACATATATTCATATGTCAAAACTTATCAAATCATATTCTTTAAATAAATGCAATTTATTGTAAAAAAAAAAAAAAAAAGTTGGTGCCAGGCAATTTGGCACATGCCTGTAGTTCCAATGACCTAAGAGGTGGAAACAGGAAGATCGAAAATTTGAGGCCAGTCTCAGCAACTTAGTGAGGCCCTATCTCAAACAAAACAAAAACCAAAAAAAGTGGCAAAGCATCCTTGGCTTCAATACCCAGTACCAAATAAACAAACAAAAAAGTGTTAGCAAATTAATTGAAGTTATACTTCTGTACTGGAACATATTTAAAATACTTAGTATGGTACTGCTGCTGCTTGATTTTTTAGTTTAAAATGTAGGATTTGGTTATTTGCAGAGAAACTAAAACAGTTGTACAACTGACTGAAGGAAGACATTTGGGATAAATTTTATGAAGGGATTGGAAACTACAAAAAGCTAACATTTTGCTCCTAATTTTAACAATTGAAATGCCCTGTTTTAGGGCTGGGGTTGTGTCTCAGTGGTAGAGCGCTCCCCTAGCATGTGCACGGCCCTGGTTCAATCCTCAGCACCACGTAAAGATAAATGCATTGTGTACAACTAAAGCAAATAAATAAATATTTTTTAAAAAGAAATGCCCTGTTTTAGTCTCAAAGAATTCTCATTACATGCTATGCCATATTATAAAATACCTATTTATTTATTTATTTATTTATTTATGTTGGTACTGGGTATTGGACTCAGGGGCACTCGGCCACTGAGCCACATCCTAGCCCTATTTTTGTATTTTATTTAGAGAAAGAGTCTTAGTACGTTGCCTAGCATCTTACTGTTGCTGAGGCTGGCTTTGAACTCCAATACTCTGGCCTCAGCCTCCTGAGCCACTGGGATTACAGGCACGTGCCATTGCACCTGGATAAAATACTTATTTTTAAAATGAAATGTATACATTGACTATTTAACAAACATCCTATTGTACCATCAAAATTAAGAGATTTTTGGTTTGAAAAAAAAAACTTAGATCCTTAGATCCTATTTAGTTTTGTGGGTGGTGGTTTCTTTTTCTTCCATGTTTTTTATTGGTGCATCATAGTTGTACATAATGATGGGATTTGTCATTATGTATTTGCATATGTACACAATATAATAATAGAATTTGGCCAGTATCAATTTCTAGCACTTACTTGCTTTCTCCTTGTGGTTGGTATTTTCATGCAAATGACTAATGGTCCTATTTTAATGCTCTTCATATTGCAGTATGTATATGGTGTGTTAAGTTCCTTAAGAATCTCCCTTTTAGGGCTGGGGTTGTGGCTCACTGGTAGTGTGAGGCACTGGGTTTGATCCCAGTACCACATAAGAAAAGCTGAATAAACAAAATAAAGGTATTGTGTCCATCTACAACTAAACAACTCAAAAAAAAAAAAAAAAAAAGAATCTTCCTTTTAAAACTTTGAAGTTAATACTTTTGTGCAATTGTGGTTTTGAATAACACCATGACTGTTAAAAACAAAAAAGCAGTATTCCTGATCATTTTTTTTTTTTTTTTTTAAACATTTATTTCTTTGTTTTAGTTGTACACAATGTCTTTGTTTTTACGTGGTGCTGAGGATGTAACCCGGGCCACGCACGTGCTCGATGAGCGCTCTACCGCTGAGCCACCACCCCAGCCCCCTGATCATTCTTTTATTGTTTCTGACTATGCCCTGTTTTTTTTCTGTGACTGCTATAATTTAAAGTCTTTGAAACTGAATTGCTCCAAATAAATTGAAAATTTATTGTAACGGGGAAAAAGAAAAAAGAAAGGAAATTAGATTCTTAGCAAGCTTTGACCTTTGGTCTATGGAATCCTTTCTCCAGAAGGGTGGTCTGCCTGAGTCATTTCCCTGTTAGTCCATCCAGAAAAGAATACTGTGGTGAGAACATTTTATTAACTAGTAAATTCTTGATTTTCCATGTGTAGTTTATTCCTAGTGAGATTTTCTTTACAAACTTTTGATGTCCTCCCCAACTATCATTTGGTGTACCCTTAAAGATTATAGTTTAAATACTCAAGCACAAATACATAACCTTTTTTTTTTTTTTTTTTTTTGTGGTACCGGGGATTGAACTCAGGGGCACTCGACCACTGGGCCACATCCCCAGCCCTTTTTTGTATTTTATTTAGAGACAGGGTCTCACTGAGTTGCTAAGTGCCTCGCCATTGCTGAGGCTGGCTTTGAACTCGCGATCCTCCTGCCTCAGCCTCCCAAAGTGCTGGGATTACAGGCGTGCGCCACCGCGCCCGGCTACAAATACATAACCTTTTCATAAATTTGTCTCATGAAAGATATTTCTGTGCAAAGAGTGATGATTCTGAGTTACATATTCTCTTATCATTACAAGTTGGCTGGTTGGAGGACGTTTCTGAGAATAATGGGCATTGCAAGTGTGGGGGTTGATTGTGGGAGTCTTAATGAGAATGGTCAGATGTGAGCTCTTTTCGGACCAGACTGATTATGTCCTTTAATCTGTAGTTTTTGTTGTTTGGGAATGTCACAGGAGGAAGTGGGTTTCTCAGTTCTTTTGTCCCAAGCAGGTCAGATTACTGAGGGCACATACAAGCAGCTACACATATTGAACATTTATTGAAAACAAAAGTACAGGGGCTGGGGCTATGGCTCAGCGGTAGAGCGCACGTCTCACATGTGTGAGGCCCTGGGTTTGATCCTCAGCACCACATAAATAAAATAAAGGAACTGGGCATGGTGGCGCATGCCTATAATCCCAGCACTTGGGAGGCTGAGGCAGGAGGATTGTGAGTTCAAAGCCAGCCTCAGCAATGGCGAGGCACTTAGCACCTCAGTGAGACCCTGTCTCCAAATAAAATACAAAAAAAAAAAAAAAGGAGTTGGGGATGTGGCCCAGTGTCAAGTGCCCCTGAGTTCAATCAATCTCTGGCACCAAAATAAACAAACAAACAAATAAATAAATGAAATAAAGGTATGTGTCCACCTACAACTAAAAAAAAAAAAAAAAAAAAAAAAGGAGAGAAAGGAAAAGAAAACAAAAGTACATTCAACATAGACCTGGGATGGTCTGTCTCCTGAGTGAGAATGGACCTTGTATGCCCCAGGGGTCCTGTCTATATACTCCTTTAGTTTCTAGTTTTGTCAGGCCTGCAAACCTAATTGAGAAGGAACGATTAAGGTGGTCAGTTGATAACCACCTTTAATGCTCAGTTTGATGGGGGTATTTGCTGATTGGTTTCAGGCCTGTTTTGCATTCAGGAAAATGAGGGGCCTAGTCTTTCTTCTGCACTTGAGGTTTGTAGGACCCCTGGGTGTCAGGGTTGAGACATCCTATTCTCCTGAGGCAGCTGACAACACATCTGTTTTCTTGAGAAAGCTGATTTTACCCCACTCTGTGACTGTATCCTAATGTCTTCTCCCCAACCTTTGGTCTTTCTTATCCTGGTCTGTCTTTCCTATTAATTTTCACTTAATCATATAACTGCTGGAGTGACTTAAATAGGCCCATTCCCCTGGAAAACTTAATTTTTCTTTGCCCACAGTTCCAAGATGAGATGGGATTCTCCAACATGGAAGATGATGGCCCAGAGGAGGAAGAGCGAGTGGCTGAGTCTCGTCCTAACTTCAATACCCCTCAAGCCCTACGGTAGGCTACCCAAAGACCTTGAAGCTTAAGAGTGGAGGGAAAGGTTTTTAGGAAATTACAATTAACAGTTTCCCATCTTCAACTACTACCTGTTACTTTTATAAGCATGCAGAGTCCTGCAGGCAATTAGGTGTCAAGTAAAAAGTCTCCTTGTTATGGGGCAGTGCAGCTACAGTGCAAGCTGTATCTGTTTGGGAGGGGAGAGAAAACAGTAGCTGGCATTCAGAGCAACCTTTCCAGGTGAGTGGTACTGGAGAGGTGTGGACTCTATGTGGCCAGCCACAGAAATTATCCTAAATTGTAATATTTAGCATGTCCCTTTTCTTTTAATTTGCCATTAATACCTGGTAGATGTTACTGAAAATTATTAGTCACCTAGGCATTAATTGAGCAAACCATGAAGCACCTGCAATAATGTCCTAGGAGCCTGAAACATGTGTGCTGACCTTTTCACATGAAGTTGGTGTTTCTTTTTTCTTTTTGATACTGGGAATTGAACTCAGAGATGCCTTACCACTGAGGTATATCCCCATTCCTTTTTTTTAAACTTTGAAGCAGGGTCTCATTAAGTTGCTTGAGGGTATTGCTAAGTTGCTGAGGCTGGTCTTGTACTTGGCAATCCTCCTCCCTCAGCCTCCTGGGTCTCTGGCATGTGCTGTTGTGTCCAGTGAAGTTGGCATTTCTTAAACCCAGAAAATAGAGGATTTAATTTTGTAATAGATTTGAATCTATACTTTAATTTATTGTTAGAATACAGTGTGTATCATGGGTGGAACACAGCAAAAGCTAACAAATCTCTCATTTGTCCAGTGTTGTTTGTATTTTATTTAGAGACAGGGTTTCACTGAGTTGCTTAGTGCCTCACCATTGCTGAGGCTGACTTTGAACTCACAATCCTCTTATCTCAGCCTCCAGAGCCACTGGGATTACAGGCATGCGCCACTGTGGCCGGCTGTGCTGTATTTTAACTTAAAAATATCACCTTAGTAGAAAGCCTGGGATTCCTCTGAAAGCTACGCTTTCATAAACAATTCAATTTAGTGGAAGAGACAAGATATAGTAATCAGTATGTAAAATCATATGTTTTAACAATATTCTTCCTACTTTATTCAAGAAGTGCTTTGATTTTTTAAGACGGCAAGGCCGGGAAGCCTAATGGATAGGTACATGGGAGAAGCTAGACCTAAGATGGGAGTAGCAGGTAAATTAGAGAAAAAATGCTGTTCATTTGAAAGATTCTGTATCACTGTTAGAGTGAGTCACAGAGTAATATGGATGTATCAATATAATGCAAGAATAATGAGTTACCACAGCCTCTTTGCTGTTTTGTTATTCCTGTGTTTCTTTCCTTGCGTGTTTAATTTCCTCTCCATTTGTATACTACTTAGAGGAGTCATTGTAGAAGAATATGGTGGGGGCACAATTCATAATCATTTTATTTATTTAGAAAATTTTATACATGTGGTGCTGGAGATCAGACCCAGAGATTCAACCATGCTAGGCAAGATCTCTATCACCAAGCTATATTCCCAGCCCCAGAATCATCTTATTTGAATCTGTATAGCAGTATTGGGAGTTTGATGTCTAAAGTGGGATTTGAGGATTAGCAGTAAGTAGACATTTTTCAGGTTGTTTTAGCATACTATTAGGAGGAACTGAATGTGTTGATGACCTAGAGAAATATTTAAATAAATTATCTCCTTATTGGGGATAGTTTTGAGGAACCACTGGCCAATCTGCTAAATGAGCAACATCGGACAGTGAAGGAGCTACTTGAACAACTGAAGATGAAGAAATCTTCAGCCAAACAGCAACAGGAAGTGGAGAGACTTAAGCCTCAGAGTGAGAAAGTTCATCAGACTCTGATTCTAGACTCTGCACAAAGGAAAAGACTCCAACAGCAGATGCAGCAGGTAACACTCTTCTTGATAATGTGATTATTGGATTATCTCATGGTCTGACACTGAAGCCCAAAATGAGCAACTTTGTAAAAGTCAGAGATAGCTGTCTTACTACCTATTGAAACTGTGGAGCATTTCATCTTCACATCACTTAGGACACTGGAAAGATTATCATGTTCATGCCCTTATGGCTCAGGCAAGAATGAACATAAGGATCCCGATAATATTCACAATTGGAGATTACAAAGAATCTTTAACCCATTTTGAAATTTAATAGCCTTCAATACCAAAATTGTTTTTTCTTCTTTCTAATCTTAGTCCCTCTGGTTTGAGGTTAAATTTTCTCTGGTTCTGTCATTTTGCTCAAGGGTTCATTTCTAAGAAATTCATGCCAAGGTCCTGCATTGTTCTTCATATTCTCTCCAGAAAACAAAATATGTAGCCGGGCGCGGTGGCGCACGCCTGTAATCCTAGCACTTGGGAGGCTGAGGCAGGAGGATCGCGAGTTCAAAGCCAGCCTCAGCAATGGCGAGGCACTTAGCAACTCAGTGAGACCCTGTCTCTAATAAAATACAAAAAAAGGACTGGGGATGTGGCCCAGTGGTCGAGTGCCCCTGAGTTCAATCCCTGGTACCAAAAAAAAAAAAAAAAAAAAATATGTGTGATAAATTTGCAGCATCTTGGTAAGGTCTTCCTGTGTTCCTGAAATGGTAACATCATAACAAGTCAATGTTTTATTTTCTTTCCCTCCCCAGCATGTTCAGCTTTTGACCCAAATCCACCTTCTCGCTATCTCCAACCCCAACCTCAGTTTGGAGGCCAGTACCACCAGGATATTTCTTGTAAGGTTCCAGATATTTCTAACTCTAAAGACTTAAGTGTAAAATTAGCTTGGCAAGTCATTTCTCATGTTAGTCACTGATTATAATCTACATTTGTTCTTTTCTGCATGTCTTTGGTTGCTATGCCTACTCCGTCGTGCTGCTTCCTATTTGCTTACAGAACATAAGCCATTGATTGATTCCAGGAAAACGATAGATGTGTGTTCAATTTCCTTAATGTGTACTCAATTTCCTTATCTTTGGATCCACCCTGACTTCTTATTTATTTAGGTACTGATATTTTTATAGATGTTGAAATCATTATCCATTTGTTAGGCTCAATATTAGTGCTTTATGTATAGAATTAATTTTGCTTGTGACATTTTGAAGTATTTTGGAGAAATTTTCTGAAATTTTGTATGGATAATGATGATACTCTCTGCTCGCTGGATAAACCTCTTTGGGATTTGAGTAGTATGTTTACTAATGCTCCAAGGTCCCTTGGTGGTCCAACAGGGTGTATTCACCTTTGTGTTCAGAGGATCATGAGGAGAATTTTTTTTTTAGGTGATATTCAGAGAAACCAAAAGATTAAAAAAAAAAAAAATGAACTTTAATCTTAAGAGCCTTAATTCTACCTTGGTAATTAGACCATACACTGACAAGTCTGCTGAACATCTAATCTGAGAATAAAACAAGAACAAATTAATTTATTACACAATCCCTTAATATATGAGAACTCAGCAAAAGAGAAGTCTTGTTTGGGCACCGTGGCGCATGCCTGTCATCCCAGTGGCTTGGGAGGCTGAGGCTGGAGGATTGTGAGTTCAAAGCTAGCCTCAGCAACTAAGCAAGGCCCTAAGCAACTAAGACTCTGTCTCTAAATCTAAAAAAGGGGATGGGGGGGCCTGGGGATGTGGCTCAGTGGTTAAGTGCCCTTGATTTCAATCCCAGGTACCAAAAGAAAAAAAAGAGAAGTCTTCATGGAATAATATTAATTATGAAAGAGTTTATAATTTCTACCTGTTTTATTTAATATTTATTTATTTACTTTAGTTGTACACAATACAATGCATTTATGTTTACGTGGTGCTGAGGATCGAACCTGGGCCGCGCATGTGCGAGGTGAGCGCTCTGCCACTGAGCCACAATCCCAGCCCCTCTACCTGTTTTTATTCTGAAGTAGGAAGGACAGTTTATCATTCAAAGGCCAAGGGCTGCTGGTATTAATTGTCAGGAATTTCTTATGTTCTTCTTTATGTTCTGTTTTCCCAGAAAGAGCTGGGAACCTTTGCTCAAAGCTCCATTGCCCTTCATCATCAGTTCAACCCCAAGTTTCAGACCTTGTTTCAACCCTGTAACTTAATGGGAGCTATGCAGCTCATTGAAGACTTCAACACACATGTCAGCATTGACTGGAGCCCTCGCAAAACTGTCAAGAAGACTGGTAGGGGACAGATTTGTCGTCTTCAAGTTTTTATTTGCAATAAGAGATGGGAAACTCAAATAATTTCCTAGGGATAATTTCCTAGGAGGGAGGATACAGAATACTTATAATTTCTTTCTTTTCTCTTTTATCCTTCCTTTGTCCTCTATCTATATTGTAGAGTTTCATAATATTTGTGCTTCGATAAGGCATGGAGTCAGTGGACAGAATAGGAGTAGAGATGTGGGCCTCTGCTAATAATTGGACTGAATGATGTGTATGTATTAGTTACCCCATCTAGAAAACTGGGGTCTGGTAAAGATGTAAATCAAATGGTGAAGTTTGTCCATGTTAAGATTTTTATTCTCTTCCTCATAAGACCATGTCATTTTACTTCCCATAATGATTATATAGAGAAGGTAATATCCTCATTTTGAATGAAATGCTAATTGGGCAGTTAGATCCCAAGTTAGAGATGTTGTACATTTGCCATTTTCAATATTTTAAAGAAATTTTCAGGTTTAGTTTCTATCTTGTGTAGGTTTAAATTTTTTAAGGAAATACTTTCTTTATTCCCTAATGCCACATATTTGCTTCTTATTTGTTTTCTGATTTAGCAAATTATTTGTGTGTTTTGGATTTGGGGTTGTGTATGGATTTGATTTTAAACCTCTATCTTGCTGGGTGTGGTGGCACACACCTGTAATCCCAGTGACTTGGAAGGCTGAAGCAGGAGAATTCCAAGTTCAAGGCCAGGTTAAGCAATTTAGTCAGACCCTGTCTCAAAAAAATAAAAATAAAATAAATACATCCATGAGTTTTATAGTCACTTAATATAGTTAAATTTAAATATGTGATATCATAGATACTGATGCCAAACTGCTCTACTAGCTATATTTTGGTAATGAAATACCAAAATATAGTAATAACCTTTACACCTAGTGTTCTGTGTTTTTACTGGTGATATAAAACTAACAGTTTTGAAAGGAGAAGTATTGAAACAGGATAATCAATCTCTGCCTCTGGTTGGTGGTGAGATTAGACCCCTTGGCTATAGCCGTAGCTGTAGCTGTTTACTACAGGGGGTACCCTCACCATAGTGACTGGTCTCAGCCAACAGGACCAGATTCTTTTTTTTTTAAATATTTATTTATTTGTTTTAGTTGTACACAATGCAATGCATTTATGTTTACGTGGTGGTGAGGATCGAACCTGGGCCGCACACGTGCTAGGCGAACGCTCTACCGCTGAGCCACAACCCCAGCTCCAGGAGCAGATTCTTGGGTATTGGCGAGTGGGACCTGTGTTCCAGTTCTCTAGCATCACAGCAAACCCAGGCCACCTGCCAGTGACTTTCTAGGTTCTTGTTTCATGAATTCAAAGAGTGAAACCCATGGACAGTGGAGGGTGGGAGTGAAAAGTAGGATTTATTCCAGTGAGAAGAAGAGAAACAGAGGTCTTACCAGGCTAGAGGGGACCTGATAGCAGGTTTCCATCCAGGTGTGCTAGTCCAGGGGTTAATATAGTTAGCAGGTAGGATCATTGATAACTATTTAATGCTAAATAGGTATTGGAAAGGTACCAAGGCTATTGGTCTATATCTATGCTAAACGGTTATTAGAAGAGTGTTAAGGCTATTGATTGGGCCCCTAACCTCCTGATTAGTTGTGTTCTCCTAGCCCTTGAGTCTGTAGCCTTCACTCAGGTCTGGCCCATTCTAATTTTCCCACCACTCCAGAACAAACCAGTCAGTTGGAATGTTTGGAATATTTATACAGGTTAATTTTATGGAGTGGCTTTTACATTTAGAAAAGGCTTTATGGGCTCATTGCCCTAACTGCCTGTTTTACGGTCTATTTTACCTATTCAGTGCAAATATAGTAGTTCCTGTCTTTAGAAAGGCAGAGGTACCTGAAAGTGAGAGGCTAAGATAGGAAGACAGAAACGAATGAGACGGAATTGTCTCATTCCTTTTATGGTTTTTTTTTGTTCCCAACTTCAGGAGGAATCTGGGAGAACTTAATGAAAGTTAAGTAAGAATCAAATAAAAATACAATTTGGAATACCAGATTTGTGAGGGAGATTAAAGAAGTTGGAATCTTATCCTGGAAGAAAGAAAGCATTGTTGAAGGTCTCTTATCTTTCAAGGATTTAAAGGGGGAAGGAGGTAAAATTTTTGAGTATCCACTATGTGCCAGGTATTACTAGATGCTTTGTGTTTATGTTACTTAGTGTGTTAAGTATCCCACATAGGAAAGAAAGAATCAACTTTTTATTGACTTTGAATGGGACTTCCCTAGGTGTATGTTAGGTTGAGAAAAATTGGAAAAATTTTGGTGAGGGCAGGAGGGTGAGAGGGGACCAAGTCAGATAAGGGCAGCTCTACCTAAATACAAACATGCATTCATAAGCTTTTGTGAAGTCCTATTTAGTCCTAGAATTCCATTTATCACAGACATTTTTTCTTATAGCCTGTGAATTGCCCTGTCTGCCCAAGCAAGTGGCCTGGGTCCTGGCCACAAGCAAGGTTTTCATGTATCCAGAGCTACTTCCAGTATGTTCCTTGAAGGCAAAGAATCCTCAGGATAAGATCATCTTCACCAAGGCTGAGGACAAGTAAGTGTTTACTGTGGGGCTTCAGAAGAGCAGACTATTTGAAGAAGGCAGTTCATCTTCAGGTGGTTAGGGGAAAAAAGACATGTATAATAAGAGGTACACAAAAACAAAACGAAAAGCAGCATAGTGGATTGAGTTCTGTAGTATGTACTTGTTCCAGCAGTGCCAAATACTGCTGATTTGAAATGTTTAAAATTATTGTTTTATCTTTTACTTACTGTAAAACCATCCTTGAAATACCATGCAAGGAAAAGCTTCAATAAAAAAGTTCTTATTGTCATATCACCACAAACAATGGTTTAATTCTTGGTATTTCTTGTATGACTACTGTCCATTTAAGTAGTTTTGTGCTTTGCTTAAAAAAAAACACACACATGACTTGATATTGTTTTCCTGTGCTATGAAACATTGTCTTTTTTGAGTCTTGTCTGTATGGTTTTTTTTTTTTTTTTTAATATTTATTTATTTGCTTTAGTTGCACACAATGCCTTTATTCTTACGTGGTGCTGAGGATCGGACTCTGGCAGCGCACGGGCTAGGCGAGCGCTCTACCGCTGAGCCACAACCCCAGCCCTGTATGGTTTTCTTTTAAAGCAATATTTAATTGCCCTGTTATAATCCTTTCATGGACCACTTTTTCCCTCCTCTTTTTTATTTTTTATTAAATATTTTTTAGTTGTTGATGGATCTTTATTTATTTATATGTGGTGCTGAGAATTGAACCCAGTGCCTCACACATGCTAGGCAAGTGCTCTTCCACTGAGCTATAACCCCAGCTTTCCTTTCCCACCCTTTATTATTGTATATGAGGCTACTCCAGGATCTTTGTGCATATAGCTTTTTTTTTTTTTTTTGAATGTTTATTTTTTAGTTGTAGTTGGACACAATACCTTTATTTTATTTATTTATTTTTATGTGGTGCTGAGGATTGAACCCAGGGCTCTACCACTGAGCCATAGCCCCAGCCTCTGTGCATATAGCTTTTAAAAATCTTTTCTCTTGGGCTGGGGTTGTGGCTCAGAGGTAGAATGCTTGCCTAGCACATGGTAGGCCCTGGGTTTGATCCTCAGCACCACATAAAAATGATAAAATAATAAAGGTATTGTGTCCATCTACAACTAAAAAATAAAATAAAAAATTTTTCTCTGTTTCCATGCAGTGCTGGAGATTGAACCAAGGGTTGCTGTACACTGAGCTACACGATGTTTTATACTTGTTTATTTTGAGACAGGGTCTTGCCAATTTCCCCAGACTGGCCAAAAACTTGCAGTCCTCCTGCCTCAGCCTCTCAAGTCACTGGGATTACAGGCATATGCCACTATACCTGGCATTAAATTATTTTAAGTTCATCCGTGTGGGTAAATTTTCAATAGTGGAATTATTAAGTAAAGTCTATTTTTATGGCTCTTGATATATAAACCAAACTGTCACCCCCAAGTATGTACATATGTAATTATAATCTTGAATGTGATGTTAGGGATCATGTTGTTGTTGATTTAATTGTTTGTGCTACCCATTATTCATTTCGTGTTTGTTTTATTAGAATAATTCTCTTTCCTTTGTATTCCCTCTGAACTTTTTTTGTATGGTTAATATAAAGCTCATCTAGGCCAGTGGTAGAGTGCTTGCCTAGCATGTGTGAAGCTTTGCATTCAGCCTTACCACTGATTTTTTCAAAAAAAGCATAAAACTCATCATGATCTTATTTATTAATGATTTTTTTTTTAACTGTTTCTCAGAGCCGGGAGCCGTGGCACATGCCTTTAATTGCAATGGCTTGGGAGGCTGAGGCAGGAGGATCATAAGTTCAAGCCAACCTCAGCAACAGCAAGGTGATAAGCAACTCAGTGAGACCCAGTCTCTAAATAAAATATAGAATAGAGCTGGGGATGTGGCTCAGTGGTCAAATGCCCCTGAGTGCAATACCCGGTAAACCCCCAAAAAAAGGATAAAGAAAAAAAAAGTCACACAGCTTGGACCTAAACTGCTGGGCTCAAGTGATCCTCTTTTCTCAACCTCCTGAGTAGCTGGGACAGTGGACCCACACCACTGTGCCTGGCTTATTAATGCCTTATGCATTACTTCTCCTTTTTATTCTTAATTGTGAAAACTCCTGTTTGATTCTTTTGCAGATGCTCTCCACCCCTACCCCCACCCCACTCTTTTTTAATGGTGCTAGAAATTGATTCCAGCACCTAAAACATACCAGGAAGGCATTCTACCATTGAGTTTATTTATTTATTTATTTATTTTGAGGGGGGGACCAGGGATTGAATTCAGGGACATTCGGCCACTGAGCCACATCCCCAGCCCTATTTTGTAATTTTATTTAGAGTAAGGGTCTCATTGAGTTGGTTAGTGCCTCGCTGTTGCTGAGGCTAGCTTCAAACTCTGAATCTTCCTGCCTCAGCCTCCCAAGCCACTGGGATCACAGGTGTGTGCCACTGAGCCCATCTCTACCATTGAGTTTCATCCCCAGCCCTTTTGTTTGGGTCTTGCTCTTAATTTTTATTTGTTTATTTTATTTTTTCAGGGGAAGGAGGTACTAGGGATTGAAACCAAGGGATCTTTATCACTAAGCTACTTTCTTAGCCCTTTTTATTTTTTATTTTGAGACAAGGTCTCACTAAGTTGCTGAAACTGGCCTTGAATTTGTGATACTTCTAAGTTCCTTGGATTAGAGGCATGTGCCACCATTCCTGGCTTACTCATAGTTCTTAGTGCTTTCTAAATAGCTGAACTTTTATATGGAGTAGCCACCATCATGTACAAGAATTAGATGTAAAGAAGAGGAATATAAATTGGGCACAATGGCACATGGCTATAATTTCCAGTGACTTGAGAGGTTAAAGCAGGAGGATCACAAGTTCAAGGCCAGCCTCAGCAACTTATCGAGACCCTGTCTCAAAAAATAAAAAAGGCTTAGGAATATAGTTCAGTGGTGCACTTGTAATGCACTTGTGTTCAAGCCCAGTATTGAAAAACAGAAGGAAGAAAATGTAAAAAAAATAGATTGTAAAATGTGTGAAGTCGTCTGGGGAGGGTTTTTAGAAAAAAAGGACTGCAAGGTAAGACTTAGCATCATTGTACCTTTCTCAGTTTGCTAGCTTTAGGATTGAAGCATTTTGAAGGGACTGAGTCTCCTAAGCCTCTAATCAGCAAGTACCTAATAACCTGTAAGACTGCCCACCAGCTGACGGTGAGAATCAAGAACCTCAACTTGAACAAAGCTCCCGACAACATCATTAAAGTGAGTGCTTCCAGAAAGCTTCATCTACTACCTCACCTATATGTGTCTATCCTTCTCTCTTTTTAAAAGAGGGACCTTCTTATATGCAGGACTAATTTCTTCCCACGTATACACTAGATTAATTCCCTTTTTGCCTTTTTGGGGGCATTAATCCATTATTTTCCTGTGTAATATCTTCAGTATTTTTATGGATAATTCCCTTGAGTATGAAAAATATTCAAGATTTCACAAATCCTTGACTTCTTCTAGCCAGTCTCTATTTCTTTTGCTCTAACCTTGTAAATGTAGACAATATTCCACTTATATCCTTCCCCTTAACTCTTCATTTTTATTTAGATATTTATATCAAAGTTCTGTATATATCAAAGGTCAAATATTGAAAATGATTTAAGAAGCCTGGTGCGGTGGCTCACACCTGTAATCCCAGCATTTGGGAGGCTAAGGCAGGAGGATCGTGAGCTCAAAGCCAGCCTCAGCAATGGCGAGGCACTTAGCAACTCAGTGAGACCCTGTCTCTACTAAAATACAAAAAAGGGCTAGGGATGTGGCCCAGTGGTCGAGTGCCCCTGAGTTCAATCCCCGGTACCAAAAAAAAAAAAAAGAAAGACTTAAGAATCAGTTCTGTGAGGCTTATTATGGGGAGGGGGGAGATTTTTTTTTCTTACTAACCAGAGTTTTTTTGGGGGGAATGGTGTCTATCTCCACATATAATCTAGATGCCAAGCTTATAATTGGCACTTTTTTTTCTTCCCTTAAGTCTTTGAGACATTTTAATTTCCAATCAAAGTACATCCAAATTTCCAGGTCTGGGTTGGGGCTGTAGCTCAGTGGCAGAGTGCTTGCCTAGCATATGTGAGGCACTGGGTTCAATCCTTAGTACCACATAAAAATAAACAAATAAAATAAAGGTATTCTGTTCATTTACAACTACGAAAAAATATTTTAAAATAAAATAAATAAATTCCAGATCAGAGAAATAGTCTCCTTTAAGCCAATCCGGGACACGGTTATATAGTTCTGAAGGTCAAAAGTTCTTCTTTCTATGGTATGTATCATTATGTTGCTTCAAATATATAAACAATGTTTGGGACAATTGACCATTATTTAATAATAATCAAAATTTTATCTCAACTTCCATGATTATTTAAAAATTTATTTGTTATTTTTAGTTATACATGGCAGTAGAGTATATTTTGACATATTATACATTCATGGAGTATAACTTCTTATTCTTGTGGTTGTACATGATGTGGAGTTACACCGGTCATGTATTCATATGTGAACATAGGAAAGTTATGTCCGATTCATTCTACTATCTTTCTTATGCCCATCTCCTCTCCCTTCCCTTCATTTCCGTTTTCTAATCCAATGTCTAATCCACTCCCAGCTTAATTCATTTTTGGTTCTTTTTAGTTATACATGAACGTAGAATATATTTTGACATATTTTATATATATATATGGAGTATAACTTCCCATTCTTGTTATACATGATTTGGAAGTTACACTAGTTGTGAATTCATACATGAACATAGGAAAGTTATGTCCGATTCATTCTACTGTCTTTCCCATTCTCATCCCCCATCCCTTCCCCCCATTCCCCCTGTCCAATCTGGTGAATCTCTGTACTCCCCTCCCCCCACATTTGTGAGTCAGAATCCACATATCAGAGAGAACATTTGGCCTTTGTTTTTTTGGGATTGCCCTATTTCACTTAGCATGGTAGCCTCCACTTCCATCCATATACCAGCAAATGCCATAATTTCATTCTTCTTTTTTTTTTTTTTTTTTTTTTTTTTTTGGTACTGGGGATTGAACTCAGGGGCACTCGACCACTGGGCCATATCCCCAGCCCTTTTTTGTATTTTATTAGAGACAGGATCTCACTGAGTTGCTAAATGCCTCGCCATTGCTGCTGAGGCTGGCTTTGAACTCACGATCCTCCTGCCTCAGCCTCCCAAGTGCTGGGATTACAGGCATGCACCATCGTACCCGGCTGTCCTGGAGATTAATGCTGTATCTGAGGTACAGGTAATTGCCACTTCATGAAGCTTTGGATTTAGGCTTTATTTATTAACCTTCAACCACAGATTCTGAGCCTTTAGCTGTCTGTTTACCCTTCTGGCAGCATGTAGGATTTTTGTTTTGTCTCCAGTGTTTTGAAATAATTTTGGGTGTGTGTGTGTGTGTGTTTGTGTGCATGTGTGTGCTAGGGATTGAACCAAGCATTCTGCCATTGAGCTTTACAACCATCCCTGAAAATTCTTGATAATGTGCCTTAGTGTGGGTCTAGTTTCATCTATGGTGCTAGGCACTTGAGAAACCTTTTCACTTAGAAAATTTGTATGTTCCATATTTGGAAATTCATATGTTTCAGATTTAAGAAATTTTCTTGAATTATGTATTGATGCTTCCCTCCTCTTCATTCATCTTCTTATTTTCTGTAATGCTTCATAGTCAGATAATGGAGCTCTTTGACTAGTCTTCTGATCTTGTGTTCCTTTTTTCCCATTAGTTTGTCTTTATACTTACTAGGATATTGTTTCAGTGGCTACTTCTAGCCTTCTGCTGAGTTGATTCCTTTTCATTCTGTCATATTTTTCATGTTCAACAACTTTTTTTAATCATTGAATTTTTTTCATTGAATATTTTAAAATAGCAAATGGCAAAAAGCATGTGGGAAAGTAGAGGAGGAAGAAGGCTCAAGTTTTTCATCAGTATAATATTATTGCCCTCTACTATGCCTAACAGCCTCAATCCAGATCATCATTTCCAGCCATGCTTCTGCCATCGAAGATGCTGTGGCTGTTATCTAGCTACACTAAGTAATAGAGGGACTATGAGGGTCTAACTGCCTCTTCAGTAGCTTTTCAGTCTGTTCTCATTTTACCTGCCTTTAATTCCAGCTTTACTTTTACTTCTAGAGACAGCTGGTATCTTACCCTCTTGCCAGTTTTTACTAAAAATTTTAGTTGGTCCTTACCTCCCTCCACTTGGGATTTGGTTCTCTTTATTCCCCTATGTCAGTTGCCACTTATACATCTGCTTTTCAGCTTCAAAAATATTGATGCTTTTGTCTTTTCTCTCATTTCCATTATTCTCTCTTTGTGAACGAAAAGACAAAATCAATATAGTTTCTATGGGCCTCTTCTTTAAGTAGTTTCTTTCTGTTGTTTTCATGGACTTTCAAGAGGGATCAGCCAAATGGATATGTGTAAGCTGCCTGTTTTAATGTTGGAGTGTCTCCTTAACTCTTTAACCCATGAAAGTGTGGGTGTTATCACCACAAAAATCCCTAATTATTTCCCATTTGGTCTATCCTATGGATACTTCTTACCCTGTTTATCTTTCCAGTTGATGCTGTGGTTCACTCCTTTCTTCAAATGCCCTGTTTTCTTTGTTGATGTCAGATCTTCACAGTAAATTCCTAGTGTGCAGTTTCACCCACATCTTGATTTTCATCACCTGTCCTCTGATAATCCTCACATCTGTGTCTTCAGTCCAAATTTCTCTTTGAGAACTCCAGCTTAGTGTAATGAGCTGTTTTTTTTTTAGATATATGTTTATTTGTCTTAGTTATACACAATGCCTTTATTCTTACGTGGTGCTGAGAATCGAACCCAGGCCGTGCATGTGCTAGGCGAGTGTGCTCTATCGCTGAGCCACAAACCCAGCCCAAATGAGCTATTTTTAAAAAAATATTTATTTATTTACTTTAGTTGTACACAATGCAATGCATTTTTATGTTTACGTGGTGCTGAGGATCGAACGCGGGCCGCGCACGTGCAAGGCGAGCGCTCTGCCGCTGAGCCACAACCCCAGCCCCCCAAATGAGCTATTTTTTTAAAAAAATAATTTTTTTTTAGATGTTGATGGACCTTTATTTTATTCATTTATTTATATGTGGTGCTGAGAGTCAAATCCAGTGCCTCACACATGCTAGGCAAGTGCTCTACCACTGAGCCACAACCCCAGCCCTTTTATGAGCTATTTAAAGGAATGCATGGGCTGGGGTTGTGGCTCAGTGGTAGAGTGCTTGCCTAGCACGTGTGCGGCCTGGATTCGATCCTCAAATAAATAAATAAATATTAAAATAAAAAGAATGCTCAACTTGATTGCCTTCTCACTCGTCCAACTAAATCTCTCTCTCTTTAAGTGTTGCCACCGACACTACCATCAACAATAAATCCCCGTCCTCTAACCCATTCCTGTTTTTTATGTCCTTGTGTGTGACATTACTGTCTTGCTAATATCAGTCCATAAACCTGGGCCTTATCCTTGATGCCTTCTGCTTGATCACTGTCACAGGTTGTCTGTCACAGTTCTCAGTGATCTTACTCTGTTTCCTGCTTTGTTGCATACTGCCTTCATTTAGGACTTTGTTGTATCTAGATTAATGCAGTAGTTTTCTTACTGGTGTTTCTAATTCTTCTCCATTGATTCTGCCCTTCACGTTGCTGTCATAGCCACCTCTACTTCCACGGTAATGATCAGCCTTGCCTGGCCTGGCACAGAAGGCCTACTATCCTACCAACATCCCTGTGACTTCGTCTCCTGAAGTCTCCCCCACATTGCTTTATTTCTAGCCAGTTCAGTCGCTTTTGGTTCTTTAAACACATTCATGGTTTTTGCCCACTTAGTAGACATTTTTCTTCTCATGCTTCATATAGCAAATTTTTATTCCATTAAGATTCATATTTAGTTACACCTGCTGCAGAAAAATCTTTTTTTTTTTTTTTTTTTTTTTGGTTAAAGTTTGAATTGTGTCATTTTTATGAACATCTTTGTATTTTCTTTATTATTTAGAACGTTATTTTTTAAATTTTTGGTACAGGGGATTGAACCCATGGGTGTTTAACCACTGAGCCACATCCCTAGCCCTATTTTTTTAAAAATATTTTTATTAGTTGGTGGGCCTTTATTTTTTTTATTATTTTTTAAAAATATTTATTTTATTTACTTTAGTTGTACACAATGCAATGCATTTATGTTTACGTGGTGCTGAGGATCGAACCCGGGCCGCGCACTTGCGAGGCGAGTACTCTGCCACTGAGCCACAACCCCAGCCCTGGGCCTTTATTTTATTTATTTATTTATACGCAATGCTGAGAATTGAACCCAGTGCCTCACACATGCTAGGCATGCGCTCTACCACTGAGCCACAATCCCAGCAACCCCAGCCCTATTTGTATGTTTTATTTAGAGATAAGATCTTGCTGCGTTGCTTAGGGACTCCCTAAATTGCTGAGGCTGGCTTTGAACTCAACCCTCCTGCCTGAGCTACTCAAGCTGCTGGGATTATAGGCATGTGCCACTGCACCCTGCTAGAATGTTATTTTTGGTCTACTTGATTGTCTTTCCCACTGCCTTGAAAGTGAGCTCCTTGAGAGTGGGAATTGCTTCTCTTATTTGTGTGCTCAGGTTGTGGCACAGGGCTTAACTATATGTTGAATTAACTATATGTTGAATAAATGGGTGCTTATTGTCAGTGGTTTAAATTCAGTTCTCCTTTTCATTTACTCTTAAACAGGACTACCACAGTCTTTTTTCTTCTTTCTCTTCCCTTCTGATGCCCTTCACATAATCATTTACCTAAAAGGAAGCTTTCATGTGTCCAAGATTACAGTTAAGATACTGTTATTGAGCTCCTAAGCAGGAGTAATCTCATGTAAGATATTCTGACCATGTGCTTCCTTTTTTCCTTGACCTTAACTTTTTTTCCCCTTCCTGGTATCCAGAATGGAGATTCTCAGGTGGGAGATATCAAGTAATTATATAATCTTTGTTAATTATAGATGAGTTTAATTTGAAATGCAGAAACATTCAGCATATGCTACTGATGTGTTTGTGTGTATATGTGTGTACCCATTACCCACCCCATGCTCCACCAGCCTGACAGAGGGTGATGTTTCTGGAAGGAATATAACTCGTGCTTTATTTTTACTCAGTTTTATAAGAAGACCAAGCAGCTGCCAGTACTAGTAAAGTGCTGTGAAGAGATCCAGCCACATCAGTGGAAGCCACCTGTAGAGAGGGAAGAACACCGGCTCCCATTCTGGTTAAAGGTACAGTCCTCCTTCTCAGAGTCTGTAGAGGGCTACTTCAAGCTTCTAATGCTTTAGTTATAGAACTAGGACTTAAGAAATCTTCCTCATTCACCCTTCCTTCTTTTTTCCCTTCCCCCAGCTGATTTTCTAGCCTTTTTCAAATAAGAGGTAAAATAAATTTTCTAAAGGAAACTCAGAGGAGAGTTATGTAGAATGTATGATTATAAAATGAGGTCATCATAGAAGTTTGATATGCAGAAAAAACCCTTCTTCTTCAAGCTATCTTGAAACTGTTTGAAAGGTTTCTAAAATCAAGAAAGCCTTATTTTTTCCCCCAAATTCTGACATGTGCTAGATCAGAGTATTCTTGTTCCCAATAGGCCAGTCTGCCGTCTATCCAGGATGAACTACGGCACATGGCTGATGGTGCTAGAGAGGTAGGAAATGTGACTGGAACCACTGAGATCAAAGCAGAACAAGACCTTGAAAAAGCCAGATCAGAATTGGGAAGCGAAACTCGGTACCCACTGCTATTGCCCAAGGGTGTGGTACTGAAACTGAAGCCAGTTGCTGACCGTCTTTCCAGGAAGGCATGGAGACAGAAGCGGTCATCAGTCCTGAAGCCCCTTCTGATCCGACCCAGCCCTTCTCTCCAGCCTAGTTTCAACCCTGGGAAAACACCAGCCCGGTCAACTCAATGCGAAGCCCCTCCAAGCAAAATGGTTGTCCGCTTTCCTCACCTTATCCAGCCAGCCACTGTCTTACAGCCAGTTTCAGGTGTCCCTGCACTGGGGGTCAGTGGGGATGATAGTTTTGAGTCTCCTGTAGCACTGTCTACTATTCCCCCTAAGACTAGGACTGGCTTCCCTCTGTCTGAGCCGCAGACCTTGCTCTCCTCTGCCCCTGTGCCCAAGGTAATGCTGCCTGCACTTGCCCCTTCTAAGTTTCGAAAGCCATGTGTGAGACGGAAACCTTCAAGAAGAAAGGGAGCCAAGGCCTCTCCCTGTCTGAAAACTGCCCACCTCATCCACCCTGCACCTGTTATCTTTACTGTTCCTGCCACCACTGTGAAGGTTGTGAGCCTTGCCAGTGGCTGTAATGTAATCCAGCCTGTCAATGCAGCTGTGGCCCCAAGTCCCCAGACCATTCCTATCACCACACTCTTGGTCAACCCTACTTCTTTTTCCTGTCCATTGAACCAGCCCCTTGTGGCCTCCTCCATCTCACCCTTAATTGTTTCTGGTAATTCTGTGAATCTTCCTGTACCATCCACTCCTGAAGATAAGGCCCAAATGAATGTGGATACTGCTTGTCCTGTGACTGAAAGGAAAAATGCCTTTCAAACCCTGGAACCCAAATTAGAACCCCAGGAACTAGCTCCTTTGTGTGCTGCTGTCTTCCCCAAGGAGGAGCACAGCCCAGGGCCAATGCCAGCAGATGGAGAAAGCCAGGAGGGATTGTTGGAGAATAGTGCCTATCGCTGGACTCTTGTTAAAACAGAGGAGGGGAGGCAGGCTCTGGAGCCAGTGCCTCAAGGCTTGCAGGAATCTCTAAACTCTCCCTGTGAGGATTTAAAGGCAATCATTAAGATGGAACCTGAAGACCCTGGGGAGGAAATCTCCAGTGGGTCCACAGAGCAGGACGTTTGTAATGAAATCAAAGAAGAACAGTCTTTGGAATTGGACACTGGCTCCCTAAGGGAAGAGTTGAGTGATGCTAGAGAGGTGAAGAAACAGGCAGTCCAGCAGGAGGAGGAGGAGAGGAGACAGTCAGCTAAACCCCCTGCTGCTTGGCAAGAGCCTACTACCCAGGAAAACACTGGGGGAGACATGAACAAAGAATCTCCAAAGAATGTGCCCTCCTCCATGGACCCTGACATGGTGCTAAGCAGTCCCCCAGGGAAGCCTGAAGACTCATCCAGTGTTGATGGCCAGTCAGTAGGGACCCCAGCTGGGCCAGAAACTGGGGGAGAGAAGGATGGGCCAGAGGAAGAGGAAGAAGAAGACTTTGATGACCTCACCCAAGATGAGGAAGACGAGATGTCATCGGCTTCTGAGGAATCTGTGCTTTCTGTCCCTGAACTCCAGGTAAGAGCCAGGGAATAGTTTCAAATGATTTGGGGGACTCAGTAGTAGTGTGTTTAATTTATTGACATGCTGCCTGCTTGCTTATTCTTATCTATAGATAGTTCTAAATTGTATTTGGCTTTTGAATGTAGGGCATAGTTTTGGGATTGAGGTGAAGTGAGAGGGAAAGAATAGAATTTTACTCATTATATTTGAGGTAAACGCATTAAAACATTAAATTGAATCACTTGAGCCCTCTTAAATGCTTTAAAACACAGTTCATAGAGGCTGGGGATATAGCTAGTGGTAGAGTGCTTGCCTAGCATACACGAAGCCCAGGGTTTGACCCCCAACAATACAGAAGAGAAGGAAAAAAAAATTAAAAACAAGTGTGGATGGTGGCAAAGGAAAACTTATCTTCAGGGAATAGGGAACCCTTTCAGAAGGCCTATTCTTCTTCTGTCTTTTATCAGGCCCATTTCCTAACTCAGGGAGTAGTGGGCCCCATTGTTAATCTCAGATCCTCCTGAGACAGCTCTGTGCTTCAGCATTTGTGAGCACCCAGGAGCCCTTATAAACACTCTTTGCGGGGATCGCAGGAAACAATGGAGAAGCTGACTTGGCTGGCATCTGAAAGGCGTATGAGTCAGGAGGGTGAGTCTGAGGAAGAGAACTCCCAGGAGGAGAACTCTGAGCAGGAAGAAGAGGAAGAAGAAGAAACTGAAGGAATGGAAAATCTACAGAAAGAGGATGAAATGACTGATGAAGCAGTTGGAGATGCTGCTGAGAAGCCCCCTTCCAACTTGGCCTCCCCGAAGACTGCTCCAGAAGTGGAGACCAGCAGAACCCCACCAGGTGAGTGTGGCAGGCCTGTGCCTAGAGTCAAGCCTCACTGGGCCTCATTGTGAGGGTGTGCAGAGTGTGCAGAGGACAGTGTGCACAGTGGGTTGCTTCAAATCAGCTGGATGATTCTAGAGGAAATCCTCTGAATCTTCCCTGTAACCTCCCTTTCCCCAAATAGATGTTCACTGTGGTGCCTTTGCAGAGGAGATGATCAGAAAATTTTGATCCTTATCTACTGCATGATTTGTAATAATTTGTTCCAAGTTTTCTTTTCTTTCTTTCTTTTTTTTTTTTTTGGTACCAGGGATTGAACTCAGGGACACTCG
The DNA here is from genome assembly GCA_025594165.1 of Tamias sibiricus. Classification (NCBI taxonomy): domain Eukaryota; kingdom Metazoa; phylum Chordata; class Mammalia; order Rodentia; family Sciuridae; genus Tamias; species Tamias sibiricus. The sequence goes on along the minus strand of CM046658.1, from coordinate 118,895,418 downwards.
ACCACTGGGCCACACCCCCAGCCCTTTTTTGTATTTTATTAGAGACAGGGTCTCACTGAGTTGCTAAGTGCCTCGCCATTGCTGAGGCTGGCTTTGAAGTCGCAATTCTGCTGTCTCAGCCTCCCAAGTTCTGGGATTACCATACCCAGCTGTTCCAAGTTTTCATACTCTTTCTTCCCTCATTTATGGATGAGACAAGAGCTGTGTTTATTTATATCAGAAAACCTTGCTTGTTCCTGTCAAGACATAGTCCCTTGGGAGCCCAACATAAAGCTACATTTACTTTTAGACTTCCTTTCTCAAGATGAGGCTTGCCAGGTGTGGTGGTGTTTAATTGTAATCCCAGCTGCTTAGGAGGCTGAGGTAGGGGGATCAAAGCTTGAGGACATCCTCATAACTTAATGAGATCCCATCTCAAAATAAAAACGTCTGGAGTATAGTTCAGTGATAGAGCATCCTTCATTCCCCACTACCACAAAAGCAAAAAAAACCAAACATACAAAAAGAAGAGAATAAACCTGAAAAAAATGATGCAATAGCTAATTGTCTCCTTATTGTCCCAGTTAACCTACTTCTGCTGGAAACTGCATGGAGCTGACATGACAGAGGCCAATTTGACTCTCTACCACTTGCCCAGCTCCTGAATTGCTCTGTGACATTGATTAGGATTGGATAGGGGGCACATGTGGTGGATGGGAGGAGCAGAGGTTTCGGGGACCAAGAAACAATCTTTTTCATATGTACTCCAAGGAGAAAACATCAAAGCTGCTGGAAAGGGCCGGAGTAATCATCGCGCTCGCAACAAGCGGGGAAGTCGGGCTCGGGCCAGCAAGGACACCTCCAAGCTGCTGTTGCTCTATGATGAGGACATTCTTGAGCGGGATCCACTGAGGGAGCAGAAGGATTTGGCCTTTGCCCAGGCTTATCTGACTAGGGTAGGCAAATGCTGCTTCTGTTACTGCTAGTCCCTATGAATATGGCTGCTTCTCCTTTAAGGGAGATGTTTTATGTATTTATTTTTGTTTGTTTTTTTGGTACTGGGGATTTTAACTAGGGGTGCTTCACCACTAAGCCATACCAGCTCTTTTTGTTTTTGTTTTTAAATTTAGAGACAGAGTCTCACTAAGTTGCTTAGGGCTTCACTAAGTTGCTGAGGCTGCCTCAGCTGCTCGAGCTGCTGGGATTAGATGTGTGCCACCTCTCCTGGCAAGGGAGATGTTTTAAAAACGAAGTCTGGGTGGCCAGGGTTGTGGCTCAGTGGAAGAGTGCTTGCCTAGCATGCGTGAGGCACTGGGTTCTATCCCTAGCACCACATAAAAATAAAATAAAATAAACAAATAAAATAAAGGTATTGTGTCCATCTACAACTAAAAAATATATTTAGAAAACAAGTGAAGTCTGTGGTTGGGGGTATAGCTCAGAGGTAGACACTCACGTAGCATACACAAAACCCTGGGTTCTATCCCCAGTATTGCAAAGAAGGAAAAAAAAAATTTTTTAAAGACTGTACAACTAGCATTGTCTGTCTTTGCCTTAGCTTGACTAGGATTACCAAAAGAGCTCTTGTGAGAGATCCACAAGACACAGAGTTCAGTCATGTGTGAGTTGATGTTTAGCACCAAACATAATCCCGTTTTGCCCAGAGATTGGGGGGAAAATGATACTTTATCATCAGTAGAACATTGTGTCTTTACTAGCTATGGACTAATAAAAACCTTCACTGAGCCCTTTGGCCTGAGAAAAAAGACAGTTGGTACGTTGGCCAGAGAATGGATTACAGGGAGGTGCCTTGGTCTTCAGATGTGAACCCACCTGTGTTTAGTTGTACCCTGGTAGTTGCCTTCTCTTTCAGTAACTAGCTGGTTCCTTTATCCTTCCAGCAAAGGAACGAAGTAGCAGTATAGTCATGGCTTTTTCTTATTTCCTAATATTCAACCAACATTTTAAATTTATGTACTAATGTGCCCGCAGATTACACTATGCTGAAATACAAAACACTCCTTATCTGTTTCATTATGGGACTGAAGTCAGGAAGGAGAGCCTTAGAGCCTAGAGAAAAGCATTATCTGGATTTGAAGGCAGAGCTCTGGTCTCTGGAAATGAAGGTTTTCCTGTTGCCCACTATCAGAAAAAGAGCTCTACCCTGCTCGTTTCTGTGTGTCTTCTATTAACCATCAGATCTGAAAATGTGTTCAGGGCCTTGCCTCTGAAGGATACTTTTTGGAGCTCTTTTATTATGACCTCTCTTTCTCCCTCGGACCCTTGCTTCTTCTTGGGGCCTAAGGACAGGGTGCTCTCTGTGATTGGAAGTCTCTCTGTGTAGGTACGAGAAGCCCTACAGCATATCCCTGGCAAGTATGAAGACTTTCTTCAGGTCATCTATGAATTTGAGTCGAGCACCCAGAGGCAGACTGCCGTGGATCTCTACAAAAGTTTACAAATTCTGCTCCAAGACTGGCCTCAACTGTTGAAGGACTTTGCTGCTTTTCTGTTACCTGAGCAAGCTTTGGCCTGTGGATTAGTAAGTTGTGGATTAGTAAGTTAGTTGATGGGCAGAAACAGCACACAGGACTCAAGGCAGTGACTGGGGTTGCCATCTATCCCTTGCCCCTTGCCCACAGGAGCTTACCTCTTGTCGAGGGATGCTCTTCCCAACCCCATTTTCCCATTTTCTTTACTTGGGATATGGGAGCAGTTTACTTTGAGTTGCCAGTGGAGACCTTAGGTAAGTCATGTGCTCTCTGCTCCTTACAGTTGTAAAACAGGCATTCTTTTAATAAATATTTATGGAATGTCAGGCAAAGTTCTAGGTACTATGAATATAGCATTTTTTTTAAAAAAAAATCCTTACCCTCATGGAGCCTTACATTCTCATGGGGAAACTCAGGTGATAATAGGTAAAATATATAAATTTTGATATATCAATATTATGAAAATAAGGTGAATATAGCCGGGTGCAGTGGTATGTGCCTGTAATCCCAGCGTCTTGGGAGGCTGAGACAGGAGGATCGCGAGGATCAAAGCCAGCCTCAGAAGTGGCTAAGGCATTAGCAACTCAGTGAGACCCTGAGTTAAATCCCCAGTACCGAAAAGAAAAGACAGTGAGTATAATATAGAATATAATGGCTTATAGAAAAGTAAAGAAAAGGGGACAAGTGAGTTGTAAGTAAGTGGGTGAGGGAATGGGCTATGAAGATTGATAAGCATGAGGGATATCCTAGTAGCTCTGGGCTTCTTTTCATGATGGGTGAAAACAGGAATAAAGGGAATAATGAAGGCATTCTGATAATCTTATGCCAGTTAAATGACACTGTGGTGATCATATAATGTCCATCTTCTCTTCTGGCATTATTATGAGGATCAGGTGAACATATCTGCTAAAATTCATTGTAAATTGTGAAGTACCACGTGAGTGTGTGTGTTTGATTTCACAACCCATAAAATAGTAAACAACTTGAGACATGCACATCTCTTGAATCTTTCATTCACATCTTAGTTTTCTTAAGTTGGTAGTTGCCAGTGGCCCAAGGTAGTTGGGTGTTAGGATTTATTAAATAAGAGTCATGTCATCCCCTAGGCCTGTAGGTCATTGCTCTTAGTTCTCATCCATAGGGCTCTCAAGTCCTACTCTAGATGTGTAGGTGACTCCTCTCTTGCCCTCCTTCCACTTTGGTAGTTTGAGGAGCAGCAGGCTTTTGAGAAGAGTCGCAAGTTCCTTCGGCAGCTGGAGATTTGCTTTGCAGAGAACCCTTCCCACCACCAGAAGATCATCAAGGTCCTCCAGGGCTGTGCAGACTGTCTTCCTCAGGAGATCACTGAGGTATTCCTTCGTGTCCTGCCTGTTTCCTTTCTATTGTCATTTGGGCCTTAGGCCCTTCCCTTCTCTTTCCCCTTAACCTGTTCCCTGTCCTTTTGCCCCTGGAGTACCATGGACTCCTGAAGGAGATGAAGAAGGTAGGGGTTTCTTAGGTTTATTTAAAGCATAAAGCATAAGGATAGGGAGGCTGGCCACCCAAATCCAGAGCCTGACTGACCCTCAGGGGTTCAAGGGTGTTATCAGTGCCCTGGAGGGGATGTTCAAGGAAGGAAGTGATGGAGACCTGGAAGAGATTCAGCTTCCTTCCTCCGCTTGAGCTCTACCCTAGCTGGGGACCAGTCTGGCAGCAGTGGGAATCACATCTATGACTAATACCTCTCCCCTGTGGGTGAGCAAGCAGAGTGAAGTTTGACAATTCTTACTGATCACAGAGAGGCCTCCATGTGTCTAGAAAAACAGAATGTAGGAGTGTAGAGAGTAGTTTGAAGGGTGGTCTATGGAGGCTCTGGAGACATATCTTTGCCTCTGCAATTTTTCTCAGCTCAAGACACAGATGTGGCAGCTCCTCAAGGGCCATGACCACTTGCAGGATGAGTTCTCCGTCTTCTTTGACCATCTACGCCCAGCAGCTAGCCGGATGGGTGACTTTGAAGAAATCAATTGGACTGAGGAGAAAGAGTATGAGGTAGGTACAGACCCTGAGGCTGCTGTAGGGGTGTGAAAGGGAATGAGGGGGTTACTTGGCGCCACCTGCAGGAGGGAAATCAGCCTAGAGTCTGCACTCAGTGGCACCAAATTCTCCTTAGTTTGATGGCTTTGAAGAGGTGGCATTGCCTGACGTGGAAGAGGAAGAAGAACCTCCCAAGATACCCTCAGCCTCCAAGAACAAGAGAAGAAAAGAGGTTGGGGTTCAAAATCATGATAAGGTACACCAGGCTCTTGGGAATTATCTACTTATTAATCAAGACCTGAGTTTCTCTTGAGTATTTCTCTGGTTTGATATTATCGAAAGCTTTTGGTCCAGGCCTTCAGGATCTGAGATGATCATGGAGTATACAACCCAGAGGCCAGGCTGCTGTGAACTTTGCAGAGCCCATGGGGAAACAGTGCAGTTGCTGAAGAGGCTCATGGACCCCTCATTAGAAGGATTTGTCCCCCCAATCCCTTCTCCCCAGCTTAGAGCTCCATTTCTTTTTATTTATTTATTTATTTATTTTAGTTGTACACAATGCCTTTTATTAATTTTTACGTGGTGCTGAGGATTAAACCCGGGCCGCGCATGTGCTAGGTGAGCACTCTACCGCTGAGCCACAACCCCAGCCCCTCCTTTTCATTTTTTTCTTTCCTTTTTCTTTTTGGTATTACTGGTGATGTAACTCAGGGGTGCTATACCACTGAGCTACATCCCCATTTTTAATTTTGAGACAGGGTCTCATAAGTTGCTGAGGCTCCTTCCTCAAATCACTGGGATTACAGGCATGTTTAAATACTCAGCTACCAAGTTAGCATCACTTAGGAATTTTTTACATGGATTGTTAACTCATGTAATTTTCAACATGATCCTATAGAGATTGTTACTGTTTCCATTTTATACAAGGTGTAACTGAAGTACAGAGATAGGCTGTTGCCAGGGTCTCATATTTAACAGGTGGCAATACTGGGTTACAAACTCAGGTAATCTAGCTCTAGAGTCTGCTGGTACTCACTGCTCTTTAGAAATAGTTTTTTTAAATCCATGATTTTCTTTTAACTGTATGTCTTTTCTCTTTCTTGGGGAGAAATTGATTTTTAGTAGACAAATGACCTTGGGCAACTTATTTAACCTGTGCTTCAGTTTCTTCATTGTGAATTAGGATAAGAAAGGTACTTATGTCTTGGATTTATTTATTTATTTTTATCTTAAACAATATTTAATTTTTATTTATTTTAGTTGTACACAATGCCTTTATTTACTTTTACGTGGTGCTGAGGATCGAACCGGGGCGGTACACATGCTAGGCGAGTGCTCTACCGCTGAGCCACAATCCCAGCCCCATGTCTTGGATTTATTAAGTAGACAGTATAGTGGAGGGAGCCTTCTATATGTACAAAGCCCTCTCTCAAGGGAATTGGAAGGGGTAGGGAACTCAAGGCATAGGGAGTCAGAAACAAAGACAGATGAGTAGATCATATCGCACAGCAGAGGTCTTCAGAGACTGCCTCAAAATCTGTTTGACTTATATATTATATCTTGAAACATCTGGACAATTGGGATATGTGTCTTTGGGTCACTTAGAGGTTATTTCAGGGATTCATAATAGGCTTTAATCCAGTTTGGGCTTTGATTTCCCCGGGCAATGTAATGAGATGGTACGTTATGAAAGAGAAAGGGGAGGAGGGGACCTCTTCAGATGGCTCACAGCCCAGCTTCCTTTTTTGGTATTGGAAATACATGATTGCTAATCAAGCTCAGGTATCTCCTAGGAGACTGAGTGGACAGATGGGGCCAAGGACTGTTCCTGTTCCTGCCATGAAGGAGGCCCTGATTCCAAGCTTAAGAAGAGCAAGAGGAGAAATTGTAGCCACTGTAGTACCAAGGTGAGGAAGGTACCCAGGGTGGTAAGACTCAGAGTATCAAAAGACGTCAGGGCAATTCCAGGACATGCTTTCTGAGGTATTGCTTGCTACCACAGACTTGTTCCTTCTTGAATTCCTAAAACAATAATATCTACAAATAACACGCAGTATACACATAAGTATACATATGTAAAATAAATGTAATCTTTTAGAAATACATGATGGATTTTGCTTTTTTTTATTTTTTATTATTTTTAGTTGTAGAGGGACACACAATATCTTTGTTTATTAATTTAGTTTTTATGTGGTGCTGAGGATTGAACCAGTGCCTCACACACTTGCTAGGCAAGTGCTCTGCCACTGAGCTACAGCCCCAGCCCTTGGATTTTGCTTTTGAAAGAGAATTCAGTAAGGAAAGCTTTTGGAATTGGAAAAGAGAAAAGTCACAGTTTTGACTATTTCCTTCTTATTCTTTTAATGAAATAAACCAGAATTATAGGCCCTTAAGGTCATTCTTGTTTTTTAGAGTTGGTTGGCAGCAAAAATGCAACCCAAGAGAGGGAGTAATGGGTGGAATCCTGCACTCTACTCCAAGCCATTTAAATATCCCTGGAGCCTGTACATATTTGTTGACTTGCTAAGCAGCAGGGCAGGGCTTCTTTTTGGTGGGTCCTTGAGGCATAGGAAATTTGGATATGCTTGACCAGAAAGCCATCCCTGCAGGTTTGTGACAGCAAATCCTACAAGAGCAAGGAGCCCCATGAGTTGGTGGGCAGCAGCCCCCACCGAGAGGCCAGTCCTATGCCTGGTGCTAAGGGAGCAGGGCAGGGCAAGGATGTGGTAGAAGAGGAAGCCCTGGAGGAGCAGGAGAGCACTGAAGTAACCCAGAGCAGGACTGGCAGGACCACCAGGAAGGGAGAGATGTCCATTCCAGGTGAGTGATCTCATTGCTGGCCCTTCTCCCCTTTGTTCTGTTTCATTCTCATAATTCAAGCAGGAACCTCTATGAGCCTGGATAGAGAACAGAATTTCCAGGAATGAACATATCATCTCTTTCCCTGGTACACTGACAGAACTCTACTCCTATTCAACCTGTATTTTCTCGTCTATGGCTTTTGTTCTCTTGGAGAATCAAGAGTGCTATTAAGTCCACACACTACAGCCTTCTCTTTCTGTGCTCAAATTCTGAAGCCCTTCCCCTTATATCCAAATCCTTTTTACTTACATTCTAATGACTGGGCCCTTATCAGTTGTGGTATCTTTGTGTAAGTGACTTTACCCCCCACCTGCAACCCTCTCTTTAAAGTGGGAACTTTATTACAGTAGCTCACCACAGTCTCTCTCTGGTAGTTTTCAGTTCCTGGGTACATCCTGATCCTGTCCATACCCTCAGATATTTTTATATTTTCCTCCAAACCAGGATTGATAGTGGGAAGGAGTTTGTCATCCCCTCAAGAAGTGACTCTTACACAACAGCTCCTGGATGGTCCACCACCTTGCTCACCAGAGACTCCTCAGCTTCCCCCACAAACTGGAGATGTACTGTACCCTGAGAGGAAGAACCAGGCTGGGCCTGAGATTCTTTCCTGCCCCAGTGCACACCCTGGACTTCAGGATGAAGGGGAAGGCCAAAAGGTAGTGGGTGACTCAGAGGATTCCATGCTGGTTTGGGAAGCACCAGAAACTGAGAAATTGCCTCATGCTGGTGAGACCCCTGCTTCCTTCCTGAGTCCTGTTTCCTTAAGGACCAGAGATGTAGGGAGAAGACATGTGTCTGGGAAACTAGATACTCAAGAAAGCTGGCAGCCCTCAAGTAGAGCTGGGGTGAAGACAGCAAACAGGATGTCCCCTGTCCATGAATCTTCATCGGGAACTGACACCTCAGAGACTTCTGAAGCCCCAGGAGGAGTTTTGGCTAAAGACAGTGAAATACAGGGCAGGGGTCCAGAGTGGGAGCAGCAGCCAAAGGCCACAGAAGCTACAGTATGTGCCAACAACAGCAAGGTCAGCTCCACGGGGGAGAAGGTTGTCCTATGGACAAGGTAGGTGAGGATACAGGAAGTGTTTGGAAAGAGTATAGAACACATCCATGTGGCTCTACAGAATTAATCCTGTTTGTGTGGGTTACAGGGAAGCTGACCGTGTGATTCTCACCATGTGCCAGGAGCAAGGAGCACAGCCACAGACCTTTACCATCATCTCTCAGCAGCTGGGAAATAAGACCCCTGCTGAGGTAAGAGAGTGTGTGTGTGTGTGTGTGTGTGTGTGTGTGTGTATGAAGGTGGAGATGCCCTGAGCCTCAAGCCCAGGAGAACCAAGAAGGTATGGCAAGGAGAGGACAGGGATACCAACTGGAGAGACACACAAGGGTTTTGTTAAGGGTGACCTAAGGGCCTGACTTCTTTTTTTTTTTTTTTAAGTATTTATTTATTTACTTTAGTTGTACGCAGCAATGCCCTCTACCGCTGAGCCACAACCCTAGCCCCAGGGCCTGACTGCTTGGGGTGGTGTTAATTCTAGAAAAGAAAGGGCATTGGATTTGGAGGTAGAATCTGGTTTACATTTCTAGTTGTTTTTAGGAGTGTAACTTTGGGTAAAATATTTAGTCTCTGTAGTTTCCTTATCTAGAAGGAGAACATGGCTCTACAACCTTACTGTGTAAATAAATAAAAAGGTTTTAAAAATTGGTACCTGGAGCTTGATAAATATCACAGTGTTACTAAGTGGCAACAGTGAACACAGCCCTTCTCCTCTACTAGGTTGCCCACCGTTTCCGAGAACTCATGCAGCTCTTCCACACGGCCTGTGAGGCCAGCTCTGAGGATGAGGACGATGCGACCAGCACCAGCAACACAGACCAACTGTCTGATCATGGGGACCTGCTCTCTGAAGAGGATGCAGATGAGTGAGACACTGGGGACATGTGGAGTTATCACACAGGACCAGCCCATCAGGCCCCTGAACTCGGGAGAGGCTGCTTGTACTTTGCTTGTGCTGTCCTTGAGCTCTGGAGATGGAACTGGAGAGCAAAGCTGAGGACAGGGACACACCGAGGCTGGAGGTGGGCCTTGGAGCTCCACATCCTGGGCCTCATTCATGGTCTTTCATGAAGATCCTACAAATCTACTTTGTAAATAGAATTGAGGGACAGTGGGGCTTACTTGACTTTTTTCTTTCTCTGATGGTACATATTTATTGTTCTGTGATCTACTCACAGTGTTTCCAAGTGTAATAAATGCCTATGTCGTGTAGCCAGTCCCAAGACACTAAGCTCCTCTTGCCTGAGGACACTGGGCTCTTAATTTCAGCAGTTTTTATTGCCAACTATCTCTTGCCCTCCCCCCACCCTGCCCTGGAACTCTAGTCCGTGAAGCTGTCGCCCTCCTGGTAGCATTGGGCCAGACTGCGTAGCTCCTGCAGCAACTCCTCTACATCATCCTGTTCCACCCCAGCATCCAAGAAGCTAGCCCAGCGTCGCAGGTCCAGTTTGGTGAGCTCTGTGGCCAAGCCTCCCAGGGCCTGGTGCAAGGACGAAGAGGAGCACAGAGCCCCAAACACTGGGATGCTCTGCACTGCTGTGGAGGGAGAGAAAAGTGAGACCAAATGGATTATATTTTTCCTGGGACTCTCCTATCTATCGGGAAGTCTGGGCACTTGACAGATTTGACTATAAAGAACACTCAGTGAATTTTGTTTGCTGTCCCCTTAGTATGCCAGTACTCCCGAGGAAGGACACTTCTCAGGAGCCCTAGGGCAAAAAGGAATGTTTGTGAACATTTTAAGCACTCTTAATCCAGAAAGGGAGAGAGTAAAACTGCTCCCACGCTTGATATCTTAGTTTTCTTCACCTCCTACATACCTGTGCCCCTGGGGGGACCATCCAGAACCATACCCTGCTGGCCGAAGCTTGAGAAGAGGTAGGGGTAAGGAGGAGCCACCCTGCAGGGAGTCAGCAGTAGATGGGAAGAACTGGGGGGACAGAATGGCAGTTCAGTGAGCAAAAAGTCAAGGGAGGATGGAGGTCTTGGAGGAGGGCAGGAGCAAGCATTACACTGACCTTGTGACTCTAGGCTGCTGCTGATGTAAATATTGGGCCAAGACTTCTTCCCCAGTGGTACACGCATGGAGAGGAGAAGGCAGAGGTGTCCCTGGGGTGAGCTGACTATCAGAACAAAGCCAAAACCACCTTTAGTCCATGGCTGCTTAATAAGAACTAAGAAATCTTGGATAGAATCAGCTGGATTAGGTTGCTCATAGCTTTTTCTTTTTTTTTAATATTTATGTATTTGCTTTAGTTGTACACAATGCATTTGTCTTTACGTGGTGCTCAGGATCGAACCCGGGTCACGCACATGCTAGTCAAGCGCTCTACCGCTGAGCCACAACCCCAGCCCATCTTTTTTTTTTTTTTTTTTTTAAAGTGAGGGTGGTGGTGATGGGAGGAAGCAATGTCATTAGAATGCCCAGATATTAAGGAGAAAAGGACATGAAAAAAAAATCTGATGAGGACTCCTAAGGACCTGGTATGCTCACCTGGTATGGCATGCTTTGTCTATACCTCTCAGCACCACTGACTGAGCAAAGCAGCGTGTTCCTGAGGGGCTCCCACATGCAGACAGTGGGGTCCATGGGGTAGCTCCTCCAAGCTGCACCAGGGCATCAGGGAGGGACTGGCCTGGAACCAAGGGGAAGGGCATGACTGCTCCTGCTGTCACCACCTAAAGAGCAGGAGGAGATAAGGTTACAGAGCTTTTTCTCATTACTGACCCAAGCCCCACACAGAGCTTTATACCTTTTTCCCAGAGAAGCTCAGCATATCAGCCAGATGAACCATGGAAACTGGAGATGAACGGAGTCGATAAGGAACAGTGACTGTGTCCAGCGCTGTGGCCAGGATGGCACTACAGTGGAAGGGCAGAGTGGCCTACAAAGAGGACACAAGAGGGGCACTTAGCCTTTGGGGTGTGGAAAAGCATGTATGGAGGTAGGACATTAATGACAGAGTGGTCCAGAGAATGAACCAAGGGTGTGCTTGGCCCAAAAATGGACAAGCACAAGACAGATCTAAGAGGCCACATCACAGCTGAGTTTAAGCTAAGTTCAAGAAGAGAGCCACAAACAGAGGCTTTGAGCCTTACATCATAATGCAGGTAAGGGAAGTTGACAGGTGGCTGGGGTCGCAGGCCCAGGCTCCCTCCCAAGGATAAGGGACAGACGAAAGAGCTGTAAGCAGTCAGGTGCACCAGTCCGAACACTGTGTTTAACAGACGAAAGATGTTTTTCTGAGGCTCCTGGTGAAATGAGTGGTATGCGTCAGGCAACTTTTCTCTCGTTGCTCCCTCCCCACTGTGACTTCTTTTTCTCCCATGTTCTACTCACCCCAAGACTGCAGGAACCAGGGATCAGGCCCCAGGTTATTATTCCCCGTCCTGAATACTCATCTTGTAGCAACTCTGCAGCCTTGGCACCTACCCCAGAGAAACCATCATGCAGGTCACACAGGATCTGGAAGCCCTGGAGAGAAGCAAAGGATCAAAGACAATAGAGAGCAGGATGAGAAGAATTTCTCCCCTGCTGTCCACCTTGCCCCACAGCTACCTGCAAGTAGTCACATTCCTCCACATAGAAGTGCAGTCTGTCCTCCAGCTCTTCCAGATACCTGGATTCCTTCAGGACACTCTCCCCTTGGCCAAAAGCTTCCAGCCGACCTGTTTCCCTGCCACAAACAAATAGGAGGCAAGACTTACAATCTCTCCCCACTCCAACTCCCAGATCTCTTGTTTTGGGTAAAGATGGCCTCAAAAAAAAAAAAAAAAAAAAAAAGAGTCTTATCCCCAGCACTGGTGGGTGCTAAGCCTCTTGCCTCACAGCCTCTGAGGTCCCCGTACCCATCATGGTTGTACTTCTGAATCATACAGATGCTCCGGGGATGGAGATGGACTCTGAGGAAGTCTGACCAGACTCTGACACTGCTCTCAAGTGGTTTTGGAATTGTAGCAGTGGTGACTGGTGGGGGACCTGAAGAAAAAGCCAGAGAGATGTACCTTTTCCATGTTCCTTCTCTGCTTAGGCCCCCATCTGTACTGCCAAATCTAATATCTGGAGAATTCTCACCTTTGCCATTAGGGGTGGATTTGACCCTCCAGATACCATCACTACTCCGCACTCCCTGGCACAGGTGAGAAAAATCTATAGTTAGTTCCAGGTAGTTTAAAGGCAAAGGTTGATTTATATTCCGTGAGCGTACTGGCCATCCCGGTAGCCTCCTTTCTGTTTAGGTTGTCACAATCCTTAGGAGAAGATGTGCTTTTCCTCAAAATACCACCTAAGGCATTTAAGGTGATTAAAATCCTCTTTTCACTACCCTAGTGGAGGCACTCTGGTTGTAGCATGGGGTGAAAAGGTTCAGGATAGAGGCCCTCACCTCTGCACTCAGAAGGTCCTGGAGATGAGGGTTTTTGGGATAGACTTCCTCTTTATGTGTGGTAAGCTTCCCATGCCTTAAAAAGATTTCAGGATTAATCAAAGAAACTCACTCTGATGAGAGGTCTAGTTTTCTGTGCACATACATGTTCCCACCCCTCTCCATACGTCAGATACGTACCATGCTATTGCGGCATCTAGCTGTTTGTCCCAGTAGAGTCCACTTTCCTCTTTTAGGGAGTTCAGACTGCCTGTACAGAAATAATAGGCAATACTCGGTCAAATCGTAGGGCATCCTCTCACTTCCTGGGGAGGGGGTAATCTTCTTTTTTTTTTTTTTTTGGTACCGGGGATTGAACTCAGGGGCACTCGACCACTGGGCCACATCCCCAGCCCTTTTTTGTATTTTATTAGAGACAGGGTCTCACTGAGTTGCTAAGTGCCTCGACATTGCTGAGGCTGGCTTTGAGCTCACGATCCTCCTGCCTCAGCCTCCCAAAGTGCTGGGATTACAGGCGTGCGCCACCGTGCCTGGCTGGGTAATCTTCTTAATCTCCAGACAACCTGCTGTAAACATCCCTCCTGCACTGGCTATTCCAGGCTTTGCTGGGTGCCCATTTGTGTGGGTGGGTGGGGAGCTGGTTTAGGAGAATCCATCTTTCTGTTCCCAGCTTAATCAGTAGATGTGGTACTTGGGGCAAAAAACATCCCAATAGGCATACAGGAGTGTGGCACTTCTTAACACCTGTCTTTCCAGGCAAGCAGTCTATTCCTGAGATGGCTCTTTAAGCAGAATAAAGTTTTGCCTTACTGCGTACCTCTGGTATTAGCATACTCATTTCTGGTCCTTGAACCTACAATGGTTATAAGTTTTTTTGGGGGTATGATGGGGTGGGAGGTGGATCCTTGGGATTAAACCCAGAGGTGCTTTAACACTGAGCTATATCCCTAGTCTTTTTTTTTTTTTGAGGGTCTCAATAAATTGCTGAGGTTGGTCTCAAACTTGCGATCCTCCTGCTTCAGCCTCTCTAGTACATGGAATTACAGGCGTGAACCACCACGCCTGAGTTTTTAAGAGATGGGATGCTAGAGACTCCGGACGCGAAATGGAAAAACTTGAGCATTGGCTGAACCCTGACACCGTCTCACCCTTCAGATCCATGAGGATGAGTCGCGGCGTGTAGGTTTCCTGGCCATGTAGCGTCTGGCCCGTCCGGTACAGGACGTCAGGGCACAGTTCTCCCAGGGACTCCTTGCCGCTGGTTGCTCGGCCCAGCGCAGCATCCTGGGGAAGGCACAGAGGGAGGACTGGACTTAGAGGAAGCAAGAGGGGAAGGCCGGACGTCAGGACTGTAGATTCCGAAGGATTTCGCCAGGACAGCCACCGGGAAACCTCACCTGCTGGTTCCACCAGTGCGCACCCACGAAACCCGCAAAATGTCCCAACTGCAGCGTAAGCACCTCTCGGGCCCCGCCCGCCATGCCTCGCCGCTCCACTAGGTCACACGCCTCTGCCAGTCCGCTCGCTGCTTCAAGCCGATTGGCTCCAAAGACGTGTGGGAGTGGCCTCATATTCTGCGTCCTATTGGTCCACAAACACGTCCCTTGCCATTGGATAAATGACTTAGAGACCCTGCCCATCATTCCCTCCCCTCCTCGTGACGTGTCCCAGTCCCGCTTTCCATCGTTTCGCAGACTAGACCGGAAGTTGTGCACACCGGCGCCATGCTGCAGTCTTTTTTTTTTTTTTTTTAAATCGGGATTGAACCCGGGGATATTCTACCACTGAGCAGCTGCTGACTCTCGCTAATTTGCCGAAGCTGGTGTTGAACGTCTGATCCTCCTGTCTCAGTCTCCAGAGTCGCTGTTATTTTTATTTTTTTATTTTTTGGTACCGGGGATTGAACTCAGGGTCACTCGACCACTGGGCCACATCCCCAGCCCTTTTTTGTATTTTATTAGAGACAGGGTCTCACTGCGTTGCTAAGTGCCTCGCCATTGCTGAGGCTGGCTTTGAACTCGCGATCCTCCTGCCTCAGCCTCCCAAGTGCTGGAATTATAGGCATGCGCCACCGCGCCCGGCTGTATTGTGTCTTTCTACAACTAAAAAATATTAAAAAAAAAAAAAAAAAAAAAAAAAAAAAAAGAATAACCGATGACTTATGCATGCCAAAACCCTTTAACCTCTATCTAATCTAAGGGAAACAAATCTAGATTGTGGGACAGTTTATAATACAACACTAAAGTGTATTTAGGCCAAATGTAATGTGTAATCCTTGATTGGAACCTGGACATTGTTAGGATAACTGAAGAAATTTTTAAATGAGTTGTATATTAAGATGAATTTCTTGAAATTCATGTGCTGGGTCTGGGGCCGTGGCTCAGCGGTAGAGCACTTGCCTGGCTTGTGTGATGCACTGGGTTTGATTCTCAGCTCTGCGTATAAAAAAATAAAATAAAGATCTATCAATCAATAACTACAAACAAGCCGGGCGCGGTGGTGCACGCCTGTAATCCCAGCACTTGGGAGGCTGAGACTGCAGGATCACGAGTTCAAAGCCAGCCTCAGCAATGGCGAGGCACTTAGCAACTTAGTGAGACCCTGTCTCTAAATAAAATACATAAAAATGGCTTGGGATGTGACCCAGTGGTCGAGTGCCCCTGAGTTCAATCCCCGGTACTACAAAAAGACAAAACAAAACAAAAAACAAAAAAAACCCTACAAACATATTTTTAAAAAAGATGTATGTTTTGATGTACTTGCGAAGGTTGTCCTATGTCTCTAATTTACTTCCAAATGGTGCAACAAAATAAATGTGTATAAAAATAAGACAAATGTTAACAACTGAATGTAGGTGAAGACTACATTGTCTTTATTATTATTATTTTAAATATTTATTTATTTGCTTTAGTTGTACACAATACAATGCATTTATGTTTACGGGGTGCTGAGGATGAACCCGGGCCACGCACGTGCTAGGCGAGGGCTCTTTATTATTACAACCCCAGCCCTTTATTATTATTTTTTGAGTACTCCAAAATTCCTATAGGATTAAAACATTTCAAAATAAAAGAAAAAAAATTTTATTGCAATACTGGGGTTTGAACACAGTCCTTCTTCATACATGTTAGGCAAGCGCTCCTATCACTCAACTACATCCCTAGCAGTATTTTCAAGTCATCTTGCCAAGATCAGCAAAATTAAAAAACTCAATAGTTATTTGGATTAGGATAGCATCATATCTTCATAAATCAATTTGGGGAGAATCAATGCCTTTATAATATTAAGCTTTCCAATCCATATACTACCATTTATTGAGGTTAATATTTTTAAAAAATTTATTTAAACAAAAATTGTTTCCTATATGTCATATACTTCCCTGTTCCTACGTCCCTGCAACAGGGAACCATTAACCTTCTACCTTTACAGATTTTGTTTTTCTGAACATGTCACATAATCATACAGTATATGGTCTTTTGTTTCCAGCATGTTTTGAAGGTTCTTCATTTTGTAACATTATTTTGTTTCCTCTTGCTTTTCAATTCACAATTTCATGGATATTTGGATTTTTTCTACTTTTTAGCTGTTACGAACAATATTACTGTGAACAGTCTCATGCTACTTGAACATAACTCTTTATGTGGACATGGGTTCATCTAGGGTAGAATTGCTGGGTCATATGATAATGCTGTTTAACATTTTGAGGGACTTCCAAACTATATTCCAAAGTGGTTATATTAGTTTATATTTCTTTTAGCAACTGAATTTCAGTATCTCCACATCCTAACAATTACTGTTATTCATAGCGATTCCTGTGGGTATAAAACATTATGTTATCATGGCTTTGATTTGCATTTCCCTAATAACTAATGCTGTTAAGTACCTTTTCATGTGCTTATCATTTATCCATCCTTTTTTACAAAAAGGTCCAAATCATTTCACTCATTTTTTGTTGTCATTTATCTTATTAGTGAATCCTTCATTAGTGAGTTATAGATATAACTCACTAATAAAAACCTTTTATCCGGAATAAGAGCATAGAAGAGCAAAAGTTAATTTGATGAAGTCCAACTTATTAGATCTTTTTTAAAAAAAAAAAAAACACATCTTGGGGCTGGGATTGTGGCTCAGCGGTAGAGTGCTCGCCTACCATGCGCGCAGCCCGGGTTTGATCCTCTGCACCATGTAAAAATAAATGCATTGTGTATAACTAAAGCAAATAAACAAATATAAAAAAATCACATCTTATGGATATCTTTGGTGTCATAGCTAAGAAATATTTGCCCAATTCAAGATCATGAAATTGGCCTCTTACGTTTATTTAGACAGAGACTTGCTATGCTGCCTAGCTGGTCTTGAACTCCTGGACTCAAGCCATTCTCCTGCTTCAGCTTCCTAAGTACCTGGGAGTACCATCATGTACCACCTCATCTGGCATTTTTTTTTTTTTTTTTTTTTTTTTTTGTTGAATTTGCT
The DNA here is from genome assembly GCA_025594165.1 of Tamias sibiricus. NCBI lineage: Eukaryota > Metazoa > Chordata > Mammalia > Rodentia > Sciuridae > Tamias > Tamias sibiricus. Next base: position 118,878,145 of record CM046658.1, on the reverse strand, counting down.
TCTAAGTACATTATGTTACTGCTGTTGTGAATAGAATTATTTTAATTTCATTTCTGGATGGTTCTTCGATAGAATAAATACAATTGATTTTTATGCACTGGTTATTTATTTATTTATTTATTTGGCACTGGTGATTGAACTCAGGGGCACTCAACCACTGGGCCACATCCCCAGCCTTTTTTTGTATTTTATTAGAGACAGGGTCTCACTGAGTCACTAAGTGTCTCGCCATTGCTGAGGCTGGCTTTGAACTCGCGATCCTCCTGCCTCAGCCTCCCAAGTGCTAGGATTACAAGCGTGTACCACCATGTCCAGCCTGGTCTTTTATTGTTGTGCCCTTGCTGAACTTGCTTTTAGTTTTAGCAAATCTTTTTTTGGGACAGCTTAAGGTTTTCTACATGTCCAAGATAATGCCATCTGAAAAAAAAGAAAGTTTTACTTCTTATTTCCTAATCTGGATCCAGTCCAGTTGAGTGATGAGAAGGAGCCCTGAGTCTAGCTGTGTAGTAGCTTAGCATGAAGACAAAAAAAAACGGGTTATAGGGGCTGGGGTTGTGGCTCAGCGGTAGAGCGCTCGCCTAGCACGTGCGCGGCCGGGTTCGATCCTCAGTACCATGTAAAATGCACTATGTACAACTAAAAAGCAAATAAATAAATGTTAAAAAAAATTCAGGTTACAAATATTAGGACTACTGAAGAATCTTATGAAAAAAAGACTGGACAGGGTAGATTATGATAAAGTATTTGGGAAAAAATTAAGAATCTGTATTTATTTAGTGATTAGAAAAGTAGGGTTATTCTTCCATTAGACTTTTTTTTTTTTTTTTTTTTAATATTTTTATTTATTTGCTTTAGTTGTCCACAATGCGTTTTATTGAATGCATTTTATCTGTACGTGGTGCTGAGGATCGAACCCGGGTCGCCCACGCGCTAGGCGATTGCTCTACCGCTGAGCCACAATCCCAGCCCCTCCATTAGACTTTGTATATCAGTGATGATATAGACAGACATACAATTTAATATGTCTGAGTTTATTTTTATGGTTAGCCTCCCAAAGCTGCATGTTGGATCTAAGGGTTATCTGGCTGCAGATTCATGTGATATTGTAATCTCCTTAAGATTCACAATTGGTAAAAAGAGAATGACCTTCCTGATAGAGGACAGTTCTTTGGTCAATGTTACAGGAGTAGCTGTACTACTCCAGAATCTCTTGCCAGAACCTATAAACAAGCTCCCAAGGTCCAAAGGTGGGAGTATTTCTCAGCCTCATCTGCAGCTCAGGATCAAGTTTGTCAGTGAGACTTGATCCTGCCTAAATCTGTGTCTTCTTAAAATATCTTCTGGGGACTTGCTGCAACTGCCATTTTTTTTTTTTTTTAAATACCGGGGATTGAACTCAGGGGCACTGGACCACTGTGCCACATCCCCAGCCCTTTCTTGTATCTTATTAGAGACAGGGTCTCACTGAGCTGCTGAGTGCCTCGCCATGGCTGAGGCTGGCTTTGAACTGGTGATCCTCCTGTCTCAACCTCCCAAGTGCTGGGATTACAGGCGTGCGCCACCATGCCCGGCTTTGAATGGGTTCTTGATTGCTGCTGCAATGGTCTGAGGATATTGGATTCTTCATTCTTCCAAAGTGGATTCTGTGACAGATTCTTGACAAGGCTTAGGTCTCAGACTAGGGTAGCACAGTTGTTCCCTCTTGTTTGTAGAGCTTCAGCCTCCTGGACTGCAGATACTGGTTCTCCCAGCTCTCCAGCCTGCAGTTGGCCATTATGGACTATCCAGCTTCTGGTTGCATAGGACAACCTAATAAGTCCCCTTTTTATAATTATACTTTCTGTTGATTCTGTTCCTCTAGAGAACACAAATATAGAAATTTAGGAGCCCCTGTCTCAAAATACAAAGGTCTGGGGATGTAGCTTAATGCTAAAGCATACCTAGTACAAAAAAAATGTGTATAATTTTATATCTAGAATTTGATAATAGAGGTTGCCTCTAAAAAACTAGGGGAAAGGGAAGGTGCCTGATTTTTCATTATATATTTCTGTATGGTTTGAAATTTATAAGACACATATGGCAAAATAAATTAGAATGAAGGCACATAGGAGGCAACTGAACATCATCAAATAGAATTTTAGAAAGTTCGCTGTGGCAGCTTGTGAAAGATAAACCAATGGGAGGCAAGAGTGATTGAAGGCAGAAAAACAAATTAATTAATGTTTTCAGTAACTCAAAAAAGTGGAATATATATGAAGGCAGTAGTAGTGAGGATGAAGAGAAGGATGTGGTCTGAGATATTATAAATTTACAGGCTGAAAGACCTATATTGGGAAGTGTAGCAATCAGGGCTCCATAGAGAAGCAGGACCATTAGGAGACATTTAAAAAAGGATTTGATACATGAATCCACACTTTCTAGTTGTAGGAGCTGGTTAAGCATTGTCAGTATGGCTGTTGTCTCTGTGTCTGACACTAGGTAAATCAGTCTGGCTAAACTGCCACAGAGCAAAGCTACCACCATGGGTGACTTGGGATTGAGTCAGGGGTGGAAGTTCTGTTTCTGAAAAGAATTTCTTCAAATAAAGCATAAAATCCAAGTTATAAAGATAGATACTTATGGGGCTGGGGTTGTGGCTCAGCAGTAGAGTGCTTGCCTTGTACATGTGAGGCTCTGGGTTGGATCCTCAGCACTACATAAAAATAAATAACTAAAATAAAGTATTAAAAAAAGAGATAATACATTTTTTTAAAAAAAGGTAGCTATTTATATGGTAGGTGCTTTATCTATGCTGTTTAATTCTCACAAAATCTCTGCAAGTTTAGCATTACTGAAAGCAAAACAAAAGAGAAAGAAAAAGAAACGGAGACAGAACTCGAAGGATCAGTTATGCTTTATTAAGCACCAGAGGGGCACACGTTTTAGAGAAAAAATGGAAACTGGTTACAATAGGGGTCTGAGTTTTATAGGGTTCAGTGAGACTGAATCACAGCAGAATGTGTGGGTTAGGCAGTCAGGGAAATAATTGTAGAATGGGAAATTGTGAAAGCCCATTGTTTTCTTTTTCTCCCTGGGACCCATTGTCCTTTTCTCTCTGGGGACTGTTTTTCCATATCCTTCAATTATTATCATTATTGGATGAGGACAAATAAGAGATAAGGTGGGGCTGGGGTTTTGGGTCAGTGGTAGGCACTCTCAATCCTTAGCACCATGTAAAAACAAAGGCATTGTATACAACTAAAATAAATAAATATTAAAAAAAAAAAGAGATAAGGTGAAATTAGAGAAGGAAATAGGAAAGAACTAAGAGACCTCCAATCAGACAGCCAGTAAGCAGCAGATCTGGGAATCAAATTTCTGCCTCTTCAAACAATACTGATAACCTGAATATGATGAGAGGATTAAACCCTACTGTAAGTGATTTGATTCACTATTTTTCTCCATTCTCTCATGGGTGGTACATAGATAATTTAACTCTGAGGGCATTAAAGATAATTCATTCTACACAATGTATGCTGGTGGGCTTTAGTGCTTAATTCTCTCAAGAACACATGGGAAAGGGTTGCACCATATTAAAGTTGCCAGATACTCAGCTGGAGACTCAGCAACACACCCTGGAATCAGAGATAAAAGCATAAATAAGAAGTGAGTGGTGTTTGGGTGGGAGAAGTTAGGCTATGAATCTTGATCTCTCTCTTTTTTTTAAATATTTATTTATTTGCTTTAGTTGTACACAATGTGTTTATTTTTATATGGTGCTGAGGATTGAACCCCGGCGCGCACCTGCTAAGGCAAGCGCTCTATCAGCCACAACCCCAGCCCTGAATCTTGATCTCTTGATCAGTAGTCAGAACTACTAGAAATTTCTATAGAATTGAGTCACATCAGGCTAGCAATAAGCACAATGCCAGAGAAATTCAATTTGGCTAATCTGAAGGCTACTTCCTTATAAACTGAATGCAGCATTTTAAGAAAAACATTTCTTTTTATTTTTTAAATGAAAAGAACCATGGTTATCCTAAACATGAAAACCACTTAGAAAACTGATGGTTTAGGAACAAGGGGATCTCTTATCATGTGTTCACATTCACTTTGCAAGGAACCCATTTCCAGGAAGGTCCAGAGCCCATGGCAGTCCTGGACAGTCCCATAAGTACGGGGGCCTGGCTGCTCTACCTGAGTGCTATGGGATTTCTCCATATGACTGGGTGCAGCATAAAGGAAATGTCCATTGTCTTCCATCCACATTGTGACTGTGGCTCAGAGGCAGGCACAGAGACGTTCTAGCTGCCCAGGGTTGGCATTACTTAGAAATAGCAGCTCCTTCTTCCCTTCTTCTGTAGGAGCTAAAATGAAGTCAAACACAGTAAGTCGCAAATGTCTCCTGCTATTCTGTATCCCTCCTGATAAGTCCAGTGGTCAGAGCCTACCTTATCTAGATTATGTTCAGATATATTCCTCCCCAGATCTCATTTCTCTGTGCTTTCTAACTGCAATGCTGCAGCTACTTTTATTCTTCCCTCTCTAATATCCTAACTCTCTATTATCTAGTGATAAAAAAAACCCTTTACTTTCCCTTCATATACCCTCAAATATCCAGAGGTGAGGCAAACATAAATGAACACCTATAATGCTTTCAGTCAAAGGGCATCAAATTTGGTATTCAGGGCTGGGGTTGTGGCTCAGCAGTAGAGCACTTGCCTAGCATGTGCACAGCCCAGGTTCGATCCTCAGCACCACGTAAAAATGAATAAAATAAAGGCATTGTGTACAACTAAAAAAAAAAAATAAAAAAAAAAAAATTTGGTATTAAGAGGGCTGGGGTTATGGCTCAGTGGTAGAGTGCTTAATATAGCACATGTGAGGCCCTGGGTTTGACCCTCAGCACCACTAAATAAATAAATAAATAAATAAATAAAATAAAGGTATTGTGTCCAACTACAACTAAAAAATAAATATTAAAAAATTGGTATTAAGAGGCAACAATTTCTTTACATATAATAAACTGTTGTGGCAAAGATTTGTTTTGGTGCTGAGGTAACTTCTTACACAATGTGAGAATTATTCTGGGAGGGTCACAGCACATGAATTTCTCAACTGAAGTTTGTTGAGTGAATAAACCAATAATGAGAATATGGCAACAATCCAAACACTTGGAAAATGCCCAGTGGCTGGACGGGTTTTACCTCCCTCTTTTTTTTTTTTTTTTTGGTACTGGGGATTGAACCCAGGGGCGCTTAACAACTGAGCCACATCCCAGCTCTTTTTGAAATATATTTTATTTAGAGACAGGGTCTTGCTGAGCTGCTTAAGACTTTGATAAGTTGCTGAGGCTAGCTCTGAACTTGCGATCCTTCTGTCTCAACTTTCCGAGCAGCTGGGATTATAGGAGTGCACTCCCGCGCCTGGCAGCTTTGCCTCCATCTTTTGCCTTAACATTTTGGACCAGATGAGAATTTGAGGAGGGATACCATTTCTTTTGTAAATTATAAACTTAGGCTGAGGCTGGGGATATAGCTCAGTTGGTAGGGTGCTTGCCTTGCATGCACAAGGCCCTGGGTTAAATCCTCAGCACCACAAAAAAAGAAACAAAACAAAAAAACACTTAGGCTGCATGGTGGTGCATGCCTGTAATCCCAGCGGCTTAGGAGACTGAGAAAGGAGGACTGTGAGTTCAAAGCCAGCCTCACCAAAAGCGAGGCACTAAGCACTCAGTGAGACCCTGTCTCTAAATATAATGCAAAAGAGGGCTGGGGATGTGGTTCAGCGGTCAAGTGACCCTGAGTTCAATCCCTAGTACTCTCCCCCCAAAAAAGAAAATACCACAACTTAGCTACCCACTAACCACCTTTCTGTACCCTCTTATCAGTGCTGATGGAAGAAGTGGGTGAGGCTCTGAATGAGTGGGATTCTACTCTGAACACAAAACTCTAATAGGAGAAAATTAAACAACTGACCTTTCTCATGTTGTAGCCAATTATTCTCTAAATAATACTGAATACAACTTTCAAATTCCTTTGGGTTATAATTGGAAACCAAAATAGGAAGAAAGGGATCCAGGGCATCAAATCCTTCCTGAAGAAGAGAAAGGGTACAATATTAGTTAAGTGACCTAACAGCAGAAAGAGAAATTCTACTTAAGCACTTCAAGGGCAGTGTTTTTATTTTCTTCTATTCTACTTTACCCCTCATTTTCTGGCTACCCCACTTTATACAGATCTCCATATGGTGACTCATTACTGTTGTTCTATATGGCCATAAATAATGCTATTGAGAGAAATATGGGACACATCACTTGTCTGAGTAAACTACATTTTTGAGAGCTCTGACTTCTGGAATCAAGTTAATGTTTTCTAAACTCGAAAACAGAAAATAAATAAAATTAGGCCAAATTACATTGTTATATTGTGTATGAATAAGTAACAACCAATCCCATCATTATCTGTAGCTATAATGAACCCATAAAAAAATTTGGATGTGGGCTGGGGTTGTGGCTCAGCAGTAGAGCGCTTGCCTAGTATGTGCGCGGCCCGGGTTCGATCCTCAGCTCCACGTACAAAGAAATGCATTGTGCACAACTAAAGCAAATAAATAAATAATAAAAAAAAATTTTGGAGGAAAAAAAAGGAAAAATAAATAAAATTAACAAGTGGGGAAAAAGACCCTAAGTGGAACACAATCAGAAACAATGGCTCAATCATATTATATTTTGAATATAACACAGAAGGGGAAGCAAACTAAGCAAAGTAACTTCTTCCTTTTTTTAAAAAAAATATTTTGGGGCTGGGGTCGTGGCTCAGTGGCAGAGCGCTTGCCTCGTACGTGCGCGGCCTGGGTTCGATCCTCAGCACCACGTAAACATAAATGCATTGCATTGTGTACAACTAAAGTAAATAAATAAATATTTTTTAAAAAAATATTTTTTAGTTGTAGATTGATACAATATCTTTATTTATTTATTTTTATGTGGCGCTGAGGATCAAACCCAGTGGCTCACATGTGCGAGGCAAGCACTCTACCACTGAGCTACAGCCCTAGCTCCAAGCCAAGTAACTTCTTCTTTTTTTTTTTTTGGTACCGGGGATTGAACTCAGGGGCACTCGACCCCTGGGCCACATCCCTAGCCCTTTTTTTTGTATTTTATTAGAGACAGGGTTTCACTGAGTTGCTAAGTGCCTCGCCATTGCTGAGGCTGGCTTTGAACTCGCGATCCTCCTGCCTCAGCCTCCCAAGTGCTGGGATTACAAGCGTGCGCCACCGCACCTACCTGAGAATACACATTTTTATTACTACTACCTTTTTTTTGGTACTGGAGATTGAACCCAGGGGTACTTAACGACTGAGCCACATCCCCAGCCCTTTTTTACATTTTATTTAGAGACAGGGTCTCCCTGAGTTGCTCAGGGCCCTGAAAAGTTGCTGAGGCTGGCTTTGAACTCATAATCCTCCTGCTTCAGCCTCTTGAGCTGCTGGGATTACAAGCATGTGCCACCATACCTGGCACATTTTTACTCCTAGTATCACTTCTAATTGTGAGGAAACATCAGACAAGCTCATAAAATAACCTGCAAAATAAGAGGTAATGTATTTTTTTTTGTTGTTGTTGTTGTAGATGGACAGCATGCCTTCATTTTATTTGTTTATTTTTACGTGGTGTTAAGGATCGAGCCCACATTCTAGGCAAGCACTCTGCCACTGAGCTACAGCCCCAGGCCCTGGCATGTACTTTTCAAAAATGGAAATCTTAATATTATAAAAGATATAAGGTTGAGGAACCATCACAGATTAAAGGAGACCAAACAGACATGACAAGTAAATAAAAACATCACCCAAGATATTCTTTTTCTATAATGGGATATTGGGTTAACTATCAAACTCTGAGTAAGACTCACAGATTAGATCAAAGATTTATATCAGTTTCCTGATTTGGTAAGTGTGTTATGATTATGTATTAGAATATCTTTGTTTTTTTTGTGTGGTACCAGGGATTGAACTCAGGGGCACTCGTCCTCTGGGTCACATCCCCAGCCCTTTTTTGTATTTTATTTAGAGACAGGGTCTCACTGAGTTGCTAAGTGCCTCACCATTGCTGAGGCTGGCTTTGAACTCGCGATCCTCCTGTCTCAGCCTCCCAAAGTGCTGGGATTACAGGCGTGCGCCACCGCGCCCGGCAATATCTTTGTTTTTGAAGAAAGAGATATTGGGGTAGAAGACATACAAGAATATGATTTTTCCCTAAGTCTGAAAAAAATGTCAAAATAAATAGACTTAAAAAGAGTTATCTCTGCTCAGAATGACCATCTAAGGGGCATTGAATTTCTCTATGACTTGACCTTTCCTAGCAACTCATGAGGCAGGTATGCTTTCCGGGGCTTAAAGAGAGACCCAGTCTGGCTCAAAGTCAATACAATGGCACCTCCATGCTGAAAAAAAAAAGCAGAATAAGGAACAGTTAAAGAAGACATAAAGTACAATTGCAAACAAAATTAGGACAATATTTAAATACTATGTTTCACTGTATAATCGTTGCAGATTTTATGCTATTTATTTTTAAAAAATGAGGGTGTGACTATTATGTGAAGCTTTTAAAAAAATTGTGCAGATATTACTTTGAAATCATTTATTACTAAACTGGTGCAAGATTAGGCTACATAGAGTACTTGTGAATATATATTAGTGTGTGGCAACAGTTATGTGGTAAAATACAGTAAATGATTATTTTTTTTTTTTTGCACTGGAGATTGAACTCAGGGGCACTCGACCACTGAGCCACATCCTCAGCCCTATTTTGTATTTTATTTAGAGACAAGGTCTCATTGAGTTGCTTAGCACCTCAATGTTGCTGAGGCTGGCTTTGAACTCGCGATCTTCCTGTCTCAGTCTCCTAAGCCACTGGGATTACTGGCGTGTGCCACTATGACCAGCAGTAAATGGTTTTAAATAAGTTTATTCCAGTCAATTGCAATGATCAGAAGTCAAATAAACAGATTTTAATCCAGACCTAACTTGGTACAGTTGTGGGAATTACATAAAGTAAAAGAACATTCTGGCCATAAAATTAGTGGCCTGAAAGTATTATTAGTAATGAAGTAGTAAAATACATTTAAAACAAAAGCACAATTCCTTCTGCAATGTGCAAATTGTGCATATGCACATACCCAATCATTTTTCATCATCTTCCTCAGGTTGTGAATAAGTGCTAGTTCCTCTGGAGCAATCTGCATGTTGGCAATAAGAGAGAGATAATTACTTGTTTTCCTAGAAGCTCTCTTGAAACAACTCAATTGATAATAATAAAACAATCCTCAACTATTATTATGTAGTCAAGGTACCTGAACATATCCCTTTGGGACAAGCTACTTTAGTTGCTGGCCCAAGATTTGCTATGCTTCTGGAGATTAAAAACACTTACCAAGAGAGAAAAACAACTACAGCACTAACCCTACCCCTTCCTTGATGTTTCTGATCTTCTCCACTTAGAACTCATAACTTTACTTTAAAAAGCTAACTGAAAAAATTAAGAAACAACTGGTGCAGTGGTGCATGCCTATAATCCCAGCAATTTGGGAGGGTGAGGCAAGGAGGATCACAAGTTTGAGGTCAGACTTGGCAATTTAGTGAGATTCTCACCCACTTAGCAATACCTGGTCTCAAAATAAAAAGGGCTAGGGGTGTAGCTCTGGTCCTGCAAACAAAAGAAAAGAAAAGAAAGCTGGGTGCAGTGGCGCATGCCTATAATCCCAGTGGCTCGGGAGGCTGAGACAGGAGGATCGCGAGTTCAGAGCCAGCCTCAGCAAAAGCAAGGCACTAAGCAACTCAGTGAGACCCTGTCTCTAAATAAAATACAAAATAGGTTGGGGATTGGCTCAGTGGTCAAGTCCTCCCGAGTTCAATCCTCAGGGCCAAGAAGAAAAAAAAAGAAAAGAAATTTCCCTCAGTTTTCAATGCATGGTGGTACCTTTGGCATCACCTTCTCCTTCTGAGTTATTTCCTCTCTGTATCTTAATCCAAACCCTACAGAGCAAGTAAATACATTGCATGGTCTACATAGCTAAGCCATGGTCTTTGTATATGATGCAACCAGAAATCAGAGAAACTAGGATAAAGCCTTCTCACTGGGTTTCTATCTTCTCTTTTCAATGTGGTCCTTCCCCAAAGGGCATTGATTCCATCCACTGCCACCAGGAGGCGAAACGTTCCGAAAGAACTTTGTGTCTTTAGCTCCTTCATCACAATTCCAACTGCGTCTGTGGCATTCCTCACGCGTGTTAGACCCTGTAGGGAGACAGAGGCTTAGAGTGCTATGGGAGGCCTTCTCTGGTTATGACATAACCCACAGCTAATGCTTTTTTTTTTTTTTTTTAATATTTATTTATTTGCTTTAGTTGTGCACAATGCGTTTATTTGTACATGGTACTGAGGATTGAACCTGGGCCAGGCACGTGCAAGGCGAGCGCTCTACCACTGAGCCACAACCCCAGCCCCCACAGCTAATACCTGTTCAACCACTGCTCCCAGAGGACTGCCTTTCTCAGTGCTTTCTCTCTTATTCCAAACATATTTCTCTTGAACTTTTATCTAAAAAAAAAAAAAAAAGCAAAGTAAAAACAACAACAACAAAAGACTGTTTTGCCTAAGGTGGAACTCATCCCTGGTCAAGAAGATAGGAGGCTAAGGTTATCAGGAATGAGTTTTAAACTATTTCTCAGGTCCTATAAAAGACCCTAACACATAAGGGAATATTTTCCAAACCATTTCTGCCTGGAGCTTTGGAAAAAGAAGGAAGGAAGGAAGGAAGGGAGGGAGGGAAAGTGGATTGATAATGACTAAAAAAAAAAGTCCAAAATGAAACCTTAGCATCTGCATTTATTATTTATCTATTTATTTATTATTTTTTTGTAGACATGGTCTCATTATGTAGCCCAGATTGGTCTCAAACACATGGGATCAAGTGACCCTTCTGTCTTAGCCTCCTGAGTGCTGGAACTGCAGGAGTGGACCACCATGCCCACCTTTTTTCTTTTTGTGGTGCTGGAGATTGAATCCAGGGCATCACACATGCTAGGTAAGTGTCTACAATCCCCTCGCCCTTTTATAAAATTTTGAGACAGGGTCTTGCTGTGTTGGCCAAGCTGGCCTTTGATCTTCCTGCCTCAGACTCCCGAATTTTTGGGATTATGGTGAGTCTTTTTTTTTTTTTTAATATTTATTTTATTTTTAGTTGTACACAATGCCTTTATTTTATTTATTTAATTTTATGTGGTGCTGAGGATCGAACCTGGCCTGCACATGTGATAGGCGAGTGCTCTACTGCTGAGCCCCAACCCCAGCCCCTATAGGTGAGTCTTTATGCTGTGAGTTAAAGAGATACAAGCTAGAGATCATATCCAATAAACTGGAGTGAAGAACAATTTTATCAATACATCCCACCCCCCACCATGGCAATAGGGACTAAACTCAAGGGTACTGTGATACATTTCTAGATCTTTTTATTTTGAGACAGAGTCTCACAAAGTTACTGAGGCTGGCCTCCAACTTGTAATCCTCCTATCTTAAGCCTTCTGAGTTAATGGGATTACAAGTGTGTGCCTCTGCTTGGGGCTCTCCAAAGTATCTCTTTTCTTTTGAGGTATTGGGGATTGAACTCGGGGACACTCAACCACTGAGCCACATCCCCAGCCCTATTTTTGTTTTTTTTAAATATATATTTATTTGTTTTAGTTGTACACAATGCCTTTATTCTTACGTGGTGCTGAGGATCGAACCTGGGTCGCTCATGAGCTAGGTGAGCACTCTACCGCTGAGCCACAACCCCAGCTCCCCACCCCCAGCCCTATTTTGCACTTTATTTAAAGACAGGGTTCCACTAAATTGCTTAGCGCCTCACTATTGAGAAGGGTGGCTTTGAACCTGCGATCCTCCTGTCTCAGCCTCCTGAGCTGCTGGATTTACAGGTGTGTACCACCATGTCCGGCTCCACAAAATATCTTATCTGGAGAAAATTATGTACTTGGAAGTATGCTTATGAAGAATGTGAGGCTGGACCTTGGGAAAGTCAGTGAATCAATTTGGATTTTACTCTGCTATCCACTATATGAGAACAGCTTACTGTTGGGTCTTTATTTCCCCTGGATAAATGAATTTCAAACTGTGAGCCCACTGTGAGAAAAAGAAATAAAAGAAATAAAATAGTACATTTATTCCAAACCACAATATCAATTCTTCATAGCCTACCATGTTTTCATTATGCAAAGAAGACAATTTATATAAAGACCATCTAGCACCAAACTCGCCCAAGTCTAGTTACCTGGCTCAGGAAGCGTTCATTTGCAGTTTTGAAATTCTTCAACCAGGTTGAAGCCTCTAAAGGTTGATCAAAGCGCTGTTTATTGTAGGTAGACTGCAGAAGATCCTGGCAATTTTTCACCCAGAGATGAGCTAAAAAATGGATGAAACATACTAGGCAGGAACTGACTATCGTCAGTCAACTGAAAATACTCTATACAGCTTAAATTATGGGAAATGACTTCAATTTCCCATATCTCTATCTAATCTATCTCCCTATTTTTTTGCAGTACTAAGAATGGAACCATGGCCTCAGTATACTAGGCAAGTACTCTACCACAGAACATATGTATTTCTCTCTCTCTCTTTTAAATTTTTAGACATTGATGGATTTTATTTTGTTCATTTATTTATATGTGGTACTGAGAATCAAACCCAGCACCTCACACAATAGGCAAGCACTCTACCACTGAGCCGTAACCCCAGCTCCTCTCTCTCTTTTGGTACTAGGGATTGAACTCAGGGGAGCTTTACCACTGAGTTACATCCCCCAATCATCTCCTTTTGTTTTTTTTCCCCATTTTTTTTTTTTTTTTTAGTTGTTCATGGACCTTTATTTTATTTAGTTTTATGTGCTGGTGAGGATCGAACCCAGTGCCTCACACATGCCAGGCAAGCGCTCTACCACTGAGCTACAGCCCCAGCACCCCTCCTTGCCCTGCCCCAAGTCCTTTTTATTTACTTTCAAAATTATCAGAAAGGGTCTTAGAAAAAGCCTGGCCCAGAACTTGTGATCCTCCTGTCTCAGCCTCCTGAGTCACTGGGATTTACTTGGTCCTCCATATACATTTTTTTTTTTTTTGTACTAGGGATTGGACTCAGGGGCACTTGACCACTGGGCCACATCCCCAGCCCTTTTTTATATTTTATTTAGAGAAGGGTCTCACTGAGTTGCTAAGTGCCTCACCATTGCTGAGGCTGGCTTTGAACTCGCAATCCTCCTGCCTCAGCCTCCCAAAGTGCTGGGATTACAGGAGTGCGCCACCGCGCCCGGCTCCATATACATTTTTAAAAGTCATCTTGCTTTAGGGGTTTACTTCTTTTTGATCTGGTCCACTTGAGACTAAAGATTATCATTACAATCAACACATAAGACATACCAAGTAGACTAAATGTCATTTCTGCTTACTGACAGTTTTTAAAGTTAAGTCAGAAAATGAGGATGCACAGAACATTGAACAAAGAAAGGGTATATGAGCCAGGTGTGGTGACTCATACGTGTAATCCCAACTAGTCAGGAGGCTGAGGCAGGTTTTAGGCCATCTTGGGCAAATTAGGGAGACTCTGTTCTCACTATCAAATTGGAGGACAATAAAAAAAAAAAAAAAAAAAAAAAAGGCTGGGGATATAGCTTAGGGTTAGAGTGCTTATATAACATGTAGTGGGGTTTAATTCCACGTACAAAAAAAAGTAGAGGTAGCTGGGCTTGTTGGCATATGACTGTAGTCAGGAGGTGGAGGCAAGAGGATTGCTTGGGCCCAGGAGTTCAAAGCCAGCCCAGGTAACAAAGTGAGACCTTGTCTCTTAAACCCTGTGGTGATCTTCAAGGTGGGACTTCATGCTCTTGGGCATTAAATATCAAAGTTAAAACCATTCAGTATCAAAAGGCTTTAGGAAGCTTTTAGCCACATTTCCTGTTGTGACAGTAACTGCACCTAGTATTTTGCTCGACACTAACATCATGAAGAAATCATGATGAATTTGCAAAGGCTTTTCTTTCATCCAGATAAGCCCTTTTGGAAAATTAAAGTTACACTGCTGCCACAGTAATGGAACTGGCCCTGACATACAGAAGAAAGACAGGAAGTTCTTACCATCTGGAATATGCAGTATCAACCAGTCATGTTTTGCACAGAAATGAATAACATGACAAAGACTGAGGGTTTTGCCTGTTCCCTTCTCCCCATCTAATATACTTCTTGTTAAAGAAAACATCACCAGAGGGGATACTTTTACTATCAACAACACTCTTACATTTCTTCTTTCTGCTCATGAGGGGGAGAAAACACTGATTGAAGATTACCCAGGCAGGCAGGAAAGGATACAGAAAAGATAGCGTACAGCTGGATGAGCAAAATTGGTGTTTTTCAGATAATGCAGAAGCTCTAGGGCTGGTTTTCGTATCATCAGGCAAGCTTCACCAAATGTTTTCACCTATGAAAACAGAAGCAGGAAGGAGAAGGTGGGCAGTAGAACTTCTAATCACTCATTAGATACACTAAGCCTAATATGGCAACTAAGAGCACTAAATTGAATGTTTTAAATTTATTTAGTTAGGAAAGGTTGGGTTGGTACTGAATTTGAAAAATCAACTCACATAATTTAGCAAAAACCCAAAACATGTTATTCCACACGAAATAACATAACAGTCAGCTTTTGTTTATTCTTGTTAATAATGCCTAAATATCACATTAGTTAAATGGAATCTAGGAATAACTAAGATCTTATAGTTATGTATACTACTTAGGGACAATGTAAGTATTAAATGCATATAAAATGTTTAACAAATTATTTCATATATAATAAACATTCAATAAATATTCATCCACAGTTATTTTTTTTCAAATATTTATTTATTTACTTTAGTTGTACACAATGCAATGCATTTATGTTTATGTGGTGCTGAGGATCGAACCCGGGCCATGCACGTGCGAGGCGAGCGCTCTGACGCTGAGCCACAACTCCAGCCCCCACAGTTATTTTTAGTTAATTCTTTTTATTATTATTACTATTATTTTTTTGGCACCAGGGCATTGGACCACTGGGCCACATCCCCAGCCCTTTTTTGTATTTTATTAGAGACAGGGTCTCACTGAGTTGCTAAGTGCCTTGCCATTGCTGAGGCTGGCTTTGAACTCGGGATCCTCCTGCCTCAGCCTCCCAAGTGCTGGGATTACAGGCGTGAGCCACTGCGCCCGGCTTAAGTGCTGGTATTTTTGAGAGAAATCTCCCCTAAAAAAGAATTGGGTTTGTATAGGAATTGACAGCTAAGTCACTGTGCCTGGAGAAGAAGGAATAATTTCTGGTGTTAAAAATATTTCAGAGCCGGGCACGGTGGCGCACACCTGTAATCCCAGCACTTGGGAGGCTGAGGCAGGAGGATCGTGAGTTCAAAGCCAGCCTCAGCAATGGCGAGGCACTTAGCAACTCAGTGAGACCCTGTCTCTAATAAAATACAAAAAAAGGGCTGGGGATGTGGCCCAGTGGTCGAGTGTACCTAAGTTCAATCCCCGGTACCAAAAAAAAAAAAATTTCAGCTTCTGGGGGCTGGGGTTGTGGCTCAGCGGTAGAGCACTTGCCTAGCACGTGTGCGGCCCGGGTTCGATCCTCAGCACCACATAAACATAAATGCATTGCATTGTGTACGACTAAAGCAAATAAATAAATATTTAAAAAAAAAAAAAAAAAAAAAAAAAATAAAAATATTTCAGCTTCTTAGGAGGCTGAGACAGGAGGATCAATTGAGCCCAGGAGTTTGGCCCAAGCAACACAGTGAGACCATGTCTCAAAAACAAAACAAGCCGGGCGCAGTGGCGCACGCCTGTAATCCCAGCACTTTGGGAGGCTGAGGCAGGAGGATCGCGAGTTCAAAGCCAGCCTCAGCAATGCCGAGGCACTTAGTAACTCAGTGAGACCCTGGTTCTAATAAAATACAAAAAAGGGCTGGGGATGTGGCCCAGTGGTCAAGTGCCCCTGAGTTCAATCCCCGGTACCAAAAAACAAAACAAAACAAAACAAAACAAAACAGGGCTGGGGTTGTGGCTCAGCGGTAGAGCACTTGTCTAGCACGATGTGCGTGCGCAGCCCTGGTTCGATCCTCAGCACCTGGTAAATATAAAGGCATTGTGTACAACTAAAACAAATAAATTATGGGGCTAGGGATATGGCTCAGTTGGTACAGTGCTTGCCTTGCATGCATAAGGACCTGGGTTCAATCCCAGCACCACAAAAAAACAAAAAGACTGTGTCAGGCCCTGGCATAGGGATAGATATACATATTGATGGAAGAGAATTGAGAGTCTACAAATAAACACATACATTAAAAAAAAAATTAATTAATATTTAAAACAAAACAAAAACAATAACAAAACCTACTAAAAGGAAGAACAATTGTGCCAATAAGCCAGGGTTGCATTTAATCATGAATTTTTCCAATGGCTATATATATATTTTTGGTGGTGCTAGGAACTGAACCCAGGGCCTTACACATGCTAGGTAAATACTCTACTCATATCCAGCCCTAAGATTACACTTTTTTTTGGGTACTGAGGATTGAACTCAAGGGCACTTGACCACTGAGCCATATCCCCAGACCTATTTTGTATTTTATTTAGAGATAGGGTCTCACTTTTCTTAGCGCCTCATTTTTTGCTGAGGCTGGCTTTGAATTCATGATCCTCCTGTCTCAGCCTCCCAAGCGGCTGGGATTACAAGCGACCACTATGCCTGGCAGCTCCTAAGATTACATACTTCTGGGTTGAAATTTTGGCCACAAAACAACATTTTCATAAAGTCATTATAAACAACATTTTCTGAAAATCTATGAGAATGAAAAAGAACAATGAAGCAGCCAATCAAAATAGCACTTCTATTTAGCTCAGGAATGTATTTTGCTTTTGTGTAGCACATTAATAATATTCTGCTAAGACAAATATTAAATTCATTTAAAATAATAATTTCAACATCAGAGTTTCTAGAAACCGTGGGTAACAAGGAAAAAATGTCAAAATTCTTTTTTAAAAAAATATTTATTTTTAGTTATCGATGGACACGATATCTTTATTTTATATTATGTGGTGCTGAGGATCGAATCCAGTGCCTCATGCATGCTAGGCAAGCACTCTACGTCTGAGCCACAACCCCTCAATATTCTTTATTTACATAAGAATATTTACCAAGTTCTACAAAGGATTTAAGGTGGTTGGCAGAAGATAAACATTAGCTTTAAGCCGGGCGCGGTGGCGCACGCCTGTAATCCCAGCACTTTGGGAGGCTGAGGCAGGAGGATCGCGAGTTCAAAGCCAGCCTCAGCAATGGCGAGGCACTTAGCAACTCAGTGAGACCCTATCTCTAAATAAAAAATACAAAAAAGAAGGTCTGGGGATGTGACCCAGTGGTCAAGTGCCCCTGAGTTCAATCCCCGGTACCACAAAAAAAAAAAAAAAAAAAAAAAAAAACCAACCAACCAAACAAACAAAAAATTAGCTTTAAAATAAAGTAACTGTACCATTCATAAAAGACAATCAACAGCTAAATTTATCAGTTTTCCAAATTCAAATTTTATAGTTTTCTACTCATTTAATCCCTCCCCTTTGCTATCACTGGCTTGTATTCTGGGACCTCAACAGATCCATTCTGTTCTGCACACCTGCAATACAAAGTGAGGAGGCAGGCCATGGGGAAATACAGTCTTCAAATCCTGGAGGGGGATGGTGTAGTGTTGACCCTCATGCTGCTCACCATGCTTGGCCTAGGAAATAAAAATGTAAACAGCTATAATGGGGACACACAAAGTGATAATGACTTTATAAAGTGAATAGGGTCTAGAAGACCACACTAGGGAAATACTCATTTCTCAGTGCTGGAAAATATCTTTTACTTATCTTAGTCAAAACTGCTGGTTGTTGTCTCTAAATCCTATATATACTAAAAGGTTGTAACCTGAATGATAAAGCCATTTGTTCAGCAAATAAACTCTAGATGTGGAGGTAACAAAGATAATTTTTGCTGTCTGGATTCTTTGGTGCTGTGTATAGAGATGCTCCAGTCATGTGACAAAATCTTCTGCATGCTGCTATTTCCATAGAAACCCCAGATGAATTGGCAAAGAAAGGGACTACAATTATAGAAGAAGCTGAAAGATACACCAGTGGCTTCATTCATTAATTCTATTTTATTCTGTGCTTGTGAAAATAGGTGAATGCTAGAGATGCATTTAAAATACACCCTACTGAGATGACATTCTGGATAGGGAATCATTTTTTAAAAAAAGTTTAAAGTAATTAGTTAATTAATTATTTATTGGTATTGGGGATTGAACTCAGAGGTGCTTTACCACTGAGCTACATCCCCAGCTCTTCTTATTTGTTTTTTTGTTTTGTTTTTTTGTTTTTGTACTGGGGATTGAACTCAGGGGCACTCAACCACTGAGCCACATCCTCAGCCCTTTTTTGTATTTTATCAGAGACAGGGTCTCACTGAGTTGTCAAGTGCCTCGTCATTGCTGAGGCTGGCTTTGAACTCGTGATCCTCTTGCCTCAGCCTCCCAAGTGCTGGGATTACATGCGTGCGCCACAGCGCCCGGCTTCTTATTTATTTGGAGACAGGGTTTCACTAAGCTGCTGAGTGAGGCTGGCCTTGAACCTGTGATCCTCCTGCCTCAGCCTCACTGGGATCACAGGAGTGCAACACCATACCTGGTTTATTTTTAAAAAAAATTTCAAACAGCCAAATTAAGATTGGAGGACTCAGAGGGGTAGGTGCAGGGACAAAAATGCTGGCGGCGGGACTGGGGTTGTGGCTCAGTGGTAGAGCACTCGCCTAGCACGTGTGCAGCCCGGGTTCGATCCTGAGCACCACCTAAAAACAGATTGTATACAACTAAAAAGCAAATAAGTAAATATTTAAAAAAATGCTGGTGGGCTGGGATTGTGGCTCAGCGGTAGAGCACTCACCTAGCACATGAGCGACCTGGGTTCGATCCTCAGCACCACGTACAAATAAAACGCATTGAATAAAATGCATTGTGTACAACTAAAGTAAATAAATAAGAATATTTTTTAAAAAATGCCGGTGGCTCCCTTCACATTAAAGCATGGACCACACAACTAATTTCATCTATGAGAGGCAGCAACAACTCTGGGAAAGGAGAAAGGAAGTCAACATCTACTTTAATTGAACTGGAAAATGCAACTGGATCCTACTGAAATCTTGGGTTCTGCTGATAAACTTCATTTTAGTTGCCACTCTTCTCATAACAAATCAAGTTAAGTTTCTCTCTAGATACTTGGAAATCCATTTATAAAGGTGGAAAATTAACACCAGATTGGTTATTGGGAAAACTGGGTTCTGTACCTGACCTGACCTGCTGTGTAGTTTTGGGCAAGTAGTTTGATTTCTTTAGGATTTTCCATACCAGGGCTTGGTAAGCTCTGGCTGGTTGTATTTTTTCTTTTTCTTTTTTTCCCTTCTTTATGGTACTGGGTATTGAGCCTAGGGGCACTCTTCCAATGAGCTACATCTCTAGACCTTTTTTTTTTTATTTGAAGATGGGATCCCGCTAAGTTGCCCAGGCAAGTTTCAACTTGTGATCCTCTTGCTTCAGTCTCTGGAGTTCCTGGGACTACATACATGCACCACTGTACCAGGCTGGTCATCATCTTTTTTTTGTCTGTGTGTGTGTATAGTGGTGCTGGGGATCCAAACCAGAGCCTCATAAACACTAGGTAAGTGTTCTACCATTAAGGTACACCAGAGCTGGGCTCTGGTCACATGTTTTGTAAATAAAAAAAAAAAAATTTTTTTTTTTTTTTTTGGTACCGGGGATTGAACTCAGAGGCACTCAACCACTGGGCCACATTCCCAGCCATTTTTGTATTTTTTTTTTTTTTTTTTTTTGGTACTGGGGATTGAACTCAGGGGCACTCTACCACTGGGTCACATCCCCAGCCCTTTTTTGTATTTTATTTAGAGACAGGGTCTCACTGAGTTACTAAGTGCCTTGCCATTGCTGAGGCTGGCTTTGAACTCACGATCCTCCTGCCTCAGCCTCCCAAAGTGCTGGGATTACAGGCGTGCGCCACCGCGCCCGGCCATTTTTGTATTTTATTAGAGACAAGGTCTCACTGAGTTGCTAAATGCCTCGTTATTGCTGAGGCTGGCTTTGAACTCGCGATCCTCCTGCCTCAGCCTTCCACGTGCTGGGATTTATATGTGTGCGCCACCGCACCTGGGTGTAAATAAAATTTTATTGCAACACAACCATACTTAATTTGTTCATGGTGGCACTGAGTAGCTATGACAGGGATGTTCTAGCCCACAGCTTAAACTATTAAGCTGGTCCTTTAAAGAGAATTTTGCCACCCTGCATACAATATCAATAACAATAATAAGTTTAGAATTTATTATTAATTAGTAAATTTGCAAGCCATTGACAACCTAAGGCAGAAAACTTGCAAGTATTTGAACTTAGTAAGTTTTTACTAGGCACCTATTCTGTGCTCAGCAAGATCCTTTGCAGTAGTGAGTTCATTTGCAGGGATTGAATCAGAAGTAATGTGGACTAACCTGAGTGCTTTACGTTACTTTATTATCAGACAGACACAAGGCAATATCTGGGTTACAGAGATTTAAATATATGTAAAACTGCTTAGTTTCCTTAAATTCCAGGTTTCCTGATATGTAAAAAGAAGACAGCAAGACAGAGTATAATTCTTGGAAAACCTCACATACAAATTAGTAACTCACCGGGTCACTTTCATTGGTGCGGGAAATGGCTCTGGGACTCTCAGTTGGAACCTGGTTATTTAGGTGAGCAGCAATGGTTTGGGGTGCCTGGGTCCCAGTGTGCAAAAAACATCTAGGGTCCAACTATAAAAGAAAGCATTTTAGTGTTTTGAAATTATTAGGCTTTTTATACTTGCTATAACACCAAGGATGTAAGTTTTATTTACAACAGGGAAAAATGTCATATATCTATATCTATATATATCTAACATCTATATATAACTAATATATATATACCTATATATATATCTAACATACAACAAATACTAGTACATGTGCCTACTAATAAAGAAATGTAATGAGGAAGCATATACAGCATCAAGCCAATGAAAACAAACTGCCTAACAGGCAATTTAATGAACTGTAGAGGGAACCTCTGAACCATTACTTGAAGATTTGAATTTAAATTATTGGTATAAGGTAATAGGGTGCTCCAAATTTTGTATGATTGTAAATTAACTCCATAGTAGATGCAGCACACCAAAGAGTCTTGTACATTTCTCTGCTTCCCTTGCAGATAGTTTGGGGTCAGGTGACTACTTTTGGCTAAAGAGCTGTGAGTAGAAATAACTTGTGTGTCATTTCTAGTCAAAACCAATTAAAAGTGGGTATAAATTATCTCCTTTCCCCCCTGATGTGGCAACCTTAAAAGCTACATGTTGCTGTGTGCAGTGGTAGGCTTGTAGTCTCAGCTACTTCAAGGGGGAAGCAGGAGGATCAACAGAGCACAGGATTTTTAAAAAAAATATTTATTTTTTCATTGTAGTTGGACATAATATGTTTATTCCATTTATTCAGTTTTATGTGGTGCTGAGGAGCAAACCCAGGTCCCCACATGTGCTAGGCGAGTGCTCTACCACTGAGCCACAAACCCAGCCCCAGAGCACAGGATTTTATCCAGTCTGGGCAACACAGCAAGACTGCCTTGAGATTGGAAAAAAAAAAAAAAAAAAAAAAAAGAGCTACATGTTGAGATGGTATCCCATCCAACCCTTATCTTGCCTCAACACCTTTTAGAAATATAGGAACAGAAAAAAAAAAAAAATCAGAGAACACAAACAAGAATTAAGGGTTTATCACCTAAGTAATGTGCATAATACACCTTTGTACTAACACTACTCAAGTTTATCTACTAGAAAGAAGGCATGATATCTTTTTTTTAAAAAAATATTTATTTATTTACTTTAGTTGTGCACAATGCAATGCATTATGTTTATGTGGTGCTGAGGATCGAACCCGGGCTGCACATGTGTGAGGCAAGCGCTCTGTCACTGAGCCACAACCCCAGCTCGGCATGATATCTTTTTTTTTTTTTTTTTTAAATATTTATTTATTTGCTTTAGTTCTACACAATGGGTTTAAATGGGTTTATTTGTACGTGGTGCTGAGGATCGAACCCGGGCCGCGCACGTGCTAGGCGAGCGCTCTACTGCTGAGCCACAATCCCAGCCCGGCATGATATCTTTTTAAAGTGGAAAACTAAAAATATTCAAGGGCCACATGGTGGTGCTATTTCTACAGTAATCTGATGACTTTTTAGTTATATCTTTTGCAGCAAATTAAAAGATAAATGGATTCTTTAATTCTTAGAGTGTTATAAATGGCATTACTCAGCTAATCTTGTTTTTTAGGAAAAACAACCAAGTACACAATTGCCTCTGTATACTTCCAGAACGCACATCATGCAATTCCTGCAAGAACAGTATCCATGGCCAATATATAAGATCAACCTAACTAAACTAAAAACACCGACAAAATTCTTTTCTCCAACATCTAGTTATAGTCTAGTCGCAAGTGTTTCTTGTCTGGTATTAAGGAGGCAATTTAAGCCTTGTAATATTCAGCTGTGACCAGAATTCATTCCACTGTTGATCTTTGCTTTTATTTCATTTTATAATAATGTGCTATTTTATGTATATAGACTTTTCATAAATCCTGGGGTTGGAGGGAAAGGAAAAAAATATACAGGAGGAAGGGCTCATTTTCTAGGGAATTCAATTTGTAATTACATGCTCTGATGAAAATGACCCAGCTCTTCTGGCTCATTTCTCATCCTCAAGATTTAGTTCTGGGGGACTGGGGCTATGGCTCAGTGACAAAGTGCTTGACTTTCATGTATGAGGCCCTGGGTTCGAACCTTAGCACCACATAAATAAAAAATAAAGGTATTATGTTCACCTACAACTAAAAAAAGACTTAGTTCTGGGAGGTTTTCCTCTGGACTCAACTAATCCAGGTTAGGTGCCCCTGGCAATTGTACCATACCATACAAGTTATTTATTCATGAATCTGTTACTGAACTGTGAGGTCTTAGAGTACGTGGATCACAAAATGTAATATGGCCCCACAATTAGGTCACAAGCTTTTAAGTCAGATAGACTTGGTATCTAGTCTAGGCTTTATAATTTCACAGCCAATTTCTTAGGTAAGTTACCTAGCCAGGGCTGGGGTTGTGGCTCAGTGACAGAGTGCTCGCCTCGCACATATGCGGCCCAGGTTCGATCCTCAGCACCACGTAAACATAAATGCATTGCATTGTGTACAACTAAAGCAAATAAATAAATATTAAAAAAAAAAAGTTACCTAGCCATTCTAATCCTCAGTTTTTACATATTTGAAAAAGGGATATTATCTACTTCATGGGTTGCTCATGAGGATTAAAATAAAGCACTTAGCATAATACCTCGTGCATAATGAAATGCCCTCCAAATAGTAACTATAATAGTGAAATGAGCCATTTTAGAATTATGAGTACCTGCCACATAAAAGGTACTGGAAAAGCTATTTGGTAAATAAATGAAAGGAATGAAGTAAAGCAACAGATTGCTCCCTGATACATAATTTCATTCTACTATTAGATTTATAGGTCTAAACAGGCAACTTGTTTTTCTTTTAGATACTTCACTAAGGAAGATAATCATTAATTCAATAAGAAATAATAAAAGTTGGGCTGGGGATATAGCTCAGTTGGTAGAGTGCTTGCCTTGCATGCACAAGGACCTGGGTTCAATCCCCAGCACCATAATAAAGAAAAAAAAATAGAAATAATAAAAGTTAATAAGGATAAGTGCAATTAAACTTAACTTTTTTTTTTTTTTTTTTTTTTGGTGGTGCTGGGGATTGATCCCATGCATGGTCTTGTGCATGAGAGGCAAACACTCTACGAACTAAGCTATCTCCCTAGCCCCTTAACCATGCTTTTTGAAAAACATTAGTTATCCTATCACATGGTAAATTCTCATGCACAACTATTCTACTGAGATCTGTTACTTGAAAACTGGCAATGAAGTTCATGGGTAGAAAATTGGAAATGTGCCTGTTCTTCTGAGTGCATACTTTTAAATTAAAATACCAGTCAGCTGAACTCCTCCAGAGTATTTGTTCTAGATATAACGAAGCCACCTAAAACCAAGAAATCTACCTACAGGTAGTTTGCACAAAGTGTTCAGGTCTGTTAGGACTTACCTTCTGGATCCTGGAGATAAGCTTTGTTATTCCATTCAGCATTGTCCCTGCACTTTTAAAAGTAAAAAGGTAAGCCACAACTGGGAAAAGATACCTGAAACATGCAAAACAGACAACAAATTAATATTTAGAATATGCACAGGAAAATGGGCAAAGGACATGAACAGGTATTTCCCAGAAAAGGAAATATCAATGGATAATAAACCAAATAAAATTTCAATCTCATCACATTTCAGGGAGATGCAAACTAAAATCATGAAAACAAGATGACATTCACAATCACCATCATGGAAAACTGAAAAAGTGAGACAACAGCAAATGGTAAAGAGCCTGAGAAGCAGGGGCTGGGGCTGTGGCTCAGAGGTAGCACACTTGCCTAGCATGTGTGAAGCACTGGGTTCGATTCTCAGCCCCACATATAAATAAATAAAGGTCTATCAACAACTAAAAAAAAATAAAAAAAAAAAAAAAAAAAAGAGCCTGAGAAGCAGTGGGATTTCATACACTGACACTGGATATATAAATACAAATACCTTAAAAAAAATATTTGGGATTACTTTTGCAAAGATGAAAATGAATAACTCTCTGTCCTTTACTTCTTGGTATTTATTCTAGAAAAACACATACATAGGCACTGAGTGAGACCTATTACATCTAGCATGATATAATTTCAATACAATAAAATTTCATTCATTGTTTGGGAAATATACACATACGCAGTAAAACTGAAACAAGTGAAATGGAAGGAAAATAGGAAAATAACGGTTACTCTTAGGGAGGAAGGAAAGGGAAACAATTGGGGCAGGATGTACAAATGCACCAAATCATCAGGTAATGATCTATTAACTCTAGATAATGGAAAATGAGTATGTTATTACTTTATGCTATGTGTGTTACATTAATCCTTTTTTTGTGTTAGAAGTTTTGAATCTAAACCCCTTAATGTTTCAGGAGCCAAGTGATTTGTCTGTGTGTGTGTTGCCCAGCATGGGCTTTGCACATGCTGGGCAAGTGCTCTTCCACTGAGGTATGCCCCCAACTCTTAAAAGTTTATAATACAATATGCCCTCTTCTCCTTTTACATAGGGAACATGTACCAAGACCTCCAGTGGATGCCTGAAACCAGAAGTACCAAACCATATAGATACTTTTTTTTCTTATATATACATACTTATGATAAAGTTCAATTCATAAATTAGGCATAGTAACAGATTAACAAGTAATAATTGAAAAGAACAATTATAACAATATACTATAATGTTATGTGAATATAGTCTCTCTTCTTCTCAAATTATCATATTGTGGTACTGGAGATAAGGTGGACTACTTGCCTCGCATGTACAAGACCATGGATTCAATCTCTAGCAACCCCCCCCCAAAAAAAAAAAAAAACCAGTCTTACTGAATTTTCACCTAAAGGAAGCCCCTTATAGCTTTTCTTTAGTACATCTGAAATGCTAGCATCACTATTCTTACACTTTGGGACCATTACTAAGTAAAATAAGCATTACCTGAACACAAGCACTGCAACAATCGTGACATTAGGTCTCATAACTGAGATGCCTACTAAGTGACTGATGGATGGGTAGCACATGTACTAGTATTATAGTTGGATATACTGGACAGAGGGATGATTCAGTTGCAGGAAAGTAGAAAATTTCATCAAGCTTCTCAGAGTGGTTTGCAAATTAAAACACACAAACTGTTTATTTTTGTAATTGTTCATTTAAGTTTTTGGATCATGGTTTAACTTAGGTGACTGAAATTGCAGAAAGTAAAACCACAATTAAGCGGAGACTGTTGTACTTAAATGCAACTCTCAATATCTAGTCCTGATAGAAAACTTAGTGAGACCCAGTGACAAAATAAAAACTAAAAAGGACCAGGGGTGTAGCTCAGTGGTAGAGCATCCCTGAGTTCAATCCCCAGTTGGGAAACAAAAACAAAAACAAAAAAACCTAACAACAAAGTCAAGTTACTGTGTGCCAAGGACTGTGGTGAATACAATGGTAAACAAACTTTTTTTTTTTTTAAAATATTTATCTATTTGCTTCAGTTGTACACAATGCAATGCATTTATGTTTACGTGGTGCTGAGGATCGAACCCGGGCCGCGCACGTGCTAGGCGAACGCTCCACTGCTGAGCCACAACCCCAGCCCGGTAAACAAACTTTTAATAGTCCCTGCCCTAATAGTATTTCTAGTAGAGTAAAAAAAGTCAAAACCTCCTTTGAGTCTTACCTCCTTTTAATTTTCAAGTTTACTTTTTAATAAAGATGACAAGGATTCCTTAATTTGTTCATTCAAGAAACATATAATGATGTGCTTCTTCGGCATGCCTAAACCACACAGAGTACATAGTGGTAAAGAATACGTATGGTCTCTAGGGACTGCCTCCTTTTTACCTGTTGATTCCAGGGCTCCTTTGCTGCTTCTGAGAACCAGAGGCCTGGAGGAGCAGTACCCAAAATAAGTTTGGTAAATACTAACTAATCCTAATAAAAGGCACCAAAGTTCTATGGCTGAAGAAATTTGAGAACTGATACAAAGTCATTTCTTGATTAATTACAATATATATTAACACATTAAAAGTTTTAGGGAAAACTATAATAGAGCTCATTTTGTACTGTTTCCCAAATTTACTTGGCCTTGATATCCCTTTATTGAAAAATAGTATTAACACCATTCTCTTAGACCACAAGGTGGTGCCCTTGTGTGTCCAAGCCCAAGCATGAACCTCTACTAGGCCGAGTAGACTAAGTTAGGCCCCATCTACTCTGCTTGTTATCTGTTGTCCTTAACTTTCTTTGCCTTACAAATGACTTCACTGGAGACAACTGCCCAATGCCTACCAACACCTGGTTCCTAATACAACTATGCAGAAAAGAGTTGACCTAGCAGGTCTGAGGTTCTTAGCTGCAAGGTCAGCCCTTAGCTAGTGTCCAGGAACTTGGACTTCAGGATCACCACCCACCATGCTAAGAGTTTATGAAACCTATGTGGTTTGTAGTGAACATCTGCTTTCCTGCTGGGAATCTAGGAAGTCTGGAATTTTATACATGCTAAATAGAATGATGCCTACACAATCAACCCCCAATAAAAAACCTGGCACTGAATTTCTAATAGGCTTTCCCAGCAGACAACATTTCACATGTATTGGCACAACCTATCACTAGAGGAATTATGTGTATTCTTTATGATTCCATTGGGAAAGGGCTCTTGGAGGATTGTGCTTGGTTTCCTTCAGACTTCATTCCATGTGCCTTTTCCCTTTGTTGATTTTGCTTTGCATCCTTTCACTGTAATAAATCACAGCCATAAATATAACTATATGCTGGTTTTTGAGTACTCCTATCAAATCACAGAATCTGAGGGCAGCCTAGGTAACCACCAACACAAGCACTCAATGTCCAGTACCACCCAACACTCATCTCTACCTGGTGCCCAATACCAGCCCATGCCCATCTTTGACAAACTCAAGTTTCTTCACTCCAATTCTTCTTAATTCTCCCCCATTGTCAACTACCCTCAACTTCTGTGCTTTTAGCACTATTTTCCTTGCAGTGTAACCGCTTACTCTCATGCCAATTCTGACCCTACATAGCAGGTGATTTCTAACCCAAAGACTTCCCACACAATCTCAACTCTCCTGATCCTTAAACTACTCATAGTACCAGTGTCATTTTAAAAATATCTGACCTGTTCAATTCTGCTTCCTAGGTCTTCCCGGTACTCCCTAGAACAAATACTACTATGGAAGAGTTATGGGTTCTGGAGGGAATCTCAGTCCTAGAGACAACAGTGAGCAACATGGTCTAGAGGTCACTTCTTTGTTTTTATGATGCTAGAGATCAAACTCAGGTCCCTGTATGTGCTGGGCAAGTGCTTTTTGAATGAGCTATACTACCAGCCTGAGGCCACTTCTTCCCATAGGTGTGCCAGTGGTCACTGAACTACTATTCAGGTTATGTTATAGACATTATAGGGAAATGTTGGTCAGGAAAATGTTAACACCTTTTCATTCTGGGATACTATTATCTAGTATATAAATTAAAACAACAGATCTACTAGTCTTAACCTTGAACATCTCTAACCCAATTTCTTCACTGAAGTCTTGCTTAAAATCCTTTAATATTTCCTCATTGTTTTTGTTTGGTACTGGGGATTGAACTCAGGGGCACTTGACCACTGGTCCACATCCCCAGCCCTTTTTTGTATTTTATTTAGAGACAGGGTTTCACTGAGTTGCTAAGTGCCTCACCATTGCTGAGACTGGCTTAGAACTTGTGATCCTCCTGCCTCAACCTCTCAAGTGCTGGGATTACAGGCATGGGCCACTGCTCCTCATTGTTTTTAACAGAAAAGATCTTGTTACTATATAACAACAGGAGAGAATAATATCAAAAGTCTGATCCACGCTGGGCACGGTGGCGCACGCCTGTAATCCCAGCACTTGGGAGGCAGAGGCAGGAGGATCCAGAGTTCAAAGCCAGCCTCAGCAATGGCGAGGCACTTAGCAACTCAGTGAGACCCTGTCTCTAATAGAATACAAAAAAGGGCTGGGGATGTGGCCCAGTGGTCGAGTGCCCCTGAGTTCAATCCCTGGTACCAAAAAAAAAAAAAAAAAAAAAAAAAAAAAAAAACTGATCCCCAAGCAGATAACCTAGACCAAACCACATTTTCAATGTCATTTAAAATACCTATAAGCAAAACCAAATAAACAAAAAGCCTATAAGCAGAAAAAATCCTATTGACAAACGAAATGAATGTGAAAGAGAAGAATATTCGCTCATATGATAAAGGCTGAAAGCCACTAATTCTGTGAAAACTTGGACACTAATTACTGCTTTTGGTCTTTCATGTCATTTGAAGACTTATTTACAGAGCCAAAGAGTTTTTACTTGTAACTAGAAGACAGATAAGGGACAGGCTTCCTATTAAAAATGAGTGGCAGTAAAAATTAAAGATAAATGATAATTATCTCAAGAATTGTAGGAAGCAAAAATGAAAAAAATTCTGTTTTTCAATTGTCAATCTCCTATTCCAAAAGCTCTGCTTCTACCCCTACCTCCTGTCATTCTTTATTTAAAATGTGGATAACGTAATTCCCTTAATCTTTAAGTTCTTTGAAACTTTACCAAATGAACTTGGAAAGGACAGTCACTATTATTTAAAAAATATTACGTGTGTGTATAAAAATATAATATATAAAATATATATATACATATATGTGTATGTATGTGTGTGTGTGTATATATATTTAAATTAAGGAACCCAGAGGCAATTTACCACCAAGTCACAGTTCTAGGCCTTTAAACTTTTTCTTTTGAGACAGAGTCTCACTAAGTTGCTTAGGGGATCATTAAGTTGCTGAGGCTAGCCTCAAATTGAACTCCTTCCCTTTTTTTTTTTTTTTTTAAGTATTTATTTATTTATTTTAGTTGTACACAATGCCTTTATTTTTATGTGGTGCTGAGGATCGAACCCAGGCCATGCACGTGCTAGGTGAGCGCTCTACCACTGAGCCACATCTCCAGCCCAAACTCCTTCTGCCTTATACTTCGAGACTTTTGCTGGGATTACAGGTGTGCACCACCATACCCAACTAGTCACTATTGTATTTAAACTTCAACTACTATTCTGATGAAACATTTAGCAAGATTTAGAACTCTTATTTAAAAAAAAAAAAAAGTAAACTTGTCTATAAGTCAAATGTAACTTGAGAAGGAAGTCAGAAAAAGCCTGTACCAAATTTAGAAAGTTATACCAACAACTATAGGCTAAAGCGTCAGTATTTGTAAGAATCATAAGTTCCATTTTCAAATTAAACTTTAAATTTTTTAAAAAAATATTTATTTATTTGCTTTAGTTGTACACAATATGTTTATTTGTATGTGGTGCTGAGGATCAAACCCGGGTCGCGCACGTGCTAGGCGAGCGCTCTACCGCTGAGCCACAACCCCAGCCCCAAACTTTAAATTTTGATATAACTGTAGATTCACCTTGCCCTTTTATTATGGATTTCCTCACTTTTGTTCCTCTCCCATTCCCCATTCATTAACACCTGACAACCACTAATCTGTTCCCCAATTTTTAAATTTTATAATTTCAAGAATGTTACATAAATGAAATCATACCATATATAACGTTTTGAAATATTTTTTTCCACTAAGTATAAACAGTTTGCACTTTTTTTTTTTTTTTTTTGGTGGTACTAGGGATCGAACCCAAGGTTTCATACATGCTAGGCAAGGACTTTACTACTGAGCTACATCCCCGTCCTTTTTGATTTTGAAATAGGGTCTTCCTAAATGTTCAGGCTGGCCACAGTGCCCACCTACCACCTCTGCTTTAAAAAAAAAAATTGCTGCTTGCTAAAATCATTTTAGTAAAAATTGTCAAGTTGAAGGGCCGGGCGTGGTGGTGCACACCTGTAATCCCAGCACTAGGGAGGCTGATGCAGGAGGATCCCGAGTTCAAAGCCAGCCTCAGCAATGGCGAGGCACTTAGCAACTCAGTGAGACCCTGTCTCTAATAAAATACAAAAAAGGGTTGGGGATGTGGACCAGTGATCGAGTGTCCTTGAGTTCAATCCCTGGCACCAAAAAATTAAAAAAAATTTTGTCAAGTTGATCTCAAATTTCATATGGAAATGCAATGGACCTAGAATATAGCCCAATCTTGAGGAAGAACAAACTTGAGGGTTCACATCATGATTTCAAAATTTACTATGAAGCTACAGCAATTAAGATAGTGTGGTACTAAAATACATGTGTAGATCAAGTACGTCTAATCTAAATGACTACAGATCAAAGGAACAGTCCAGAAATAAACCCTCACATCACCTTCAAATGATTTCCAACATGGAATCTAGAAATTCAATAGGGAAAAAAATAGTCTTTCAAAAAATGGGTGCTGGGACAACTGAATATCCATTCACAAAACAATGAAAATGAACATTTCATACAAAAAACCAAAACCAACCAACCAAAACAAACAAACAAAAAAACCCACACCAAAAAACTCAAAATAGATCACTTACATGTAAAAGTATAAAACTCTTAAATCACAGGAGAAATCTTCATGATCTTAGGTTATGCAATGGTTTCTTAGATATGTCACCAAAAATACAAGTGACAAAAGTAAAAATATACACTTAAATTTCACAAATATTAAAATGTGTGCTTTACAATTCACAATAACCAAATTATGGTTCAAATTAGCAACTCAGATATCTATCAATAATGAACAGAGACGGGCCAGTGGCGCACTCCTGTAATCCCAGCACTTGGGAGGCCGAGGTAGGAGGATCGTGAGTTCAAAGCCAGCCTCAGCAATGGCCAGGCACTTAGCAACTCAGTGAGACCATGTCACTAATAAAATTAAAAAAAGGGCTGGGGTCAAGTGGTCGAGTGCCTGTGAGTTCAATCCCCAGCACCAAAAAAAAAAAAAAAAAAAAAGAAAATGTGACACCCACACCCACCCACACACAATGAAGTTTTATCAGCCACAAAGAATAATGAAATTATGGCATTTGCTGGCAAATTAATGGAAATGGAGACCATCATGCTAAGTCAAATAAACCACTCTCAGAAAATCAAGGGTTGAATGTATTCTTTCTTATGTGGACGTTAGAACAAAATAAGAGAAAGAAGGAGGAGAGGAAGGGAGAGGAAGGGCCACCATAAAGATACTGGGATCAGATGTACAGTAGAAGGAGATCAAGAGGGAGGGAGGAAGGACAGGAAAGGGGAAGAAATGTGGAATGATTTTTAAAAAATCATGCTATATACCTATGTAAATACACTACAGGGAATTACACTTTTTTATGTAAGTAGAAAGAACCAATAAAAAAATAAATAAATAGATGAGTGAAAGGAGATCAGCAAGGGAAGAAAAATGGGTGAAGTGAGGTAGGAAGGGAAGGCAGGGGAACCAAGAATTGAAATAAAATTCCATGCATTTATAATTTTGTTGCGATAAAATCAATTACTATGTATAAATTATAATGCTTTAAAAACAACAAAAATCTTGTGCTTCAAAAGGTATCATCAAGAAAATGGAATAGGAGAAAATATTTGTAAATCACATATGTGACTAAGAACATTTGTATCTGTAATATATAAAGAACCCATACAATTTAATAAGTAAAAGAAAACCTAAGCACTTAAATAGGCATTTCTCCAATGTAAATGTAAAATGGTTAATAAGCACATGCAAAAATGCTCAGTGAAGCTGGGCGCGGTGGCGCACGCCTGTAATCCCAGCACTTTGGGAGGCTGAGGCAGGAGGATCGCGAGTTCAAAGCCAGCCTCAGCAATGGCGAGGCACTTAGCAACTCAGTGAGACCCTGTCTCTAAATAAAATACAAAAAAGGTCTGGGGATGTGACCCAGTGGTCGAGTGCCCCTGAGTTCAATCCCCGGTACCAAAAAAAAAAAAAAAAAAAAAAAAAAAAAAAAAAAAAAAAAAAAAAGCTCGGTGATTAATCTTTAGGAAAATAAATGCAAATAAAAACCATGAGATACAACTTCACACCCACTATGATGGCTAAAATCAAAAGGACAGACAATAACTAGTATTAGGGAGGACCTGGAAAAACTGGGATCCTTTTGCATTGCTGTTGGGATTACAAAATAGTGCAGCCACTTTGGAAAGTTTGGCAGTTACTCAAAAGTAAAAATGGAGTTAGTTACCAGATGACCTTCCAAGTCCACTCTTGGTTATGTAAGAGAAATTAAAATATACATACACAAAACTTGTGCACAAATGCTCACAGCAGTGTTATATATAACAGCCAGAAAGGAGAAACAACTCAAATGTCCATCAATTGATAAACATAATCTGATATAGCCGTACAATGAAATGTTATTTGGCAATAACAAAAAATGGAATTCTGATACATGTTATGACATGGACAAACCCTAAAAACAAAGAAAAAGAAGATAGTCAATGAAGAAGACATATAGTATAATTACAATTATATGAAATGTCCAGAATTGGCTTATTAATCATATAATTGAGTAGTGGTTGCCAAAGGATGAGGGAGAGAGAAATAAGGAGTGACTGCTGCCAAAATTCTTCTGGGGTGATAAAAATGTTATAAGAGATGGGGATGTTGCTCATTGGTAGAGCACTTGCCTAGCATGCACAAGGCCTGGGTTCAATTTTTTCCCTTCATTTCTCTGAGTCATTTTAGCAAATTATCAAACTTGAAGAAGAGTCCTGAGAATCCCTAGTATGTAGCCAAATCAGTTAGAAGCATGGGTAACCTTGGAACCCATTACTTGTGATGTCTTCTGAAGTGAGGGTCAGTCTTATAGATTATAGAACAAAGCTATTAACGTGTGGGATCTGAAGGTAAATAGCGTGAGTAGAACATCTAATTGGTATCTACAGAGAATTGGAGAATTGCTTGGTTTGGAAGACCCACACATTTGGTGTCAGAAATGTTGGAAATAGAGGAAACGATTTTTCTTTTATCATGTTTACACCTAGACTTCACCATATTCATATTCTAGTCACACCATGCTTTTCGTGTCAGAAAATTGGTAATTTTGTAGATCCTTCCATAAAGAGGCAGTCTTTTTTCTACCTGAGTTTGCCTAGCAAAGGGGCTTCAACAGAAGAATAAAAGTGTTATTCTACTAATTTGGGGCCTAGAATTCAAGAAGTCTTAAGTCATTCAGCTCTCTTGGACCTTTAATTTGTCACTGCTATGAAAACAACTGTAGGCCACATAGCTAGAGGATGAAAGACTGTATGGAGCAAAATCAATCATCCCAGCAGAGGCCAACCTAAACCATTCCTGGCATGTGAATACTTTTGCAAACCTAAAAGCTCCTATCCCTAT
The DNA here is from genome assembly GCA_025594165.1 of Tamias sibiricus. Classification (NCBI taxonomy): domain Eukaryota; kingdom Metazoa; phylum Chordata; class Mammalia; order Rodentia; family Sciuridae; genus Tamias; species Tamias sibiricus. The sequence goes on along the minus strand of CM046658.1, from coordinate 118,843,978 downwards.
TAGTTTAGATTTGTATGGAGGTTTCCTCATATAGGTGTGACTAATCATTAACTCAATCTACAGCCCCTATCTGGGCAATGGGTTTGAAAATTCTCATCATGGTTTGTTTTTTCTGGTGACAAGCCGACATCTGGAAACTATCCAGGAATTCAACAAGAGTCATCTCATTAACACAAAAGATATTCCTATCATTCAAGAAATTCTAAGGAATTTAGGAACCAGATCAAAGACCAACTACTGGAACAAAAATTGCTGCTGGCACCCCCAATACTCAGGATATTAGAAGGGTTTTAGAAACTGTGTCAGGAACCAGGGGTAGTGACCAATACATATATTTTTATTATGTCGTGTATGGTAACTGGACTCAAAAGTTGACATTCTGGGCTGGGATTGTGGCTCAGCGGTAGAGCGCTCGCCTAGCACGTGAGCGGCCCGGGTTCGATCCTCAGCACCACGTACAAATAAACCCATTGTGTACAACTAAAGCAAATAAATAAATATAAAAAAAAAAAAAAGTTGACATTCTGCATCACTGTACAATATTTCCTCTAGGCAACTTTAATCTTTCATTTGTGCAGCTGTATGTTGAAAGTGATCTTGGCAAAGAATAACTGAGTTAATAAAATTCATTTAAATAATTATGAATTTTATTTCAGTTTGTTAAAAATTTTTATTGAATTTTTATAAGTTTATGGTTTTAAACATTTATTTCTAAAGTTAATTAGATAACTAAAGGCTGTTCTGAGGGGCTGGGGATATAGCTTAGTGGTAGAGTGCTTGTCTAGCATGCATGAGGCCCTGATTTCAATCCCTAATACTAGGGGGGGAAAAATCTGTTTTGATAAAATTATGGAATGGTTGCAGTTTCCTACCTGTTTCAGCATCCAATAGAATTTGGCTTCTTTTCTGATCACACACTATTAAAAATCTTTTTCTTTTTTTCCTCCTTCTTGGTGATACTGAAGATTAAACCCAAGGACTTAGGTAAGCATTGACCTATATACCTCCAGCCCCAGAGACTGTTAAAAATCTTGAGCCATGCAGATAGCTGTTAATAATTTGTAATTAGTTAAAAAAATTTTTTTTAATTAAAAAATTTAAACTAAGGCAGATGTGACACAACCTGTAATCCCAGTCACTTGGGAGGCTGAGGCAGGAGGATCACAAGTTTGGGGTCAGGCTAGACAATTTAGTGAGACAGTGACTCAAAATTAAAAGGGCTGGGGATGTAGCTCACTGGCAAAGCAACCCTGGGTTCATTCCCCAGTAACCCCCCCCCCCAACAGAAATACAACCGTATGGATGTAATGACAGTACAAGTATCTTCTTTATACTCATCATTTAGCTTCTCCAATGTTAACGTCTTCAATGATCATATACAATTATCAGAAATAAGAAATTAACATTGAGGGCTGAGGTTGTGGCTCAGTGGTACAGTGCTTGCCTAGCACGTGTAAGGCACTGGGTTCGATCCTCAGCACCACATACAAATAAATAAAATAAAGGTCCATTAACAACTAAAAAATATTAAAAAAAAAAAAAAAGGTATTGTGTCCATCCACAATTAAAAAAAATAAAGAGGGCTGGGGTTGTGGCTCAGTGGCAGAGCACTCGCCTCGCATGTGCGCGGCCCGGGTTCGATCCTCAGCACCACGTAAACATAAATGCATTGCATTGTGTACAACTAAAGTAAATAAATAAATATTAAAAAAAAAAAAAATAAAGAAATTAACATCGGGTAGCTGGGCATGGTGTGACACATGCCTGTAATTCCAGCAGCTTTGGAGGCTGAGGCAGGAAGATTTAGAGTTCAAAGCCAACCTCAGCAATGGCAGCAAAGCTTGAAGCAAATTAGTGACACACTTTCTCTAAATAAAATGCAAAATAGGGCTGTGGATGTGGCTCAGTGGTTGAGTGCGCCCAAGTTCAATGCCTGGTACTAACCCCCCTATAGACACAAAAAAGAAAATAGAGAAATTAATATTGGTACAATACTATTAACTAAACCACAGGCTTTATTTGGAGTTTTCTCAGCTTTTGTGTTACAGAATCTAATCCAAGATCCCACATATGGAGATCCTTTTGTTTTTCTAAATCTATAACCAACATATTGTTTGCAAAAAAATTTGTGAAAACTATAAATTTGAAAAATATATTCTTAATGATCTCATACAAGTCATTCATCATACAACTATTGAACAGGATAGGGTTACTTAAGAGTTCTGCAACACAGGCTAGATCAGTGGTTCAAAACTGTGGCCATATATTACACCCAGGCATGGTTTAAAAATTCTGATACTAAGATTATACCTCAGACTAGATAAATCACAGTCTCTGGGAGTATAACCCAGGCATCAGTTTTTAAAGCTCCTCAGTTCATTTAGTGTACAGTGCTCATTGAGAACCTCTGCATAGGTGTCAATGGTTAAGATAATTTCAACTAATACATAGTTTTTGGGTATGGTTAATCAATTAAACATTCAGTATACATTTTTCCAAAAACCCATAGGGAGAGACATTCAAGTACCTTACTTTAATGAAGACATAATACAAATAATTAAATTATTTTTATCTGCCATTCTAGGAATTCTAACAAGAAGGATATATTATTAATCTGTCATGACTTTTCTTCTACTAAAACCAGACCAATTTCCTCTGATAGTAATTTTCTAATTTAGTGGTTTTGAGCTAGGGTGATTTAGGGTTTCCCTCCCTAGAACATTTGGCAATGAACATCTGGATATATTTCTGGTTATCAAAACTAGAGGATGGGAGTGGGTATCCTACTGGCATCTAGTGAGTAGAGGCCAGGGATGCTGTTAAATGTTCTATGATGTACAAGAGTCCCTCACAACCAAGAATGACCCATTCCCAAATGTCAACAGCATTGAGGATTAGTAAGACTGTTCTAAATCTTGACTCCTACAGGAAAAATTTGGTCATAAGACTAATGTCATTGCTTTCATATCTTCAGTTAGAAGAAAACAATTTGTAATATTGAGTTTTCTAATCTTCAAAATATTTATTTCCCCAGGTTTGGATTCCTAGAGCAACGTTAGGGTTATAGAAGTAAAGGAGTTCTGAAACATACTGATGATTAACTTCAACAGTGTAAACTTCAAATTCTCAGCTCTGTTCCTCTAGGTGTTTTTGCTAAAAAAATACACATCTAGTTTACAATTTTGATAAGGATGCAAGTGATGAAGAAAGCATACTATCCCTTCTAATATGTAAAGCAAGAAAGAAGGAACTATATGGGATTATGATTGCTAAAGAATATTCTGGATATTCCTCAACAAATTGAACCTAGCGTTCAACTCCAGGCTATATTTCAGAGACCCCTAAACACTTCACAAAAGGCATATTAAGCATACACATGCCCAGGGTTAATATCTCAGAATTGTAGGGCTCATTGACAGACATATACAATCACAATCCAACTGTACTATGTAGATAATGGTTCTGAATGTAGATGATGGTTCTGAAGTAGAGATGCATAAACACCAAAAGAAGCTGGGTACAGTGGCACATCCTACTGCAATTTTGAAGTCAGCCCAGTAAATTTAGCAAGAGCCTGTGCCAAAATAAGAAATAAAAAGGTCTGGGGATATAGTTCAGTGACAAAGCCCATGAGGGTTCAATCCCCAGTATCCAAAAAACAACAAACAAACAAACAAACAAACAAACATAGTGAGACCCTCAGCAACTTAGTGAGAGAACCTGTCTCAAATAAAAAATATAAGCTGGGTGCGGTGGCGCACGCCTGTAATCTCAGCACTTGGGAGGCTGAGGCAGGAGGATTGCGAGTTCAAAGCCAGACTCAGAAATGGAGAGGCATTTAGCAACTCAGTGAGACCCAGTCTCTAATACAATACAAAAAAAGGGCTGGGGATGTGGCCCAGTGGTCCAGTGTCCCTGAGTTCAATCCCCGGTACCAAAAAAATAAAAATAAAAAAAAAAAATATATAAAAATATAAAGGACTTGCAGGGCACAGTGGTGCATGCCTGTAATCCCAGCACTTGGGAGGCAGAGGCAGGAGGATCCAGAGTTCAAAGCCAGCCTCAGCAATGGCGAGGCACTTAGCAACTCAGCGAGACCCTGTCTCTAATAAAATACAAAAAAGGGCTGGGGATGTGGCCCAGTGGTCAAGTGCAGCTGAGTGCAATCCCCGGTACTTATAAAGGACTGGAGATGTAGCTCAGTGGCAAAGCACACCTGGGTTTGACCCCCAGTACCAAAATAAATAAATAAAAGTTTGATTTTTTGGGGTGCTAATGTTACAGGCAATTATTTTTCTTTCCTTTCTTTGATGCTGGAGAGCGAATCCAGGGCCTTGTGCATGCTAAACATGTCTTTACCACTAAGCTACACAACTAAGCACCTGGCCATTATTTTTCTTGACTTTCATTTCTAAGATGGAGAAGAACCTAATTTGTCAATAGAGGATAATTGCATGTCCATAAGTTGGAATAACATGTAGCTGTTAAAAAAAAAAAAAAAAAAAAAAAAAGGAAAGAAAGAAAAATGAAAACCAAAGCAAACTCTAGAAGATGTGTACTGATAAGGATGAATTTCCAATATATATTATATGGAAAGAAAAGGCATAGGGCAATGTCTACAACATGCTATCATTTGTATAAAAAAGGGGGAAATACATCTAACTTGTTTGTAGAAAGGTAAACACTGTGAAGGCCAAACCAACAAAACAAAACAAAACAAACCCTGGGCGGTGGTTGTGGCTCAGTGGTAGAGTGCTTGCCTAGCATGTGTGAAGCACTGGGTTCAATCCTCAGCACCACATAAAAATAAATAAATAAAATAAAGGTATTGTGTCCATCTACAACTAAAAAAAAATAAAAAACTTGATAATACTGATCATCTTCAGGGAGAGGGCAGGAAAAGGACAGGTGTCTTGTACTTCTTTAATTATAAATCATATTATAATTTTATTTAAATTTTATTTCTATATGTAGAAATCCGTGATACAAACTGCATTAGGCTGAGATCGAAGATACATGAAACAGTGGGTCCCCAGCCCAACAATATATCTAAATTTATTTTGAGAATGTTTGATAAATCATTTGGTTTCTAAGACAAATAACTTTCACCTAATATTCTATACAGAAAAAGAATGACATTGTTATAACCTTGTAAAATTCCCTTTTCAAGACCAAGTTTCCTACGTAGCAAACAAAGGTATTAGAGAAGTGTTTCCCAGACTTTTTTTTTTTTCAAATAGAAAAAGCTACAAGGCTAAGAGTAATTTATGATACCCAACATATAAAACAGATCAAAAGACTGTAAATGCGGGAAGCTGGTCACAGAGGCGCAACACCTGTAAACCCAGAGGCTTAGAAGGCTAAGGCAGGAGGATCAAGAATTCATAAGCCTGCCTCAGCAACTTAGCTAGGCCTCAAGCAGCTCTGTGAGACCCTATCTCTAAATAAAATATAAAAAAAGGGCTAGGGGTGTGGTTCAGTGCCTCTGGGTTCAATCCCCAGTACCAAAAAAAGGGTAAATGCAGGAATAGGGTCATCTTTTACTTCTGCCAGTTCCTAAAGCACATGGGAAAAATATTCCAAGGACTCCAAAAACATTAAGTAACTATGACAGCAACAGTTAATACTGAACAACTTTTATGTGCCAGGCACTGTTCTAAGTGTTAGTTAATTTTTATCTTTACAACAACCCCATGGTGTAAGGTGCTGTTATTATCTCCAATTTACAGACAAGGAGATGTGGGGCAATTGTAGCAGAATGATTACTGTTGGGAGTGGAAACCTGGCTTTCCCATTTAATAGCTGTATGACCGTGACCAAGTTTTTTAAACTTTTGTGTATCTGCTTCTCCATTTATAAAATGAAAATAATGGTAGTGTCTTAATATAGTATTCTTTTAAGGGCTTAGTGACTTATAAATTACAGTTTACAATTACTACTAAGTCTTTACCAAATTTACATAGCTACCAAGTAAAATGTTAAGCCTTGAATGTAGGCAGTCTGGGCAATATTTAAGCTTTGTAGGCAATCATCTAAATGATGAGTGAAGTCCAAACAAAAATTTCCAAGTTCTTTCTTTGTTAAATGAAAAGTTATTTACATACTCTTATGCCTACATAGTATTTGTCCATAATTTGTCATTATATAGTCAACCCTATATAGCCAATTTCATTATTTTAACATTTGAAATGTTATTTACAAAGTTAATATCAAAGAAGTTTTCCTGGGGCCAGAGTTGTGGCTCAGCAGTAGAGCATTTGCCTAGCATGTGTGAGGTACTGGGTTTGATCCTCAGCACCACATAAAAATAAGTAAATAAAATAAAGGTATTGTGTAGGGCGTGGTGGCGCATGCCTATAATCCCAGCTCCTACACTGCTGTATTTGTGTTCTCTAGAGGAACAGAATCAATAGAAAGTATAATTATAAAAAGGGGACTTATTAGGTTGTCCTCTGCAACCAGAAGCTGGATAGTCCATAATGGCCACCTACAGGCTGGAGAGCTGGGAGAACCAGTATCTGCAGTCCAAGAGGCTGAAGCTCTACAAACAAGAGGGAACAACTGTGCTACCCTAGTCTGAGACCTAAGCCTTGTCAAGAATCTCTGTCAGAGTCCACTTTGGAAGAATGAAGAATCCAATATCCTCAGACCATTGCAGCAGCAATCAAGAACCCATTCAAAGCCAGGTGCAGTGGTGCACGCCTGTAATCCCAGCACTTGGGAGGCTGTGGCAGGAGGATCGTGAGTTCAAAGCCAGCCTCAGCAATGGCAAGGCACTTAGCAACTCAGTGAGACCCTGTCTCTAATAAGATACAAAAAAAGGGGCTGGGGTTGTGGCTCAGCAGTAGAGCGCTCGCCTAGCACGTGTGCGGCCCGGGGTTCGATCCTCAGTACCACGTAAAAAATGCATTGCATTGTGTACGACTAAAGTAAATAAATAAGTATTTTTTAAAAAAAGATACAAAAAAGGACTGGGGATGTGGCCCAGTGGTCAAGTGCCCCTGAGTTCAATCCCTGGTGCCAAAAAAAAAAAAAAAAAAAAAAGGTATTGTGTCCATCTACAACTAAAAATAAATAAATAACTAAATAAGTTTTTCTGTTTATCTATATTGCATTTAGACTACATCTCAGCAAGGAAGCACCATGAAAGAAATATTTAATAACTTCTATTCTAATAGGTGAATCTAAGGTCAGCTTAACTAACACCACTGCAGTACAGCAGTATAAAAGGCCAGTTGTGGATTTGGGGATTTAGCACAGTGGCCAAGCTTGCCTAGCATGTGCAAGGCCCAAAGAAAACAAAGGGCAGTTGCTGTTTTACAGCTTGAGAACTGATGTCTGGAGCGGAGTAGTAAGAAAATATCGGAAACCTAGGCAGCTTTACTGACTGTCTATCAATTTGAAGAAATTTCAGTTAAACCTCATTTTAAATAAAAAATCCACAATGCAAGGCAGACTATTTTGGAAGTTAGCCGTGATTTGGCTACCATAACTTATTAGTTTCCTATTGTTCCCATAACAATTTACTACAAATTTAGTGGTGTAAAACAACAAAATTTACCTTATAGTTCTGTTGTTCAGAAATTCAAAATGAAAGTGTCATAGGGTTGCCATTCCTTCCTAGAGAGTCTAGATTTTTTTCTTGCCTTTTCTACCTTCTGGAGGCTGCTTGGTTCCTGGCTCCCTTTCATTCTCAAAATCTGCAATGGCTGGTTTGGAGTTTCTCTCATATTATATCATTCTGCCACTGGCTCTTCTGTCTCCCTCTTCTATCTTTTATGGATTTGTAATTACAGTAGGCCTAGCTGGGTAATCCAGGATAATCTCTTTATTTTAAAATCAGCTGATTAGCAATCTTAATTCCATCTATATCCTGATTTCCCTCTTGTCATGTAATCTAGTTCCAGGGAACTAGATTTATATTCACAGGTTCCAGGGATTAGGATGTGGACACATTTGAAGAAACTATTATCTGTATTCTCTATCTTTGTAGGTTCAAATAATTCAAGGTTAATTCATTCAATAAGGTCATTTTATTGTGCATTTAAGATGTATTTTAGTCTCTGAAAGACTCTGAGATTCCATAGTTGTACTTAGCTGACAATTCATGAACCAGTATAATAACTGAAAGCTACTGATCCAGAGACCATAGCTTTTTTTTTTCTTTCCTTAAATATACAGGAGAGCTGGGCATGGTGGCACACAGGGCTGTAATCCCAGCAGTTTGGGAGGCTGAGGCAGGAGGATTAGCCCGCTTCAGCAACAGCTGAAGATGCTGAGCAACTCAGTTGAGACCCTGTCTCTAAATAAAATATAAAAATTGGGCTAGGGATGTGGCTCAGTGGTTGAGTGCCCCCGAGTTCAATCCCCAGTACCAAAACAAACAAACAAACAAACAAACATACAGGTGATCCCACTGTTGTTATCTCTATAGCAACTGCAATTAGGCTATTGACAAGAAATTTTGCTATGAAGGCAATGAGGTAAGGTGAAAAAGTTAGGTTTTTAAGAGACAGGCAAACTAAAGCCTAAAGACCAAATTAGTTGATTTCTGTGAGCCTCAGGCTTTTCATCTCTAAGATGAGGACAGGATTATCTATCTCAAAGGTTGTTTATTATAAGGATTAAACATGAAAATGTTCTCTTGGCATGACATTCCAACAACATTATCTCTCATTCTCCTCTGGTATTTTAATTTTTAACTTTCATTTTAATATTTCCATGACTTGTTTTGCAACAGAGTATAAAAGTATGCAAAGAAATGTTAGAAACAGTCTCTGCTTTCAAATAAAGTTTTCAGTAGCACAATACATTTGAATACATGAAATAAAGAAAGATGAATTTGGGCTGGGGTTGTGGCTCAGCGGTGGAGCGCTCGCCTAGCACGGGCTCGGCCCGGGTTCGATCCTCAGCACCACGTAAACATAAATGCATCGCATTGTGTACAACTAAAGCAAATAAATAAATATTAAAAAAAAAAAAGAAGAAGAAAGATGAATTTAAGTCTAGGTGGGTTCCATGAATCAGCTGCGGTTTGTCTAGGAAAAATATATAATGAAGTAATTAAGGCTGCTTTACCCTTTATCATTTTTTAAAAATATTTTTTAGTTGTCAATGGACCTTTATTTTATTTATATGCAGTGCTGAGAATCAAACCCAGTGCCTCACACATGCTAGGCAAGTGCTCTACCACTGAGCCACCATCCCAGCCCCATCCCCCTTTATCATTTTTTGGTACTGGGAATTGAACTCAGGGGCACTCGGCTACTGGGCCACAGTCCCAGCCCCGTCCGGCTTTTTTTGTACTTTATTAGAGACAGGGTCTCACTGAGTTAATAAGTGCCTCGCCATTGCTGAGGCTGGCTTTGAACTCGTGATCCTCCTACCTCAGCCTCCCAAGTGCTGGGATTACAGGCGGATTACCACGCAGGGCCCATCCCCTTTATCTTAAAAAGAACACAACAAGCAAACAAAATCTGATCCATATGTTGTTAAAGGAGAAAATTTAAGGCTATTTGAATTTTGGAGCTTGAATGGGCCTTTGAAACAATCTAGTAGTGATTTTCAAATTATTCCTTGGATTTCTAAGAGTCCACAAATGTAAAGGGAAGGGAAACCCACGTTGATTGTTCTCCTAATTTATTTTGCTTTGAGTAAAACTAAAAATACTAGATTAAACTTTGGTATCACACGTGAATTTTCAGTCTCCTGAATTCAATCATTAAATGTCAGTGCAGTTTTGCGAAACAAGTAAACGGTAGCCACAGAATCCGACAGGCCTTGTTTTACATTACGTTAACGATCTGGAAGGATAGAACACAAACTACCAATTACTCCCACAAGACTTATCAACAGCACTGTAAAAGATAACATAATAATACTCTGCACTTTCCCTTGTGCCTAGGAGCTAAATGTATTTTACATATATTATTTTACTATTTCACACAGCAACCCTGGGGGTATATTTGGAGTTAAGCTAATATTACGTTCACTTTGCGATAACAAAAATAATAACTTCCTGGGGGCCACACAAAACATGAAAGATCATGTCCAGAACTGAATCAGAAACAGCTTTTTTATCCTTTAATATCAGGCTATCTAACGTAACTGAAGATGCACAATTTCCGAGGAGTACGTATAAGGCACAAAAACATACCGTATACGTAGTTATGTGAAATTGGAGAAATCTAAACTGGGTCAAGAACATCAACAACCAACAGACCATCGCGCCGATTCTTCTAGGACTACAGGTCTGCAGCATCGAGCTGAAGAGGAAGCCCCTCGCAGGAAGGGCGCCGGCCCTACTGGTCTCACTCCCTACCTCATGGAGGTTTGGAGTTTGGCTCCTTTCGCTCTTAGCTAAAACCCCCTGTGCGGGTCCGTTGCCTCACCGTGAATCGAAGATCAGTTCCCCTCACTCGGTGACTGTTACACAGTACCAGCAACCGAAACGCTTGTCCCGCAACTGCAAAGAAACCTCAGGTCGTATGGCAGGAAGCTACTCAACGCGCAGTCGCCGCGGCCTCCAACCACTGGTCAGCAGAGGGGAGCTAGGCCGCCTCTGACCCGCTCACCGTGGCCAGCAGAAGTAAGTGATCAGCACGCCTCGGCGCCGTACCGAGGAGCCCAGGGAAGTAGGTAGTTTCGTAGGTCACTGCCAGCCTCACGGGTAATCTAGTCTTAAAAGCAACCTCTACCTGCCTTTCCCTGTCCTTTTATCCCCCGTCCTTGCAGCTAAGAATGGAACAGTCCCGCGGGGGGGATTGTGGGAGGCGCACGCGCGAGGGGTGGAGGGTGGGGGGGGCCGGAGGAGGAGGAGGAGGAGGAGGAGGAGGAGAAGGCGGCGGCGGCGGCGGCCGTGGCGGCGGTTGGTGGCCGTGGGGGCGGGGAAGGGGGGGGAGGAAAGAAGAGGAGGTGGAGGAGGAGGAGGCCTGGGCTCGCGCCGCCGAAGGTACGCGTGAGGGCCTGCGCCACAGCCGGCTTGACAGGGGCCAGGGGTTGTGGGGGACCGCGCGAGAAGGCGCCCCTGAGCGAGCGCGTAAGGGCTGGCAGGCGCGCGGGGCGGCCGAGGTGGTGGTTGGTGGGAGCAGCGAACGACGAGACCAGATACACTCATACGCATGCTGACGGGCGTGCGCGCTCGGCGGCCGGAGTCAGGTTGGGGGGGGAGCGGTGGGGAGAGCGCGAGGAAGGAGAAGTGGGAGGCGTGGGGGGGGGGGGCACGAGGCGCCCTTCGCTTGCTCCCTCCTGAGGAGCTGCCGCCGCCGCCGCCGCCGCTCTGCCGCTGCCGCCGCTCCCGCCGCCATTTTGGGTTCGCTTTGCGGAGGGGGAGACGATCCCCTTCTCGTTGCGGGACCCGCCTACCCTCAGTTTTCCTCCTTTAGCCCTACGCCTTTTCCTTCTCCTCTCTCGCATTTCCGCCACTCCGCTTACCCTCTGACCACCTCCTGACAAGCAGGAGAGATCCGCTGTGGACTAAGGGAAGCGGAGGCGCCTGGCGGCCACCCCCTCTTCCCCACTTCCCTGCACTCTCATCGTTCTCGGCCTCGGCCTCGGCCTCTGACACGGTGAGTAGAACGGTTTGGGCAGGCCTCTGGGCCTAAGTACTCTCTCAGCGACTCAGTCCTTGGTTTCCTGGGATCTACTGTTATCTCCCGGACCTGGATCTCTAGGAGAGCGGTAGTAAGGATGGGGGAGGGGAGAGTAGAGAAGGGGATCCTGAGCTTACAGGGAAGTCCCTCCAGGCGCGGGTGAAGGGGTGGCCCTGACAGGCGGGCTCCAGACTTGAGGGAGGGGGGCGGGAAAGTAAGCAAGTGGAGGCGGAGTCGCCCGTGCCCCTGACAGGTTTGTGTATATAGACATGATTGGAGCATATCCCATAGTCCAGTTTGTGCTTGTTTAAGGGACAAAACTGGCAAGGGAGATGATCTTCAGAGGCAGTTTACCTGTATGACAAGGTCTGGAGAGTCCCTGACACGCTGAACTGTATGTAGGAACGACAGAATGGTCTCACTGTTAGAAGTTTAGTAAATGTCACTGGTTAGTTTGTACATGGAAAGAGATGTTTTTGGTTTAGAAGACAGATGGTCTGTTGGTGTATAGCGGCTGTGTTTGTGTGTGTATGCAAGGATGGAAAGTTTAAGGGAAAGTGTTCCGGAAGAGTTTGCTTGTATTTCTGTAAGTGTAATGGAGTTCCCCTTATAAGTTAGCTTATTTTTAAAATAAATGTTGGGATGTTCCTTGCAGGTTGATAGTGTGTGTGTTTCAGGGATTGGGAGCACGTAATACTTGTCGGGAAAGAACAGTTATGGCATTATTGTAGACAATATAGCGCATTTGTGTGGGGTCATGGAGGGGAGAAACTTGGTGTGGCCTGTTGTGGTTTTAGGAATAATTTGTGCCTTTTAATGATTGATTGTTAGGTATTAGGTATTGAAGCCAGGGGCGCTCTACCACTGAGCCCCATCCCCAGCCCTATTTTATTTTTTGAGACAGTTTCGCTAAGTTAGTTGCCTGGACAGGCCTGGAACTTGTGATCCTTCTGCTTCAGCCTCCTGGGTCGCTGGGAATACAGGCCTACAACAATGCACTCTGTTAGTTTGTGCGTTTGAATAGAATAAATTGTGTAAATGTAAACATCTTTAACAGAATTATTACTGTAAGACTATACAGAATGGGTGACCTTTTTTGTTGACGTGGATTTATAGTAGCGCTTTATATTAGTATAATGAGTTTATATTTAAATGCTTTTTCATTTTATTTGTGATCTTAAATTTATGTGAAAATGGTGGAATAAATATTTTCTCCCATTTTACAAAATAGGAAATTGAGGCATAAAAGTAAGCTTTCCAAGGTCACTTAGTAAATTTGTGACAAAGTTGGGAAATATAACTCAGATATTTTTGACTACTAATCCAATTAATATATTCACTATATTATAATCCCTCTGGAGATCTTTCTTGGCAAATATGAGTATATTGGAAAAATAGGGGAATCTGTGACTGGTTGGATAGGCCAATAATGTCAAACCACATATATGTGATACAGGTTTTCCTTGCCAGCCTGATCTGTATATAATGGGTGTCCATGACTATATTATTTTGTGTTTATGGAGAAAGCAGAGCATTTCTGACACTTTAGCGTGTATGTTTGAGGAAAGGATGGCTTTCACAGTCTAACATGTACCAGAACAACTTCATGGGTGCTGACAGTTTAACTTTATTTTTTGGTACTGGGGATTGAACCCTGCAGCAAGTGCTCTGCCACTGAGCTCTACCCTCAAACAGACAGTTTATCTTCTTTCATTTATTCAACAAATATTTATTGAGTCTATTCAATAAGTGGTTCCTGCCTTTCAGGAAGAATAATGAAGATGTCATTGCTGAAATAGCTTGCATGCATATGAGGGTAGTTGTCGTGATAGTCATATACACTGAGTTGAGTGAGCAGACAAGTCAGTGTGCAATTGAAAGCAGAAAAATTTAAAAGTCTATTCGGAGCTGGGCACTGTGTTGCAAACTTGTAACCCCAGCTCCTGGGGAGACTGAGGCAGAAGGATTTCAAGTTAGAGTCCAACCTGGGCAATTTAACAAGACCCTGTCTCAAAAAATAAAAAGCACTGGAATGTAGCTCAATATAGAGCATTTTCCTAGCATGTCCCAGTACCTCAAAAAAAAAAAAAAAAAAAAAAAAAAGTTACTTAGTTTGGAGGTAATTTAGGTCTTTAGACAATTTAATATGGAAGGTTAAGAGAGTATTTAAATCCAGGACATCCAGTTTATAGTAGAGTGTGCCTTTGGCATTTTCTTTTGGCATTTATGAGTAAACTGTTTCGGGGACTTGGAATTTGTTGATATATGTACTTCTGGATATTGGAACTTCTTGGCTGGGTTGAAAGAATTCTTCGAAAGACTAATTTCATAGTAAGGATCCCCTCTATGAATGAGAGGGAAGAATGCTTGAATTGAGTCAACTGAATTGAGTTCCTTTGAAATGCATTGATATACAATATAGTGGTTCTTAGTTTTTTGGGGGGATCCCATGTACTTCTGAGGATCTGATGTATGCATAATAATTTCAATAACTTTAAGCTCTAGTGAATCTCAGGACTTGTTTGAATCCCCATCTCCACACTTTAAAAAAAAATTATTTATTTATTTTAGTTGTACACAATGCCTTTATTTTTTTAAATTTATTTTTACGTGGTGCTGAGGATCGAACCCAGCCTGTGCTAGGCGAGTACTCTACCATTGAGCTACAACCCCAGCCCATCTACACTTTTTTAAAAAGTTTTGTTTAGCAGTACAGTGTTGGTATGAGTTTAAGGTGAAAGATTCTGTGGTAGTATTTGAGCATGTTGGAATTTTAAAAAACTTAAAAACGGTGATCCAAATGGAGAATTAAAGTTTTATCTTTTGTTCTCAAACTTATTTCTGCTACCAATCCTACCCCCTACCCAAGTACTGGGCATAGAACCTGGGGCCTGGTGCATGCTAGGCAAGTGTTTTCTACCACTGAGTCACATCTCCAGCCCTTTTTATTTTTATTTTGAGACAAGTTCTTGCTAGGTTGTCTTACTGATTTAGTCTCCCTAGTAGCTGAGATTGCAGGTGTGTACCAGGCTGCTAACTCATAATTTTGTTGCTGTTTCGGAATTTTATTTCTTTCATTGATCATTTAACTTCTTCATGTTTGAAGAATCAATGAAATATTAGTTGTTTTTCCTCTTAATAGTTTTTAGTCATTTGCCTTCATATAATGCAAATTGATTGAAAAAGCATTTTTTTTTAATTGAATTTTGTTCATTTAAAAAATGTGGCAGATTTCAACCACGTAGCAATAGAGTAGTATAATGAGCCCTCATGTACTTAACTTCCTGCTTCAAAATTATCAGCACAGTTTTCACAGTATATCCATATCTATTAGCCTTTGTCCCTCATTTGCCTCTTTGCGTATTTTAGAGCAAATATTCCAGACACATAATTTTACCTGAGTACTTCAGTGTATATAGTCTTTTTACTCTTAAATGGTTATGTTTCTATAACTTTTAAGATAATTTATCTGATGATAGTTGGAACTACACTTATATCAACTACTAATCTCTGTTAATTGTCAATAGGGAATTCTTCCAACTAAGAAATGAGGAACAGAAATTCACCTACCTACTTTTAGATGTTTGCATTAAAAAATTAGTAGTTGTGTACAACTAGAGCAAATAAATAAATATTTTTTAAAAATTAGTCAGAATTTTATGTTAGAAAAGCCTATTTTTCAAATGCAAGTGAGAAATAATAATTGTTATAGTTTTTATAAGCTTTTGTTTTTTTAGTCATAGTGACAAGATACTAAAACATTGTCTAGTTTCACTTCCTCTTGATTTTTAAAAAATATTTATTTATTTGTTTTAGTTGTACACAATGCCTTTGTCTTTACGTGGTGCTGAGGATTGAACCTGGGCCGCACACGTGCTAGGCCAGCGCTCTACCGCTGAGCCACAACACCAGACCTCCTCTTAATTTTGTAGTGGGATCCAGTCACCAAAAAAAAAAAAAAAAATCAGATGGCATTGAAGGTGCTGAATGAGGGCTGAAATTTGCTCAAATCAACTGGAATGAAATTTATATTGTATTGAATTTTGAAATTTCAATTGTGAACTTTTGAAAATTTATACTTTTGCCTATATTGCATACCTGAGAACCATGTCACTGAATATGGTTGTCATGATGAGCAGAAATATTATAGAAAACAAAGTAATACTGCTGTTGAGTTATGAAGATGAATCAAAGTATAGATTTTAAGTGGTTGTTAGTAAAGTAGAATTTAGAGAGCTATTTTTTTGTACCGGGGATTGAACTCAGGGGCACTCTACCACTGGGCCACATCCCCAGCCTTTTTTTGTATCTTATTAGAGACAGGGTCTCACTGAGTTGCTAAGTGCCTCGCCATTGCTGAGGCTTTGAACTCGAGATCCTCCTGCCTCAGCCTCTCAAGTGCTGGGTTTACAGGTGTGCTCTACCGCGTGGCTCTAGATAGCTATTCTTAAAAAGCTGATACTTGTATATCTATAGCTCAAATGAGCGCAAGTTCTATCAGCATGAATTTTTTGTTAACTTTGGTTCCATCTTATGGCATAGTGCCACAGTATATAAGTCATGAATCTTTAATGTAATCTTCTGGTTTTACATTTTCTCCAGTCTGTTTTCTACACTTAATACCAAATCACTTTTCTCACCCAGTTTTATTTGCCCTAAGATTATAGAGAAATTGTGTGTCAGATTATAAAGTAGCTATATTCTGGTTTCTTGGTGTAAACAACACTTGAATTGTGGAGGAGACATTCTTTAAAATAAGGTTACTTAAATTCAGCACTACTGAAAATGAAAGCTCCAGAGTTTAAATATTTGCTAACATAAGCCTAACAGGGCAGATTGGAGAGAATTTAAGGTTGTTTTTGTAGAAGTACATAACTGACATCTGAGAAAATAGGGGAGGGAAGTGAATAATCATGTATAATGATTACTAATTGAACATTATAGAGCATAAAGATCCTCAGAGAAGATTGGGGGGAATACAGATCTCAAACAAGTAGACATTTTATCTAACTTAATGATAGCAAGTTTAGGAAGTTAAAGGGCAATCACTTTTTAAGCCTTGAGTTAGAGATTTAAGTTAATTTTATTTGTGTGTATGTATGTGTTTGATTTGAAGGGAAAAATGTCTCATAACTATAGAATGAAGTCAGGATTTTTGTTCACTTTAACAAACATTTCTTATATAGTTTTAATATAAGTTAAAAATAAACTTAAATTGAAATTATGTTGACCATTTAATGTGATGTAATGCATTTTTAAAACACATTGTTACTGAAAAGAAAACAAAATTACACTAACAAGTGTATTGCACAGAACTAATGAGTTATTTATTTAAAGTCTTTTAGGGCAAAAACCAAACAAAAAAAGAAATTTCTTCTACTTGTTCACTTATTTATGTGTTCATTTGTTCAGTCAACTTTAAAATTTTTCAGTGCTTTCTCAATGCCCATTTCTGCTTAGCATTAGGGAAAAAGATGTTTCTATTTTTGTTTGTTTGTTTTTTTTTTTTTTTTGGGAGGGGGTTCTTTTAAGAGTTCTCAGTCTAGAAAGAAGAACATTTTAACATTATAATACAGCAGTACAACACAACACAACTAACATTACACTGTAATCATTTGTTCAAAGTGGAAAGGAAAGAAAGTTATTAAATCTGAGGGGAGAAAGGAAAGGTTAAAATAGCTTCCTACAAATGGAAAGATTCAGAGTTTAAAGGATAAATGAGTTATTCAGTAAGCCTCAAAGAGGGCATTCTAAGTAGAAGAAGAAATCTGTGAAGGTATAAAAATGAATGTAACATAACAGATGAGTTTGCTGTGATTTGGATCAGTAGTATATTTTCAGCTCATTTTATGATTTCCTGTATCTTTGTACTAAGATATCTACCAAATCAGGATGAAAAGATGTTCAGAGTATTTCACTCATACAAAAACAGTATATTGTTACAGTTAAAGGTAATTTCTAGCAAAATTAAAATTAAGTAAATATTTTGTTTTACTCAGAAAATTTTTTATAGGACTGTGCCCCACTTCCTCAGCATTTTAGTTAATCCAGCTTTGAATTTAATAGGTATCTAGTTAAATTCAAAATATATGATTAGTTTTTTTTTGCAAAGGACAAACCTCTGCCTCCATGTTAGCATATTTCCCTTCATTTGTTGAAAATCCCAAATAGTGATTACGATTATAGATTCTGAAATCAGATTGACTAAGTTTGAATCTCAGTTTTGCTAACTTATTGACTGTGTAATCTTGAGCAAAGACTTGTGGTCTTTGATTTCCCTGACTGTAAAATGATGGTGATGATTATAATATTTATAGCATAGAGTTGTTGAAAGATTATATGGTTAATGGTTTAAATAAAGTGCTTTGCATAACGTATATCATGTACCCTTAGAGCATAATACATATTTGCTTATTTTAGTTATTTCTCATTTCCTAAAAAGAGAATTTATCAAAGCTGATTACCTCCTTAGTATTTATTTTCTTTTTTTTTTATTTTATTTTTATAAGTTTTAATATGTACAACTCATAGTGCATATATTTAGTATCTTTTTACATACAACTGTTTGTATACAAAGTATATTCGTACAATTCAGGTCTTCAATCATGCATTAAGGAAAATGATATCCGTCTCATTCAACCACCTTTTTTTTTTTTCTTTTCTCCCCCTCCCTCCCCTCTTGCTCCCTCCCTTACCCTCCCAGTATTTATTTTCTGTTAGTGGTAAGAATATATGTTTATGAAAGTATATGTAAACAATCTCCTTACATGTATATATACTTTTTCTAATTCTCAGTTTTTAGTGTACTTTTTTTTTTTTAATATTTATTTATTTGCTTTAGTTGTACACAATGCAATGCATTTATGTTTACGTGGTGCTGAGGATCGAACCCGGGCCGCGCACGAACCCGGGCCGCGCACGTGCGAGGCGAGCGCTCTACTGCTGAGCCACAACCCCAACCCAGTTTTTAGTGTACTTTTTAATCTTATTTTCCTTACATGTAAATTCTAATTTTATATTTTCTCACTTAACTCCAGCCTAGGCTTTTCTGTGGCTTCTATTTACCTTCTGATCAAATCAAGTATTTGTTTTGAAAGTGTACAGGAATGTATCTCACTGTGTAAATTTTCCTTGGGTGGAAAACCTGAAGTCTTTGAACTAAATTGGGTTGGTTTTGACAGTTCTTTTTTTAAAGATTATAAGTGCTTTCTTTCTTTCTTTTCTTTTCTTTTCTTTTTTTTTAAAGAAGATCAGTGTATTCTTCTAAAGCAGAATGCATCTTTTTAAAAAATATATATTTTTTAGTTGCTGATAGACTTTTATTTTATTTATTTACATGCAGTGCCAAGAATTGAACCCAGTGCCTCACCCATGCCAGGCAAGTGCACTGCTGCTGAGCCCTAGCCCTAGCATGCATGTTTTTCATTTTAAAAAACACCTCATTTGATTCAGCAATAACACCAACATGTATTTATTGGTTGCTTATTATGTTCCAGAGTCGATTGTAGGCTAATGAAGCAAATAAGGTTGCTGCTCTATTTTAGGAACTTCATAATTTGTGCATTTTATTTAATTCCCTTTTCCAATGCAAAATCTTAAGAGGACTGCTGTAATCTACTGCTTATGATCATATTATATGTGATTCAAGCAGTAGATTTGGATTCCTGAAGGAATGTCCTGGAATATGGTTGTTTTTATGCTAGAACAGATCAATTTTGCCATGAACATCTCTTCCTTTTAGAGGAATACTTACTATGTGCCTGTATTCAGTCCAGCAGTTCATTGGACAGTTATTCTTTTGGGATATAGTGGTTTATGTCTCCTTTTCAAATAAAAACTAGCATTTTGCCTCCTGTGCCTTGTGACAGAAGGAACATTCATTCATTCATTAAGTTTTTATTGTGTAATTACATTGTGCCAAGTGCTGTTAATCCTAGGGAATCCAGAGTGAATATAAAATCACTGCCCTCATGGTTTTTGATTTCTAATGAGTAAGAGGTGTTAAATAAATGCATATTATGTCATAGCAATTTATTGATAAGTGTTGTCAAGTAAATGTAAAGAAGGTAAAGATAGGGTTGGGGTTGTAGCTCAGTGGTAGAGTGCTCACCTAGCATGTATGAAGCACTGGGTTCAATCCTCAACACCACATAAATATTAAATAAAGATATTGTGTCCACCTAAAACTAAAAAATAAATATTAAAAAAAGAAGGTAAAGATATGTTAGGTGATTGAGGAAATTGTTGGGAGGACTTGATATTTGGGCAGATATGAAGGACCCCAAAAAACTTTTGTGGCGTAAGTTTTGAGACAGGAGTGAAAGGGCTGGGGTTGTGGCTCAGTGGTAGAGCACTTGACTAGCATGTGTGAGGCACTGGGTTCAATTGTCAGTACTGCATATAAATAAATAAAATAACAGGCCCATTGACAACTAAAAAATATTTAAAAACAACAACAACAACGAAAACAAAGAATAAAAAAGGACTGAAATGATAGCAGGTAGGTAGAATAGGTAGCCAGAATCTAGGTAATGCAGGATTTAAAGACTTGAATAGGTGTCTAGTTTGTTTTTTTTTTTTTTTTTTACTCTAGGTTTGTTTATTTTGTTTGTTTGTTTTCCGAGATGGGTCTCTCTCCATTTGTTGCCAGATTGGTATCAAACTCATGAGCTCAAGTGATCCTCTTGAGTAGTTGGGACTTAAGGCATATGCTACTGTTCCTGGCTGTTCTAGATTTGATAGGATGCTCTTGGGAGATTTTGAGCAGGAAAGTAAGTGACTTGTTTTAACATATAAACTTTTAGAAATGAGAGTGTTGCAACCAGGGTGTCCAGTTTGGAGGCTATTGTGATGGTTGAGGCAAAAGATGAATGTCGGGTTGAACCTAGGATGTTGTTTAGTGAGGTGAATTTGGGAAATGTTTTGAAAGTAGTGGAGATGATAATTTGTTGATGGATTGGATGTGGGGTTTCCGTAAGAGAGGTCTTATCAGGGCCTGAGCAGTTGGATACCATTTAGAGATACGAATACTTGGTAGAAGCACGTTGTGGGGAGTGCTGAAATTAAGAATTTGGTTGAATAGTCTAAGATTTTTATTAAGCATTTAGGAATGAGCTACTGAGTGGACAGTTGAGATATTGTGTAGGTAATTGGATATACAGGTCTTTAAGTCAGGGTAAATATAAATTTGTGAGTTTAGTATAATGATACTATTTAGAGCCACGAGACTTAATGATTACTTGGAGTGTGAGTATAGATTGGGAAGAGATGAAGTTCTTAAGACTGAGTTGTGAGGTGTTCTTAACACTTGAAGAATCTTACCAAGTCTACTAGGACTAGAAGAGAATCTTGATAATTTTAGGAGTAATACCTTCATGGCTAAGAAAACTTAATAATTAGTCAAGATGTATATGTGGAGACAGAAGTAAAATATATGCCAAATACCTTTGTGTCTCAGCAAACACTTTAAAAAAAAATGAAATTAAGAACCTGAGTGGCCAGGGGCGGTGGTGCACACCTGTAATCCCAGCAACTTGGGAGGCTGAGGCAGGAGGACCATGAGTTCAGAGCCCCTCAGCAAAAAGCAAGGTGCTAAGCAACTCAAGTGAGACCCTGTCTCTCAATAAGATACAAAAAAAGGGCTGGGGATGTGGCTCAGTGGTCAAGTACCCTTGAGTTCAATCCTCAGTAGCGAAAAAAGAAGGGGGGGAAAAACTGAGTGAATAATTTTTGCTTTATTACTCTGAGAAAGTGGTGAGGGTGGTATGAGTTTGGTTTTATTTTTTGGGGGGGGATTTTGTTTAGAATAGTCTGATTGATTATGATAATTTTGTTTGGAATATCTTGATTGATTATAATGTTTATGTTTAGTTTTTGTGAAATTTTGAGGTGAAGCATCTTTCATTGAGGTTGTAATTATATTTTTTGTGATAAAGGCATCATTTATATTTTTATATAGTTGTATATATATGGAAAGATCTTTTTTAGTTTTTTATGGTCTGATGGTTGTTTGGCATCATTTATTAGTATTTTTATAAGTTAATTGAACAACTAATGGCATAGCTTGATCAACATCTGTAAACATATTACTTGTAGTTTTTAAAAGTCGATCAGCAAAATTGGCATATGGCTTATTAGGTCTTTGAATTACTTTTGACAAGTTATCTTGTAGATCTTTAGGTCTTTGTATAGTTTTTTATGCCTCTAAGGCAGCTGTGTTTATCTGAGTATATATATTTGGGTCATAATCTGTTTGAGCCTGTAAGTCTGTGAATTGTCTTTTTTTTGTGAGCATGTTTATATTATAGTTTTTAAACTTTGTAGTCGTGTTTTTTTTTAGTTGTTTTTATATAAAGTTTTTGGAATTGTGATCGCCAAACTAAGAATTGTTTTTTGCTTAATGTTGTTTTATATAGACTTTTTTAGTTTGAGGGGGTTAAGTTAAAGGTGTTAAGGGACTTTAGCATATTTAACGTGAAAGGAGTTTGGGGCCTGTTATTATTGTTTTTTTTGAGATTTTTTATTGTTTTGAAATTTATTGATTGATGGATTTTTTGTTTTTTTTTTTTTAAATGTTGGCGGTTTTTAATGTATCTGTGAGTTGTCCTTGAGAGCGCATAAGCGATCAGAAAGACTTTTTATTTTTGTTTTTAGGGTATGTAAATGTCTAGTAATATCTTTTATATTTTTTGTAATGGATTCCATCTATGGGGGAGTAGAGGACATAAGTGGTTCTTTTATTTGACGGTCTTTTTTTTTTCGGTTTTTTTTTTAGTTTTTTTTTTTTCTCATTTTTTTAGGATCATTTTTACTAGATTTTTCACCATTGTTAATTTTATTGACAGCAATATCTTGAGGTCCAGGTTTTAAGAGCAAGTATCTTTCAGCTATCATTAATAACTCCCAAATAGCTCTAATAGCTTGGATTTTTGTCATTTTTGGGATTCTTTTAATATTTTCTTTATTGGTTTTAGTTGGCCCAGTGGAAGCTACGTTTTTTAGATTACTTTTACTTTTTTCTATATTCTCCTCACTGAGAACAGAGTCAGGTATATCAAGGAGTCTTTGCATAGCCTCTATCATTTGGGATTCAGTTATATTTGAACCCATCTTTAGAGACCTTTCAGTTCTTACCTGTTTGTTGCGAAGTCCCTGTACGGGCCACCACCTGTTGCTGTCTGAAGCAATGGCCGCTTGGAGCAACGAAGCCGCGGGAAGAAGTTTAGAGGCAAACTGGAGACAAACAGCTTTTTATTCTGATAACTTTTCTCTCTGGCTCTAACAATGACTAACACGCGCCGCACACACACCACCAAAATGGCGCTGATTCGATCAGCAATCTCGGCCAAGTCACTCGAGATCCCGGGCCAAGTCCCGTGAGACTACGGAAGGCGACAATGCCCAAATCTCCATGGCTCATAGTCAACCGCAATTCAAGCCATCTCCCCAAACAGGGCTCCTACAGGGTGGTTGGTCCATACCTTCCTGGAAATCATTGTGGAAGTACCCATAACATAAAGAGAC
Organism: Tamias sibiricus; assembly: GCA_025594165.1. NCBI lineage: Eukaryota > Metazoa > Chordata > Mammalia > Rodentia > Sciuridae > Tamias > Tamias sibiricus. The sequence continues at coordinate 118,820,864 of CM046658.1, read as the reverse complement.
AAATACAAGTTTATAAAATAGTGAATGAGATGTGAAAGCATGTGAAACTCTTTACCCATTAACACAATAACTATTTCTGGCTTTGAAAATGTACAGATCAAGCCGCCTCCTAATTTCTTAGCCCATCATTTAGCATTTTTAGGCTTTAAATAATTCAGTTTCATATGTGGATCTAATGTGATAACATAAACACTTATAAATGTTAGGGGCTTAATATAGTTTAGGTTGACTGCCTATTTCAGGACACATTTTCTCATTGTGGACAAGAATCTGTTTAAATGTATTTAACGTATTAGAAATTAAAAGGAATAGAAATAACAGTTAAAGGTGGTCACAGCATATAGATCATTTGTTGTTGATGATTTAAAAAAAACTATTAGAAGCTGGGTATAGTGCTGGTATTTGTAATCCCACCTATTTTGAAGCTGGTGCAGGCGGATCACAAGTTCAAGGCTAGTCTGGGCAACTTAGCAAGACCCTGTCTCAAAATAAGGGCTGGAGATATGGCTCATTTGTAGCAGCACACCCTTGGGTTCAATCCTCAGTACTGCAAAAACAAAAAAGCCTATCAGAGATCTTCTTAACAGAGGATCTCTTATTTGAGTACACTACTTCATACTTGCCAGTCCACCTCCACTTTTAGGAAAATAAAGGGGCTATCTGTTGAATTGGCACTACGTGTGAGAGTCTGGCAGTTTTTAACCCTGTCAGTTTAGGAAGAGAAATTATTCTAGAATTTGAGGGGAAACATTTCTGGTAACAATGTATTCTCCAGTGTTTATCTTACCTTTTGTTATTTTATAGAACTCACTAGGGAATTAGGATCGATATCACATATGATTTCTTTATCTTAAGTCATAGTCAGAACTATCAGTCAGGCACTTTAGAGAACTAGTTTTCTTCCAAGCAAATGAAGAGAAACCTTTGTACCTTTTTCTAGGTATCCTTAAATAACACTACCAAAAAAATTTCTGAGTAGTTTGGAGGCAGTTGTCTTAAGTAGAACTGAGATGGTTAAGATAGTATTTAAGGGGGCTGGGGTTGTGGCTCAGAGGTAGAGTGCTCGTCTAGTACGTGCGCGGCCCGGGTTCGATCCCCAGCACCACATGAAAATAAACAAATTGTGTACAACTAAAGCAAATAAATAAATATTTTAAAAATGTTTAAAAAAAAAAAGATAGTATTTAAGGTTCAGATAATCTCCAGAAATATTTCTAGATGAATCTGCTCCACAAAAGTTCAGAAACTGTTCATTGAGACTTAGAACTAGGTGATTTAAAAAGGCCATATGTTTTGTAAGTGTTCCATTTGAAGGCCACTTTAGAAGCTAGCCTTAAAGACAAAGGATATTAACTCTACTTTTGATGTAGTGATGGGTAGCCATGGTTCTCATTAGGAATATGATAAAACCTTTGTGCCCTTTCCCAGAAAGTAAACACCCATACAAAACTTTTTTTTGGTATATAGTTTAAGGAGATTCACTGGCAAATTTGATTATAGGCCAATATTCTTTGTTTCACAACTATCTTCATGCAAGTTATGGAATGAAAGTTGCATCTGTTCTTCAACAGATAAATGTTCTTAAAAATGAGAATGAACTCCTCATGTAAGGAAGGTTAGTAGTTACAGGTGGTTTAAACAGAATATTCTGGATTGTTATCTGTTTTTTCCTTTGCCATTATGGTAAAACAGTAATTTCTGGAGAATTATCAGTTAAAGCAACAACTCAATTCAGTCCCTCATAGAATGGCAGGTTGTTGAGAATATAAGGGAAGTGATTATTCTCCAGAATTGGTAGAGTGGCAGCAAAGTGATAATCATTCATTTACTAATAATCATCCTACTCTTACTGGCTTCTTGCCTGTAGTTGCCTGTCCTTCTTAGCTATACTCCATACACCTGTGTGAATGCTTTTTCTAAATTCAAACCAGGGATCAGACTCCTTAGCAAAGCTCTATGAGATCCTGCCTACTCTTTGGCCTTATGTCTCTGGATTCCAAACAGTTTCATTTATATATGCACAACTTGCATAATGCTCCAGATATCTGTCTGCTTAGGGAACACACCTACCCCTAATCAGAGACAAAATTCAGGATGATGCTGTGACGTCTCAGCTGGTCATCCCCCCCCCCCCTTTTTTTTCTTTTTCTTTTTTTTTTTTTGGTACAGAGGATTGAACTTCAGGGCACTGTGCCACATCCCCAGCCCTTTTTTGTATTTTATTAGAGACAGGGTCTCGCTGAGTTGCTAAGTGCCTGGCCATTGCTGAAGCTGGCTTTGAACTCACGATCTTCCTTCCTCAGCCTCCCAAGTGCTGGGATTACAGGTGTGTGCCCCACCTTGTCCGGCTTTCCCCTCTTTTAATGAATAATATGTACTAATTTTTCTCAACCATGTGCCTACGAGATTGCTGGTCCACAGGGTAAGCTTATTTACTTATTTATAGTGTAAAAGAGTTGGATTTATTCAAGCGAGAAAGAGAAACAAGGGCAAGAGGATACCCAGTAGGAGTTGCCTATTTTTATCTTTAATAGATACTGCCAGTTTTCAAATTGATTGTATGACTTTATAATCAGGAATGTATAGGTATTCCTTTACATTACTTAACATTTGATGGTGTTATTTTTTTCATAATAGTCATTCTGGTGGGTGATCATTGTAGTGTTGATTTGCATTTTCCTGAAGACTTGGTGATTTGGAGCATCTATTTTTTGGATACTGGGGATGAACTCAGGGGGCACTTAACCACTGATCCACATCCCCAGCCCTATTTTGTATTTTTTTATTTAGAGACAGGGTCTCACTGAGTTGCTTAGTGCCTTGCTTTTTGCTGAGGCTGGCTTTGAGCCAGTGATCCTCCTGTCTGGCTTTGAACTTGTGAGCCTCCCAAACCGCTGAGATTACAGGCTTGTGCCACTGCGCCCAGCTTGAAACATCATTTTTGAACATTAGACATCCTCTTTGTGAAGTGCCTGCTCTTAATATATATTCTGAAAGCAATTGCTTCCTCAGATACATGCATTGTATATATCATCCAGTGTGTGACTTGCCTTTTTATTCTTGATGGAGCCTTTTTTTAAAAAAATATTTTATTTTTTTAGTTGTAGCTGGACACAATATCTTTATTTATTTGTTTGTTTGTTTATTTATTTATTTATTATTATGTGGTGCTCAGGATCAAACCCAGGGCCTCTTGTATGCGAGGCAAGCCCTCTACCGCTGAGCCACAACCCCAGCCCTTGAGGGAGCCTTTTGATGATGTCTTTTTTTTTTTTTTTTCTCCCCTCTTTTTTTGTGATGGTGGGGATGGAAAACACAGGTGCTGTACACAGCTACATCCCCAGCTCTTTTTATTTTTTATTTGAGACAGGGTCTAGATACGTTGATGAGGCTGGCTCAAACTTGTGTTCCCCCTGCTTCAGCCATTTTACTTGCTGGGTTAATAGATGCCACTGTGTCTGACATTGTCTTTTTTCTTAAATAGAATGGTGTTTAAAAGTTTGTCCAGGGCTGGGGTTGTGGCTCAGCGGTAGAGCGCTTGCCTAGCACGTGTGCAGCCCGGGTTCTATCCTCAGCACCACGTAAGAATAAAAGTCATTGTGTACAATTAAAACAAATAAATAAATATTAAAAAAAAAAAAAAGTTTGTCCAGAGCTGGGGTTCTGGCTTAGTGGTAGAGTGCTTTCCTAGCATGTGTGAGGCACTGGGTTCGATTCTCAGCACTGCATGTAAATAAATAAATAAAATAAAGGTCCATCAACAACTAATAAAAATAGTTTTTAAAAAGTGTGTCTAGAAGTATTTGGGTGATTTTTCCCAATGTTATATAAATACAAACAAAACAATATTCTGAAAGTTACACATGATAGTTTTAATGTATTTTTAATAATAAAACTAATATAAATTTTGTATAATATGAAATTTTTATATACATATATCTTTCAAACCTTTCTCCTTCAAGTAACCATACTTTTTTCCTGAGTGCAATACATATGGTTTTTTGCTACTCTTTACAAATATGAGACTATGCTTCTTTTTTTATTAAATATTTATTTATTTTAGTTGTACACAATATCTTTGTTTTATGTTTACATAGTGCTGAGGATCGAACCCCGGGCCGCGCACGTGCTAGGCGAGTGCTCTACCGCTGAGCCACAACCCCAGCCCCCTATGCTTCTTTTTTAAACATGAAAATAGCAGGCATAGGGACTGTAGGTATAACTCAGTGGTAGAAAACTTACCTAGCATGCTCAAGACCCTGGATTTGATCCCTAGCACCACAAAAAAGAAAAGAAAAAGAGCCACTGAGCTATACCCCCAGCCTTGTTTTTGATTTTTGTTTACATTATCTTGCCATACAGAAATACAATGCTTTACTGTAGCGAAATTTGTCAAGGTTTTCTTTTGTAGATTTTAGTTTTCTGATTTATTTACAAAGAATGTCTCCACCATAGGCTATAGAAATGTTAACAAGTATTCCTCAAATACTTTTACTTTTGTGTGTAGTGTGTTTTTTTTTTTTTTTTTTGGTACCGGGGAGTGAACTCAGGGGCACTCGACCACTGGGTCACATCCCCAGCCCTTTTTTGTATTTTTATTAGAGACAGGGTCTCAGTGAGTTGCTAAGTGCCTCGCCATTGCTGAGGCTGGCTTTGAACTCTCGATCCTCCTGCCTCAGCCTCCCAAAGTGCTGGGATTACAGGCGTGCGCCACCACGCCTGGCAGTTTTTTTTTTTAATATTTATTTTTTTAGTTGTAGTTGGACACAACATCTTTATTTTATTTATTTTTTATGTGGTGCTGAGGATCAAACCCAGGGCCTCGCATGTGCTAGGCGAGTGCTCTACCGCTGAGCCACAACCCCAGCCCCTTGTATATAGTTTTAAATCCATGAGAGAATTATTTTTGTTTATGACATAGAAGAATGGGCCTAACTTTACTTTTGTTTAATGGATAGCCAATTGTGTTGATGAGTTGTAACGTATCAAATAAACTAGCCATCTTAAAATCTATTAATTGAAAATGGTTGTCACAGGGCTACTAATACTCTATATTTGCTTTTATGCAAATAAAAGACATTCATTTTACAAGATGCTTTATTTTGATCACCAGAAATTTTTGAATGGCTTTGAAATATAATTAATATGTTATACAACGTACAATTCAGTGTTTTTTTTTTTTTTTTTGTATATTCATAGTTACGTAGTCATCACCACTATATAATTTTAGAACATTTCATCACCATATCTGGGTAACATTCATTCCCCATCCCAACCCTAGCAGCAGGTAACCACTAATCTCTTTTCTTTCTCTATAGATTTGCCTTTTTGAACATTTTATATAAATGGAATCATATACTGTGTTGTCTTTTGGAACTGACTTCTTTCATTTAAGCATGTTTTCAGAGTTCATCCCTAATCCTAACATAGTTCAGATTTTGTTGATGTCTTCACAAAGGCACTATAGTTTTTTTTGTGTGTGCATGTGTATGTGATTTCAGTGACTTAATATAATATTAATACTATGGTGGATTTAATACAAAACATTTTTGGGAGGGAGGTGTGGTGCTGGGAATTAAACCTAGGGCCTCCTCATGCTAAGCAAGTGCTCTGCTATACTCCCAGCCCTAATATAAAATATTGTTGCCGCCTGAAGCGCTTGGAGCAACAGAGCCGCGGGAAGAAGTTCAGAGGCAAACTGGAGACAAACAGCTTTTTATTCTGATAACTTTTCTCTCTGGTTCTAACAACGACTAACACACGCCCACACACACCACCAAAATGGCGCTGACCCGATCAGCAATTTCGGCCAAGTCACTCGAGATCCCGGGCCAAGTCCCGTGAGACTACGGAAGGCGACAATGCCCAAATCTCCACGGCTCATAGTCAACCGCAATTCAAGCCATCTCCCCAAACAGGGCTCCTGCAAAATATCTTAAACTAGTTAAGACACTGCTTACCTTTTTACCTTTGGAGAGCTAATTCGTGGTTGAATATATAGTGCTTATTTTTTACATAGTAAAAACAGTATGAAATCCTAATGTGGTGCTGCACACGTATAATAATCCCAGCTACTCAGGAAACTGAGGCAGGAAGGATGGCAAGTTTGAGACCAACCCTGACAACTTATCAAAACCCTGTCTCAAAAAGAAGAGGTCTGGGCTGAGGTTGTGGCTTGGTGGTAGAGTGCTCACCTAACATGCATGAGGCACTGGGTTCAATCCTCAGCACCACGTAAAAATAAAATAAAGGTATTGTGTCCACATACAACTAAAAAATAAATATTAAAAAAAAAGAAGAGGTCTGGAGATGTAGCTTAGTGGTAGAGTGCTTATCTGGCATGTGTAAGGCTCTGAGTTCAGTCACAGTATGGCCAAAAAAAAAAGTTAATGAGATGTTTGAATGATATTTGAATAAAAATATCCATCCTTTATGTTTTTATTTTCATCTTGCCTGTTCTTAGTTTTAATCTGTTTATATGATCAAAAATATATTAATATTTGTTTATTCAGTCAACATATATTTATTGATTGGCTTTTATATCCTAGGTATTTTGCTAAGGGTATAGCAGTATAGGGTATCTCAAACAGGATTCTTATTCTTATGGAATGAATGGTCTACTAGAAAATAACAACTTACTATTACAGTGAATGTTAAGAGATTTACAATGTGGGTATGAGCACTTGATAAGGGAGAACTATCCTAGTCTAGGAGGTTAGGAAATGTCTCCCTGAGGAAATGGGCTTTAAGTTGAAATGGGTAGAATGAGTAGAGTAATTCAGGAATTGGTAGAGGAGAGTTCCAGATAGAACTATGTTTTTTTTTTTTTTTTTTTTTTTTTTAATATCTTTATTTTTATGTGGTGCCGAGGATCGAACCCAGGGCCTCACACTTGCTAGGCAAACGCTATACCACTGAGCCACAACCCCAGCCCCAGATAACAGAAACTGAAAGGTACTTAAAACACATACATTACACATGTAACAGTGTTTATGTTTTTGGTTGTTGTTTGGCCTGCTCTGCTCACAGCAGAATGGGGAATGATGAATCTAGATATAAGTAGGGACAGTTAACAAGAACAAAAAGTAAGAACCAGTTTTGTGTGAAGTAGTGTTCTTCATACTTTTCATGTATTAGTTCATTGAACTCTAACACTTTCTCTTTACACAAAAGAGTGCCTTGTCCAAAAGAACTGAGATCTGAGCCTGTGTATTTTGATTATAGAGTATGTGTCCTTAATGCCACTGTACCATACTGCAGAACATAGATTATAAGTTATGACTGGATTTGGTTGGGACCTTTATTTCTGAAGAGCAGTAAACATCCAAAGGTTTTAAGTTTGGAAATTAGATTGATTTTTTTTTTTTCTTTAAACAACTCAATGGCTGCAGATTGGAAGAAAATAAGGTGGATATAAAAAGAAATTAGAAGTCTGCTATATTCTGGGCAAGAATTTTTTTTTTTTTTTTTTTTTTTTTTTTTTTTTTTGATAAGTTAGATAGTGGAAGTGGAGAGAACTGGGTGCAATTGTATATTATCTGTGTTAGGTTAAAGTTTGGGAAAAATGGACCTAGACTGTCAGGATAAGTGCCAGCTTTAATTCTTTTAATATTTTAAAAATTGTCAATGGACCTTTATTTAATTTATTAATGTGGTGCTGAGAATCGAACCCAGTGCCTCAGACATGCTAGGCATGCACTCTCCCACTGAGCCACAACCCCAGCCTTCTGAATACCAGTTTTTTGACTTCAGCAGCTGGTGGCACTGAAATTGGAAAGACTGGAAGAGGAGTAGACTTTGTCAAAGTATTGAACAAGCTCCAAATTTACTGTCAGCATTTTAAAAACATCTTACAATCTAGTATAATTTATTATATGCAAGTACAGTATGTTACCCAGGGATAGAATTTAGAGTACGAAAAGACCAAACCCGAGGAAATTCAGCATTTGAAGCACTGGTAGACCTAATCAAGTCAGCAAATAAGGCTAAGGAGTGACTGCCAGAAAGACATTAGGAAAGTATATTATCATTCCGTCTCTAGTCTTCTGTGGCTTGTCTTTGTTGTCTTTTCAGTTTTGTTTTTTTTTTTTTTAAATTATTAATTGACAAGATAATTGTACACATTCATGGCATATAGTGTTATGTTTCAGTATATCTATTGTATGCATTGTATAATGATTAAATCAGGGCATTAAACATACCTGTCACCTCAAGTGTATCATTTTGTCTTCTTAGCCTTGGAACCTTCTGAAGGACAAAAGTTTATAATTTTGATAAAGGACAATTTATCAGATTTTTCTTTTATAAATTATGCTTTTGGTGTCATTTAAGAAATCGTTGTCTATTTCAACAATATCAAGACGTTTCTCCTACCTTTTTTTCTTGGAGTTTTAGTTTTCACTCTTGGATTTGGGTCTGTGGTGTATTTGAGTTCATTTTTGCGTATGATATGAGGTAATTGTCTGTGAGTTCCTTTTTTCCCCCCACTTTTCTTTTTTCAGATAAATATACAGTAGGGGCATTGCATTCAATTCATCTTATTTTTTGTTGTACAGGGGGTTGAACCCAGGGCCTTGCACATGGTAAGCAGATGTTCTACCTTTGAGCTACATCCCCAGCTCCAAGTTTTCTTCCATTAACTAGCTTTACAATCTTGGTGCTAAGTCATTCATCCGAGCTTTTTTGCTCATCTTTAAAATGTTATTTAAATCTCATGGGGTTATTATCAGAATGAAGTAAGTGATATATAACACTAGGTGGCATCTAGCAGGCCTAAGGTCAATAAATAATAGTAGAATTTGAAAAACACTTCATGATACCCAAATACTCTGTTCTTTTGTTTCTTTAAATTCATTTCAGTGAGTGAATAATGTTTTTGGTTTGTAGAATACTGTCATTGTGAAATTTACTTCTCTGAAATTACCCCTTAAAGTCTACCAGCTTTGAGTTTTCTGAACAGATTATACAATTTAGGGAGTTTTGACTTCTTTGAGTTTGTTTGATAATGTTTGATAAATGATTGTCATTTGTTGTCAAATTTTAAACTTTTTTTGATTAAACAAGTTTCTTGAGTATGTAGAAGCATTAAAAACACAATTTCTGGGCTGAGGTTGTGGCTCAGAGATAGAGCGCTCCACTAGCATGTGTGCGGCCCGGGTTCGATCCTCAACACCACGTAAAAATAAACACATTGCGTACAACTAAAAGCAAATAAATAAATATTAAAAAAAAAAAAAAGCCGGGCGCGGTGGCACATGCCTGTAATCCCAGCACTTTGGGAGGCTGAGGCAGGAGGATCGTGAGTTCAAAGCCAGCCTCAGCAATGGCGAGGCACTTAGCAACTTAGTGAGACCCTGTCTCTAATTAAAAAACACAAAAAAGGGCTGGGGATGTGGCCCAGTGGTCGAGTGCCCCTGAGTTCAATCCCCGGTACCACACACACACACAAAAAAAACATGATTTCTGGGGCTGGGGTTGTGGCTCAGTAGTAGAGCACTCGCCTAGCACGTGCGTGGCCTAGGTTCAATCCTCCCACCACGTAAAAATAAAGGCATTGTGTTCAACTAAAACAAATAAATAAATATTTAAAAAAAAAAACACACAATTTCTGGGGCTGGGGTTATAGCTCAGCAGTAGAGCGCTTGCCTCGCACTTGTGAGGTACTGGGTTCAATCCTCAGTACCACATAAAAATAAATAAATATATTTATAAATAAAGATATTTAAAAAAAAAACCCACGATTTCTTCTTTGACAGTCATAGCAAAATAATTCATATGGGGGCTGGGGTTGTGGCTCTGCGGTAGAGCGCTCGCCTAGCATGTGCATGGCCCGGGTTCGGGTTAGATCCTCAGTACCATGTAAAAATAAAGGCGTTGTGTACAACTAAAATAAATAATTAAATATTAAAAAAAAGAGTAAAGGATGATAACAAATTTGTTTCTCAGTTCAGTGGCAGGGTGTTTTTTTTTTTTTTTTTTTGTACTTGGGATTGAACCCAGCAGAGCTTTACCACTGAGCCACATTCCCAGCGCTTTTTAGTTTTTATTTTGAGACAGGAGCTTGCTAAATTGCTGAGGCTGGTCTCGAACTTGTGATTCTCCTGCCTAGCTGGAATTACTGACATGGACTACACTGCCCTGCCAGGGTGATCTTTTTAAGGCCTTAGATCATTTCACTGGTCAAAACCTTTTAGTTGTTTTTCTACCTCAGAGTAAAAAAAGGAAGGTCCTTACAAATTTGCAAAGCCTTAAGTAATCTGTCCTTCATGTCCTTTATCTCTCTTCATTTGCCTATCTCCTACCAGTCTCCCTACTCAGTTGCAGGAAGGGGATGCAAATGTCTCTCTCTTGTTTCTCAAACAGGACAAAAGTACTTCCTCAGAGCCTTTGCATTTTATTCTCCCTGACTGAAATCTCCCTACCCTTTTGATACATTTTAAGAAATTGGATGGTCACCTGTAAGAACCCCCCATCATACACACACTGGGATGAAACCCAGGGACACTACCACTGAGCCACATCCCCAGCTTTTTTAAAAAAAAATTTTATTTTTGACACAGGGTCTTGCTAAATTACCAAGGCTGGCCTTGTACTCGAAATCCTCCTTCCTCAGCCTCCTGAGCATCTGGGATTACAGGCATGTACCACAGCACCCAGTACATCTATAAGAAATTTAAAGAGCATGAAACCCAGGACGAATTTGAATGCATAATGTGGTATGCATATTTTTTAATGTAGTTCATTTATATTTGTTTTTTAATGTTGATAATGATTACAGCCATTATCTATGATTAATAAAGACCACACAGTGAAACAAAAATTTCTCACAGATTAGAAAAATTAGATTTTACTTGTTTTAAGCTAAAAATATGCTATAATGTGACAATTTTAAATTTTAAAAAATCCTAGTATTTAAAGAAAATTTTAGTTAGTAAACACTGTATAGTTTTATTGTGTACTACTTAATACTTTGAAGTATATGTAGGAATTTAAATACGTTAATAAATTACCTTTATCAAGCTAAAAAAAAGTTAAAATACTTCATTAACTTTTTCATTTATACACACACACACACACACATACACACATACGCATGTGCAAATTTTTTTTGGTACTGGGGATTAAACCCAGAGGCATTTTACCATTAAGTCACATCCCCAGTCCTTTTTAAAATATTTTTTAGTTGTAGATGAACACAGTAACTGTGTTTGTTTATTTTTTATGTGGTGCTGAGGAGCGAACCCAGTGCCTCACATATTCAAGGCAAGTACTCTACCACTGAGCCACAAACCCCAGCCCCCAGCATCCCCGATATCTTTTATTTTGAGGCAAGTGCTCACTAAGTTGCTGAGGCTGGCCTTGAACTTGCTATGCTCCTGCCTCAGCTTCCAGAGTTGCTGAGATTATAGGCATGTCCCACTGCACCTAGCTCATTTATATATTGTTACACTAACTCCCTGCAAATGCAGTATATCATGTACATGTATTTGCAGCTATCTGCTTGACCTTTTCACTTCTATGTATCATAGGTACCTTAAGTTTGACATACTTATTATTGAATCCTTGATCTTCTCTGTCTCTGTGAACTTCTAGGATGTCAACCCATAATGGAAGGTATTTTGATGTTTTTTTCTTTTTTTGTACCTCTGTATTCCAGTGTCTGGTACATAAACAGCACTCAGTAAATATTTGTTTAATGAGTCTGTGAATAATTCCACCAGGCCATTTGCTCAAATCTTCACAATTTTTCCCCCTTATCTCTCACATCTTAATGACAAATTAAGTTAGTTATATCTCTTAATTCCATCTTTTTTTCTCTATTTCTAGTTTTACCACTCCTACTTTAGTATGTTAAGATTAATGTTGTAAGAGTGTTGTATTTCAGAATAAACTCTTGCTTTCTGTCATTTTTCTACAGCAACCAGAGACATTTTCTTGAAATATAAATTGTATCTTGCTATTCTCCTGCTCAGAGCCTTTTGAATTCCAGATCCTTAATATATCTTAGCAAGGCCCTTTGTAAGCTATTCTCATTTATCTTTCATTTCCATTTGGTACTTCTTCAATTAATCTTCTGTTAATCTTTAAATCTTAGGGACTTTTTTAGACATACTGTTCCCTTTTTCTATATCATTTTCACCTGACAGCTTGCCTGGCTGTTTTCTACTGAGACTTTGAGTCTAAGCTTAAATGTTAAATATTTTTCTAAGATCTGTTCCCTTCAGGTTCTCATTAATAATGGCAGTACAGAAAATAAACAAAAATTCCTGCTGTTTTAGGGCTTTTGTTTATTAATTGCATTTATTATAGTTTGTAATTATGTGTTTATACAATTATCTCTAAAAAAGTTCAAAGGGACCATATTTGTATTACCTATGACTGCATCCAAGAGCATGCCACATTTCTCAAAAAGTATTTTGAGGCTCTCAGGAAATATTTGTTGAATTAATGAAGTAATAGATTAAGAATGATGAATCCATAAAGGAAATGATGGATTGGTTATAGAGATAGCAGGAAATCTAGTTTAAGAGTGTGTTGTCATACAAGCCAAAGGAGAATTTCAAAGGTAGCAAGTATGCCAGATATAATCGAAAATAATAAGATTAGAACTAAAATTTTTTTCTCGGTAGCAATATAATGTAGTAGTTAAGAGGAGCAAGGCTGACCTGGCTCACCTTTTATTGACCATCAAGACTTTTTCCATCTTGTAAAAAGAGAGTTAATAGTAACTACCTCATAGTAATTGTGAAGTGTAAATGAGATATATAAAACATTAAGCTTAGAACTTTGTACTTATTAAAAACTGAGTAAATAGTAGGAATTTTGTATTACTTTTAAGTTACTAATGTTAATCTGCAAGGATTCATTAGTAGTACTTGTTAAAAACTTACAGTTGATTTTATGTTGTATTGCTAAATAGTGTATAGTCAAAGTGTGCCTGTATTGTTCCCAATCATGATAGAGGTTCTGTATGTTAGACTAGAACACTAGAACATCTTTTTTTTTGGTACCGGGGATTGAACTCAGGGGCACTCGACCACTGGGCCACATCCCCAGCCCTTTTTTGTATTTTATTTAGAGACAGGGTCTCACTGAGTTGCTAAGTGCCTCGCCATTGCTGAGACTGGCTTTGAACTCACGATCCTCCTGTCTCAGCCTCCCAAAGTGCTGGGATTACAGGCGTGCGCCACCGTGCCCGGCTAGAACATCTTTTTAAAAATTTTTTTATTAGTTGTTGATGGACATTTATTTATTTATTTATATGTGGTGCTGAGAATCGAACCCATGCCAAGCAAGTGCTCTACTACTGAGCCACAGCTTCAGCCCCAGAATATCTTTTTAAAATTTTTTATTTGTTTTTTGTTCTTGCTGGGAATCAAATCCAGGGTCTTGTGCATGCTAAGCAAGTACTCTACTACTCAGTCACACCCTTAGCCTCAGAGCACTTGTATTAACAACAGACTATTAGTTAATTTTTATCAGATCTATTGTTTATTATTTGGATGTGGGATTAGTGTGGCAAGTATTAGGGTGGTTAGAGGTAGGATATGGATGTGATATAAACAATTTTGATCAATTCCTATTCAGAAGTATATATACACACACACTTTGGGTCCTATGGATTGAACCCAGGGCCTCAGGCATGCTAATAGGCACATGGTCTCCTGCTGAGCTCTATCCACAGCTGAAGTTTTGTATTTGTATTGCTTTCCCAGGTTTAGTGGATTATTGCAGAATGTACAGTGAGTACTCTGTGAATCACTATGAATTTTGATATTTTTTAAAATTTAGAGTGTCTACCATATGGTTAGTTTATCATACATTTTGTTGATATAATATATGTGTCCTATTAATATGATTAGAATTTCCCAGAGAATTTGTTCACTGCTGTAATTATATATGCAAAAGAACTTTGTGCTATGAAGATGTTTTCTTTGAGTTTGGACTCTAGTTCCAGAGATTTGAAAACAAATCTCAAAGTTGCTTGTGAAATAAAGTTTGAACTTACTTCCTTGAGCAAAGAAATTCTAGTGGTCTGAGTTCTGTATTTCTCCTTAGAACTACATTTTAAATTAAATATATTATATTAGGAACCAGAATAAGTTGTGTAACAACATGACACCCTTGACCCTGGATGGAAGACCTAGTTGTATAGATAAATATCTTTTCAGGGGCTGGGATTGTGGTTCAGTGGCAGAGCGCTTGCCTTGGATGTTGTAGACCCTGGGTTCGACCCTCAGCACCACACAAAAATAAATAAAGGTATTGTGTACAACTACAACTAAAAAATAAATATTAAAAAAATCTTTCCAAAAACTACAAGAATATCATTCACAAATAATTGCTTTGAAAGTTCAAAAAACTGCATTCTGATAGCTCCCATAGGGGCTCACTGAGTTTTTTTTTTTTTTTTTTTTTTTTTTTTTTTTTTTGTGGTACCAGGGATTGAACTCAGGGGCACTCAACCTCTGGGCCACATCCCCAGCCCTTTTTTGTATTTTATTTAGAGACAGGGTCTCACTGAGTTGCTAAGTGCCTCACTATTGCTGAGGCTGGCTTTGAACTCGTGATCCTCCTGCCTCAGCCTCCCAAAGTGCTGGGATTACAGGCGTGCGCCACCGCGCCCGGCGCTCACTGAGTTTTAAAGTTTACATTCGGTAGATAAAAAGTAGTCCTTGTTTTAAAGTATGTCCAGAATTTGGGTATATCTTTATTAGAAACATGTAAATTCGGTATGTGGAGTTTGACAGTTGTTATTTCTTAGTTTCACTGCCCACTGCGGAAATTGATTCACAAAATAAGCCCATGGGCATGGTTTCTGTTTTCATCCTTGATCCTCTTAGGAAACATAATATTTCTATTTTTATATACATTTCTAGAGGGGTTATCAATGATTTAAAATTAATCTCCTTTCTGTTTATTGATATCCTGCTGTTTTATATATATTACTTGGATTTATTTTTCTGCCTTTTTTAAAATGAAGAGAATCCTCCTCCCCAACCCTTCTCTTTTTTTGGGGGGAGGGGGCAAGTACGGGAGGGGGGTTGAACTCAGGCACACTTGAACACTGAGCCACATCCCCAGCCCTATTTTTGTATTTTATTTAGAGACAGGGTCTCACTGAGTTGCTTAGCACTTTGCTTTGAACTTGCGATCCTCTTGTCTCAGCCTCCTGATGAGCTGCTGGGATTGCAGGCGTGTGCCACTGTGCTCTGCTGGACCCTTCTCTTTTAATGTTCTGACAGTAAGTACAGGTCAAAAATGATTTCCTTTCTTTGGGGGAAAATGCTGAAATTCTAATTTCCATTTATAAATATTAAGGCTCCTGGAATTCCTTCATGACAAAAACAAAAAAATATAGGAAAGTTTAAGAAAGTATGTATTTGAGAGTAATGAATATAAAAATAATTGTTTTTGTGTAAAATGTTGTTTGTTTTTATTTCACAAAGAATTTGTTTTAACAACTAACCAAAAAGATACATGGCAGGTACATCAGTTTGCCTTTAGTAATATGAAACCCAGGTTGGTCATTAGAAATTAGGAACCAAGACAGGGAAAAAGTAAAATTAAAAAAAGACAAATTTGAGCCAATAATGTCAAATCTCACATAAGGCATGAAATTAATTCAGCAAATATTTTTGAAAATCTACTTACTGTGACAGGAACTGTTGTAGGTGTTAGGATACAACAGTGAACTAAACTAACAAAAGTCCATTTCCTGGTGGAGTAAGATACAAACAATAAACAAATAAATGTATTGTGTACCTGATGGTGAGAAGAGCATTGGAGTAAATAAAACAGCATTAAGAGTGTAAGAAGAGGGTGATGAGAATGGGGATTTATCTGTTTTATATAGGATTGTCAGGGAATGCCTTTTCTGTAAGTTTACATTTAGTAAAGACATCAAGTAAAAAAGGCCATATAGTTATCTGAGGTAAGGGTATCTAGTTAGGCAGAATAGTAAGTGAAAAGGCCCCAAGTTATAAGACTTATTGTTTATTGTATTTGGGAAACTAAAGGGAGATCTTTGTACCCTCTCCTTGGAAATAGGGAGACTGGTAGGACATGGAAATGGGGCAGAGGGGATTGTGGGGTAGATTAAATACTCTCTATACACCATTATAAGAAATCTGGCTTCTACTCTTTAAGTGAGATAGGAAGTCATTATGGTTTTGATCAGTGGAGTGACACAATTGATTCAGGCTTTAATAGGATCATTTTGCTGCAGACTTGAGAAGACTGTAAGAGATAGGAGAACTGAAGTCAGGAACAAGTTAGAAGGCTGTTGTAGTATTCCAGGTCAGATGTTATGATCACCTGTATCTGATGTCTGTTAAAATAGTGAGACATAGTGATTCTACATATATTTTGAAGGTAAATTTGACTGTTTGCTGACCAGGTGGGCATATGAATTATGAGGGACAGAAAGGAATCAGTTTCTGAGTAGAAATTTTGACCTAAAAATTTCTGGTTGGGGTTGTCATTTATTGAGATGAGGAAACACATGGAAATAATAAATTTCTGGTTATAAGCAAAGATGAATTGATTTTAAACATGTCAAGCTTGAATTACCTATTTATTACACATCCAGACAGCGTGTCAAGTAGGCATTTAGTGTAAGAGTCTGAAGTTCCAGGAAGAGGTCTCTGCTTCTCTTTTTCTGGAGATAGATACTTATGAATCATCAATGCTAGATATAATTTAAAACCAAAAGACTGGATCAGGTCATTTATGAAGTAAGTGTGGGTAGAATAAGGAAGAGCCCTAGGACTCTCGTACTTACTAGTCATGAAGACAAGAACCAACAAAGAAGAGGTTGACCAATCAGTGAGGAGGAGAATGAAGGACAGGTATTCTGGAAGTCTTGTGAAGACAGGAAGGGACTATTCTTCTCTAATTTTGTTGAGTGGTCAGGTAAGATGAGAGGACTGAGAATTGATTATTGTACTGAGCAACATGAAGGTGACCTTAACCAGTTTATGTGGAGTGGAGAATGAAAGTGTGATTGTATATTCATGAGAAGAAAATATGAGGATTTGAGGATAGGGACTATATAAAAAAGTCTTATTGTAAGGATGAATAGGGAATTGGGAGGCTGGTGGAGCATATGGAATAAAGGAGTTTTCTTGGATGAGAAATACTGTAGTGTGTTTTCATGATGATTGGTATTATCCAGAGGAAAGGTGAGATGATATAAGGGGAAAAGGAGGATGTTGTTGCATGAATAAAATTGATAGGATTTAGTCCTCAAATTAAGGAATTGTAAGTAGAAACAATTTATGTATTGTTATAAGAAGGAAGGTAGTCTGTAGAAATAGGTGGGTAGATAAATAGTCGGTTGTTTTAGTAGTTTTCTTCTGATCCTTTCTACTGCCATTGTCAGTAGGCAGTTGATGAAAGGAGTGACGATGGAATGAAGTAGTTGTCTAGAAGGATGCTGGAGTGAATGGTTTAGAGAAATAAGTTGTTTTCAATAAGGGTTTACTTGAAGTTATTGGTCAGGAATATAAAGTGAGATCAGTCAGCATAGTTGCTTTTCTTAGACAACTTTTGAATGGTACAGGGACAAAAAAGGTATAAGACATGATGAGAAATGTCACTGATGAATTAATATATTTTAGAAAACCATCTATATGAAATATAATTTATATGTTAAGAAAAATCATTTATAAATTGTAACACAGGATGTTCGTGTAAAATAGAAAAGGAGAAACATTTGCTATAGGCCAAATATTGTGTTAGAAGTTATAGAGACCTTAATTCATTCATTCATTCAACTACTTGTATCCCCAGATGGTGACATGTGGAGTAAGAAAAACTCAATTGCCCAAATTGTGGTTCTATGTGAATAATAAGTATTCAGGGAAGGATCCAATCATCACAAGCTTAAATGTAGGTCTGAGTTTTTGTTTGTTTCCCAGCTTTTAAAAAGGTTACATAGATTGGGTGACATGGCACCAGAGTGTTTGGAAGAGTGCTTTGTGTAATCAAACACCTTAATGCTTCTGCATTGTAACATGTAAATATGCATAGAAATTATGATAATTAAGGCTAAAACAGGTGCAGGTCAGGCTTTTCTCTAATTATGAAAAAATTTGGTTTTCAGAGTTTTTTGAATTTCAGAATCCTGAATCCATCATGTTAAAGATAGGACTTTGTACTTTTAAGGGAGAGAAAATACATGGCACAGAAGCAGAAGCAAATATGATTTCTTGGGGACAGTAAAGAAAACTGAATTGAGGGGTTGGGGTTGTGGCTCAGTGGTAGAGCGCTCACCTAGCATGTGCGCGGCCCAGGTTCGATCCTCAGCACCAATTAAAAATAAAGGCATTGTGTACAACTAAAATAAATAAAAAAATATTAAAAAGAAAACGGAGTTGACTAAATCATAGGAGATGTATGTTGGAAGTAAGGATAAACAAGTATGAATAGTTAGAATAGGTCCAGCTTATTAAAAACCTTGAATACCATTGTAAAGTAGTAGACAGACTTACCAAAGTAAAACCATGGGAAGATGATTCTTTTACAATGGGACAAACTAAAGAGTTCAGTCAGTTGACCATTATTTGCTTAGTAACTGCTTAAAATGCTGCTGCTGCTGCCACTGCTACTGCTACCACCACTACTAAAATATTGGGTGTCTTTTATTAAATCCTTGCTATGTGCCAGTTGTTGGATTAAGTGTTTTTCTGATACTCTTGGTATTAAAAAAAAAAAAAAAAAAAGTTTAAAATCATGTGGTTTTTGGCCTTTGGAAAGAAAATTATTAAGGCACATAGTGAAAACTATGAAATATTTTACTTCATAAATGGTATTTTCTAAGGGATATGAGATTCTCCTTTTTCTAACTACTAGTCCTGGATCTTTTTCTTTTTTTTTTTTTTTTTTTTTTTTAATTTCTTTAGTTGTAGATGGACACAGTACCTTTTATTTTTATGTGGTGCTGAGGATCAAACCCAGTGCCTCACACATGCTAGGCAAGTGCTCTTCCACTGAGCTACAACCACAACTCCTAGTCTGGATCTTGAGTTAGTCATATGCTTGAAATGAATACAGATCTTTTAGTCCTCAAGAATAGTAGATTATTTTGTTTTATTTTATATTCACCAGTCAGTCTTTGGATTATATGGTAATCTGGTTTTGTGAGTATCTTTATATGTGGGGGAAGTTTATACTGTGTAGATTCTTAGATTAGGCATTCCATCTATCATAAAATAAATCAAAATACTCTTAAAAATAAATGTAGCCAGGTGTAGTGGCAAACTTTATAATCTCAGGAGACTGAAGTAGGAGGATCACAGTTTTGAGGCTCACCTCCACAATCCCATATTATGTATTTGGGGAATTGACACATGCCAACTGACTATTTGCTGTTAGATATTAATTTTTACAAGTTTTCCTGATTTTCAAAAGTGTTTTATAACAATTGTTCTCAATCATTTCTCTATTTATTGTCTTTTTTGCTAGATTATAAACCTCATAAATTTAGGAACTGAGTGGATTTGTCGAATACATAATATATTTCCAGAATGTAGTATAATGCCCGATATTTAATAGGTGGTCAGAAATATTTTTGAATGGATTGAGTGAATTCAGAGTTAAATTGTACAGCAAGATTATTCCTGCCCCAAAGTGCTGACCTAAAAAGCCTGATAGTTTCTTAAAAATGATTAGTACACTGAGACCCACTTAAAACCAGTAAAATGTCCTTTACCTTCAGTAAAACTGATTTTATTTAATTAAAATGTAAGAAATATATTTTTTTCAAATTGAAGAGTTCTAAAAAATGAAATTATTTTTATCTTTGTGTTTGTTTGACCATCAGTTGCAAAAACTTCTCTTTTTCTAATATTTATTTATTTGCTTTAGTTGTACACAATGCATTTTTGTTTTTAAGTGGTGCTGAGGATCGAACCCGGGTGAGCGCTTTACCGCTGAGCCACAACCCAAAAAAACTTCTTAGTTGAGTTGTAATAGTGATTCTTAAACTTCGATTTGTACCATTCCACTTATATTTGTTCATGATACCTGTAGAATGAAAAATTTCTGAAATTTTAAAACATATTTATAACTAAATGATCTTAAATCAATTCCAAACTACAATTTGATTTGTTTTAATTGTGATTTTGGGGTGCTTTTTGACTTCTTGTTCTTTTCCCTGTATGCCCATTTCTCATGTTAATCAATAAAGTTGCCTCTTTTCTGATAAATTTTTGTTATGATCTGTCCTGCAGAGAAAGAGATGCTGGTTGCAAGTTTTGGAAATCCCTGTTTTTTATGGAACAAAGTTCTGTAAAATTTTCATAAGATTACTTGGCAATAACATACGCTTGTGATGGACCCTAGAAATACTGCTATGTTAGGATTGGGTTCTGATTCCGAAGGTTTTTCAAGAAAGAGTCCTTCTGCCATCAGTACTGGCACGCTGGTCAGCAAAAGAGAAGTAGAGCTAGAGAGTAACACAAAGGAAGAAGAGGACCTTCGCAAGCGGAATTGGGAAAGAAACATCGATTCAGGGAAAGATGATGGTTTGACTGATGCACAGCAGCAGTTTTCAGTGAAAGAAACAAACTTTTCAGAGGGAAATTTAAAATTGAAAATTGGCCTTCAGGCTAAGAGAACTAAAAAACCTCCAAAGAACTTGGAGAATTATGTATGTCGACCTGCCATAAAAACAACTATCAAGCACCCAAGGAAAACGCTTAAAAGTGGGAAAATGACAGATGAAAAGAATGAACATTGTCCTCCAAAACGGGTAAGTGTAATGCCCAGCAATATGTAGTCATTGACAATATTCAGATTTTTCTATTAACTTACATACCTATCCAGGAAATTTGAATTTAATCTTTTTAGGTTTTTTCCAAGTAGTCTCTGAATCATGTCAGAGATATAATAGTACAACAACATAATATAATTTACTTATAAAATTATGACAGATATTTAAAATGGAGCATACTCTGATTATTACTTTTAAGGTTAGTGGGGGGAAAAAAATTGGATTTGTAGCCAGGAAACCTAGATTTGAATCTTGCCTTACTACTTAACTAAGAGTGTCATTATGGACAAATTAACAGAGGAGAAACTGAGCCCAAAGATATTATTAATTCGTTATATTATTACCTGCCTTCTGGATGTTGGAAAGGATCAGCTTCACTAAGAAATGTTGAAAGCTTTTGTTAAATGAATTATTTTGTAAAATATTTCTGTAGTTCCATGTCAGCTGGGTGTGGTGGCACATGGCTGAAGTCCCAACTACTTAAGAGGCTGAGGCAAAGAATTGCTTTAAGTTTGTGAGTTTGAGACTATCTTTGCAACATAGTGAGACCCCATCTCAAAAAACAAAAAGAAAAATCACCCCTGCCCCCTTCCAGATATCCAGTTATACCTCTCACTTTTCTTAATTTTGTTCACATTGTCTAATAAAGATATCACATTTGTGCTTTATTTTGTTGGCCACAAGTTTTAGTCCCTTTATGCATTATTTTATTTCAGATTTTAGGGACCAGGTAGGTATTCCCAAAGATTTAGATAGTGTTCATATATAAGTAAAACAGGTAGAAAGAGTTGTCTTAGTATTTTGGCCAAAGGAATATTACTCACTGTTTTAAATGATGATTTTTTATTATCATTAATCCCCCTTCCTTTTTTTTTTTTTTTTTTTTTGGTGTGACTTGGGATCAAACCCAGGGCTTGTGCACATTAGGCAAGCACTCTACCTCTAAACTACATCCCCAGCCTGCATTAATTCTTTCCTGTCATTCATGTGCTTTTTACTTATTACCAGAAACTATGATGCTGCTAGCTCTTTGTTCTCCAAATTGCTGTGGTATTCAGAATTTCTAATAGATTGTTCTTCTGCATAAGAGTATAGAGATTTAAGATGTTTTATGATGATTTCTTGATGGAATCATCTGAATAAGTTTGTGGATTATAATAAGTCAGGAAAAATAGGGTATTGTACCCAGTTCTTGAAAAAAATCAACAGGATAGATCTTAGGTAAATTGATTATTCTGAGCCTTGTTTTCCTCATTTCTGAAATGGAAGTATTATCTGTTTTAAAATAACATCTTTATTAAGCTATAATTCAAATGCCATCACAAATCGACCATTTAAATTCAATGGTATTTAGTGTATTACATTCATTTTTAAAATTGATGCTAAATATATATGTAATGGGATTTATTATTTTAGCAATTTTTAAGCCAGGCATGGTGGTGAACACCTGTTATCCCAGTGACCCTGTCGCAAAATAAAAGGGCTGGGGATGTAGCTCAATGGTTAAGTGCTCCTGGGTTCAATCCCCTGGTGCCAAAAAAATAAAAATTTAACCATTTTTAACTGAACGATTCAGTGGCATTAATCACATTCATTGTATTATGCAACCATTACTACTATTTTCAAAACTTCTTTATTACCCCAAAACCCAAATTTCATAAACATTAAATAATAACTCCCTATTTTCCCTATCCCCAGCAACTGATAATATCTAGTGTACTTTTTTTTTTGCCTGTTCAAGCTACCTCATGAAAGTGTCACCATTCAGTACTTGTCCTCTTTTATTTAGTGTATTTCATGTAACATAATGTCCTCAAGGTTAATCCATGTAGTGTATATACCAGAACTTCATTCCTTTTGTTTTTTTTTTTTTTTTTTTTTTTTTTTGTGGTGCTGGGGTTTGAATCCAGGGCCTTGTGCATGCCAGGCAAGCACTCTACCAACTGAGCTTGCACATTAGGCAAGCACTCTACCTCTGAACTACATCCCCAGCCCTTCATTTCTTTTCACATTAGAGTGATATTCTATCATGAGTACACCATATTTTTTTTTTTTTAAAATCATTCATCTGTTGATGGAATCTTGGTTTGCTTCCACCCTTGGCTATTGTAAATAATAGTGCAACGAGCATTGGTATGAAAAATACCTGTTTGAGTCCTGATTTCAATTCTTTGGATGTATGCTGTCATCCCTTGGTGTCCTTAGAAGATAGAGTCCAGGACCCCTATTATATAAAAATCCTCTTTGTGCGTAGTGGGGCGTGCCTGTAATCCCAACAGCTTGGGGAGGCTAAGGTAGGAGGATCGCCAGTTCAAAGCCAGCCTCAGCAAAAGTGAGGTGCTAAGCAACTCAGTGAGACCCTGTCTCTAAATAAAATACAAAAAGGGCTGAGGATGTGGCTCAGTGGTTAAGTGCCCCTAGGTTCAATTTCTGATACCTCTACTCCCCCCTCAAAAGAAATCCTTGGATGCTCAGATCCCTTATATAAAATAGCCTAGTGTTTTGAGTATAATTTACACAAAATTTCTCATACTTTAAATTATATCTTGATTATGTATAATACTTAATATAATGTTAATGTTGTGCAAATAATTGTTATATAATATTGTTTAGTGAATAATAAGAGATAAGTATATGCATGTTCAGTACAGATACAATTATTTCCTGAATATTTTTTAAATATTTTTTTTACTTGTAAGTGGGCACAATACCTTTATTTTATTTATTTTTATTTATTTATTTATTTTTATTTATTTATTTATTTATTTATTTATATTTGGTACCAGGGATTGAACTCAGGGGCACTTGACCACTGGGCCACATCCCCAGCCCTTTTTTGTATTTTATTTAGAGACAGGGTCTCACTGAGTTGCTAAGTGCCTCTCCATTGCTGAGGCTGCTTTGAACTCGCGATTCTCCTGCCTCAGCCTCCCAAAGTGCTGGGATTACAGGCGTGCGCCACCACGCCCAGCTATTATTTATTTATTTTTATGTGGTGCTGAGGACCAAACCCAGTGCTTCACATGTGCCAGGCAAGCGCTCTACCACTGAGCCACATCATCTAGCCCTCCTGAACATTTTTGATACAAGGTTGCTTCAATCATTGGTTTCCTGACCCACAGATGCTGAGGTCCAACTGTACTTTGTGAATAGAGTTGATGGATCATATAGTATTCTCTTGTTTAGATTTTGAGGAAATTCCAAATTATTTTCCATAGGTGCTACACTATTTCATATTCCCACGAGCAACACATAAGTATTCCAGAATTTCTTCAGATCCTCTCCTTTATTCCTTCCCTTCCTTACTTCTCATCCTAAAGAGAATATGATATTATAGCTCACTGTGGTTTTTATTTTCATTTCCCTAGGGACTAGTGATGCTCACATCTTTACATAGGCTTAATGGTCATTTATGTATCTCTTTGGAGAAATGTCTGTGTAAATCTTTTGAACATTTTTGAGTTGTGTTGTTTGAGTTCTTTAGTAAAAAATGGATGGAATTCAGTTTGTTTGTTTTAATATTTTTTTAGTTATAGGTGGTCACGATATATTTATTTTATTTTCATGTGGTGCTGGGGATGGAATCCAGTGCCTCATGCATGCTAGGTGAGTGCTCTATCTCTGAGCCACAACCTCAGCCCCCAAGTTTGTTTTTTTTTTTTTTTTTTTTTTTTGGTACCAGGGATTGAACTCAAAGGCACTCACCCACTGGGCCACATCCCCAGCCCTTTTTTTGGTTTTTATTAGAGACAGGGTCTCACTGAGTTGCTAAGTGCCTCACCATGGCTGAGGCTGGCTTTGAACTCGCGATCCTCCTGCCTCAGCCTCCCAAAGTGCTGGGATTACAGGCATGCGCCACCGCGCCCGGCTAAGTTTGTTTTTATTGCATATGTTTTTGGTGTATCTTAGCAATAACTGGGCAGATTCAGTGTATTTTCCCTTGTGTTTTCTTCTAAGAGTTTTATGGCTTTGGTTTTTATATGTAAGTTTTGAATCTATCTTAAGTTAAATCTTGTATATGGTTTAAGGTGAAGTTCCCACTTTATTCTTTTGAATATGAGCAGTTTTGTTAGCACCTTCATTAAAGAGAATATAATTTCCTGGTTCTGGTTCCTTTTTTTTTTTTAATATTTATTTATTTACTTTAGTTGTACACAATGCAATGCATTTATGTTTACGTGGTGCTGAGGATCGAATCCGGGCGAGGCGAGCACTCTGCCACTGAGCCACAACCCCAGCCCCTGGTTCCTTGTTTTTAAAAAAATTTTTCATGGGCTGGGGTTGTGGCTCAGCGGTAGAGCGCTCGCCTCGCATGTGCGCGGCCCAGGTTCGATCCTCAGCACCGCGTAAACATAAATGCATTGCATTGTGTACAACTAAAGTAAATAAATATTAAAAAATATTTTTTTTCACATGTGTATGTGGAGATTTGTTTCTGGATTCTTCCATTTCATTGGTCTGTCTTAACAGTACCACCTGTTCTCATTACTAAAGCTTTGCAATTCATTTTGAAATGAGATGTGAGTCTTCCAGCTTTGTTCTTTTTCAAGATTGTTTTGGCATTTTGGGATTCCTTGAGATTCTATATGAATTTTGACAGTGTTCTATTTCTCAAAAAAATGTTGGCATTTTATACGGATTGCTTGGCATCTACAGATCCCTTTTAACATAAAAAGAAAAATAAACATTGTTACCATTATGACTCATTTTCAACAATCTGAACAAATTTATTTTGGAATCCCCTCTTTGATAGCACCATGCTGTGATAAATGGTAAGCAAAACAAACGTTTTTTTAGCCAAAATGAAGAAAACTTTATATGGAATGTGCCTTCAGGTTTACCTCTTTTTTTTTTTTTTTTGGTACCGGGGATTGAACTCAGGGGCACTGGACTCCTGGGCCACATCCCCAGCCCTTTTTTGTATTTTATTAGATACAGGGTCTCACTGAGTTGCTAAGTGCCTCGCCATTGCTGAGGCTGGGGTTATGGCTCAGTGGTAGAGCACTTGCCTCACATGTGTGAGGCATTGGAATGGTTCGATTGTCAGCACCACATATAAATAAATGAATAAAATAAAGGTCCAGCAACAACTTAAAAAAAAAAAAAAAACTATATCCTGCTGGCAAATAAACACAAACATCAGCGACATAATGGAAAATCAGACCAAACCCAAGTACATAAGGAAATTCGGTATAGTGCTTCAAATCAGAGAGATCAAGAAGTTCTTATTTTTTCTTATTACTCTGTTATGATACATTAACTGTACTTATATATTGTATACTTAGTATACTATTGTGATCATAGTTTACTTCCTATACTTTGGTAGCAAGTGAAAAATAGAATACCTTTACCTATTGGTGGTGATTAAAAATTAAAATTTTGATGAGCAGAACAGGATTGGGGCAATAGATATTTTACTACCATTCATTACAAATTAGGTCAAATAGCATTGATACTTGTCACTAGATTGACTAACATGTTGTCACTGGTTAATTTATTTGATGTTACTTTAGGTACATACATTTAAAGAACACAAAGTATAAATAAAATTTGTAGCTACAATTATTATAATTTTTCTTCTTCCGAAAGATAATTTCCTATTTAGAAAAGAAATGTCTAGCTAGATGTGGAAATGCATACCTGTTATCCCTGATACTAGGAAGGCTGAGGCAGAGGATTTTGAGTTTACAAGGCCTGCCTATGCAACATAGCAAGCCCCTCATCTCAAAAAGAAAAGAAAGGTCTATTCCAGATTAAAAGGTTATTTAGGAAACACTTCATTGAAAAAGTAATTAATATCAATGAAATAATTTTTGTGAAGAATTTTTAAAACCCGTGAGTCCAATTATTAGATTTAAGACCCATTAACTTGAGAATTTAATGATGTGTCGAACTAGGAGATAAATGTCTCTCAAGTAAGAAAATAGTGGATATTAGTAACATGCCTTAGATCTTGCTCATATACATAATTTTCCAGGCAAATTTTAAATTGCTCAAACAAATTTTAATTGTTATTATTATTTTGTACCAGGGATTGAACTCAGGGACACTGAACCACTGAGCCACATCCCCAGCCCTATTTTGTAATTTATTTAGAGACAGGGTCTTACTGAGTTGCTTAGCTCCTGGCTTTTGCTGAGGAAAGATAATTTCCTATTTAGAAAAGAAATGTCTAGCTAGATGTGGAAATGCATACCTGTTATCCCTGATACTAGGAAGGCTGAGGCAGAGGATTTTGAGTTTACAAGGCCTGCCTATGCAACATAGCAAGCCCCTCATCTCAAAAAGAAAAGAAAGGTCTATTCCAGATTAAAAGGTTATTTAGGAAACACTTCATTGAAAAAGTAATTAATATCAATGAAATAATTTTTGTGAAGAATTTTTAAAACCCGTGAGTCCAATTATTAGATTTAAGACCCATTAACTTGAGAATTTAATGATGTGTCGAACTAGGAGATAAATGTCTCTCAAGTAAGAAAATAGTGGATATTAGTAACATGCCTTAGATCTTGCTCATATACATAATTTTCCAGGCAAATTTTAAATTGCTCAAACAAATTTTAATTGTTATTATTATTTTGTACCAGGGATTGAACTCAGGGACACTGAACCACTGAGCCACATCCCCAGCCCTATTTTGTAATTTATTTAGAGACAGGGTCTTACTGAGTTGCTTAGCTCCTGGCTTTTGCTGAGGCAGGCTTTGAACTTGTGATCCTCCTGCCTCTGCCTCAGCCTCTTGAGCCTCTGGGATTACAGGCATATGCCACTGTACCTGGAAATTTTAATTATTTTGAAATGGAATTGTTGAAAAAGATTGGTTTTGATATTACCAAGGTTTTTGGTTTTACTTTGCTTGGCATTTCTCCTGTATAATAGTAATATGGTTGTTTTCTGTATGGAGTTGTTCCTTTAAATTGTACCCTGTGTAAAGTTAGTCCAATTTTAGAATAAAGCATATATATTTGTCATTCAGATATAATTCAATTAACATAAAATTTACTCTTTAAAAATGTCCAGTTCAGTGGTTTTTAGGATACTCATCATACTAGGCATATACAGAGTTGTGCAATCATCACCACTAATTTCAAACATTTCTACCATCTTAAGTTTGTAATTTTATTCTTTTATACTTTAGATAACTATTAAAATGGATGAATATTTTGCTTTGTACTTTCACAGAAGAGGGCTAACCTTTTTTTTGGATCAATTTTGGACATACTATCTATTGTAGACTCGGCATTCTTTAATTTATTCCTTTTTCCATAAAATGTTTATTGCCTATCATATGCCATAAAAAAGATTATGGAGTAATATGATAACTGAAATAACTAGAAATACTTAGAGAATGTTTAGGAGAATCACAGAATTGTTGGGGAAGGTGGTGAGCAAGATAATATACAATGAGAACTTTATAGAGGAACTCATGTTTAAAATTAGGTGTTAACAGCTTTGTTAGAATTTGCTAGGAAGAAGCTGGGTGCGGTGGCACATGCCTGTAATCCCAGCACTTGGGAGGCTGAGGCAGGAGGATCACGAGTTCAAAGCCAGCCTCAGCAATGGCGAGGCACTTAGCAACTCAGTAAGACCCTGTCTCTAATAAAATACAAAAAAGGGCTGGGGATGTGAACCAGTGGTTGAGTGCTGCACCTGAGTTCAATCCCCAGGACAAAAAAAAAAAAAAAAAAAAAAAAAAAAAAAAAAAAAAAGAATTTGCTAGGAAGAGATGGAACTTTTGGAACAAAGTAATATTAGATACTTCCCATAGTTTTGTCAATTGTACTATAAAACTAGAATTTGATAGCCCTTTTAGTATATATTAGTACCAAGAAAATGTAAAATATTAATACATGTTGGAATGAAGTTTCCTTTGTGAATGATTACAAAGTGGAAACACCCCCCCCCCCCCCCAATTTTAAAAATCTTGTTCTCAGGATGAGGTTGTGGCTCAGCGGTGTGAGGCCAAGGCCCTGTGCTTGATCTTCAACACCACATAAAAAGATAAATAAAATAAAGGTACTGTGTTCATCTACAACTTAATTTAAAAAAAAAATCTTGTTCTATGTTTAGTGTTCCTTTTAGCAATATGGAATTTTAAAGTAAGAATTATGTGACTCTGCCGGGTGCAGTGGTTGAGGCAGAGGTTGAGGCAGGAGGATTGCAAGTTCAAAGCCTGCCTCAGCAAGCAAGGCACTAAGCAACTCAGTGAGACCCTGTCTCTAAATAAAATACATAATAGGGCTGGGGAAATGGCTCAGTGGCTGAGTGCCCTGAGTTCAATCCCCAGTACCAAAAAAATAAAAAAAGAATTATATGACTGTACTCATTTTCTTAGGACTTTTTTTAAAAAATATTTATTTATTTACTTTAGTTGTACACAATGCAATGCCTTTATGTTTACGTGGTGCTGAGGATCGAACCCGGGCCGCGCACCTGCGCGGCGAGTGCTCTGCCGCTGAGCCACAATCCCAGCCCCAGGACTTTTGTTTTTTTAAAGCTGTAATCATACTTTATCACAATATTTCTCTCAGAAAGAAGAAAAATTTAAAGTTAATGTTGCTTTTATTTTAAAAATTCTCTTTTGAGAAATTTGTGATTATAGTATGAAGGAGCTCAGTCATTTATAGGTTTAATGTTATATCTTACCAAAAAATATAGTACCTGAATTTTATTTCATGTAGGAGTGAAAATCAAGCCAGGGATAATATTGGATCAGATTTGTAAAATTTTTTGAGGTTCTAGAACTGCAACAGCAGGTGCCATTAAAGATCGGGTTTATGGGGCTGGGGTTGTGGCTCAGTGGTAGAGCGCTGGCCTAGAAAGTGCACGGCCCGGGTTCAATCCTCAGCACCACTTAAAAATAAAGGAATTGTGTACAACTAAAGCAAATAAATAAATATTAAAAAAAAAAAAAGATCGGGTTTAAGAATGAGTTGTAGGGATTTGTCTATAAAGGGGAAAGGGAAGTAAGGTGGATTGTGGGTTTAGGACACAACTGGACTCAGCTTTACCCTTTTGGTGGTGTTAATCTGTTTAAGATTGTGTGTGTGTATGCATTTTTTTAAAAATATTTATTTATTTGCTTTAGTTGTACACAATGCAATGCATTTAAGTTTACGTGCGAGGCGAGCGCTCTGCCACTGAGCCACAACCCCAGCCCTGTGTATGCATTTTTTAAACTAACCACTTCAAAATCTAGCAGTTAAAAGAATTCTCTTCCAAGCCAAGTGTGGTGATGCATTCCTATAATCCCAGCAACTGGGGAGGCTGAGGCAGGATGATCACAAATTTCCAGCACAGCCCAGGCAACTTAGCAAGATCCTATCTCAAAATAAAATAAAAAGGGTTGGGGGTGTAGCTCAGTGGTAGAACACCCCTAGTTTCAATCCCCAGTGGCTCAAAAACACAAACAAAAAAAGAATGATCTTCCAGGGCTGGGGGTGAAACTCTCAGTGCTAGATCACCTCCTTAGCATGCACAAGGTCCAGAGTTCAGTCCACAGCACAGCAAAACAAAACAAAAAATAAGGAGAATTTTCTTTCTAGAAGAAAACTTTTTTTTTTTAAATATTTATTTATTTCCTTTAGTTGTACACAATGCAATGCATTTATGTTTATGTGGTGCTGAGGATCGAACCCGGGCCGCGCATGTGCCAGGCGAGCGCTCTACCACTGAGCCACCACCCCAGCCCTAGAAGAAAACTTTTTGATATCTACTCTCCAACTTCTCCTACCCTTTACCTTAAGCTAAAAGGTGAAGGGTGTCTTCTTGGGACTAGTTAATAACCTTAGCATAGTCATTACAAATAAGCATCGCTTTGTACTAGCAAATGTCAAATGTCAATAGTTAAAAGAGGAATATACAGTGATAGGATGGTAATTTTCATATTAGCTATTATTTCTGTGGAATCACTTAGTATGAAACCCATTTTCTTCAGTCTGGATTTATATCATTTCTAAAACTTTTGGTTTCTATATATCTGCTACTTAAATTGAGAGGATATAGATTCCCAAATAAGACAAAATCAACAAATATGTGAGAAATGATATTGTTGAAGTGAACTATTAGCCAGCACTTAATTCTTTAAGCAAAATAGGTACTGAAGTATTAAATTTGATCTATTTTTAACCTTTTTTTTTTTTTTTTTTAGCAGCCAAGTCTTGATTCTCTTTACCTTCAATTTTGGAAAACATCTCAAAGTTAAGTATACAAACTTATAATAGAAAGTTTTGCTACTAGTTAGGCAGTCAGTTTCCTTTTTTTTTGGTACTGGGGATTGAACTCAGGGCACTTGACCACTGGGCCACATCCCCAGCCCTTTTTTTTTTTTTTTTTTTGTATTTTATTAGAAGCAGGGTCTCACTGAGTTACTAAGTGCCTCGCCTTTGCTGAGGCTGGCTTTGAACTCACGATCCTCCTGCCTCAGCCTCCCAAAGTGCTGGGATTACAGGCGTGCGCCACCGCGCCCGGCTAGGCAGTCAGTTTCTGAGATGCATTGGAACATTTTCACAAAATGCGCATGTGGTGGTTATATATGCTGGAATATCTTCACTGTTATTAGCCAAGATATATTTAATTATTAACATCCAAGAATATATATGAAAGCAGAATGATGATCCTAATAGTTACAGGGATTGATAACAAGTTTCACAGTAAAAACAGTGGAACAAGATGAAACTTTCTGAACCCCTCCTTTTCATTTTTTAGCAGCCTTGCCGAGTGTGATATCCTCTAGTTCTTCCTTCAGTTCTTGATTGCATGGGTAGGAGGCTCCAAAATACAAAATCACAGGCACACACTGAAAATTATAAGCCAAAAGCAGAGGAGCTTGGTAACTTTTATTTTTATGCTGTTTGTTGATTATTGATGATTTAGGAATGCTATTATGCCATTTAGGAACTATCAACAAGTATAAATTTTCCTAGGCACACTTGGTGACTGTGTTTTCTGTCTCATCAAGAATTAAATTATGTAGGATAAAAGCAGAGTTACAGAACTAAATTTAAAGTTACTTATTCCTAAATAAAAAAGAAAAAGAATAAAGATAATGCAATAGTGAAAGGAAGGAGAAAGTGGGGGTGGAAAAATTGAGCAAAAACATCAATTCTTTGAAATGCTCCCTGAACTTTTCTAGGCACATATTCTAGTCTCTTTACTTCCATTGAATACATTTCTGTTTTTAACATACAACATGTTGTATCAGTCATTAATTTGTTAATCTCTTAATAGTGATAGTTCCTTGAGTCTTATTTTTTAATTTTTGTATTTCATGATCAATATAGAAAAATGCTGCAAGAACAGTTCAATAAGATTGAAAATAAGATCTGGAAGCATAATACAAATGCCATCATCACCACCAGAGATACAGCTTGGGAATATGAAGACTTATTTCCCTAGTCCTAAGATGTGACTTTTACATATATTGTAATAACTATTTTTTTCTCTTGTTTACTAAATATGTATAGTAAAATTTTTATGCCCATTTAAAACACTGCGTAGTTTCCTTTTTTAAGAAACTAGTGTTATTGGTAATGATGCTATCATCTGTGATATGAATGTATGAATTTTTTTTTTGAGGTGACTCTTTTTTTTTAAATAGCTTTTTGTGGTGCTCTTTTTGTATTTTATTAGAGACAGAATCTCACTGAATTGCTAAGTGCCTTGCCATTGCTGAGGCTGGCTTTGAACTCACAATCCTCCTGCCTCAGCCTCCCAAGTGCAGGGATTACAGGCGTGCGCCACTGTGCCCGGCTTGCTACCTTTCATTCCTGTGGTTTTTTTGTTTTGTTTTGTTTTGTTTTTCCCTTAAAAACTACTCAAGGGCTGGGGTTGTGGCTCAGTAGCCTAGCACGTGCACCGCCCAGATTGGATCCTCAGTACCACATAAGAATAAAGGCATTGTGTACAACTAAAACCAATAAATATATATTTTAAAAAAAAAAAACTATTTAAGATAAAAGACCTGATGGTACATAGGTACCGGCTAAGTCCTGATATGTTTTCTTACCTTCTCTTAATTATTTACTTTGGAAGCTGCTTGAGCTAGAGGTATTTGTAGAAAAGAGTACTGGGCACAGTACCCATCTTCTCTGTGGTAGCAGCAATTAAACTGATTATCCTGGATCTTCACATTTCATTCATGTTTTGGTAAAGTGTCCCACCCCCTTACATACACACACAAAAAATGGGTAGCCATGATCTGGCCTAAAGCCTTGGGCACAAAATAAGGTGCCACTGTTTCCCCCAAAATAACTTGTATTATAAAAGCATATAGCCAGGCACGGTGGCACACGCCTATAATCCCAGCACTTGGGAGGCTGAGGCAGGAGGATCGAGAGTTCAAAGCCAGCCTCAGCAATGGTGATGCTCTTAGCAACTCAGTGAGACCCTGTCTCTAATAAAATACAAAAAAGGCTGGAGATATGGCCCAGGGGTCAAGTGCCCCTGAGTTCAATCCCAGGTACTATAAATAAATAGATAGATAGGTAGATAGATAGATAAATAAATAAGAGCTTATGCTCCCTTAAATAGAAGAGAGAATCAGATTCCTTCTGTTGCACCGAGGAGCCTTTGCTGGAAATGTACTAGGAAGATTTAAACTACCATAATTAGTTTAGTCAGGTTGATCCTCAATTCTCATTTTCATTTTGTAGTAGGAACTTAATCAGTACTGCATTTTGATTGAGAGGTTTACTTTCTATTAGAATGTAGAATGTAAGGGATGTCTGTGTGAGTCTGTATTCTGGGTTAGTTTAGTGGTATACCTAATGAAGTATGGGAAATGTGCATGTTTCTCATTTTTCTTTTTTTTCAAATATTTATTTTTTAGTTGTAGTTGGACACAATATACCTTTTTTAAATTTATTTATTTTTACGTGGTGCTGAGGATCGAACCCAGGGCTGCACACGTGCTAAGCAAGTGCTGTACCACTGAGCCACAACCCCCGCCCTCATTTCATTGTTAATCCTGCTAATGGAAAAAGTCATTATTGAACCAAATTGTAAGAAGATATAGCGTCCTCATTCCCAGAGAATTAAGCCTAAATACCATCACTTTGATTCATTAATTCAAAATGCTGATTTTTGTGATTGTCCATATCTTTTTTTTTTTTTGTACCGGGAATTAAACTCAGGGCCACTCGACCACTGGGCCACATCCCCAGCCCTTTTTTGTATTTTATTAGAGACAGGGTCTCACTGAGTTGCTAAGTGCCTAGCCACAGATGAGGCTGGCTTTGAACTCGCGATCCTCCTGCCTCAGCCTCCCAAGTGCTGGGATTACAGGCATGCTCCACTGCTCCCGGCTTGTCCATATCTTTTATTTCATTTTAATGCCTGAAAATCACTCCAGAGATACATTCAGACTGCTCAATAAATGTACATTTCTGATGAATTCTGAGACAGAGCTCCGTGGAAATGAATGAAGATATGGGGGAAACACTAGAATTAAAGATTTTTATGATAACAAAATCTGGTGCTTTTAGGAAAATTGATTAATAGAAGTAGTGTTTATAAATATGAACAAAGATGAAGTTGTTTCCTGCCTGACCTGACTTTGTGCGTCAGAATCACAAGTACATTGTTCTAAATTGTACCTCTTTCACAATTAGATAGGGATTTATGGGGTAGAGGGACATCCTAGGAGAAAGACTATAGATTAAAGTCACATTTGCAGTTACTTTTTCACTTTTGGAATAAAATAGTGGTGAAAAAGAATAAGTACTTGCCCTCTACTGCTGATACCTGGGACAGACAGACATGTTTGTTCCTTAAATTATATAGAAAGTAGAGCTTTTTGTTGGTGGAAATTCACCTCACATAATTTGCATATTGTTATTGTATTATTCCATTATTTTAATATTTTATGAAGAAATTAAACTTCCTTTAGTAATATGTTTTGGCTTACTCTCAATTATAGAGTATAATGAGAATGAGCATAGGGTTTGGGATTCAGTCTGGAATATAGAATTCAAGTCTGGCACCTACTGGCTTTGTAATTTAAGAAAAGTCTCACCAGGTGAAGTGGAGCACACCTGTAATCCAAGTGACTCGGGAGGTTGAGGCAGAAGGATTGTGAGTTTTACATCGGGCTCAGCAACTATGTGAGGCCCTAAGCAACTTAGAAACTCTTGTCTCAAAAAATGGAAAAGAGCCAGGCGCGGTGGCGCACGCCTGTAATCCCAGCACTTTGGGAGGCTGAGGCAGGAGGATCGCAAGTTCAAAGCTAGCCTCAGCAATGGCGAGGCACTTAGCAACTCAGTGAGACCCTGTCTCTAATAAAATACAAAAAAGGGCTGGGGATGTGACCCAGTGGTCGAGTGCCGCTGAGTTCAATCCCCGGTACCAAAAAAAAAAAAAAAAAAAAATGAAAAAGGGCTAGGGTTGTAGTTGAGTGGTCGAGCACCCCTGAGTTCAATTCCCAATATTTCCCCAACAAGAAGAAAGTAAAAAAAGAATAGTCCATAATGGTCTGCTTATTTTATATGAAAATGCTTAATCATCTGTAAGTTCGATTTTCTTTAAGATAGTTATTTGATTAGCATTTTTTTACTTCTGTCCTCAGATATTTTGGTTCTTGACTAAATGCCACAAACTGAAGCTTTGTACATTTCTTGAAAATTATTCCTAAATATTTTTAGAAACACATTTAAGATTCTTGCCCTTATTTATATTTCTAAGTTCTAACATTTTGCAGGTGACTTATGTTTCATTTAATTATTTGGGGAAAATGCACACCTCTAGAAACATTGCAATAGGGTTTTGTGTAATTGGCTTAAGAGATGATAAAATTGTAGGCGAATTTTCCATCTGTACCTGTTTTATTGCGTTCAATGTTGCAGTGTAATAGAATGACATAATATCTACCTAGATTGACAGGAGGAACTTTGCAATGAATGTCACGTAAAAAAAAAGTCCCAAGAGTACATATTTTCAGTAAACTTTTTATTTGTCTTCCTTTGTTTATATTGTTATCTACAAAATGTAGTATTGTTATCTACAACATGTAGTATTGTTTCAGAACTCTTTTTTACATTTAATAATGGAAAGCTCTTCCTTTTTCATTAATTTAATTAATTTCATTAATTTAAGCAAGTTAATTTCAATCTCTACTACTGAACTTTTGCTTGTTATTCTATAACTGATTTTATGCTATAAACACACAACTAGAGGATGTGAACAAAACATTCTGATTCACAAATCATTCATAGTCTTTACTATGTTTGTCTTAGTGTATGATTCAATTAAATGATTTATTTTAATTTATTTTTCCTTTTTTTACTCTTTTTCCATTCTGTGATTTTTTTTTTTTTTTCACCAGTCAGGTTCATTCTTTTGTTAGAAGGTGTGAAATGAAGACATCTGTGCACAATCAAAACAGACATTTAATTTATCATCCTACATTGTTTTAAGCGTGCATTGTTTTACATATCTAAATGACTGATGTGCAAGACAGAGTAGGACATTTACTGATTTAACATTTTGTTCATAGCAGAACACAATTTATGAACAAGTGTTGTTGTTTTTTGTTGTTGTTGTTGTACCGGGGATTGAACTCAGGGGCACTCAACCACTGGGCCACGTCCCCAGCCCTTTTTGTATTTTATTAGAAACAGGGTCTCACTGAGTTGCTGAGTGCCTCGCCATTGCTGAGGCTGGCTTTGAACTCGTGATCCTCCTGCCTCAGCCTCCCAAAGTGCTGGGATTACAGGCGTGTGCCACCGCGCCCGGCCAAGTGTTTTAATATAGTTTTTCAAAGGAACTTTGTACCTTGGATTCATAACTTGAGTAATCTCAAAAATTTTTGTCATCAAGTATTGAAAATGATTAGCAAACTATAGAAATATTTTAGAAATAAGCTTATTCAGATTTTAGGCCTTACAAAATTATATTCATTGAAGACTTATCTTAAAGCATTACATTTTTTTTTCTTTAGAGTGAAAACAGGCGTGTGACGGCCTTGTTTTTGGTATTCTTGAGTTTTCTTCTAACATTTTTCATTTTGTAAAATACTTTTTTTTTCTAGGTCCAGGTCAAAGGTAAGGTAATTTCTTTTTTTTTTTGGTACCGGGGATTGAACTCAGCGGCACTCGACCACTGGGTCACATCCCCAGCCCTTTTTTGTATTTTATTAGAGACAGGGTCTCACTGAGTTGCTAAGTGCTTCGCCATTGCTGAGGCTAGCTTTGAACTTGCGATCCTCCTGCCTCAGCCTCCCAAAGTGCTGGGATTACAGGCGTGCACCACCGCGCCCGGCTGGTAATTTCTTTTTTTAATGGGTGAAGGTGATTCATTTTGGAGTTTCTTGTAACATTGCTGAATTCAGGTTTTCTTTTAATTTTCACAGAATGTGAAGAATTCTCTAGTAGGAATTTCTCTTGAAAGACTCAAGAATTAAAGAAAGAAATGTTTCATGTAAATGTTAATATGTTTAATGTTCTTTAGGCTTGTACACTAAAATTTCTATGAAGATTAGAGTTATTTTATAACTGCACATCTCATTCTTATATCTATGTTTTAGCATTTATTTCCTTAAACATAAGATAATGCTAATACTAATGTACTTTTTTACATTTTTTAATCTTTTAAAGCAGTTTTATTGAGATATAATTCACATAACATACAGTTTACCTATTTGGAGAATTTATTGCCTTTTTTTTTTTTTTTTTGTATTTTTAGAGTTTTGCAGCCATTACCTTAATTAATTTTAGATTTTTATCATATAAGAAAGCAACTCTAGGGCTGGGGTTGTGGCTCAGCGGCAGAGCACTCGCCTCACACGTGCGCGGCCTGGGTTCGATCCTCAGCACCACGTAAACATAAATGCATTGCATTGTGTACAACTAAAGTAAATAAATAAATATTAAAAAAAAAAAAGAAAAGAAACCAACTCTATAGTGGGTAGTAGTTATATGTTTCCCCATAGCTGCCCCAGGCAATTATTTTTGTACTTTCTGTCTCCCTTTGCCTATTCTATTGTAATTATATATCCTTTGACATGATTTCTTATTTTCTCCTGTTCCCTAACTCTGAAGTTTCTGATGATTATCATTTTTTCTCTGAGATCAACTTTTTTAGATTCCACATATGAATGAAGGCATGCATTTGTCTTTATTTGTTTGGCTTACTTCAGTTAACATAATAATCTCCAGGTTTATTCATGATGAAATTTCATCCTTTTTATGGATGTATAATATTTTATTGTATTTTTTTAAAAATATTTTTCTGGTTGTAGATGGACAAAATATCTTCATTTATATATTTTTATGTGGTGCTGAGGACCGAACCCAGTGCCTGCATGCACTCCACCACTGAGCCCCAGCCTCAGCTCCCTTTATTGTATACTTTTAATCCATTGGTTAGTTTTTTTTTTTAAATATTTATTTATTGGTTTTAGTTGTACACAATGCCTTTATTTTTACGTGGTGCTGAGGATCGAACCCGGGTCGTGCACGTGCTAGACGAGCGCTAAACCGCTGAGCCACATCCCTAGCCCCCCATTGGTTAGTTTTGATAAACACTTAGATTGTTTCTGTTTCTTGCCTATTGAAATACTGCTACAATAAGCCTGGAAGTATAGGTGTCTCTTCAACATATTATTTTCATTTCTTTTGTATATATATTCAGTAGTGGGATTGCTAGATAATATGGTAGTCCAATTTTTAATATTTTACGGAACTTTAAAGTATTTTCCATAATGGCACTACTAGTTTACATTTCTCCTGATAGTGTATAAAGGCTCCTTTTCTCCATATCCTTGCCAACATTCCCTTTTGTATTTTTTATAATCTGATGATTGTATTTAATTCCGGTCATCTCTTAAAGGCTCCCACTTCTAAACACTGTAGTTGAATTAAGTTTCCATCTTTATAATATCTTACAGCGGGAAATAAATTTCAATTTGTGAACCCTTTGGGGAAACTCTCAAACTGTAACCAATCCATGGCATTTACCTTTGCTTTTGACACCATATTCAAAAAATCATTACTCATACCAAAGTCATGGAGTTTTTCTGATGTCTTCTTCTAAGAGTTTTATAATTTGTGTCTGTAACCCACTTTGAGTCAATTTTTGTATGTAGTGAGAGTTTTACATGGTGATTTCCTGTTTACTCGGTATCATTTATTGAAGGCATAGTTCTTACCCTCTTTTCTTGCACTTTTTTTAAAAAATCAGTTGCCTGTAAATGCATGGATTCATTTTTGGACTCTGTTCCATTAAAAATCAGAACAGCCGGGCGCGGTGGCGCATGCCTGTAATCCCAGCACTTGGGAGGCTGAGGCAGGAGGATTGCGAGTTCAAAGCTAGCCTCAGCATTGGCGAGGCACTTAGTAACTCAGTGAGACCCTGTCTCTAATAAAATACAAAAAAGGGCTGAGGATGTGGCCCAGTGGTCGAGTGCCCCTGAGTTCAATCCCAGTACCAAAAAAAAAAAAAAAATCACAACTAATGAAAAAGAGACTAGAAAAACAGCTAAAAAGATTAACAAAAGAAGGAGTTGGATTTTTTTGGAAAGATAAATTTAAAAAAAAATTTATTTATTTATTTGTTTTAGTTGTACACAATGCCTTTGTTTTTACGTGGTGCTGAGGATTGAACCAGGGCTGCGCACGTGCTAGGCAAATGCTCTACCACTAAGCCACAACCCCAGCCCCTCGAAAGATAAATTTGTCAAGACTTTTGGCTGGACTAAAAAAGACAGCTTCAATAAAATCACAGGTACAAAAGGAGACAAGTGCTACCACAGAAATACAAAGGATAATGTACTCTCAGTATTTGTATTCTCATTCTATTTCTTTGTTTAACTATTTGTTATGGTTTTAGAACATGAAATAGCTTCACTTTTACAATAGAACACATACCTCAACTTTTTTTTTTTTAGGGATAATGGGGATTGAAGTCAGGGGGCACTTGACCACTGAGCCACATCCCCAGCCTTATTTTGTATTTAAAAAAAATTTTTTTTTTTAGTTGTAGATGAACACTATTATTTATTTGTTTGTTTGTTTGTTTGTTTGTTTATTATGTGGTGCTAAGAATTGAACCTATTGCCTTGCATGTGCTAGGTGAGCACTCTACCACTGAGCCACACTGTATTTTGTTTGGAGACAGGGTCTCACTGAGTTGCTTAGTGCCTGACTTTTACTTAAGCTGGCTTTGAATTTGCGATCCTCCTGCCTCAGTCTCCCCAGCCGCTGGGATTATAGGCCACCATGCCAAGTTTGTACCGTAACTTTTTTCAACACAGGATGCCCATTAGAAATTTCTGTTACTGACTATGGTAGTCATATTATAATTGGTAGTAAACTATTCTTTCAAGTTTTTTATTGACAAGTTTTTTTATGATATTGGAAATGGCATGGAGAAGGAGTTAGTTGTTTGACTTTCCTGAAACTGACACCTAATCTTTTGTTAAATATCTGCTTTTATGTATGAATTCATAATGTTTTTTAAAATAACTATTTGAAAATATTTTTTAACTTCTATTCTTTTGGACCTTTCTCTGTTGGTAATCCTTTAGAGTCTGAATATATTTATAGAGCTCTCATTTGTTGTTTCCTTTATTATCTTGCACATCTTGGCAGTCACATATAATAATGGTAACATCTGAAGTCCTATTTATGAGGTTATGTTTCTTTTCAAGCTTGAGAGTTTGAACATTTTTTTTTGTTCTTTTGATATTTAACATTTCTGATGGGATTGTCTGTTCATATCTTTGCTAATGTTTATGTTGCAATAATCACAGTTTCTTTTTTTTTTTTTTTTTTTTGGTACTGGTGATTGAACTCGGGCCCTTGACCACTGGGCCACATCCCCAGACCTTTTTTGTATTTTATTAGAGACAGGGTCTCACTGAGTTGCTAAGTGCCTCGCCATTGCTGAGGCTGGCTTTGAACTCGCGATCCTCCTGCCTCAGCCTCCCAAGTGCTGGGATTACAGGCGTGTGCCACCCGCGCCCGGCCACAGTTTCTTATTTTTTAAAGTTAGTCTTTGTGTATATTTTTGTTATCTTTCTTGAAAAATTACTTCATTCACTTATGAATTTAAAATTTACCTGTATTTTATTTCAAGCCCACTCAAGGTGAATAGTTGGAACTAGGATTCCTCAGGCTTTATACTCTTTAGTAAAGTACCTCATGAGATGAATTCAGAATTAAAATTGAAAGGACAAAAAAGTCATTCATCATGAGCAGCAATAGCACATACAACTAAGCAGGAGTAAACTGTATAAGAACTTTATATGACATAATTGTTGGATAAAATGCAATAATTTTATTTAAAATTATTTTTAAAAACTTGAAGGAATAGTCAACTGGATAACAGTAAACTATGTTCAAAAAAAATGACCAGGAGGATTTTTTATTTTTTTATTTTGGCAAGGGTTACTGAGAATTGAACCCAGGAGCACTTAACCACTGAGCCACGTCCCCAGCCTGACCAGGTAGATTTTCAAAAGAAGACAATGAGATATGTTCTCTACAAATGAAAACCATATTTTCTTGCTAAATAATATATGTGTTGATATTTAAAATCTCAGTGATTAATAGTTAATAGTATATTCATCCAGTTTAGACACAGCTGTGAAGAGAAAATTGAATTGGAAAATATCATTGAGAAGATTGCCTAGAATGTAACAGAGCTGGAGATGTCAACATGGTAGAATAAGAGACGTTAAAGGATAGTAAGAAGTGGTGTAATGTGTTTAATTTCTGAAATTCTAGAAAATAAATCTTGGTTTTAGGTAAAATAATGTCCTTTTTTTATTCGTTGAATTATTTAGACGAATATTGGCACTGTTATTTAATTATAACACTGTTCAGAAACAAATTTTTAGTGATACAATCTGATCTTTTATACTGAACATTCTGTAGTTTCTATTTATTCTTAAAGTTATGTATCAGTCCTTGTAACTATTAAATATTTAAATGTTAAAGGAAAGTCACCTGCCTGTCTTAGCAAAAAGACTTAAGCATACCTTAACCTAATTTGGCAAGATACAGAATAGATTTTCTTGAACAAGCTGAGTGAATTGTATCAGTACTAATATCCTGGTTGTGATCTTGTCCTACATAGATTTGCAAGGTGTCATCCTTAGGGATGAACTTGGTGAAGAGCCTAATAGATTTATGTTTGTTGGTTTTCTTTCTTTTGCATCACTGGAAATTGTCTGTGTTATTTCTTATAACTACAAGTGAATCTGCAGTTACCTCAAATAATATGTTGTTATTTTTAAATGCTGTGTATGATTATGAATAATATCCCTCTCCCAGAAATCCAAAGGAGTACAATATTAATAAACATGTTAGGAAGTATATTACTATACTTAATAATACTAATGGTTAGGAAAGTAAAGAAGTTAATATTGCCTTAATATTTTATGTATGTCAAAAATATAAACGAGTGTATATTTTTACATGTGCTAAACACATATGTTTTTAATGCTTAATGATGAGACTGACAGCATTCTTTTTTTTTGGTACTGGGGATTGAACTCAGGGACACCCGACCACTAAGCCATGTCCCCAGCCCTTTTTTTGTATTTTATTAGTCACCAAGTGCCTTGTCATTCCTGAGACTGGCTTTGAACTCACAATTATTCTGCCTCAGCCTTCCAAGTGCTGGAATTACAGGTGTGCGCCACCGCGCTCAGCTAGCATTAAATATTTATTTATTTGCTTTAGTTGTACACAATGTGTTTATTTGTACGTGGTGCTGAGGATTGAACCCGGGCCGCGCACGTGCCAGGCAAACGCTCTACCGCTGAGCCACAATCTCAGCCCCATCAGCTAGCATTGTTATTAAACATCTAGATAAAGAAAATGTCCATGGTGACCATTGTATTGTACTATTGTTAAGAAAAATAGAGATGTTAGATATAAACTAAAAGTAACTAAAATTGTTATTTGCAAATTTTACTCTTATAGCCTTGTAACCCAAGGTCAAGAAATTTAATGAACTGAATCCCCTAATAGAATAGTGAATGAAAAATCAGTAAAATATATATATGTACAAACAACTAGAAATTAAAATGCAAGAAAGAATTCTTTAATAAAATAGATGAAATAGCTAATATGAAACTTAACCCAGTCTGAAAGGGCTTATTATAAAGAAAGTTTCTAAACTATACTAAAATTTGAACAAATAGAAAAATCTCAAATGTTTTTTTTTTTTTTTTTTTTTTTTTGGTACCGGGGATTGAACTCAGTGGCACTAGACCACTGGGCCACATCCCCAGCCCTTTTTTGTATTTTATTAGAGACAGGGTCTCACTGAGTTGCTAAGGGCCTCGCCATTGCTGAGGCTGGCTTTGAACTCGCGATCCTCCTGCCTCAGCCTCCCAAAGTGCTGGGATTACAGGCGTGCGCCACCGCGCCCGGCTTCAAATGTTTTTTAATAAGATGCCATTGTGAATACATTAATTCTTCCAAAGGTTACATGCCAATTTTTTAAAAAATATTTATTTATTTTCTTTAGTTGTACACAACGCATGTATTTTTACGTGATGCTGAGGATTGAACCCGGGTCGTGCACGTGCTAGGCGAGCGCCCCACCGCTGAGCCACATCCCAGCCCCGTCATGCCAATTTTTTATTGTGTTAAATAAACATAAAATTTGCCTTTCATGTGGTGCTTAGGATCGAACCCAGTGCCTCACACGTCCCAGTCAAGCACTCTGCCCTGAGCTATAGCCCCAGCCCCTTTTTAAGTATTTC
This sequence comes from Tamias sibiricus, assembly GCA_025594165.1. NCBI lineage: Eukaryota > Metazoa > Chordata > Mammalia > Rodentia > Sciuridae > Tamias > Tamias sibiricus. Next base: position 118,777,377 of record CM046658.1, on the reverse strand, counting down.
TAATTATGTAGTTTAATGGCAGTAAGTATACTGGCATTTTGTATCACACCACCACCATCCATCACCTAGAATCTTTCATCTTCCCCAACTGAAATTCTATATCCCTTTACCAATGACTTTCCTTTCTCTGCTCCCAGGTGCTCTCGGCAACCAACATTCCGTTTTCTGACTCTTTTGAATTTTACTGCTATAGTTACCTTGTGGAAGCAGACAATATTTGTCCTTTTGTGACTGACATGACAGTTTCACTTAGCCTATCTCCAAGGGTTATCCATGTTGTGGCATGTATCAGAATTTCCTTCCTTTATGGCTGAATAATACTACATTGTGTTTATATACCACTTTTAGGTTTTTTTCTTTTCACATTTTGGGGTACATTATAGTTATACATAATGATGGGATTTGTTGTTACATATTTATACATGTATACAGTATAACAATATAATTTGGCCAGTGTCACTCCCTAGCACTTCCCTCCTCTTTCCCCACATCTACATTATATTTATGAGTTTTTTCCATAGATAGATACTTGGGTTGCAAACCCAGTCACCTACCTTAATTTTGCAAACCCTTTCCTAGCAGTTTTTTAGTTTTTACAGTACTAGAGACTGAACCCAGTGGCACTTTACCACTGAGCCACTTCCCCAGCACCTTTTTATTTTTTATTTTGAGGCAGAGTTCTGTGAAATTATGGAGGGAGGCTGTCCTTGAACTTGAGATTCTCATGCTTCTGTCTCCTCACTAGCTGGGCTTACAAATGTGTGCCATTGTGCCTGAGGCAGTTACTGCCTTCTAACAAATATTGTTCTTTAAATTTTTCTGTTTCTTTGTTGTCTTTCCCCGAGTTTTACAAGCTCTATGATAGCAGAGAGTTTTGTGTTTATTGTTCCTTGACAAAATCTATAACGCATCCCATAAATATTTGTTGAATGAATGATCAGGTCACATGTCTATTCTGCATAAAATCTTCCAATAGTTTCACCTCTTTGGGACTAAAAAATAGACGGTCCCCCTACTCCTTATTCCATACCTTCCCTTCCTTTTTCAACTTGAACAATCGTGGATTCCTTGCAGTTCTTTGAACAAATCAGATAAGGTCCTGCCTCAGGGCCTCTTTTTGGTATTATTCTTTTTCCAGATAACTACATAGATTGCCCTTTTACCTTCTTTGTATATGTACACAAATGTAATCTGAGTTCTCAAAACAGGTGCATGCCTGTAATACCAGCTGCTAGGGAGGCTGAGACAGGAGGATCTCGAGTTCGAAGCCATCCTCGGCAATGGCGACTCAGTGAGAACCTGTCTCTAAATAAAATACAAAATAGGGCTGGGGATGTGGTCAGTGGTCAAGTGCCCTTTTCTCCTTCTGTGCTCTAATTTTCTACATAGCATATTTTATCATTTGATACACTGAACATGTTACATATTTACTCCTCTCATGGATTAGAATGCAATCTTCATGGATGTCAGGACTTTTGGTTTGTTTGTTTTTCCATGTGTTATTCTCAGCATTTAAGCGATAGGCAACTAGTGAATAAAAATGAATTCCTGTTGAAGCAAGAATTCAAGATTACAAAGTAAAATCAAATAGTGTCTTGGTTATGGCAAATTTAAAATTCGAAAAGATGACAGAAAACATTTGATTAGTAAAAATGACAGCAGAGTCTTTGAAATATTTACAAATAAATTTGACAGCAGATGTTTATGATTTGTATAGATAAAATTGTGAATATGCATTGATACTTATCTGAAAGTCTGATTAGATTATGTACTTTGTTAACTTGTTGCTTAAGTTAATGTTGTCTCTTTTAAGAACTATGTTAGCATGTAAAATTAAAAGTCATTTTGAATCTTTTAAAAACTTCAATCAGAGGGTTAGGGATATAGTTCAGTTGGTAGGCAGAGCAGTTCCCTACCATTCCCAAATGGGGAACACTTAAGTCAGGAATCAGGTACATCTAGAAGTGTACATATGTAAAAATATACCGGGAGGCACAGATATATTAGTGATGATATTTCTACAATACTGTGAATACAATAAAAACTTCTAAATTGTACCCTTTAAAAGGGTGAATTTTATGATGTGAGTTATACCTCAGTAATGTTTTTGTAATTCAAGTAGGGGATATCTATAAAAATACAAAAATAATAAAAGTTGTCTTTTCAAGTATTAAAACATGTTATTATAAAGCTACAGAGTCAGTATATTATAATAGTGACTCAGCAAGAATGAAACACAACGAAAGTGCTCAGAGAAAGATACAAATACAAGAAAAGTATATAATAAGTACATGAAACAAGTAATGGAAATAGCCTTAGAATATTTGGCAAACCTTTGGGGATAAAAGCTGCTTCTGAACTACCAAGTATTATATTTGAAAAAGTCAAGGTAGATATATAAAATAAAAAAGCAAGAAAACCATAAAAGTAATAATTAAAAATGTAGTAGAGATAGTCACCTTTAAAAGAACATGATCTTTCCAAGTATAAGGATAAAAATAGAGAGCTAAATGGACTACTTTATTTAATGTTTAGAACATTGGTTATGAAATCAGACTTGGTTTGAAAAATTCATTGCTTAAAATAGTGAACATGTTAGCTAATATCTAAATTTCTTTTTATTAAAATGAGAATAATCATTGTAATTGCATCATGGTGGGTGTGAAGATTAAATGACATACACTGTGTGAGGTAATTATTAACCGTTCTTCCTAAGTATTTGAATACATAAAGGATGATAACTTCTTCAAGAAAAATACTAAGACAAATAAATAAATATTTAAAAAAAAAAAAAAAAAAAGGTAAAAGGGCTGGGGAGACTCAGTGGTTAAGTTCAATCCCCAGTACCCCCCTCCAAATTATCTAAAGGAATTGGACAAGTATGCAAAGATATATACAGTTGGATATCATATTATTTATTGTAACAAAAAAGAAAAAAGTATTGAAGTTCCACCCAGTAGGAGGTTGATTTTATGAATTATTGGATTATTATGAGAGCATTGAATTTATAATCTCTTGGTTTATTTGCACATAACAGTCTCTTCACTGTATTGTTTATAGCAAGTGGGCTATCAACCAGCAAGTAGCTTTGGTCCCCCACCTCTTTTTTTTTTCTTTTCAAACTATATTGAAGTCACTATAGATTCACAAGAAATTGCAAAAGTAGCAGAGAGGTTTCATGCACACTTCACTCAGCTTTACTTAATGGTAAAATCTTATGTAACTATAGAACAGTATCAAAATTAGAAAATTTATACTGTTAGAATCCATTGACCTTATTCACATTTTTGCCAGGTTTACATCTAGCTCCGTGTGTGTGATAAAATTTCATCACATATGGATTTATGTGACTACCACAAGTAGGATACAGAACTGTTCTACCACAAAACTTGGCCCCATTTTTTAAAATATGAGAATGTATATGTATATCTTTTGGGGTGTGTAATGCAGCGTCTCAACAGAAATGTATAGTGTGTATCCCACCACACCTGGCTATACAACAGTATTCAATTTAAGAAATAGAACATTACTTGCCGGGCGCGGTGGCGCACGCCTGTAATCCCAGCACTTTGGGAGGCTGAGGCAGGAGGATCGCGAGTTCAAAGCCAGCCTCAGCAATGGCAAGGCACTTAGCAACTCAGTGAGACCCTGTCTCTAAATAAAATACAAAAAAGGGCTGGGGATGTGGCCCAGAGGTCGAGTGCCCCTGAGTTCAATCCCCGGTACCACAAAAAAAAAAAAAAAAAAAAAAGAAATAGAACATTACCATCACCCACTATGGCTTCTCTGGTTTTTGTCTCATTACTATTCATATCAAAGGCAATCATTTTCTTGTCCTTTTCTCTTTATTTGCTCCCCCAATCCTCCCCTTCTGAAGGTGTTCTATCACAAGGACCTCCAGTGACTGAGCTACATCCCTAACACTTTTTCTTTTCTTTTTTTTTTTTTTACATCTCCAGCAGTTTTTCTTTTTTATTGAATCAGGGTCTTGCTAAATTACCCAGGCAAGGGATTCTCCCCTTTCTACTTGCCAAGTAGCTGGGTTTATAGACATACCATCACACCTGGCTTGACTTCTTTTTTTTAATATTTATTTCTTTGCTTTAGTTCTACACTATACATTTATTTGTACGTGGTGCTGAGGATCGAACCTGGGCCGCGCACGTGCTAGGCGAGCGCTCTACTGCTGAGCCACAAACCCAGCCCCACCTGGCTTGTCTTTTACTATTATAAATTATTAGGTGTATTTGTGAACTTCATATTAATGGAGTTATGTCATATACACTATAGTGTTCTGGCTTCTTTTAGTTCAATATTGCTTGTGAGCTTTATTCATGTTAATGCATATAGTTTGTTTAAACGGTTAAGGATAACTTAAAATTGAAAGTGCCATAATTTTGGAGTATAAAAATACTTTTAAATATTTAAAACAATGAAGTCTTTTAATATTTAAAAAGTAAACGTGAAAGAAAGGGATTCTTTATTTGATAGAAAAGAAAGCTAGTGGAAGAGATTTTTAAAAAATCATTTATTTATTGCTTTAGTTGTACACAAAGTGTTTATTTTTACGTGGTACTGAGAATCGAACCCAGGTGGCGAAGGTTTGAGGCAAGTGCTCTGCCGCTGAGCCACAACCCCAGCCCCTGGAAGAGATTTTTAAGAATTCCAAATTAATGCATGTAGGGAAATCCAGGCACAGTGGTGCACACACCTGTAGTCCCAGCTACTTGGGAGGCTCAGACTAGAGGGGATTACTTAAGTCCAGGAGATTGAGACCAGCCTGGGTACATAGGAAGATTCTGACTCTAAAAACTGTGTGTGTGGTGGCGGGGAGAAAGGATATGAATGTGAGGTTGCCCCCTAAAAACTCTAGTTTCCTCTTGGCCAAATGTTAAGGTCCGGTCCAATAGAATAGATACTTTTCTTTATTCTGTGTCAGTCAAATATTGAGTATATTGTGCTTCAATATAGGTGCCACATGGAAAGAGGAATATTTACAAATTAAAATATACTAATAAAAAATGGTTTAGAAAGAAATATAACCGAGGCAAAAGATTTAGTATTTTGACTGAATTCAAATATTTGAAAAACTATTGGGAAGAAGAATTATTAGATTTATTCTGTTATTTGAGAAAGTGAGTCTTGAAAGTTTCAGAAAAATAGCAAAGTGTATTTCACTTTATGTTTATTTATTTTTATATTGTGCTGAAGATCAGACTCAGTGCTTCACACTTGCTAGGCAAGTGTGGTTACCACTGAGCTACAAACCTAATCCTCAGGATGTAATCCAATATCATGGTTCAAAGTAATAAAAATATAATTTTCTACATTGTTATGTAATTGATTTTTGATATGGTTTGATGAGTTTCCTTTATTTTCAATATTTACAAATTTGGGATCTTTCTCCTTGTAAGTTTTGGACTGGGGATATAGATTATTGGTAGAAGGCTTACCTAGCATATGGCCCTGGGTTTGATTCCCAGCACAGATAAAAACAAAATATATAGCCAGGCACAGTGACACATACCTGTAATCCCAATAGCTAGGGCCCTAAGCAACTTAGCAAGCCACTGTCTCAAAATAAAAAATAAAAATGGGGATGTGACTCACTGTTTAATCACCTGTCTTCAATCTCTGGTACCAGATTTGCTTCAGGAAACTTGTTATCTTTATGTCTTCCTAGCCACAAATACCACATATCTTTACATTTCTTCAGGTTTTTCATGATTATTTTATATTTAGAAAGAACTATTTATTGGTTGTCCCAAAGGAAAACAGACTATTATGTGAAGTAGTGAATTCATTTATAAAGTATATAGTGAGTACTCATAAATTAGATTTCAGTATACAATAACTTACATAGAATAAATGGCTTCTAATGCAAGATTTTATCTAAAAACATTCTACTGAAAATAAGAATTTTGAGATTATTTTTCCTAGTTCTCTCACATTAAGAGAGCTTGTATCTGCTCTTCAGGACTATAATTGAGAATGAGTTAAAGGAATAGAAATAGGTCAGAATTGCCCCATTTTGGTGTGGAGTTATTGAAATCAACGAAGGCGGTAATCATTGAACTATTATTTTGAAAGAGGACCTTAGCTATGGGCTAGGATAGTTGTTCAGTGTTAGAATGCTTGCTGGGCACATGTGAGGCACTAGGTTCCATCCTTAGCATTACATAAAAATAAATAAATAAATTTTCTTTTCACAAAACAGTACATTCATATGCTTAACATTTAGTCCATCAAAAGTAAGTGAAAGTAGAAACTACTAGTGTTCTGTTTAAAACAATGTCGAAGAATATCATAGAGATATTTCTAAAGATTCTGTGATGTATAGATTTATATGATCAAAGGTCAACAAACAATATCTTTTTTTTTTAAAGATTTTAAAAAATATTTATATATTTGCTTTAGTTGTACACAATGCGATGCATTTATGTTTACGTGGTGCTGAGGATCGAACCCGGGCTGCGCACATGCTAGGCGAACGCTCTACTTCTGAGCCACAACCCCATCCCAAACATAATATCTTGATAGTCTCTGATATAGCAACAGATAAATTAATGTATTATGATATTAGTGTGGCACAGTTTTTTTTAAAGCTCTGTTATCTGTAGTAGCTGATATGTGACAATATATTGGATTATAATGTAAGTTGAAGAGGTTTAAGATTTACTCTCTGAAACCTTTTTCTTGTTCAAATTTTAGGACCCTTCAAAGTTGTACAAGAAAACAGGTGATGTTGCAGCCATTGAATGTCAGTCTGAAGAAAGTATCCATCTTCATTCACAGGGAGAAAGCAATCCTTTGTCTAAGAAGCTTTCTCCAGTACACTCAGAAATGGCAGATTACATTAATGGAACACCATCTTCTCTTGTTGGTAGCCGTGATCCTGAATTAAAGGACAGAGCATTACTTAATGGAGGAACTAGTGTAACAGAAAAGTTGGCCCAGCTCATTGCTACTTGTCCTCCTTCCAAGTCTTCCAAGACAAAACCGAAGAAGTTAGGAACTGGCACAACAACAGGATTGGTTAGCAAGGATTTGATCAGGAAAGCCAGCATAGGCTCCGTAGCTGGAATAATACATAAGGATTTAATTAAAAAACCAGCTATCAGCACAGCAGTTGGATTGGTAACCAAAGATCCTGGGAAAAAGCCAGTGTTTAATGCAGCAGTAGGATTGGTCAATAAGGACTCTATGAAAAAATTGGGAGCTGGCACTACGGCGGTATTCATTAATAAAGATTTAGGCAAAAAGCCAGGGACTATCACTACAGTAGGACTGCTGAGCAAGGATTCAGGAAAGAAGCTAGGAATTGGTATTGTTCCAGGTTTAGTGAATAAGGAGTCTGGCAAGAAGTTAGGACTTGGCACTGTGGTTGGACTGGTTAATAAAGACTTGGGAAAGAAATTAGGTTCTACTGTTGGCCTAGTCACCAAGGACTGTGCGAAGAAGATTGTAGCAAGTTCTGCAATGGGATTGGTTAATAAGGACATTGGTAAAAAACTAGTGAGTTGTCCTATGGCAGGACTGGTCGGTAAAGATGCCATAAACCTTAAAGCCGAAGCACTGCTCCCCACTCAGGAACCACTTAAGGCTTCTTGTAGTACAAACATCAGTAGTCATGAAAGTCAAGAACTTTCCGAATCACTGAAAGACAGTGCCACCAGCAAAACTTTTGAAAAGAATGTTATACGGCAGAGTAAAGAAAGCATATTGGAAAAGTTCTCAGTCCGAAAAGAAATCATTAATTTGGAAAAAGAAATGTTTAATGAAGGAACATGCATTCAGCAAGACAGTTTCTCATCCAGCGAAAGGGGATCTTTTGAAACCTCAAAGCATGAAAAGCAACCTCCCGTTTATTGCACTTCTCCAGACTTTCAATTGGGAGGTGCTTCTGATGCATCTACAGCTAAATCCCCTTTTAGTGCAGTAGGAGAAAGCAATCTACCTTCCCCATCACCTACTGTATCTATTAATCCTTTAACCAGAAGCCCCCCTGAAAATTCTTCACAGTTGGCTCCTAATCCGTTACTTTTAAGTCCTAACACAGAACTAATGGAAGAAATTTCTGAATCTGTTGGAAAAAACCAGTTTACTTCTGAAAGTACCCACTTGAATGTTGGTCATAGGTCAATGGGTCATAGCATAAGTATTGAGTCTAAAGGGGTTGATAAAGAGCTAAATGATTCAAAAACTACACATATAGATATTCCAAGAATAAGCTCTTCCTTGGGAAAAAAGCCAAGTTTGACTTCTGAATCCAGTATTCATACAATTACTCCTTCAGTTGTTAACTTTACTAGTTTATTTAGTAACAAACCTTTTCTAAAACTTGGTGCAGTATCTGCATCAGACAAACACTGCCAAGTTGCCGATAGCCTAAGCACTAGTTTGCAGTCCAAACCATTAAAAAAAAGAAAAGGAAGAAAACCTAGGTGGACTAAAGTGGTGGCAAGAAGCACATGCCGGTCTCCAAAAGGGCTAGAATTAGAACGATCAGAGCTTTTTAAAAATGTTTCATGTAGTTCACTATCAAATAGTAATTCTGAGCCGGCCAAGTTTATGAAAAACATTGGATCATCTTCATTTGTAGATCATGACTTCCTTAAACGCCGATTGCCAAAGTTGAGCAAATCCACAACTCCATCTCTTGCTCTCTTAACTGATAGTGATAAACCATCTCATAAGTCATTTGCTACTCACAAACTATCCTCCAGTATGTGTGTCTCTAGTGACCTTTTGTCTGATATTTATAAGCCCAAAAGAGGAAGGCCTAAATCTAAGGAGATGCCTCAACTAGAAGGTCCACCGAAAAGGACTTTAAAAATCCCTGCCTCTAAAGTTTTTTCTTTACAATCTAAAGAAGAACAAGAACCCCCAATTTTACAGCCAGAAATTGAAATTCCTTCCTTCAAACAAAGTCTCTCTGTATCTCCTTTTCCAAAAAAGAGAGGTAGGCCTAAGAGGCAATTGAGGTCACCAGTCAAAATGAAGCCACCTATACTATCAGTGGCTCCATTTGTTGCTACAGAAAGTCCAAGCAAGCTAGAATCTGAAAGTGAAAACCATAGAAGTAGCAGTGATTTCTTTGAGAGTGAGGATCAACTTCAGGATCCAGATGACTTAGATGACAGTCACAGGCCAAGTGTCTGTAGTATGAGTGACCTTGAGATGGAACCAGATAAAAAAATTACCAAAAGAAACAATGGACAATTAATGAAGACCATTATCCGCAAAATAAATAAAATGAAGACTTTAAAGAGAAAGAAGCTGTTGAACCAGATTCTTTCAAGTTCTGTAGAATCAAGTAATAAAGGGAAAGTGCAATCCAAACTCCATAATACAGTATCAAGTCTTGCTGCCACATTTGGCTCTAAGTTGGGCCAACAAATAAATGTCAGCAAAAAAGGAACTATTTACATAGGAAAGAGAAGGGGACGCAAACCAAAAACTGTCTTAAATGGCATCCTTTCTGGTAGCCCTACCAGCCTTGCTGTCCTTGAGCAAACAGCTCAACAGGCAGCTGGTTCAGCATTAGGACAGATCCTTCCCCCTTTACTGCCTTCATCTGCTAGTAGTTCTGAGATTCTTCCATCACCTGTTTGCTCTCAGTCTTCTGGGACTAGTGGAGGTCAAAGCCCTGTTAGTAGTGATGCAGGATTTGTTGAACCCAGTTCAGTGCCATATTTGCATTTGCACTCTAGACAGGGCAATATGATTCAGACTCTTGCAATGAAAAAGGCTTCAAAGGGGAGGAGGCGGTTATCTCCTCCTACTTTGTTGCCAAATTCTCCTTCACACTTGAGTGAACTCACATCTCTGAAAGAAGCTACTCCTTCCCCAATTAGTGAGTCTCATAGTGATGAGACCATTCCCAGTGATAGTGGAATTGGAACAGATAATAACAGCACATCCGACAGGGCAGAGAAATTTTGTGGACAAAAAAAGAGAAGGCATTCTTTTGAGCATGTTTCTCTGATTCCCCCTGAAACCTCTACAGTCCTTAGCAGTCTTAAAGAAAAACATAAACACAAATGTAAACGCAGGAGTCATGATTACCTCAGCTATGACAAGATGAAAAGGCAGAAACGAAAACGGAAAAAGAAATATCCCCAACTCCGAAATAGACAGGATCCAGACTTCATTGCAGAGCTGGAGGAACTAATAAGTCGTCTAAGTGAAATTCGGATCACCCATCGAAGTCATCATTTTATCCCCCGAGATCTTTTGCCAACTATTTTTCGGATCAATTTTAATAGTTTCTATACACATCCTTCGTTTCCCTTAGATCCTTTGCACTACATTCGAAAACCTGACTTAAAAAAGAAAAGAGGGAGGCCCCCTAAGATGAGGGAGGCAATGGCTGAAATGCCTTTTATGCACAGCCTTAGTTTTCCTCTTTCTAGTACTGGGTTCTATCCCTCTTATGGCATGCCTTATTCTCCTTCTCCCCTTACAGCTGCTCCCATAGGATTAGGTTACTATGGAAGGTATCCTCCCACTCTTTATCCACCTCCTCCATCTCCTTCTTTTACCACTCCGCTTCCACCTCCTTCCTATATGCATGCTGGTCATTTACTTCTCAATCCCACTAAATATCATAAGAAGAAGCATAAATTACTTAGACAGGAGGCCTTTCTTACAACCAGCAGGACTCCTCTCCTTTCAATGAGTACCTACCCCAGTGTACCTCCTGAGATGGCTTATGGTTGGATGGTTGAGCACAAACACAGGCACCGTCACAAACATAGAGAACACCGTTCTTCTGAACAACCCCAGGTTTCCATGGACACTGGGTCTTCCAGATCTGTCCTGGAATCTTTGAAACGCTACCGATTTGGGAAGGATACTGTTGGAGAGCGATATAAGCATAAGGAAAAGCACCGTTGTCACATGTCCTGCCCTCATCTCTCTCCTTCAAAGAGCTTAATGAACAGAGAAGAACAGTGGGTCCACCGAGAGCCTCCAGAGGCTAGTTCTTTAGCCTTGGGATTGCAGACACCTTTACAAATTGACTGTTCAGAAAGTTCTCCAAGTCTATCCCTTGGAGGATTCACTCCCAACTCTGAGCCAGCCAGCGGTGATGAACATACAAATCTTTTCACAAGTGCAATAGGCAGCTGCAGAGTTTCAAACCCTAACTCCAGTGGCCGGAAGAAATTAACTGACAGTCCTGGACTCTTTTCTGCACAGGACACTTCACTAAATCGACCTCACAGAAAGGAGCCACTGCCTTCCAGTGAAAGGGCTATACAGACCTTGACAGGTAAGAGGGTTATTTTGTTGTGTTTTATTTTTGTTTCAGTATAAATTTTTCCACAGTGGTTGCCTGATATCATGTATTTGGACTTTTAATCTTTTTAAATTATGTTTTTATAAATGTGTTTTGAAATCTTTTCAAATTTCTCATGTTTCTTAGATGAAAGAAGTGAGATAAGAAATATCTTTGCATTAATTTTGGATTTTGAATTGAGTCATCATAGTAAAAAAAATTTTTTTACACAATTTTTGGAAACCAGGAAATATTATTCACCTTTCTCCCGCAAAATGGCTGTATACAATACCACTTGTGAAGAAATAGTTGATAGATATCTGTTAGCATAGTGTAGGATTTTTTTTTTTTTTTTTTTTTTTGGCATTGGGGATTGAACTCAGGGGTACTCGACCACTGGGCCACATCCCCAGCCCTTTTTTGTATTTTATTACAGACAGGGTCTCACTGAGTTGCTAAGTGCCTCGCCATTGCTGAGGCTGGCTTTGAACTCATGATCCTCCTGCCTCAGCCTCCTAAGTGCTGGGATTACAGGCGTGCGCCACCGCGCCCGGCTAGTGTAGGATTTTTAATGGATACTAATCAAGCAATTATAAATGTTTCTATGTTATAGGAAGAATGTTATTAACCTCGTATAATTTGTCTCAAAATGAAAATCCAAGACCTGAATAGTTTCAGCCTTGTAAAATTTAACTCAGTATTTACAGAGATTTTATTTGCAGAATACCTCTTTATAAAAGCAGCTTCTATTAGATATAAAAGACATGATACAGATCTAGGTAATATAATCATATCCTCTAGAAATGTCTTGAGAATTAAAAGAGAATATAAGAAGGAACGTTACCCATTCAAAAAGACGTAACTAAGTTAGAAATTATTTATCACAGATCTCAACTCTAAAGGCTTGTAAATTAACTCTAGAAAGTGCACAAACCAGCCAGCCGCAGTGACGCACACCTGTAATCCCAGCACTTGGGAGGCTGAGGCAGGAGGATTGCAAGTTCAAAGCCAGCCTCAGCAGTGGCAAGGCACTTAGCAACTCAATGAGACCCTGTCTCTAAATAAAATACAAAAAAGGGCTGGGGATGTGGCCCAGTGGTCGAGTTTTTGCCCCTGAGTTCAATCCCCGATACAAAAAAAAAAGCAAAACAGAAACTTCACAAACCCTCTGGAAAAAAATTGTGTGTTCATGTGTTTTTTTTTTTTTTTTTTTTTTTTTTTTTTTTTTTAGAGAAAATCCATAGATTTAATCAGATTCTCTTAAAACTTTCTAAGCCTCAATATTCTCTCATATAATGGGATAAGTAGGGATATTTTAAGAAGAAAATGATATTTTAGTGCTTGTACATTGATTTGTATATAGCAAGCACACAAGTATTGCAATTATTTCTCTACAAGATAATAATCTTGTGGGGCTGGGGTTTTGGCCCAGTGGTATAGCATTTGCCTTGCATATGGGAGGAGATACTGGGTTCGATGCTTAGCACCACATCAAAATAAATAAATAAAGATATTGTGTCCATTAAAAAAAATCTTGTGAATTGGGGGAAACACAAGGAGCTTTTTATTCTGATTTTCTTTATTCATCAACTGCTTAGTGGAGAAATTGAGGGCCCTTTCGTTATTAACAATGTAAAGAGAGAAAAAAAATTCTATGCTTTAATTAGGTTCATTTGACAATTTTTAAAACAAATATGTAATCAGTGACAGTTATTGAGCATCTGTAATTTACCAGGTATTTTCCTTTTGAGCTCTTGTTACATAATAGGGATTAAAGCACAAAGATTTGTTTTTTTGTGGGAATTTTAGTGGAGGTGATGGATAACAAACAGAAAAGAATCACATTGTTTCATTAAAATTGTTATAAAGGATATGGAAAACAAAACAGAATTCTGTAAAAGCATAAAATGGGGGGAGTGCCTAAATCAAAGGAGGTTTCCTTTAGTGACCCTTACCTGGCACTTGAAGCATTAATACCACGTAGCTGTGTAAATAGAATTCCACTCATTCATTTACTCATTCATTTTTTCATTCATTTATTCCAAAAACAATAGCACAGTTTAACTCCCTGATACATTGTAGGGAGTAAAGACCTGATATCTTGGAACTGGAGTTTTAGTTCAGTGGCAGAGTGCTTGTCTAGCACATGTGAGGCCCTGCACCACATAAAAATAAATAAATAAAATAAAGGTATTGTGTCTATCTAGAACTAAAAACAAAAAACCTGGTTTCTGACCTCATTTATTTTTAGCTTAGTGAAGGAAGATGAATAGGAAATAAAGGGAATTCTGATATAATTGAGAATGTGCTATTAAGTTAATGTAATAGAATGCTTTGAAGTTAGTATAACAAAATGAAGTGATGGAGAATAAAGGACAGGGCAAAAGGAATCTAATTATGTAGAGTTATTAGTTATGACCTGAGGATAAAAATTGGGACTTGACTGAGACAGGATTGCGAGTTCAAAGCCAGCCTCAGCAACAGGGAGATGCTGAGTAACTCAGTGAGACCCTATATCTAAATAAAATACAAAATAGGGCTGGGCATGAGGCTTAGTGGTCGAGTGCCCCTGAGTTCAATCCCCGGTACCAAAAAAAAAAAAAAAAAAAAATGGGACTTGAAGGATAATAAGTCATAGCTTAGATTATGTCTGAAGATCCTGAACTAGGAAAGAATTTAGGTATTAGATAAACTGAACAAAGCTTCACTATGATAGGGGGTATTACACAAACTGAAAAAAAACGCTTCACTGTGGTAGAAAAAGGAATACAAAAGAGTAAATGATAAAAGATGTAATAAAAAACAGCTGAACTATATGTTAAGAATTTTGTACTAAGAGTAAAAGATAGAGAAGTATTGAGTTTAGATATGTATTATTGAAAGATCATACTCGCATTTGCATAAACACTAAATTGGAAGGGATAAAGTAATGATAAATTAGTAAGGAGTTGTAGTAATCTAAATAAGATGATGGTGTTAGACTAGAGTGGTAGACCACTTTTTGTATGAACATTTGGGAAATTGGTGATGCCATGCACCGAGACCAATAAGACTAAAGAATGAGCAGATTTAGAGTAGAGCTGATGTTTACTTACCCCGCCCATGGTGCTGGGGATTGAACCCAGGGCCTTGTGCATGCAAGGCAAGTATTCTGCCAACTGAGCTATATTCCCAGCCCCTGATGTTTACTTTCTAATAAATATAGTTGTTTGTTTTTTGTTTTGTAGTGCTGGGGATTGAATCCAGGGGCACTTGCACAAGCTAGGCAAGTATTCTAGTACTGAGCTATACCTCAACTATCTAATATGTTTGGTTGGGGTACATGAAGAAGATTAAAGCAGAGATACTGAGTAGACCCTTTGATATGTAATGCTGGGGCTCATTATGAAAGTTTGGATGGGAGGTCGAAGCACTTCACTATGAGTTTTTTGTTATGTATATATACATATACACACACACACATATATATAAATTATAGATGGACACAATACCTTTATTTTATTTATCTTTTTATGTGGAGCTGAGGATCAAACCCAGGGCCTCACTCCTGCTAGGCAAGTGTTCACACTGAACCACAACCCTAGTCCCATCACTGAGTTTTTGAAAACATTTTTTAGCAGTATCATTCACTAAAAACGAAAGGCCTTCTAGGTAAAATATAGTGGGGAGCAGACTTTTAAAATCTGTGTAACTTTGTAACCAGAATATCAAGCAAAGTAATAATTACAGAAAAAGCAACAGTTAAAAAGATATGGTAGCTGGGCGCGGTGGTGCACGCCTGTAATCCCAGCACTTTGGGAGGCTGAGGCAGGAGGATCGCGAGTTCAAAGCCAGCCTCAGCAATGGCGAGGCACTTAGTAACTTAGTGAGACCCTGTCTCTAATAAAATACAAAAAAGGGCTGGGGATGTGACCCAGTGGTCAAGTGCCCCTGAATTCAATCCCAAGTACCAAAAAAAAAAAAAAAGATATGGTAGCTGGTACAGTGGCGCAAGCCTGTAATCCCAGCCCTCTGGAGTCTGAGGAAGGAGGATCACTACTTTAAAGCCAGCCTTAGCAGTTTAAGGAGCCTCAGCAACTCAGCAAGACCCTGCCTTTGAATAAAATATTTTAAAAAGGGGCTGGGGATGTGACTCAGTGATTAAGCAACTCTGGGTTCAATCCCTGTTACCAAATACAAAACAAAAAACTACATGATAATTACCTTAATAAACATAGACCTAAACTTTTTAGAAAAAGATGAAGGTGGTTTGTTAGAAGGCAACATACAAGAGGGATTGGAGCTGCTCAATTGTAGACACAAAAGGTTGTCATTGGCTGGTAAATGTAGTGATACTAGAGGTAGCTCATTTGGGTTAATTGACCTTGTTTGTTTCTTTCACACAAAGATAGGGATAAGCCACACGATAAATCCTTGAAGGAAAATTTGTAGAATGTGGGATGGGTAGGCATTTTGAACAGAACTGCATTTCTCCTTAGCTTTATGCATTTGGTTAGTGTGCTCTTTGTTCAGCTGCTAATTTGGTATTGGAAAACATTTGTGTATTTTGAAAATTAATGTATGATCCAACACAGCTTCTGTATTATCAATGATACATGAGCTATTTTACTCCACATAAATACATATGAATCATACATGTATAGTCAGGGTGATGTTATTTCTCTAGGGAGAAGAGTGGGAACAAAAGAGCCTTGGATAGCTATAAGAAACTTCCATAAATAAAAGAAATGGTTAATAATAGCCTCTGGCTTATGTATGACTTTGTGGTGATCTCTACAGATTTAAAAGATAAATAGCTAAAATTTCAAAATCTGGTCATTTCACATAAAAATTTAGAACTTTGCTTGTCAAAAAAAATCAGATCATCTAGCAACAATCAATTCATATTTGGATGTGGCAGACCCCTTTAACTGGTGCCTGCTTTTTTTTCCATTTGCCATAGTTATCACAGTTTCCTCTCATGTGTTACTTCTTTCCCTTTTCAAAGCTATTTAAGCAGGAAATATTGAATTTCAAGTCCCTAACTTGAGAGCTTTTGAGAAGGACCTTACAAAGGATGGAGAAGGTGAAGGTGATATGAGGTGACAGTTTAGGTGGTTTGAATGTTAATATCTACATGGACTTGAAATATCCAAGAGGGGAATTACAGAAGTCAGGATGGATGTGAACCTGGTTTCAGAATCCTGTGGGAATGAGAGAAATAGCAGGGAAGTCTAACATGCAGATATATCTATGTAAAGAATAAGAACTTGTCTTTTCTTTCTTTAAAAAATAACGTGGGAAAAAAATTTAAAAAAACGCTAAGACCTCACTGAAGTCATTGTTCTATAACCAGTTCTCTGTCATCAGCTGGGTGTCTTTAAATTCTGTTCATTCCTGATGTTAACCACCTGGAATTAGTGAAGACTCCAAGTTAAGAACAAAGTCCATCACAAAGACTGCCTTTGTTTCAGGTGCCAGTCACACATTTCAGTGTCTCTAAACCATTCATATTTTGCCCAGTCTGCAAAAGATTTGGGGTTTCCTACAACCCCTTCAATTTTGATAATTTGCTGTAACAATTCATGGAACTTACAGAAAGTGCTATGTTTAGATTACAGTTTTATTATAAAGGATACAGATCAGGAGCAACCAGTTAGAGGTGCTGCATAATACAGTATTTGATGGAGGTAGGGGACAAAGACCTTCCACATACTTTCTCCTTATAGAATGTGGGAATGTTATTGTGTTCACCAACATAGAAGCTCCAGTGAACCTCAGCGTCTGGAGTTTTTCTTGGGTTTTCATGACAGGCATTTTAAATTAAATAATCCATTTTGTGATTGAGCTTTATTTCTAGCCCCTTTCCACTCTCTAGAGGTTGAGCTGGCCCAAAGTTTCAACCTTATAGTCATGTTGTTGATCTTTATAGTGACCAGCTCCCATCCTGCAATTATCCTAGGGCCTCCTATAAATCATCTCAATGGCATAACAAAAGACATTCCTTGTATACAACCAGAGATATGTAAAAATGTGCTCTAGGGGCTGGGGTTGTGGCTCAGCGGCAGATCGCTCGCCTTGCACGTGGGCGGCCCGGGTTCGATCCTCAGCACCACATAAACATAAATGCATTGCATTGTGTACAACTAAAGTAAATAAATAAATATTTTTTAAAAATGTGCTCTATATGTGTATTATGAATTGTAGTGCATTCTATTGTCATATACAGCAATTTCGAATTAAAAAAAAAAAAAAAAAGCAAAAAGTAGCTTCAACTCCTTAACAGGGGAAAAAAAAAGACATTCCTATCACTCAGAATTCTAAAGGTTTTTGAAGCTGTGCCAGGAACCAGGAACAAAGACCAGCTATATTCTTATCACAACTCTAAATTCTTCTACATTGCTGTTTTTGGAAATATCTCCATCTTCTTCACTGTTACTGCTAAGGGAATGTAGATGTGACTTGATTTTTCTTCCCACTCAGGAGATTTGCAATTATTCATACAACCAAAACATCAGACAGACTCAGAGGAGAGATGGAGAGAGGGAGTGTAGGCAAGACTAAAGGTAGGCACCTCAGTCCAAGAGGCTGGAGGGAGCTGGTTGTTTTGGTAGAAGAGGCTTTCTTTTGTTTTGTATTTTGTGTTTTGTACAGGGAATTGAACTGGGGGCGGGGTGGAGGGTTCGGGGGACATGACACTCAACCACTGAGCCACATCCCCAGCTCTATTTTGTATTTTATTTAGAGACAGGGTCTCACTGAGCTGTTAAGCACCTCGATATTGCTGAGGCTGGTTTTGAACTCTAGATCCTCCTGTCTCAGCCTCCCTAGCCGCTAAGATTACAGGCATGTGTGCCACTGCACCTGGCAAGAAAAGTTTTAATCTTTTTGTAATGCCCACCCTCCCTTTTTGTCTGAGACAGATGTGGAGCTGTCTCTTAGGTTGTAACCTTGGGTATTGTGTTTTTTCTTGGGAGGGGCAGACCTGAGCCCTCACACCCTGCCTGGTAGCTTGACACAGCTCAGAAAAGAGACTCCTAGCTACTTCTGAGATCTTTCTAGGATCTTCTTACTTGCCTCAGGCTCCAGCATACTTGAGGAGGGTATTAAATGACTATCCTAACTTGCCTATCCCCATAGTTTGAGTACTTCTACTTTGTCCAGTTCCCAGGGAAGGTGAGAGCAATGAATATTGTGATTTCTCTGGACCTTCCAATCTCTGATACCCCTAACAAACAATGTTGAGGACATGTAGTGGGTTGCCCAACCTTGAACCCCAAGAGTTAGAAAGTAGATGGTTCGGGGCTCAAGTCTCAGCAAATGTGTGTAGAGGAATCTTCACTACTCCGTTTAACCCCACCACCACCATTGTCCTGAACTCCTAGTCCCAATTCTAGGAGCTCATGTTCCCCTGGGTGCAGCAAAGATGACCTATTCATTCCCTGGCACTGATGATTGTGGATGATTCTGTAGAGCTGTTCTTTGCCTTCTGGATGTCCGGGTGGAGTGGCGGCCAGGCTTGATGAGTTCTGGAGACTATGGAGGGAGACCCTGTGTTCCTGTAGGAAACAGACTTGATCCTCAGCTGCCAGATCCAAAGAAAAATCAGGTCTGCAGGGAGAAAGAATGAGAGCTCATGGCATATAGAAGATTCTTGGAGGATGGGGGGATGGTGTATGGAGGAGCACATCACCAAGGCTAATGTTCATATGGGGCCAGACCTGCTCATTCTGAAGGAATCCCTGCTTACTGTCCTCTGCTTCCTGGGGACTCTTGGCCTCTGTTCCCTAGCAAGGAAAAATCAACAGGGAAGGGGGATGGCTAGTATTTGGAAGGAGTGCTGTAACTTTGGGTTCCTATGGACCAGAAGGGTTTAAGTGTATTATGGGGGTAGATGCCGGAGTACCAAGCAGGAAGCTTGGTTCTTGGTCAGTTTCCACATAAGCTGCACCTGTTCCTATCACCAGTTTTCTCTCCATCCTTTTTTCCCATCCCCCCAAAAAATTTGTTTGGCCTCTCACCCCACAGGAGCAAGGAGACTGGGAAGATTGCTCTAGGAGGATCGAACCCAGTGCCTCATGCATGCCAGGCAAGCACTCTACCACTGAGCCACAAACCCAGCCCATCCAAGATGTTTTTAGGAACAGAGAAATGAGGGACTGACTTTTTTAAAAGGAGTTGAGAAAGAGTTTTGAATTTAGCATACAAAGAACCACGAGTAAAAACTGTTTCTGAGAAATGAGCTTTGCTAAGGGCTTAGAGATAACTGTGCTTAGTTAAGTATTAATAGCCTGATGTGGAATCTTAAGAGATGAGGCTGGAAAAATGGGCAAGGCAACATCATAAAGCTTTTAATCATATAAGACACGCTCTAAAAAGAAATTAAAGATTTTAAGCAGAAGAACAATTTGATTAGACTACATTGATGACAGTGTGAAAGGTGGATTAGAGAAAAGAGATCAGTTTGGAAACTATTCCAGCAAAATATTATGATGGCCTGAATTCAGGGATAGAAAAGACATATTCAGAAGGAACAAATAAGAAGTAAGAAAATGTGAAGGATATTAGAATGGCCCCCAGGTACTCCTTTTGGGCAGTTAGTTGGACAGTAATGAAATTAAATGAAATGAGGTGGTACGCAAAAAGAAAAAAATTGGTAACCTGGCATTGGAGCCTACACCTGTAATCCTAGTGATTTGGGAGGCTGAAGCAGGAAGATTGCAAGTTCAAAGCCAGTCTCAGCAATTTAGCGAGGCCCTGAGCAACTTGTGAGACCCTGTCTCAAAAAATAAAAAGGGCTGGGTACGTGGCTTAATGGATAAGCGCACCTGGGTTAAATCTCTGGTACCAAAAACAGAGAGAGAGAGAGAAAGTGAGGAACAAGATTGGACACAGAAAATAGATTTGGCTTTCATGCTATTTTGTGACATATGAATCTATAGCACAAGAGGTCATACCTGAAATTTTAGAATTTTTAGTTACTTATAGTTGAAGCCACAAAAAGAAAAGATAATATTTAGGGTGTGCACACCAGGATTTTTTTTTTTTTTTAAAACCAGGGATTGAACCCAAGGCACTTAACCACTTAGCCACAATCCCAGCCCTTTTTTAATATTTTATTTAGAAAGAGGGTCTCGCTAAGTTGCTAAGGCTGGCTTTGAACATAAGATCCTCTTGCCTCAGCCTCCAGAGCCACTGGGATCACAGGCATGTACCATTGTGCCTGGCTTCAGCCCTTATTTTTTATTTTGATATAATAATGAATAAAACAATAAATAATAATAAAATATAATAAGTAAAACATAATAAATAATGAATAAAACAATATTATTAGATGTGGAAAATGACAAACCCCAAAATAAGCCTGAGAAGAGGGGAGTGAGACAGAAAGCCATACATTGAGAGCATTGATCCTTTCCCAGTACATTCTTTCCTGGTGATAAAACTCAGGGTCTTGCTGAGTTGCCAACTCTGGCCTTGAACTTGTGATCTTCCTCCCAAGTCTTTGGGATCTTTTGCTTGTACCACCACACCCAACTCACATGGGTTTTCTAAGGGAATTTATAGTCAAGATTGTCCAAGTGTTAGATCAGTTAGGCAGTGGGTGTGTTTGTGAATTGAAAGAGGGGATATATAGATAATTAAAATATTTACACCTTTCCATTTTGCTGTTGTCTTTCTCACTGTTTTCTAGCAATTTCTATGAATTTTACTCATGCTTAAATCTTATATTAAAGAAATCACTTCAGGGGCTGAGGTTGTGGCTCAGCGGTAGAGCACTTGCCTAGCACGTGTGCGGCCTGTGTTCAGTCTTCAGCACCATGTAAAAATAAAATGCATTGTGTACAACTAAAGCAAATAAATAAATATTTAAAAAAATACTTTAAAAAGCATAACTATACATTCTTTTATTTAGTTAGTTATTTATTTTGGTATCTGGGATTGAACTCAGGGCCACTTGACTACCGGGCCACATCTCCAGTCCTTTTTTTGTATTTTATTAGAGACAGGGTCTCACTGAGTTGCTAAGTGCCTCGCCATTGCTGAGGCTAGCTTTGAACTCGCAGTCCTCCTGCCTCAGCCTTCCAAGTGCTGGGATTATAGGCGTGCGCCACCGCACCCGGCTATACGTTTTTTTAAATTGATCTCCTTAATTTTCAGTTGTTTTTTTTTTTCATGCATAACTTAAAGATAGATTCATTTTACATTAACTTGGTATCATGTTAAAATGCCCAAGAAACATTAATATTCTGTACAAAATTGTTGATCACTTTTGGAACATTATTATCCTGAAACAGTTCCCATTAACCAAAACTGGGACAATGTAAGCAACATAATAAATAATGAATAAAACAATAAATATTATTAGATGTGGAAAATAACAAACCCCAAAATAGGCCTGAGAAAAGGGGAGTGAGAAAGAAAGCCATACATTGAGAACATTGATCCTTTCCCAGTACATTCTTTCCTGGTGACAAAACAAACCCTGGGGAGGAGGTGTCCATCAAACCTAGAAAGGCAGTCTCTGGGAAGAGGCCAAAGCATTAATCCTTCCCTGAATAAATCCTTTCAGGATACCAACCACTGACCCCAGGCCCTCCATCTGGCCCAGTAAGATAAATCCCAGAGACTGACCACTGACCCCAAACTTACTCACATTTCGCCCAGTTAAATAGGCCTCAAATTCCTGAGTTCCCAAGCTGAGACACTCATTACTTAAGTCACCTCTCAGTATAACCCTATGTAACCCCAGTCCCCTCCTTTGTTCAGTGGCTCATTTTCCACCAGGAGAGTTGGGTCCATCAGATCCATGACACGATTCCTGAATAAAGGCTTTTGGCTGATCAGTAAAGTTTGTGTCCAGCCTGGTCTTCTTGTGCTTACAACTATTGAGTTATTACCTTTAAAAATATCCACAAATTCATGCTGATAAAAATAAATGATTGGCTAAATACATGCATGGACGAAAAGGGGCACACATTCTTTACAGAAGAATTCTAAATATGTCATCCCCTTCAAGAGGTGGAGATTACCATCCTCTTGAATATAGGCTGGATAATAGTGACTCATTTCCAAGGAATATAGAATAGAGAGTTAAAATTAATCACTTTAGAAAGAAGAGGCTTGCCAGCAGCCCCTTAACCTAGTGTAATGTTAACTTAACCTATGATAAGATATGATGATATTATGTATTCTCTGATATAATGTGATAAGAACAGAACTCATCCTTGTGTATTTTTTCTGAAACTCCACAATCCCAGTCTAATCAGGGGTTAAAAAATTAAGGGACATTTTAGTATCAAGAACCTGAGAAAATTAGGAAAGATTTAGAAACTGTTATAGATCAGAGGAGACTAAAGGAGATATGACAATTGAATACAGTGAAATACTCTAGATTGGATCCTGGAACATGAAAAGGAGATAGAGTAGGAAAAAAGTTGAAATTTGAACAAGTTCTATAATTTCATTAATAGTGTTATGCCAATCTTAAGGTTTATTTTTTATTTTTGGGAGGGGATACTGGGGATTGAACTCAGGGGCATTCAACCACCCAACCACATCCCCAGCCGTGTTTTATATTTTATTTAGAGACAGGGTCTCACTGAGTTGCTTAGTGCCTCACTTTTGCTGAGGCTGGCTTCGAATTCCTGATCCTCCTGAGCTGCTGGGATTACAGATGTGCGCCATCATGCCTGGCCCCATCTTTTTAATTTCATTTTGAGACAGGGTGTTACTAAGTTGTGCCAGCATGCCTGTCCCAGACTCTTCTTTCAACAGACTTTCTTTTAAATATGTGGTTCAGTGGTTGAGTGCCCCTGTGTTCAACCCCCATACCAAATAAAAAGAAAATTTTAGAATAATAGATAAATCAGTTTTTATAAATTATGTGGTGGTTGGCTTATTTTTCTTTTTATTTTTAATTTAAAATATTTATTTATTTGTTTTAGTTGTATACAATGCCTTTTTATTTTTATGTGGTGCTGAGGATCGAACCCGGACCGCACACGTGCTATGCGAGTGATCTACTGCTGAGCCACAACCCCAGCCCCTATTTATTTATTTATTTATTTAGGTACTGGGGATTGAACTCAGGGGCCCTCGACCACTGGGCCACATCCCCAGCCCTTTTTTGTATGTTATTAGAGACAGGGTCTCACTGAGTTGCTAAGTGCCTCAACATTGCTGAGGCTGATTTTGAACTCATGATCCTCCTGCCTCAGCCTCCCAAGTGCTGGGATTATAGGTGTGCTCCACCACGCCCCGCTCCCAGCCCTTATTTTTCTAATTCACATATTATTCTATATTAACCTTTAAAGACTAACCGTCTGAAATCAGCTTTTTACAAATTAAACAGTAATTTCACATTACATAAATGATACCAGGTTGCTAATCTCACCCAATCCTGAGAAAGGATTCTATTTTTTAATTGATCTATGTTGGATAGACATGAAATACTTTTAGTCAAAAAGAGTGTCTGATCTGGAATGTCAAGAGTTTCCTTTCCTGTTTTTCAGCATTTTTTTAAAGTTCATGGTAGAATTTGTAACCTCGTTTTCAAAATGGACAAAAGAGTAGCATGGAATATTTTATATTTAGTATTTATAGCTTACAAGTGATCAAATAAGCAAACCATGAGACGTTATTGTTGGTGATTTACTGCATTATAAGTAGTATGAATTATCTATGTAATATGCTCTTTATTGGCAACTTATGTCCCCAAAGTAAATGAAGCAGATATGCTTTTTTCAGGGGGAAAAAAATGTATCCACTGCAAAAGCATACTGGTTGAAGCAGGGGACTGAGTTATTTTTTGTTTTGTTTTGTGGCACTGAGAATTGAACCCTGAGGTGCCCTCCCACTGAGCTATAGCCCTGGCCTTTTTGTTTGTTTTGTTTTGTTTTTAATTATGTGATAGGGTGTAGAAAAGTTGCCCAAGCTGGCCTTGAACTATGGATCTTCCTGCTTTAGTCTCCCTAGTAGCTGGGATTACAGATTTAAGACACCCCACCCAGCTCTTGTTTTCTTTTTAACTGAATGGTTATAAGCATCAGTCAGAATATTGTAATTTCAGACAATTTCTCTAGAGTTGTATCTAAGATACACACATAAATAACATGTACATGTGGAGATAAAAGCAGAAAATTGATTGCGGTAGTTAATACAATTCTGGGAATTTCCAGAGGAATTCCATTTCAGTAAATGATCTGATTTGGGTATTATGAGAAATAGTCTAATTAGAGGGAGAAAACCAGACTTCGCTTAGAAATCATCAGCATAGGCTCTGAATCATTCTCTCTTGTTGTACATTTAATTGGTGAGTCAAATAAAATGTATTACTTTCTATAAAAGCATTTCCCACAATTGGAAACAGCTGTTTTTATTGTAAATCTGGCTTTTATCTTGGCATTCATTCAGCTTATTGACAAGAAGCTTCCCAGGCTGATGTGAGCTATGAAGCAAAGGATTCACAACTTGAATCTGGGAACTAAAAGTCTTGATCCAAAATTCATAAATAGTTTGCTATTTAAGTTCATATTCTGTTACTGAGTAACCACATTCCCAAATAATTATGAGTTATAAATAACGAAATTAATTTTTGTGTGTGTGTGTGGTGCTGGGCATTGAACACAGGGCCTTGTGCATGCAAGGCAAGCACTCTTCCACCTGAGCTATATATATCCCCAGTTCCCCCCTCCCCAGATTTTTTTTTTTTTTTTTTTTTTTTTTTGGTGCCGGGGATTGAACTCAGTGGCACTAGACCACTGGGCCACATCCCCAGCCCTTTTTTGTATTTTATTAGAGACAGGGTCTCACTGAGTTGCTAAGTGCCTCGCCATTGCTGAGGCTGGCTTTGAACTCGCGATCCTCCTGACTCAGCCTCCCAAAGTGCTGGGATTACAGGCGTGCGCCACCGCGCCCGGCCCTCCCCAGATTTTTTAAAGTAAAATTTTATAACTAACTTTAATTTTGGTGGGAATGAACAATTTAAATATTTAAAACTTAAAATATATTAAAATTTATATCATCTTTGAATTGACTACTACTTTTGTCATTCTAAATCTAGCACACTTGATCTGTTTGTTTTTTTCATAGTCTACCCAAAGATACATATAGTATTGTACATATCAGACATTCTAATTATTTAAATAATTGCTGTTACTTGGGAACATAGTGTTTAACTGCAGTATGTGTCCAAAACTCAGTTATAGAAGTTTTAGTATTGAATTTAGACTAAAGAAATATATGTTCTATCAAACCAAACTATTTATTTCATTCACTGTGTTCTTTTAACTAATTTATATTTGGCATTAGGGAAATTCCTCATTTTTTAACCTAGAGTACTCGGGCTTCAATGGGTAGAATTTTTATTCTCATATTTTCTTTGTGATGTCTCTATCCCTCTACACGTGGACACTACAGTGGAATTGTCTCTAGTTATTCTGATATCGTTGTCTATTTGAATCTTTCCTCATACCCAGGCATCAGTAAAAGTAGTATTTTTCTTTTATCTCAAGTTTCTTTCAGTTCTTCCTATGTAGAATTCATTAAAATCTCTTGTTAACAAGTTGACTTCAAAATAGCTTCTTCGCATCTGCTCATTTTTGTGTAGAATGTAGGATTTCCGGAATCTTATCCCTAAATCATTTGTGTTCTTTTTTCCTTTTTAAACTTTCTGGCATTCTTATACATGATTTCATCTTACTCTTTTGCTAGAAAAGTAGTCTTTTCTCATCTAAATTGACACGGGTGTTTTCTCAAAACCTGTCTTCATCTTCATCAAATAATAGTCAATAAAATCCAGACTCTATCATCAAAACTAGTTCCAAGGTTCTTTCTCATGTCCAAGTTCATTTTAAATTCTTGATATCCTATATCTATTATCTCAATTTATGATACTCTTTTACTTTCCCTTTTTAGTAGTAGCCTGCTTTCTTGTTTACATGAAGGGCTTTATTTCCAACAAAGAATATATTGGTAATCAATATATACTGCCAATTTTACTTCGATAGGCCTTCTTTCGTGATTTGTCTGTAATTTCTACTTCCTTCAATTATGTGTATAGAATTTTTAAACATTTATAAGGCTGTCATCTGAGTAATGATACACCCAATTGTTTTATTTTTATCCCCCAAATTTTGTAAATTGTGAAATTATTCACTTATATTCTCTGTTTACTTGTGAAGTACTTACGCATTTTTAACAATAAATTGAAATGAGAAATGATGGGATTTCTCTAATATCAACATTTTTTTGTGTTCTCTGTATATCTTAAGAAAGTATGAGATTTTCTTGAATTTCAGTACATACATGACTCTTGTACTTTGAGGAGTGGAGATTTTTTAACGCATTTTTCTAGGCAGATATAATAAACTCACCTCTATTAGAGACATGAATAAACATTCCTCATATGATAGATATAGCAATCAAAATAGTAACTTCCCTAAGTCACCTATGAATTAGAAGAACCAAAGAACTAAATAAGGGAAGCAGAAAACTCCTTTGTCCTGGTAAAGAACTGAACAGAAAGACAACTTCTGGTTCATATTCATCCCTTGAATACATCTGGTTTTATTGCTATAATCTAGAACATAATACCAAACCTATATAAACTGTGGTGAAGGATTGGCGAATTAGAACATGCACTTCAGAGAAGCTTTTTTTTTTTTTTTTTTTTTAATTCTGCAAGTACCTCAAAACCCAAAGGTAGCTATATTAAGAGTATTTCTTAATTAGATTTGCTTTACATTTAAGATAAATAACTAATAGATTGTTTAAATAACTAATAGATTGTTTCTAGCTCCCTAATTTGGCTTAAATTTCTATACTTTTTAAATTTTTATTTTAATATTTAATGTTAGTCTGTCAGTAACATAAATAAGTATTTAAACCGTAAAAATTCCATGATACAGCTAGTGTGGCTGAGTGGTAGAGCCAGTTCTTAGCATGCACAGGGCCATGAGTTCAATCCCCAGCAGCAAAAGTAAATAGATATATAGATAGATACTCCATGATAAATGTAGGGAGCCAATTAATATGTAGCAGTCATAAAAACTTGTTAAACCCTTTGAATATTATAAAGTGATTTTGCGTTACATTATTTGATTTCAGGTCTCACAACAATCATGTGATTTAGAGTGCTTTATTAAATCAAAATTCAGGCACATTTACTTACCTCGCTCCTGTAATTTAATTTGTTGCTGATCTAGGAATCAACCCCATGATGCCTTCCTCCATAGTCCATATATTTAACACCATACCACATCAACTCTGCATTTCACTGTTCCAGCTTTGAAAACAGGTATATTGGTCTCTGTTGAAATAGATACACTAGTTCTCTCTGGACAGTATCTTGTTCTTCTTTAACCACTCTACTACATAATGGGACTTACCCAACACTATGTTTCTGGCAGTATTGGAGATAATTTTTGCAGATTTCACATGATTGCTGTTGTTAGCCTAATTTTAACACACTATTGTACATCTTTAACAGGTTGCTGCTTCTTGCCATAAGTTACAGCATCATTTTTCAATCTTAAACTCACTTGCTTTACATCATTGTATAATGTTTTTTTCAGGTGTCCTCATCTTCTTACTGTTCCTATAACACTGTTTTTGAATGAAATAAGATTCTAGAGGTGATTATCAAGCCCTAGAGATCTCTATCTCAGGAATACAACTTTATTCTCTTTAAATGTGGAGTAATGTTAAGAGCAGCTCTGCTCTATATGAACAGGGAATTCAAACAGACTTTTTAAAATTAAAACCTTCCTGAATGAAGTTTTATTCCAGTCCCTTATTAAATCCTAAGAATAGGCTGCTGGCCTCCATTACTTTCAGGAAATGAAAAATGGCTCAGAAGCTAAGTGAGCTAAGCCATCTCTTTCTCAATTGTTTCAGTTTCTCAGGAATTGCTGTACAATGCTGCCAATAACGATCTCCGGGGATCTGACCCCCATTCCACCTCCCACTGCCTCCTCTGCAGCTCCAGATGCCACCAAAAGAAGGAGCTTTGAAGAAAGTGCCTGTACCCTCTTTTACCCTGAGGTGGGTGAGGCCAGGCAGGGTGATTCTCAGGATATCCTGATGATCAAAGGTATAGTTGAAGCCTTCATCAAGACTTTCTTGAAGATGACCAAGAAATTTGGGAAAAGTTACCAAATAGCCTAGGAACTGAAGACAGATCTCAAGAATGGATGGCACAGTTGCCACCTGAAATGTAATACATGGTGACATTCACAACCCTAAATAAGCTCCTTGAGGGCAGAAACTATTAAATACTTTCTATCTTAGTACTGAGCATATAAAATATACTCAATATATGGTAGTTTGTAACTGAGAGAAGACTTTATAAAAAGTACTCTCTAACCCCTTTATTCCCCTGGCACTTAATCTATGATTGTTTGGCCAATTATCAGGAATAGTAATAGAGTTCAATGATGTCTCAAGCTTCTTGGCCACTACTGTCTTCTGTCTTGACTTTGTGTCTGGGTAGGGAATATATATATATCTATCCCATATATAAAGTTTTCTGTATTACTACTTTAAAGTCTTCATTGATTCCTGGGCTTTTACTTCTAGATGTTTTATTATGATATTTAGCTCTTTTTTTTTTTTTTCTTTTTTTAATGACGTTTAGCTCTTTAGTGGAAATCTTAGCCTATCTGAATCATACTCCGGGGGATTATTACACTGCTAGTTTTAAAAATCACTTTTATCTGTTTTTAAAATTCAACAATAAACAGTCTTGCTTCTTGAATAGATCTTACATCATTCATCACTGTGTTTTAGAAATAGGTTGTATTATCACATTAGTTTCCCTAAAAATCTAACTTTTTACTCTTCAATGGCAAGTCTTATATCTCACCTGAGTAATGCTGCCAGTAGCCTGCTGAAAGAGTTTTTACAGTGATGTGATTTATGGAACTACTTAAGTAAAACTAAGCTTGCGGTCTACTATTCCTCTTAGAGAAAGGGAAATATTAGAAGCTCAGCTCCATTCATTTCTTCTGTCTCTGCGTTGTCCTTCATTGATTTAGTCACTTCTTCATTAAAGATGTAACTCTTAGAGGCAGATCTTAAAAATCTCATCTTCAAGTATTTGATTCCTTTATCTTTTGTGCCTCCAATGATATGTTACAGCTTTTTATTTGTAATTTTTTTCAAGGTAAAAAACAAACATTTCAGAGTACTTCTAGAGTTTTTTGTTTGTTTTAACAAACATGAAATGGACATGCATTATGTTACAGCTGGCTTTTTAGATGACAAGCAAACTGCTATCAGAACCAAGTTTTTACTCAGGAAAATAAACTTTCCTGAACAATATGCTTTTCAGAAAGAGATGTGCTAAATTATGCTACCTCAATTTGGAGTTTTCCTAAAATTATGAGACTACTTGAATGGAACTTAAATTTGTCTTCATGGCTTTTGTGTATAAACCAAGATACCTTCACTATGAAACTTTAAAGGAGATTGTTTTACTCCGTGGTTGAATTCATTTCCAGTTCTTTCAGAATTTTCTATAGGAGAAATACATAGAGTATAAATAATTTTTCTGTGAATTAGATAGGATTTGTGAATTTAAGGTCCAGCCCTTTACTCTCTCTGATTTTATTAACTAAAATATTTAGATTGGATCTGTTTTTCTCACACTAAATGTTCCAATTGACTATAAGTTTTGTTTGTCAGTTATATTAGAATTTTAATCAGAAACCAGGAACAGATTTGCATTTCATAATGGTAAAACACAAAAAGTAAATCATATTTTTTGTTTATTCTTCCACTTAAACTAGTTTTCCCTCTGCTAACGTAACCAGAAAAATTATGAAACCGGGGAAATTCTGCCGCAACATCTAGTGTGGTTTGTCCTCTGCTTATTTTCCTCTTATTGGCAGTTTACAAGTCATGTTATTACAGTAAATGGCAGTGACAGCAACTGAAATATACAGTTATAATACAGAGTGAGTTATTTGACATTATTGTTAGACCTGAAGTTTCCTATGATTTCTATCTTTTCCTGTCTTCTAGGTTCCCAGTCAAACTCAGATAAACCTTCCCAGCGACCATCAGAGAACACAAATTGTAGTCCTACCCGGAAAAGATCTTCATCTGAGAGTACTTCTTCTACAGGCTAGTACTATTTATTTTAACAGATTTTCAAGATGATTTTTCACCTGTTCACCTGTTGTGAATGACTTACAATATTATTTTGTCAAGAAAACTGAAGTGGCCAGACATGGTAGTGTACTCTTGTAATGCCAGCTACTCTAGAGCCTAAGGCAGAAGGATTCTAAGTTTGAGGCCAACCTGAGCAACTTAGCGATGCTCTATCTCAAAAAATAAGAACAAAAAAGGTCTGGAGATGTAGTTCAAAGTTAGAATGCTCCTGGGTTCAAGTACTCAAAGGAAAGAAATGTGATCTTTGCACATGAGAATCAGTAATAATGTACATTGAAATAATATAGTAGTCTTACCCTTTAAAAAGCTGAATTAAAAGTTAGAACAACCGGGCGCGGTGGCGCACGCCTGTAATCCCAGCACTTTGGGAGGCTGAGGCGGGAGGATCGCGAGTTCAAAGCCAGCCTCAGCAATGGCGAGGCACTTAGCAACTCAGTGAGACCCTGTCTCTAAATAAAATAGAAAAAAGGGCTGGGGATGTGACCCAGAGGATGAGTGCCCCTGAGTTCAATCCCTGGTACCACAAAAAAAAAAAAAAAAAAAAAAAAAGTTAGAACATGTTGTCTAATGGGAGTGTGGATTGGAGGCATTTAATAAGTTCTTAGATACATGTAAAATTCTGTGGTAAAGTAATAATTTCCAAAGAGCATTCACAAATCTCTTGAGTATATGCAAAATAATTATTAGGCATGAGAAGAACCTGTTAATATTTGTTTTTTAGCCTCAACTTCTAAATTTCTAATATTTGTTCATTTTAAATTATACCTAACTGGGCCAGATGGGGTAGTTCACGACTGTAATCCCAGTGACTTCGGAGGCTGAGGAAGGAGGATTGAAAGTTCAAGACTTGGGGTTGAAGTTGTGGCTCAGAGGTAGAGTGCTCACCTAGGGTGCATGAAGCACTGGGTTCAATCCTCAGCACCACATAAAATAAAAAATATTGTGTCCACCTATAACTAAAAATAAATAAATTGTTTTTGAAAAAAAGAAAGTTCAAGACCAGCCTCAGCAACTTAATGAGACCCTGTTATCAAAATAAAAAGGTCTAGGAATGTGGCACAGTGGTTAAGTGCCCTTGGGTTCAATCCCAGGCACCAAAAATAAATAAGTAAGTAAATTATACTCAACTAATTAATACAGTATAACATATTTGTATAATTTATACACAGATTTAGGACTGAGGGATATAGTTTAGTGGTGGAGGAGCCATGTGCTTGGCATGTACAAGGTCCTGCATTCAATCCCTACCCCCACACACACACACAGCAAAAAAAATTATGGATATGCTCCTAATTTTTTTAAAAAAACATATCTGTCTCTGAATTTACTGAGGATTAAGAAATAATTTTAGCTGGGCGTGGTGGCACACGCCTGTAATCCCAGCACTAGGGAGGCTGGAGGCTAAAGCAGGAGGATCGCAAGTTCAAAGCCAGCCTCAGCAATGGCGAGGTACTTAGCAACTCAGTGAGACCCTGTCTCTAATAAAATACAAAAAAAAGGCGGGGGGCTGGGGATGTGGCCCAGTGGTCGAGTGCCCCTGAGTTCAATCCCCAGTACCAAAAAAAAAAAAAAGAATTTTAAACTTACTAATGTTATCAGGAAAGATTGGGAGTAGTAGGTTCATTCCAGGCAGTGAAAATAATACATATAAAACTGAGAATAGGGGCTGGGGTTGTGGCTCAGTGGCAGAGCGCTCGCCTAGCACGTGCATGGCCCGGGTTCGATCCTCAGCACCACGTAAAGATTAAAAAAAAAACCAGAGAATAGGGAGTTTAAGAAAATAAATAAAAGGACCATTGTAGTTAGAATAAAGACAGTTTTAAAATATAAGGCTGGAAGGGTAAGTAGGACACAGTGAAAGGTAGAAAGTTCTTAAGCAAGGAAATGACATATCTTTTCGTTTTCTATCTCTGTGTCTTTGGTTAGTAGATCTCTTATGCCTTTTATCCATAGCATTTAGTTTTTTTATCAATATGTCTTCACTGTCAAATTGTATCAACATAGTATTTGTTGAATTTATTTGATGAGTATCTACAACGTTCTAGAAGCTCCTTATAAGTAGTATTGTGCCAAAGGTACAGTGAAATCTTATATTTTCTTTGGGGTTTTTCTTTCTTTTCTCTAATACTGGAGATTCAACCCTACCCCTGAGTTAGCCCAGACCTTTTTGTTTTTTGAGACAGAGTTTCACTAATGTACTCACTCTGGCCTTGATCTTGTAATCCTCCTTTCTCAGCCATACAGATTCCTAGGATTACAAGCATGCACCACTGTGCCCAGCTATACAGTGGAATTTAAACATCAGTGATAGTTCTGTTTCTTAATGCTGCTTTGTTTTTGTTTTTTAATATTTTAGTTGTAGATGGACACAATCCTTATATTTTATTTATTTATTTTTATGTGGTGCTGAGGATCGATCCCCAAGGTTGATAGAGATTGATAGAGAGCAGCAAGTGCTCTGCCACTGAGCCAGAATCCCATCCCTGCTGCTTTGTTTTTATATTACCTTAGACTTTCAAACTCTTTAACAAGGAATGCTAATTTTTATGTGGTCTATCTAGACCAAGGTAAAGATTCTCAGCTTAATTTAGTAAACAGAAAAGAGAATATCTAAATCCATAAAGTTTCTCTTACCATGAGACCATTTTATTCATTAGATCCAATGTGTTTTTGAAGAGTTATTATTGGTAATGAACATTAGGATTTAAACATGAATAAGATAAACTTACTGCTGTCAAGAATTCAGACATATTCAACAATAAATAGTGTGTTAAATTCTTTTAACAGAGCAGTATACAGAAACGGATGACATGGGGCTGGGGCTCAGTGGCAGAGCACTTGCCTAGCGTATGCGAAGTCCTGGGTTTGATCCTTAGTACCACATAAAAATAAACAAGTAAAAGGAAAGGCATGCTGTCCATCTACAACTACAAGGAAGAAAAAAAAAATTTTGAAACATGCGATGACACACTGATCACTTCTGATGACTAATGTTGATGCCCCTGAAGAAGTAGTACATACACTGTTTTATATTAAATTTAAATATAGATAGGTGGGACAATATAAAGGGTACAAATGTGTTTAACACAGTAACAATAGTACCTCCTTAGAAAGGCACAAAATCATGAAATAGCATAATGTTTTTGGAGAAGAACATATTATTGGGTATGACTATGTCCAAGAAGTAGTTATGATGGTGGTGGTTGAAAGTGAGGCTATAAAAGTAATAATGGACTATATCACATGCAGTTTGCTTTTTCATTCAGAGGAGCTGAAACTTATTGTGGATGCAGTTAGGAACTATGGAATGATTTTGAATAAGGAGAATAAGTTTTTGTTTTATTAGGCAGAATCAGCGAGGATTCATAATTCTAAAAAATCATCTCCCAGTCCTAGTGGCTTAAAATAACAGTAATTTTTTTTCATGTTAGTGACCATCAAATATCTGTTCCCCCAAGATTTTTGAGGTCTCTTCCATGTTGTCTTCTCTAGGACTCCAGCTCACAGAATAGCCTCTCTCACAATGTTGCTTGTCTTGTGAGAGAGAGGAAGGGGTCACAGTAAAGCACCATCTGACTATTACAAGTTCTTCCTAGAACTGATATGCATTACTTCTCAAATTTCAATGTGAGGGGCTGGGGTTGTGGCTCAGCGGTAGAGCGCTCGCCTAGTGTGTGCATGGCCGGGTTTGATCCTCAGCACCATGTAAAAATAAATGCATTGTGTACAACTAAAGCAAATAAATAAATATTTTTTAAAAATTTCAATGTGAAAGCAAGTTCAGTCTTATGTCAGTGTGGACTGGGAAGTTTTAATTCTTCTAAGGTAGGGCAGCAGATATTTATGAATACTGTCTAACAATACATGTGTTTTAGAAAAATTCTACATTGTAGTGTGGAAAATGGAGTATAATGAAAATAGTAGATTATGTCTTCGGATTTGAATATATTTAATTTAACTGTCTTCGGGCTGTTGAGTTAGAGATGTTTAACAGACAGTTGGAAGTAGTGGTTTATATTTTCAGTGACCTTTTTGTAGAAATACAGACCTATCAGTATATGTGTAAACTTGAATTTAGCAATGAGTGAGATTCCCCAGGAAGAAATTGTAAAATGAAGAGATGGAGACCTAAGAAAGGGAAGACCATTTGAAAGGGAAGAAAATTAGAAGAATAAATGTCAGTGAATGTGACTTAAATAGGAAAAATCAAACAATACTGTTATAAAAGCCTAAAAAAGGAGAAGGTAAAGAGTAGAAAAACAGTTAACATCAGTGTCACAAAAAAGTCAAGGATTTAAACAAAATGTTGAATGATTGGGAAAGTAAGGAACCACAGTCTAGGGGCATGCAATTAGAACAGTTTGTGAGCTTGGAAAGATAATTTGCAACTGTTAAAATTCTGGTGGCCAGATGGAGATGTAGCTTAGTGGTGAAGTGCTAGCCTAACATGTGTGAGGTCCTGGATTTCATCCCCAGCACTGCAAAAAAAGTTTTGGTGGCATTATTACAAATTAGAGTTATTTATTACTCTTGTGATATATTAGATGTGCAGATCTAACAAACTTGTTATCATCTTAAACCTAAAAATACTAGATAAAATATGGAAACATTCTTGGAATGTAACCAAACCTTGAAATGATAGGAAACCAGAAATTTTTAAATAAAGTTTGATTCATAAATAATAAGTACTAGAGCTGTCCAGCATCTGCTTGCTTGATCCCTGGTGGCTGAGAGTCTGTTAATTGCAACTTATCCAGGTGCAGTAGATGAAGGACAAAGCCTAGAACTCCAACAGGATGGACAATCACATCAGATTTTGCATACAACTGGAATTGCCAAAAAGTGACACTTACCAATGTAAAAGCAAATAGAAATAAACCTATCACAGAAGAGAATAAATTGTTCCTTGTTTTGATTTTGGCATTGAAAGCAGGTAAATGATTTACTGACCATACTAAGGCTCTGTCCAACAAATTTGTATTCTCTGTGAGACCCAGAAAAAAATATTAAATTAGATTTTGTCTTAGGTTGTTAGACTTCCCATTGCATTGTAGAACCAAATGCAAATACTGTATAGAATTTCCATTAAATATGCTTTTTCTTTTTTGACCTAGATTCTCACATATTTCAGCAACAAAGGAAACTGTGGTTTATTTTGCACTTTAAAGGCAAATAACCAGAACCATGTTCTGTTCTTCTAGGAATAGTCAATGGAATAAAATATCTCTATCATCTGTGAAGTAAAGTATATAAGCAACATGTAAATAACAAGTAGTACACATTTTTTGATAAGACATCACTTGCCGGATCTTTGAAGTAATTTTCCTGTTTTGAAATAAATTCAAAGGGATCATATACTAACAGAGTATATGGCTTTTCAAAAAGCCGTAGTTGTTGTAGTTATGCAATCCAGGAGTGTAGTGTAACAAAAGTATAATTGGTGAGAAAGATCTAAGTCTTCCTCTGGTGTGTTAAGTATCATATTAGGTCTTTAAGACTTAATAGGAAGATGAATATTTTTGAGTGCTCTTTGTCAGTGTTTACCTCTGTGATAGTCCCCCTGCCTCCCGTATTTACAGCTTTTAAGGTAATTCTGTTTATTTTCTTTTTTTCCTCAGGGAATTGGTATAACCCTGAAGATTTTAGTTAAATCAGAATTCACAGTAACTTAACCCTTCCTGAAAAAGTTTAAGTCCTGCAGTAGTGTTTCATAGAATCATTTCATCTTTCCTTAAGGATTTGCAAATATTGTTATACCATGAGAGGGTAATTCTTTTGTAATTATAATATTGAGCAACTGCTATATTCAGGGACCCATATTAAGGTTAATCAGAAAAGGCTTCCATACACTTGGGATTGAGACTTCAAAGACATTATACATATGCTATGACTAAAAGTGGGGAAAGAAGAGAAAATATTATGACGTGGCACGAAAACTACACACTTTTGAAGTTGGATGTGACTGATTTAACTTCAGTAATAATGTGTAACATTGTGCAAGTTGTATAAACTATTCAAACCACAGCTTTCTCATCTATAATTGGAGGCTACTTTTGTTTATCATGCAAACTAATGAGGATTAGAATAAATCTCCCAAAAGGAATGGAGAGAGTAAAAAACATTTGGAGAAATAGTGTTCAATACATTTCCATAATTAATGAAAGCAATAACCTTTACATCCATGAAGCTTTGCAGCCCCATGCAGGATAAACACAGTGTATACATGCACTAATCAGGGAACATCATTATTAAGTTTCTGGAAACTAGGTGTAAAGAGAAAATCTTAAAATTTCCAGGCGAAACAAAATGAAGAAACACCTAACATACAGAGGAGTATAACAACAGCTTATAGCAGATGCATTTATTGTCAGAAAATTTTATAAGCCAAACCACGCACAGTGGTGCATGTCTGTAATCCAAACAACTCAGAAGGCAAAAGCAGGAATATCACAAGCTCAAGGATAGCCTCAAAATAAAAATTACAAAATAAAAAAATTTAGAGCTGGGGTTGTAGCTCAGCGGTAAAGTGCCCCTTAGGCTAATCTCCAGTACTTAAAAAAATAAAATTAAATTTTATAAGTCAAAACACAATGGAGGGGGCTGGGGTTGTAGCTCAGTAGTAGAGTGCTTGCCTAGCATATGTGAAGTCCTTGGTTTGATCCTTATCAGTACCACATAAAGATAAATAAAGAAAATAAAGGTATTATCCATCTACAACTGCAAAAAAAAATATTTAACACACATGCACACACATACGCAATGGAGGTCAATGCATTAGGTGTCCATGGAGTGAAGCTGAGGTGGTCAAGCCCAAGACTGCAGTGGTAGATTGGTGAATATGTCAGCCTCATTAGTCCAGGCCATTGTCCAGGCTTTGAGCAAGAGGAAGCTGCAGCCCACCTGAGCTGCACTCACCCTGACACATTTAGCAGTAAACAAGATAAAACAGCTTCTTAAAGATAAGCCTGAACACATACATGTGAAAGTCAGTGTTCAAACCTTTCATACAAAAACGGAGATTCGAGGAAGTTGTTTAAGATGGAATCTGGGTTCTTCAAAAAGAAAGCACAGCTGATACTTTTAGGAACAGAAATGGACCATGTTGAAGACAAATTATCCAGTAAGTTTGCCTTCAGTAACCCAAACATCAAAGGAACCAGTGGCTGTGGAGAAAGCATTAATATTTGAAATGTGAGGACTTATCTGGCTATAAACTCCAGAAAAGCTTGTGGAAGCCTTGATGCTTACTGAAGAAATCATGTGACTGTCACATGCTTAAGCTTTATAATT
Organism: Tamias sibiricus; assembly: GCA_025594165.1. Lineage (NCBI taxonomy): Eukaryota > Metazoa > Chordata > Mammalia > Rodentia > Sciuridae > Tamias > Tamias sibiricus. Next base: position 118,739,651 of record CM046658.1, on the reverse strand, counting down.
GTGTGGCCACCTTGTGGGGAAAGTAAAATGATGCATTTTGAAAATGAAGCCAGTGTATTAAATTCCAGAAGTGATATGACAGAAAATGAGAAGCCATTGTTCTCTTTTTGATCATTGTTCCTAAAGGAAAAAGTCCTACCCTTCACTTAACTCCCTTTCATCCTTTCTGTTAGAACCGGTTTCATTAATGTTGCCTTCTTGGGAGCAATTCAGGAAATGTGTTAATAGGTGTGATGATTGCTAGATTTTGAATGGCTTCAATATGCATCTTCATCTGCATTTTCCCAAACAGATTGTTGGTTCCCAAAATTCAGAGAGAAGTCCTGACTACTGATAGTAACATTGTATGCATTGTATTTCTACCCAAACTTGACGTGGCGTTATTTGTGTACCCTTCAACGGAACTGATTAAAGATTTCCTTGAACAATAGTGCAAAGTAGTTCCAAGTGATAGTATCAAAAAAAAAATGAGGAATATTTCCTCTGCCTATTTTTTTTTTTTTTTTTTTTTTTTTTTTTTTGGTACCGGGGATTGAACTCAGGGGCACTCGACCACTGGGCCACATCCCCTGCCCTTTTTTGTATTTTATTAGAGACAGGGTCTCACTGAGTTACTAAGTGCCTCGCCATTGCTGAGGCTGGCTTTGAACTCGCGATCCTCCTGCCTTAGCCTCCCAAAGTGCTGGGATTACAGGCGTGCACCACCACGTCCGGCTTCTGCCTATTTTTTTAATCCATTTTTTGTCCCCCTAAAAGACTGCTTAAAGATGGGATCTCAATCTTAGATCCTTTTAGTTGGAAGTTCTCTTAAAAGCCATCTAGCCCACCCTCCTCAATTCTGTATGAGGAGACAACCCCAGGGAAGCCATTGCAAACGAAGGGAGAGCAGGGACCATACCCCAATACCTTTTCCTCATAGGGTACACTTGTGCTTTGCACTCAAGAGATACTGAAGGGAAATGGTAGTATGTTTTCTTTATCTGGTCAGCATTTGGGTGGAGTTTCTTTTTAAGTTGATGGAGATCATATTTTGAGAAGGGAAAATGTTATTTTAAAACTCTAATGTGAATCTCCATCTTGTTTCTTTAGAACTTTGAAACAATGGTCTACGTTAGCAGAAAAGATAATTGTATCAACTCAGCCTACTTCACTCATTTGGGGTATAGTAGTGATTGTGAAGCAGAACATGGGGGTCTTTTCTTAAAATTTCAAGTATGTGTATACTTTCTGGTTCCTAAGTTCAAGTGCTAAAGTTTTTATACAATTATTTTTGGTGTGTGTTGTGGGGGGGGGGGGTACCAGGGATTGAACTCGGGCACACAACCACTGAGCCACATCCCCAGCCCCATTTTGTATTTTATTTAGAGACATGGTCTCAACTGAATTGCTTAGACCTCGCTTTTTCTGAGGCTGCCTTTGAACTCACAATCCTCCTGCCTCAGCCTCCCAAGCCGCTGGGATTACAGGCGTGTGAGACCATTCCTGGCTTTATACAATATTTTGAATTAAAGTAGCTGAGTTTAAATGTTCATAAGTTTATGTTGGTAATATAATTGTTGATCTATTTATAATTTGTGTAATACTATATGTAGAGATCGTTATTGATTTTTAAAATGTGACTACTTTGTGATCTTAAAAAAAGCAATAATTATGTCTTTTAAGTGTTGAAAAATTTTTTTCAATTTAAAATTCTTTAATCAGCAAAAATATTCTTCACAAATGAAGGCAACATTAACATGAACAGAAATACAAAAATTTTAAAGACTATTTTGCCAGAAGACCTATAGTAGCAGAAATGCTAAAGGAAGTTCTTCAGACAGAAAGAAAACTGTGGATGCAAGCATGGATGTACCACAGGAATGAAAAGTGCCAGAAGTTATCAACAAATATGAATATATTACGCACATTTTCCCCATGTTCTTTTGATGTGTATCTGCAATTTTTCTAAGATACCATTATATTTGGGGTCATAAAAATGTTTTAATAATCTTTAAAAGTTTGATGTCATGCACATAATATTTTCAGACCACAGTAGAATTACATTAAAATTCAATAACAACAAGATACCTTGAAATTCCCTAAGTGGAAATTAACACACTTCTAAATAACCCATACTTCGAACAGGAATTCCCCAAAACTAAGTTATAAAATATTTTGAAATGAAAATATATGTATAAACTTGAGAAATTACAGCTAAGGCAGTGTTTTAAAAAAAAACAAAAGTCTGATCCTGGTGCAGTGGTGCACACCCGTAATTCCAGAAGCTTGGGAGCTGAGGAAAGAGGATCTAGAGAAAAGCCAGCCTTAGGAAAAGCAAGTCACTAAGCAACTCAGTGAGACCCTGTTTGTAAATAAAATAGGGCTGGGGATGTGGCTCAGTGGTTGAGTGTCCCTGAGTTCAATCCTCAGTACCCCCAAAAAAACAAAGGTATGAGCCGGGCGTGGTGGCGCACGCCTGTAATCCCAGCACTTTGGGAGGCTGAGACAGGAGGATCACGAGTTCAAAGCCAGCCTCAGCAATGGCGAGGCACTTAGCAACTCAGTGAGACCCTGTTTCTAAATTTAAAAAAAAAAAAAAAAGGTCTGGGGATGTGGCCCAGTGGTCGAGTGCCCCTGGGTTCAATCCCTGGTACCAAAAAAAAAAAAAAAACCAAAGGTATGAATAAGTGACCCAGATCACTTTTACCTTTAGGAAGCTATAGAAAGCAAAGCAACCCAGACTAGAAAGAAGAAAATTATAAATATAGGAGCAGAAATAAATACAAAATCAAAAATTTCACTGGTTCTTTGGAAGATACTTGTGTGTATACTAAAAAAACAAAGAGGGCTGGGGCTGTGGCTCAGTAGTAAAGCGCTTACCTAGCATGTGCACAGCCTGGGTTCAATCCTCGGCACCAATTAGAAATAAAGGCATTTTGTACAACTAAAGCAAATAATAAATATTTTTTTAAAAGTAAATAAAGGTATTGTGTCCAACTACAACTATAAAAAATATTAAAAAAAAAAAAAAGAGTTTTAGCAGGGCGTGATGGCACACGCCTATAATCCCAGCACTTGGGAGACTGAGGCTGGAAGATCCTGAGTTCAAAGCCAGCCTTAGCAATGGCGAGGCACTTAGCAACTCAGTGAGACCCTGTCTCTAAATAAAAGTACAGAAAAGGGCTGGGGATGTGGCCCAGTGGTCAAGTGCCCTTGAGTTCAGTCCCCTGTACCAAAAAAAGGGGGGTTCTGACCAAAAGAAGTGAGAAAGCAAACAGACAGCAGTATCAGGAATGAATGAAAGGCCTTCAAATAAATCATCCTTCCTTTGAAAGGATAGCACAGAAATATTACAAATTTTTTAAAATATTTATTTATTTGCGTTAGTTATACACAATGCATTTATTTGTACGTGGTGCTGAGGATCGAACCTGGGCCGCATACGTGCTAGGTGAGCACTGTACTGCTGAGCCACAATCCAAGCCCAACAAATATTTTCACGGAAATACACAACCAGAGAAGTAAAAAATTCTACTCCATTTGTGTACAATGAATAGAAGAGGTTTTTTCTGTCATGTATAACTGATTAGAACTATAATACAAATATATATTATAAATATAAATTTTTTAAAAGGGAAAAAATAAATTCATAGTGCAAGATCAAAGCTGGAAAAATTGGGAGAAACATATTTGCACATTCCTAACAGAAGTGTTGAAACATTGTGAAAGTTTTTGGAGAGATTTTGGTTAGGACTCTAAAGTGCTATAGAGATGTTTGTTTGTTTTGTAGATGGACACAATACTTTTATTTATTTTTATGTGCTGCTGAAGATCAAACCCAGTGCCTCATGCATGCTTGTGAGTCAAGTACTCTATCACTGAGCCACAAACTTAGCCCCTAGAGTTGTATTTTTACTATTTGCCATTTTGTACTATATGATTGTTATCAAGCATGTGCATTCCTTATTTTGCTGTTCAACTTTTTTTTTTGGTACTGGGGATTGAACTCAGGGGTACTTGACCACTGGGCCACATCCCCAGCCCTTTTTTGTAGTTATTTAGAGACAGGGACTCACTGAGTTGCTAAGTGCCTCGCTATTGCTGAGGCTGGCTTTGAACTCGCAATCCTCCTATCTCAGCCTCCCAAGTGCTGGGATTACAGACCTGCACCACCGTGCCTGGCTTCAACTTTATTTTTGTTCTTATGAACATTTAATTTTTTTCAAATGATTATGGGTTCATAGGGAAAAAAGTCTTCATTCAAATAAATTAAGAAGTTAGATATAAGGAGTATATTTTTAGAAACAACCAAAACAATCACTGATGAATAAATAACCTAAAATATTCCTCATTCTGTTAAAGAAATCAAAAATAAAAATCTTTAGGCAATGAGAACTCAGAACCCAGTAGTTTCAATTAAAAAAAAAAATTATATCAACCATTTAAGGAAAAAATTATAATTACATACAAATTCAGAAAATATGGAACTTTTCCAAGTTCTTTTTTTTTTTTTTTTTTTTTTTTTTTTTTTGGTACCGGGGATTGAACTTGGGGGGACTTGAACTTTTTTTTTTTTTTTTTTTTTTTGTGGGGGTGAACTCAGGGGCACTCCCACTGGGCCACATCCCCAGCCCTTTTTTGTATTTTTATTAGAGACAGGGTCTCACTGAATTGCTAAGTGCCTCACTATTTCTGAGGCTGGCTTTGAACTCGAGATCTTCCTGCCTCAGCCTCCCAAGTGCTGGGATTACAGGCTTGCGCCACCGTGCCCGGCTCCAAGTTCATTTTATGAGGTCAATATTTCCCATATTGCCCTAGCAAAACTGTTATAAGAATACACCAGTCTAGAGCCAGACCAGTAATATCTGAATGTGGATGCAAAAAATATTATCAAATGGAATCCAGTATGTAAAAGTGAATAACATACTATACTATATTCAAGTGACTTTATTTAAAGAATACAAAGTTTAATGGTTTTGTTTTATACTGGGGATTGAACCCAGGGGCACTTAACCACTGAGCCACATCCTCAGCCCTCGTTTATATTTTATTTAAAGTCAGGGTCTTGCTCAGTTGCTTATGGGCTCTGTAAGTTGCTGAGGCTTGCTTTGAACTCACAATCATCCTACCTCAGCCTCCAGAGCCACTAGGATTACAGGTATGCACCACCACTCCCAGCTCCGAAGTTTGGTTAACATTGAAAAATCAAGTAACATATTTTCTGATTTTAACAGGAAATATGAAAAATTGCATAATTGTATTTAGGTAGATTTAGAGAACGCATTTGATAAAATTTAATACTTATTCGTGGTTATTTTAAAGAACTCTTAGAAAAATAGGAGTAGACTAGAATTTTCTCAGCCGGATAAAGTATAGCTACAGAAAAACCTACAATTAACCTAATACTTAATGGTGAAAAAACTGTTTCCCCCCTGTGATTGGGAACAAGGTAAAGATTGCCACTCCTCTCATCACTTGTATTCAACGTAAAAAAAGTCCTGACCCGGGGCTGGGGTTGTGGCTCAAAGGTAGAGTGTTTGCCTAGCATGTGTGAGGCACTGGGTTCGATCCTCAGCACCACATACATTAAAATAAAGACATTGTATCCACCTATAACTAAAAAATAAATATTTATAAAAAAAAAAAAAAAAGTCCTGACCATTGCAATCAGGTAATAAAAAAAATTAGTAAATTTCATACAGATAGGAAAGAAAGAAGGAAAGGAGTCATATTCCCACATGATATAATCTTCAGAAAACTTCCTAAATCATCTGTTAAGAAATTACTGGACTTAATAAATGAGTTTAACAGGATTTCTGTCAGTTTAGGCTGAATATATACAAATCATCGTATATACACATATACAATGAACAATTACAGAATCAAATATAAACAAAATAACAATTACAGTTATATTAAAAGCCATGAAAAACTTAAGGATAAATCTGGCAAAATATGTACAGTATCTGTATAATAAAAAGTACAAACCAGCCGGGCGTGGTGGCGCACGCCTGTAATCCTAGCACTTGGGAGGCTGAGGCAGGAGGATCACGAGTTCAAAGCCAGCCTCAGCAATGGCGAGGCACTTAGCAACTCAGTGAGATTCTGTCTCTAATAAAATACAAAAAAGGGCTGGGGATGTGGCCCAGTGGTCAAGTGCCCCTGAGTTCAATTCCCGGTACCAAAAAAAAAGTATGAACCATTATTGATAAAGAATAAGTAAGTGGAGAGAGATGTTGGAGGATTCAATACTGTTAAGATGTCAGTCTTCTTTCAAACAATCTATAAGTTAAGTGGATTCTTAATAAAATCCCACCAGGATTTTTATATAAATTGACAAGTTGATTCTAAGATTTGTATAGAAATGTATGGGTCCTAAAAAAAACCAAACAGTTTCACTTTGTGTGCGTGTGCGTGTGTGTGTGTGTGTGTGTGTGTGATGCTGGGGATCAAACCCAGGGCCTTGTGATTTTGAGGCAAGCACTCTGCCAACTGAGCTATATCCCAAGCCCCAGTTTCACTTTTTTGAGAAACAAAATTGGAGAAGATTTCCACTAACTGATATCAAAACTTATTGATAAAGCTATAGTAATCAAGGCAGTGTGACAGTAGTTTTAAGTATACACATGTCATTCAGTGGAACAAAATAGTCCAAAAACAGATACTCCTATGTATATTTTGACTTTCAGCTTTTATTTTCTTTGACAAATATGACTATTTCAATTGGGTGAGGATAGTCTTTTCAAAAAATAGTGCTGTAAACTAGGTATCTTCATCGGAAAAAAGAATTTTTGAGTGCTTATCTCATGCCATGCATAAAATTTAATTTGATATTGTTCTTACAATCTCTGCAAAGTTTATGAAACTATAAAATATTTAGAAGAACACATAGGAGAAAATGTTCATGACCTTAGGATATTCAGAGATTTCTTTATGATAAATAAGGACCTTACAAGAAAAGGTAAATTTGATTTCATAAAATTTTTAAAACTTTTTTGTTCAAAAAACATTATTAAAAGTAATGTAAAAGCAAACTAGAGAGTGAAGAAAATCACTAAAAATAATCAACAAAACTTTTGGATAGAATCTTCTAAAAAAAAAAGCTGATGAGGAGATGGACTGTAGATCATTGGTAGTGCTTTTGCATAGAATGCTCAAGGTGTCCTGGGTTTGATCTCCAGTAAGGGTGAGGGTGAGAGGGACATGAATTGCCAATAAATGAAGTCATGAAAATGTGCTCAGCATCAAGGAAATGCAAATTAAATCCATTAAGAGTTACCACTTCAAGCCTGGCGCGGTGGCGCACGCCTGTAATCCCAGCACTTTGGGAGGCTGAGGCAGGAGGATCACGAGTTCAAAGCCAGCCTCAGCAATGGCGAGGCACTTAGCAACTCAGTGAGACCCTGTCTCTAATAAAATACAAAAAAGGGGCTGGGGATGTGGCCCAGTGGTCGAGTGCCGCTGAGTTCAATCCCCGGTACCAAAAAAAAAAAGAAAGTAATGTTAAAGCTCAAACTAGAGAGTGAAGAAAAATCACTAAAATATAATCAACAAAACTTTTGGATAGCAATTCTTCTAAAAAAAAAAGCTGATGAGGAGATGGACTGTAGATCATTGGTTAGTGCTTTTGCAATAGAATTGCTCAAGGTGTGTCCTGGTTGGGTTTGATCTCCAGTAAGGGTGAGGGTGAGAGGGACATGAATTGCCATATAAATGAAAGTCATGTGAAAATGTGCCTCCAGCATCAAGGAAATGCAAATTAATTAAATCCATTAGGAGTTACCACTTCAAGCCTGGCGCGGGTGGCGCACGGGCCTGTATAATCCCAGGCACTTTGTGAGGCTTTGAGGCAGGAGGGATCCACGAGTTCAAAAGCCAGCCTCAGCCAATGGCGAGGGCAACTTAGCAAACTCAGTGAGACCCTGTCTCTAATAAATACTCACAATAAAAGGCGATGGGGCATTGTGGCCCAGTGGTCGTGCTATCACAGTGCCGCTGAGTTTCAATCCCCTGGCTACCAAAAAAAAAAGAGAGTTACCACTTCAAAACCAATGATGAAAATTTAAAAAAAAAAAAAAAAAAAAAACTGACAATATCAACTCATGGTTGAGGATAGGTGATGTTTTGTTTGTTTGTTGTGTTTTTTTTCTTTTTGGTACTGGGGATTGTAGTCTCCAGGGGCATCCTCAACCACTGGGCCACATCCCCAGCCCTTTTTAGTATTTTATTTAAGGCTAGGGTTCTCACTGAGTTGCCCAGCTGCCTCGCCATTGCTTAGAGGCTGGCTTTGGAACTCTGGATCCTCCTGCCCTCAGCCTCCCAAGTTGCTGGGGATTACTATGAAATTGGTTCATTTTACATTGGCAGATTTTGTCAGTTGGTCATTTATTTTAGTTTGGACCTAGTAATGTTCAGGACTTAAGTTTTAAACTCATAGAAAAATGAAAATGCCAAAAACAAAATAGTTTATACAACATACATTCGTAGATGCTTTATTCTTTATGTTCAGAAACTGGAAAACAACTCAGATTTTCCGATGATTATAAAATAAGTTGTACATTCATATAATTCATACAAAGAAATACCGTGATTAAGAACAGTAAAAGGAAAATTATAGAAACATGAGGGAATCTCAAAATGGTGCTCTGCTATGTGAATAAAGTCAGACAATAGAGTACATACTCTGTCTTGCTATTTACATGAAAATCTAGAGAAATATCTAGTAGTTTTTTCTCTTTTGATTACGATTATGAGACCAAATGACTATCTATGGAAAGGGGGATAGAGAACTTTTTAGGATGATAAGAAATAGTCTATATATTCATTATAGTGGAGGACCGACAACTTGGTTAAAACTTGTCAAAACTCCTATAAATTTATTTATAAAAGGGATATGTGTTTAAATCTCACCACATTGAAATTAATTAAAAGTAAAACATATGCTACACAGCCTTGTTTCCTACACATATATCAGACTATCCAGAAATTGGCAAGCCTGAGACTGATATTTAAGAGTATGCGAACAATTTAAAATATGAAGTGCTAGCCGGGCGCGGTGGCGCACGCCTGTAAATCCCAGCACTTTGGGAGGCTGAGGCAGGAGGATAGTGAGTTCTCAAGTGCCAGCCTCAGCAATGGTGAGGCACTTAGCAACTCAGCGAGGACCCTGTCTCTAAATTAAATACATAAAAAAGGTCTGGGAATGTGACCCAGGTGGTCGTGTGCCCCTGAGTTCAATCCCTGGTACCACAAAAAAAAAAAAAAAAAAAAGAAATGCTGCTTGGAAAATGGTGGTGCACACCTATAATCTCAGCAGCTCCAGAGGATCCAGTATGGGATGATCATGGAACTCAAAGCCAGCCTGAGCAACTTAGCAAGGCCCTAACCAACTCAGGGACACCCTGTCTCTAAGTGAAATATGAAAAGGGCTAGGGATGTGGGCTCAGTGGTAAAACGCCCCTGGGTTTAATCCCTGGTTCTAAGGAGAAAAAAATACACATACGAAGTGCTCCAGTAAGTTCCTCAGAAAGAGGCTTTAAAACTACTTATTTTAGGGTTCTGTTTTAAATCACTATTCATGATATTTAAGTCATTTGGTATTGGTGAACATGAAAGTTCATGAAAGAAAATGAAAGGTATAAATGTAAGTCAATGATTTTGAAAACTAGGATTAATTTTTTCAATTATGTAATCATGAACTATGTCCTGCACATTGGAAATATAAAAATGAACTTAATCAATGTGGACCACTCACTGCCTTACCTATGGTCCAAACATTGTTGAAAGTTATATGCATTAAACCACTAATTAGAATTGTGATTAGTGCTATAAGAGAAGGAAAGTATGTGTGGTAGTTCTTTTTTTTTTTGTGGTACCGGGGATTGAACTCAGGGGCACTTGACCACTGGGCCACATCCCCAGCCGTTTTTTGTGTTTTTATTAGAGACAGGGTCTCACTGAGTTGCTAAGTGCCTCGCCATTGCTGATGGGCTGGCTTTGAACTCGCGATTCCTCCTGCCTCAGCCTCCCAAAAGTGCGGCTGGGATTACAGGCGTGGGGGGAGGGGTGGCCACCGCGCCCCGGCTTGTGGTAGTTCTTAATAGGGGACCTAACTTAAGGTTGAGAGACCTGTTTTGGGGGGGAAAGTTGTTCTTAATGAAGAGTCATATTCCTCACTGTAAGTTGAATAATTAATAGTAATTAAGCAGATGAATTTGGGGAGGATATTATTTCAGGCAGAGAAAACAACATGTATAATGGACTGAAATGTCAAGTGAAAGAATTGAAGTTCTTTTGAGGATTTGAAGTTCTTTATTTCAGAATTGATTGATTCTCTAAATACAGTACTTAATATAATAGAAATTATAAGAAATGGTGGGTAATTAATTTTAAAGTTGTGTTATTGATTAAATCACTCTCCTCTTCCCTGGCATTCAGGTACTAGGGATTTGAACCACAGGGCAAACCACTACCACTAAGCTTTATATTCCCCTAAAACCACTTTTATTATTTTTTATTTATTCTATTTATTTATTTTAAATTGTTAGATTGGGTCACAGTACCTTTTATATTTATTTATTCATGTGGTGCTGGAGGCCTCAAACCCAGTGCCTCGGCATGCGAAATAAAGTGCTCTACCACTGAGCCACAACCCAGCCCCTGTATTTTTTTTAATATTTACTTTATTTTCTTTAGTTGTACACAATGCATTGCTATTTATGTTTACGTGGTGATGAGGATTGAACCCAGGCCACGCACGTGATAGGGGTGAGCACTCTTCCACTGAAGCATAACCCCAGCCCAGCCCTGTAATTTTATTTTGAGACAAGATCTTATTAAAATTGCTGCAGGATGGCATCATCTTGGTGATCCTCCTACCTGAAACCTCTAAGACCTCATCATTCACATATCTGGTGGTTGATACTTGCAGTTGGCTATGAGTTCAACTGTATCAGTATTCAAGGGAAAGGGAAGTAGACTCTACCACTTGATAAGAGAAGCATCAAAAGATTTTTAGGCACCTTTTAATAGCACCACAAGCAGTTAAGCTATTCCTTAGGGCAGGAAGATATCATTAGCTTGATCCATGGTCATTGTAGTAGAATAAAGTGTATTGTGTGCATATACAAATATGTAACAACAAATCCCATCAGTATGTAGAGCTATAATGCACAAAAATAAATAAATAAATAAATAAAAGGTGGAGGGGGACTGGGATTGTGGCTCAGCTGAGAGAGCACTCACCTAGCAAGTTCACGGCCTGGGTTCGATCCTCAGCACCACTTAAGAATAAAGGCATTGGGCTGGGGTTGTGGCTAAGTGGTAGAGCACTCACCTAGCACATGTGCAGCCTGGATTCGATCCTCAGCACCGGTAAAAATAAAGGCATTGTGTACAACTAAAGCAAATAAATAAACATTTAAAAAAAAAGAATAAAGCCATTGTGTACAACTAAAACTAAATAAATATTAAAAAATAAAAAGTGGAGTGGCTGGGGTTGTAGTGCAGTGATAGAGTGCTTACCTAGCACCACGTGTGAGGCACTAGGGTTCAATCTTTTTTTTTTTTTTTTTTTTTTTTTTTTTTTTTTTGTGGTACCGGGGATTGAACTCAGGGGCACTCGACCTCTGGGCCACATCCCGGGCCCTTTTTTGTATTTTATTAGAGACAGGGTCTCACTGAGTTGCTAAGTGCCTCAGCCTCCCAAAGTGCTGGGATTACAGGCGTGCGCCACCGCGCCCGGCTAGGTTCAATCTTTACCACTGCATAAAAACTAAATATACAGGTATTGTGTCCACCTACAACTTTAAAAAAATTAAAAAAAAAACAAGAATGGTTGTTTTAAGAAAAGTGGGAAAAAAGGAAGAAAAGTGGATAGATTCAGTGGGTCAAACTAACATGAGATCAAAGTTTTATGATTTCTGGAAGAAGACAAAGAATGGATAAAGTGGTTTGATCTTCTGTAATCAAATTGAACTTCTATAATCAAATTCCTGCCACATGATTGGTGTCCGTATATACAATTTTGAATAATTGGTTTATGGTGTCTTCCACTGATTTAGGGACTCTAGAGGAGAGAAATAAGATTAAAGAGCAGATAATGAAGTCAAATGTGAATATGAGTTTAAGAATTCTGTGAATATGAAAAAAATATAAATTTAGAAGAAAAGTGTATTTAGAAAGCAGAGATCAGGAGACATCCGAATGTAGAGGATAGTTAAATGCATTTCCAAAGAAAGTGTAGTGTGAGAAAAAGAGAGCCTTTAGTGTAAGCTGCCTGTCATGGCCAGCCACAGCGCCGCGGGAGGAAAACTCGGAGGCAGAGTAAAGCTATTACTACTTTTACTTCTACTTTCTTAGAGAGAGAAAGAAAGATTCTTCTTCTTCTTAGAAAGAGCTTAGAGAGAGATATTAGAGAGAGCTTTCTTCTTTCTTCTTTCTTCTTTTCTTCTTTCTTCTTTTCTTCTTAGCTTAGAGAGAAAGAAAGATAGAGCTTAGCTTAGAGAAAGATTATTTTTTAGAGCTTCTTTCTTCTTTCTTCCTCGGGAGCCTCGCCTAACTCTGACCAGCAATTACTTCTTCTATCTGGTTTCCTCTTCTGTAACCGCTCTGCCTACCTTCTGGCCGCTCTGATTCTTTTCTTCTTCTCCGACCCGAACTCTTCTTCTGACTGACTGAGCGACTGCAACGACTGACTGAATGAATTCATTCTTCGTTCTCCTAACTCCGACCGCTTTCACCCGGTTATATACCTTTAGCTTTGCGGGTGCCTCACGTGCATTTACAAGTGCGTCACATACATACTTATTATCAGGTGGAACTTATGGCTTCCAGCTGACCGCAATAGCCATCTCCCTAATTGGGGCTCCTTCATATTCCTCCCTTTTAGTTTAAAAGGTGCTTTAATTCTATTTTCTATATTTTATTTTCTCTATTTTATCTTCTCTATTTTCTATATTTTATTTTCTTGTCCCTACCTAGCTTTTCACCTTTTGTTTTAAAAGGGTGGATATTTGAGCCCTTTTTGAGGAGGTGCTGCGGCTTTAAGGAAGCCTACTGCTGAGGAGCAGCTAACGCACTTAGTTAAGCACAACTGCATAAGCAGCTTTGACTTTTTTTTTTTTTTCCTCTATTTTCTTGTCTCTTCTTTATTTTTATGGCTTTTTTGCCAAAGCTCAATGGCTTTTTCTCTGCATGGTGTTCAGCGTGCTTTTTCTTTTTCTTTTTTCTTTATGGCTTTTTTGCCAATGCTCAATGGCTTTTTCCATGCTATTACTTTCTTTTAATGGCTTTTGGCCGGCTATTCGCTTCGGCTTTTCGCTAATTCTTAACTGGCCTCAACTGAGTACTACTCTTTTTGCTGGTCTCAACTGAGTCAGAGGCTATGCTTTCTTCTCTGCTCTCCACAGATCTTAGCTTCTTGTCTTATTTCTTATCTTTTCTTCTCTGCCTGCCAAGCCCCGAAACGGGGCCACACCGAAACACGGCGAGGAAAATCTCAGAGGCATGGAGTGAAGCATACTACAACTTTATACTTCATCTACTTTCTTAGAGAGAAGCTTAGAAGAGGGTAAAGAAAGATTTCTTCTTCTTCTTAGAAAGAGCTTAGAAAGATTTAGGATCGAGCTTTTCTTCTATGTCTTCTTAGCTTCTTAGTGAGATCTTAGCTCTAAGAGAGAAAGAAAGAAAGAAAAAGAAAGATCTTAGCTTAGAGAACGTATTAGACTTCTTTCTAGAGCTCTTCGTTTCTTCCTCTTCTGACTGCTTCCTTGGAGCCTCAGCCTAACTCTTGACCATCATTACTACTTTCTATCTGGTTTTCTCTTCTGTAACTTCAATGCTGGTTTCTCTACTGGTCACATCTGATTCTTTGCCTTACGTTCTCGACCCGCACTCTTGATTGACTGGGACCGACCGTCCCGAGTGATTCTGCCCGAGCTGACTGAATAATCCTTTCTCACGTTCTCTCCAAACTCCGGGAGGAAAACTCGGAGGCAGAGTAAAGCTATTACTACTTTTACTTCTACTTTCTTAGAGAGAGAAAGAAAGATTTTTTCTTCTTCTTAGAAAGAGCTTAGAGAGAGATATTAGAGAGAGCTTTCTTCTTTCTTCTTTCTTCTTTTCTTCTTAGCTTAGAGAGAAAGAAAGATAGAGCTTAGCTTAGAGAAAGATTATTTTTTTAGAGCTTCTTTCTTCTTTCTTCCTCGGGAGCCTCGGCCTAACTCTGACCAGCAATTACTTCTTCTATCTGGTTTCTCTTCTGTAACCGCTCTGCCTACCTTCTGGCCGCTCTGATTCTTTTCTTCTTCTCCGACCCGAACTCTCTTCTTCTGACTGACTGAGCGACTGCACGACTGACTGAATGAATTCATTCTTCGTTCTCCTAACTCCGACCGCTTTCACCCGGTTATATACCTTTAGCTTTGCGGGTGCCTCACGTGCATTTACAAGTGCGTCACATACATACTTATTATCAGGTGGAACTTATGGCTTCCAGCTGACCGCAATAGCCATCTCCCTAATTGGGGCTCCTTCATATTCCTCCCTTTTAGTTTAAAAGGTGCTTTAATTCTATTTTCTATATTTTATTTTCTCTATTTTATCTTCTCTATTTTCTATATTTTATTTTCTTGTCCCTACCTAGCTTTTCACCTTTTGTTTTAAAAGGGTGGATATTTGAGCCCTTTTTGAGGAGGTGCTGCGGCTTTAAGGAAGCCTACTGCTGAGGAGCAGCTAACGCACTTAGTTAAGCACAACTGCATAAGCAGCTTTGACTTTTTTTTTTTTTTTCCTCTATTTTCTTGTCTCTTCTTTATTTTTATGGCTTTTTTGCCAAAGCTCAATGGCTTTTTCTCTGCATGGTGTTCAGCGTGCTTTTTCTTTTTCTTTTTTCTTTATGGCTTTTTGCCAATGCTCAATGGCTTTTTCCATGCTATTACTTTCTTTTAATGGCTTTTGGCCGGCTATTCGCTTCGGCTTTTCGCTAATTCTTAACTGGCCTCAACTGAGTACTACTCTTTTTGCTGGTCTCAACTGAGTCAGAGGCTATGCTTTCTTCTCTGCTCTCCTCACTATCTTAGCTTCTTGTTCTTATTTCTTATCTTTTCTTCTCTGCCTGCCAAGCCCCGAACGGGCCACACCGAAACCCGGGAGGAAAACTCGGAGGCAGAGTAAAGATACTACTACTTTTACTTCTACTTTCTTAGAGAGAGCTTAGAGAGAGAAAGAAAGATTCTTCTTCTTCTTAGAAAGAGCTTAGAAAGATTAGAGAGAGCTTTCTTCTTTCTTCTTTCTTCTTTTCTTCTTAGCTTAGAGAGAAAGAAAGAAAGAGCTTAGCTTAGAGAACGATTATTTTTTAGAGCTTCTTTCTTCTTTCTTCCTCGGGAGCCTCAGCCTAACTCTGACCAGCAATTACTTCTTCTATCTGGTTTCTCTTCTGTAACCGCTCTGCCTACCTTCTGGCCGCTCTGATTCTTTTCTTCTTCTCCGACCCGAACTCTTCTTCTGACCGACCGAGCGACTGCACGACTGACTGAATGAATTCATTCTTCGTTCTCCTAACTCCGACTGCTTTCACCTGGTTATATACCTTTAGCTTTGCGGGTGCCTCATGTACATTTACAGGTGCGTCACATACATATTTATTATCAGGTGGAACTTATGGCTTCCAGCTGACCGCAATAGCCATCTCCCTAATTGGGGCTCCTTCACTTTAGAAACCATAATATTTAAAATTGGGGAGAAGGAATGGGTCATTTTTCATTCTAGTAATTTTTAGATAAAACTGTAAACTGGTATGAATATTATAGCTGAAAGTTTGAAAATTTAAAATGTTGAGATTTAAACGAAGTTATTGTTAATTTGAGGGAAAGTCCATAGTAGTCTTCATGAGATAGGCATCTAGAGTGACTAGAATTATTAAAAGGAGTATCTAGAATATTAACACATTGAAAAAAAAGTTTTTAGTTGTTGATGCACCTTTATTTTATTCATTTCTTTATATGCAGTATTGAGAATCGAACCCATTGCCTCACACATGTGAGGGAAGCACTGTACCATTGAGCCACAATCCCAGTCCAATATTAACACATTTTAAAGTCATATCAATAAATTCATTATGACCTATGATCATTAGTGGTATGGTAAATTAGCATCATAGAAAGCGGCTTACAGTAATTGGACACAGTGGCACGTTCCTGTTAATGCCAGCCACACAGGAGGCTGAAATAGGAACCTGAGTACAAATTCAAGGCAAGCCTGAGCAACTTAGTGAGGTTCTGCTTCAAAAGAAAATTTTAAAAGGGCAGAGGATTTGCCTCAATGGTAGAGTACTTGCCTGGTGAGGGCCAGGCCCTAGATGGACTCTCTAGTTCCATTTTAAAAAAAGAAAGGGTGCTGAGTGATCTTAGAACAAACAAATATCACAAAATCTTTGGGTTCCTAATGGTTTATTTAGTACCACTTGTTTTTTTAGTGTTTCCTTTAATATATACTCATTTTAAACAGATTATGCAAATGTTTGTCTGTTCCAGTTTTAAAACCCAAGAAGTGATGTCCCCCCCCACCAGTCCTTTGCACTTAAAACCAGCACTATTCTAGAAATACAGTCTATAATTAAAGTTTAGATCTTCATCCCATATTTAACCGTTAAGTTCCTTGACAAACCTTCATTTTTTAAAAAAATTACAATTGCCGGACACGGTGGCGCACGCCTATAATCCCAGCACTTGGGAGGCTGCGGCAGGAGGATCACGAGTTCAAAGCCAGCCTCAGCAATGGTGAGGCACTTAGCAACTCAGTGAGACCCTGTCTCTAATAAAATACAAAAACTGGCTGAAGGGCTGGGGATGTGGCCCAGTGGTCCAGTGCCCCTGAGTTTAATCTCCAGTACCAGGAAAAAAAAAAAAACAAAACTACAATTTATTTCTACTCCTTATCTCATAGAATTCTTCTTGTCATTGTTTGTGGTACTGGGGTTTGAACCCAAAGGAACTTTCTCACTGAGCCACATTCCCAGCATCTCCCTCCACACACATTTTTTTTTAAATTTTGAAACAGGATCTCACTAACTTGCTTAGGGCCTTGCTAAGTTGGCTGAGGCTTAACTTGAACTTTTGATTCTCCTGCTTCAGCATCCCAAATTGCTGGGAATACAGGTGTGCACTACCATGTCTGGTTGAGAATTGATAAAATCCACTTATTATTAGGGTCTATTTTATTTTATTTTTGGTACTAGGGATTGAACTACAGATGCACTTCTACTATTGAGCTACATTCCCAGCCCTTTTAATTTTTTATTTTGATACAGTGTCTCACTGAGTTGCTTAGGGCTTTGCTAAGTTGCTGAGGCTGGCCTTGAATTTTTGTTGTTGTTGTTTATTTTATTTTTTTATGTGATGCTGAGATCAAACCCAGTGCCTCACATATGCCAGGCAAACCTGCTACTACTGAGCCACAATCCCAGGCCCTGGCCTTGAACTCTTGATTCTAATGCCTCAGCCTCCTGAGTTGATGGAATTGCAGGCATGCATCACCACACCTGGCTCCAGTTTTTATTTTAGTATGCTTACTGTAATATCCTTAAATCAAGAAAATAAACTTTCACTTAGCTGTAAAAGATAAATGCGTGTGGTATTACTGTTTATTCTTGGAAGATTAAAGCACTGTTACTTATATCAGTATAATAAGTTTAGACTTTTGTCAATGTGAAATTTGCTGTCTTTTTTAGTAAATGGAGTTCCATCCCGAAGTCCAAGATTGGTTGCTCCTGTGGATGACTCTGTGGATAGTCTGCTACAGCGGATGGTACAACATGAGGACCAAGAGCCCATGGAAAAAAATATTGATGCTGTAATTGCAACTGCTTCTGTACCACCTTCCTCCAGTCCAGGCCATAGCCACAGCAAGGAACGAACCGTGGGAAAATCTGATAGTCTTCTAGTGCCTGCAGTCCCAAGTGATTCTTGCAGTAATAGCATCTCACTCCTTTCTGAGAAGTTGACAACAAGCACCTGTTCCCCCCATCATATCAAGAGAAGTGTAGTAGAAGCTATGCAGCGCCAAGCTCGGAAAATGTGCAATTATGACAAAATCTTGGCCACCAAGAAAAACTTGGACCACGTCAATAAAATTTTAAAAGCCAAAAAACTTCAAAGGCAGGCCAGGACAGGGAATAACTTTGTGAAACGCAGACCAGGCCGACCTCGGAAATGTCCACTCCAGGCTGTGGTATCAATGCAAGCATTCCAGGCTGCCCAGTTTGTCAGCCCAGAATTGAATGAAGGTGAAGAAGGATTAGCACTGCACCTCAGTCCTGATACAGTCACTGATGTTATTGAGGCTGTTGTTCAGAGTGTAAATCTGAATGCAGAACATAAGAAGGGATTAAAAAGGAAAAACTGGCTGTTGGAAGAACCAACAAGGAAAAAGCAGAAGTCATTACCAGAGGAAGAAGAACAAGAGAATAATAAAAGGTAACTTTATTTAAAATATTATCTAAATAGAGCAAACTAATATTGTAAAAATCTAATGTACCTACATGACTGTTATTCTGTTAATTTTGCAATATTCCTCTTTTACTGTGTGAGACCTGATCTTGTAACAAAGTGTTCTTATTTATAGATGATCAAATTATAAATAACTAACAAGCAAAGGCGATGTAACAGTCTAATCTAAGCCACTCACTTTATAGACTAAGAAATCAAGGCTTAGAGAAATTTATCTGGTATAGAGCTACGTAGGTAGAATTTATTTTTTTCTATCATGCTATCTTCTATGGGCCCTCAACTATTTGTCCAATAATCTATTTTTAAATCTTCCAGCATGTTTATTTTACTTTGTTCATAGTATCATTTTTATATACTTTTCTTTTTTCCAAAAGATAAAGAGCAGGAAGTCGAAATCACCAAACATAATCCTTTTGTTGTATATCACAACAGATCCTTTATTATTTTCCTGAGCGTACATTTGATGTTGGGGTTCGTTTTGTTTTAGTTTGGTTTTTATATGCTTAGGATTGAACCTAGAGCCTCATGTATTGTCTGCTTAAATGTGCATTTTGGTAGTGTTAAAAACATAGTATTATATATCTTGACCACCATCCATCTCTATAACTGTTCTCACTCACTCATGCAAAATTGAATCTGTACCCATTAACTAAAAACTGCATCTTACCCACTTTAGCCTGCACCATGGGTTGACCAAACCAAGTTTACATAAACGTGAGTAATGGTGCTGTGAAAGTGGTTGGTGAACAAATATCTGTTTGAGACTCTTCATGCAGTCCTTTGCTGCATCATGTGATAATTGTATTTTTGGTTTTTTGAGGAACTGCCATACTGTTTTCCATAACATCATAACATTGTGCATTTCTCCCAACAGTATTCCAATTACTTCACATCTTTATAAACACTTATTTTCTTGGTTTTTAATAGTGGCTATCCTAATGGGTATGCCATAGTATCTTAATGAATTTTGTGTTTGCATTTCTCTATTAATATTGTTGAACATTTTGTGCTTATTGTCCTTTTGTGTTTTTAAATTAGGTTGTTTTTTATTATTGAGTTTTAAATTTCTCAATATTCTGGATATTATTTCCTTATTAGATATATGTTTTATATATCTAGATATAGATACAATATTAGATATATAATCTTACATAGTCCATATAATAAATACACATGATGTCATATATTATATGTAATATTATATATATATAATATTTCCTCATTCTGTCTTGGTTGCCATTTTATGTCTTTTTACTTCAATGATACTTGCTTTGAGTGTACAAAATTTTCTGATGTTTCCAAAGTCCAACCTATCTGTATTTGCTACAAAGATATATGGTAATCAAACATTGTGGTGCTAAAATAAAGACATAGTATAGACCAATGAAATAGACTAGTGAGCACAGAGATAAGTTTTTGCATATATGGTCAAATGATTTTTGATAGAGAGATCAAAACCACTCAGTGGGGAAAAGACAGTTTCAGTAAATGATGCAAGAAAAACTGGATGTTCGTATGCCAAATAATGAAATTAGATGTTTAGTGCCATATGTGAAGTTTAACTCAAGATTGATCAAAGACCTAAATTTAAGACCTAAAAATAAAACTATAAAATCTTAGAAGAAAATAGGGTAAAAGCTACAAAACATTGGATTTGGTATTGATTATTTTACATTTTTTTAATGAATCAATACAACATTCACCATTTTTAAGTGGCTTTTTAGTATAATGTAACATAAATATGTATGTTTGTGTGTGTTGCTGTCAATCAAACCCTGGGCTTTACAGATGCCAGGTATATACTCTCTTACTGAGCTACTTCCACATCCCCAGTGTTTATTCTTTTTATTTATTTATTTAATTTAATTTGTTATACATGCTTTTAAAGTGCAGTTCCTTTCATAATTACATATAAAGAGCACAATTTTCCAAGTCATTGGTTTTACACAAAGTATTTTCATACCATTTGAGTTTTTATACATGCATTTAGTATATTCATGTCAAACTCCTTCTGCCATTATTTCTATCACCAGTGTTTATTCTTATTTATATTCTCTGTATTCTGTATTAGTGAATCATGTTTAGAGAGGTTTTTTTGCCCTTTTCTATGCATACATCTTGACAAAATATTTTCTTTTCCCCCTATGTTGCCTATGCTGATCTCTCAAGGGCTCAAGTGATCTTCTGTCCCTCCCTCAGCTTGGACTACAAGTATGCACCATCGCAGTCATCTTTTTCCCCCTGGAGAATGTGTGCTTTTTTTTTTTTTTTTTTTTTTTTTCTTTTCAAGAGTATAACATATGCTTGTAATTCAGTGAAATCTAATAGTTTACTCATTCAAAAGTAAAATGTCAGCCAGGTGCACTGGTGCATGGTTTTATAATCCCAGCGACTTGACTTAGCAAGCCCTTGGCAACTTAGCAAAACCCTGTCCCAAAATTTAAAAAACCAAAAAGGGTGGGAATGTGACTCAGTGGCTAAATGCCCCTGGGATTGATCCCTAGCACCAACAAATTAAAAAAAAAAAAAATATATATATATATATATATATAAAGTCTCGCTTAATACATGTATATTCTTTTCTACCTTTTACTATGCATTTACAGAATATGTATACCTGCAATGCTGTTATTTAATGAAAATGGTAATAACTAAACTTCTTCTTTTTTTTTTTTTTTTTTTTTTTTTTTTTTTATATATAACTTTAACTTTTGCCTGTGCTTCCCCACCTTACTGGTATTGAACTCAGAGCCTCATGGATACTAGACAAGCACTCTACCACTGAGTTATGCCTGCACCCCAATCTTTTCCTATTATATCTTAAGAGATCTTATTATAAATACATATAGAATGACCTTAGTCCATGGTAAAATCATACCATAATTTACTTAATTATTTTCTTTGAATGGGCTGTATCTTCTCTTTTTAGCTCTTAAACCGCAGTTGAAATTTACTTTGTGTTAGATATGACTTAGAGATTAAATTTTCTTCTCAGACATTTAAGTTATACTCCTACCAACATTTATTGATGAATTTATCCTTTCCTTATTTGAAATAACTATCATATAATCAATTTTTTCTGACTTGGAATCTTTTTTTTTTCTTCTTTTTTAATTCTTTTTAGTTACACATGACAGTAGAGTATATTTTGACATATTTATACAAACATGGAGTACATCTTATTCTAATTTGGATCCCAGTCTGGTGGTTGTACATGATGTGGAGATTCACTGTGGTATATTTACATATGTACATAGGAAAGTTAAGTGAGAGTAGTCTTTTAGAAAAATGTTATTCTGAGTTTTTTTGATATCACTGTCATACTATCTTAATTACTGAAGCTTTAAAACATCTATAAGTAGAATGGTTTCCGACTTCAAAGTAGTTAGAGACATTGTGACCTTTCACTTTAGGTAAAGATTAACCTTAAAAATGTGATTCAAACCGGGCACGGTGGCGCACGCCTGTAATCCCAGCACTTGGGAGGCTGAGGCAGGAGGATCGCAAGTTCAAAGCCAGCCTAAGCAACTCAGTGAGACCCTGTCTCTAATAAAATACAAAAAAAGGGCTGGGGATGTGGCCCAGTGGTTGAGTGCCCCTGAGTTCAATCCCTGTTACCAAAAAAAGAAGAAGAAAAAATGTGATTCAAAGAATAGGTTTTAGTTCAGATTAGCCTTTTGTTGCATGAAATTCTAGCATCGTAATCAGTGGCATTAAACACACACATTTTTCCACAAATTGGTTCTGATATTCAAGAGATTATGAAGGTAAAGATATAATTTCTGCCTTTGGTTATGTAGGAAAAAATATCACGTAGTGAATTCCCAGAGGCAGCAGGGGTTTTTTTACTTTTAAGTGGAGCCTGTATGTTCTTATTAAATCATAGGTATTTTTTTTGCTTATTAATTCTATAAGTTTTTATCTAAAGTTATTATATGTGCTTGGGGTTGGATACATGGTGAGCAAATATAAATACTTTACCTATGTTTGTGGATTTTATAGTTCATGTCCTTTTATGAAGGATTACTTGGAATTATGAGTGTAAATGATAGAATCAGTTGGCCTAGTTTTCCTGAGAAAATGATGACATGAGCTAAAAATCTGAATAGGTTTTATTTTCTGTTATTTAAATGAATAAGTCCAGGGCTAACATTTTAGGGTGATAAAATTGAAAAGGCATGAACATTTTAGGGAAGTGAATTCAAGTAGTTTTGTGGTTGTTTGGTTTGGGTTTTTTGTTTTGTTGGGGTTTTTTGTTATTGTTCTTTTGGCCAAAACAGAGTAAAACAAAGAAGAATGGTCTAAAATGAGTCTAATTAGAGGCCAGATTATGCCAGGGGCCTCTTAAATGAGTCTAATTAGAGGCCAGATTATGCCAGGGGCCTCTTAAGTATTGTTGATGGGTAACAAACCACAATACAGATGAATAATTTAATAGTTATGAACCTTGCTCTATGCTTAGAATAAAATTTATATTCAAATCATGTTTCTGGAACGAAATAGGTAAATTTTAAACACCACCCTTCCGTAGGGCTTTTACAATTTTATTTTTGGTACTGAGGATTTAACCCAGAGATACTTTATCATGTGAGCTACACCCGCTATTTTCTAATTTAAGAGAGGTTCTCACAGAATTGCTTTAGAGCCCTGCAAGTTGCTGAAGCTGACCTTGAATTTGCTGTCTTCCTGTCTTAGCTTCCAAAGTCAGTTGCTGAGATTACAGGCATGTGCTACCATGTCCAGCTTCTATATGAACTCTTGAAATCAGATGAGTACTCCTAATAAGACCAGCATGGTGGCGCAATCCCAGCAGCTCCAGAGGCTGAGGCAGGAGGATTGCGAGTTCAAAGGCAGCCTCAGCAGTGGCGAGGTGCTAAGCAACTCAGTGAGACACTGTCTCTAAATAAAATACAAAATAGGGCTGGGGATGTGGCTCAGTGTTCAAATGCCCCTGAGTTCAATTCCTGGTAATGCTGCCCACACCCCCTCAAAAAAAAAAAAAAAAGGCATGATGGCACACATCTGTAATCCCAGCAGCTCTGGAGGCTGAGGTCAGAGGATTGTAAATTCAAAGCCAGCTTCATTGATTTTAAGGAGGCCCTACGCCACTTAGCAAAACCCTATCTCAAAGTAAAATATAAAAGGCCTGGGGGGCTGGGGATATAGCTCAGTTGGTAGAGTGCTTGCCTCACATGCACAAGGCTCTTGGGTTCAATCCCTAGCACCACACACACACACAAAAGCCTGGGAATGTGGCTCAGTGATTAAGTGCCCCTGGGTACCAAGAATAAAAACCATAAAAAAGACTGGGGATGTAGCACCCCTGGATTCAATCCCCAGTAAAAAAGATGGAAATTGAATTTGATACTGCATTTTGTAACTGCTGAACTCATTAAATTCTACTTATTTCTGATTTTGTGGATTTCTTGGGTTTTTCTACATAAACAATCAAGTGAGATGTGAGTAGAGATAGTTTGTAACTTTTTCCATTCCAATCTTTTCTTTCTCTTGCATTTTTTCTTTGGCCAGGATCTTTACTGTGATTTCATATACACATGATGAGAGCAGACATTTGCGTCCCCAACATTAGTGAAATTATATTTATTTTTTTTTTTTTTTTTTTTTTTTTTGTGGTACCGGGGATTGAACTCAGGGGCACTTGACCACTGGGTCACATCCCCAGCCCTTTTGTGTATTTTATTTGGAGACAGGGTCTCACTGAGTTGCTAAGTGCCTCACCATTGCTGAGGCTGGCTTTGAACTCGCGATCCTCCTGCCTCAGCCTCCCAAAGTGCTGGGATTACAGGCGTGCACCACCGCGCCCGGCTTATATTTATTCTTTTTTAAAAATATATATATTTATTTATTATGTGGTGCTGAGGATTGAACCCAGGCTGTGCACATGCTAGGCAAGTGCTCTACTGCAGAGCCACAACCCCAGCCCCTATATTTATTCTTTATCTTTATGCAAGAGTCAAAAGGAAAATCTAGAAAACTTCCTGCTTTGTCATTGCTTATTTCCCCATGTTGTATTAGTCTTTTTACTTATGTGTATTTTGTGTATTTTTTCCACAGACTGATAAGTGGTAGTATATCTGTTCTATCGTTCTCTCAACCAGAATTACCTTTCATTTTTCTTAAGATGTTTTTGCTCAATTTGGAATTCTTTTTGTCTGCACCACCCCCAACCTTTAAATAACACTAATTGAATAGTGTCCCCCCAAAACTTTTTATTTATCACTAGTTTTCAGTAAGTTTATCATTATATGCTTTATTGTTTGATTTGTTTTTTTATTTTGCGTGTTTTTAACTTTGTTTATGCTTTTTATCAAATTGGGAAATTTTTTTAGCCAACGCATTAATTTTCATTATGACCTTGTTTACTTTGAATGTTACAACCTTGTGTGTTCAGGTTTTATTGTTTTCCTTACTTGTTTCTTTGCATGTTTTTATTTCAGTAGTTTTCTAGTTTTCTATAGGATTCCTTCCACAATTCCAGTTGCTGTGTTTTGTCCCATAGGCCATTGATTGTTTTTTTCATTTTTGTACCCTTTTTATTTATCTCTGTATCACTGTGGGTTTTCTCTTTTGTATCCTCAAGTTCACTGATATTTTTTTCTATAATGTTTACTTTGCCATTAATCACTCTATACTCAGTTCTTCATTTCAGTCTGAATTTTCCAATTCTCAGTCAATTTCTTTAATGTATTTTATCTCTCCTCTTTCATATCCCCCACCCATTATGATTTTGGTGATCAAATTTTCCTCTAAATTCTTAGTCCCACTTGTAATTGAATTTAAAGCCCCCCTCCATTTCTGATGGATTATTTTCCCCCCAGGTTACATTTTCCTACATTTTAGGATGTGTTAAATTTTTTTCTTTGATTATAGGGTATTGTGAATGTCATATTATTTAGTATGTCTGGGTTTTGTTGGTTTTCTTTATGTGTTTTCAGTTTTGAGAGCCATGTGCTGCAGATATAGCTCACTCCGTTCTTGAAAGGCAGCTAAGTTGGTTGTGGACTAAAGTATTATTTTGAAATTTGTTTTTTAAACTTTGTTAGGACTGATATTTATTCCCTGGATAATGAATTTTTACAGTAGTTGTTAACATTGCCTACCAGAATATCTATTGAAAGCCTTGAGCATTAGACTGTGTCTTTCCATTCTGCCTACTAGAATTTAAGGATCTGTCAACACGTGTGAGCTCTAGCTATTGTTCTGTTTACAGTTCTCTGAATCCTTTGTTCAGCCACATGGAATTTTGTCCTTTGCATGGACACTTTAGTATATAGCAGTATAATAAAAGAGATTTCTGAAGTTATTTTCCATAGCTTCAGAATTCCAGCTACCTCATTCTCTTCATACTAGTATTTCTCTCTGTTCAGCTCATCTATTTGACCATTCTCTGCTTGGCCTATTCCTGCGCAGTCATTCTTAGAAAAGCAAGATGGTTATATGACTCATATCTTCCTGCCCCCACTTCCTCAGGGACCATAGTGTAACACTGTTATCCAATGTTTAATAACTTTCATAATTTTTCCTCTATATTTCTGGTAGTTTACTTTATTTCTATTAGCTTTTGTTAGAAGGTTAAATGTAGTGTTATTCATTCTAATGTGGCCAGATGAGGAAGTCCCCATCTCCTTTTTTTAAAAATCTGTTAAGGTTATTTTTTTTTAATAGTCCTTTGCAGAAATTTTTTTTTTTCCACAATAAAGTCATCTTTACACTTCTCTTTCTAGCTTTACAGAAGCACCAGTAGAGATTCCCAGTCCTCCTGAAAACCCTAACCAAACCTCCTGAACCTGAAAGTACCTTGCAGCCTGTGCTCTCTCTCATCCCAAGGGAAAAGAAGGCCCCTCGTCCCCCAAAGAAGAAGTATCAGAAAGCAGGGCTGTATTCTGATGTTTACAAAACTACAGAGTAAGTAGTAGTAACTGTCAGCTGGCATCCTTTAAATACCTGTTATTCTTTCATGTTTGAAAAAAGACACTTTGTCAATCACAAAATATTTGTATTCATACAAATATCAGTTTCATCTTAAATACCTTAATGTTCACTGTGCTCATTATACTGTACTATGTTGTACAGGGTTTTTCTTCCCTGATCTTTCTATTCTCTTGCCTTTCTAGATTATGTTCCTATACTTTGATTTCTAATGATGAATTTTTAAAAAATATTTGTTTTATTCTATTTTCTGGCACTGGGATTTTAACCCACAAGCATTCTTAATCCCGAATGAGATCCTAAACCTTTTAACTTATTTGAAACCGGGTCCCAGTAAGTTGCCTGGGCTAGCTTCATACTTGTAATCTTCCTGCCTTGGACTCCCAAATAGTAGGGATCATAGGTGTGTTCCAACACACCCAGCTCTTTTGGTGCCTTTTTTGTTAATTAACAATAAAGAAAATGCCACTAAAATGCCATTTAAACTAAAATGACATTAAGAGTGATCTGCTTTATTTTCAACCAGTTTTGCCAGATGAAAAAAATGCTGTCCTTAGCTTGAACAACTTCATATGCCCTTGACAAAGTACAGCTTGACAAAAACTCTTAATTTTGTAGCTGGGTGTGGTGGCACACGCCTGTAATCCCAGCACTTGGGAAGCTGAGGCAGGAGAATCACGAATTCAAAGCCAGCCTCAGCAATGGCGAGGTACTTATCAACTCAGTGAGACCCTGTCTCTAAATAAAATACAAAAAAAGGGCTGGGGATGTGGCCCAGTGGTCAAGTGCCCCTGAGTTCAGTCCCCAGTACAATTAAAAAAAAAAAACCTCTAATTTTTAGAGAATTTCAAAGCACCAAAGAGATTCCCATTGTATAATCAGGTAAGAAATTGTCCATACAGCCAGGCGCACTGGCACTCACCTATAATCACAGCAATTTGGTAGGTTACGGCAGGAGGATTGCAGATTCAAAGCCAGCCTTGGCAATTTAGCAAGACTCTAATTCACTTAATGGAGACCCAACTCAAAATAAAAGGGTGGGGATGTGGTTCAGTGGTTAAGCACCCTAGGACTCAGTCACCAGTACAAAATTAAAAAGGGGTAAAAGGCCATACAATATAATTGTGTTAGATTTGGAGAGTTTGAAAGTAGTTTGACAGGCACAAAAGGCTCTTACAATCAGAAGAGCATGTGAAAAGGTACATAATGGAATGCAAAGATTTTGCATATGTTGGAACAACTCAGAACTCTTTCTGCAATTGGCTTTGCAGCCAG
This sequence comes from Tamias sibiricus, assembly GCA_025594165.1. Lineage (NCBI taxonomy): Eukaryota > Metazoa > Chordata > Mammalia > Rodentia > Sciuridae > Tamias > Tamias sibiricus. Next base: position 118,711,941 of record CM046658.1, on the reverse strand, counting down.
GCACAGTAGCGCAGGCCTATAATCCCAGTAGTTTGGGAGTTTGAAGCCAGAGAATCACAAGTTAAAGGCCAGCATCAGCAATTTAGCAAGGGTCTAAGCAACTTAGCAAGATCCTGTCTCAAAATGAAAAAGAGAAAGGCCTGGGAATGTAGGTCAGTAGTAAAGCACCCCTGGATTAAATCCCCAGTACCCTAAAAAGGAAGAAGGAAAAAGAAAAAAGAAAAAAAAAAAAAGGCTGGGCATGGTGTCATACACCTCTAATCCCAGTGTCTTAGGAGACTGAGGCAAAAGGATCGAAAATTTGAGGCCAGCCTCAGCAGTTTTATAAAGGCCCTAAGCAACTTAGCAAGACCCTGTCTAGAAATAAAAAATAAAATGGGCTGGGGATATGGCTTGGTAGATAAATACTTCTATGTTTACTCCCTTGTACCAAAAAAAGAAAGAAACCAGGATTCTCTCAGTACTAACGAGAAAATAGAAATACACTTTGCAATACATCTAATAAGTCATAATTTTGAAGCAATTTCTCTAGATATAGAAAAGCTAAAATATGGTTATCAAGTTTTCTACTAAAGTTCAAGTTTTTATTTCTGTTCTTTTTCTTAATTCTTTTAAAATGACAAGTAAAATACTAATAAAAATCTTTACTATTGGGCCAGGTATGGTAGCGCATGCCTGTAATCCCAGCCACTTGGGAGGCTGAAGCAGGAAGATCCCAAGATCAAAGCTAGCCTCAGCAAAAGCAAGGCACTAAGCAACTCACTCAGACCCTGTCTCTATATAAAATACAGAATAGGTGTGGGGATGTGGCTCAGTGATCGAGTGCCCCTAAGTTTAATTTCCAGTGGGCCCCCCCCCCCAAAAAAAAAATAACGAAACTGTATGGATAGGGAGGTAATTCTATGGTAGAATGCTGTATAAAGTGGGTGAAGTCCTTGAGTTTGATATCTACCACCACAAAATAAATAAAAAATGAAACAACAAAATTGGTAATGGTAGGGTGGCAACTGACAACCCTAATGGGGTTGCTCAGTGGTAGAGTGTTTGTTTTACATATGTAATGCCTAGGTTTAATCCCCAGGGAATCATACTTTACATCAAAAGATTAGGATCATCAGCTAAATTAATGTTTATAAATGTCTCTTGTCAAACAAAGACTGCATTATCAAATTAAAGTGAAATATCATTGTACTTAGGTCAAAATTAGTTCTTTGTCTTATAGATACAATTAGGGAAAAAGTGGTTTATTCTGGAGTATTTTATATTCTTGTACTAGGGATTGAACCCAGGGGCATTCAACTACTGAGCTACATCCTTTGCCTTTTTAAAATTTATTTTGAGACAGGGTTTCACTAATTGTGGACTTGAAATCCTCCTACCTCAACCTTCCGAACTGCTGAAATTACAGGCATGTGCTACCACACCTGACCCCGAATTTACATTAGGGTTCATTCTTGGTATTAGACATGCAATGGGTCTTGACACTTGTAGTATGATATTTATCAAATATTTAAATAACATACAGAATAGTTTTACTGCAGGAAAAGTCCTCTATGGTCTGATAGGCCATCAAGGGAGAATACAATTCAATCAAAACTTAATCAAGATTAAAAAACACATTGTCAGTTTAAAAGATGAATTAGATGAGGAGATAGTAGAAATTAGAGACTCATTTAGGAAGGAGCACGCCTTTTTTGGTATTACAGAATAAAAGAAATGTCATGAACTAAGGTGACACCCATGGAAGTATGTTGGAAATTGTGAACTCATGAAAAATTTTTATATTAAAATGAAAAGTAATTAAAGACTGATTAGATCAGAGGAAGTGAAGGTTAGGGCCTGGAATCATTGACGCTTTTTTGTTGTTGTTTTGTTTTTGGCAGTTTTGGGGATTGATCATACCTCCTACATGCTAGGCAAGCACTCTTTAACTCTGAGCCCCATCCTGTGATGCTGTGATTTTAAAGCTTGCAGAATACTGTTCATCTTCATGGCAATCATGTGGACATATGGAAACATGTAATTTTTATAAGAGGATATGTCATTATATAATATGTAATCATTGAATAATGTTTACACAGTTGTCATATCCTCAAAATTATATGTATCTTTGATAATAAAATCATGGTATCATCTTACATTTGATACATCATTTTAAATTTTCTAAGTGCTTTAATATTCATTAAGCCTATGGGAATGGTAAAACAGGTAAAAACAAAAAAGTTATAGGACTCACCTAAACTTACTAAAATTGCTGGTATAATCATTGCCATAACCATCAGGGCTTAGACATCCTACCACTGTTGTTTTACTAGTAAATTGTGATGTTTCAGAAACTTAGGGTTGTTTCATGAAAATTCCTTTCTTACACAAAATTCGGAACCAGAATATGGTTCATTTTCCTGTGAAATACTTCAGACATATGCCAGATTCCAAATCCAGTTTAAATGCAATAGAGTAGACTGGGATGAAGGCTGAGTCTCACACCATTTTCTGTATACAATATAGATTTGTGTACTTTTAACTAATGAACTATTTTTAAGTGTAATTTTAGATTCAAAGGAAAATTGGGAGTTTCTTTATACCTGCTTTCTTTTTTTTTTTTTATATTTATTTATTTGCTTTTAGTTGTACACATGCGTTTTTTTACGTGATGCTGAGGTTCGAACCCGGGCCGCACACATGCTGGGCGAGCGCTCTACCGCTGGCTAAGCCACAACCCCAGCCCCTATACCTGCTTTCTTGACACATGAACAATCTCATTATAGGCATTCCTCACCATGTCACAGTATTAACATTTGTTAAAATTGATAAACCTATATTGATATATCATAATCACCCAAACTCCATTGTTTCCACTAGGATTCACTCTTGAAGTTGTATATTCTGTGGGTTTTATCATACAAAGAGTTTTACTGCCCTAATATATCTTCTGCCTTGTTATGTCTACCCTGGCAACCACTGATCCTTAACATTGCCTATCTCCATAATGTTGCCTATTCTAGAATGTCATATGGTTGGAATCATAGTATGTAGCCTTTTCAGGTTGACTTCTTTTACTTAGCAATATGTATTTAAGTTTCCTCCATGTCTTGTTGTAAGGCTTGATAGCTCTTTTTTTTTTTTAAATTGCTGAATATTTCATTATCTGGGTATGCCACAGTTACTGGGTATGCTTCAGCTACTAAAGGACATCTTGGTTGCATCCATGTTTTCACAGTTGGGAATGAAACTGCTATAATTATACATGCATGGCTTTTGTGTGGATGGTAAGTTTTCAATTCATTTTGGTAAATATCGAGAAGTGCGTTGCAGGATCAGATATTAGTAGTATATTTAGTTTTGTTTAAAAAAAAGAAAGAAAGAAAAAACCACCAAACTGTTTTCCAAAGAGACTGTACCATTTCGTACTCCCAACAGCAATTGGCGAGAATTTCTATTGCTCTACAACCTCACCTGCATTTCTTACGTTTTCAGTGTTTTGGTTTTGGCCACACTGGTAGCTGTGTAATGGCATCTCATTTTGATTCATTGTATCCTTGTTTCCTATTTGTGTCATCATCTTTTTGTTGTTGTTGGTTTCTGTTGTCCTTTTTTCATTTGTTTTCTTCTTTGTGGTACTAGGGATTGAACACAGTGGCACTTTTCCACTGAGCTATATCCCCAACCCTTTTTACTTTTTATTTTGAGACATGGTTTCCTAAATTGCTAAGGCTGGCTTCAATTTTTTTGATCGTCCAGTGGAATTACAAGTCTTTGTGATGCCCTGCTCTGTCTTTATTGAGCTATCTGTTCAGGTCCTTTGCCCATTTTTTCATGAGATTTGCTAGCTTTTCTGGGTCTTTGCATCTCTATATAAATTTTATTATTTTTATTTTTATTTTTATTTTTATTTATTTATTTTTTTGTGTGTGGTACCGGGGATTGAACTCAGGGGCACTCCACCACTGAATCACATCCCCAGCCCTTTTTTGTATTTTATTTAGAGACAGGGTCTCACTGAGTTGCTAAGTGCCTCGCCATTGCTGAGGCTGGCTTTGAACTCGCGATCCTCCTGCCTCAGCCTCCCAAAGTGCTGGGATTACAGGCGTGCGCCACCACGCCCGGCTTCTATATAAATTTTAGAGCCAGTTTGTCAACATCTCAAAATGCCTTGATGATATTTTGACTGGGATTGCGTTGACTACATAAAGGGGAGACTCTATTATTAAAAACGGACATCTTTATGATACTGATTATTTCTGTTCATGAACATGGGTTATCTCTTCTAAGGATATCGCTAAACAATCTCGCTTTCTCTAACTATATTTTCACAGTGCAGACTATCTGTGACATCTGGTCAAGGAAGTGCATGGGGATTTCTCCCTACCCAGAAATCCTACAGATTCTCACTGGTTACCAGCTGGGTACCCTCAAATTCAATTCATTTCTGACACTGTCTACCAGGACATAAGAGTCCAATTCCACAGAGTGAGAATTTCAGTTCCAGGAGCCACCACCCCCACCCCCCCACACCAACCCCGCTGGCCCCCCACCCCCACACACACAACTTGAGCTGCTACTTACAAGCTCCAGGTATAAGTGTAGACTTCTAACAAACTGGCTGTTAATAAAGTTTCCCACAGTTCCCTTCTTGGGTCCTATTTAACTGGCTAGCATGACTCAGAGAACTCAGAAACCACTCATATTTACCATGTTATAAAAGATATGCAAAGACCCTAAGTGAAATGAGATATAGGACATGTATGTGGAAAAAGGCACAGAACCTTCATGCCATTTTAGGATGTGCCACCTTCTCATAACCTTTGTGTAATCTGTTATATAGAAGCTCTCCAGATTTAGTTGTTTTGTGTTTTTATGAAGACTTCATTACATTGGCATGATTAATTAAATCATGGGCCATTGATGAGTGGGTGGGCTAAAAGTCCCGACACTCTAAGCATGTCTTGGTCTTTCCTGTGACTTCATCCTAAAGCTCCGTAGGGGCTGCCAGCCATCAGTCAGCTCAGTACCATATAAAAGAAACACTCATCCCTCTGGTGGTTCTCTGGGTTTTAGGAGTTGTACATAATCCAGGAAGCTGGAACAAAGATCAAATTCATCACATCTTCCACTTATTTAGTTCTTTGATTTTTTTTTTTTTTTTAAATAAATCAAATGGTGCTGGGTATTGAACTCAGGGCCTCACACATGCTAGGCAAGCAGTCTACCACTGAGCTATATCCCCAGCACTCAATTCTTTGATACACACTTTGATTTGTACAAACTTTATTTTTGTGATCGCTAATGTACTAATTTGTGTACTAAAATTTTCAAAATTGTGTCATAAATGCCCTTAGAACTAGAAATGGCCTCAATTCTTTTACACCTAATCCTTCATTTTTGATAGATGGGAAAACTGAAGCCAATAAGATGTAAACTGATTTGCTGAAAATATACAGGTTATTTTTGTCAAAACCAGAATTAGGCCATGGTGATACATGCCTGTAATCCCACCTGTATGGGAGATTAAGGCAGGAAGATTGCCAAGTTTAAGGCCAGCCTGAGCAACTTCAGGAGACTTCATCTAAAAATTTAAAATAAAGCTTAATATGTGCAAGCCCAGCACCAAAGGTAATAAAATAAAAATACATGACATTATTGTACAACCATGCATGGCCTTAACAGCAGCATGCATCATTGTGCATTGTGCATTTTCTTCTGTGAACCTCATAAGATATAATGACATAATCTTGGATGGTATATACAAGTAGACTATAAGGTACAGTCTTTTGCCCATAGGATCAAGAAAAACATAACATCATGAAATCAAGTCAAGCATAAGAAAAAATGATGGAACCAAGATATGCAGTTCAACATGAGATGTATGTGGTAGTTGCCAACATAACATGGCATGTTCTGTAAGCTTTATTCTTTTAATAAGTACAAGTATACTCTATAAAAACATTTAGCCAGGCATGATAGTGCATGCCTGTAATCCCAGTGGCTTGGGAGCCTGAGGCAGGAGGATCACAAGTTCAAAGCCATGCGCAGCAATTTACCAATTCCCCAAGCAACTCAGTGGGACCCTGTCTCTAAATAAGGTATGGTTAAGCGTTCCTCGTTTCAATCCGTGGTACAAAAAAAAAAAAAAAAAAAAAAAAAGATTTAAAGTATAGTATAAGGGCTGGGGCCATGCAGCAGTAGCGCACTTGCCTGGCATGTATGAGGCACTGGGTTTGATTCTCAGCACCACATATAAATAAATAAAATAAAGATCTATCAACAACTAAAAAAATTTTTTTAAATAAATAAAGTACAGTATGATAAAAACATGAACTTTTTCCTTTTATTTGTACTAAAAATTTAATTCAAGTGTGCTTTACTACTGAGCTCCAATCCCAGCCCTTTATTTTTATTTTGCAACAGAGTCTTAATAAGTTGCGAGAGTCATCACTGAGTTAATGAAGCTGGCCTCAAACTTTTGATCCTCCTGCCTCCCGATTTCTTATTTGCCAGTGTTCTTGGAACAATACCTTAAGGATATAGTGTAGCCTATTTTTCTAGTCTTAGCTCAATTAACAGGCCTTAAATCTTTATTCCTTGAGCTACAAAATCTGATCACTTCCCCATTCCCCTTGGTTTTTTTTGTAGGAGGTTGTTCTACATGTATACCTTCCCTCTTCCCAAAATTCATCCTATTCGTCCTTTCAAACATTATTCAAAATCTGAAATCCTTGAAGTTAAAGTAGTCTTAGTTTCTTTCAGTTGCAATTACTTTTATGTTCCTTTTGGTTTTTGTAGAACTTAGTGGTTCATTATAGAAAGTAGTATTGAGAGTTTTATTATACATGTAGACCAGTAGTACAGAATAGAAGACACAGAGACAAACCCACACAAATACAGTTATCTCATACTAGACAAAGATGCCAAAAACATTCACAGGAGGAAAGATAGCCTATTCATTAAATGGTAGTGGAGAAAAGGAAAGCCACATGTAACAAAATGAAATTAAACCTCTGTCTCTCAAACTGTACAAAAACCAACTCAAAGTGGATCAAGGACTTAGGCACTAGAACAAAGACCCTCTGCCTACTAGAAAAAAAAAGTAGGCCCAGATCGTCACCATGTTGGCTTAGGACATGACTTCTTTTAAAAAAATGTTTTTATTTATTTGCTTTAGTTCTACACAATGCCTTTTATTCAATACATTTTATTTGTACATGGTGCTGAGGATCGAACCGAGGTCGCCCACGCACTAGGCGAGCGCTCCACCGCTGAGCCACAATCCCAGCCCCAGGACATGACTTCTTTACAAGACTCCTAAAGTGCAAAAAGTAAATTCAAGAACCAATAAGTGGGATGGATTCAAACTAAAAAGCTTCTTCTCTGCAATGAAAACAATCAACAATGTAATGAGAGAGCCTACAGAATGGGAAAAAATCTTTACCAGACACACCTCATACAGAGCACTAATCTCCAGGATATATAAAGAACTCAAAAAACTTAACACCAAAAAACCAAATAACCCAGTCAATAAATGGGCTAAGGAACTGAACAGACACTTCACAGAAGAAGAAATACAATCGATCAACAAACATGAAAAAATGTCCATCATCTCTAGCAATTAGACAAATGCAAATCAAAACTACTCCAGTCAGAATGGCAATCATCAAGAATACAAGCAATAATAAGTATTGGCAAGGATGTGGAGGAAAAGATTCACTCATACATTGTTGGTGGGACTGCACATTGGTGCAACCACTATGGAAAGCAGCATGGAGATTTCTTAGAAAACTTGAAATGGAACCACCATTTGACCCAGCTATCCCACTCCTTGGTTTATACACAAAGGACTTAAAATCTGCATACGTCAGTGTTTATAACAGCTCAACTCACAATAGCTAAACTATGGAACCCACCTAGATGCCCTTCAACAGATAAATGGATTAAAAAAAAATGTGGGGGGCTGGGATTGTTGCTCAGCGGTAGAGCACTCGCCTAGCACGTGCACGGCCCAGGTTCGATCCTCAGCACCACATAAAAATAAACATTGCGTACAACTAAAGCAAAATAAATAATTTTTTAAAAAAATGTGGTACATATACACAATGGAATATTACTCAGCCTTAAAGAAGAATGAAATTATGGCATTTGCAGGTAAATGGATGGAACTAGAGAATAATATGCTAAGTGAAATAAGCCAATTCCAAAAAATCAAAAGCCAAATGTTTTCTCTGATAAGTGGATGCTGATTATAATGGGGTAGAGGGATAGGAAAGAATAAAGGAACTTTGGTTTGTGTAGAGGGGAGTGAGAGGAGGGGTGGGATTTGTGGGGATGGGAAGGATGATAGAATGAGACTGAAATTATTACCCTATACACATGTATGGTTATACTAGTGGAGTGACTCTGAACCATATACAGCCAGAGGAATGAGAAGTTGTGCTCCATTTATGTACTATGTTAAAATGCATTCTACTGTAAAATTAATTAATTAAAAAAAAACTTGTGATCCCCTTACGAGAAGCTGGAATTACAGGTGTGTGCCATAGCATCTGCCTGAATAGTTCTTCTTTAAAGCCATGTCTCTTAGCAACTCGTTTTACAATTAGTGTTTTTATCCTTTAACGTGTCTCTAGCCTTCCTTTAAAAAAGATAAGCTTTTTTTTTTTTTTTTTTTTTTTTTTTTTTTTTTTTTTTTTTTGTGGTACCGGGAATTGAAACTCAGGGGCTCTCAACCACTGGGCCACATCCCCAGCCCTTTTTTGTATTTTATTAGAGACAGGGTCTCACTGAGTTGCTAAGTGCCTCGCCATTGCTGAGGCTGGCTTTGAACCCGCGATCCTCCTGCCTCAGCCTTCCAAAGTGCTGGGATTACAAGCGTGAGCCACCACGCCCGGCTAAAGATAAGCTTTTTATTGAGCTTCTTTTCCCTTTTTGTTAGTTGATTATGACCAAACACTGATGTACTACCCAGCATTGTTCACAGCTGAGAAATAACTTGGAAACCACCTCACAGATTAAAATTCTTAGAATTAGCTAAAACAAAATCATGAAAACAAAATGAAATGGAAGTCTTCCTATAAAAGACAAAATAAATGAAGATTCAACGTGGGATATTAATGGCAAATTCATAAATATAAATGTTGGAATGCAAATATATCAAACATGATACTTGTTATCATATATCCCTAAATTTTGAAAGTCATGTTTATTGTTACTTATCCAAATATAAAGCCTATGCAATAGAAGTCAGTGAATGATATATTATAGGAGTTGCTGCAAAGAAACAAATTTAATTAAATTTATGGATGATCATTAGCTATTTCCAATTTCACTCAAACACTATTTCGGTACTAACTTATAATAAAATTGATATGGATAGGATGATTTAGGCTCATCATCTACATTTTTCCCGTCTTTCCTTCAGCAACACTAGGGACTAAAACCAGGGCCTTGCACAGGGTAGGAAGTGTTCTATCACTCAGCAATATCCCCAGCCCTCATCTTGTGCTTTACTTGATCAAACCTGAATCACTCATTTCTTTAAGGAGCTCTGGTTCTGTTTAGTGGAAAATGATGTTTAGAAACCAAAATCTGTATACTAATTGCATAGATTTGTTGATAGTGGAGTCATGGTATCTAGGCTCTTTCAGCTAAGAGGACTAGAGAAAAATGGAAATTTCTTATCATTCAATGATAAATGAATCAATATGTAAATGAACCAATGTGCAAAATTAACTTACCCATAAATCTACACTTATAAGTATAATCCAATGCCAGAAGACTATTCTTCATTTAACCCCTGTCCTATATTTATAACTTTCCATGAAGAGAATTCTGGCTAACAGTAGTACTGATATTATTTACTTATTTGTTCAACCCTACAAGACATATACAAAACAACTCCTTCAAATTTCTACTGACTTCATTTCTTACCCTTTTTTTGTGAACAATTTCAGAGATGAAGTTTAAAATAATTATACCAAAAAGTGCTTTGTAACCACTACCTAGATTCTATAATCAGAATTTTATCATATCTACTAATATCTACAGATGTTCAACCAAAATGTCAATTCCTCTTACAAACTAATCAATTGTGATTTTATTTTCTTAAGGAGTGCCAGAAAGCTAAGGGTTTAAAAAAGGAAAGAAAGAAGAGGTGGGACTTGCATGGGCTGCCACTAGATACATCTAGGACAATTTGATCATGAAAATGAATAGACATAGATTACAGTCTATTTTAAAAGTAGGAATCTGAGAGTCCATACTGATAATAAATGAGAGTGAAGAGAAAACTCTCATTATATCAGGATACCATTTAATAAATGCCGAAAATGACACAGTGAAAAAACAAGCATTTCAAAACTATTACGATAAGTTACTGATTTAGGTATGAATCTATACCGATACTATTGGGTGAAAGTCTGAAAAGAAACCAGATGTTTACATTGTTTCCAAGTATCTCCCCAAGGAGGATCGCGAGTTCAAAGCCAGCCTCAGCAATGGCGAGGCACTTAGCAACTCAGTGAGACCCTGTCTCTAATAAAATACAAAAAAGGGCTGGGGATGTGGCCCAGTGGTCTAGTGCCGCTGAGTTCAATCCCCCGGTACCAAAAAAAATATATATATATGTATATTATTTATTATTGAAAGAAACCGTAACGTCACAATGTGGTGGGCTAGGACGTATCACAGTGTCCAAGCAAAGTTATCACCAGTGGCAGAGTGATACCCTTTGTTTCCTCATTAAAGAAAACAAGACAAATAAAAAAGGAAAAAACAACATTTTGGTGACATTTCCTGCCCAAAATGCAGCATTTATTCATGAAGATATCACACAAACTCAATTTTAAGGAATTCCCCATAAAACAATTCCTCTGTATGTAGTCTTAAAAAAATGTCAATATATGGAGCTGGGGATATAGCTCAGTTGGTAGAGTCCTTGCCTCACATGCACAAGGCCATGGATTCAATCCCCAGCACCACACACCAAAAAAAAAAAGTCTAGGGGCTGGGTTGTGGCTCAGTGGTAGAGCATGTGCCTACCATGTGTGAAGCACTGGGTTTGATTCTCAGCACTGCATATAAACAAATGAATAAAATAAACATCCATCAACATTTAAAAATATATTTTTAAAAATTGCAACATATAAAAGATAAAGTGAAGCGTTTTTCCAAATTAAAGGAGAAGGCTGAACATAGTGGCTCATGCCTGTATCTCCAGTGACTTGGGGAGGCTGAGGCAGGAGGATTTCAAGTTTGAGGTTCAGCAACTTAATGAGACTCTGCCGGGGGGGGGGGGAGGATGGGGGGTGTCACTCAGTGGTTAAGCACCCTTGGTTTTAATTGCTGTTTATCAAACCAAAAAAACCTACAATAACAACACACAAAGGCAAATAAAGGAAAATGACAGTCAAATACGAATAATCATGAATTGGGATCATGTCGTAGACATTTTTCAGACAATAAAATTTGATTATGGATCTGTGTATTAGATAATACTTGGTAGTATGTTTAACACCCTGAATTTAATGTTTATACTATGTTTCTATGAGAAATGCCATTATTCTAAGGAAAAGGACACTAAAGTATTTATGAGTAATAAATAGGCTAGTCTATCTATAATTTTTTAATCAAATGACAGAAAAAATTGCCTGTGTGTGCATGTGAATGCACACACAAGGTGAAAAAAGGAAGAGAATGAAAATAAGCGATTGATAAATTTGGTTGGAAGGTACACAAGTTTTTCTTTCAGACAGGGCCCAAGTGATAGTCTCAGATCCTGAGTAACTGGGACTACATGTGAATGCTACTGTGTTCAGCCAAAAGCTTCTGTCAATCTTTCAATTTTAAATTTATCATAGATGATTCATAAGAACAGACAATAAACATGTCTTTTTAAAATTTTTTTGGTACTGAAGACTGAACCAAGGGGCCTCACCACACTATGTAAGTGCTCTGAGGTACACCCCATCAACGTGTTTTAGTAAAATAGTAAAATGTTTTTAACCACAAATTAATTTACGTTGGTAATAGTTATTTAGATTGATGTTTAAAGAAATATAATTTTCTTTTGTACCTACTAACTACAGGAAAGATAGGACCAAAATCATACTTAAAGGCAAGGAAAAATTATCTTAGAGTTCAAACACTGCTTGAGGGGGAAACACAGTAAAAAATATCCAGGTATAGAGGCACACACCTATAATGCCAGTGACTCGGGAGGTTGAGAGGGAAGGCTCACGTGTTTGAGGTCAACCTCAGCAATTAGAGTTTCTCAGCAACTTTCTAAGTCCCTCTCTGAGTTCTTTATATATCCTAGAGATTAGTGCTCTGTCTGAGGTGCATTTGGTAAAAATTTTTTCCCATTCTGTAGGCTCTCTCATCACATTGTTGATTGTTTCCTTTGCAGAGAAGAAGCTTTTTAGTTTGAATCCATCCCATTTATTGGTTCTTGATTTTACTTCTTGCACTTTAGGAGTCTTGTAAAGGAAGTCATGTCCTAAGCCAACATGGTGACGATTTGGGCCTACTTTTTCTTCTATTAGGCTTAGGGTCTTTGTTCTAGTGTCTAAGTCTTTGATCCACATTGAGTTGATTTTTGTACAGGATGAGAGGTACAGGTTCAATTTCATTCTGTTACATACAGATTTCCAGTTTTACCAGCATCATTTGTTGAATACGCTATCTTTTCTCCAATGTGTGTTTTTGCCGCCTTTGTCTAGTATGAGATAACCATATTTATGTGGGTTTGTCTCTGTGTCCCCTATTTTGTATCGTTGGTCTACATGGCTATTTTGGTACCAATACCATGCCATTTTTGTTACTATTGCTCTGTGATATAGTTTAAGATCTGGTATTGTGATGCCTCCTGCTTCATTCTCCTTGCTAATGACTGCCTTGGCTGTTCTGGGTCTCTTATTTTTCCAAATAAATTTCATGATTGCTTTTTCTATTTATAGAAAGAATATTGTTGGGATTTTTATAGGAATTGCATTAAATCTGTATAACGCTTTTGGTAGTATGGTCATTTTGACAATATTAATTCTGCCTATCCAAGAGCATGGGAAATCTTCCCATCTTCTGACGACTTCTTCAATTTCTTTCTTTACTGTTTAGTTTTCAGTGTAGAGGTCTTTCACCTCTTTTGTTAGATTGATTACCAGGTTTTTTATTTCATTTGAGGTTATTGTGCATGGGTAGTTTTCTAATTTCTCTTTCAGTGGATTCATCACTTATGTATAGAAATTCATTTGAGGATGTGAGGACGATCTGGCTGCGACATCTGTCACCCCATTGATCCCCAGGGTTGATTCGGCTGATCTGGCTGGCTAGGCGGGTGTCCCCTTCCTCCCTCACTGCTCCATGTGCCTCCCTCCCGAAGCTGCGTGCTCAGTCGAAGAGGACGACCTTCCCCAATAGAGGAGGACCATTCTTCGGTCAAGGGTATACGAGTAGCTGTGTTCCCCTGCTAGAACCTCCAAATAAGCTCTCAAGGTCCATTTGTAGAAATGCATTTGATTTACGGGTATTGATTTTATAAGGAGTATCACAAGTTTGGTTCAGCTTCAGTAAACCTACTGAGACCCTATATCAAAATGAAAAATAAACCAGGCACAATGGTGCATGCCTATAATCCCAGCAGCTCGGGAGGCTGAGGGAAGATAATTGTAAGTTTAAGGCAGCCTTGGCAATTTAGCGAGGTCCTCAGCTACTTAGACACTGTACCTCAAAATTAAAAAATAAATAAAAAGGGTTGGGGTTGTAGCTGAGTGGTAAAGTGCCCCTGGGTTTAATCCCCAGTACAGAAAGAAAAAGGGCTGGGGATGTAACTCGGTGGTATAGGGCCCCTGGATTCTATCCCCAGTACCCCCCCCATACACACACACACATACACTGATACAAAAAGCACTTTTTTCACATGGAAAATATAATAAATATTTCAGTGAAACACAAGAATACTAAATTTACATTTGTCTATTCTCTGGAAATAAAAAATAATTTTCAAACATAATTTTTGTATTCACAAAGATCATCACATCTCTTTAGATATACATCAGCATTGCAAAAAGTAAACAATAATATTCTTAGAAAATTGAAAACTGTTCCAGTGTGACTATCACATAAAGTATCACTTTCACTTCTATAGCCCCCCCCCCCCCTTCGGGTTTATTTATGTCTCGGGGATTTTTACCAAATTACTTTCTTATTCTTCTTTGATTCACAATTACTAATTTAATATTTAATTAGCCATTTGCGTATATTATGTTTAATATTGATGTACAAAGATCTTTTTGTGATATGGTTGCTAAAACTAGAGAAATGTGCTTCTGAGGTTTCTAAGGTTTTCATAAAGTTTGGATAACTTTATATAAGGTTAATATGTACTTTTCTATATTAAAAATATTACCCTAGCCAGGCGCAGTGGCGCACGCCTGTAATCCCAGCACTTTGGGAGGCTGAGGCAGGAGGATCGCGAGTTCAAAGCCAGCCTCAGCAATGGCGAGGCACTTAGCAACTCAGCGAGACCCTGTCTCTAAATAAAATACAAAAAAGGGCTGGGGATGTGGCCCAGTGGTCGAGTGCCCCTGAGTTCAATCCCCGGTACCACAAAAAAAAAAAAAAAAAAAAATTACCCTTATGAGCTTACTTATCATAATAAAGAACCACACCAGGTATCGTGGGACATGCCTATAATCCCAGTGACTCATGAGGCTGAGGTATTGGATACCTAGTTCAAGACCAGCCTCAGCAACTTAGCAAAGCCCTGAGAAACTTAATGAGACCTTGTCTCAAAATTTTAAAAGAAAAAAACAAGTTTAGAGAAAAATTGGAAGCATCCCCTCTAAAAACTGGAACAAGGCAAGGATGTCCTCTTTCACCACTTCTATTCAACTTCATCCTTGAAATTCTAGCCAGAGCAATTAGAAGAAAGAAATTAAAGGAATACAAATAGGAAAAGAAGAACTCAAACTGTCACTATTTGCTGATGACATGATTCTATATTTAGAAGATCCAAAAAAAATCCACCAGAAAACTTCTAGAACTAATAAATGAATGCAGCAAAAAGTAGCAGGATATACAATCAACACCCATAAATCAAATGTATTCCTATACATCAGCGATGAATCCACTGAAAGAGAAATTAGAAAAACCTACCCCATGCATAATAACTTCAAATGAAATAAAATACCTGGGAATCAGTCTAACAAAAGAGGTGAAAGGACCTCTACAATAAAAAACTACAGAACACTAAAGAAATAAATTGAAGAAGACGTCAGAAGATGGAAAGATTTCCCATGCACCTGGATAGTCAGAATTAATATTGCCAAAATGGCCATATTACCAAAAGTGTTATACAGATTGTGTGTGTGTGTGTGTGTGTGTGTGTGTGTGTGTGTGGTACCTGGGATTGAACTCAGGGGAACTCGACCACTGGGTCACATCCCCAGACCTTTATTGTATTTTATTTAGAGACAGGGTCTTACTGAGTTACTAAGTGCCTCGCCATTGCTGAGGCTGGCTTTGAACTCGCGATCCTCCTGCCTCAGCCTCCCAAAGTGCTGGGATTATAGGCATGCGCCACTGCGCCCGGCGAGTTATACAAATTTAATGCAATTCCTATTAAAATCCCAATGACATTCTTCATAGAAATAGAAAAAAGCATTTATGAAATTTATTTGGAAAAATAAGAGACCCAGAATAGCCAAAGCAATCGTTAGCAAGAAAAGTGAAGCAGGAGGCATCATGATACCAGACCTTAAACTATACTACAGAGCTATAGTAACAAAAAATGGCATTGTTTGGCACCAAAATAGACTTGTAGACCAATGGTATAGAATAGAGGACACACAGACAAACCCACATAAATACAGTTATCTCATGCTAGACAATAGTGCCAAAAATAATAACTGGAGAAAAGATAGCTTATTCAATGAATAGTGCTGGGATACTGGGAAATACATATGTAGCAAAATGAAATTAACCTCTACCTCTCTCATCCTGTACAAAAATCAACTCAAAGTGGATCAAGGACTTAGGCACTAGACAGAGACCCTGTGCCTAACAGAAGAAAAAGTAAGCTCAGATCTTCACCATGTCAGCTTAGGACATGAATTCCTTAACAAGACGCCTAAAGCGCAAGAAATAAAATAAATGATCAATAAATGGGATGGATTCAAATTAAAAAGCTTCTTTGCAAAGGAAACAATCAATAATGTGGTAAGAGAGCCTACAGATTGGGAGAAAATCTTTACCACAAGCACCTCTGATAAAGCATTAATCTCTAGGATATATAAAGAATTCAAAAAACTTAACACTAAAAAAACCAAATAACCCAATCAATAAATAGGCTAAGGAACTGAACAGACACTTAGCAGAAGAAGAAATAAATCGATCAACAAATATATAAAAAAGTGTTCAACATCTCTGGCAATTAGAGAAACGCAAATCAAAACTACACTAAGTTATTTCATCTCACTCCAGTCAGAATGGCAATCAGCAAGAATACAGGCAACAATAAATATTGGTGAGAGCTAGGCGTGGTGGCCCATGCCTGTAATCCCAGCATTTGGGAGGCTGAGGCAGGAGGATCACGAGTTCAAAGCCAGCCTCAGCAATGGCGAGGCACTTAGCAACTCAGTGAGACCCTGTGTCTAATAAAACACCATAAAAGGGCTGGGGATGTGGCCCAGTGGTCGAGTGCCCCTGAGTTCAATCCCCAGTACCAAAAAAAAAATAATGTTGGTGAGGATATGGGGGAAAAAGTACACTCATACATTGCTGGTGGGACTGCAAATTGGTACAACCACTATGGATAACAGTATGGAGGTTCCTCAGAAAATTTGGAATGGAAAACCACCATTTGACCCAGCTTTCCCACTCCTCAGTTTATACCCAAAGGACTTACAATCAGCATACTACAGAAATACCACCACATCTATGTTCATAGCCGCTCAAATGCACAATAGCTAAACTATGGAACCAACCTAGCTGTCCTTCAGTAGATGAGTGGATAAAGAAAATGTAGCCAGGCTCGGTGGCGCATGCCTGTAATCCCAACACTTGGGAGTCTGAGGCAGGAGGATCACAAGTTCAAAGCCAGCCTCAGCAATGGCGAGGCACTTAGCAACTCATTGTGACCCTGTCTCTAATAAAATACAAAAAAGGGCTGGGGATTTTGCCCAGTGGTCAAGTGCCCCTGAGTTCAATCCCCCGGTACCAAAAATAAAAAGAAAATGTGGTATATTTTCAATGGAATATTATTCAGCTTTAAAGAAAAATGAAATTATGGCATTTGCCAGTAAATGGATGGAGTTGGAGAATATCATGCTATGCAAAATAAACCAATCCCAAAAAACCAAAGGCTGAATGATTTCTCTGATATGCAGATGCTAAGTCACAATAAGGTGGGCAGGGCACTAGAACAAAATAGAATTACCTTAAATTAGGTAGAAGGAAGTGAAGGGAGAGGATGCAGGTATAAAGATAGTAGAAAGAAGGGAGGGGATGCAGGTATAAAAGATAGTAGAAAGAAGGGAGGGGATACAGGTATAAAGATAATAGAAAGAAACAGATGTTATTACTTTATGTATATATGTGACTGCATGACCAATGTGATTTCTGCAACATGTACAGTCAGAAAAATGAGAAATTATATCCCATCTATATATGATATATCAAAGTGCATAAAATTCTACTGTCATGTACAATTAATTGAAACAAAAAAAATTTAAAAATGACTATGGAAACAATAATGTGAAAAGAGAGCCTATAGATGGGAGAAAATTTTTACCAAGTGCACCTCTGATAAATCATTAATCTCTGGGATTTAGGGATTGGCTAAATATGTGGCTCAGCAGTTAAGTGCCCCTGGGTTCAGTCCCTGGTAGGGAAAAAAAAAAGAACTAAAAACTTCCCAACGTAACCTCTGTCAAATTTTTCAGGTAAATTCTTTCTTGAAGATCCCTTAAGTCAAGCACGGTGGCACATACCTGTAATCCCAGTGGCTTTACTACAAAGCCAGCCCTCAGCAGTATAAAAAAGGGCTGAGGATGTAACTCAGTGGTTAAGGGACCCTGGGTTCAATCCCATCTACCAAAAAAAAAGGGAAAAAAAATTCCCTGCTCCTGATTTCTTAAGAAATGACAGTAGCCGGGCGCAGTGGCACACGCCTGTAATCCCAGCACTTGGGAGGCTGAGGCAGGAGGATCATGAGTTCAAAGACAGCCTCAGCAATGGTGAGGCACTTAGCAACTCAATGAGACCCTATGTCTAATAAAATACAAAAAGGGCTGGGAGCCGGGCGCGGTGGCGCACGCCTGTAATCCCAGCACTTTGAGAAGCTGAGGCAGGAGGATCGCGAGTTCAAAGCCAGCCTCAGCAATGGCGAGGCACTTAGCAACTCAGTGAGACCCTGTCTCTAAATAAAATACAAAAAAGGGCTGGGGATGTGACCCAGTGGTCGAGTGCCCCTGAGTTCAATCCCCGGTACCGCACAAAAAAAAAAAGGGCTGGGGATGTGACCCCTGAATTCAATCCCCAGTACAAAAAAAAAGAAGACATTATTTGCTCCTAGTAAATTGTGGAATTCAATAAACTATAGAAAAATAGCAGGGTGTTTTTTATGGAAAAACTTTATGGATATTATTTCCCCTTATAAAATGTACTCTTTTTTTTTTTTTCTTTCCCTATAGTAGTGATCTGGTAATACATAATTAAATGGGATTCTTCACAATTACAAATTTGATTTTTCTAGTTATATACCTTTTTAAACCCGTATAATTAATTAGCAACATGATCACCAAAAGTAAAAGAACCTAAATGGCACTTTACACTTGTACATATATTTCTGAAAATTTCTAAGTAGGCCAATGAATATATAACTTCTCTTGATTTTATAGACTATCATAAAATTTTCCTGATTATATATAGGATTATAATCTGTTTTTTATATTTTTTTTTTTCCCTAAACTTTGGTCAATTGAACAATAGGGCGCGGTGGCGCACGCCTGTAATCCCAGCACTTTGAGAAGCTGAGGCAGGAGGATCGCGAGTTCAAAGCCAGCCTCAGCAATGGCGAGGCACTTAGCAACTCAGTGAGACCCTGTCTCTAAATAAAATACAAAAAAAAGGGCTGGGGATGTGACCCAGTGGTCGAGTGCCCCTGAGTTCAATCCCCGGTACCACAAAAAAAAAAAGGGCTGGGGATGTGACCCCTGAATTCAATCCCCAGTACAAAAAAAAAGAAGACATTATTTGCTCCTAGTAAATTGTGGAATTCAATAAACTATAGAAAAATAGCAGGGTGTTTTATGGAAAAACTTTATGGATATTATTTCCCCTTATAAAATGTACTCTTTTTTTTTTTTTCTTTCCCTATAGTAGTGATCTGGTAATACATAATTAAATGGGATTCTTCACAATTACAAATTTGATTTTTCTAGTTATATACCTTTTTAAACCCGTATAATTAATTAGCAACATGATCACCAAAAGTAAAAGAACCTAAATGGCACTTTACACTTGTACATATATTTCTGAAAATTTCTAAGTAGGCCAATGAATATATAACTTCTCTTGATTTTATAGACTATCATAAAATTTTCCTGATTATATATAGGATTATAATCTGTTTTTATATTTTTTTTTCCCTAAACTTTGGTCAATTGAACAATAGACCTCTTAAGAGAGTATTTCATTCCAGCTTGTAAAAACAGACTATTGCCGGGCGCGGTGGCGCACGCCTGTAATCCCAGCACTTTGGGAGGCTGAGGCAGGAGGATCGCGAGTTCAAAGCCAGCCTCAGCAATGGTGAGGCACTTAGCAACTCAGTGAGACCCTGTCTCTAAATAAAATACAAAAAAAAGGTCTGGGGATGTGACCCAGTGGTCGAGTGCCCCTGAGTTCAATCCCCGGTACCACCAAAAAAAAAAAAAAAAAAAAAAAACAGACTATTAACTTAGAAGATTATAGAAAATTAAGATGAAAGAAAAGGACCTTATCATATACACATTTAAAATGGAACATTTACTAAGTCAGTTTGTAATTAATTCATATTTTGTTTGTCTTGAGTTTAGTAGACTACTTTCACAAAGTCATGTTCCTACCCTAAGAGAGTCCTGAGTCCTAGAATTCTAACTGTCCTTTTTACAGTCTGGCAAGCAGGTGTCTGTTCCAGGTGACAATGTTAAGGAAATCTGTGTGCATTAAGTCAGTAGTATCAGTAAAAAATACCTGATATAGTCCTGTAATGGGGTCTTTTTAATTTTTCTTCCAGAACTCTCCTTTTTTGCTTACAAATGAGGCCTTTGGACAATTGTTTGAAAAAAAAAAATTTTTTTAAACCGTCATTAGGTGATAAGCATAAATGATGAGGCTGGGGGTATAGCTCAGTGGTAGAGCACTTACCTAGCATGTATGAGGCCCTAAGTTCAGTCTGCAACATCACTAAATAAATAAATAAACAAATAAATAAATAGCAAATGGCTTTGGTTACTTTATTGTAATTATCAATGATATTGTAGAAAATTGAAGTGAAGTTATTTATACTATTATTTATAAATATTTAACCAAAAATTGTACTGAAGATAAAAACATTATGAAAAGTGAAGGCATTGACAAGTTTTTATGGTTTCCATTCCAGTCCAGTTTGAAGAACACTAATATGCTTTTCTTCATCCTTAAAAAGTACATAAGAGGGGCTGGGGTTGTGGCTCAGTGATAGAGCACTTGCCATCGCATGCATGAGGCACTGAGATCAATCCTCAGCACCACATAAAAATAAATATATTGTGTTCATCTACAACTAAAACAGTATTTTTTAAAAAGTACATAAGAGGTCAAATGTATTCAGATTTATACAATTTATATTTAATTAACCTACAGAACTTTAATGTACTCCTTTTTTTGAGGGGGGAAGGAGACTAGAACTGGAACCCATGGGCTTTACCACTGAGCTACATCCCCAATCCTTTTTATTTTTTATTTTGAGACAGGGTCTTGTTAAGTTGCTAGGGCTGGCCTGGAACTTAGGATCCTCCTGCCTCAGCCTCGAAAGTTGCTGGAATTACAAGTATGCTCCACTGTATTTGGCTTGAACTTCTTTTTGATTTGTGACCTCTGATATTGTAGGTTTGCTAAACAGGACAGCTCATAGAATGGTGATATGTTCTTTTTTTTTTTGGTACCGGGGATTGACCTCAGGGGTACTTGACCACTGGGCCACATCCCCAGCCCTTTTTTGTATTTTATTAAAGACAGGGTCTCACTGAGTTGCTAAGTGCCTCGCCATTGCTGAGGCTGGCTTTGAACTCGCAATCCTCCTGCCTCAGCCTCCCAAGTGCTGGGATTACAGGCGTGCACCACCACGCCCGGCTGATATGTTCATTTTTAAAATCTGGTCTGTTCAAAAGAAAACCCTTCTTTTATAAGGTTTGGGAGCAAGGTTAGTGTTATTCAGCAGCTATATGGAAAATTCCAAAGTTCAAGTGTAGAACATATCTTAATTGGGGCCTTTTATTAGAGATAATGAGATTTGAACATAAGGAATGAATACCTAAAGCTAAGAAATGGTAACAGACAACACTTCCAATGAACATATTGTAACAGCAGTTATTAGAAAACCCTGCCTATTCTTTTTCTTGGGATACCCGGGCTTGAACTCACAGATACCGGACCACTGAGCCACATCCCCAGCCCTGTTTTGTATATTTTTTAGAGACAGAGTCTCACTGAGTTGCTTAGCGCCTTGCTATTACTGAGGCTGGCTTTGAACTCACAATCCTCCTGTCTCGGCCTCCCGAGCCACTGGGATTACAGGCGTCTGCCACCCTGTCCAGCTTTTTTTTTTTTTTCAATATGCATATGACTTTTCCCCTCTTTGGTACGTTGGCTTGTTTAGATTAGATATCCTGATAATATATCTAAAGGATAAATTATTAAAACAATGGCTGTGGATACTGCTCATTGGTAAAGCACTTGCCTAGCATTCATGAGAACCTGGGTTCTATCTAGCATCGCAAAAGAATAAATAAATAAATAAAGAGGTTTAACTCAAAATTTCTCCCCAAAAAAAGAAAGTTGGACAGAAATGGGTGACATTACCAAAAAATGTCAAAATATCAAAAAACTATAATTTTCTTCTTCTTCTTTTTTTTTTTTTTTTTTTTTTTGCCACCAGGGATGTTTAACCACTTCACTGGCCCTTCTCACTTTTTATTTTGAGACTGGGTCTCACTTTGTTGCCGAGTCCTCCTGAGTCTGTGGCATGTACTACCAAACCCAGGAAATTCTCTTCTTTTGATAAGAAAAGCAAAAGGTTTTTTAAAATTTATACATGTATACATAGAACAAGTAGTCTCATTTTTACAACGTCAGCCACAAGTCAGACACAAACATGATTACAGAAACTTCTGGCTTACTATCATTCATAGCATGTCTAAAATGGCTGCTCCTCATTCCAACAGTTTTCTCCTGAGTGATTTGAATTAATAGTAGTACACAAACAAATGGATACCTCAGAAAATGCATAGAGTGTTAAGTGTACAAACCAACAAATTTTAAAAGGCAGCTAGTCCTTTATCTTAATCTGCCATCCACAGAAACCACACATTCTAAACTTTTTTTTTTTTTTTTTTTTTTAATGAAGCTACATGGTGTGGCACACATCTGTAATCCCAGCTATTTGGGAGACAGAGGCAGGAGGATCACAAGTTTGAAGCCATTAGCAGTTTAGTGAGAATCTCAGCATCTTAGCAAGACCCTGGCTCAGAAGAATAATAATAATATTACAAAAAGACTGGTGATGTAGCTCAGTGGTAAAGTGCCCCTAAGTTCAACCCCTAGTACCGAAAAAGGGGAAAAAATGTCTTAACACTGTTTCTCATCACTCAGAACAAGACCTGAATGAGTGCTAAGTAATTGTTAAATAATAAATGAATGATCTATTAGAATTAGAATTAAAATTTTAAAACTTCAGGGTATACAAATAACTTTCCTCTTTGGGTCTCGGTTTTCTCATCTGCAAAATATATGTTAGTATACATACTTATTACAATGTAAAAATGAACTAGACTTGTTTATCAAAAGACAGTATGGTATTGCTAGGGATGTAGCTCGGTAGTAGATAGCTTCTCCAGCATGTAAGAAGCTATAGGCTTAATTCTCAGTACTAACGAAAGAAAAAAAAGAAGTTTTCCAAGGCAATATATAATTTAGCAAAAGAAAAATAACATGTTAGCTTTGACTGACTGAAGCCACTGTAGAATTAATAGAACCAGATGTGGTTGTGACCATCTGTAATCCCAGCTACTTGGAAAACAGAAGGATCAAAAGTTCAAAGCCACCCTGGGCAATTTAGCAAGAAACCTCTCTCAAAACAAAATTTTAAAGGGATTGGGGATGTAACTATGAAAGAGCACTTTCACCAGTGCCTGGGCTCAATCCCTTGTACCACCAAAATTAAAATTATAATTAATTAAATCTTTCTTCCTCTTATTTTATTTTTTGGCAGTGCTAAAGACTGACCCCAGGTTCTTGTGAATGCTAGGCAAGTGCACCACCGCTGAACTATATCCCCAAATAATACTCTTTTTATTTTTCTCATTTTCTTCTTTCTCCCTTGGTTTTATGTATTTATGGAATCTGTTGAGATTTGGTCTTATGCTAAAACATTAGGAAACAAGCTAGTAGGATGAAACTAGAAAAAGGAAGCCAGAGTTGATCAAGAAACTCCAGTTTTAATCTCAGATCTCCTTACCAGGTGCTAAAATTAAGATAGATCACTTAAACTCGTAGAGCGCCTTTTGCTAATGCTCATAACTAGGGGGCCAACATTACCTTTTTTTTTTTTTTTTTTTTTTTTTTTTTTTTTTTTTTTTTTTTTTTGGTTGGGGGCAGTTGCTGGAGATTGGACTCAGGGACACTGGACCACTGAGCCACATCCCCAGCCCTATTTTTGTTATCTTAATTAGAAACCAGGGCCAGGCGCGGTGGCACACGCCTGTAATCCCAGCATTTGGGAGGCTGAGGCAGGAGGATCGCGAGTTCAAAGCCAGCCTCAGCAATGGCGAGGCACTTAGCAACTCAGTGAGATGCTGTCTCTAATAAAATACAAAAAAGGGCTGGGGATGTGGCCCAGTGGTTGAGTGCCCCTGAGTTCAACCCCTGCTACCAAAAAAAAAAAAATAGAAAGAAACCAGGGTCTCACTGAGTTGCTTAGCGTTGCACTTTTTGCTGAAGCTGGCTTTGAACTCACGATCCTCCTGCCTTGGCCTCCCCAGCTGCTGGGGTAGTAGATTCACCTCGCCCAGCCCAACATTGCCTTCTAATTGTTTCATAGTATTGATATAAATGATAATGCATAAAAGTTCTTTGTAGATTATAAATTAACCAAATATAGTAATTCGTATAATTAGATCTGAAGTTTGGTTTACTTCTGAAAAACTGTTGGAGAATACTAAATAGCCTCTTTCTTAACAGTATTTCCAGAAAAAATGCTTTATAAAAGTGTATGAAAGTGCTGGGCATGGTGGTGCATGCCTGTAATCCCAGAGACTTGCTGAGGCAGAAGTATCACAAGTTCCGGAACAGCCTCAGCAACTTAGCAAGGCCCTAAGCAACTTAGCCAGACCCTGTCTCAAAATAAAAACTAAAAAGGGATGTTGATGTAAGGGGCTCATTGTGAAGCACCCCTTGTTAAATCCACAGTATACACACTTACACACACCTGCAAAAAAAAAAAAAAAAACCTATGAAAGTACTTAGTACTCTTTCCCCAAACAGCACATTTAAAATCCAAGCCACTGTTAGAACAAATACCCTTGGTAAGTGAAATATTGTTTACATTTGACCATAGGAATGAATTTCATTGCCTCTTTCTGTTTCCTATTCTTTTCTGATCACAGCCCAAAGAGCCGACTGATCCAATTAAAGAAAGAGAAGCTGGAGTACACTCCAGGAGAACATGAATATGGATTATTTCCAGCCCCCATTCATGTTGGTGAGTAGTATGTCCATCAATATATTGTTGAGACAAAAAAGGTATTTCTTGGATTTGAGGGAAGTGTCTTTGTCTTTGTTTTTATTTCTTTGGTGGATTCAGGCTTTTTACCATTTAATTTATGCTTACTCTAAAGAATTCTGCACATAATTTGATAGTCGGAGTCATAGTGGCATAAATTTTATATAGTCATGGTTGTATACACCTGCAATCCTAGCAGTTCAGGAGCCTGAGGCAGTAAAATCTAAAATTCAAGGCCATCCTGGGAGACTTAGCAAGACCCTGTCTCAGAAAATAAGGGTTGGGAATATGGTTCAACAGTAGAAGGTCCCTGGGTTCAGTCCCAAGTAACACAAAAAATCAAAAACAAAGTTCAAAGCTAGCCTAAGCAACGTAGTGAAACCCTGTCTCAAAAAAATAAATAAATAAAATAATAATAATAATAAAAATAAAAAGGGCTGAGGGCATGGCTCAGTAATTGGGCACACCTGGGTTCAATCCCTAGTAGCAAAAAACGGGGGCCACTGCTTTTTCTCATCATCAGTCTGCTTGAAAATGAAGCAAGATTTATCTTTTTGTTTTTTAAAAAAGCAACAAGCCTGACATGGTGGCATATACCTCTCTAATCCCAATGACTCAGGAGGCTAAGGCCAGAGGATTACAAGTTTAAGGCCAGCCTCAGCAAGTTCAAGGCCAGCCTTAGGGAGGCCCTAAGCAACTTAGTGAGACCCTGTCTCAAAATAATAAAAAGGGTGGGGAATGTGACTCCGTGGTAAAGCATCCCTGGGTTCAATTCCTAGTACCAAGAAAAATAAAAAGGGAAAAAAAATCAAGACTTTGCTTAGTATTTGGGTAGTAGTAACATTTAAGTTAAAATTATCTAAAATTCATGCTAGATTCCTCTCATTCTTCAACCCCTCATCCAGTCTGTCTCAAAATTCTGTTATTGCCTTCCTTGAAATATTTCCTATTTCTATACAAAGTTCATTGCCATCCCTCAAGTCTTTGTCATCATTATCTTTTCTTTGGTTTGCTAACATAGCCTTCTTAGTCCATTTTGTTATAACAGAATGCCTGAGCCTGAGGGAATTAAATGTTTTATTAGGCCGGGTGTGGTGGCGCACGCCTGTAATCCCAGCACTTTGGGAGGCTGAGGCAGGAGGAATGCAAGTTCAAAGCCAGCCTCAGCAATGGCAAGGCACTTAGCAACTCAGTGAGACCCTGTCTAATAAAATACAAAAATGGGCTGGGGATGTGACCCAGTGGACGAGTGCCCCTGAGTTCAATCTCTGGTACCACAAAAAAAAAAAAAAGTTTTATTAGTTGACAGTACTGGAGGTCCAAAAGCATAATGCTGTCATCTACTTAACTTCTAATAAGGACCTCCCCAACACTTGATATCACATAGCAGAAGCATATACAAAAGCAATTAAAAAACTAGGTATAGCCTTGCTTTTTAACAACCTGGTGTTGTGGTAACTAATTCAGTCCCATGAGACTCATCTGTCTCCCTTGAAACCTAATCCAGTCTCTCAAAAAAGACATCAATCTATCCATGAGAATAGAGCCCCATGACCTAATTTTGTTTTAAAGGTCTCACCACTTCTCAACACCATGACAGTTGAGTATCAGATTTCAGTTAAGTTTTTGTTTTTTTTTTTTGTTTGTTTGTTTGTTTGTTTGTTTTTAATATTTTTTTGGTTGTGGGTGAACACAGCACCTTTGTTTTATTTATGTGGTGCTGAGGATCAAACCCAGGGCTTCACACATGCGAGACAGTGCTTTACCTCTGAGCCATAGCCCAAGCCCCTTCATTTGAGTTTTGATGGGGACAAATCTGTCCACTTCTTTTTTTTTTTTTTTTTTTCCCGGTGGTACCGGGGATTGAACTCAGGGGCACTCGACCACTGGGCCACATCCCCATCCCTTTTTTGTGTTTTTATTAGAGACAGGGTCTCACTGAGTTGCTAAGTGCCTCGCCATTGCTGAGGCTGGCTTTGAACTCGCGATCCTCCTGCCTCAGGCTCCCGAAGTCTTGGGATTACAGGCGTGTGCCACTGCACCCGGCTCAAATCTGTCCACTTCTAACAAATATGTTCACTTCTATTTCTGCTTCTCTTCAACCTACTCTCCACTTAGTAAAAAGAGAAATTATTTTCGAACTTAACCAAGAATATGCTTGAAGTCTTTAAGTGGCTTACCTTCAGATTAAAATACAGACTCCTTTATGATGGCTTTTAAGAGTGATTTTTCCCCAACTCCCATCTTTCTCCATCTATCTGTTCCCATCTCTGCCTTATTAACTATATTATGTCACACTTGTCTTCTTTCAGTTCTTAGAACATATCAATGTCTTTTCCACCAGAGGATCATTATGCTTACTGTTCCCACTGCCTGCTGGGTGAGGTGGCACACACCTATAATCCCAAGTATCTTGGGAGGCTGAGGCAGGAGGATTGTGAGTTCAAAGCGAGTCTCAGCCGCTTATTGAGGTCCTCAGGAATTTAGCAAGATCCTGTCTTGGCCTGGTGACATGGCTTAGTGTGGTTAAGCACCCCTGGTTTCAATCAAGAACTATTCCTGTTGCCTAAAAAGCTCTTCAAACTCCTCTCATGGTTGAGTTCTTCTCATTTTTTAAAAATGAGATTAATACCATTATCGGCTTAAGTATAATTTACATTAAAGTGATTTTTTTATTTCCTCCCCAATAGAATGTCCCTCCCTTTATTCTAGATAACAGCACCCAATTCATTTCTTTCTGTAGTCTATAATATTTGTTGACACTGTTTTTATCTTCATAAGATTATAAACTCCAGGAGTTCAGGATCATTGTCTTTTTTATTCTACTTTGATTTCCCAATGCCTGTTAGATAATAGAAGTTTAGCAAATATTTGTTGTACTAATAAAAGAAAAGGAAGAAAAAAATTAGGATATTTTATTGAATATAGATGACAGTTTTTTCTCATTTTAATTTTTTTTTCTTTTTGGCAAAGAAAATTGCTTTTAAAGGTATTTATTGAATACAAAATTGGAGCCAGGAGCAACTTATTTGCATAGTAGATGTTGATCTTATGCCATGTTCTCTTCGACTAATACGCTCTTGCCCTTCTTGACCATGGGGCTCTTCTCTGTGTTATAATTACTCATCTCCTTTTTCTCTCCCAAGAGTCCCACACCAGCATTTTATTAAATCAGCAGATAGAAACAAGTCTCACAGTAAAAGTTAGTTCGTCTTAATTATTCTACATTGGGTGACTTGAAGACAACTTTAGCTGCAATGAAGTTGCAGGTTTAATTCTCAGCTTGATAGTATGTTCTTCCTTAACAGAGGTGAGAATAAATTTCATATTCTCTGGTTTAGTGTCAGAATTCTTTGAAAGAGCCTTTTCTTTTTTTACTAATAATAGCTGCAGAAGCAGACTCTTAAGCAGATTTAGCTCTTTTCTGGAACCTGCTAAATCTAATCAGCTTGGAGGAAAAAAATTGTTTAAAATCTCATTTAAAGAAAAACATGATCATTTTGGTTTTACTAGTTTTGTCCTGGGTGGAAAATTTGGTAATCTAGATCTTGGAATGATATTTTAACTATCCTAGGAGATGAAGGGTCCAGTTAATTCCAGAAGAGATAGGTAGGATAATGGATAGACCATTATTTCTATCTTATCTCTGGCATGAATAGTGTCGTATCCTAGCCAGTCTGTCAAGGTGGTATACACCTGTAATCCTAGAAGCTCAGGAGGCTTGAGGCAGGAGGATCAAGAGTTCAAAGCCAGCCTCAGTAATTTTTTTTTTAATTTATTTATTTGCTTTTTGCTTTAGTTGTACACAATTCGTTTATTTGTACATGGTGCTGAGGATCGAACCCGGGCCGCGCACGTGCTAGGCGAGCGCTCTACCACTAAGCCACAATCCCAGCCCCGAGCCTCAGTAATTTAACAAGTCACTAAGCAACTCAGTGAGACCCGGTCTGGGGATGTGACTCGGTGGTTGAGTTCCCCTATTTTTAATCCCTGGTACCAAGAAAAAAATAGTGTTGTATCCCAGTTCCTCACTTTGAACCATTCCTAAGACTAATTGTATTCAGTGGTCTGCATAGTAAATAAATAATAGCACAATCTATCTGGTATGGGGGAGTGTTTCTTCTTCTTTTTTTTTTTAATTTTATTTATTTATTTTTTATTTATGAGTGTTTCTTTTTTTTTTTTTTTTTGGTACCAGGGATTGAACTCAGGGGCACTTGACCACTGGGCCACATCCCCAGCCCTTTTTTGTATTTTATTTAGAGACAGGGTCTCACTGAGTTGCTAAGTGCCTCGCCATTGCTGAGGCTGGCTTTGAACTCACGATCCTCCTGCCTCAGCCTCCCAAAGTGCTGGGATTACAGGCGTGCGCCACCGCGCCCGGCTGAGTGTTTCTTTTTAACTGTGATCAAATAGTGCTCAAAATCGGGTTTTGCAGGATAGGATTTTTTTCTGGACAGTCCTATTTTGTTGCTCAAAGAAAATTTATGTGAGGACAATGTAAACAGTAAGGTCACTTGCTTTGAGAGATCACTTAGAGTATCATGTAAACAAAGAGCATGACTTAAAGAGCCAGAAAGACCTAGTTTATCTCTGTTTGCCATATGTTAATGTGAGTTAAACAGTTACATAAATAAAATAAGGCTGCATGTTACCATTGATGGACTCAGATTCAATAAATGCAAAGTAGTATTTATTTTTAAATATTTGTATTTGCTAAGAATATATTGCTCAGTGGTAGAGCATCTACCTAGCATGCACAAGGCCATAGTTTCTTTTCCGTAGCACCGCAAACAGAAAGAAAATTTACTGTTTCTTTTTCCTCATGAAGAGAAATGCATTTCAAAATTCTACTATTTAAGATACATGTTTATCAGGCTGGGATTGTGGCTCAGTGACAGAGCGCTAGCCTAGCACGTGTGCGGCCCGGGTTCGATCCTCAGCACCACATAAAAATAAAATACATCGTGTACAACTAAAGCAAATAAATAAATATTTTTTTAAAAAGAGACATGCTTATCAAAATGTGTGTTGTACTTGATCAGTTTGTTTTTTACATGAGTACTGAAGCAGTTAATTGAGGAAAGAATAATCTTTTCAGCAAATTTTTTTTATTAACTGGTGTATATATATACATACAAAAGAATGAAGTTGGACCCCCTACTTCATCCCATATACAAAATTAACTCAAAGTGGTTCATCAGCATGTGGTCAGCTTGAGTATTCATCATGCTACTCAGAATGGTGCCCAGTTTAAAATCTGTGAAATGTTTATTTATGGAATTTTCCACTTAATATTTTTGTTCTAGGGTTGACTGCAAATAACTAAAACTTGGGAAAGCAAAATTACAATAAAGAGAACTACTGTTTCAAGTAAGGGATTTATATCTGTATATCCATATATGTAAAGAACTCTTAAAACTCAGTTTTTTTTCGTTTTTATTTTTTGTATTAGGTATTGAACCCAGGGCCACGTAACTATGGAGCCACTTTACCAGCCATTTTTACTTTTTATTTTGAGACAGGATCTCATTAAGTTGTTTAGGGCCTTGCTAAGTGGCTGATGCTGGCATTGAACATTTAATCCTCCTGCCTTAGCCTCCGAAGTCACTGGTATTACAGGCGTGCACCGCTGTATCCAATTATCTCAGTATTTTTTAAAAACAATTTTTAAGTGGGTAAATATGAATAGACATTTCTCAAAAAAATTGTCAATAAGTAAGTGAAAAGATGTTCAGTCATTATGCAAGTGCAAATCAAAACCGTAATGAGCTACTACTTTATAATGGCTTTAATTAAAATATGGACAAGAAATAGAATTGACAAGGATATGTAGAAATTAGAATGCTCATACATTACTGGTAAGAATATAACATTGTTTGGAAAACATTTTAGCAGGTCCTGAAAAAGTTAAACATAAACTCAGCTTGGTGTCACATGCCTGTGGTACCAACTACTCAGGCTAAAGTAGTAGGATTAGTTGAAACTCATAGGTTCAAGACCAGGGTAGGCAATCCTTTCCAACCTGGCTCTCCTTGGTTGTCAGTGCTAGTCATTCAGACTTATTCCAAATCTTGGTTGCATTTCCTGATAAGAATATGAAGGATGTAAGCTTTACGTGCAGAAAATAATATAATAGACCTGAGACTACTCTGCTTAGGAAGGTCTACTTGCAGGGTTCTCAGTTGGCTGACACCTGGGAACTTAGATGACAAACAGTATAGAACACTAGTATAAAATTTTCCCTAAATGGCAAGAGTGGCTTTCTTTGCCTATTATTCATGACAGCCGTTTCTGTTGAACACCTGCTTTCCTTCTGGGATTGTGAAATTTTGGTACATTCTGGACAGCAGCTAGTTGTGTGAGCAGCCACCATTAACAAATCTGGACTTTTCGTGAACTTCACCAACAAACATTTCACACATGGCAAAATTCCTTGCTGAGGTTTTACCCTGTGTGACTCTACTAGGAAACAACTTTAGAAAGCTTGCAACAGGTTTCCTCCAGAGTTTACATAGTAAACTTTATCCCTTTATCGTTTTTGTTTAGAGTCCTTTCACTATAATAAATTATAGTCATGAGTCCTATTAGTTTCCAAACCTGGGAGTGGTGACAGACAATACCTTAAAATCAAAAACATGAACTCGGGCTGAGGCTGTGGCTCAGTGGTAGAGCACTCGCCTAGTAGAGTGCACAGCCTGGGGTTCAGTCCTCAGCACCACGTAAAAATAAAGGCATTGTGTACAACTAAAGCAAACAAATAAATGGTTTTTTTTTTTTTTTTAGCTTCATATGAACTCCTCTTCCCATTTTGCTCTCATAATACTGGATGATGTTGAACAATTTACCAACTCTAGAACTCAGAGGCTGGCTTTGAACTCGCAATCCTCCTGCCTCAGCCTCCCAAGTGCTGGGATTACAGGCATGCACCACCGTGCCCACCTTCTTTTTTTATATATATATAAATATTTTTTTTAGTGGTAGTTTGACACAATACCTTTATTTTTATGTGGTGCTGAGGCTTGAACCCAGCACCCTACACATGCCAGGTGAGTGCTCTACTGCTGATCACAACCCCAGCCCCTGCCTTTGTATTCTTTGTTTAATATGATGTGAATATTCAAATGTTTTGCTCCAGACCTGTTACCATATTTGATTATGGTATCCTACCCCAATCCTCTGTGGACAAGTTAAATATGTATATGTGCTGAGCTGGGATATAGCTCAGTTGGTAGAGTGCTTGCCTCGCATGCACAAGGCTCTGGGTTCAATCCCCAGCACCAAAAACAGAACAGAGTATATGCCCTGAATTATTTTTATAAACTCTGGAAAAATTCTAAATTCAGAATACTCTTGGCTTCAACATACATACATGAATTCATTCATTCATTCATTTTGTGGTACTGGTGATTGAGCCCAGGGGTGCTGTACCACCAAGCAACATCCCCATCCCCATTTGTAAATTTTTTATTTTGAGACAGGTCTACTAAGTTGCTAAGCTGGCCTCCAACTTGTGATCCCTCCTGCCTCAGCATCCTAAATCAATGGGGTTACAGGCATGTGCCACCATACCAGTTGGCTTCAGTGATTTTTTTTTTTTTTTTTTTTTTTTTTTTTTGTACTATGGATTGAGTTTAGGGGCACTCAACCACTGAACCACATCCCCAGCTCTATTTTGTATTTTATTTAGAGACCAGGTTTCACTGAGTTGCTCAGAGCCTTGATAAGTTGCTGAGGCTGACTCTGAACCTACGATCCCCCTGTCTCAGCCTCCTGAGCCATTGGGATTACAGGCTTGCGCCAACATGCCCCACTAGCTTCAGTGATTTTTAATAATGAATTTTATGAATCTATAATTTAGTTAAATTCTGAAAACTAAATCAAAACATTATATAGTACTTAAATATAAGATGCCAGCCGGTTGTGTTGCTGCATACCTGTAATCCCAGTAATTTGGGAGGTTGAGGCAGGAGGATCTAAGTTCAAGGCCAGCCTCAGCAACTTAGTGAGGCCCTCAGTAACCTAGTGAAAACCCTGTCTCAAAACTTAAAAGGGTTGGGGATGAAGCTCAGCAATTAAAGGCCTGTGATTTAAATCCTCATTACCAAAAAAATATGAATATATGTACCTATGTGTATATATAATGCCATCAATTATAAGGTGCATTATCATTTGCTTTACTGTTAAGAATGAGAGGAGACTGGAGATGTACCTCAGTGGTAAAGTGCTTTCCCAACATGTGCTTTCTCTGGGTTTGATTTCCAGCACCACAAACATTTTAATTGTCAGGCACAGTTGCACGTGCTTGTAATTCTAGCTATTCTGGAAGCTGAGAGTGGAGGATAACAAGTTTGAGGCTATCCTGGACAACTTAGTAAAACCCTGACTCAAAATGTAAAAAGATTGATCGAGGGTTGGGGATATAACTCAGCGGGAAACCACTTGCCTAGTGTGTACAATCAGAAATGAGCAAAACCCTTCCAAATCAATAGGGAAGAGTTTTTTTGTTTGTTTTTTTGATGTTTTTGTTGTTGTTTTGTACCGGGGATTGAACTCAGGGGCACTCGACCACTGGGCCACATCCCCAGCCCTTTTTTGTATTTTATTAGAGACAGAGTCTCACTGAGTTGCTAAGTGCCTCGCCATTGCTGAGGCTGGCTTTGAAATCGCGATCCTCCTGTCTCAGCTCCCTGTCTTACGTGGGCCTAAAGTGTTTACTGTCCAGTCCCAATTCCCTAAAAAGTCTATATATAGTTCTGATACTAATCACTAATGTAAATCAATCTTCATAGAGCTTTGGTTTTGTTGCCCATTTGTAATGAGAAGGCGGAAATTTGATATCCTGTTATCAAGCTTAATTGAGCACTAATGTACCCAAAAAAAAAAGCATTTTAAAGAAGGATTGATATATTTCTACATTAAGATTACCTCTTCCCGGGCTGGGGTTGTGGCTCAGTGGCAGAGCGCCCGCCTCGCACGTGCGCGGCCCAGGTTCGATCCTCAGCACCACGTAAACATAAATGCATTGCATTGCGTACAACTAAAATAAATAAATATTTTTTAAAAAAAAAGATTACCTCTTCCCAGCCAGGCGCTGTGGCGCTCGCCTGTAATCCCAGCACTTGGGAGGCTGAGGTCGCCCAGCACATGTGCAGCCCGGGTTCGATCTTCAGCACCATGTAAAAATAAAGGCATTGTATACAACTAAAATAAATAAATAAATATTTTTTTTTAAAAAAGAAAGAGTAAAGACCCCCTTCTCAAAAGTTTAAAAAACAAAAGGGCTGGGGATGTAATTCAGTGATAATGCTCCCCTGAATTCAATCCCCAGTACCACAAAAAATAAATGAAAAAAATAAAAATAGGCTCCTGGAGAAAATAACCTATTCCATTTCTACGCTACAGAAGTAAAGCGTGAGCCTAGACTACTCTTTTTTTTTTTTTTTTTTTTTTTTTTTTTTTTCTGGTACCGGGGATTGAACTCAGGGGCACTCGACCACTGGGCCACATCCCCAGCCCTTTTTTGTATTTTTATTAGAGACAGGGTCTCACTGAGTTACTTAAGTGCCTCGCCATTGCTGAAGCTGGCTTTGAACTCGCGATCCTCCTGCCTCAGCCTCCCAAAGTGCTGGGATTACAGGCGTGCGCCACCGCGCCCGGCTTAGACTACTCTTTTTGGGGGGAGGTAGATACTAGGGATTGAACTCAGGGAACTCAACCACTGAGCCACATCCCCAGCCCTATTTTGTATTTCATTTAGAGATATGGTCTCACTGAGTTGCTTAGCGCCTCACTGTTGCTGAATCTGGTTTTGAACTCTTGATCCTCCTGCCTCAACCTCCTGAGCCACTGGGATTACAAGCATGTACTACTGTGCCCGGCAGGCCTGGACTATCTTGATATTATAAAAAGTGAGGAAATAGCCGGGCGCGGTGGCGCTCACCTGTAATCCCAGCACTTTGGGAGGCTGAGGCAGGAGGATCGCGAGTTCAAAGCCAGCCTCAGCAATGGCGAGGCACTTAGCAACTCAGTGAGACCCTGTCTCTAAATAAAATACAAAAAAGGTCTGGGGATGTGACCCAGTGGTCGAGTGCCCCTTAGTTCAATCCCTGGTACCACACACACACACACAGAAAAAAGTGAGGAAATGAGCCCAGTGTGGAGATACATGCCTGTAATCCCAGCAACTCAGGAGGCTGAGGCAGGAGGGTTCCAGGTTCAACGCCAGCCTCCACAACTTAGTGAGACCCTGTCTGAAAATAAAAAATTAAAGAGCTGGGGATATGGCACAGTCGTAAAACACCTGGGTTCAAACCCTAGTATACAAAAAGTCAATAAATTTTACACAGTAAAGAAACAGAAGGTTGAAAAGATCAAGAAAGATAATAACCTCTAACTACATTGATAAGAAAATGATAACAAATCATCAGTAAAATAAAAGATGATATCACAGGAGGTCCTACAGTTATTAAGAGGTTAATAAGGGGGCTGGGGTTGTGGCTCAATGGTAGAGCACTCACCTAGCACGTGTTCGGCCAGGATTCGATCCTTAGCACCACATAAAAATAAACACATTGTGTACAACTAAAGCAAAATAAATTAGTATTTTTTAAAAAGGGGGAGTTAATAAGGTATTGTTAGGGATAATTTTGTGCCAATGTACTACACAATTTAGATAAAGTAGACAAATTCCTTTAAAATACTGCAGAAAACTGATACAAGATGAAATAGAACAACATCAGCCTGTATCTTAAATTCCTTACCAAGATTGTTCACATTTTAAAATTTTCATATCTACATAGTTTCCATAGCGAAATCTGTTGTATGTTTTAGAAAGACATAACACCAGTCTTACTTTCAGAAAATAGGGAGGAACTTACTTAGCTTGTTTTATGAGGCACTAATATGAAACCAGATAAAGACATCAGGGCACAAAAACATCTAGGGTTGTGGCTCAATACCAGAGCACTTGCATGTGTGAGGCACTGGGTTTGATTCTCAGCACCACATATAAATAAATAAATGTCCATTGACAACTAAAAAAAAAAAAAATTATTTGGTACTGGGGTTTGAACTCAGGGGCACTCGTCCACTGGGCCACATCCCCAGCCCTTTTTTGTATTTTATTTAGAGACAGGATCGCACTGGGTTTGATTCTCAGCACCACATATAAATAAATAAATGTCCATTGACAACTAAAAAAAAAAAAATTTTTATTTGGTACTGGGGTTTGAACTCAGGGGCACTCGTCCACTGGGCCACATCGCCAGCCCTTTTTTGTATTTTATTTAGAGACAGGACCTCACTGAGTTGCTAAGTACCTCAGCCGCCCAAGTGCTGGGATTATAGGTGTGCACCACCATGCCCAGCTAAAAAATATATTATAAAAATAACTTTTAAAAAAATATAGACACAATGCAAAAAAAAAAAAAAAAAAAAAAAAAAAAAAAACCTCCGAAAAGTAGAACACAATTTTCTTTTTATTTTTTCTTTTTAATTAATTTAATTAAATTAGATATATATTACATTTTATATGAATGCATTTTGATTCATTGTACACAATTGTAGCACAACTTTGTATTTCTATGCTTGTATACGATGTAGCATCACACCATATGTGCAGTCCTACATGTACCTAGGGTAATGATGTCCATCTCATTCTACCATCTTTCCTGTCCCCATGGGCCTTCCCTACTCTCCTTCCCCTTTACTCAAAGTTCCTCCATTTTTCCCATGCCTTGCCCCTCCCCGTTATGGATCAGCATCCACTTATCAGAACATTCGGCCTTTGGTTTCGTGCGATTGGCTTACTTTACTTAGCATGATATTCTCCAACTCCATCCATTTAAGTGCAAATTCCATTATTTTATTCTCTTTTAATGCTGACTGTATTCCATTGTGTATGTATGCCACAGTTTCTTTATGCATTCATCTGTCAAAGGACATCTAGGTTGCTTCCACAGTTTAGCTATTGTGAATTGAGCTGCTAAGAACATTGAGTGACTTCATTACTATAGTATGCTGATTTTTTTTCTTTTCTTTTCTTTCCTTTTTTTTTATTTATAGTAGTAGTATGTATTACAATTCATAATGCACATATATAGTAGTATGCTGATTTTAAGTCCTTTGGGGCATGGACCAAGGAGTGGGATAGCTGGGTCAAATGATGGAACATGATTTTATTAATCTTCTTAAAGGCATCTATATTTAACATCATACATACTGGTGAAATATTGATGCTTCCTCCTAAGATTGAAAAGAAGGTAAAGATGTCTGCTTTCACTACAAGTACTAAGCATTGTCTGGATGATCTAGCCAATGTATTAAGTTAAAAAAGGTGAATGCAAGTTATAATTATCTGGATGGAAGAAGTGAAACTATTTCCATTCACAAATGACATGATTACTTGTATAGAGAATCCAAAGAGAGCTGCAGAAAAAATACTATTTGTTGTAAAGAGGAGTAGTAAGGACATGGGAAACTCAGTATTTAAAAATGATTGTATTGTTACAAAACTGATTTTCTCCTAATATTTGATGCAACAGTCATGTTCCTAAGTGAAAGAAGCCAATCTGAAAAGTCTTGAGTACTGTTTGATTCCAGCTATTGTTTGTAACCAAGGTATGATTCTGATGAGGGAAGTTTATAATGAGGGAAGCTGTGTATATAGGGGCATATGAGAAATCTGTGTATCTTATACTCAACTTTGTTGTGAACCTAAAATATGAATTCCATTTTTTAGAAAATTAGTTTTATTCCTACATATTAAAAGCAAATGGTTGGAAAATGATTTTTTTTTTCTTAATACTGGGGATTGAACCCAGGGGTCTTCTACCACTGAGCTATATCCCCAGCTCTTTTTATTGTTTAGTTTGAAACAGACTCTCACTAACTTGCCCACATGGCCTCCAATTTGAGTTCCTCCTGCCTTAGCCTTTCTGAGTAGCTGGGATTGCAGGTATGTGCCACCACGCCTGGCAGAATTTTTTTTTTTTTAAACTGGGAATTAAACCCAAAGGCATTTTACCACTGAGCCACAGCTCCAGAACCTTTTTGCTTTTTATTTTTAGGCAGAGTCTCATTAAGATGCTTAGGGCCTTACTTAATTATTGAGACTGGCCTTCAATTTGCAGTCCAACTCCCTTGGTTTAGCATTCACTTTAAAAAATTACATTTAAGCCGGGCGCGGTGGCACACGCCTGTAATCCCAGCACTTTGGGAGGCTGAGGCAGGAGGATCGCGAGTTCAAAGCCAGCCTCAGCAATGGCGAGGCACTTAGTAACTCAGTGAGACCCTGTCTCCAAATAAAATACAAAAAAGGGCTGGGGATGTGACCCAGTGGTCGAGTGCCCCTGAGTTCAATCCCCGGTACCCAAAAAAAAAAAAAAAAAAAAAAATTACATTAACTATTATTATGAGTTGATGAGTGGGCTGGGGTTGTGGCTCAGAGGTAGAGCACTCACCTGACACGTGCACGGCCCGGGTTTGATCCTCAGCACCATGTAAAACTCATTGTGTACAACTAAAGCAAATAAATAAATATTAAAGAAAAAAAAAGAGTTGATGAGTACATGTTCATTGTGTTTAAAACTCAATATAGAATGTGAGTCAAAAGATGAAGCTTGGACTGTGGTTATAGCTCAGTGGTAGAGTTTTTGCCTCGCATGTGTGAGGCACTGGATTCGATCCTCAGCACCACATAAAAATAAATAAAGGCATTGTGTCTATTTACAACTAAAAAAAAATTATTTTAACAAAAGGAAGCTTGCCAGATGTGGTGGCTCAGGCCTGTGATCCCAGCAACTCAAGAGGCTGAGGCAGGAGGATCGTAAGTTCAAAATCAGTCTAAGCTATTTAGTGAGGCCCTAAGTAAAGTAGCAAAATCCTGTCTCAAAAATAAAAACATAAAAATGGCTGGGGTTGTGTCTCAGTGGTTAAGTGCCCCTGGGTTTAATTCCTGGTACCAAAAAGATAAAAGTAAAACGTAAAATAAAAGATGGATCTTGCTGGGTACAATGGCACATACCATGATCCCAGCAACTCAGGAGGCTAAGGCAGGATGATCACATGTTCAAAGCCAGCCTCAGCAACTTAGCAAAAGCCTGTCTTAAAATAGGAAATAAATAGGGCTGGGGGTGTGGCTCAGTGGTTAAGCTTCGATCCTCAGCACCATGTACAAATAAACCCATGTGTACACCTAAAGCAAATAAATAAATATTTAAAAAATAAATACACCCACCTGTTTAAACCAAACCCTTCCCCTCTGTGTGTGTGCATGTGTGTGTGTGTGTGTGTGTGCGTTATATTCCTTTTTAATTTTTCAGTTTGGGACAGTCTCACTAAGTTGCTTGGGACCTTGCTAACTTCCTGGGGCTGACCTCAAATTTGTAATCCTCCTGCCTCAGCCAAGTGGGATTACAGGTGTGCACCACCATGCCTAGCTCTAAACCCTTCTCAATAATACTACCAGCCGGGCGCGGTGGCGCACGCCTGTAATCCCAGCACTTTGGGAGGCTGAGGCAGGAGGATTGCGAGTTCAAAGCCAGCCTCAGCAATGGCGAGGCACTTAGCAACTCAGTGAGACCCTGTCTCTAAATAAAAATACAAAAAAGGGGTTGGGGGTGTGACCCAGTGGACAAGTGCCCCTGAGTTCAATCCCTGGTACCACCAAAAAAAATAATAATAATACTACCATCACCCCATGAATTTCCTTCATGCCCCTTCCCAGTCAGTCCCACCATGTATAGCTATTTAATGTTTTTAGTATTTAATGTATTTAGTATTTATTAGTGCTATAATATAATGTTCAAAAACTTGGAGACATGTTGTATTTCACATGAATTTATATATATATACATATATCAGTTGTAGAGTGTTTGCCTTGCATGTACAAGGCCCTGGGTTCGAAAAAGAAAACAAACAAAATTGTATTTCATCCAGGTACAGTAGCACACACCTATAATCCCAACAGCTTGGGAGGCTGAGGCAGGAGGATCCTGAGTTTAAAGCCAGCCTCAGCAACTTAGTGAGGCCCTAAGAAACTCATTGAAACCCTGTCTCTAAATAAAATATAAAAAAAAGACTGTGGATGTGGCTCAGAAGTAAGGTGCCTCTGGGTTACATCCTCAATATAAAAAAAAGATAAAGAGATAAGTTAATTTTACATTTTTGCAAATGTTTCTAATGCCTGGCTTAATAGGAGACAGCTGGATTTTCTTTCTGTGTGTGTGTGTGTGTGTGTGTGTGTGTGTGTGTGTGTGTGTGTTGGGGGGGGTGGCACCAGGAATTAAATCCAGGGGCACTTAACCACTGAACCACATTCCCAGCTATTTTTATTTTTTATTTTGATAAAGGGTCTCACTATGTTGTTTCAGGCCTAAGTTGCTGAGTCTGACCTTGAACTTGAAATCATCCTGCCTCAGCCTCCCAAATCTCATGTGCCCCCACACCCAGCTGGGTTTTCTAATTTTTTTGCATTTAATTTGTTATTGTTTTATTTTGAGCGTAAATTTATGAAGAAATCTGACCTCACACACATTGGAAAACCAGAGAAATATTTCAACACCATCTTAAGATAATTGGATTTTTTTATACCATACCAAAAGTATAAATGTGATAATTCCTTTAAGGTTAGTTGCAATGTGAAATCTGAAATCACTGAACATTTTTTAGTCAGTTACATTAAAATCCATAGGTCTCTTCTAGTTTGGATGGAGCTTTTACCCATCCATGTATTTATCACGTCTCATGTTTTTAACTGAGCAAAAAAATCACTGAATTCACAGGGAGCTGTGGTGCATGCATGCCTGTCATCTCAGCTACTCAAGAAGCTGAGACAGGAGGATCACAATTTCCAGGCCAATGTGGGCTAAATAACAAGACCCTGTCTCAAACTTTAAATTTAAGACAGGTGTAGCTCAGTGGTACAACACCCCTGGATTCAATCCCTAGTAGCACTCAAAGAAAAAAAAAGGGGGGAAAATCATTGAATTATTTATTTCTTTCATTCTACATGTGTATCCCAAAATATTCACATTTGTTAATATCCCTGCTGGTTTCATCAGAAGAATTTCAGTATTGGAAAACTGAGAAGCTCACAGTAATCAACACAAGTTTCCCCAAATTCCAGTACTCACTGAAATCTCAAATTTTATCTTTGGCAACAAATGTTGTCGGTTTTCCGTTTTGTTTTGTTTTGGATGGTTTCTTGAGACAGATCTTGCTAAATTGCAGATGCTGACCTTGAACTTGTGATTCTTCTGTCTCAGCCTTCCTAGTAGCTGGGATTATAGAAGTTTACCTTTACCACCCAGCCGTCAGTTTTGCTTCTATTTATTTATTTATTTTAGTTGTAGATGGACACAATACCATTTTGGAGGGAGCAGAGGGTACCGGAGATTGAACTCAGGGGCACTCAGCCACTGAGCTACATCCCCAGCCCTATTTTATATCTTATTTAGAGACAGGGTCTCACTGAGTTGCATAGCGCCTCGTTTTTGCTGAGGCTGACTTTGAACTTGCAATCCTTCCCCTCAGCCTCCTAAGTCTCTGAAATTATAGGCATGGGCTACCATGCCCAGCTTATTACTTACTTACTTACTTACTTACTTATTTATTTTTATCTGGTGTTGAGGATCCAACCTAGTGCCTCACACGTGCTAGGCAAGTGCTCTACCACTGAGCCACAGCCCCTGTTAGTTGTTCTTCTGAAGTGACAAGGTCACATTGCTTGATTTCAGTGCTCATATTTTAGTAACCATAGTTTGTCAGTTCTTACAAATAAAAATGGTGTCACATGAAAACAGCAACCAGTTTTCTAGATGCAGTGGTACAAGCCTGTAATCCCAGCAACTCTGGAGGCTGAGGCAGGAAGATCCCAAGTTTCAGGTCAGCCTCAGCAACATAGTGAGACAATTTCTCAAAATAAGGACTGCAGTTGTAGCTCAATGGGAAAGCACCCCTGGATTAAATCTCCAGTACCAAAAAATAAGTAAATAAATAAATAATAGGAAAAAGCAATTTGTTTCAAATATTTTCATAAATGCTTCTTCCCTGAAATAGCCATCCTACTTCAGTATGCAACAGGAATACCTTATGCATACTTCCATTATGCTATGCAGAATATTAAAAATGTTATGGTCAGGGCTGGGTTTGTGGCTCAGTGGTAGAGCGCTCACCTAGCACGTGCGCGGCCCGGGTTCAATCCTCAGCACCACGTAAAAACACATTGTGTACAACTAAAAGCAAATAAAAAAAATTTTTTTTAAAAAATATATATATTATGAGCCGGGCACGGTGGCGCACGCCTGTAATCCCAGCACTTTGGGAGGCTGAGGCAGGAGGATCGCGAGTTCAAAGCCAGCCTCAGCAATGGCAAGGCACTTAGCAACTCAGTGAGACCCTGTCTCTAAATAAAATACAAAAAAAAAGGTCTGGGGATGTGACCCAGTGGTCGAGTGCCCCTGAGTTCAATCCCCGGTACCACAAAAAAAAAAAAAAAAAAAAAAAATATATATATATATATATATATATATATATATATATATATATATATATTATGGTCAAGATTTAGTGTAGTTTTTCCTTTGTCGGGAACATTTTAAAATAATTACATATGTGTATAATGTCAAAATACATTCTACTTTCATGTATAACTAATGAGAACAAATAAAAATTTATAAAATTAATAAATAAAATAAGAAGGAACATTCTTAAATGATGCTGACCTTTTTTCCCTTCCCATGTATGTGTTGAGAATAATACAGTAACTCCTAGTATTGTTTTGTGCCATTGCCTTCATTTGTACAATGCCAGAAGTTTTACCAATTGTTACTTTTATGCCATCAGTGCAAGTTTCAGCACGATGAGAAAGGTATATAACAATAACATCACTAAAATAGTTTTGAACTGGGCACGGTGGCGCACGCCTGTAATCCCAGCACTTGGGGGCTGAGGCAGGAGGATCGTGAGTTCAAAGCCAGCCTCAGCAGTGGCGAGGCACTTAGCAACTCAGTGAGACCCTGTCTCTAATAAAATACAAAAAAGGGCTGGGAATGTGGCCCAGTGGTCGAGTGCCCCTGAGTTCAATCCCCAGTACCACAAAAAAAAAGAAGAAAAAAAAAGTTTTGACCTCTCAGATACTCGTGAGTCAGCAGAGCACACTTTGAGAACTACTGGTCTAGAGACAAATGAAAGAATAAATAGCCAAATACCAATGAAAAATATAAGTCCTTCAACAAGAGAGTTAAGTATTCTAGGGGTTGGAGAAGACAAAAGGTCATACACAGTTAAAGAAGCTGGAGCTAGAGAAGACTTCTTACGGTATAGAGAAGACTTCTTAAGGTAAAAAGAGAGCTTTGAAATTTGACCTTTAAGTGGCACATGTTTATGATACCAGCTGCTTGAGAGGCTGAGGCAGGAGGATCACAGGTTAGAGGATTGCCTTGGCAATTTAGTGAGACCCTGTCTCAAAATAAAAATGGCTGGAGATGTGACTCA
The DNA here is from genome assembly GCA_025594165.1 of Tamias sibiricus. Classification (NCBI taxonomy): domain Eukaryota; kingdom Metazoa; phylum Chordata; class Mammalia; order Rodentia; family Sciuridae; genus Tamias; species Tamias sibiricus. The sequence continues at coordinate 118,668,437 of CM046658.1, read as the reverse complement.
ATAGTAGAGCACCCCCACATTAAAATCCCAGTACCCCAAAAAATACTTAACAGTATTTCGGTATGTTGAAAGAAATTTTAACAGGTCATAAATTTGCATGGACTCTTGAGTTATTTAAATACAGAGATTTGCACTTAATGTAATAATGGAAATAGTGGAAAGAAGAGCAGATGCCAGGTCTATATGGTCAATAATTTTTAATTATTGAAAAATTCTTAGTGTTAATTTCATAATGACGTGTATTTTGGGTAGTAATTTTACTGTTATTTATTTTATAGAAAGTGTACTTTAGTATATGTCACATGGAGTATAGTTAAAGAAAGCTAAAATTAAAAATTGATGGTGGAGGCCAGTTTTGGTGGGCCAGTGGCAGGAGGCTGAGACAAGAGGATTGAGAGTTCAAAGCCAGCCTTATCAAAGGCAAGGCACTAAGCAACTCATTGAGACCCTGTCTCTAAATAAAATGTCAAAATAGGGCTGGGGATGTATGTGGTTCAGTGGGCAAGTGCCCCTGAGTTCAATACCTGGCACCCAAAAAAACAAAACAAAACAAAAAAAATTGATGGCAGAGCCAGGGGCAATGGCACACACCTATAATCCTACTGACTTGGGAGGCTGAGGCAGAGGATCATGAGTTCAAAGCCATGAGTTCAAAACCAGCCTCAGCAATTTACTAAGGCCCTAAACAACTTAGCAAGACCCTGTCACTAAATAAAAAATAAAAAGGGCTGGGGATGTGGCTTAATGGTTAAGTGCCCCTGGTTTCAATCCCTAGTACCAAAAAAAAAAAAAAAAAAAAAAAAAAAAAAAAAAAAAAAAAATTGATGGTGGAAAAAAATCCATAAAATTTTTTAAAGATCCTATTTCTGTCATCAATGCATATTTAATATTGTGTTTGCTTGATCTCTTTGTATGAGTGTATATCAGAATAGGTGTTGAAATTGATAGGATTTTTTTGTTTCAGGAAAGTATCTAAGACAAAAGAGAATTGACTTCCAGCTTCCTTATGACATCCTCTGGCAGTGGAAACACAATCAGGTACAAAGAGCCTATTTTAACAGATTTCATTCTTAAGGGGTAAGGGGTGGAGGGCATGGAATGCAAGTCTCTTCCTCTGCCCCTTGTTATATTTTCATCTTAAGAAATATCAAGAAGTGTACCTGTGAAGGTTAGAGACTAAGAAAAGTAAATTTGCATCCATATTTAATGTGACCTATTTGCCTATACTCATAGTGCAAAACAGCAGTAAGTTCCTACCTCCCTAGGCAAATTTCTGTTATTCTTGGCTTTTATTCTGGTAGCAAAGATTTTGTTCTGTAAGAATTCTGTTTGATACAGGTCTCAGGAGAATACAGATGTATTGCCAGCAGCACTAGGAAATTTCAGGCCTTATTTTTGTTGGCTCCTTCCCATTGATTTGGAATTTATTTTTCACATACAAAAGAGATTCTTCTACCAAAAGAAGGAGGGAAATTTTTAACACTCTTGTACTACTAGAAAACCTTTAAGTATATTGGTAACTAAAAATAGAAAGGTCCAGTTTTTCTTTCCTGCATATCTAATTGAAAAGTTTTCCTTAGTGATTTTTGTATTAATTTATAACTTCCAGGTTCCATATTGAGAAAAAAACACTGGGAATAGAAGTATACTTAAAATGAAGTGAACACAGTTTTGAATTTTGCCAAAATACTACCAAAGGTTAACTTCAGAAAGCCAAAGGCAATTGACATTCCTCTCTGCCTTTTTTTCTCTGGTCTCGCTTGAATTCTTGATGTTGGTTTCATCTTTTAATGATGAAAATAGTGCTTTGAACTTATAGACAGAAAAATTATGGTGAGATTATTAGAATAGATGAAGAAACAGTCCAGTTTACTCCAAGTTGCTGTTTGTTTTGTTCTGTCTTCTATAGCAAAATGCATGAAGGCTTTCTGTCTGTTTTCTAATTATCTTTTCTCCTCCTTCCCTTCTTTCTTGATTTAAATGTGAGGGCTCCATTTTTCCTGCCTGCTTTCTCCCATTTAATTTTTAAATTAATTGCCTTTATTAAAATTTTCCTACAATTCCCACTCAAGATAATGGGTAAAAAACCAAATTACCCATCCTTTTATTTTAATATACTTACCCAGACCATCCAAACAATCCCTATGCACTTTTTTTTTGGGGTTTGTGGGGGTTTTTGTTTGTTTGTTTCTGTTTTTGGTGCTGGGGATAGAATTCAGGAAGTCACACATGCTGTGCATGCACTTTACCACTGTGCTATACTTCTAACTCCTTTCCTTTATTTTGATAGAGGCAAATAGAATTTTCTATTTTTTTAATTTCTTTTTTTTATTTGTTCTAATTAGTTATACATGGCAGCAGAATGCATTTCAACTCATTGTGTACAAATGAAGTACAACTTCTCATTTCTCTGGCTGTACACAATGCAGAGTCATGCTGTTCACGTACTCATACGTGTACCTAGGGTAGTAATGTCTGTCTCATTCCACCATCCTTCCCACCCCCAGCAAATAGAATATTAATTTGTCCAAAAGAATAACTTTGGTCTTCAGTGGGATTTTCATGTAAACCTGTTCAACAACATATTGAAGAAACATAATTGAAAATATATTTCTGTAAACTGTTTCATGCTTCTGTTTAATACTCACCCTTTATTTTGTGGTAAGAAGTGATCACAGGCAGTTTCCCTCAATTGTATCCAACCCAGAAAGTCTTACAAATATTTTTATATAAGCAGAGTACAGGGATAGTTTCCTATGTTTATAGGGACTGATGCCGCTGTTTGGCACTTGAAGTAAAATACTATATCAAGATTTTTCTTTTTTTCTTCTAGCTATACAAAAAGCCAGATGTTCCACTGTATAAAAAAATCCGTTCAAGTGAGTAACTTGAGCTATTCTTCCGCTTCCTTTCGAATCATCAGTGTTCTTAGCCTGGCACTTGAAAAATTATCTGGTATGTTCACAAACTATTCTTTGCTGTCTTCTCAAGATGTCTACGTTGATGTCAAACCCCTTTCTGGTTATGAGGCTACCACCTGTAACTGTAAGAAGCCAGATGATGACATCAGGAAGGGCTGTGTGGATGACTGCCTCAATAGGTACTGTAACTGATTCCTCTAAACCATAAAGGCTTCAACGCAGAAAAATGACACTTTCTTTGGAGGTTAAGTTAAATAGGCTCTTGGATTTCCTCTTAAGAAGTTGTACAAAGATTATAAAACTCAATTGATGGGGAACTGGGGTTGTGGCTCAGTGGTAGAGTGCTCGCCTAGCATGTGCAAGACCCTGGGTTCGGTGCTCAGCACCATATAAAAATAAATAAATAAATAAAATAAAGAGGGCATTGTGTCCAACTACAACTAAAAAATAAATATTTTTTTAGAAACTCAATTGATGTGCTGATTATAGTAACAAAACAAAAAAAAAATGAGATTTACAGTCTTGTGCCTGGATTTAATCTTCTTTAATACTTTGAGACCTGGGGAACGTTATTTAAACCCTCTGATAAAAATGCCTTCATGTAGCTGGGTGCGGTGGCGCACGCCTGTAATCCCAGCACTTTGGGAGGCTGAGGCAGGAGGATCACGAGTTCAAAGCCAGCCTCAGCAATGGCGAGGCACTTAGCAACTCAATGAGACCCTGTCTCTAAATAAAATACAAAAAAGGGCTGGGTATGTGACCCAGTGGTCGAGTGCCCCTGAGTTCAATCCCCGGTAACCAAAAAAAAAAAAAATGCCTTCATGTGGTGGGTTTTATGAGACTACAATAAGATAACATTCATAGGATTATGTGTGTGACAATGTTTGTATAGTATTAATAAATACAGTCTTACCCACATAGCTATCGATATATGGTAACAATAAGATAACATTCATAGGATTATATGAGACAATGTTTATTTTTTTAATTCTTTATTCTAATTGTTATATATGACAGCAGAATGTATTACAATTCATACTACAAATATTGAGCACAATTTTTCATATCTCTGGTTGTATATAAAGTATATTCACACCATTCCTGTCTTCGTACATGTCTTAGGGTAATGATATTCATGAGACAATGTTTATAAAGTATTAATAAACACAGTCTTAGGCACCTTCCTAGCTATCGGTATATGGTAACAATAATGAGGGAGTAGAGTAGGACAGTGGCACTGAGAATAAAGAAGAAAACCATGATATATTTTGGAGGAAAAATGTACTGATGTACCATTATAAAGGGTATGTCATACTGCTAAAGAGATATTAATACTATCTTCAGAAATGGAAAGTGTGGGCTTAACTGATTTGGAGATAAGAATTATGATTTTGTTTTGGGACCATTTAGTTTAACATGACATTGAAATTTCAGAATGGAAATAGAGACAAATGAGCGAGCCGAGATAGAATTTATTGGTTTTGAAATAAGCCAGTTTATAGCACAAAAAAGAACAGGTGAATTTCAAATCAGTACTTCCTATTCTGGATAGCTGTTCTAACCAGAACAACTGCTTTCCAGTCTCTAGTCACTTGTCCAATAGGATAAAGGAATATGTTTCAGTACCTTCTGCTTTAGTAAACTAGTGGGGAAATTCTACCTTACTTACATCACTATAGTAACTGGCATAGGAAAGTGTTTTGTGCACTGATTATTTTTCACTCAAAAATATTTTAAATGTACACTTTTACATATAACTGGTCCATGAGCTCATTGCTTTTTAAAACTCTATTATTATCTATCTGTTGATATGCCATAGTTTGCTATTCTATTGTTTGTCATTTATGTTATTTCTAATGTTTTGCTACTTAAAATATAACTGCTGTTAAACTCTTTTGTATAGATTCCCTTTTTTTAAAATCCCTAAAGTATATTCTCCAGAAAATTACGTGTATAAAAAAATGAGTGTATGTGTAAGCATTTTTATATATATTATATACTGTCAGAAGCTCTAATTAAATATCAAGTTAACTTATGATATCACTGCCAATATCATAAATATATTTATGATATCACTGCCAATATCATAAATATATGCCAAATATACTTGTTTTCTCATAGTCCTACTTGCTTTATGTGTTTATGTCTTAATTTATTTTTGGAGATTTAGTGTTTTATTAGGTTCATATTTGGGAGTATTATAACTTAGAGTTATTTAAATATATGTTTCTTCAGATGCCAACGTTACTGTATTTTTTCATATATTATTTTATTGTCTGAAATTACCATAATAAAGATGCAGACTCATTGGTTAGTGCCTTTCTTCCTAATAGTACTCCTACGAGGTAGGTGATAGTTTTACATTTTCTATATAAAGGAGCTTAGAATTTGGACAGTAAATTATTCCATATTACACAACACTTAAAGACCAAGACAGAATTTAAATTCACATCTGTTTGACCAAGAGTCTTACTGGGTGCAGTGGCACATGCCATTGATCCCACCTGCTCTGGAGGCTGAGGCGCTTGGATCACAAGTTCAAAGCCAGCCGTAGCAACTTAGCAAGACCCTCAGCAATTTATTGATTCCCTGTCTCAAAATGAAAATGGGCTGGGAATGTAGCTCAGTAGTAGAATACCTCTGAATTCAATCTTAGACCCACAAAAATGAAAAATGCAAGTCATGTTTTTTTCCTCTGTACCATACTGCTGATTGCATTGAGGGTTGGTTGGTTATCTTTTTGTTTTGTTTCTCCCAGTGCTGGGGATTAATCCCAGGGCCTCTCACATACTAGGCAAGTATTCTACAAATGAGCTGACCTGTATCCCCAGTCTGGTTTGTTTGTTGGTTGATTGGTTGGATGGTTCTTATGTACTGGGGGTGGAACCCAGGGGTGCCTCACCACTGAACTACATCCCCAGTCCTTTATCTTTTTTTTTTTTTATATATATATATATATATATATATATATATATATTTTTTTTTTTTTTTTTTTTTTTTTTTTTTTTTTTTTTTAGTTGTAGGTGAATACAATACCTTTATTTTATTTATGTGGTGCTGAGGATCAAACCCAGGGCCTCACATATGCGAGACGAGCACTCTACCGCTGAGCTGTAGCCCCAGCCCCTTTTTAATATTTTTTAAAGTTGTAGATGGACACAATACCTTATTTTTTTTTAATATTTATTTATTTGTTTTAGTTGTACACGATGCCTTTTATATTTTTACTTGGTGCTAAGGATCGAACCCAGGCTGCACACGTGCTAGGCGAGCGCTCTACAGCTGAGCCACAGCCCCAGCCCCTGCCTATTTTTTTTATTTGTTTTCATTTTTATGTGGTGCCAGAGATTGAACCCAGTTCCTCACACGTATGGGGCAAACACTCTACCATTGAGCCACAACCCCAGCCCTGCCTTTTCATTTTTTTATTTTGAAATAGTCTTGCTGAATTGCTGAGGGTCCTGCTGAATTGTTGAGACTGGCCTCAAAATTGGGATCCTCCTCCTCAATCTTCTGAGTTGCTAAAATTATAGGCATGCGCCACTGTACCTAAACCCAGCCCTTTTTTTGTTTAATCACTTAAAAATTGAAATTTGGATATTTACCTTACAAATTACATTGGTTATTTTATTTTATATCATTTTTGTCAGGACAGATATTTATCCTTCATACTGTTGATTTTCTTCAAAAAGAAAAGAAAACAAAAAAACTCCCTAAGTAAAAAGAGAAAGCAAACCCTTAGATACAGTGCTGACAAACTGATTGTCATAGGAATGTGATCACTACATTGTCATATATAGAATAAATAACAAGATAATGTGATAAATGCATAAATATGTAAGGAAAAGTAAAATATATTACTTTTAACATATTCCTATTTAGTAGATTTTAAAGTAACCCTCATAAAGATTCAGCTAAATTAATTTAAGTCAGCAAATATGTAGAATGACTTTGTCTTTTCTGTTTTCATATTCAAGGTTTTATAAATATTGGAGGGGGGGTATTATAGCATCTGCCTTTGTATTTCTTAGTTGACTCATTTGAAAGTGGTACAAGAAACACTTTATTCAGGGCTTTTTTTTTTTTTTTTAATAATTAGCTAGGCACTGTGGCACATGCCTTTACCACCAGCTACTTGGGAGGCTAGGGCTGGAGGATCAAAAGTTCAAAGCTAGTCTTGGCATCTTTGCAAGACCCTGTCTCAAAACAAAAAAATAAAAGACTGGGGGTATAGCTCACTGCTAGAATGCCCCTGGGTCCAACGCTCAGTACTGCAAAAAATAAAAATAAAACAGTTAATGACTTTTTAATAATTACTTGAAATAAGTACTTAAAAAAACTTGTAAGTAGCCGGGCGCGGTGGCGCACGCCTGTAATCCCAGCACTTTGGGAGGCTGAGGCAGGAGGATCGCGAGTTCAAAGCCAGCCTCAGCAATGGCGAGGCACTTAGCAACTCAGTGAGACCCTGTCTCTAATAAAAAATACAAAAAAGGGCTGGGGATGTGGCCCAGTGGTCGCGTGCCCCTGAGTTCAATCCCTGGTACCAAAAAAAAAAAAAAAACAAAAACAAAAAACTTGTTAAGTTTTTAAAGTTAGATTTTTTTTTTAACATCATGCCTCAGAATTTGTTGTTCCTTTCCACATAAACACCAGATTTAAAACCACGAACCAAGTTTCTCTATGACTAAAGTACATTTGCAAATTAGTTGCAAGTCTACAAACTGCCCCCCCCTATAATTCCAGCAACTGAGGAAGCTGAGGCAGGAGGAACACAAGTTCAAGGCTACCCTCAGCAAGACCCTGTCTTAAAATAAAAATTAGCCAGGCAGGGTGGCACATGTTTGTAATTCCCAACAACTCGGGAGGCTGAGGCAGGAAGAAGACAAGTTCAGAACCAGCCTCAGCAACTTAGTGAGACCCTGTCTCAAAATAAAAAAAGGTTGGGGATGTGGCTTAGTAGTTAAGCACCCCTGGGTTCAATTCCCAGTGATAAACATTTTTAATAGAAGTAAATTAAATTTCAAGAGCTAGGAATATAGTTTAATGATAACGTATCCCTGTGTTCAATCCTCACTACCAAGGAATGAATAAATAATTTTTTTATAAAACCTGAATGTTTCTGGGAATATAGAAGTATAATGCAACCAGGCACAATGCCATACACCTATATAATCCCAGCAATTTGGAAGGTTGAGACAGGAGGTTTGCAAATTTGGGGCCAGCCTCAACAACTTAGCAAGGCCCTGAGCAACTTAAGGAGACCCTGTCTCAAAATAAAAGGGCTGGGAATGTGGCTCAGTGGTTAAGCTCACCTGGGTTCAATCCCTAGTACAAAAAAAAAAAAAAAAATACATCCATCCTAGAAAAAATTCCTCTGGCAGTGGTTTCCCTCAGAGATCACAGATCATAAACTAACCCCCCCCCCTTTTTTTTTTCCCAGTGCTGGGTATTGAAACAAGGGTGCTTCACCATGGAATTGCAATCCTCAGAACTCTTTATTTCTTTTTTTCTTCAAAGCCTTTTTTTTTTAAAATCCCAGCCCAGACCTTATTCTTTATTTCAAGACAGAATCTTACCAAGTTGCTAAATTGGTAAGGCTAACCCTAAACTTGCCATCCTCCTGTCTCAGCCTTTAGTGTTGCTGGGATTATAGGTGTGTGCCACTATGCCTGACCCCAGCCTTTTCTTTTTTTTTTTTTTTTTTTTTTTTTTGCTTTAGTTGTACACAATGCAATGCATTTATGTTTACTTGGTGCTGAGGATCGAACCCGGGCCGTGCACATGCTAGGCAAGCACTCTACCGCTGAGCCACCACCCCAGCCCCGGCCCCAGCCATTTTTTAAATTTCATTTTGGGACAGGATCTTGCTAAATTGTCCAGGTTAGCCTCAAATTAGCAATCTTCTGCCTAGGCCCCCAAATAGCTGAGATTACAGGTGTGTGCCCCTGATTCAAGGGACTTTTTTTTTTCATTCCCTTTTAGTTCCTCTCTAAACTTAAGTGTGAAATGAGTACAGCTTGCTTCAACTTACCCATCTTTGAAAACCTTAAGATCCTTCATATTTTGTATCGTAGATCAAATTTCTTGTCCCAAAAAATAAGAAAGATTATATTCACTCACTCTCCCCTACCTCCAAGGCTTATTCAGATCCTGATCTGGCATGATTCAGAGTGGGAATATTCATTGATTTCAAATGAAAACCCACTACTATTCACAGAGAATGATCGGAATTTTCATAGCTAGTTAAATTGATCACATGAATACATTTCCCAATGCTATTCTATTGAGTTACCCTAGTAAGAAGTAGAACTTCTGGCCTAGAATTTATGTTGAGGGAAAAAAATATTCTCTAGTTTCTCAAAGGCATTACTACAGATAATGGCAATTAATACTGCTAAATTAGAAACTTCACATCTTGCCGGGCGTGGTGGCGCACGCCTGTAATCCCAGTACTTAGGAAGCTGAGGCAAGAAGATTGCGAGTTCAAAGCCATCCTCAGCAATGGCGAGGCACTCAACTCAGTGAGACCCTGTCTCTAATTAAAAAAAAAAGGGGGAGCCGGGCACGGTGGCGCACGCCTGTAATCCCAGCACTTTGGGAGGCTGAGGCAGGAGGATCGCGAGTTCAAAGCCAGCCTCAGCAATGGCGAGGCACTTAGCAACTCAGTGAGACCCTGTCTCTAAATAAAATACAAAAAAGGGCTGGGGATGTGGCCCAGAGGTCGAGTGCCCCTGAGTTCAATCCCCGGTACCAAAAAAAAAAAAAAAAGGGGGGGGGGGGGGGGGTGGCTGGGGATGTGGCCCAGTGGTCGAGTGCCCCTGAGTTCAATACCCAGCACCAAAAAAAAAAAAAACTTCATATCTTAGTTCACAGCATCTACTTTCAGATTTTGGAAAACTTCTTGGTTTTATTTTCCAGACACAGTGAATAGAAACCTGTTTTGCTAGCTGGGCGCGGTGGCGCACGCCTGTAATCCCAGCACTTTGGGAGGCTGAGGCGAGGATCGTGAGTTCAAAGCCAGCCTCAGCAATGGCGAGGCACTTAGTAACTCAGTGAACCCTGTCTCTAATAAAATACAAAAAAGGGCTGGGGATGTGGCCCAGTGGTCGAGTGCCCCTGAGTTCAATTCTCGGTACAAAAAAAAAAAAAGAAACCTGTTTTGCTTTGATAATTTAAGAACTTTTGCATGCGCGCGCGTGCACACACACACACACACACACACACACACCAGGAATTGAACCTAGGGACAGTTAAACACTGAACCATGTCCTCAGCCCCCTTTTTTTTAAGTTGTAAATGGACACAATTTCTTTCTTTCTTTCTTTCTTTCTTTCTCTCTTTGTCTCTTTCTCTCTTTATTTTTATGTGGTGCTGAGGATCAAACCCAGGGCCTCACACCTTCAAGGCAAGGGCTCTACCAATGAGGTACAGCCCCAACCCCTGTCCTCAACCCTTTTTATTTTTTTTATTTTGGGACAGAGTCTTGCTGAGTTGCTCAGGGTCTCTAAATTGCTAAGGCTGGCTTTGAACTTGAGATCTTCATGCCTCAGGGGCTTCTCAGCCACTGGGATTACAGGCATGTGCTGCTGTTCCAGCTCTTGTTTTAATCATGCTTATCAGCCTAAGTAGGATTCCAAAGCATGTACCAAGACTAAATGAGTCCCATAAAAGATCAAGGAATTTTTAAAAAAGAAAGCAGTGAGGTGCTAGGGTTGTGGCTCAACGGTAGAGTGCTCGCCTAACATGCGTGCAGCCCGGGTTCAATCCTCAGCACCATGTAAAAATAAACTCATTGTGTACAACTAAAACAAATTAATAAATATTTTTTTAAAAAAGCAGTGAGAGGGCTGGGGATGTGGCTCAGCAGTAGAGCGCTCGCCTAGCACGAGCGCGGCCCGGGTTCAATCCTCAGCACCACGTAAAAATAAACGCATGTGTAAATGCATTGTGTACAACTAAAAGCAAATAAATAAATATTAAAAAAAAAAAGCAGTGAGAAGACATGAGTAACAACTTTCATCTACTATGTTCAGAAAGTTTTACTTACTAATTTACTAGCAGTTATGAGTTCATCTAATTCATATATATAGAAATGTTATTTCCAATATAGAAATATTTCCAGTAATAAAATATGAAATCTCGTTAAAATCAGAACAGTGTTATATGTGTATATACACATATATATGTGTGTGTGTGTGTGTGTGTGTGTATATATGTTATATATATATGTTTTCTTTTTTTTTTTTGGTACCGGGGATTGAACTCAGGGGCACTTGACTACTGAGCCACATCCCCATCCCTTTTTGTATTTTATTTAGAGACAGGGTCTCACTGAGTTGCTTAGCGCCTCATTGTTGCTGAGGCTGGCTTTGAACTCGAGATCCTCCTGCCTCAGCCTCCTGAGCTACTGGGATTACATGCGTGTACCATCATGCCTGGCTAGTGAGTATATTTAATACCACTGAACTGTATACTTAAAAATTATCAATAAATTTTACATCATTTATCATAATTTTTTTCCAAAGTCAAAATGACTATGAGACGCAACAAAGTTAAGTATTCAGTGTAAACATTGAATGATTGATTTTTCTATGGGTGGCAGTTAATTCTTTTTTTTTTTTTTTAACCAAGGATTGAACCTAGAGGCACGTAACCACTGAACCAAGTCTGCAGGCTTTTTTTTTTTTTTTGGTACCAGGGATTGAACTCAGGGGCACTCAACCACTGGGCCACATCCCCAGCCCTTTTTTGCATTTTATTAGAGATAGGGTCTCACTGAGTTGCTAAGTGCCTCAACCTCCCAAGTACTGGGATTATAGGCATGCACCACCACACCTAGCCTGCAGCCCTTTTTATGTTTCATTTTGAGACAGGGTCTCACTAAATTGCTTAGGGCCTCAGCCTCCCAGTTCACTGGGACTATAGGCAAGCACAGCAGTAAATTTGTTCTTGACATTGATAAATAATAATGATACCTATCCCAGATATTGAGTGGATAATTAGCATTATAATTTAGAAGAAGCATTCAGTACTTAAAGACTTGATTTGGAAATTTTTGTGTTGTTAATTTTTAGTTAAATATTATCATCTTTGTGATATAGCTAATTTTATTAAAATTTTATTTCAGTAGCCAGGTGCATTGGTGAATGCTTGTAATCTCAGTAGCTTGGAAGGCTAAGGCAGGACATTCTCATTCAAAGCCAGCTTCAGCAATTTAGCGAGGAGCTAAGCAATGCAGTGATAACCCTGTCTCTAAATAAAATACAAGAAAGGACTTCGGATATGGCTCAGTGGTTAAGTGACCCTGACTCAATCCTGGTACCAAAAATAAATAAATAAATAATAAGAAGGGCCTGGGTATGTACTTCAGTGGTAGACCATGTGTTTTGTCTTCAGTACTACAAAAAATAAATATTTGTTATAATATGAAAAAGGATAAGATAACACAATGTATCGTGTAAATTGATATACAGTTACTTCTTTTCTTTCTAGGATGATCTTTGCTGAGTGTTCCCCCAATACTTGCCCCTGTGGTGAGCAGTGCTGTAACCAGAGGATACAAAGGCATGAGTGGGTACAATGCCTAGAACGGTTTCGAGCTGAGGAAAAGGGTTGGGGAATCAGAACCAAAGAACCCCTTAAAGCTGGACAGTTCATCATTGAATACCTAGGGGAGGTTGTGAGCGAACAGGAGTTCAGGTAAGATAGTAAATTTGGTATTCCAATAAAATGGCCAAGGTACAAGATTAGAATATAAATGAAAATTTTGAAATTACCTTCAACCTATTCATTAATTGGCTTTAAATAATTTCTTTTCTCTTCAGAAACAGGATGATTGAGCAGTATCATAATCACAGTGACCACTACTGTCTGAACCTGGATAGTGGGATGGTGATTGACAGTTATCGTATGGGAAATGAGGCCCGATTCATCAATCACAGCTGTGATCCAAATTGTGAAATGCAGAAATGGTAAGGAAGCAGGAAATGGTGTGAAGGAAAGAAACCAGCAGGGCAGAGACATTAAGGGCAACCAGACATTAATCTTTCCACAATTTCAGTCTGTTTATGCAAAGCATCTTAAGCAATTGCCCATTATGCCAGTTCCTTCAGGCAGCGTAAGTTCCTGCGATTTCTTTCATTCATCCCAACTACTCCCAGAAAGATACAGTTTGTTTTTTTTTTTTGGTACCAGGGATTGACCTCAGGGGCACTCCAGCACTGGGCCACATCCCCAGCCCTTTTTTTGTATCTTATTAGAGACAGGGTCTCACTGAGTTGCTAAGTGCCTCAGCCTCCCAGGTGCTGGGATTACAGGCGTGCGCCACCGCGTCCGGCAAGATACAGTAATTATGATAATACTGATTCCTCATATTTATTGAATGCTTACTATGTGCTAGGTACTATCTTATATGGATCATCTCATATCAGTTCATTTATTCAGTCTATATTGCAAACTTATTTTATCAGTGGATTTGTCACAGTAGGAAATAAAAATAAGTGAAAGAGAGGTCTCTTTTCTTAAATGACTAGACTCTAGTAAAGAAAGGAAAAAATTATACCTAACAAATAATCAAAAAATATAACAGGTGTGTAATGTAGCTCAGTGGTAAATCATTTGTTTCATATGCATGAGGCTTTTAGTTTCGTCCTTAGCACCACAAACAAAATGATAATATGATTGTAGTATGAACAACTTTATTTTATGTAAGTTTTATTTAAATTGAAACATAAGTCATATACAAAGAAATATACATCTTTTTAAAAATATTTTTTAGTTATACTTGGACACAATATATTTATTTTTATGTGGTGCTGAGGATTGAACCCAGTGCCTCACACAGGAGAGGCAAGTGCTCCACCACTGAGCTACAACCAAGCCCCAGAAATATACATTTTTTAAAAATATTTTAGCCGAGCCGGGCGCGGTGGCGCACGCCTGTAATCCCAGCACTTTGGGAGGCTGAGGCAGGAGGATCGCGAGTTCAAAGCCAGCTTCAGCAATGGCGAGGCACTTAGCAACTCAGTGAGACCCTGTCTCTAAATGAAATACAAAAAAAAAAGGTCTGGGGATGTGACCCAGTGGTCGAGTGCCCCTGAGTTCAATCCCCGGCACCACAAAAAAAAAAAATTTTAGCCGGGCGTGGTGGCGCACGCCTGTAATCCCAGCACTTTGGGAGGCTGAGGCAGGAGGATCACAAGTTCAAAGCCAGCCTCAGCAATGGTGAGGCACTTAGCAACTCAGTGAGACCCTGTCTCTAATAAAATACAAAAAAAAAAAAAAATAGGCAGGCACGGTGGTGCATGCCTGTAATCCCAGCACTTTGGGAGGCTGAGGCAGGAGGATCACGAGTTCAAAGCCAGCCTCAGCAACGGGAGGCACTTAGCAACTCAGTGAGACCCTGTCTCTAAATAAAATACAAAAAAGGGCTGGGGATGTGACCCACTGGTCGAGTGCCCCTGAGTTCAATCCCTGGTACCACAAAAAAAAAAAAAATACAAAAGAAGGCTGGGGATATGGCCAGTGGTTGAGTGCCCATGAGTTCAATCCCCAGCCCCCAAAAAAAAGAAAGAAAGAAAAAAATTACAAAAGAAATCAAAAGTCTGTATATTTACCAAACCACCAAAAAAAAAACACCTTGAAGCTATAATTAAATTATTTAACAAAAGAAACTGGAGAGCTGGGGGTGTAGCTCACTGGTAAAGCACTTGCCTACCCTATCATGCAGAAAGCCTTGGGTTCAACACCCAGCACTAAAAAATAAAAAAGAACCTTGAGGCCCAGATACCTCCACTGATGATTCTTCCACATACTTAAGAAATATTACCACTACTGCCAATCTAATATAAATTCTTCCCTCTTTATACCTAGCATGACTTTCATCCATACCTTAACCAGGATGTTAAAAGAAATGTCTCCGTGAACTTTGGCACAAAAATCCTAAATAAAAATATCAGTAAATAAAATCTAGCAGCATATTAAAAGGTTAATACATGATGCCCATGTGGGATGTAATCCAGGAATAAAACGTTATTTCAACATTAAAAATAAATGTAGCTGGGCATGGTGACTACATGACAGTAATTCCAGTGACTGGGGAGGCTGAGGCAGAAGAATCGAAAATTTGAGACCATCCTCAGCAATTTAGCAAGGCCCTCAGCAACTTAGTGAGACCCTATCTCAAATAGTAAAAAGGTTTGGGGGTGTGGCTCAGTGGTAAAGCACCACTAGGTTCAATCCCCAGTACCCAAAAGGAAAAAAACTTCTAGCTGCCAAGTGCAGTGGCACACACCTATAATCCCAGCCACTTGAGAGACTTGAGGCAAGAGAATGGCACACAAGTTCAAAGCCAGCCTCAGCAACTTAGCAAGACCCTAAGCAACTTAGGGAGACCCTGCCTCAAAATTTAAAAATGCAGGGGCTGGGGTTGTGGCTCAGCGGTAGAGCGCTCGCGGCCTGGGTTCGATCCTCAGCACCACGTACAAATAAACGCATTGTATACAACTAAAGCAAATAAATAAATATTTTTTTTAAAAAATTTTAAGTGCAAAGGTCTGGAGATGTGGTTTGGTAGTTAAGCACCCCTGGGTTCAATTCCTAGTACAAAAAAAAAAAAAAAAAAATTGTAGCTATCCAGGCATGGTAGCAAACAAGTATAATCCCAGCACTCCGGAGAGAAGGTGAGGCAAGAGAATCATAAGCTTGAGCCCAGCCCAGGCAATTTATCAAGACCCTGTCTTAAAAGTATAAAAGGGCTGGTAGTATTGCTCAATGGGATAGCCATTGTCTTAACATGTGCAAGGTCCTGGGTTCAATCCCCAGTACCACAAAAAAAAATAAAAGTAAAAAAGATGAATATATTGCAGTATATTAGCCACACAATCAATTTGTGAAATTTAAAAGATAATACTTTTTATAATAACAGAGAATTGTAGATAGAAGACTAGACTAAAATCTAATAAAAGCTTCTAAGATCTCTGTACTGTAAGCCACTAAATATTAATGTGAGAAATTTAAAATTATAGTAAGTTAAAATAGTAGTCTTAAATTAACAGAGGACTACAACATGCTCAAGGATTGGAAAGCTCAATATTTTGGGATGTCAAATCTGAGAAGTTTACCTGTAAATTCAAGTCTATACAAAGTCCAATCTATGGACATTAGTAAGCTGATTCCTAATATATATTATTAAATCATGTATATATAAGAGTAACTGCAAAGGACCTAGCAAACCCATGATCTGAATAAACAAAATTTGCAGACTTACACCACCAAATATCTAGATTTACTATAAAGGTATATTAGGAGAGTAAATATTTGCTTGAGATAGATAATACACGAGTACAGAAAATATGGGCAAAAATCCATAAATGTACTGTCACCTAATTTATGACAAAGCCTCCACTATATATAAGTAGGATAAGGATGGATTTTTTTTTTTAAAGTAATTCCTGAGTCCATTGTTTCTACCTTAGTCCACACAGAAGAATTAAAGTGTATCATAGACCTAAATATCATAGTTGAAACCATCAAGTTTCTAGATGGAAAAAAAAATAGTATTCATCTGGGCACAATGGCACATACCTCCAGAGTCCCAGCAGCTCTGGATGCGGAAGCAGAAGTATACGTTCAAGGCACACTTCAGCAACTTAGCAAAGCCATAAGCAATTTAGTGAGACCCTGTCTTCAAAAAGGACTAGGGATATAGCTGAGTTTTAGAGCACCTCTGAGTTTTATCCCTGGTACCAAAAAAAAAAGATAACCATTTAAAGAATGTAAGGCGGGGCTGGGATTGTGACTCAGCGGTAGTGTGCTAGCCTAGCACGTGCACGCCCCCCAGGGGTTCGATCCTCAGCACCATGGTACAAGTAAAAACACATTCTGTACAACTAAAGCAAATAAATAAATATTTAAAAAAAGAAAAAAAAAAAGAATGTAAGGCAAGCCATACACTGGGAGATGATATTTGCAATTTGTTTTTTTAATAAAGGCCATGGTGGTATTTTTTGTTTTTTGCAAAATCTGCAAAAAATTAAGAGATAATTCAAGTTTTTTAAGTAGGTAAAAGACTAGGTATTTCAAAAAAAGGAATACGAAAACAGTCAATAAATATACAAAAAGTACTTAATATCATTAGATACTATGACAATATTAAACCAAATTTAAAAACCACTACCTACCTTCCAGAATGTCTAGAATTAAAGACTGAGGGGTAAAAAGTGGTGTTGAAGGTGTAAAGCAACATGAATGCACTTAAAATGCTGGTGAAATGTAAATTATTATAATCTCTTTGAAAAAATAATTGGGGGCTCGGGGTGTTGGTTGGTGGGTCTTGCCTAGCATATAGTCCTCATGGGAGGAAAAATGGTAAAATTTTAGAAGTACCTCCTATATACGTAGACATATTCAGTAACCTAGCAACCCTACTCCTTTTTGTGTCCTCACCAGAAATGAGTGTTTATGTTCAAAATACATATACAAGAATATCAATATTTTATAAATAATAACCAGTAACCCAAATGTTCATCAACAGTCGAATAGGTATGTAAAGTGTGGTTTGTTTTTGTAATGGAGTACTACACAGCAACATAAAGGTACAAACTGATGCATACTGTGGAGTCAAACAGCCTGGGTTTTAATCCTCTGGGTTCAAATGCTATTATAGTTGCTATCTGACCATGAATAAACTACTAAGCCACAAATACTTCTTTTGGGGCGGGGGGCAGGTACCGGGGATTGAACTCAGGGGCACTGGACTACTGGGCCACATCCCCAGCCATTTTTTGTATTTTATTAGAGACGGGGTCTCACTGAGTTGCTAAGTGCCTCGCCATTGCTGAGGCTGGCTTTGAACTCATAATCCTCATGCCTCAGCCTCCCAAGTGCTGGGATTACAGGCGTGCACCACTGTGCCCGGCCACAAATACTTCTTAAATAAAATAGGAATCATAGTATCTATCTCAAAGGGTTATTTTGAAAATTAATGCCAAAACCCATCAAGAGTATGGCATAGTAGTTAATATTTTGAGGCTAGACTGCCTTGATTTGAAACTTGATTCCCCACGCTACTAGCCATATGACTTTGGGCAAATTGCTTATCCTGTATATGCCTTAGATTACACTTTTGTAATACAAGGGTTATAATACTAATAATGGTACCTGGTTTTTAAAGTTGTCAGAGGCATTAAATCAGTTAATACAACATAATGTTATAATTAATACACCAAGCACTCAATAAATATTAGCCATGATAAACTTATTTATTATGTAAAACATCTAAAACACTACATAATAGATTGTTAATAACTTACATGTAGTGGAACAAGAGAGACACTTGGGTAACAAAGATGGAGATCAACAAGAACTGTAAGATTTTTAGGTAGGACATAGGAAACAATTTTAATTTAATAAATAGACTAAAGCCACATTTTTTTTAATTTTGTTTTTGTAATTTTTAATATGTACAACTCATAGTGCATATATTTAGTATCTTTTTACATACAACTGTTTGTATACAAAGTATATTTGTACAATTCAGGTCTTCAATCATGCATTAAGGAAAATGATATCCGTCTCATTCAGCCACCTTTTTTTTTTTCTTTCTTTTCTCCCCCTCCCTCCCTTCTTGCTCCCTCCCTTACCCTCCCTTCCCTTGACCATTCTAGTGTTCCTCTAATCCTCCTATATACCCCCATCCAACAATACTTTGAAATAGCCTCCTTATATAAGAGAGAACATTTGGTACTTGGATTTTTGAGACTGACTAACTTCACTTAGCATTATGTCTTCCAACTTCATCCATTTACCTGCAAATGCCATTAATTTGTTTTCTTTTATTGCTGAGTAAAATTCCATTGTGAGTATATACCACATTTTCTTAATCCACTCATTTACTGAGGGACATCTAGGTTGGTTCCACAACCTAGCTATTGTGAATTGCGCAGCTACAGACATTGAGATAGCTGTGTCACTGTAATATGCTGTTTTTAAGTCCTTTGGGAATAGACCCAGGAGTGGGATGGCTGGGTCATAGGATGGTTCCATTCCCAGTTTTCCAAGAAATCTCCATACTGCTTTCCATAACGGTTGTACCATTTTGCAGTCCCACCAGCAATGTATGAGTGTGCCTTTTTCCCCACATCCTCTCCAACATTTATTGTTGCTTGTGTTCTTGATGGCTGCCATTCTGACTGGAGTGAAGTGAAATCTTAGAGTAGTTTTGATTTGCATTTCTCTAATTGCCAGTGATGTTGAACATTTTTTCATGTATTTGTTGATTAATCGTGTATCTTCTTCTGAGAGGTGTCTTCTCAATTCCTTAGCCCATTTATTGATTGGGTTATTTGTTTTTTTAGTGTAAAGTTTTTTGAGTTCTTTATATATTCTAGAGATGAGTGCTCTATCTGATGTGCATGTATTAAATATTTGTTCTCAATTAGTTGGCTCTCTATTCACCTCACTGATTGTTTCTTTTACTGAAAAGAAGCTTTTTAGTTTAAATCTATCCCATTCATCAATTCTTGGTAGTAATTCTTGCGCTACAGGATTCTTATTAAGGAAGTTGGGGCCTAATCCAACATGTTGGAAATTGGAGCTTACTTTTTCTTCTATTAGGTGTATTGTCTCTGGTTAATTCCTAGGTCCTTGATCCACTTTGAATTGAGTTTTGTGCATGGTGAGAGATAAAGGTTTGATTTCATTTTGTTGCATATGGATTTCCAGTTTTCCCAGCACCATTTGTTGAAGAGGCTATCCTTTCTCCACTGTACATTTTTGGCAGCTTTGTCTAATATAAGATAGCTGTAATTATATTAGTCTCTGTATCCTCAATTCTGTACCATTGGTCCACCAGTCTGTTTTGGTGCCAATACCATGCTGTTTTTGTTACTATTGCTCTATAGTATAATTTAAAGTCCGGTATGGTGATGCCCCCTGCTTCACTTTTCTTGCTCAGGATTGCTTTGGCTAAAGCCACATTTATTATTTGTTTTGTTATTGTTTTCTTATGCTGCAGTGGGGATTGAACTCAGGGGATGCTCTCCACAGAGCTACCTCCCCAACCTTTTTTATTTTTTATTTTGAGATAGGGTCTCACTAAGTTTCTGAGGTGATTCTTGAACTTGTGGTCCTCCTGCTTCAGCCTCCAGAGTCTCTGTAATTATAGGCATGTGCCACCATGCCAAGCTATAATACATCTTAGCTTTTCTTGCTTAGTATTCAGAGTTTTTCTAAAATATGGCTTTAACAGGGCCCAGTTGGCCCATGCCTATAATTCTATCAACTCAGGAGAATGAGGCAAGTAGACTGCAATTTGGCAAGACCCTGTCTCAAGAAGGGCTGGAAATATGACTCAGTGATAAAGAATCCCAGGATTCAATCCCCAGTACCACTAAAAATAAATATCGTGTGTGTGTGTGTGTGTGTGTGTGTGTGTGTGTGTGTTTACTGTTCATCTGGTAGTATGATATAGTCTGGGTAGAACAGAGAGAGATTAAAAATGGAGGAATTCGGGCTGGTGTTGTGGCTCAGAGGTAGAGCGCTCACCTAGCATGCATGGGGCACTGGGTTTGATCCTCAGCACCCCATAAAGTAAAATAAAGACATTGTGTCCACCTATAACTAAAAACTAAATATTTTAAAAAATCATTTTAAAAAAATGAAAAGAGGGCTAGGGTTGTGGCTCAGCGGTCGAGTGCTCACCTAGCACGTGCGTGGCCCGGGTTCGAACCTCAGCACCTCGTAAAAACCGCATTGTGTACAACTAAGAGCAAATAAATAAATATTAAAAAAAAAAATGAAAGATTCACCAGGCATGGTGGCACATGCCTATAATCCCAATGATTTGGGAGGCTAAGGCACAGGATCATAAGTTAAAGGCCAGCCTCAGCAACTTAGTGAGACCCTGAATCAAAATAAAAAATAAAAAGAGCTGTGGGTATAGCTCAGTGGTAGAGGACCCCAAGTCCAATCCCCAGTACCAAAAGTAAAGAGAAATGAGCCAGGAAACTCTTGATGGAATTCAAGCATTTATTCATAACAATTCCATAATAGAATAAATAAAGGAGAAATTTTAAAAATATAGAAAAATGTTTAATATAAAAAAATCACTCGGTCTGGGGTTGTGGCTCAGCAGCAGAGCGCCTGCCTTGCACGTGCGCGGCCCGAGTTTGATCCCCAGCACCACATAAACATAAATGCAATTGCATTGTGTACAACTAAAGTAAATAAATAAATATTTTTTAAAAATCACTAGAAATCAAGCAGTTGGATACAAAGGAAAGACAGACTGAGCGTGGTGGTACATACCTGCAATCCCAGCTCAGTGGTAGAGTACCTGAGGTTCAATCCCTAGGAGGTCAAATTAGTTATTGTGTAAATTTTTCTGGTTTTCAGGCATGATATTAAGCATCCCATTCTTTAAATATATTCTTTACTCTTTTTATAGGTCTGTTAATGGAGTATACCGGATTGGACTATACGCACTTAAAGATATGCCAGCTGGGACTGAACTCACTTATGATTACAACTTTCATTCCTTCAATGTTGAGAAACAGGTAAGAATAATAAATCCTACAGGAAAGTTGAACTTTGTCACTTACAGCACTGTAGTGTGAGTCTAAAGTATACATTATTGTCTTGGACCAACTGAGAAGTATATGAGAAGACAGTTTTTTGCTTTTTCCTTCATCTATCTAGGAAATGCAGGTTTCAGTTATTGTTTGAGAACTCTGAAGAACAGAAATGCTGTATCATTTTAGGTCTCCAGTCTGTTCTTTTGGTGAAAATAATTTTCCTTTAGTTTTTTCTTTCCTTCTGTGGAAACCCATTTCTATTTATTGTATTCTCAGTCAGGTTTTTTCCCCTGTATATTCAAATTCCTTGGTTCATACTAAACTTTGGTTGACTAAATGCTCAGCATCCTTTTTGAATTTGTAAATGAGACTGCAGGCTTAAAAAAGTATTCTCTTTCCCTTAAAAGCAACTTTGTAAGTGTGGCTTTGAGAAATGTCGAGGAATTATTGGAGGCAAGAGTCAACGTGTGAATGGACTCACCAGCAGCAAAAGCAGCCAGCCTATGACCATGCATAAAAAGTCCGGACGGTCCAAAGAAAAAAGAAAGTCTAAGCACAAACTGAAGAAAAGGGTGAATAATGAATTCATGGCTTTCCCCAAGAGCTGTTTGTGGGCTGCTTGAGGGAAATTACTAAAATAAGGGGATTAGCAAAGGGGGGGTGGCATTACAAGAGTGCTCTTAATATTCCTGAAGATGATTTCTGATCTTTTTTCCCCGTAATCTTGCCCATTTGTTTTTTTCAGAGAGGCCATCTCTCTGAAGAACCCAATGAAAACATCAATACCCCAACAAGGTTGACACCCCAATTACAGATGAAGCCAATGTCCAATCGAGAGAGGTAAAAAGGAGATGGTTTTATTTTATTTTGAGTTCTTTTTTAAATTTGGTGATTTGCTTTTCAATTTAAAATATTATTAAGCTTCTTTCAGTTGTTCCATTTTGTTTCTTCAAGCATTCAGGGGATCTGTGACTTTGGGTAGGAAGAAATGATTATTTCTTTTTATCCCCTGATTTCTGACAGTTGTCATTTTCTTCAAATATGATTATAAGCAAAGTGTGTGTGTGTTAAGAGGAAGAATTAGTAATGCCCATGACTTTGTCACCAGGATTCAGTATTCACAGATATTTTCATATCACATTACAGATATTTTAAATACCTCAAAATAGCATTTATGTTTATCTTAACCTCAAAATTTTTATAGTTCTTAGACCCATTACTCTGTCTTACCACACATTAAGAATTAATTTAAGGGGCTGGGATTGTGGCTCAGTGGTAGAGCGCTCGCCTAGCACGTGCGCGGCCTGGGTTCGATCCTCAGCACCACGTAAAAAATAAACGCATTGTGCTGGACGTGGTGGCGCACGCCTGTAATCCCAGCACTTTGGGAGGCTGAGGCAGGAGGATCGCAAGTTCAAAGCCAGCCTCAGCAATAGCGAGGCACTTAGCAACTCAGTGAGACCCTGTCTCTAAATAAAATACAAAAAAGGGCTGGGGATGTGACCCAGTGGTCGAGTGCCCCTGAGTTCAATCCCCGGCACCACAAAAATAAATAAATAAATAAATAAATAAATAAATAAACGCATTGTGTACAACTAAAGCAAATAAATAAGTATTAAAAAAAAAAAAGAATTAATTTAAGCCAGGCGTGGTGGCACACGCCTGTAATCCCAGCACTTGGGAGGCTGAGGCAGAAGGATTGCGAGTTGAAAGCCAGCCTCAACAATGGTGAGGCACTTAGCAACTCAGTGAGACCCTGTCTCTAAATAAAATACAAAAAAGGGCTGGAGATGTGGCCCAGTGGTCAAGTGCCCCTGAGTTCAATCCCTGGTACCAAAAAAAAAAAAAAGAATTAATTTAAGCCAGAGTCAGGTGTGGAAGCACATGCCTGTAATCCTGGCTGTTCAGGGGGCTGCAGAAGAAAGATTGCAAGTTCAATGCCAGCCTTGGAAACTTAGGGAGACTCTGTTTTAAAATACAAAATTTTAAAAGGGGCTGGGGTATAGCTCAGTGGGAAATTACTCCTGGGTTTAATCCCCTCTATTGCCATACATATGTGTGTATATATATATATACCAGCCATAGTAGCACATGCCTATAATTCTACCTACACAGGAAATGGAGGCATGGGGATTGCAAGTTTAAGACCAGCCTGGGCAACTTATCAAGGCCCCATCGCAGAAGAGAGTGTTGCATTAGCTAAGTAGGAGAGTACTTGCCTAGCATGCCTGAGGCCCTGCATTCCTCAGTACCACACCGAAAAAGTGTATTTCTTTGTGACAAATTTAGTGTTTTGGTTTTTTTGTTGTCATCATTTTGCAACTATATTTCAACTATATTTAGTTTCCTTTTAATCCTATGTATTAAAAATTATGTCTACCTACTTGATGGAGGCTGAGAAAGGATATTCAAAAATTTGAGGCCATTCTGGGGAACTTAGTAAGACTCTGTCATCTCAAAATTTAAAAAATTAAAAAGGGCAGGAGTGTAGCTTAGTGGAAGAACACTTGCTCATTTATCATGCACAAGGCCCTTGGTTTGATCCCCAAGGCCTCAAAACAAAAGAATAATAAATTACTTAGAAGTTTAAATTAATTCAAAAATAATTTTTAAAATAATTGTTCAGAAAAGGGTTCCATAGGCTTCACCAAACTGCCAAAAGAACGAAATCCATGGCATAGAATAGGTTTAAAATGACTGCTCAGTTTGGGGATGTAGTTGGATGTAGTTCACTGGTAGAGTGCTTATCCAGTATGCATGAGGGCCTGGGTTCCATCCTCAACACTGCCAAAAAAAAAAAAAAAAAAGAAAGAGGCCGGGCGCGGTGGCGCAGGCCTGTAATCCCAGCACTTTGGGAGGCTGAGGCAGGAGGATCGCGAGTTCAAAGCCAGCCTCAGCAATGGCAAGGCACTTACCAACTCAGTGAGACCCTGTCTCTAAATAAAATACAAAAAAGGGCTGGGGATGTGACCCAGTGGACGAGTGCCCCTGAGTTCAATCCCCAGTACCACCAAAAAAAAAACAAAAAAAGAATATTTGCTTCTCCCAGCACTTGGGAGGCTGAGGCAGGAGGATTACAAGTTCAAAGCCAGCCTCAGCAATGGCGAGGCACTTAGCAACTCAGTGAGACCCTGTCTCTAATAAAATACAAAAAAAAGGCTGGGAATGTGCCCAGTGGTCAAGTGCCCCTGTATTTCTTTGTGACAAATTTAGTGTTTTGGTTTTTTTTGTTGTCATCATTTTGCAACTATATTTCAACTATATTTAGTTTCCTTTTAATCCTATGTATTAAAAATTATGTCTACCTACTTGATGGAGGCTGAGAAAGGATATTCAAAAATTTGAGGCCATTCTGGGGAACTTAGTAAGACTCTGTCATCTCAAAATTTAAAAAATTAAAAAGGGCAGGAGTGTAGCTTAGTGGAAGAACACTTGCTCATTTATCATGCACAAGGCCCTTGGTTTGATCCCCAAGGCCTCAAAACAAAAGAATAA
Organism: Tamias sibiricus; assembly: GCA_025594165.1. Taxonomy (NCBI): domain Eukaryota; kingdom Metazoa; phylum Chordata; class Mammalia; order Rodentia; family Sciuridae; genus Tamias; species Tamias sibiricus. The sequence goes on along the minus strand of CM046658.1, from coordinate 118,643,449 downwards.
TAAATTACTTAGAAGTTTAAATTAATTCAAAAATAATTTTAAAATAATTGTTCAGAAAAGGGTTCCATAGGCTTCACCAAACTGCCAAAAGAACGAAATCCATGGCATAGAATAGGTTTAAAATGACTGCTCAGTTTGGGGATGTAGTTGGATGTAGTTCACTGGTAGAGTGCTTATCCAGTATGCATGAGGGCCTGGGTTCCATCCTCAACACTGCCAAAAAAAAAAAAAAAAAAAAGAAAGAGGCCGGGCGCGGTGGCGCAGGCCTGTAATCCCAGCACTTTGGGAGGCTGAGGCAGGAGGATCGCGAGTTCAAAGCCAGCCTCAGCAATGGCAAGGCACTTACCAACTCAGTGAGACCCTGTCTCTAAATAAAATACAAAAAAGGGCTGGGGATGTGACCCAGTGGACGAGTGCCCCTGAGTTCAATCCCCAGTACCACCACCAAAAAAAAAACAAAAAAAGAATATTTGCTTCTCCCAGCACTTGGGAGGCTGAGGCAGGAGGATTACAAGTTCAAAGCCAGCCTCAGCAATGGCGAGGCACTTAGCAACTCAGTGAGACCCTGTCTCTAATAAAATACAAAAAAAAGGCTGGGAATGTGCCCAGTGGTCAAGTGCCCCCTCCCCCATGCCAAAAAAAGAATATTTGCAGGGGCTGGGGTTGTGGCTCAGCGTTAGAGCGCTCCTCTAGCCCGTGAGCGGCCTGGGTTCTATCCACAGCACCGCATAAAAATAAAGGCATTGGGGGCTGGGATTATGGCTCAGTGGTAGAGCACTCGCCTCGCACATGCGCGGCCTGGGTTCAATGCTCAGCACCACGTAAACATAAATGCATTGCATTGTGTACAACTAAAGCAAATAAATAAATATTTTTTTTTAAATATTTTTATTTATTTGCTTTTAGTTGTACACAATGCGTTTTATTCAATGCGTTTTATTTGTACGTGGTGCTGAGGATCGAACCCAGGTCGCCCACATGCTAGGCGAGCACTCTACCGCTGAGCCACAATCCCAGCCCCAAATAAATAAATATTTTTTTAAAAAAAATAAAAATAAAATAAAGGCATTGTGTACAACTAAAACAAATAAATAAATATTAAAAAAGAAAGAAAATTTGCTTCTTTGTTGAGATATTAACAGCACAATTAAAAGGATTTTTAGTGGTCATTCTGCTATTCCCTATATTTGGATAAGAACTATCTCTATCAGAAATAAAGAAAATTATTGTGTCCTCTATTTTTCAAATTGTCTTGGGACATATTCCACAAACATTCTGCTATCTTAGAAAGTATAGCTTTATAATTTTGGCCCCTTTCACCTAATCCATTGGTTCCCTACTTTGACTGCACATTAGTACTGGGAGCTTTTAAAAACTCCCAAGGACTTGGGGATATATCTCAGTGGTAGAGTGTATACTTAGAGTGCATAATTCCCTGGGTTTAATTCCAAGCACCAAACACACACAAACACACACACACCTCTCAATGCCCAGACCACACCCTAGAAAACATTAACCAGAATTTGCAGAGGTGGAAATCAGGCATCAATTTACAATCCTCCACAGGTGATTCCAGACAAAGTCAGGAACTGTGAAATTAATTTAATCTCTGTTTATTAAGCCTGATAGTTTAAGACTTATCCAAGGTCACTTTTATTTACATGTATGTTACTGTGAAAATCTTAACAAAAATCACCTATATTTGTTAGGCTCAATACATACAATTCACTTAAGTCTAGATTTTCATATGGAGACACTGTACCTATTAATTCCATAATTTGCTGAGCCCCTATCCTTCTAACATGTCCTTGCCTTTACCTACTAGTCCAGTTCTTATAGGCAATCCCAAGCCCATATTTTATCTTTGCAGCTTCCCTTAGAATTTGTATGAATACTCCATAAATCTCTGATATGTGGTCTCTCACTTGCCAAAATTTTTGTAGCCTTTTTAGCCTTTTTTTTTAATAGATACATATTTTTAGTTGTAGATGGACACAATATCTTTATTTTATTTTTATGTGGTGCTAAGGATCAAACCCAGTGCCTCAAGCGCGCCAGGCAAACGCTCTATCACTGAGCCATAGTCCCAGCCCCATTTTGTAGCCTTTTAATAGTGTTTGCCAGTTGTTTGTAAATAATGTAGAGAAATGTTCTTTTGTGAAAAAAATCAAGATGCAAAAGTAAATGATATCTTAGCCATGGGCGATGGCACACACCTATAATCCCAGCGGCTTGGAAAGCTGAGACAGGAGGATCGAGAGTTCAAAGCCAACCTTAGCAGTGGTGAGGCACTAGGCAACTCAGTGAGACCCTGTCTCTAAATAAAATTCAAAACAGGGCTGGGGATGTGGCTCAGTGGTCAAGTGCCCCTAAGTTCAATCCCCAGTAACCCCCCCTCCACCACCGAACAAAGTGAATAATATCTTGCCCATATAATTATCTTTACAACAGCTCCACTTTCATTTAAGTATTCACTTTTATCACCTAACAGTGGCTTATATGTATACATGTAATAAATACTTGTTGAATTAATGAATAAAGGAAGTCGTTTCTTCTTTATTTGCAGGAACTTTGTATTAAAGCATCATGTGTTTTTGGTTCGAAACTGGGAGAAAATCCGCCAGAAACAGGAGGAAGTGAAGCACACCAGTGACAATATTCACTCAGCATCATTATATACCCGTTGGAACGGCATTTGCCGAGATGATGGGAATATCAAGTCTGGTAAGGCATGGGAAACATACTTATTAATTCCATAAAATTGTTTCCAAACTGATGGTGTAGTTACTTGCAGTCTTTTCCTTTTTAGGAAATAAAAGGACTAAAAGGTTCCTTTTAGTCTGAACCAAAAAAGTTATGATCCAAGCCAGGTATGGTGGTGCACACCTGTAATCCAGTGGCTGAGGCAGGAAGATCTTGAATTTAAATCCAGTCTCAGCAAAAGCGAGGTGCTAAGCAACTCAGACCCCTGTCTCTAGATAAAATACAAAATAGGGCTGGGGATTTGGTTCAGTGGTTGAGCCCCTGAGTTCAATCTCTGTTACCCCCAAAAAAAAAGTTATAATCCAAACTCTTAGCATCAATAATTAATAAACCATCCATCCCAGCTTTTCAACTGCCCTATTGGTACCATAAGGAATAGAAAGAAATTCCCTTTTGCCAACCTCCCAAATGTCACCTACAGTCATCATGGGGTTTGAGATGGATAGGGGGCCCTCTATAGTCGGTCCTTCCTACCTGGAAAATAATTTGCACATAGAATAAACCATAGATGCCAAATGCACTGTGGGGAGAAAAATATTATAAATTTGACGATTCTGCTGGGCGCAGTGGCGCACGCCTATAATCCCAGCACTTTGGGAGGCTGAGGCAGGAGGATCGCGAGTTCAAAGCCAGCCTCAGCAATGGCGAGGCACTTAGAAACTCAGTGAGACCCTGTCTCTAAATAAAATACAAAAAAGGGCTGGGGATGTGGCCCAGTGGTCGAGTGCCCCTGAGTTCAATCCCTGGTACCAAAAAAAAAAAAAAAAAAAAATTGAAGATTCTTTTACCCACATCCAGATCAGCATTCTACATGCAAACCATCAAATTTCGTTTCTCCCCTCCCAGCTCCCAGCCCCATCTTTTTTATATTTTGAGATAGGGTCTCCCTAAATTGCTAAGGCTGACCTTGAATTTGCAATCCTTTTGCTTCAGCCTCCCAACTTGCTGGTATTACAGGTGTGTACCACTACACCCAGCTTCTTTTTCTAACCTTTTTGAATGAATAATATAGCAGCACTCCTGAGTTCTGCTACTATTCAGAACAGACTGAAGGAAGAGACACTAGTATGTCCTTTCTAACTGAAATTAAAATGTTCAAAAGATAGTGCTCTTCTTCTGTTCTTTCCTTTTTCCCCTCAAAATGTTCACTAATACTTAATCACTTCAATCAAAGTAGAGCAAGTTTGCCTAGAATGCACAAGTTCTGGGTTCAATCCCCTGTACCATTAAAAAAAAAGAAAGAAAGAAAAATAGAGCAAATGACAAGAGTCCATTGGGGAAAAGAAAGCCACATAGAATTGATAATTTCCTAAATTAATTTTCACCTTGTCTTTCCAGATGTCTTCATGACCCAGTTTTCTGCCCTGCAGACAGCTCGATCTGTTCGAACAAGACGTTTGGCAGCTGCAGAGGAAAATATTGAAGTAGCTCGGGCTGCTCGCCTAGCCCAAATCTTCAAAGAGATCTGTGATGGCATCATCTCTTACAAAGGTGACCCTGTCTAACCCAAATTTGTTCTTAGCCTTTTTTAAAACCTACCTTCTCCTGACATATCCAAGACCAGATGACATTTAGAAATTTAAGAGGGGGCTGGGGTTGTGGCTCAGCGGTAGAGCGCTCGCCTAGCACATGCGCGGCCCGGGTTCGATCCTCAGCACCACGTAAACATAAATGCATTGCATTATGTACAACTAAAAAAAAGCAAATAAATAATTATTAAAAAAAAAAATGTCCGTCAACAACTAAAAAAATATATTAAGAAAAAAAATTTAAGAGATTTACTTGTTCTACTTTTTGTCAGAGTATGGGACTACAGGACACATCATAATTTTTTTTTTTTTTTCCGTTTTTCTTTTTCTTTTGTTTTCTTTTTTTTTTTTTTCCCCTTGATACCAGGGATTGAACCCAGGAGCGCTTTACCATTAAACTACATCCCCAGAACTGTTTATTTTTTTAATTTCCAGATAGTCTCTTACTAAGTTCCTTAGGATCTCACTAGGTTGCTGAGGCTGGCTTCAAACTTGCAATACTCCTGCCTCAGCCTCCCAAGTTACTGGGATTACAGGCATACTCTACTGGCTTATTATAATTTTACTAATAGTTAAATACTGTATTAGAAATCATATTTTTAGCTGGAGGGTAGTGAACCTCTGCATCTATGAGATCCAGTTCTCTCCCTTAGAAAAAATTTCCCTTAATAAGATAGTGAATGAACAACTTAAGAATGAAGTAGTGGACTGGGGTTGTAGCTCACTGGTTAGAGCACTTGCCTAGCATGTGTGAGGAACTGGGTTCATTTCCCAGCACCACATAAAAAATAAATAAATAGAAGCCAGGCGCGGTGGCGCACGCCTGTAATCCCAGCACTTTGGGAGGCTGAGGCAGGAGGATCGCAAGTTCAAAGCCAGCCTCAGCAATGGCGAGGCACTTGGCAACTCAGTGAGACCCTGTCTCTAAATAAAATACAAAAAAGGTCTGGGGATGTGGCCCAGTAGTCGAGTGCCCCTGATTTCAATCCCTGATACCAAAAAAAAAGGGGGGGGGGGGGCTGGGGATGTGGCCCAGTGGTCGAGTATCCCTGGGTTCAATCCCTGTACCAATAAATAAACAAATAAATAAATATAGGATGGGGCTGTAGCTCAGTGGCAGAGTGCTTGCCTAGCAACTGTGAGGCACTGGTTTCAATTTTTAGCACCACATAAAAATAAACAAATAAGGGCTAGGATTGTGGCTTAGCGGTAGAGCACTCACCTACCACGTGTGCAGCCCAGGTTCAATCCTTAGCACCACGTAAAAATAAAGGCATTGTGTACAACTAAAACAAATAAATATTTTTAAAAAATAAAATAAATAAAATGCATGCTGTCTCTATCTACAACTGCAAACAAATTAAATAGATAGATAGAAAGATAAATAAATATGACTGGAAATACAGCTCAGTGGCAGAGTAGCTACTTAGTGAGACCCTACCTCAAAATGAAAATTAACATGAGAAGTGGGGCTATGGCTTAGTGGTAAAGTACCCCTGGATCCAATCACTAGTACAAAGAAAAAAAATGAAGTATTATGTGTCGCATGCCTGTAATCCCAGTGACCTAGGAGGCTAAAGCAGGAGGATCATAAGTTCAAGGCCAGGCTGGACAACTTAGACCCTGTCTCAAAAAAAAAAATAAAAGGGCTTGAAATGTCACTCAGTGGTGGAGTGCCCCCTGGATTCAATCCCCAGTACCACAAAAATATAAAAAGTAAAAACAATGAAGTATCACAAATGTTAATTAGCCTTTTTAAATTGGCAGGTAATCTTGGAAATCTAATAAAACCTATGAATTCTTCCCCCAGGGAGTGAAGTTATACACGTGTGTGTGTGTGTGTGTGTGTGTGTGTGTGTGTGTGTACATACTTTCTGTACACATATGTGCACACTTTTTGCATTTTGAAAAGATCACAGGCCTTAACCTCTACTTAAGAAGAACAGCATATAACATGAGAAGCCCTGGGTTCGTATCCCAACACCACAAAAAAAGAAAGAAAGAAAAACCATAAATTTGGGGAAAACTACTCTTTACTTTAAAGGAGTTTTCATGTAAACACCTTACTGACACTATCACCTTCCAAGACACAACTATTAGACCTAGCAGAAAGAGTGGAACGTGTTTTTAATTTGTGGTAGGTAGTTTGGTAGTATATGTAACTTTCTAACCCAGAAAACTTGGGGATATTTAGAATGAGAAATTTTGGTTGATAATTGTGACTTTTGGCCGTCAGCTTTGGTTTGTCTTTTCCTTTCCTTAAATTCTAAGAAACTTTGTTATTTTTCTTTTCCTGGTCTGTCTGCTGTTCACCTTTGTACTTATGGTGCAGTTTAGTTAACTGAAGGTCACAGAGAGAAAGGTAGGACCAAACTGCCCTAAGATGTAAAGGTTTTTGTCACCTATTGGATTTACATTCCCTAAAGACCTCATTTTTTGCATTCTCAGGTTGCCCCATCTGATCTAACATGGAACTGCTGTAGATCCATGTACTATGTCAGTGCTTTCTGAACACAAACAACAGGCTTTATTTCTGTAGTGAAATGGTGAAAAAGCAAGGTAGAAAATGAAAAATAGTATTCCGTACAGAATAATTGTTAAAGGAAAATTAGTTCACAGTACTAAATTATTCATTATCTGGAATTTAATCAAATTGAAACCAAGAGTAATATTAATTATGGAAAACTAACAAGAACTGGAAAACTTTTTTTTTGTGGTACCAGGGATTGAACTCAGGGCCACTCGACCACTGGGCCACATCCCCAGCCCTTTTTTGTATTTTATTTAGAGACAGGGTCTCACTGAGTTGCCAAGTGCCTCGCCATTGCTGAGGCTGGCTTTGAACTCGCGATCCTTCTGCCTCAGCCTCCCAAAGTTCTGGGATTATAGGCGTGCGCCACCACGCCCGGCGTTTGGAAAACATGTTTTTGATATGATGACCTTTTTGCTATAATAAGATCTATTGAGCAAGAATTTGCTGTGGGACTGGGATTGTGGCTCAGTGGCAGAGCGCTCGCCTCGCACGTGCGCGGCCCGGGTTCGATCCTCAGAACCACGTACAAATAAACCCATTGTGTACAACTAAAGCAAAAATAAAATAAATATTAAAAAAAAAAAAAAAAAAAAAAAGAATTTGCTGTAAGTAGCCACCTATCTCAGTAAGTTCCCAAGTCTCATTCTTCTTAGGAAGTTCTTCTCATTACCCAACTAAAATTATGCTACACTTCAAGCATACATACTTTATCTTCCATATCCTAGGCAATCTTGAAAGTTTTGTTGGAGCCCTGCTGTTACACATATGTATGGCAAAAGTGCATTTTTTACAGGCTGCAAAAAAATAGGATTTTTTTTCTAGCTTTTAACTTGGGGGTGGTCCTACTTTTTTATTTAGGAGGTGATGTTTTGGGTCTGGGAGTGTATAACTCAGTGGTAGAGCACTTGACTAGTATAAAACAATAAAAACTGGTCATGGTGATACTTACCTGTCTTTTCAGCTATTCCGGAGGCTGAATCAGGTGGGTCACTTGAGCCCATGGGTTTAGGACCAACTTGAGCAACATAATGAGTCACATATGTGTCCCCACCTCCCTGTCTCAAAATAAAAATAAAAAGCTAGCCAGGCTCAGTGGCACACAGCTGTAATCCCAGCAACTTGGGATGCTGAGACAGGAGTATCTCAAGTTCAAAGCCAGCCCCAGCAACTTAGTGAGTCCCTAACCAACTCTTCTCTGTCTCTAAATAAAATACAAAAAAGGGCTGATGATGTGGCTCAGTGGTTAGGCGCTCCTGAGTTCAATCCCTGGTACCAAAAGAGAGAGGGAGAGAGAGAAAGAGAGATGCTTGACTCTCTTTTATATTAGTCTTTCTACCAAACTTGCATTCTTTTTCAGATTCTTCTCGACAAGCACTGGCAGCTCCACTTTTGAACCTCCCCTCAAAGAAAAAGTAGGTTCATATTTGTGGTAATCATCTGAGATTTAGAAAAGTACTATTGTGTACCTTATTAACACCATGACTTTATGTTCCAGGAATGCTGATTATTATGAGAAGATTTCTGATCCCCTTGATCTTGTCACCATAGAAAAGCAGATCCTCATTGGTTATTATAAGACAGTAGAAGCTTTTGATGCTGACATGCTTAAAGTCTTTCGGAATGCTGAGGTATTTTTTCCCTGACTTCAAACATAGATTAAGAGAACCATTAAGTTTAAGATTTTTACCCTCTTCTATCATATTTCATTTTTTATTAAGCATTTCTTGATTATCTGTTTAAGTATGCTAAATACTGTAGAATCTCATATAAAAAGGCATTCTAGAAGCCAGGCATGGTGGCACGTGCCTGTAATCCCAGTGAATCAGGAGGCTGAGACAGGATCATCACAAATTTGAGGCTAGCCTCAGCAACTTAGTGAGACCCTATCTTAAAATGATTCCCCCCCCCCAAAAAAAAAAAAAAAAAAACTAGACTGGAAGTTTATATCATTGCTCCAAAAATTTAATTTTTGGCCTTTAATTTTTATATATGCACTTTTTACTATATGTGGATGTTTTACTGCATTTAAGGCATATATATAGTGTCTTTCCTCAAGAAGATACATAGATGTGAAATACACAGAAATATATGTAAATAGTTAACTACATCTTAAGTATGGAATTGAAGGGCATTATGCTGCTAAATTATACATTAGGTGAATCTCATTGGAGAAAAGGTAACCTAGAACTGATGGAATACTGTCAAGTGCATACAAAGGTATAGTAACAATAACTGCATGGTACTGGCAGACACATAGACCATTGGTACAGAATAGAAGACACACAGACAAGCCCACACACATCTGCCATCATCTGATCCTTGACAAAGGTGCCAAAAAACATACACTGGAGAAAAGACAGCCTTTTTAACAAATTATGTTGGGAAAGCTCATTATCCATATGTAGAAGAATGAAACTAGACCCTTATCTCTGACCTGGCACAAAAATCAGGTCAAAATGACTCAACTCTAGGAATTAGACCAGAAACTATGCAACTCCTGAGAGAAGAAAATGTAAGGTCAACACTCCAGCAGGTAGGCACAGGCAACACTTTCTCAATAGGACCCCTAAAGCTCAGGAAGTAATAAATGGGATGGCATCACATTTTAAAAAACTTCTGTACAACAAAGAAAACAATTAGGAATATGAAGACAAAACCTACAAAATGGGAAAAAAAATCTTTATTAGGTACTCTTCTGAGAGGTGATTAATATCTAGGATATATTAAAAACACCAAAAGAACAAATAACACAATTAAATAAATAAATAAATAAGGTATTGTGTCCATCTACAACTAAAAAGTATTTTTAAAAATTAAAAAAATTGGGGCTGGGGTTGTGGCTCAGCAGTAGAGCGCTCGCCTAGCACGCGTATGGCCCGGGTTCGATCCTCAGCACCACATAAAAAAAAGGCATTGTGTACAACTAAAGCAAAATTTAAAAAATAATTTTTTTTTAAATACACTGAGATTTCATCTCACACCAGTCAAAATGTCAGTCATCAAGAATACAAAGAATAATAAATGCTGGGGAGAATAGGGAGAAAAAAGAATACTGTTATACCATTGGTGGCATTGTAAATTAGTACAACCACTATAGAAATTAGTACTGAGGCTGGGGTTGTGGCTCAGCGGCAGAGCGCGCGCCTCGCAGGTACGCGGCCCGGGTTCGATCCTCAGTACCACGTAAACATAAATGCATTGCATTGTGTACAACTAAAGTAAATAAATAAATATTAAAAAAAAAAAAAAGAAATTAGTACTGAGACTCCTTAAGACTAAGCGTGGAACCATCATATACCATTCCTCAGTATTTATCCTAAAGAATTAAAGTCATCATATTACAGTGGTACATGCATGCCTATGTTTATAGCAGCACAATTAACAATAGCCTATGGAAACAGCCTAGGTGACCATCAACAGATGAATAGATGTTTTTTTAAATGTGGTATATGTATATATACACAGGGAGTTTATTCAGTTATAAGGAAAAATGCAGTTATGTCATTTGTATGAAAATGGATAGAACTAGAGATCATTATGTTAAGCAAAATAAGTCAAACTCAGAAGGCCAGAGGACCTGTGTTTTCTTTCATATGCGGAAGCCAGAGAGTAAAAGGAAAAAGAAAGATGGGACAGATCTCTTAGAAAATCAAAAGGAGATCAGTAGAAAATGGGAGGAGGAAAGTGCTGGGGAGTGAGTATGGCCAAATTATATTGCTATATTGTGTACTTCTACAAATATGTTACAACAAATCTCAAGATTATATTCAACTACAATTCACCAATAAAAAGTGGAATAGGGCTGGGGTTGTGGCTCAGTGGTAGAGTGCTTGCTTTGAATGTGTGAGGCACTCAGTTCAATTCTCAGCAACACATATAAATAAATGAATAAAAATAAAGGTCCATCAACAACTAAAAATACATATTAAAAATTTTTTAAAGTGGAATAAATAATAAAACATTTTCAAGAAACACTGTAAATAAATAAATAGATAAATAAGAAGAACTGGGATTATAATGGTCAACAAAAGACCACTTGCCTAGCATGTGTGAGGCCCTGTGGTTGATCCCCAGTGCTACAAAAAAGTTTGGGCAGTCATTGGAGAACTTCTACAATGTATCTACAATACATTATGCTTGCAACATTAATTTTTAATCTGTGATCACTGTATTTTATCCTATGGATAGTAAGGCCCTTGACAGGAATTGAATGACACAGCAGTAGAACAAATGGAAAAATGTCATACAGGTTCTCATTTTAATTCATTATAGTTCAGTTTTAGTTGTTATTAACTGCCTATCACTACATTTGATGCTGTACAAAATCTGTTAATCAAAATGGGAAAGAAAGAAAATTATACTACTTCTTAAGGCATATTTTTAAACCAAATTGAGAAAACCAAACTTGATTTCTTTTTTCTGCTTTCTTCAGAAGTACTATGGGCGTAAATCCCCAATTGGGAGAGATGTTTGCCGCCTGCGAAAGGCCTATTACAATGCCCGACATGAGGCATCTGCCCAAATTGATGAGATTGTGGGAGAAACAGCAAGTGAGGCAGACAGCAGTGAGACCTCAGTCTCTGAGAAGGAGAATGGGCATGAGAAGGATGATGATATAATTCGCTGTATCTGTGGCCTCTACAAGGACGAAGGCCTCATGATCCAGTGTGACAAGTGCATGGTAAGAGTCAGGACATGAAGCATAAGCCTGTTCCTGGTGAGCATGGTGATTGTATTCAGAGATGCAGCCCACACCCCTATGGCATTGTAGCCTTTTTTATGCACTCTCACTTAATGTTGGTTCCTGTTACCTCTCACTGTTGACCACATTGTCTTTCTCCTTTTTTATATCTCCTTCATTTACCACTTCCCTTCTTTTTCTACCTCATGTTCTCTCTGCCTGTTTTCACTGCATGTTTATCACATGATCTAGAGGTAGTATTTAGACTAGTGCCTTACCTAGATAGCACACTAAGTAATGCATGCTTACAGAGACTGCAATACACAAATACCCATAGGTCTCCTGAAGCAAGAGTCAAGGCCCAAATGTGATCCCTCATGTCTTCATTCAATATATGTGAACTCATTACCTTATATGCAAAGTGGTTCTTAGGTAACACATAGGATTGTTGAGAGAATAAAGTTAAACAAGGTTAAGTGAAAACATTTTCTGACTAGAAATACTTTCACAATAGCCATGTCATAAATGTATATTACTTAGTAACACTCTCATAGTATATTCATCTTCTTATTCTCTCTCCTTTTTATTTGCACAGATCTATATATTATGAATGAATTTGTATACTTCTGTTCAGACCTATTTTACCATTTATCTTTAATTTTTATCTACCCACTTATGCTATTTTACTTGACCCTGTCATATTGCTATTTTTTTTTTATTCTTAGCCCCTAACTCTCCTTGATACGTCTAAATCCCGTTATCATCCGGTAACTGAACATTTTTCTTAGGTGTGGCAACACTGTGACTGTATGGGAGTGAACTCAGATGTGGAACACTACCTTTGTGAGCAGTGTGACCCAAGGCCTGTGGACAGGGTAAGCTGTCTTCTGATACAATTGTGATCTGTAAATAAAAGATGTAGCACGTGGAATGCACCCTGCTCTGATTACACAGAATATCCTCTGACAAAGTTGTTTAACCTCTCTAGTCCTCAGTTTCTTAAACTTTATATTTAGGGTAATTCTGCCCTTCATTTTCTTTCTTATTTTTTAGTTGTAGGTGGACACAATATCTTTATTTCATTTTTATGTGGTGCTGAGATTTGAACCCAGTGCCTCACATGTGCTAGGTGAGCACTCTACTACTGAGCTATTATCCCAGCCCCTGCCCTTGATTTCCTAAGGAATCTGATTAAATGAAAAATAAAATACTTAAAAATCCATGGAAGGAATGGCACTATATCATAGTGGCACATGTCTTTAATCCCAGTGACTCAGAAGGCTGAGTCAGGAGGCCAGTGTCAGCAACTTAGTGAGACTAAAAATAAAATATAAAAGGTCTGGGGTTGTTGCTTAGTGGTAAAGCACCCCTGTATTCAGTTCCCAGTACCAAAAATAATCCCCCTTCACACATTTTCAGATGTCTCCTAGATGACAGTGAGCAACCATACAATTAGTGCTTCATAGAACATTGTTTGAAATACTTAGCCTATTAGATTTGTCATCTATCTTCACTTTTCCAGATTTAATAGCTAGTTGTTTTCATCTTTTATCATATCTGTAATGTATTGAAATGATTTAAGAGTGATTCTTGGTTTTAGGTTTTAGTTGTTTTCCTCTCTTAACTGTTAAAGGTTGGATGTAGTAATTCTAGTCCTTACCCATTGGCATTCTGCTTTTATCAGGAGGTACCCATGATCCCTCGGCCCCATTATGCCCAACCTGGCTGTGTATACTTCATCTGTTTGCTCCGTGATGACTTGCTGCTTCGTCAAGGTGTGTACAAAAGCACTTAAGCCTACTTGTCAGAACAGACCTGTTAGAAGAGTAGGAACTATCTGCTATCTGTATAGAAGTTATTGTTCCAGATGGCCCTTAATAGCAATAAAATAAGGATCTTTATAGCTTATGTTTACACACATCACCCCTTCACCATATAATACTAATTTATGAGAGATAGGTTTATAAAGCTAATTTAAAAACTAGGAAAGCCAGGCGTGGTGGCGCATGATTAAGGCACTTTAGCTGTAATCCCAGCACTTGGGAGGCTGAGGCAGGAGGATCCAGAGTTCAAAGCCAGCCAGCCTCAGCAATGGCAAGGCACTTTGCAACTCAGTGAGACCCAGTCTCTAAATAAAATACAAAAAAGGGCTGGGGATGTGGCCCAGTGGTCGAGTGCCCCTGAGTTCAATCCCCGGTACCAAAAAAAAAAAAAAAAAAAAAACTAGGAAAGACACACATAAAAAGTCCAAGAGATGGAAGAACTCCCTCAGGTCCTTCTCATAGTCCAGAATTGATTGTCATCACAATTAGACATTTAGATGTCTGTGTTTATACTGGTTTAGCTTATGAGTTCTTTCTATGTAGACCCTGGGTCAGATAATGGATGCCTTACAGAATTATTCAGGAATCATTTTAACTTTCTCCTTTGTTTCATGCCTTCCTAGGTGACTGTGTATATCTGATGAGGGATAGTCGACGCACCCCTGATGGCCACCCAGTTCGTCAATCCTATAGACTTTTATCTCACATTAACCGAGATAAACTTGACATCTTCCGAATTGAGAAGCTTTGGAAGAATGAAAAGTATTTCCTTTCTTTCTTCCAGCTATATCCTACCAGCAGAAATGAATATTCACTAGAATTTTGCTAACCAACTAAACTTTCCCTTCTCGTTTTTCCTTTTTTAGAGAGGAACGTTTTGCCTTTGGTCACCATTATTTCCGTCCCCATGAAACTCACCATTCTCCATCCCGGCGGTTCTACCACAATGAACTATTTCGGGTGCCACTCTATGAGATCATTCCCTTGGAAGCTGTAGTGGGGACCTGCTGTGTGTTGGACCTTTATACATATTGTAAAGGTAAATGATCTGATCTAGTTAGAAATGACCTTATATCCCATTTATTGATTTTTAATTGCCCACCCCATTCTAGTTGTCTGAATGAAAAGATTCTCCACTGCTAGCTGTGAAACTTCAGAAAGAAATATTACATTTTTTGCAAAGAGTTTTGTAAAGATTATACACAAAAGGACTTACAGTATGGCTTACGGTAAAAGTCTAATATATGTTAGTTGTCATTATTAGCAGAGTCCATTTACTTAGCTTGTTCTTTTGGCATCATAGCAGAGTGGTTCAAAATAATATATATTCCATTCCAATTCTGGCACATGTCTTACAGCTCTGTGACACTGATGACTCTTACCTTTTAAAAAGTGTTCACTTCCAAATGTTCTTCCCTTTTATTTATACTCCCTTTCTTTTGTCTTAACTCCTCTGTATAATATATTCTGTTTATCCCTTAAAATATTTACTCAGAATTCCTTACAACTCTTAATCTACATTTCTTGTTTCTATCATGTTATTTTATTCTCTATGTATTCCTTGTCTCCGTTTTGGACACTGGTATCAGGAAACTAACCTTTTTTCTGCAACCACCAGTGCTTATTAGTTCTGCCTCTCCAAATAAATACATTTTCCATTTATGGGTTTAGCTGTTCTCACAAAGATGTGTGGTGGCTTTTAGGCAGCTCATGAAAGGGAAGGGGAAATTGGATTCTTTAAAACAGTGTTTGGACTCACAGGGAGACCCAAAGGAGTAAAAGAGCAAGATGTGTACATCTGTGATTATCGTCTTGACAAGTCAGCACACCTGTTTTACAAGATTCACCGGAATCGCTATCCTGTCTGCACCAAACCTTATGCCTTTGATCACTTCCCCAAGAAGCTTACTCCCAAAAGAGATTTCTCAGTAAGTTACTTTCCTTTCTTTTTTCTTTTCTTTTCTTTTTTTTTTTTTTTTAATATTTATTTATTTGATTTAGTTGTACACAGTGTGTTTACTTTTACGTGGTGCTGAGGATTGAACCCTGGCCACCCACATGCTAGGTGAGCGCTCTACCGCTGAGCCACAATCCCAGCCCCATTTTCCTTTCTTAATGTTACATGTCAGGATAGTTTATGCATGGTTTATGCGTGAAAGTGGGAATTTCACGTCTCTTTGCTTCTTCATCCTGATTCCATCGCAAACTGGGGAAATCTCCATCTCTGTTGGGGATATTTCTTTATATTTATTATTTTTTAGTTGTAGGTAGACATAATACCTTTATTTTGTTCTTTTATGTGGTACTGAGGATTGAACCCAGTCTTACACATACTAGGCGAGCACTCTACCTCTGAGCCACAACCCCAGCCCTGTTGAGGACATTTTTGAACATCACAAATACATTTCCTCATAGGGAAATACATCTCTTCACATATATCTCAGGAAATAGTTGATTATAGTATTATAACTTGGTTGGATTTTCCTTTTCTCACCTCTCTTTAATTTTTGCTGTTGAGCCCCACATCTATAGTTGTTTTGTTTTTTCACTCATAATTTTAAGAAGCAAGTAGAAAGAATGTCAAAAGGACCTCAAAAAGCCTTTGATGAAAATAATTCTATACTATTTCATTTCTTTTCTTTTCTTTTTTTTTTGGTGCTAGGGATTGAACTCGGGGGCACTCGACCACTGGGTCACATCCCCAGCCCTTTCTTGTATTTTATTAGAGACAGGGTCTCACTGAGTTGCTAAGTGCCTTGCCATTGCTGAGGCTGGCTTTGAACTCTGGATCCTCCTGCCTCAGCCTCCCAAGTGCTGGGATTACAGGCATGCACCAACACGCCTGGCACTTTTTCTTTTCTTATGCCTGGCTCAACAGATTTAAGACACGATTATTATATAAAATTTGAAAAGCAAAAAAGCATTAGAAAGGAAAAAATAATATATTGGCTCCACTACCTAGAAAACAACCATTGTCAACATTTGCAGCCTCTTTTCTGTGTATTTTTTCTTCCAAATTGTTGAAAACATATGCCAGTAACTTTCATTCATAAAGATTTTAGTCTTCCATTCACCTATGTGCTATAATGAAATCCTGGCTGACAGGCTTCTCATCATTGAATCTTTCTTCAGTAAGTGTATTAGTCAACGTCACATCATTGTGGTAAAACAATAACCTGAGAAAATCAACTTTTTTTTTTTTTTTTTTTTTGTACCAGGGATTGAACTCAGGGGTACTCAACCACTGGGCCACATCCCCAGCCCTTTTTTGTATTTTATTTAGAGACAGGGTCTCACTGAGTTGCTAAGTGCCTCGCCATTGCTGAGGCTGGCTTTGAACTCGTGATCCTCCTGCCTCAGCCTCCCAATGTGCTGGGATTACAGGCGTGCGCCACCGCGCCCGGCAGAAAATCAACTTTTAAGAAGAAATTTTATTTTGTCTCATGGTTCAGAAGTTTCAGACCATGATCATTTGGCTTCATCAATTTGAGTCTATGGCCGCACCGTACCTCATGAAGGGGAATGTGTGATGGAGGAAACAGCTCACCTCACCACATTCAGGAAGCAGAAAAATAGGAAGAGAACAGCATCCTAACAACCCCTTTAAGGACACACCCTTGTGACCTTACTTCTTCCTACTAGGCCCCACCTCCCAGAGGTTCCACCACCTCCCAGTAGTACCATAGGCTGGGCACAAAGCCTTTAATACGTGGGCCTTTGAGAGACACTTCTAAACTATAGAGTAGGCCTGTCAAAATTTGTAGCTGTCATCCTAGCATTCTTATAAATAATCTAACCAGAAAGTGAACCTATATATCCCTTTTATTTTTTGGATTTCTCCAGTCTTTTGTCTCCTCCTAGCCTACCACCATGTTCATTTCTCTTATTCATTTGATCTTGTGTGTTTGCTTACTCAACAGTTTTACTTGAGTTGCTTGCTCAGTCAACTGATTAGCTTTGAAACCCCAATATTAATCATTTCAAAGGTAGAATAGGGCAGAGAAAATTGTTTTAGTTTTTTGTTGTAGTTGTAGATGGACAGAATACCTTTATTATATTTGTTTATTTTTATGTGGTGCTGAGGATTGAACCCAGTGCCTCAGGCATGCTAGGCAAGTGCTCTGCCACTGAGCTACAGCCCCAGTCCAAAAATTGTATTCTTCTCTCTTCCACTGTCATTCTTTTTTGGGGGCGGGCAGAGTGGGTATCAGGTATTGAACTCAAGGGCACTTGACCACTGAGCCACATCCCCAGCCCTATTTTGTATTTTTTTTAGAGACAGGGTCTCACTGAGTTGCTTAGGGTCTCGATAAGTTGCTGAGGCTGGCTTTGAACTCACAGTCCTCCTGCCTCAGCCTCCCAAGCTGCTGGGATTACAAATGTGGGCCACCACACCCAGATATCCACTGTCATTCTAGGATTACCAAAAAGAAAGAAAAAAAATTGTGGCCCACAGATTGATAGAAGTCTTAAATGTCAGTCATCAAATTACCTCCCTTACCTTGAGTGGACTCAGATCAGATTTAGCATTGCCAGCTTTTGCAGTATACTTACCACTCCCTTTTCTTCTCTGCAGCCCCATTATGTTCCAGACAACTACAAGAGGAACGGTGGACGGTAAGTCCCAGGAACATGCAAGGAATCCTAAGGGGTTAACCTAAAGCTCGAATGCAGCAACAGAACAAGCAGCTCACTCAGCTCCACTGCTGGGACTGGGTATTCTCTGCAGAGTAGCCCAGTGTAGTACCAATATGGAAGAACTGGACTTCTTCTATCTCATTATGCAGCCTTATTTGTGACAGAGGTGATATTTATGGGAAGTTAAATAAGAGAGGGAGAGAAAGATTTGGAACTCCAGATAGCCTCAGAAAAGTCTCTGCAAGCATTCCCCATTACCTCAAGATATATCAACTCTTGGAACCTCTATTAAGAAACAAATATCAATCGTGCCATTTTAGGCTCATAATTTTTATTTTTATTTTGTACAAAATAGAGAAATTCCTTAAGAGGCTTTTTTTTATTTGTTTTTTGTTGTTGTTATTCCACTGTCATTCTAGGATTACCAAAAAGAAAGAAAAAAAATTGTGGCCCACAGATTGATAGAAGTCTTAAATGTCAGTCATCAAATTACCTCCCTTACCTTGAGTGGACTCAGATCAGATTTAGCATTGCCAGCTTTTGCAGTATACTTACCACTCCCTTTTCTTCTCTGCAGCCCCATTATGTTCCAGACAACTACAAGAGGAACGGTGGACGGTAAGTCCCAGGAACATGCAAGGAATCCTAAGGGGTTAACCTAAAGCTCGAATGCAGCAACAGAACAAGCAGCTCACTCAGCTCCACTGCTGGGACTGGGTATTCTCTGCAGAGTAGCCCAGTGTAGTACCAATATGGAAGAACTGGACTTCTTCTATCTCATTATGCAGCCTTATTTGTGACAGAGGTGATATTTATGGGAAGTTAAATAAGAGAGGGAGAGAAAGATTTGGAACTCCAGATAGCCTCAGAAAAGTCTCTGCAAGCATTCCCCATTACCTCAAGATATATCAACTCTTGGAACCTCTATTAAGAAACAAATATCAATCGTGCCATTTTAGGCTCATAATTTTTATTTTTATTTTGTACAAAATAGAGAAATTCCTTAAGAGGCTTTTTTTTATTTTGTTTTTTGTTGTTGTTATTTTGTTTTTTGTTTTTTTGATATTTATTTATTTGCCTTAGTTGTACACAATGCATTTATTTTTATATGGTGCTGAGGATCTAACCGGGCTGCGCATGTGCTAGGCGGGTGCTCTGCCGCTGAGCCACAACCCCAGCCCCTCATTTTCTTTTTTTTTGTTGTTGGTTTTGTTTTGTTTTTGGTATGAGGGATTGAACTGAGGGTGCTTTAACCACTGAGCCACATCTCATTCCTTTTTTTGGGTGGGGGTGGGGGGGGAGTACCGGGAATTGAACTCAGAGCAGAGTGGGTATCAGGGATTGAACTCAAGGGCACTTGACCACTGAGCCACATCCCCAGCCCTATTTTGTATTTTTTTTTTAGAGACAGGGTCTCACTGAGTTGCTTAGGGCCTCGATAAGTTGCTGAGGCTGGCTTTGAACTCACAGTCCTCCTGCCTCAGCCTCCCGAGCCACTGGGCTATTATAGGTATGCACCACTGCGCCCAGCTCCCATTCCTTTTTAGGTTTATTTTGAGACAGCGTCTCATTAAATTGCTTAGGACCTCACTCAATTGCTTAGGTTGGCTTTGAACTTGCGATCCTCCTGCTGTGGCCTCCTGCGCTGCTCGGATTATAGATTGTACCACCATGCTGGACTAGAAGAAGGTTTTTCTTCAATTCCATTATCTGTTGAGTGGGAGAATAACAACTGCTTTCCCCACAATAGCCAACCATGAGGGAGGAAATATTAAATAGTAGGTTTGGAGAAGTGATTCAGAAAAAGTAAAAACTCCACTTAAATTCTTTTTGTTGTAGTTGGACTTCTGGTATCATGAGGCTGTGCCGTACCTTTCTCTATACTCAGGAAGCAGTCAGAGCTCACTAAGCAACTCCTGGGTATATATGTGTATGGTC
Organism: Tamias sibiricus; assembly: GCA_025594165.1. NCBI lineage: Eukaryota > Metazoa > Chordata > Mammalia > Rodentia > Sciuridae > Tamias > Tamias sibiricus. Next base: position 118,623,544 of record CM046658.1, on the reverse strand, counting down.
TTTATTTATTTAAATTTATTTTTATTTAAATTTATTTAAATAAATAAATACAAGCCCAGGGCCACTCTGCCTCTAAGCTACATCCCTACCCCTTTATATTTTGAAAGAGGGCCTCAGTAAATTGCTGAGGCTGGCCTCAAACTTGCAATTCTCCTGCCTCAGCCTCCCATGTCACTGGAATTACATGCATGTGTCACCACACCTGGCAAGCACTGTTATATTTTATGGATTTCTATCTAATTTTTGCCGCAGATACTTGAGAAAAAGAAGAAAGGTTAAATTTTACAAAGAGACATTAAATTTCAAAGCCAGGCACTATGGCACATGCCTTTAATCCCAGCGACTCAGGAGGCTGAGGCAGAAAAATCACAAGTTCAAAGCCAACCCCAACAACTTAGGCCCTGAGCAACATAGCGAGACCCTGTCTCAAAACAAAAAAAGGGCTCATTTTCAAGTGGTAGAGTGCCCCTGGGTTCAATTTCCAGTACAAAAACAAAAATAAATAAATAAATAAATCTCAGAGAACAGTAGTTATTTGTTTAATAATAATAAAGTAAAGACAAGAATCAAATTTCTTACCTCAAGCCAAGGCTCCAACAATTAGACTCCAGGATCTCAACCATCCTAAGTCTTCTACCATTTATTCTCTTTCCCTCCCCCAGTATTTATTCAACTTTACCCTAAATGTGCATATAATTTTGGCAGATCATCCTGGAAGTCTGAGCGCTCAAAGGCCCCCCTGAAAGACCTGGGTCAGGAGGATGATGCCTTGCCCTTGATTGAAGAGGTACTAGCCAGTCAGGAGCAAGCAGCCAATGAGATGCCCAGCTTGGAGGAACCAGAACAGGAGGGAACCAATGCTGAAGTCAGTGAGGCTGAAAAAAAAACAGAAGAAAGTAGTCAAGAACCCCAATCAGTCTGTACCCCTGAGGAACGACGGCATAACCAACGGGAACGACTCAACCAAATCTTGCTCAATCTCCTTGAAAAAATCCCTGGAAAAAATGGTAAGAAACTTCAGGTTTATATCTAGGGTTGAAGATAAGTGAGAAGAGGAGAAGGAGTGAAAAAGAACAACTTTTGCATATGTGTGGTGCTGGGGATCAAACCCAGGGCCTCACATGCTAGGCAAGTGCTCTACTGCCGAGCTTCACCTCCAGGTTTCAGAACAACTTCTGATTTTTGGCCCAGCATGGAAAATGTTATAAGAAAATTGTATAGTTCTTTCATAGGCCTGTGTTTAGTTCTATTTTAGGAGTAAAACTGTGGGAGGTGAGATCATCTCCTTCCCTAGAGAACCACCTTTTTCATCTAAGATTGGAGGAGGGCCTAATTTGCTTGTAGGTCAGAAAAGGAATCATTGAATTCCTTTGTTCTCCTTAGAGCTCAAATCTGGAATAAGGAGTGGGAGAGTGGTATTTGATGAGCCTCCTTGGTTCTGTTTTCAGCCATTGATGTGACCTACTTGCTGGAGGAAGGATCAGGCAGGAGACTGCGAAGGCGTACTTTGTTTATCCCAGAAAACAGTTTTCGGAAATGACCCTCAAAGAATGAGAACTTCAAGCATCTGGGATCCAGTGGAGCTAATCAGTTCTGCTTCCTGCTCTCTGGGTATAGACAAGAACAGGAAGGGTCCTTCCAGGCAAGGGGAATGGGGTCATGTTGTTATTAGGTACTTAATAAACCTTGGAGCTAGTGGAGAGGAAAAGAATGGAATCTGTCTGAGACGGTTCAGTTTAATTAATTTTCCTCTCCGTTGCTTCATCCTATGGGTTAATAATGTAGAGGAGGGAGGATCACAATGTTGATAATTAGAACCTATTGGTACTTTACAGCACTTCCCTCTCCTCACAGCTTGGGTTTTTTTGGGTCATCCTTTGATCCCACAGGCACTGCTAAGAAGCTGCTTCCGATGCCCAGCTGTAACTCTAAATCTAAAGGGAAAGGACCAGGATTCCCAGCCTTACCCTGTCTGTTCTCTATTGGCTCCAAGAGCTACCCCAGAGACCTAAAAGAGATACAATAGCTGGGGCCTCTTCCCAGATCCTTGATTAGGAAAGTTTGTCTCTCCTTTCTTATCCAGCCAGGTCAAAGTAAAACATGAGTTTGACAGCTCAAAGCACTTGTAACTGCTGCCCCTCTCCCTACCTCTACTCCCCAGAATGGAATCATGGGATAGGGAAGGCCCCCATGGGGTTAGTAGGGTAGTACTTCATGTAATTATTTTTGTGTTAACCTTCATAACCTGCCGAAACATTTTTTTTTTTTCTAATGAGAAAGCCAGGCCCCCGCCAGCACACATGCTGTTTTTGATGTGCTGTGGTTCTTGTGTGTCTGCTGTGCTGTGCAAATGAAGATTCATTTCAAAATAAAATCATTTTTAAAACTACATTAAAAAGAACTCTAAACTCCACCCCACCCCCAATAAAAGTCACTACATGAACTGTTCAGCAGTATTCACCTATCAGAGTATTTGTTGTAAGTGTAAATTAGCAATTTAAAACACTACTTTTGTTTTCTGAATTGTATAGTTTTCAGTGTCCATCTCTTCAAGAGACAGTGTGTTCTCTTCATCCCTTGTCCCATCTTCCCTCCACCCTTCTGAATGACTTCATCATCAGGAGGTATATCCAGGGTGTCTCCTTCCTTCCCGTACTTTTGACCAGAAGTTACCAGACTATACTGTCTCTTTAAAAATAAAATTTAAAAAGCTTTGCTTTTTGTCTTCTCAGACATACATATGCATATACGTTTTAGATGTTCTTATAAGAGAAAAGATGGTTTTTAAATGTGCCAAGTTGTGTGTGTATATATATGTGTGTGTGTGTGTGTATATATATATATATATATATATATATACGCGCATGTGTATATATATATACATATATATATATATGTATATATATATACATATATATATATCTGCTGCGTGATTGGTAAGCAATACAATAGTAAACATGTCCCCATTACTTTTTTCTAATACTGGACCAATGCTGTCCTAATTGTACATTTCCCCTTATGATGACGACGCTCTGACTCGTTTAGGTAGAAACATTGACCACCTTCCATTCCATTGACTTTTTTTCTTTTTCTCCTTTCTGTGTCATTCTTGAAGAAAAAAAAAAAAAAAAAAAAAAAAAACAAAAGAAACAGGGGATGCCATAGATCCCCTTGAGCAGAGAAAAAAAGCAAAATAAATATTTTATTAAAGAAAAAAAGAGAATTAAGAAAATAGTTTGGAGTATTTTCTTACTGTAGAGAAGCACTGTACATTACTAAGAGACCTGGGTATAAGATACTCACGTGTGGAGCTGGGAAAATCGCATGTCCAAGCCCGATTGAGTGGTTTCTTTTGTTTTTCATTGCAGGGAATAGGTGGGAGGGAGGTGGGTCTAGGGGCACTTTGGGGGTCTCCTTTTAGTCAAAAGCAAGAAAACGACAAGAAAGAGATTAAAATTCAATGATTCTTTTAATAGTGTTAAACACTAAAATTTTAAAAAAGACGAAAAAGAAAAAACTTTGTAAAATGCAAGAACAGAAGCAAAAGACACTACGCTCTGTCATTTTATCTTTCTTTTGTTGAAAGACTAAAAACCGAAATGTTTTTTAGACAATCAAATGTTAGGTAAGTGCAAAAACTTGTTTTTTCTTACTGGTGTAGAAATTAATGCCTTTTTTTATTTTTCAGTTATTTTATAATAATGAAATAAAAAGAACCCCCCAGCTGCCAGGCGGGTTTTGGTGTTTGAAATGCGGGGCAAAGCACTACATCACTGCAAATAGATACAGAGTTAGTCTGCATGTCTGTAGGCTGTGTGATTGCGGAAAATATAAATGCTGCTAATATATTTCCTTTTTACAAAAGCATATCTAAATAGATGATTGTTTTGATGTTAATCTTTGTAAATTATGTATTACCAATTTTAACATTGGATGTAATTGCATAAAAAGCTTGCATCTCAATCCTTGAAAGTCTAGTATTAAATGGAAAAAAAAACTTTTCCTAACTGTGGAGTGCTGAGCTTGCTATTTTTTTTTCCCTCCCCTCTTTCCTACCTCCTTTGATCTTCCAGCCTCCTCTCCATCCTATTTCTAAGGGAATCTCTCCAAAACCATGTTATCAACATCGTGGGTCCCTTGAGCACATTCACTATTTGTGGACTGCTGGGTAAAGCCACGTCTTCAATTCTAGGATCTTTCTCTTAGATCCAGCCTAACTAATTAGCAGCACAGTAATCAACGTACCAAAAATCATCTGTTTCTCATACATGCCATACTATTCTTATATTTATCCTTTGGACACACATTCATTATGTCATTTAATGCTCGTGAACCTCTGAGGCTAGCAACAACTTGAGACCACTTTTTTTAGGCTATGTGCCAGACCATTTATATCATAAGCACCTTTTCCATGTATAAATTAATCTTCACAACAGTCCTTTTGGTATTGATGAGGAAATAGCAACAACAGACATGTCAAGTAACTTGCCCAAGATGACATGGCTATTTCATTAATCTCCATAGTAGCCCTCTAAAGTTATTATTCTCATTTTCATAGAAGTGAAAGTTAAGTAACTTGCCAAAGATCGCTAGTGTTGGAGCCAGATACCTGGTCTGTTTGCTCAAATAGAAGTTTCAGAATCAGAGTGGCCCTATACTAATCAAAGAAGATAAAACCCACTACAGTAAATAACTGAAAGAACAAAATTCTGTCCCGGGCACAGGTCAGACATTAAGGCTAGAAGCTCAGGTAAAATATAGTTGCCCAGAAGCACTAAGGAATTGACTGCAAAGGTTCAAAATGTCCACTGGGCATGACGGTGCAAACCTATAAACCCAGACACTCAGGCTGAGGCAGGAGGATTGCAAGTTCAAAGCCAGCCTCAGCAACTTAGCCAGACCCTGTCTCAAAAAGTAAATAAAAATGAGAGGACATGGTTCAGTAGTGAAGCACCCCAAAAAAATGAAAGTTCAAATCTGCTACAACAGCTTGGGATTCAACACCAGATACAAAGCCAAACACAGTGGCATATATCTGTAATCCCGGTTACTCAGGGAGATCAAATGTTCAAGGCAAGACGAAGTAACTATGCAAGAAGACCCTGTCTTTTTTTTTTTTTTTTTTTTTTTTGCTTTAGTTGTACACAATGCAATGCATTTATGTAAAAGTAAAAAAGAAGAAAAAAGGACCAGAATGGTGCCACTGTTGAATGAGTCTCTTCATGACTGAGAAAAAGAGATACATGAGTGTTAAATTTTAAGTTTACCTTTCTTTTTTTTTTTAACTTTTGATATCATAGCCATACTATTCAAGATTATATAGTTATAAAACTATATTTTATATCATGGATTGGCCTATTTTATGTTCTGTAAGGAGATCCCACTGCACAGTCCTGAGAACCATTAGACAGTGATTGCAAAAGTCACATCAAGCCAGATCTCATTAATGTTCCAACAGTGCTTTAGGATTCTTCATAATTTTTTAAATTACCACTCTAAATTCAAGCACATGGGAATAGCAATTGAAAGCAGGAGAAGGCAGGTTGCATCATGGGAAATGAAAGCTGTAGTATAATTGTTCCTAAAACCTTAGAAATCATGGGCCCCCCACAATTACTCTGCAGATCTTTGAAAAATATTGATCCCCATAGTAATAGCTTTCTTCCATATTTTCACTATCACATAACTTAAGATAGGGCCTCCCTACATTGAGAGACCAACCTCAAACTTGGAGTTCTCCTGCTTAAGCCTCCTCAGTAGAGATTGCAGACATGCACCACTCCACCTGGCAAAAATACAATTTCTTTTGTGATAGTAGTTTGCAATTGAAGAAACTTCATGAACTCAAGACTCCTAAGAAAGTAACGAGATTCCCAGAGACCCTTAGGATCCAGTTTGAGAAACATTACCCTAGAAAACACCTGAAATGCAAACCAATCTAAAACTGGAAAAGCAGCTAAACACACACACACACACACACACCAAAAAAAAAAAGGAAATAGATAACATGAATTGACCAGAAGGGGAGAACATGTAAGTCTTAGGAAATGACAAAAGTATTCCTGATTCTAAGCTGGCCTACTTCTAACTACTTCAATAGCTTTGGATCTAAGATTTTTATCTCCTCAAAGTCCCCCTCCTATCACTTAGCCAGTGTCTTTAACCAAGTTTCCAAAGAAAAAGAAAACTTCCAAATTTCTTTGCCCTGTCTCACATCATAGCTGTCAGATTCTCTCCAAATTCTGCTGTTGCATGGTCATAATTATAGCTTTTTATTCTTCTAGACTTTGGATTTCTCCTTTATCTAGACAACCCTTTACAATGATTCCCCACCCTGTCCTCAAACCCCTGAAATATCTTAGCTCTTCTCATTATTTCAAAAGATTAAACAAACAAACAAACAAAAATAACCTCCTAACAAAGGTAGGAGATGTAAAGTTAGTTTTTAAAATACTTGTTTTAGTTGTACACGGTGCCTCTATTTTTGCGTGGTGCTGAGGATCGAACCCAGGCTGCGCATGTGCTAGGTGAGCACTGTACCACTGAGCCACAACCCCAGCCCCTGAGATATAAAGTTATTTTGCTTTTACTTAAAATTATGTCACCACCCAATAGCAATATTAAAGAGGAAGCCAGGCATGGTGGCTCAAGAGGCTGAGACAGGAGGATTACAAGTTCAAAGCCAGCCTCAGCAACTTAGCGAGGCTCTAAACAATAGATCCTGTCTCAAAGAATAAAAAAGGACTAGGGATGTTTTTCAGTGGTTAAGTGCCCCTGGGTTAAATCCCTAGTACATACATATGTACATCTATATGCGTGTGTGTGTGTGTGTGTGTGTGTGTATGTGTGTGTGTGATAGGAAAAATATGTTGGACTAGGGGTGTGGCTCAGTATTAGAGCACTTCCTGAGGCCCTGGGTTTGATCTATAGCACTGCAAAAAAAAGAACCTAGCAATTCAGGAGGCTAAAGCAGGAGAATCACAGGTTTGAGGCCAACCTTGGCAACTTAGTGAGATCCTGCCTCAAAATATAAACTAAAAAGAACCACAGATGTAGTTTAATGGTAACGCAACCCTGGGATCAATCCCCAGTACCACCAAAAAAGGTCACTTCTTAAAAGCCTTTAATTCTTTCCTTCATCTCAGATATGAATCTAATAGGTAATATTTCAAGGGCTAAGTCTTCCTTCTTCCCCCATATTTACAACTTCCTATCAGTCTAACAAAACAAAGCATGTGATTCCAGGTACCAAACAGGGGCCACTTACCCATTCCTCAGAGAACATTAACACCTGCAGTCAAGCTAGGAAAGAAGTATCTGCCTTCAGCCTCTGGTAAGAGAACCTCTTTCCCTCCCCTGTAGCCTATGTCCTGAAACCCACAGTGACACACACACATTCAACTCCCACACTTTATTGGGACAAAGGAGGAAAGAGTCAGACCAATACCACAGGCCCACCCACCAGGGGTGTCCAGGCTTCAATTGAGCACCTAGCACAGCATGAGTACATCATAAATACAGGCAACATGGGATGGAAAGAATGGGAGACTCAATACACAGGAAGGAGACTAGATGCCCTTGTAGGCTTGAGGACCAAGGCATATTACTGGCACAGTCCACTTAGGGGATGGAGAAGAGGGCTGGATTCCATTTTACAGATAGTAAGGAGATGTTCCCTTATACAGATGGGAAAGAGGAGAAAAGCTGCATGGAAGGGGATTCCTTTAATATTTAGAAGAGCAGATTTCACCTTACAGATGGGTATAGAGGGAAGAAGGAAAGTTTATTTTAAATATTAGCAGAAATGATGTGGGAAGAAATATCATTTTGCAGACAGGAAAAAGGCTTTTGGGATGGTCAGTTTACATAGTGTTCATGAGCTGTTCCATTCCCACGTGACAAAAGGGTAACATACACAGGAAAGGAAAGCCTCCCAGGGCTAGAGAACAAGGGAGGTATATCCTACTGGCACCAATCCTTCTGTGCCATCCCGCCCACAGCGGAGCCAGTCTTCATCCACTGTGGCGATGACACGCAACACTTCTCCACGCCGGAAGCTTAACTGGTCAGGTCCCGCAGCAGTGTGGTCACAGAGAGCCCGAACTGCCCTAAGGGGAGCCAGAGGAAGATAATGGGATAAAGAGAGCTATGGGTGCCTGGTTGTTCTCCAGCTTCACCCCCTGGTTTGTCTTTTTTGTTGTTGTTGTTGTTGTTTGTTTTGGTTTTTGTTTGTGGTAGTGGTGGTTTTGGTTTTGGAGTGTGGGTTTTGGGGTTTTTGTTTTGTTTTGTTTGGTACCAGGAATTGAACCCAGGGGCGCTTAACCACTGAGCCACATCCCCAGCCCTTTTTTGTATTTTATTTAGAAAAAGGGTCTTGCTGAGTTGCATAGGGCCTCGCTAAGTTGCTGAAGCTGGCTTTGAACTCATAATCTTCCTGCTTCAGCCTCCCAAGCCACTGGGCCTGGCTTTCACTCCCTGCTGTATGGAGTGCCCCTGCTGGCTCAGCTCTGAAAATCCTGAAGACACTTGGGGACTAGACATCAAGGTGTTGATTCTCCCTGTGACCCTAGTCTCTCCTGAGCACCAAACCCACTCTTATTTGACATGACTTTCACTTCTTTCTGGTGCTTCATATTCAACATAGGCCAACTAAATTATTTTAACATTTTATAATGGCACAACTTCCTACTCATTTGCTCCTGGCAAAAATGTCATCTCCTTACATCTAGTCCATCACCAAAACTTGTTTGGTTTTTATCTCCTACTATGCCATGTATTCTTTCTCTTCAATTCTACTGCCACCATTCTAGTTTTAGGCCTTTATAGTCTCTCTCTGTACCACTGCATATAATCAGCTAGTCTTCATGAATCTCTCTTGGCCTCCCTGCCAGCCTTAATCTCCACACAGCAGTAAGAGATGTTTCTAAAACCTGAGCAATCACATCATTTCCAGGGTTAAGATCCTTCAAGGGCTCCCAGTATGCTCTCCAGCCTTCTGAGCTGGCCCACTAACCCCCTCCATTATATACCCACAGTTCCTCGCCACATATGGGCCTCTCCACCTTTGTCTCCTGTCCTCCTGCCAGATGCATATCATACCATCACTGAGCTTCCCTTGCGTCCCCAAGCCTGGGGACATGGCCTCAAACAACTTATTCTTCCTTTCCTAGTCTTTACCATACTAAACTGCAATTGCTCATTTATTCATTGGTATCTCCACTGGACTATATGCCCTTTGAGAGCAGGAACTACAATATTCCCACCTTTGAGTTCCCTTGCTTAGCATGATTGATATATAGATGTACCCAAATTGGGTACAGTGGCGCACACCTGTAATCCCAGTTACTTGGGAGGCTAAGGCAGGAGGACTACACATTTGAGGCCAGCCTCAACAACTTAGGGAGACCCCATCTCAAAAAGGACTGGGGATATAGCTCAGTGGTAGAGCACCCTGGATTTGGTCTCTAGCACCCCCAAAAATTGTAATCCACAAATATTGTTGAATAAAAATCAAGGTTAATTCAATGGACAGAGAACCCAAAAGACCTCTTGGCCTCTGATGTAGTATTAGCCGCAGATGCCAAATTAGAACACCCCAGTAAAGGGTCAAACAATCCCTTAGTGTACACACACCTACTGTGTGCCAGATGCTTGTATAAAATTATATTTAATCTTCATATCAACAATAGCAAAGATTATAAATTATCCTCCTTTTACAAAGAAAAAAACTAAGGCTTAGAGAAATTAGTGCCACACTGGTAATAGCAGATGCAATGCAAACTAGGCACTATGATTCCAAAGTTCAGAGTCTTTTTCATGCTTACTGTCCATTCTGTGATCATAGAAACATACCTATATAACAGTACACACAGGTGTATTTCCCTAGTTCTTACCTGTGGGCCTGTGCCATGCTGGGCACTGAGGCCACAAGCTCCTCTGGAGAAGGAGTCTCTACAGGTGCCCCCCGCTTCACAAGAGCCAACACACTCACTGTTGGGGGCAGCCAACTGGATGGTCTCCTGGAGGGAAGGACATAGAGTCACAGAAGTCAGTCCCTTTCCAGAAAAAGAATCCAAGAACTCAGAGGTTTGGAAGAAGAAAGAGGCTGAGGCCCCCAAATAGGTTGGGAGCTGGTCATTGCTGAAGGAAGTGGCAGCTGTGGGACACAAGTACCTTCAGGGTGATTAGGGAGATGACAGTAAAGGTATACAACACCAAAATTCACAAGGGACCTATGAAACCAGCAGGGTCTATACCAGTTCAAGAGAGATCCAGATATTCACTAGATAATACCTGAAGCCACTAAAGATCCACCAGTGGTCAAGCCCCAAAAGCAGGGATCAGCAAATATTTTTCCTTTTCTAAAGGACCAAATAGTAAATATTTTAGGCTGAGGACCAAGAGGTAAAATCAAGAACATTATTTAGGTACTCATAACCCTTAAAATATAACCACTTAAGAATGTAACTATTGGGCTGGGGTTGTGGCTCAGCAGTAGAGCGCTCGCCTAGCTCGTGCGCAGCCTGGGTTCGATCCTCAGCACCAAGTAAAAATAAACGCATTGTGTACAACTACAGCAAATAATTTTTTTTTTTTTTTTTTTTTTTTTTTTTTTTTTTGTGGTACCGGGGATTGAACTCAGGGGCACTCGACCACTGGGCCACATCCCCAGCCCTTTTTTTTGTATTTTATTAGAGACAGGGTCTCACTGAGTTGCTAAGTGCCTCACCATTGCTGAGGCTGGCTTTGAACTCGCGATCCTCCTGCCTCAGCCTCCCAAAGTGCTGGGATTACAGGCGTGCACCACCGCGCCCGGCTAATTTTTTTTTTTTTAAAGAAGTAACTAGTTTTTAGCTCCAAGGCCATTAAAAAACAGCCAGTCTGATCTAAAGCATCTGGAGTCATAGAGTTTGGGGAGTTTTTGTTTTGTGGTCCTGGGGTTTGAACCCAGGATGCTCTACCATGGAGCTACATCTCTAGCCATTTTTATTTTGAGACAGAGTCTCACTGAGTTGCTGAGGCAGCAGTCTTCCTGCTTCAGCCTTCCAAGATGCTGGGATTATGGGCATGCACCTCTGTGCCCAGCACTAGAGAGTTTCAAATGAGACACTTGAGGGAATCAGAAGGTCATGAAACAGACAAGGTACCCCAATACCTGGACTTTAAGACTCCATTCTCAGTTTCTGTGGGGACCCCAGGCACGCCAAACAGTCTCCCAAGCCACACGCTTCTGCCTGGTGGCACTTCCTCTGCAGGCAGGGGTCTTTCCTGTGTATCCTCAGCTGCAGTTCCTTGTCGCCTGGGTCCCCACCGGGGAAGAGGGAAGCCCTCCGTCCCCCCAGAGGCATAGACCCGGGAGGCCTGGGTCAGCTGCTCCCACCAGCTGACTGGTGTGGGAGGACTTGGAGGGGTTGAAGGGTTGGGAGCTCCCTCCCCAGAAGTGCCCCGGAGACTCTGGGCCAGCCGGCCCCCCCAGTGCAGCACGGCTTGTACAGTCTGCTGCAGGGCTGGAGGCGGGCCTGGAGGGGCAGGGGCCTGAGGCTGGCCCAGGGGCAAGTGGTGGTGGTGCTCAAAGAGTAGGTCCAGGTGGAAGGTGAGCACCGACAATGGCTGTAGCAGGAGCAGCAACTCTGTGGACAGGGATGGGCAGCCACCCCGTGCCAGGGAGAAGAATCCCGTGGGCAGATACAAAAGGGACAAGAGGCCTGAGAAAGAGAAAGCCAACATCAGCCTCTGCCCTGGATCCAGTCAAACATCCTCCCAGTCCTCACTCTGAGGCAGAGAAGGGGACAGCTGGACATAACCCTATCCATGTGGAACCGTGACCTCCAGAGGGAGAGGCATGTAGACCAAGCAGTGGTAACAAAACAACACTATAGGGGCTGGGATTGTGGCTCAGCGGTAGGGCGCTCGCCTGGCACATGCGCGGCCCGGGTTCGATCCTCAGTACCACGTACAAATAAACGCATTGTGTACAACTAAAACAAGTGGATAAATATTTAAAAAAAAAAAACACTATAAAGACTAGAAAGGTAAAGGACAGGAGACCTTTTGGAGCACCCACAAAACAAGGCGCAGAGGTGGAATCTCACTGAGGAAGGACCCACAAGATGAATGAAAGTTAAGAGGCAACTAAAGGAGCAGAGGCAGGTTTCTAGATGGAGGGATAACATAAAAGTAGGGCCCTGGGGCAAGGAGGACCACCCTGGGGCAAGGAAGATTGATGGTAAGAAAGCCCTCCTTCAACAGCTTTGAATCTTTCCTCCCATGGGCAATAGGATCCCCTGGAAGAGTTTTAAGCAAAAGGCTAATAATAATATCAGACATCTGGATTAATATTCTGTTAACAGTGGAAACCAAGTGGAGAGATTCCCTCCCTCCCTTCTAGACCAGCAACCCTATCCACTCCCATCTGAGCCCCTGACCTGCATCTTCCTGGAGACTGGAAAACCACAGCTCCAACTGCTTTGTGCTGGGAGAGAAGAAAAAAGGGAATGCAAATTCAGGGAGGTGGAAGACTCTGGTCCTCTTGGGGCAAAGGTTGGGGGACGAAATTAGGGGAGGGGAAGGCCTCCAAGGACAGGGGACACAATTACTGTGTCCTACACGTGATGCCCCAGTGGTCCCAGGGCCAGGAGAGGCAGTGGGAAGAAGGCTACTCACTTAAGGAGGCCCAAGATGAAGGCATGAAAGCGGCTGCGGCTGCTGTTCAGTGGGGCCAAACAGCTGACTTGGCTGTACAGGGATCCCAGGGAACTGCTGGAGCCTAGGGGCAGGGGGCGCAGTCAGCCAGGCCCTGGCCCTGCTTTGCTGGGTCCCATGCCCTCCCCTCTCACCTGGCTTCACAGATGCCTCCACCACACTCCAGGGACTGCTTCTGCGCTGCCCTGTGATGAGGTCTTTCCGGAAAGGCTTCAGCCCGTCTGCCACCAGGGCGTGCAGGGCTGGGCAGAGGGTGGTCAGCACCAGGTGCCCCACATCCGGGCTCAGTCTGCTATCCCCCAACTGGGCCTGGAGGTGGCACAACGCTAGTCAGTCCAGATTGGCATCCAGTTACCACCACCACCAGCTGTCTTTGTGCCCCGAGAGCTATATTAATCTCCACATCCCCAACATCCTCCCTTCAGCCACCTTCACCTTCTGAACCAGGTTCCGGGCAGCCCCAAAGTGCGAGATGATTTTATCCACTGAGGCACTGACAGCTATCAGGAGACCTGGGAGGGGATAAGGAAGGGAAGCTATATCAAAGCCCTAACCTCTATCCTGGGTATAGGCAGAGGGCAGGGAGAAGCTGGTTTATGCAATCTGACTCTAAAGCCTGAGGAGTGCAAAGTGAAGAGCAATTCATTCAGAAGCCAGGAGTCAGGAATCAAGGCAACCTACCTTTTTTCTGCTCCTGCAGCTGCCCAGTCCCACTCTGGGCTTCTGCCATCCACAGCCGCTGGGACCCAGGAACACCCGCGAACGACCAGGAACTACGGACTGGGTAAAGGAAGAAGGACGCAGTGAAGCTTACCAAGGGTTACCCCCAAGGACGCCGGGCTTCTGCAGTGGTTATCTCCTGCGGGTCTGCAGAGACCCTGCACATGAAAGATCTTGGGGAGAGGAGGAACAGGGCCACAAGGAGCAGCTCTAACCGACCCCTCTGAGTGAAATCCTGCACGTAACCCAGCTCTCGGTTCCTATTTCCTTTCCTCAGGCCCCAGCTCCCACCTCCTCCGTCCAGGAAGTCCCGGAGTGGGACGGCTGCGCTAAAGCCCCGCCCAGCCGTCTGGGTCCTGTAGGGCTAGAGGTGACTAGGCGAGAGACAGAAGGGGCTGCCCTGCGTTCGGCCTCAGGCCGGCCAGGCCCAGTCCGGGGAGCACGTGGGGAGCCTGAACCAATGAAAAGACAGACGGGAAAGGGTGGAGAAACAGGGAGGTGAGACACAAAGATTGGGTTGTGGGAAGGGGAAGCCCGGGTCCCAAGCCAGCTGCTGGCAGACAGCGCTCCCTTCTTTCCACGTAGGACGGGACTGGGGAAGGAGTGACCAGAAGCTCCAAGGCCAATAGACTCCAGGGAGTTTCACACCCCCACCCTCCCGGATCTAGGTAGGGAGGTGAACTACATTGACCTGAACTACATTGGCCGAAGAATTCCACAGAAGGTGTGACCCAAGATCCCTAACAATGGACTTGCTGGGACCCCACCTCGACTGAGTATACCGGCCCGGTAAGCCCGCCTGCGCTTTGTCCAGGGCGGGCTTACCCCTGTGAAGCCGGGAGAGCAGCAACCCGCCTCACCACCCCACAGCGCAAGGAGCGACACCAGGACTGATGAACTTGCTAAGAATGGACCCAAGTTGAAGGATGGCACCTAGCTGAATACCCGGCAGAAAAGCCACACTAAGGGTTGGGCGGGGATGGGAGGGCCTTGGAGTGGGCAGGGCAACCCGCCTGAGGCGTGGCCCGCGGGGCATGCCCGGGTCCATCTTACGTAGCCTGAGCGGAGGCGGTGGGCTTCTGGTCCAGCGAGAGGCCTTCGGCGGACGAGGTGGTGGTGGCAGCGAGGGGGCGGGTACCTGGCGGGGCGGGGGAGCCGCGGCGGGGAAGGTGCTACTTCTGGGAAAGAGCGGGGACAGCAGCAGTGCCAGCTCTGGGCTGGCCAGGCAGGGCAGGGCCCCCCGAGTCGGAGGCGAATAGGCGCCCACTGGGGAAAGGCGGACAGGCAGCAGCTGCTCCTCTGGGGGATTTGGCGCCCCGAGCAGCCGCAGCCCGGTGCCCGACCACTCGGCCAGAGGCGCCAGGAGCAGGGACCCAGCTGCGCCGGCACCCCTACCCTCCAACAGGGGGCGCCCGTCGGCCGAGAACCGAAAAACCAGGGGCCGAGGGAGCACAAGGGGACCAGCTGCAGGCGGGATTGGCGGGGCAGGCGCAGAGGGAAATAAAGGCAGCGGGATGGGCAGCCAGGCGAGAAGGAGCGGGAGAAAGAGGGAGCAAAGAGTTAGTCCCGTAACCCAATGACCCATCCAGTTTCCCTTTCCCGGAGCACTAGCTGATAAAAGGGGCGGGGAGGATGGGTGACAGAATGGAGGGGAAACAGGGGGCGGGGTCGAAAGCTTCGGAGGCGTGGGCGAGGCTAAATCTCAGCCTTCCTCCCGCTTCCTCCCGCAGCCACTTACCCTCGAGGCCCGTTTGTGCTCCGGGTTCCTCCGGCTCCTTCGAGGTAGGGGCCTTCTCACTAGCCGCCGGGCTGACCGCCCTGCCTTCCTCAAACTGCCCCTCCGTTATGGGCTGCAGCCCAGGTCGATTCTTCTTCCGCCGGGGAGGCACGGGTGGGGGTGGCGGTCGGGGCGGGACCAAGGCCCAGCCAGTAGGGGGGTCTCGAGGCGGGACAGGCGGGGGCGGGGCCCGGCTTCTGGACCGAAGTTCCTTGAAGGTGGTGACTTCTCGGGGAGGTGCCGAGGAGCCACCCAGCGACCCGGTCGGTGGGAGTTCAGTGTCAGGCGAGAAAACTATGAGCCAGTCGCTCCGATCTTTCTTAGCCTGCGGTATGAGGGGCAGCCCCGGGCCCCGCTTGCGCTTCTGGGCTAGCTCATGGAAGGACGTGATTGTCCGATGGGGCACTGGATCTTCGCTGACGTCACTTCTCCATCCCCCATCAGTTTTCCCTGCCTCTGTTTTCGAGCCAGAATCAGTTATTTCTGTGGTGGTGTTCCAACAAGGGTCGAATTTTCCAGGTTCAGTTTTCCAGTTAGAGTTAGTATTTCCGTTGATTTTCCACTCAGAGTTATTGTTCTCAGTGATTTTCCATCCAACTTCAGTTTTCTCTGTGTCAATTTTCCAAATGGGGTTAATTGTCCAACTGGGCTCTGTTTTCCCAGCATCGATTTTCCCATCCTCCGCCTCTGAGAGCTCAGAGGTAGGGAGGTCCTGCTCCCCACTCTCTTCCTCTTCCTCCAGGCTGGAGGAAGGGAGGTCCTGGCAGGTGGTCAGTGCATTGCAGTTCGAGTCCAGGCCAGAACCGGGAGGGGAGGAAGCTCCGGAACAGGAATCAGGAGAGCAGCAGAAGCTATCCGGGGAGCAGGTTCCAGGGCCTGCTGAAGCCAATGGGGAGCCCTGCTCCAAGGGAATGATACTGGGCTGAGGGTGGGCATCCTCATCACCAGGCAGGTCCCGCGAGTAGACCGAAACGGGGGACTCATCGGGGCTAAGATCTGAGCAGGAGCTGAGAGAGGAGGAGCAGCCAGGGTCTGAGGGAGAGGCAGCCCCTTCGTCCTCCTGTGATGGGTCCAGCCGGTTTTCTAGGTTTGGTCCATGCTCCTGGCAGCATCGGCAGGGCACCGCTGGGCTGTTGGAGTTGGCATCCACGAGGGTCCCGCCGCAGGGGCCCCTGCTCTCCTTGCCCCCGGTGTCTCCTGGGGGAGGGGGTGTGCTCAAAGGCCCCTCCCGTAGCTCCGGACGCCGAGACAAGTGCAGGCCTAGGGAGACGTGCTGGAGGTGGATGTGGTTGAGATTGCAGAGTAAAGCCCTCTGAGGGGACAGCATGATGCCAGCGGCGATGAGATGGCCTTCAGAGAACCAGAAGAATAGGGCCTCTCACATCCACCTACCTGGCAACGCAGACGCAGACCTAGAAGATAGGGATGGTGAAAGACAGCCAGTGAGGGCGGCAAGAAGGACACGGAGGTGACGGCAGGAGCCGGACTGGGAAGGCTCTGGATGCTTTGAAAAATATTTAAATGAGATGCAAATCAGAATCGACTGGTCATTAGTTTCCACTGCAGTGTTTTCAGGTGGAGTCGAATGTAACCCCCGAGAATAGAGGAGGGAGGGTCAGATAATGCGGCTGCGCTCCGCTTCTCCGTGGGGGAGCTTGGAAGAGGATGGGGCCCAGAACGGACCGGGATCCTTTCTGCAGCAATCTGGCCCTGCCCTCCAGCCTACCCTTCACTCCCAGAGGAAAGAGCCAAAGGAGACTCCGCCCAAGTGTTCTGAAATGAGGTGGATGGAGAAAAGCAGGCGCGGGGTTTGGCTACTTAATACAGTAAAGCGGAGAGGTTGGAGGAGGAAGAGAGAGCAACTGTCAGCATGTCAACTCTGCATCTGCAGGCTGGCCCTCAAGATAATCCAGCCCGCAGCTTTGGTACGCCCTTACCCCTCCCTCACAACAGCAGTGTCAGACCATTCTCTTCGCAGTCTTCTCCATCATTCAGCCACCACCCCACCCCACGCCTTCTCTATTTTTTCTGCTGCCCCATCCAGAGCGTACCGGTTGATCCATCCACACCCAGCGGCCTAACCCTCCTCACCAGGGTCCTCTTGGAACTGCTCCGGCCCTGGCTGGTCGGCGGTTCCCGCCCGGCGGGGTACAGAGTGGAGGGGAGGGGCACTAGGACAACCCACTCCGCTGCGCAGCCGCACCCCTGCACGCATGGGCGTGGCGTAGCTTAGACCCACCCTTCAGTCCTTGACGTCGTGCCTGTGTCATCCACTTAGACTTTGCTCACAGCTTTCAGTCCCAAAGGGTTCTTGTACCATGGCCCACAATATCTGGCTTCAGTTCAGCCACCTTGCCGCTTCCACCCCCAACAGCCCACGCCCATTCTGGACAAAGTAGGGCTCTCAGCTGGAGCAAGAACAGAACCACCAGAAGGTTACACAATAATTTATTGAGAGCCCGCCCTTCCTGCCCTTGCAGTCTGTCTCTAGGTCACTTTTTCCGCTTGTAGATCTTATTGGCTAGCCCCAGAAAGATGGTGGGGGGCAAGGGCGCAGCATACTGCTCGATGAGACTCATAAGGTGGTTGTAACTGTCTTCTTCATACTTCGAGAACACAGCTGGTAGATTCATTTCCTCGTATAGTGCCCTCACCTGGGCCACCTTCTTGGCGTCCTTCTGCCCATAATTGTCCTGGAAGGGGTTGGAGGCAGGAAAATGGGCTTTTCTTCCCCAGAGCCTCCAAGGCCTCTCCACGCACTTATTCACATTCTACCCCTGCCTCCCATTTTCAAGTGTCTCTGGGTATTTAAGATCCCAAGCCCTGCACGGTGGCAGATACCTGTAATCCCAGCACTTGGGAGGCTGAGGCAGGAAGATCCAGAGTTCAAAGCCAGCCTCAGCAATTGCGAGGCACTTAGCAACTCTGTGAGACCCTGTCTCTAATAAAACACAGAAAAAGGGCTGGGGATGTGGCCCAGTGGTCGAGTGCCCCTGAGTTCAATTCCCAGTACCAAAAAAAAAAAAAAAAAAAAAAAAAAAAAAAAAAAAATTCCCAAGCTTCTTGTCCCCATCCCAAAGTTGGGGTTTTGGATCAGGCCTCAGTTTCCTCTATTCTGGGGTTTTTCAATGTTGGTACAATTGAAATTTGTGGCCAGGTGATTTCATTTCAGGGAGCTATTCTGTGCAGTGTATGATGAGGTTTAGCAGCATCACTGGCCTCAACCCTCCAGACACCTTTAGCACATGCATGATAAAAAAGAATCTGTTAGCATTGTCAAATGGGGGTGGGGGGACTGCTTCACTCAAGAACCACTGTACAATTTCCCTTTCTTATCAGTTCAGAGAACCCCTGGTCCTCTCTGGCACCTGCAAGATCTGGCGCTGTTCTGGAGTGGCCCGTTGCAGACACTGAACCACCAGCCAGCTGCACTTGTTGTCCTGGATGTCAGTGCCAACCTTTCCCGTCACACTGGGGTCACCAAAGAGGTCAAGGTAATCATCCTGGGCAGGAGGCAGAAGAGGAGGAATGAATAGGCTGGTGTAGCAGTAGAACAGTTGCCTGGCATACACAGATGTCCTGGGTTCCACCCTAGCACACACCAAAAAAAAAAAAAAAAGGCTTCCCACTTTGCCTTTGCCTCAGGCCTACCTGAATCTGAAAGAACTCTCCCATCTCAATCAGGATCTTCTTGGCATTGGCATGTTCCTTCTCCCCATCAATGCCTGCCTATAAGGAAGAGGATGAATCAGCCAAACCCCACAGGTGCCTTCATCTTCTGGGATACTTCCAGTGGGGTCCTGCCTACTGGGGTCCCCAAATTGTCTCTCCTATAAGACATTCTTGGCCTCCTGGATCTAGTAAGTCCTGACAAATGACCCAACCTCTGTCCCACTTATTTTTGACTAGGCCTTCCTGGGAGTCATAAAAGGGAAGAAATCATTCTGGAGGCCCACAGATTCTCTTCCTTCACAAGTCTGGCATTCTGATCCCCCTTCCTAGCCTTTTTGCCACCTCCAGCTTCTTTCAGGATGAAAAGAAAACTTGGAGAACCAAGTTCAGGATAGACTGTTAATCCTGACTGCCTTTGAATCCAGCCCTTCTCCCTTTCTACCTGAATTATCTCCTCCCCAGTCCTGTCCAAACTCCTATTTGGGATTCACAGTTCCCCTATTAGGAGCCAAGCACTTTCAAATGCCTCAGTTTACCTTTACAGTCCCGTGAGGCAGGAATTTTTATCCCCATCTTGCAGCTGAGAGTAAATGGATTGCTCAAGGCTATACAGTCATTCAGTGGGTCTACCAACTGTCCAAATTGTCTTGCCTATGCCTTCCTGCCTCAATACCCATGTGTGCAGGGAGAAGAGGGTAAGGCTGACTCACCATGTACATGGCAGCAGCAATAGGCAGGTAGAAGGAGTAGAAAGCTGTCTTGTACTTGACAATGGATTTGTACCTGAAGGAGAAGATAAAGGCCTTAGGACAACCCCCCACCCAAACCCTCCCTCATTCTCCAGACATGATTCCCACTGGCCCTCACCTCTTCTCAGTATATCTGCCAAGATCCACATTGCCCTGGGGGGCTGTGATGAGATCCAGGGTCTGCCCAATCTCCGTCTGGTAGGAACTCTAAGAGGAAGATGGCCCATGAGCCAGATTTTCTCCACATATGGGGATCCCTGATATGCTGGGCCCTATATTCCATGCCTAGAACCTGCATTCTGGGCAGAGTCACAAAGGCAGCAGTAAAGAGAGAACCTCAAGGCCTGCACTCATGAACACAGTCCTTTACTTCTTCAAACCACACAGGGATAAAGAAGCCCTTCTTGCCATGACCACCAGCCTTCCTAATCCTCTTCCATCTTGTCCCCTTCCAGGCAACTCTAGCATCTCCTGTGACTGAAACCAGCAGATGAGAATATCCCTACAGAGGCCAACGCTACTATGGGGAGCCTCTGAGCTCTGGGTCCCAGTCTGCAGCACACCTGCAGGAAGAGCTCAATCAAGTTCAAATAGTAGGGCTGATCCCGGCAGTAGAACTTCAGCAGGCGGTAGATACATGCTTCCAGAAGCAGAGCATCATTGATGGCATCCAAACCTATGCCTGGCTGTTAGGTGCAAAAAAGAAAAATGAGCAATCAATCTCTGGCCTTGATTCATAGCAAGAATGGTTATCTCAATCAGGCTGGATATAACCACCTCCCTGTGGCCTGTCCCTATGCCTATTTCCACCTTCCCCCCCCCTCCCCCCAAAATTACCTTCTGATACCAGCAGAGCTGTCCCCTGCGGGTAAGGGATGAATCCATGATGTCATCTGACACCAGGAAGAAAGCTTGCAGCTAGGAGAAGGAAGAACAGAGTTAAGACCCCCAGGGCCCTTTATATGCCTTCCACCAGAGACACAGCTACTGCTTCTGATATTCTCTGTGAGCTGGGAAGGAAGATCAAGGTGGGGAGGTTGAGGACTTCAGTTACAGATGACCTTGAAGTTACATGACCTCTTTGGCTCAGACTCCCCTTTATAAACATAGAACTAAAACTCTTGTTCCCAGGGTAAGAGTTTAGAAAACATTTCTGACAACTTTATCAACCTTTTAGGCTGTCACTGGTATTAGAGATTATGAAACACCTTCATGTAGCTTACTCTTTCTTTTTTTTTTTTTTTTGTGGTACCGGGATTGAACTCAGGGGCACTCGTCCACTGGGCCACATCCCCAGCCCTTTTTTGTATTTTATTAGAGACAGGGTCTGAGGCTGGCTTTGAACTCGCGATCCTCCTGCCTCAGCCTCCCAAAGTGCTGGGATTACAGGCATGCGCCACCGTGCCCGGCTAACTTACTCTTTCTTTTCTTGCCAAAAATCTCAATGAATGCTTAAAGGAAGATCTTTTTTATTTTTTAGTTGTAGATGGACACAGTATCTTTATTTATTTTTATGTGGTGCTGAGGTTCAAACCCATTGCCTCACACGTGTGAGGCAGGTGCTCTACCACTGAGCTAGAGCCCCAATCCAAGGAAGATCTCTTCATCAATGAAAAAACTTGGGCTGGGGTTGTGGCTCAGTGGTAGAGCGTTCGCCTAGCACGTGTGCAGCCTGGGTTCGATCCTCAGCACCACATAAACATAAATGCATTGCATTGTGTACAACTAAAGCAAATAAATAAATATTTTAAAAGAAAAGAAAAAAGAAAAAAACATAACAAATTTTTTAAAAAAATTTTTTTTCTTTGCAATTTGCCTTTATCTGACTTTCCCCCTCCCTAGTACTGGCAATTGAAACCAGGGGTGCTCTACCACTGAGATACATCCCCAGCCCTTGTTATTTTCTATTTTGAGACAGAGTTTCACACTAAGTCACCAAAGCTGGCCTTGAACTTTTGATCCTCTAGCCCCAGTACTGGGGATTGAACCAAGGGGCACTGAACCACTGAGCCACACACCCAGCCATTGTTTATTTTTTATTTTGAGACAGGGTCTCTCTAAGTTGCTTGGGGCCTCGATAAGTTGTTGAGGCTGACCTCAAACGTGTGATCCTCCTGCATCAGCCTCCAAGTTACTGGGATTACACGCATGTGCCACTGCACACAGCTACCTCCATGACTCTTTTTTTTTTTTTCTTTTAAATATTTATTTATTTACTTGCCTCAAACTTGACATCTTCCTGCTTTAGTCACTGTGATTACAAGCACATACCAACATGCCCAGTTGATTTGGTTCTCTAACTAGACCATAATAAACTCCTTGGGCCGGTGCGGTGGTGCACGCCTATAATCCCAGCACTTGGGAGGCTGAGGCAGGAGGATCACGAGTTCAAAGCCAGCCTCAGCAATGGCGAGGCACTTAGCAACTCAGTGAGACCCTGTCTCTAATCAAATACAAAAAAGGGCTGGGGATGTGGCCCAGTGGTTGAGTGCCCCTGAGTTCAATCCCCAGTACCAAAAACAATAAATAAATAAATAAGTAAAATAAATAAACTCCTTGGACTTGGGGACATGTTTTTTCTCTTGGCATTACCACAGTTTAGCACAGTACTAGCCTCAGAATGGGTGCTTCCTAAATGCTTATCTACTAAGCAAATCAAAGAAACTCTCTAACTACCCCCATGATTCTTCTTACAATCAGGCCACTCATTTCTTAAGCAGTTTTTCAAGACATGGTTTTTGCCATGGCACAGTGGTACACACCTGTAATGCCAACAACTCAAGAGGGTGAGGCAGGGGTATCACAACTTTGAGGCCAGCCTTGGCAAATCAGCAAGACACTGTCTCAAAATAAAAAATAAGGGGCTCTGGGTGTAGCTCTGTAGTAGAGCATCTCTGGGTTCAATTCCCAGTACTGCAAAAATAATAAGATGTGGGATTTTTTTGTTTTGTTTTTTTTGGTACCAGATCACTTAAATGAGCATCTATAGGGGTAGGACCTCAGCACTGGGGAGTTACCTCCGTAGGTAGCATTCATACATAAGAAAGAATCAGAGAGGCACAGATTAGATTATGCACCGCCCTACCAAACAATCAGCCTGGACTTTAGGGGAAAAGTCAGTTGTGGTAAAGGAACTATTCTACTTTAAAGATTGAAAAATATAACTTAGAGAGTATTATTGGAATCCAGTCCCCCTGCCACTAATTAAGCCTCTAGGCCAGGCTAGCAACCATATACTTTCAAGGGTCAGGCTACCTTGGTACAGAACACAAGGAGATGCAGGGGCTGGAGGAGACCAGAGCACACACATGAGAGCATATACCATGTCTTAGGGAAGCAGCCATGAGGGTGTGTTCAGCCAGGTGCTGCTATACATGAACATGGCCTTGGATCTTATGATCTTCAAAGTAATGCAAGAAATCTGGGTTTTTTGTTTTGTTTTGTGGGTTTTTTTTTTTAATATATAGTATCTTCTATGTTAAATTTAGGGGATTTAAGTTGCAAACATTTCCAAAAACTATTAGTTGGCTCCTAATTTTTAATTTCTACTTCACAATAATCTTTTGGAAGAACTATATCACTTTTTTTTTTTAATATTTATTTATTTGCTTTAGTTGTACACAATGCAATGCATTTATGTTTACGTGGTGCTGAGGATCGAACCCGGGCCACGCAAGTGCTAGGCGAATGCTCTACCGCTGAGCCACAACCCCAGCCCGAACTATGTCACTTTATAGCTACCTTTTGCTCAGCGGAAAAAGCCAACACCTCTCTGCCAAATTCTATGTACCTAATGGCAAGAGGTTGCCCTTACTGGTTAACCAGTTAACTCTTGGAGTAATACATTCTGCCAAAATTTGGCTACACCACACTAGGAACACAGAAATAGGGCTGGGGCTATGGCTCAGTTGTAGAGCACTCGTCTCGCATGTGTGAGGCCCTGGGTTCGATCCTCAGCACCACATAAATGAAATAAAGGTATGGTGTCCACTTACAACTAAAACAAATTTAAAAAAAAGGGAACACAGAAATATAAACACAAACCAGAAATAAGTTTTGGGTTCATCCCTCCCCTATGCCCAACTCTAGGAAACCTCTTCTTCTCCTGCCCTTCCCCCAACCCTCTCACCAGTTCCACACACCAGCCCACTGTCAGGGCCCTCTGGAGACTATCAGCATCCTGTTTTCTTGGATCCACCAGCTCCCGGAATGCTACCACCACCGTCAAACCCCGGTTGTACTTGCCTCCAATGGCATTATATTCCAGGACCTGGGGCAAAGGGAGAGGGACAGGGCATCAGGGTCCACGAAACAGCAACTTCCACTTCCAACCACAACTAAACTTTACTCTCTCCAATCCCAATTCCCATTCCAGGAAGTCCCTGGATTCCTACTTCTTGACCCTGTCCCAAAGTCCCAGACCACAGCTAGAAGAGTTTCCCAGTGCCCAGGCATATACTCTTCACTGTCTTCCCCAGTAAGTTATTTATTTATTTATTTATTTATTTATTTATTTATTTATTTATTTATTTTGGTGCCAGGGGGATTTAACTCAGGGGCACTCGACCACTGGGCCACATCCCCAGCCCTTTTTTGTATTTTATTAGAGACAGGGTCTCACTGAGTTGCTAAGTGCTTTGCCATTGCTGAGGCTGGCTTTGAACTCGCGATCCTCCTGCCTCAGCCTCCCAAGTGCTGGGATTACAGGCATGCGCCACTGCGCCCCGGCTTCCCCAGTAAGTTTAAAGGCTCTATGATGCAAGCTCAGTTCCGTCCCCAAGCCCAGGACTCACTGAAAACAGTGCACACTGTGGGAAGGCTGGACTACTCAGATCCCCGCCCCATCCCACCTCCCTAGACTTCCCTTCACAACCCATTGTTGCTTTCCCAACCACCCCCTCCTGCCCAGAATTCAATGCATCTGCAAATGAAAATCCTGTATTAAAGACCAGGCCCCTCCAAAGTTAGCAAGAACTCAGAGAGGACCCATCTCCTAATCCTCCAATGGTGTCTCCCTCCTGTCAGGGCCCCTCACCATACCTTCTGTTGCCCTGTTCTCAACCAGTGCTAATAAAGAAGAGCCTTCCCTTTTAGTCCCCATCCCAATGCCTCCCTTTTCCTTGGTTCCCCCCAGAGAGATGAGACAGACAGCAATTTATAAAAACAATTTACTGGATGCTTCAAGAGAATAAAAGAAAGGCGGGGGAGCAACTTAAGTATTACAGCAATAGTTCATGTGCTGGAACAGAGGTCTCTGTAACTTCGATCAGGTCACCTCAAACTGCCTCCTCCCATTTGTCTTTCAAAACAGCATCTTATGATTTCAGAACACAAAATCAAAGATTTACCAAGTTAAAGGCTACCACTCCCATACAAAGCAGTTTGGATGGCCCACTTTCTACAGAGCCAAAAATCAGGTTGAGTAAATATACCTGCCACAGGCTTCACCCTCTCCAGAGTCACCCACGTGAAAGCCTCCTCCTACATTTGTCAAAAGTGTCTCCAAGGAGGAAACAGAGATTGAAATCAAATTCCTTGTATGTATAATTTTGTCAAAATTAACCCAAATGCTATGTATAATTAGAATACTCTAATGAAGGAAAAAAAAAAAAAAAGTTCCCCTGAAAGCCCCAGCTAAATTCCACACATATGCAATGACAAAGGGTCTTGTTTCCTCAGGTCATGAATCCCTCACCTCCTTCAGTCGAGCAATAGCATCTCCTGTCTCTGGGTGTCCCATCTCATCTTCAGTCAGCACCCTGACTATCTGGGAGAAGTGCTGGATGAAATCCTGCTTTTCTTGGGCATAAACATCTGCTTTCTGGTCTCCGTTCATTCTGAGAGAAGAGCAAAGTGCTCTGAGAAAAGGAAGTACAAGTGAGGAATCTGATCAGGTGCTCCCCTCCCCAAGGCCCTTCACCCCAACCACACTCACCGAGGCTCCTCTGTCCACACTTGGCACCAGCAGCGGGCACTGTGCCAGGCCCCCAGGACTGGGCACCCTTGCACCAGGGAGGGCCGCCGTAGGTAACCCAGCCACCTCTCCCTGGGCACCCAGCAGGGGGCTGGCAGCAGGAAGACCCCCACAGATCTCAGCCAGCGGGACAGGGGCATGGTGGAGGTGGCATAGGGAAGGGTAACTGTGCACTCCCTGTAGGGGCAAGCACCGAAGGCAGATGCATGGTGGCAGCTCCCCCAATGATCCCCAAATCAACTTTTTTAGCTACTGGCCCAGAATGCTCCGTCCTCTTGTGGACTAAGCTTGGCGGCAATTATACAAAGAAGGTATGAAGGAAAGAAAAAGTATGTTTGGGAGTCTGACACAGAATAGATCGTTACTTAAAGTAAGACAGATAAAATTGAGTGACTTCAAGGCTATAAGGACAAGACTGGAGGAGGAGACGGTTCAGAACACAGGACTAGGGGCTAGAAGGACCCTTAAACCACCCTATAATTCTAGAAGCGAAACTGAAGGTATAGGAAGTAGGAAAATAGCTAAGTAGAAGCACAGCCAAATGTAGAACCAAGGTCTCTTTGTCGGCAGTGGCAGGGCCCGACTCTTGAACATAAACTCCAAGGAAGGAAGAACTGGGGCTGGAACCACGGATGCTGCGGACTTGTGGTCTGGAGCACGGAAACTGGAGTCCCCAGTCTCACAGAAGCGCTGAGACTGCGCAGATGGCCTCGGGGCAACCCTGGCCAGGCGGGCAGGACTCGCAGCAGAAATTAACCGGACCCCGGCATACTGGATGCTTCAGGCAAAGTTTGCAAGTTTCCGTAAACACAGAATGCCAGCCAATCGGACCCACCAACCCCCAAAATGTTAAGCTCCGACATAACAGGCTGGGCTTGCAGTGCCTCACAGTACCGCTAGAGGTAAGGCCGGGTCCCGGACCTCCACCTCCAGTACCTAAACGCGACCTCTCTCACCTGCTCCTGGATGCTGGTTCTTGGTTGATCTAGATTGTTGGCGGGGTATTCCTAAAAGCTGAACGCGCTCGGCGCTAGGCTCTCTGGGTCAAGTAGTTCTTGGTCTCCTGTCACCGTTGGCAGAAACGGAGCATGGACTACAACGCCCGGCGTGCCGCGAAATAGAAAGCGACAACGCAATCTAGCGCGGCTGGCTGGGAGGAGATGAGACGCGTTGATTGGCTGCTGGCCCTCGTGTGAGAATGGGGCCCTGTGACGGACGACCAATGGAAGGGCTACGAACTGGGCAGTCTTGAGACTGAGACGTGGGTGGAGTGGGGCTGGTGCTGAAAGAGAGCTAGGCGGGGAAGTTCCCCACTGTGACTCCTGGCTGTCGCCCTTGCTTTATGTTTCAGTTTTCATTATTTTCCTATAGGTCTAAGTGGCAAGTTGGCAAAACCCCAGAAGGACCAGCTTGGACGAATCATTTTTAACGTCTGGTCGACTTTGTGTGTGTGTGTGTGTGTGTGTGGTACCGGGGATTGAACTCAGGGGCACTCGACCACTGGGTCACATCCCCAGCCCTTTTTTGTATTTTATTTAGAGACAGGGTCTCACTGAGTTGCTAAGTGCCTCGCCATTGCTGAGGCTGGCTTTGAACTCGAGATCCTCCTGCCTCAGCCTCCCAAAGTGCTGGGATTACAGGCGTGCACCACCGCGCCCGGCTGACTTTACTTTCTTGAAACTGGTTTTCCTCATCTAGCGAATGATGATGATAATACCAGGAGACAATGTATATAAAGTATTTTAAGGGCTCAATAAAGATGGGACTCAGAACAGAAACTAGAACCATCATTCCTACACACACAGCTTACTAGTCCACCTTTCTCCATGAACCCTGTCACATCTTCATCGTCCCAGTAACTTAAAACATCTAGAATAGTCCCTGAAACTCCAAACCAGTTAGAACATAAATGAATTTTGTCAGTATGGGATAAAAACCATGTACGAGAATATCTGCTTTCACCGCCGTTATTCAACATGGTACTGGAAGTTCTAGCGAAAGCAGGTCTACAAAATGAAAGAAAGAGAAAAACAGATGAATATAAAAGTTAGAAGTTGGGGCGGGGGTTCTCCAGGGGCAAACCTGTAGAATCAGCAACTTGGAAGGCTGAGGCAGGAAGATCCAAAGTCCCAGGCCAACCTCAGCAATTTAGACTCTCAAGCAACTTAGAGAGAGCCTGTTTCCAAAAATAAATAGAAAGGACTGGGGATATAGCTCAGTCGTAGAGTGCCCCTGGTGATAGGAGACAGATGTGAGAGGAGGGAGTACAAACTTAAGGGAACAATTATAAAATGGGTCCACTATGCCGACTACCACATGCTTTCTTTTCCAAGAAGCAATTTGCCTGTAGCCCTCCCTGGCTTAAGTGGTCAGGATATGTCACATTCCTCAGAAAACTACCTGTCATCTGTAGAGAAATGCACGCCCAAAATAATGTCATGAGGAACCCAAGTTACCCTGAGGTAAGACTTCTGTGACCCTTTTCACAGACCAGATCCCAAAACTGAGGGAAGTAAGGATAAATCTTCATAACCATAAAATCTGTAAGAGCCAGGAAGGGTGGCGCTTGCCTGTAATCCTAGCAGCTCAGGAGGCTGAAGCAGGAGGAAGGAGAATTCAAAGCCAGCCTCAGCAAAAGCAAGGCGCTAAGCAACTCAGTGAGACCCTGTCTCTAAATGAAATATAGGGGCTGGGTAGAGCACTCGCCTAGCATAATTCCCAATTTCAGAATTTATTAAAGAGGTATGGTAACCAAAATTATGTGATAGTGGCATAAAGAATGGACCATATATAGGCTGGGGTTGTAGCTTAGTGGTAGAGTGCTTACCTCTCACACATGGGGCACTGGATTCAATCCCCAGCACCACATAAAAGTAAATAAATAAAATAAAGATATTGTGTCCATCTACAACTAAAATGATTTTTTTTTTTTTTTTTTTTTTTTTTTTTTGTGGTACCAGGGATTGAACTCAGGGGCACTCGACCACTGGGCCACATCCCCAGCCCTTTTTTGTGTTTTTATTAGAGACAGGGTCTCACTGAGTTGCTAAGTGCCTCACCATTGCTGAGGCTGGCTTTGAACTCGCGATTCTCCTGCCTCAGCCTCCCAAAGTGCTGGGATTACAAGCGTGAGCCACCGCGCCCGGCTTAAAATGATATTTTTAAAAAAATAGAATGGACCACATAAATCAAAGGAACAGGACAGAGAGTTGAAATAAGCCCATATGTCAATGACCAATTGTGTAATTGTATGTGTCTGTGTGTGTGTGTGGTGGTGGTGGTCGTCGTGGTACTGGGGATTGAACCTGGGGCAATCTACCACTGAAGGGCATCCCCAGCACTTTTTACTTTTTATTTGAGACAGGAGCTCACTAAATTTCTTTATTTTTTTAAATATTTATTTATTTACTTTTAGTTGTACACAATGCAATGAATTTATGTTTATGTGGTGCTGAGGATCGAACCCGAGCCGCACACGTGTGTGCGAGGCGAGCGCTCTGCAGCTGAGCCACAACCCCAGTCCCCCCTTCCCCACTAAATTTCTAAGGCTGGCTTGCAACTTTCAATCCTCCTGCTTCAGCCTCCCCAGTACCTGTGATTATAGCACCACAACCCCAGTTGATTCTTGATAAGGGTACCTGTCCACTCAAGGGGAAAAGATAAATCTTAATGTGATATCTGGATTTCCAAATGCAAAAGAATGAAGTTAAGCTGGACGCAGTGGTACACGCCTGTAATCCCAGCACTTGGGAGGCTGAGGCAGGAGGATCACGAGTTCAAAGCCAGCCTCAGCAATGGCGAGGCACTTAGCAATTCAGTGAGACCCTGTCTCTAATAAAATACAAAAAAGGGCTGGGGATGTTGCCCAGTGGTCGAGTGCCCCTGAGTTCAATCCCCCGGCACCAAAAAATAAAAAACTAAAAATAAAAAAAATGAAGTTAAATTACACCTCACACCACATATAAAAATTTCACTCAAAACTAATTAGAACCTTGGGCTGGGGTTGTGGCTCAGCGGTAGAGTGCCCGTCTAGCACATGCGTGGCATGGGTTCGATCCTCGGCACCACATAAACATAAAGGCATTTTGTACAATTAAAGCAAATAAATAAATGTTTAAAAAAATAATTAGAACCTAAAATTTCTTAATTTTTTGTTTTCTGGATTAAAACTAAAACGATAAAACTCTTAGAAGAAAACATAGGAATAAATCTCCATTACTTTAGATTTGGCAATGGATTCTTAGATGTGACACCAAAAGCATAACCAACAAAAAGAAAAAGGTTGATAAATTGGACTACATCAAAATTTAAAACTTTTGTCAGGCATGCACCTATAATCCCAGGTACTCAGGAGGCTGAGGCAGGAGAATCATAAATTCAAGACCCTCCTGGACCACTCAGTGAGAACTTTAGTGAGATTTTTTTTATTTTTTAAATAAAAAGGGTTGGGAATGTAGTTCAATGGAGGAGGGACCCTGGGTTCAATCCCCAGTATCAAAATAAATTAATAGGGCTGGGGTTGTGGCTCAGCGGTAGAGCGCTCGCCTACCATGTGCGCAACCCGGGTTCGATCCTCAGCACCACGTAAAGACAAATGCATTGTGTACAACTAAAGCAAATAAATAAATATTTTTAAAATATTTTTAAAATTAATTAATTAATTAATTAATTAATGTTAAAATCCTTTGTGCATCAAAGAACACTATCAAGTGCCGGGCGCGGTGGCACACGCCTGTAATCCCAGTACTTGGGAAGCTGAAATGGGAGGATCGTGAGTTCAAAGCCAGCCTCAGCAATGGCGAGGCACTTAGCAACTCAGTGAGACCCTGTCTCTAAATAAAATACAAACAAGGGCTGGGCATATGGCCCAGTGGTCGAATGCCCCTGAGTTCAATCCCGGTACCACAAAAAAAAAAAAAAAAAAAAACGAATACTATCAAAAAGAGTGAAAAGCAGTGCTTGGGTTATACCACAGTGTACAACCCTTGGCTAGGGGAGTCAAGTTCCTGGGTTTGATTCCAAGTACAGGAAAACAAAACAAAACAAAACACAATGGGAGCCGGGCGCGGTGGCGCACGCCTGTAATCCCAGCACTTTGGGAGGCTGAGACAGGATGATCGCGAGTTCAAAGCCAGCCTCTGCAATGGCGAGGCACTTAGCAACTCAGTGAGACCCTCTCTCTAAATAAAATACAAAAAAGGGCTGGGGATGTCGCCCAGTGGTCGAGTGCCCCTGAGTTCAATCCCCGGGTACCACCAAAAAAAAAAAAAAAAAAAAAAAAAAAAAAAAAAACCACAATGGGATAATACTTTATACTTAGCAAGATGTCTATATTAAAATAAAAAGAAGCCAAGTGTGGTAGCCCATGCCTATAATCCCAGTGGCTCCAGAGGCTGAGGAAGGAGGATCACAAGTTCAAAGCCAGCCTCAACAATTTACCAAGACCCTGAGGAACTTAAAAGATCCTGTCTCAAAATAAAAAACAGGGCTGGGGTTGTGGCTCAGCGGCAGAGCGCTCGCCTTGCACGTGCGCGGCCCGGGTTCAATCCTCAGCACCACGTAAACATAAATGCATTGCATTGTGTACAACTAAAGTAAATAAAAATAAATATTAAAAAAAAATAATAATAATAAAAATAAAAATAAATAAATAAAAAACAAAAACAGGTCAGGGATGTGGCTTAGTGTTTAAGCACTTCAATCCTTGGAATCAATCCATCAACTAACACACTGAACATATTAGGGGGAAAAAAGCATTAAATGTTAGAATATGGAGAAATTGGAACTCTTATAGATTACTGGTGGGAAAGTAAAATAGTGGAGCCACTATGGAAAACAATTGGGCAATTCTTCAAAATGTTAAACACACAGGGAAAAACTGAAAGCATTTCCTCTTAAATCAGGAACAAGACAAAGATGTCTATTCTTACCACTCTTACTCAATATAGTACTTTAAATTTTAGCCAGAGAAATTAGTCAATAAAAAATAAATAAAAGGGATACAAACTAGGAAACAAAGAAGTCAAATTATCCCTATTTGCAGATAATATGTTCCTATATTTAGAAGACCTTAAAAACTCTACCAGAAGGGGCTGGGGTTGTGGCTCAGCGGCAGAGCGCTCGCCTCACACGTGCCTGGCCCGAGTTCAATCCTCAGCACCACGTAAACATAAATGCATTGCATTGTGTACAACTAAAGTAAATAAATAAATATTAAAAAAAAAAAAAAAAGCTCTACCAGAAGACTTCTAGATCTGACCAACAAATTCAGGAAAGTAGCAGGAATCAAAATCAACATACTGGGCTGGGATTGTGGCTCAGCAGTAGAAACATTCACTCACCTAGCATGTGGGAGGCCCGGGTTCTGATCCTCAGCACCACATAAGAATAAAGGCATTGTGAGCCGGGCGCAGTGGCACACACCTGTAATCCCAGTACTTGGGAGGCTGAGGCAGGAGAATTGCGGGTTCAAAGCCAGCCTTCAGCAATGGCAAGGCACTTAGCAACTCAGTGAGACCCTGTCTCTAATAAAATACAAAAAAGGGCTGGGGATGTGGCCCAGTGGTCGAGTGCCCCTGAGTTCAATCCCCAGTACCCAAAAAAAAAAAAGAATAAAGGCATTGTGTTCAACTAAAACAAACAAATAAATATTTTTTAAAAAATCAACAAATTTTCTACACACAATGAACCCACTGAGAACAAATCTGGAAAACAAGTCTATTCACAATAGATTAAAAAAAAACAAATACCTAGGAATGAATCTAACCAAAGAGGTGAAAGTCCTCTACAAGGAAAATTACAGAACACTGAAAGAAAATAGAAGATACTAGAATATGTAAAGCTCTCCCATGTTTATGGATAGGCAGAATCAACATTGTTAAAATGGCTAAACTACCAAAAGCATTCTACAGATTCAATACAATCCCAACCAATTACCAATAGTATTCTTCACAGAACTAGGCAAAAACTGACCTAAAATTTATGTAAAAGAACAAAAGACCCAAAATAGCCAAAGCAATTCTGAGCAAAAAAAGAAAAGCAATGCTGGAGGCATCACAATATCCAATTTCAAATTATACTACAGAGCTATACTAACAAAAACAGCATGGTACTGGCATAAAAAGAGAGCATAAACCGCGCCCGGCAATAAATATTTTTTTAAAAATAAAAAAAAAATCTTTGCTGGATATGGTGATAGTACCCCTGTAATCCAGCCACTTGAGAGGCTGAGGCAGGATGGCTTGAGCCCAGAAATTTGAGACAAGAGTGAACAACATAGCCGGGCGTGGTGGCGCACGCCTGTAATCCCAGCACTTGGGAGGCTGAGGCAGGAGGATCTCGAGTTCAAAGCCAGCCTCAGCAATGGTGAGGCACTTAGCAACTCAGTGAGACCCTGTCTCTAATAAAATACAAAAAAGGGCTGTGGATGTGGCCCAGGGGTTGAGTACCCCAGTAACAAAACAAAAACAAAAAAAAAGTGAACAACATAGTGAGAAACCCATGTAAAAAAAAAATAGTGTCGGGCTGGGGTTGTGGCTCAGCGGTAGAGCACTCACCTTACACGTGTGTGGCCATGGTTCGATCCTCAGCACCACATAAAAATAAATAAATAAAACAAAGGTATTATGTCCAAATACAACTAAAAAATAAATATAAAAAAAAAAAATAGTGTGATGTGGTGGTTCACACTTGTAATTACATCGGCTAAGGAGGCCGAGACAAGGGGATCACAAGTTCAAGGCCAGCCTCAACAGTTTAGTGAGGCCCTAAGCAACTTAGTGTAACTCTGTTTCAAAATAAGAAATAAAAAGGGCTGGGGATGTGGCTCAGTGATAAAACCCATCTGGGTTCAATCCCTGGTACCAAAAACAAACACAGGAGGAAGCTCAAGGAAAATTAGAAATTGTGCCATAGAGCCGGGGTGCTAAAAAATACCTTAGAAATGAGCACAAATTCAAACTGAAAAACAAAGCAATTCTGACTCCAATTTCCTCATTTTATATCATGAGTTTCTCACTCTCCAATCATCCCGGCCTTCCCCACTCAGACCCATGCAGTTGGCCAGTTACATCTGCATCATTGATGTCATTCTGAGCAAGCTGAAGCCATTTATGAAATCCCCAGAGCTACCTTTTTTAGCAGATAGAAATCTCAGAAGGGACTCCAGGGAGAGTCCAGAGCGCAGGACAGGACAGTTCCAGCTAAGCAGCCTGGTTATTTAAGTAGTCAAATACTGGGGATTGAACCCAGGGCATTCTTCCACTGAGCTGCATCCCTTCCCCTTCTGTTTTTTTTACATTGAGACACAGCCTCACTTAGTTGCTGAGGCTGGCCTTGAACTTGTGACCCTCCTGCCTCAGCCTCCTGAGTAGCTGGAACTACAGGCACACTCTACTGAGCTGGCTCAATTCAGTTCTGACATTTATCTAACCTGAAGTTAGTGAAGATTCCACAGGAGACTCAGTCCCATGAGACCTTTCCCAGGTTGTCACTTGTTCATCTGATGGACCAGTTATATATTGGAGGTTCCCATGACCCCCTCCTCTGGTTCAGTTATATTCTATAACCACTCACAGAATCCAGGGAAATATTTATGTTTATCAATTTATTATATAATAAAGGATATATAAAGAATATGAGGGGCTGGGTTGTGTTTCAGTGGTAGAGTGCCTGCCTCACATGAATGAGGTACTGGGTTCAATCCTTAGCACCACATAAAAATAAATAAATAAAATAAATATATTGTGTCTATCTACAACTAAAAATATATTTTTAAAAAAAAAAGGAATATGAATGATGGGCTTGGGTTGTAGCTCAGTAGTAGAGTGCTTGCCTAGCAGGTGGAGGTGGCGCACGCCTGTAATCCCAGCACTTGGGAGGCTGAGGCAGGAGGATCTCGAGTTCAAAGCCAGCCTCAGCAATGGTGAGGCACTTAGCAACTCAGTGAGACCCTGTCTCTAATAAAATACAAAAAAGGGCTGTGGATGTGGCCCAGGGGTTGAGTACCCCAGTAACAAAACAAAAACAAAAAAAAAGTGAACAACATAGTGAGAAACCCATGTAAAAAAAAAATAGTGTCGGGCTGGGGTTGTGGCTCAGCGGTAGAGCACTCACCTTACACGTGTGTGGCCATGGTTCGATCCTCAGCACCACATAAAAATAAATAAATAAAACAAAGGTATTATGTCCAAATACAACTAAAAAATAAATATAAAAAAAAAAAATAGTGTGATGTGGTGGTTCACACTTGTAATTACATCGGCTAAGGAGGCCGAGACAAGGGGATCACAAGTTCAAGGCCAGCCTCAACAGTTTAGTGAGGCCCTAAGCAACTTAGTGTAACTCTGTTTCAAAATAAGAAATAAAAAGGGCTGGGGATGTGGCTCAGTGATAAAACCCATCTGGGTTCAATCCCTGGTACCAAAAACAAACACAGGAGGAAGCTCAAGGAAAATTAGAAATTGTGCCATAGAGCCGGGGTGCTAAAAAATACCTTAGAAATGAGCACAAATTCAAACTGAAAAAACAAAGCAATTCTGACTCCAATTTCCTCATTTTATATCATGAGTTTCTCACTCTCCAATCATCCCGGCCTTCCCCACTCAGACCCATGCAGTTGGCCAGTTACATCTGCATCATTGATGTCATTCTGAGCAAGCTGAAGCCATTTATGAAATCCCCAGAGCTACCTTTTTTAGCAGATAGAAATCTCAGAAGGGACTCCAGGGAGAGTCCAGAGCGCAGGACAGGACAGTTCCAGCTAAGCAGCCTGGTTATTTAAGTAGTCAAATACTGGGGATTGAACCCAGGGCATTCTTCCACTGAGCTGCATCCCTTCCCCTTCTGTTTTTTTTACATTGAGACACAGCCTCACTTAGTTGCTGAGGCTGGCCTTGAACTTGTGACCCTCCTGCCTCAGCCTCCTGAGTAGCTGGAACTACAGGCACACTCTACTGAGCTGGCTCAATTCAGTTCTGACATTTATCTAACCTGAAGTTAGTGAAGATTCCCACAGGAGACTCAGTCCCATGAGACCTTTCCAGGTTGTCACTTGTTCATCTGATGGACCAGTTATATATTGGAGGTTCCCATGACCCCCTCCTCTGGTTCAGTTATATTCTATAACCACTCACAGAATCCAGGGAAATATTTATGTTTATCAATTTATTATATAATAAAGGATATATAAAGAATATGAGGGGCTGGGTTGTGTTTTCAGTGGTAGAGTGCCTGCCTCACATGAATGAGGTACTGGGTTCAATCCTTAGCACCACATAAAAATAAATAAATAAAATAAATATATTGTGTCTATCTACAACTAAAAATATATTTTTAAAAAAAAAAGGAATATGAATGATGGGCTTGGGTTGTAGCTCAGTAGTAGAGTGCTTGCCTAGCAGGTGGAGGCCCTGGGTTCATTCCTCAGCACTACATAAAAACAAATTAATAAAATGAAAGTATTGTGTCCATCTAAAACTAAAACTATAAAAAAAAAAAAAAAGAGGAAGAAGAAGAAAGAAAGAAAAAAAAAAAGAATATGAAGGAATAGCCAGATAAAGAGATTCATAGAACAAGGTCCAAAATGGTCCTGGGCCAGGCCTTGTGGCACGCATTTCTAATCCCATTAACTCAGGAGCCTAAGGCAGGAAGATTGCAAATTCAAGACTGGTCTGGGCAACATAGTAAGAGCCTCTCTCAAAATAAAAACTAATAATAAAAAATTAATAAAAATGAGACCCTCTCTCAGCCAGGCACAGTGGCGCATGCCTGTAATCCCAGCACTTTGGGAGGCTGAGGCAGGAGGACCGTGAGTTCAAAGCCAGCCTCAGCAATGGCTAAGGCACTTAGCAACTCAGTGAGACCCTGTCTCTAATAAAAACACAAAAAAGGTCTGGGGATGTGGCCTAGTGGTCAAGTGCCCCTGAGTTCAATCCCGGGTACTAAAAAAAAAAAAAGAGAGAGAGAGAGACCCTCTCTCAAAATAAAAAGTAAAAAAAAAAAAAAGATCTGGGCATGTAGCTCATTGTAGAGTGCCTTTGGGTTCAATTATTGGTACGAGGGGGAAAAAAAGTCCTGAACACAGGAACTTCTGTCCCTGTGAAGTGGGAGTGGGCCACATGTTGATATGTTCACCAACCCAGAAGCTCTCCAAACCACATAGTTTAGAAGTTTGTTTTTTGGATTTTTTTGTTTGTTTGCTTGTTTTGTTTTTAGTACCAGGGTTTGAACCCAGGGATGCTTAACCACTGAGCCACATCCCCAGCCTTTTTTATAATTATTATTTTATTTTGAGACAGGGTCTCAATAAGTTGCTTAGGGCCTTGTTAAGTTGATGGGGCTGGCTTTGAACATGCTGTCCTCCTTCCTCAGCCTCCAGAGTTGCTGGAATTATAGGCGTGCACCACCAATTCCAGCTAGTTTAAGGATTTTTGTTTGTTTGTTTGTTTGTTTGTTTTTTGGTACCAGGGATTGAACTCAGGGGCACTTGACCACTGGGCCACATCCCCAGCCCTTTTTTGTATTTTATTTGGAGACAGGGTCTCACTGAGTTGCTAAGTGCCTCGCCATTGCTGAGGCTGGCTTTGAACTCGCGATCCTCCTGCCTCAGCCTCCCAAAGTGCGGGGATTACAGGCGTGCGCCACCGCGCCCGGCAAGTTTAAGGATTTTTATCACCTAGGCATGAATAATTATTAAATCAATCTCAAGCTCCTGTCCCCTCCCTGGAGGATAAGGAGTACAGCTGAAAGTTCCAAGGTTCTAATCATGGCTTGGTCTTTCCAGTGACAAGCCCCCATTTAGGAGCCCACCAAAAGTTGCCTTATTAGAACAAAAGATGGTCCTATTACCCAGGAAATTCTGAGTGATTTAGTATCTCTTTGTGAGATACCAGGGCTAAACACAAAATTATATAACAAAAGATGACTCCTAATTCACTATCATTTAGGAATTTACAAGAGGTTTAGGAGCTCTGTGTCAGGAACCCAGAGCAGAGACCAATATTATTTATCATGCTTATTATTACACAGGGTGGAAAGAAAAAGAGACCCAGGCATGGTGATACATCCCAGGTACTCAGGAGGCTGAGGCAGGAGGATCACAAGTTCTAGACCAGCCTTGTAAACTTAGTGAGACCCTGTCTCAAGATAAAATTTTAGAAATAGGGGAGGGCTGGGGTTGTGGCTCAGCGGTAGAACGCTCGCCTAGCGCATGTGTGGCCCGGGTTCGATCGCCAGCACCACATAAAAATAAACGCATTGTGTACAACTAAAGCAAATAAATATAGCCGGGCGTGGTGGCGCACGCCTGTAATCCCAGCACTTGGGAGGCTGAGGCAGGTGGATCACGAGTTCAAAGCCAGCCTCAGCAATGGTGAGGCACTTAGCAACTCAGTGAGACCCTGTCTCTAATAAAATACAAAAAAGGGCTGGGGAAGTGGCCCAGTGGTTGAGTGCCCCTTGGTTCAATCCCCAGTACCAAAAATATAAATAAATAAATAAATATTTTAAAAAATAGGGGAACTGGAGGTATACCTCATTTGTATAGCACTTGCCTAGCATACACAAGACCTTAGGTTCAATCCCCAGTACTGAAGAAAAAAAATCGGAAATGGCAAAGTAAAGGAAAGGTCTTTATAAATATTTAAGTCCATTTGAATCCAAAGAATCTGCCCTCATTGCAAACTCCATGTTACAGATATAAGGAGTGAGACCTGGGGTTGAAAGAGAGGGAACTGATATGGCAGAAGCAGTGTCACCCAGAACAAAAGCCCTCTCACTTTCCCAGTTTCATTCTGAGGCCTATAAAATGTGACTTTTCCAACAGAACTCAGATGTGTGGGACAGTCTGGGCCCAGCCTAGGTAGGACAAAAATTCCTAGACTCTGCCATGCCCAATTTAACTTGCACCGGGAAACACGTGGCAGGGCAGTAGGCCAGGGTCTCCTAAACTAAACACACTGGGTCCCCAGAGGACTGAAAACAGAGAGCCATCCCCTCCTGCAGCCACACAGAAGCCTCAAGGACTCTTGGAAAGTACATAGCATTGCACTCAACCAGATCTGAGTTCAACTCCTTATTAATAGGTTGTGTGATCTGGGGTTAATTACCTACCTTCCTTTAGTATCATTTTTCTAATCCCTAAAATGGAGACAAAATGTCTTTCATAGGTTTCATGCCATAGGAGGAGGAGCTTCCATTGTGAGCACAGCCCTAGCAATGACAGACTGTTGACAGCTTTTGACTGCATCCCAGACCACAAGGGCAGTGTCTGCCTTTAGCTCTTGTTTTCATTTTATTATTTATTATTTCTATTTTATTTGTTTGTTTATTATTGGTACCAGGGATTGAACTCAGGGGCACTCAACCACATACAAAATAGGGCTACCTAATCTGCAGCCCTATTTTGTATTTTATTTAGAGACAGGGTCTCACTGGGTTGCTTAGTGTCTCACCATTGCTGAGGCTGAGGCAATGGCTTTGAACTCAAGATCCTCTAGTCTCAGCCTCCAGAGCCGCTGGGATTACTGGCGTGCACCACCCCACTCGGCTTCTATTTTATTTTTGCAGTGTTGTGGATGGAACTCACGGCCTCACGCAAGATAGGCAAACACTCTACCACTGAGCAACACTCCCAACTCCTCTTGTATTTTGCGGTCTCTTTTTTTTTTTTTTTTTGGTGCTAGGGATTGAACTCAGGGCTTGTGATGCAAGGCAAGCACTCTACCAACTGAGCTATATCCCCAGCCCTGCGGTCTCTTATTAGAGAGGCCAAATTCTCATCTTGAAACTCCCTTACTGAATTAAGTGTCCTCCGTGTCTCCATGTGGCCCCTGAACTCACCCCTCTGTGAACCCTGATCACCAGATTTAGGCATTGCTTGATTCTCTCAAATTCTCATCTGTCTTCCCCATCACTTGAAACTCCTGTTTTTTTTTGTTTTTTTTTTTTTTTGTTGTTGTTTGTTTGTTTATTATTTATTTATTTATTGGGAAGCGGGTGGCAGTACTAGGGATTTAACTCAGGGACTCTTTACCACTGAGCTACACCCCCAGCTTCTTTTATTTATTTATTTTTATTTTGTTTTGGTTTGCGGGTTTTTTTGGTACCGGGGATTGAACTCAGGGGCACTCGACTGGGCCACATCCCCAGGCCTTTTTTGTGTTTTTATTAGAGACAGGGTCTCACTGAGTTGCTTAAGTGCCTCGCCATTGCTGAGGCTGGCTTTGAACTCGTGATCCTCCTGCATCAGCCTCCCAAGTGCTGGGATTACAGGCGTGCGCCTCTGTGCTAGGCTAGGAGCCATGTTCTTACATACATATTACAATTAAACAAAGAAACTGGGTGTAGAGTAGCAGACCTATAATCGCAGAAAACTCCATAGGCTGAGGCAAGCGGATCATAAGTTCAAGGTAGCCTCGGCAACGTAGCAATACCCTGTCTCTAAATAAATAAGTTGGGGATGTAACTCAGGTGGTGGAGGCCCCTGGGTTCCATCCCCAGTGGAATAGGAGAGGGAGGACAGGAGGGAGGGGACGGGGAGGGGCAGGGAAGAGAAAGGGAGAAGGCCTGGGTCCCTGCCTCTAGTGCTTCTCTGGCAGTCTACTCACTTGTGCTAAGGAGGGAAGGGTTCGGTGTATTGATTTTGTCCAAGAACAATTCTGTGAGCACAATTGAAGTCTCTTCAGATGGACGGAGTCTAAGATTAATTGCTAAATGGGGTCGAGGGAAATACAGAGTGGTATACTCCATGCCACTGTTTGCATAAAAAGGGAAAGACTGTGTATTTGCATCTGCGTGACCTATTTTGGGGAAGAAAACGGAAAATTCAGAAACCTGTTCAGGCGTGGGCAGAGGCAGTGGAACTGAGCCGCTGCGGAGCTACAGTGGAATGGAAATACAGAAGCTCTTCCTCTATATCCTATCCGTTTACATTTTGTATACTGAGAGAATATCTGTTCAAATAACCAATTCTGTGCATGCAGGGCCCCACGCATCCTCTACCGCAGTCAGAAGGATCACTACATGTGCACGTGCAGAACGACAGGAACTTTGTACTCTGTTGGAACAGTGCGCACAGGCTGCCACCGACATAATCGCACTACGCCCTCTCCAAGGTTTATTATCTCTTTTTGCAGATGACGAAACTGACGCTCGGCATGTCTCTGAGCCCCAGCCTGGCCCCCTTGCATTGCAGTGAGGCGGCAGCTGGCAGCGGGCTGGGCCGCCTCTGGACCCCGCAGCCCAGCCAGATGCTCTGCAGCGCCCCGCACAGGCCAGCAGCGGCCCTTTCCCCAGGAGGCGGGGTGGGTGGTATTCTGTGCTTTGCAGAATAAGGCCTACTTATGCAGGGGACCTAGCCTGGCCTGTGTGTGCGTGGAGAGCATTTGAATGTGTTCCTGTGGCTAGGGGTGGGAGTCCGTGTTGGGGTGGGGGGCGTTGGTGAGTTATGGGGTGTGTGTGTGTGTGTGTGTGTGTAGCTTGTGAGGTGTCAGCTTTGTGAAACCACCCCCACCTCCTCCTTCACCAACAAAGTTCAGTCTCTCCTGATGGTGATCCTCTGTGTCTGGAAAGTCCTGTCACCTGCCTGACTCAGCTTATTAAACCCGGAGCACTCCTATCTTTGTCCCCACTCTGAGCAGAGACCTCACCTCAGTGGCCTCACATCTCAGAGTCCCACATGGTGAGGGCGCAGTCTATGTTTGTGCAATGAACAACTATGGGAAATTATGTGACTCAGTATGTGTTTAAATGTGTGTGTGTTTGCCAGGTTGGGAGTGTTCTTGCCTGACAAAGCTGATACTCCGGGCAGGGTGGTGCACGCCTGTAATCCCAGCACTTGGGAGGCTGAGGCAGGAGGATCATGAGTTCAAAGCCAGCCTCAGCAATGGCAAGGCACTTAGCAACTCAGTGAGACCCTGTCTCTAATAAAATACAAAAAAGGGCTGGGGATGTGGCTCAGTGGTCGAGTGCCCCTGAGTTCAACCCTGGTACCAAAAAACAAACAAAAAAAGGAGGGAGTGAGGAAAGAGGGCCTGGGAGGTGAGAACACTGATACACCTGTTCTGTTTGGATCCTGGGGCCTGATGTCCTTTTCCCAATTTTCTCACCCTCAGCTGTCCTACTCAAAGATTCCCTGATCCTGTGACAAAGTACAAAGCATCACTCACAGGGTCCCTCACAGATCCAGAGTCAGCCAGACTGCTTTTCATTTTTGGCCTGACATCTGGTCAAAACTTCTGTCCCTTGGCTGGGCAAGACTAGGGTTGCTTTGGGGCACATCCCTGTACCTCCTTCTGGGATCTCTGAAATTCCTGTCATCCCAAATGGTCCTAGACTCAATTCAAAATTTTCAAGCCAACCTTAAAGTTCCATGTTCCTTCCCAGTTCTCTAAGCATAAGGCCTGCAGCCCCAATCCTTGAAGTCTATTCTTTCTGATAACTACTGCCTGTCTGTATTTATTTACCCTGTATTCTATATACTAACAGCAAAAAACCCATGCTTATTTCCCCTTGGAAAGTCCTCCCTGTTCTTTCTTCCTCTTCTTCCCTTCCCCCCTCCAATTCCAGAGTCTGAGACTTCTTCCTTCACCCCTCCACTGAGACAGTCCCAAGAAAGGGGAGGAATGGAGTTTAGTGGTGATGATTAGTCTCTGGAACCACACACTTTGAGCCTGAATCCCAACTCCACCATTGATTATATTTTTAGCCTCTGACAAGTGTATCAGGAAAGGTTCTGACAGGAAATGAAGGACTCTCTCAAAGTGGATAATTTAAAGAGTCTTTCTTTCTTTTTTTCTTTTCTTTTCTTTTTTTTTTTTTTTTTTTTTTTTTTTTTTGTTTTGTGGTACTGGGGATTGAACTCAGGGACACTCAACCACTGGCCCACATCCCCAGCCCTTTTTTTGTATTTTATTAGAGACAGGGTCTCACTGAGTTGCCAAGTGCCTCGCCATTGCTGAGGCTGGCTTTGAACTCATGATCCTCCTGCCTCAGCCTCCCAAGTGCTGGGATTACAGGTGTGAGCCACTGCGCCCAGCTCTTTCTTTCTTTCTTTTCTTTTTTTAATATTTATTTATTTACTTTAGTTGTACACAATGCAATGCATTTATGTTTACATGGTGCTGAGGATCGAACCCGGGCCGCGCACGTGCGAGGCGAGCGCTCGGCCACTGAGCCACAACCCCAGCCCCATCTTTCTTTCTTTTTTAGTAAATATTTGTTTAGTTGTAGATGGACACAATACTTCTATTTGATTTATTTATTTTTATTTGGTGCTGAGGATTAAACCCAGTGCCACACATGTGTTAGGTAAGAACTCTACCACTGAGCCACAACCCCAACCCCATGAAGAGTGGTTCTTAACAGAATTATATGCAAAGGTGTGGGTGGCAAGCAGGGTTTTGGTGAACAACAAGGAATGGTGCATTACCCCTGTTCTTGTTACAGAGGACTCCTTCTGCCTTATGGGTCCTAGGGATGAGGAGAGAATTGTTCCTAGAATCTGCACAGAGAGGGCCCCCTGGCAGGAGTTGTGCCTACAGCCACTTCACATGAAGAGATATATACCCAGCCTCTTTTTTCTTGTCTTTTCCCCAGTGGGTGCTGCTCTCTACTGGCCAAAGCTGCAGAAGCTATGGGGCAAGGCCTTTAGCCCCTGGCCAGGGAGCAATGTGAAGGGTAGAGAGGGAATCTGGAGTGGCCTCAGAAGATGTGTGGCACACCCTGCTCAGTTGCCTCATCCATACAACAGCCTGTGGAGCCTCCCTTCCTTCTAGGCCACCATTACAATAAAATCACGTGGCATAGGCTGGGGCTGTAGCTCAGCAGTAGAGCACCTGCCTCAAACATGTGAGGAACTGGGTTCAATCCTGAGCACCACATAAAAATAAATAAATAAAGATAGTGTGTCCATCTACAACATATATATTTTTTAAAGCACATGGCATACATAAAGCCCTGAATGCTGTATCCACACAGGAGGTGCTCAATGAACAGATTCAACTGTCTGTAGATTAAGAAAAAAAATATTGGGGGTATACCAGGATTGAACCGAGGGGTTGGGGATTAAACACATTGGCTTGTGCATGTGAGGCAAGCACTCTACCAACTGAGTAAATCCCCAGCCCATCCCTAGCGCTTTTTAAAAAATATTTTATTTAGAGACAGGCTCTCACTAAGTTGCTGAGGCTGGCTTTTAACTCATAATTCTCCTGCTGGAATTACAAGCATGCACTACCCCACCCAGCTATGTAATTTTAATGATTAACTCACATCTCAAATTAGCCCTTCCAACCAATCACTGTGGTGTGTACCTGAAATCCCAGTGACTTGGGAGACTGAGGCAGGAGGATCACAAGTTTGAAGCTTGTTTGGACAATTTAGTGAGTCCTTCTCTCAAAATAAAAAGGGCCAGGGGTGTAGCTCAGTGGCAGAGCACCTCTGGGCTCAATTCCCAGTACGGGGTTGGGGGGGAAGCATGATCACATCAAAGAGGTGCTCCTGACTATCTCATGGAAAATACGTTCCCCTAGTCTCTCTTCACTGTCTATCCCAGCACCATAATGGATTTCTTAATAATGCTTACAAAGTTTGTAGCTGTACATTTACTTACTTGATACTTGGTTACATCTGTCTCCCTACTATATTGTAAATTCCATAAATGAGAAAGGCCCTGTCTGTTTTGCTCTCCACTATCTCCATAGGACCTGACCCAGAGTAGGTGCTTAATAATCATTGAACAGAATCAAACATGCAAATATTATAATAATGATGCCATC
The DNA here is from genome assembly GCA_025594165.1 of Tamias sibiricus. Lineage (NCBI taxonomy): Eukaryota > Metazoa > Chordata > Mammalia > Rodentia > Sciuridae > Tamias > Tamias sibiricus. Next base: position 118,579,174 of record CM046658.1, on the reverse strand, counting down.
AAACCCTTTCAGAAAATCCCACTATTTTGTCAAGAGGCTGAACCCATAGCTAGAGTTTCCCAAAAGTGGTATCAGAAAAATTCCACAGGGACTACCCTACCCTGTCCCAAGATGGGGTCAGTTTGGATTCCAAAGAAAGAAACATTACACACAGGGGTGATCAGTACAAAACATTTATTAGGGGAACTTGCATACAGGGCATTGTGGGGGCTACAGCATATTCTTATGGAGAACCGAAAGAAGGGGAATATTCTAACTAAGTACAATGGTTAGGATGGGATTGGGTTATGGAGTTTGTGTGAGGTTTGAAGGAATTTGATTTCTTTATATTTAGCAACATGGTTAATCAGCAACAACTTACACAAGTTTATTAGTGCCTGGGAATGTTCAAGGTCCCAACTTGGGTTCTAACCTGCAGGAGATAACATGTGGCTGGCCAGATCACAGCAAGCTCTCTGTGTTTCTTGGTCAGGACAGAGAAACAAGTGGGGAAAACTGTCCCACCACACTCTCAAAGGACTTCGCTTCCTCTTTCTTCAGGCTCTAGTCCCTATACTCCAAAGCCCCTGCTTCCTAGATCCATCTAGGGCTCAAAGAAGTACAAAGTACAAAGAAGGAAGAATCATATCACTGGAAAAAAATCTCTATTCAGGTTCATGACCAGATAGTATTAATGAATTGAAAACTGACCAAGAACCAGGTGCAATGGTGCATTCCTGAAATCCCAGTAACTCTTGAACCTGAGGCAGGAGGATCACAAGTTTGAGGCCAGTTTCAGTAATTTAGCAAGACCCTCAGCAATTTAGTGAGATGCTGTCTCAAAATAAAAAATGAGGGGCTGGGGTTGTGGCTCAGTGTTAGAGTGCTTGCCTAGCATGTGTGAGGCACTGGGTTCAATTCTCAGCACCACATAAAAATAAATAAAGGTCCACCAACCATTAATAATAAAATATTTTTAAGAATGAAAGGACTGGGGATTTAGCTCAGTGGTAAAGTGTCCCTGGGTTCAATCCCCAGTACCAAGAAAGAAAGAAAAAAGGAAGGAAGGGCACATGCCTGTAATCCAAGCCACTCGGGAAGCTGAGGCAGGAGGATTTTGAGTTCAAAGACAGCCTCAACAAAAGTGAGTTGCTAGCTGGGCGCGGTGGCCCAAGCCGGTAATCCCAGCACTTTGGGAGGCTGAGGCAGGAAGATCATGAGTTCAAAGCCAGCCTCAGCAATGGCGAGGCACTTAGCAACTCAGTGAGACCCTGTCTCTAAATAAAATACAAAAAAGGGCTGGGGATCAAGTCAAGTGCCCCTGAGTTCAATCCCCGGTACCACACACACACACAAAAGTGAGTTGCTAAGCAACTCAGTGAGACCCTGTCTGTAAATAAAATACAAAATAGGGCTGGGGATGTGACTCAATGGTTGAGTGCCCCTGAGTTCAATCCCCAGTACCAAAAAAAAAAGAAGGAAGGAAATAAATTGAATGAGATAGGGGGATGGCAGGGGCGGAGAGCTGGCAGGTCTTGGGGAGGGATTCTGTGTGGGGATGGGGCTGCCTACTGGGTGTGCCCCTTTTCTATTTTCTGGCTCACTTAGATAAAGAACAGCAATTTTGTTATTCTCTCCTCCCAGTCCACAGTTCTGGCAGCCCTAGTCCCATGCTTTGGAAGCATGTCAATCCAGGAGAACATTCCACCACAGCAGCTTTGGTCATGGATCTCCCAGTCCCAAAAAGACTTAGCCATATCTGTCCTAATTGGGGCTCCAGGAGGTAAGAAGGGGAATGGAAATCATTGAACAGAGGGAAAACAAGGGTGGAAATCTGGAATGGAGTTGGAGGAATTTGGGAACTATCCATGTTTATCAGAGTGTCCTCTGTATTAAATTACTGACACTGGTTTGGGTCTCTTGTCCAGGCCCTGAAGGCAGGCCGGATGGGAGCCTGCAACATGGGGCACTCCCGTGGTTCCTGGACTCTGGTCCCTGGCGTACAGGGCTCCCATTGGCAGGAAAGACTCTGGTGACACTTTAACCAGTGCTCAGCCCAGCTGGGCCTCATGCCTCTGATAGCATTACAACGTGAAGCAGAACCACAGAGGCAGGGAAGGGTGCAGGAGCATGGAAGGTGCGTCTGGACTAGGGGCCCCTCTGGGCTGGGCAGGGTCAAGCTACAGGGTCCCAAACCTGGGCCTAGAGCAGCACTGAGTGGACTGAAGAAACTCAGGAGGGGGTAGGGAAGCCCACCAATTGTCAGGGGTTTGAAGGAAGTAAACAGGGACCTTAGGAGAGGAAACTGAGTGATTCCAGGATTGGATAATAAAGTGCCACTGTGAACCAGACATCAAGGGAGGCTGAGGCTGAGGAAAGTCAGCAGCTGAAGGGCAAGCAGTTTGGGGTTATAGGGGATCAATACAGTTGGGTGATCAAGAACTTTGGGCATGGTGTCGATGCCTGTAATCCCAGCAACTCAGGAGGCTGAGGCAAGAGGATAGCAAGTTTGGGTCCAGCTTGGGCAACTTAGTTAGAACCCATCTCAAAAAAAAGAACTTGAGTTTAAAGTTAGAGTTAGACAGATTTGAACCCTATCTCTCTTACTTAGAAGTTATCTGATCTTGGGCAATTTATATAATCTTTCTCAGGCCTTATTTCCTTATTAGTAAAAGTGGGATAATTATAGAGCATTTAATATTACCTGTTTATGGAACTATTGGGAGTAAATAAGATAATGTAGGCATGAAGAGCTCACACAAAACTGGAGACCTGAGGGGAGGATGACAGGGTGTGCTGAGATGAAGTGCTGGGAGGAAAGGTAGGTGCCTGTGCCTATTGAGCCCCCTTCTACCACAGGGCCAGCAGGATATCTGCGGCGTGCCAGTGTGGCCCAGTTGACCCAGGAGCTGGGCACTGCCTTCTTCCAGCAGCAGCAGCTGTCTGCCGCTATGGCAGACACCTTCCTGGAACATCTCTGCCTGCTGGATATTGACTCTGAGCCTGTGGCTTCTCGAAGCACCAGCATAATCGCCACCATCGGTAAGACCACCTGTCAGCCTCACACAATGGTGTGTATTGAGGTACTTCTTCAACTTTCACCTCCTTTGAAACTTCTACATGTTTGATATAGTCATTCATTCAACAAGTATTTGATGCTGGGTGCAACAGTGCAGGTCTGTAATCCCAGCAACTCGAAAGGCTGAGGCAGGAGGCTCACATGTTTGAGGCTAGCCTCAGCAACTTAGCAAGACCCCATCTCAAAAAAATAGGGTGTGGGCTGTGGGTGTGGCTCAGTATAAAAGTATCCTTGGGTTCAATATTCAATTAAAAAAAAAAAAGTAAGTAAATGGGCCAGGGATATAGGTCAGTAGAAGGGCACTTGCCTAGCATGCATGAGGCCCTGGTTTCCATCCTCTGTACCACCAAGAAATAAAATCAAAACTAAAAATAAGTAAATAGGGTTGGGGTTGAGGCTCAGTAGTAGAGCACTTGCCTAGCATGTGTGAGGTACTGGGTTCAGTTCCCAGCACCACATATAAATAAATAAATAAAGGTCCATTGACAACTAAATATATAATATATATATATATATATATATGTATATATATATATATATGTGTGTGTGTGTGTGTGTGTGTGTGTTTTTAAAATAAAAATTTAAAAATAAGTAAATAATTTAGTGTGTTAGAAAGTGATAAGTACTGTAGAAAAATTGAATGTAGTAAGAGGCAACAGGGGCGTGAGAGTGGGAGGCAGGTTATAGTCCTGATCAGGGAACTCAGGGCAGCCATTACTAAAAAAAAAAAAAGAGAGAGAGACTGAAACAAAAACTTGGAGGTGGGAGAATTGGCCCTGCTTATAGCTGCAGGAAGACAGTTCCAGGCAAAGGGAATAATCAGTGCCAAAGTCCTAAGAAAGCTAGAAACCATTAAGGGGCAAAGGCAACAGATATGAAGAGATTGAGGGCAGGGAAGTATCAGAGGAGGTTTGTAGGCCATTTTCAGAATTTGAGTTGAGTTTTCTTTCAAATAAAATGGAAGACTTGCAGTGTCTTGGACAGGGGGTGACAAGTTCTTACTTAAATTTTAGTAGAACCATCCAAACTACTGGATTGAAAATAGATTGGGGTTGGGGCTGGGGTTGGGGCTCAGCGGCAGAGTGCTCGCCTTGCACGTGCGTGGCCTGGGTTCGATCCTCAGCGCCACGTAAACATAAATGCATTGCATTGTGTACAACTAAAAGTAAATAAATAATTTTTTATTTTTATTTTTTGTACCGGGGATTGAACTCAGCGGCACTCGACCACTGGGCCACATCCCCAGCCCTTTTTTGTATTTTATTAAAGACAGGGTCTCACTGAGTTGCTAAGTGCCTCGCCATTGCTGAGGCTGGCTTGAACTCGCGATCCTCCTGCCTCAGCCTCCCAAAGTGCTGGGATTACAGGCGTGCACCACCGCGCCCGGCTCAATAAATATTTTTTTAAAAATTAAAAAAAAATAGATTTGGGGTAGGGTGGAGTGGGGCAAGGACAGAGCTGTTCTAGCAGTACTTCCGGCTCAGCCCAGGTGGTGGCAGTGGAGGTGGCCAGAAGCAGTCAGATTCTGAATGTATTTTAAAGGTATAGAAGACAAGATTTCCTGATGATCAATTAGATGGGTGCAGTGGGGGTTGGGGAGGAAGAAGTCAAGGCTGACTACAAGATTTATTAATTAATTAATTTTGTTGTTTTTTCCAGTACTGAGAATTGAACCCAAGGGCACTCAACCACTGAGCTACATCCCCAGCCCTTTTTATTTTTTTTTTTTTTTGAGACAGGGTCTCACTAAGTTGCTGAAGCTGGACTCAAACTTGTGATCCTCCTGTTGCAGGCCCCCCTGCCAGTAGCTGGTATGACAGGCAAGCACTACCACACCCAGCTGACTGCAAGGTTTTTGGCCTGAGGAGCTGGAAGTCAGCATTATCAAGTCAGCAGGAAAGACTGTGGTGGGAAAGTTAGGGATGTGTTGAGTTTGATGTGCATATTAAACATCCAAGGGGCCTGGTGCAGTGGCACATGCCTATAATCCCAGGTCAGGAGGCTGAGGCAGGAGAATTGCAAATTCAACACCAGCTTCAAATTTAGTGAGGCTCTAGGCAATTTGGCAAGACCCTGTCTCAAAATAAAAGATAACTAAATTTAAAAAAAAAAAAAAAGAGGAAAAAGAAAAAGGTCTGGGAATGTAGCTCAGCAATAAAGTGAACATGGGTTCAATTCCCAATACAAAAAAAAAAAAAAAAAAAAAAAAAGAAATCCAAGGGTGACATAGAGTAGGCAGTCAGTCCAATATACAACTCTCTCTGGGTTTAGAAGCAAGGTCTGCAATAGCAATATAAATTTGGGAAATGTCTGCATATAGATGGGACTAACTGAGATGGCCAAAGAATGAGGGTAAAATGATAGAGACAATGGCTGGGAATGTAGCTTAATGGTACAGTGCGTGCTTAGCATGTGCAAGGACCAGCGATAAAAAAACAAAATGACAGAGATGAAGCCAGGCAAGGTGGTACACACCTATATTCCCTGCTATTTGGAGGCTGAGGAAAGAGGATCATAAATTCAGTTCAAGCCCAGCCTGGGCAATTTAGCTAGAACTCAGCCCTCAGTCAGTGAGGGCTCTTAGCTTTAAAGCCTCATCCCTACCCCTCTCATGCCTTGTGATAACCCCCACACTACAGAACTTAGGTCACTTGCCAACATGTTTACCTAGGGTCAGGCTGAGGTTGCCTTCCTCCAAGAACCCCCCAGCACTGCCTCCCCAAAGGGGCGGATGTTGGCTGCAGAAAGAAAAGGAGTTTGTAACCTGTGTGCAGGGGTTACATTAAGAAATAAAGGTCAGGTAACTGGATTCCAGTGGTGTAGGAAGATTTTGAGGGTGGTGATGGGCTTGGCTGTCTGCTAGGGTGGTGGAAAAGTAGTCTGAGCAGGATCTTTGGTTCCAGGGCCCGCATCTCGCTCTGTGGAGCGCCTCAAGGAGATGATCAAGGCCGGAATGAACATTGCAAGACTCAACTTCTCCCATGGCTCCCACGAGGTTGCGGAGAATAGAGGGGGTAGAGGGCCGGGCTGGAGCATGCCCCAAGTCCTAGTCACTTTCCCTGGAAATCTCGCTTCCTCTTCCTCCCCAGTACCACGCCGAGTCCATCGCCAACATCCGGGAAGCAGCGGAGAGCTTTGCAACTTCCCCGCTCAGCTACCGGCCAGTGGCCATCGCTCTGGACACCAAGGGACCGGAGATACGTACTGGAATCCTTCAGGGGGTGAGTCGCAGGGCTAGGACCGCTGCGTCTGAGGTGAAGGGGACCCGAGAGCGCGGAGGGAATTGGGCGGGGCCAGGGGCGGAGCCTGGGGGACCGGTCTGGGATGATGCGCGCGCAAGACTGAGGTCTGCTCTGGCTCCTCGCCTAGGGTTCGGAGTGCGAAGTGGAGATAGTGAAAGGCGCTCAAGTGCTGGTGACCGTGGACCCGGCGTTCCGGACGCGGGGGGACGCGAACACCGTGTGGGTGGACTACCCCAATATCATCCGGGTCGTGCCGGTGGGGGGCCGCATCTTCATTGACGATGGACTCATCTCCCTAGTGGTCCGGAAAATCGGTGCGGACTCACCTCCCGCCCTGACCACGCACAAACTCTGGGCACATTCTTTTCCCTTTGGTTCCCCAATCGCCCTTAGACGGACACCTTTCCCTGGCCATGTGTCCTTCCCCACTCTTCCCAGGAGTCCCCAGTATCCAGACTTCTGCTTTCACCCTGGGTTGGAACTGGACTTGCGGGTTGGTTATGTCTTGCACAAACGTTCATCAGCAGCCTATTAGGTGCAGGAGCCCAGAACAAGGGCGGGGAAATGAGTAGGAAATGGTTCCTGAGCTCTTGAGGGTCCAAGCCGGTGTCCCTTCTGTGGTTCCTGTGCCCCCATCACAGTCCTCACAGAAGCTGGTTCTTTGCATGCCCGCAGGCCCAGAGGGACTAGTAACCGAAGTGGAGAATGGTGGCATTCTGGGCAGCAGAAAGGGCGTAAACTTGCCAGGTGCCGAGGTTGACCTGCCTGGGCTGTCTGAGCAAGATGCCTTGGACCTGCGCTTCGGGGTGGAGCATGGTGTGGATATCATCTTTGCCTCCTTTGTGCGGAAAGCTAGCGATGTGACTGCAGTCCGGTCTGCCCTTGGGCCAGAAGGACAGAGCATCAAAATCATCAGCAAAATCGAGAACCATGAAGGCGTGAAGAAGTGAGGCTTGGTCTTTGTTCCCATCAGGCACTATTACCACTCCCCGTTACTTCTCTTCTTTTGCTTGCTTCTCCATGGCATCTCCTGGTTCTGCTCCAGCCCTGATTCCTCCAACCACCCAGGTTTGATGAAATCCTGGAGGTGAGCGATGGCATCATGGTAGCAAGGGGAGACCTGGGCATCGAAATCCCAGCTGAGAAGGTTTTCCTGGCTCAGAAGATGATGATTGGGCGTTGCAACTTGGCAGGCAAACCCGTTGTCTGCGCCACTCAGGTCTGGAGTGATCCTTAGGGCTGGCACACTTTGTGGTCTTGGGGTCACTGAGGGTGAATATCCACACTTTAGGTCTATAGCACACTTTGCTGTCCAGTGTTTGATCCTCAAATAGTGAAGTTAAGTAGAGATATTGTGACCCTCCTTTTCAGTTGAGGAAACTGAACTGCAGGGTCACACAGCTTGTGACTGTGATCCTGACTTTCAGGGCACTCTGGGAGTTTAGGTGTCAGAGAAGTAGCTTGGGCAAGGACCCCAATGAGAGTGTGCTTCCTACAGCTCTGACATCCATGGTGTCCCCCAGATGCTGGAGAGCATGATTACTAAGCCCCGGCCAACACGGGCAGAGACCAGTGATGTGGCCAATGCTGTACTGGATGGGGCAGACTGCATCATGCTGTCAGGGGAGACCGCCAAGGGCTGCTTCCCAGTGGAGGCTGTAAAGATGCAGCATGCGGTAGGAGCTCATAATGAAAGGCCAATGGGCTAGGGACCCAAACCCCTTTTGGGCCCTATTGTCCCTTGCCAGCCTGTCCTTCTGGTACATGCAGATTGCTCGGGAAGCTGAGGCAGCGGTGTACCACCGGCAGTTGTTTGAGGAGCTACGCCGGGCAGCACCACTGAGCCGTGACCCCACTGAGGTCACTGCCATTGGTGCTGTGGAGGCTGCTTTCAAGTGCTGTGCTGCTGCTATCATCGTTCTGACCACTACTGGCCGGTGAGGGGGGACACTGGGAAGCCCAGACAGGGCTTTGGGTTAAGGGTAGGCTGGAATGAGCCATGGACCTAAGTGTTTGTCTGATCATCAGGGGTGGAGATCAGTGCTACAGGGCAAGAAGAAAAGTAGCTATGAGAACTAGAGGCCAGGTGAGGCAGATATTGGAGTGTACCAGGACTTACGTCAGTCAGTTCCAGAGGACTGACAGGAGACAGTGGCATCACTGGGCATGTTGGCTTCAGGGCATTTGGGTTCCTAGGTCTCAGAGGCAATCCATTTAGGCTGTAGAGCCTTACAATTCTAAAGTATTGTGGATGAGCCAGTGGGTCTGAGTTCAAGTCTTCGTTCTGAAACTTAGCAATGAGACCATGGGTAACTCACCTGGACTCTATAACCCTGCTCTGTACCCTCAGGTCTATGTTAGCTACTGTTTCTCATGGAGTTTTGATGAATAATGAGACATTAAGTAGTATATGTAAATTAAGTACTATATAAATGTATACCCTCCGAATGGCTTTATGGTTTTTAAAGAGGTTTCTCCTTATTATATCATTTGGTAGATTCTTATTATGTTGTAGAAGGAGCAGGTACTCTTATCTTACAGAGGAGAAAATCAAGGCCCAGAGAAGTATAATGACTTCCTCTGTGTCACACAGTTTCCTGGTGACACTGGAACCACAATTCAAACTCATTTCCTGTTTCAAAACTCTCTTGCTCTTCTTTAGCTCGGCCCAGCTTCTGTCTCGGTACCGACCTCGAGCCCCAGTCATTGCTGTCACCCGCTGTGCCCAGGCTGCCCGCCAGGTCAACCTATGCCGGGGAGTTTTCCCCTTGCTCTATGGAGAACCTCCAGAGGCCATCTGGGCAGACGATGTAGATCGCCGGGTCCAATTTGGCATTCAAAGTGGTGAGCCTCCTAGACCTCCCTCTCTCCCCTCCCCTGGCATTTGTATCAGGAGTCCCTCAACCTGGCTTCACATACCACTCAAAAAAGCCTTACCCCTCTCCTTTGATCCCAGATTTTCCCTATAAGAGTCACTAAGACTGAAAAGTAGCTTGGATTCTGGGGGTGGGAGTTAGGCTGAGAGAAAGGGCAGAGCCATCCCTAAGTCACCCAAACTGCTGTCTGTGCCAGGTGGCTAGAGTCCAGTATGACATAGGACCAAGAGGAGAGAGGAGAAAGCTGAACAGCTGGAATGAAAATCAAATTGACAATTGTCATATGATCCTACTTGACCTCTTTTGGACAGCCTTGCTACTTAGCAACCATGCACCCACTTCCTCCCCATCAACACTCTACAGCTTTAATATACCACAGTGGTTATATTCCCTGAGTGTCAACAGTTTGCTTCAGGTTCCTCATTTCCTACAGGGTAGCCTTGAAGGGGGTTGGGGATGGTAGCTGATTCTTATTACTGGGCTGGCCTAGGCCTCTCAATGACTATCATCTTCTTTCCCTCCCCCAGGAAAGCTCCGTGGTTTTCTCCGTGTTGGGGACCTGGTGATTGTGGTGACAGGATGGCGACCTGGCTCTGGTTATACCAACATCATGCGAGTGCTGAGCATATCCTGAGATGCTCCTTCCTGCTCTGATCCAGTCCAACCCTTCCTCCCCACACCACATGCCCCCTCCTGTACCCAGAAGTTCCCTCATATCCACTTTATTCCCATACACAAGCCAACCCGCAACCCCCCACGGCCTCATTTCTAAGTCTGTCTACTCCCGTGTCCCTATCCAAGATCACATCTGCCATCTAACCCCATTGCAGGGTGCCCCTCCCACTCTGCACTTCACATAGGCCCTGAAAATCTGTGTCCAATTATGCACTGGCCACCCAGCAGCACCAACTGTATATTCCCCACATCCAATCCGCTCAGCTAGGCTCTAAGATGCCCTGAGCCTTTAAACCCAGCTTGGATGCTTAATTCTATTCTTTCAGGTTTCTCATCTCTGGGGTTGGGGAGCAGGGACAGGGTGATCTTGTCTAGTCTCACTGAACCACTATTTTAAAACACTGCATATCCATGCAGTCTGATGTTCTCCTATGTGGTTCTCATGATCACCAGGGCATCTCCTGAGGAGTGACACCTCCCCCTGATAGTCTCAAGCCAGGGCAGGCTACCTCTTCATGGTGGCAGACAGTAACATTAGGGGGCCATACTTTGGGGGAATCTGGGGAGAATCAAGAGCCAGGCAGGATGATCTTATCACTGACTTCACAGCCTTGAGGCTGAGCTTGCAGACCGTCTCCCCCTGGCTGCTCTCATAGCCACCTCATTGCTTCGCTGGGCCACAAGCCCCCTCTTGTACCCAGAAGTTCCCTCATACCCACTTTATTACCACACACAAACCAAGAGCCAAAATGAGTGTCTCTATTTTCTTTTAAACCCAGCTATTTGGGAGCAATTATAAAACTTCTCCCACACACCAAGAACCCCAGAACTCCCCACCCAGGAGGAAAGGAGATTTAGGGTCCTGGCCCCACATTCTTTGATGCTGCAGAGTAGGAGAGGGGACAGAGTGGGTGGATAAGGGATTACTCTTGTCCCTGAGAAGGTAGAGGGGCTGGCTAGCTGCTCTTCCCTAGGCTTGGATAACTTGGGGCCTTCCTTACTCCTGCACCAACAGCAGACCCAGAAAAGAAAAAAACCCAAAGATAAAAATATTCCTCCTCCCCCTCTTGGGTGGTCCCTCCTGCCCTTACCTAGGTAGGGAGAGGGTTTGATATTGCTGATAGCACTGCACAAGGACCACAAGAGTTGGTATGGAAGGGTCCTGCCTCCTCCTGCTCCTCCCATCTCCCTCCCAGGAAGTGGGGAAGGACAGATAAAGGATAAAATGAATTGATAAGTCAAATTAGTAAATGAATAAATAAACTTAATAAATAACTGAATAAATAAGACAAATAAAAAAAGAAAAGATCACATAGGATTCAGATACTTGCCCCCTACCAAGGTGGATCTAGGCTAGCACAGTAAGGAGGTGACAATTATCCCTTAGCTTTAAAGGGGATACACCACTGGGGCAGGAGGCACAGGGAAGAGGAAGCTCCCAGTTTACAAAAATAGCTCTACCACATAGACAGAGATTGCAGGAAACTGGGTAGATGTGTGTTTCCACTCAGAGGGCATTATCTGGGTGGGTCCACAGGTGGCAGTAAGAGGGCAAAGGTAAATGCCCACACTCAGGATTCAAGACATTTGTTGGCAGCAATGAGGGCACAGATAATTGACAGTGCCCAGCTATGCTAAGGGGACAGGAAGATAACCACATGGGGCAGAACCTGCAGGGTCATTGGCAGGGAAACAGATATCTAATTACTTGGCAGTGATGGTGATGGCAAGTACTTCTGCTTAGTAAAGGTGGGGTCATAGGTCCAGGCCTGCACCTGGCAGGACCTTGGCCAGGGAATGCCTTTGTCAAAGGGCTTTGAGTCACTTCTACTTGGCAGTGGAAACATACAGTGCCTGGCACAGAGCCTTGAGCATGATAGGCACTCGGTACATAGGACAAATGGATGAACGCATTAGGATGTTAGACAGGGATGGATGCTTGAGCTGAGGATGCAGAATAGCTTCATGGTAATAAGGGCAAACATTCTCAGAGGGCAGTGTTTCTGGTCCCCTCGGCCTTTCCCGAGAGGCATCTGCCATCGGGCACACACTATTGCACCCCAATAGCTAAGGCCTGTGTAACCAAAGGTTTCACATGTTGGCAGAGAGCTGGGGGCCCCGGGGGGCAGCTGCCTCAGGCACTGGTGGCCTGGGGGACTGGGCTGTCCCTGGAGGCTTCGCCAGAAGCCCTGAGGGGGGCAGCCGCTCACTTCCAGAGCCCTTCCGCCCAGGAGAGCCATCACCTGTTGCCCGCTGAGGCAAAGAGGGTTGGGAGGCTGAGAGTGGGCGGCCCCTAGGTCCTAACCGCCTGCTACCTCCTCCTGGTGGAGGGCCCAGCAGGGACACCTGGGAGCGCCCTGCCCTGGACAGGCTGGCATGGAGGGTTCGAACCGGTGGGGCAGGCAAGCGGGAGGTGGATGCCCATGGCCCCCGAGCCAGCAGAGGGCCGCCTCGGACAGGCACCAGTGGGGAGGCTGGGGAGCCTGCTGAGAGTCGAGTAGAGCGAGCAAGGAGGGTGGCTGGAGAATCTGGGGAAAGAGGCAGAGGGCCCCGCTGGTGAGTCAGAGCAATGGCCACATTGGAGGTCACAGCAGCTGCCTGTAGAGGAGCATGCACAAGTGGCTCCCACAGCACTGGCTTTCCACTAAGCCGAGCTCCAGTGCCTGGAGCCAGGCCCCGAACACCCCGAGCCATGTCCCTGTCGTGTTGCACCAAATGCTGCTCCATGATACCACCACTGCTTCCCGGACTTGGCTCAGAGCGCTTCCGTTGCAGTATGGAATTCTTCTTGCCTAGAAGTTGTCCCAGGAGGGTAGAGTTAATAATAGGGAAAGAATCCAAGATAGAGGTTGGATGCCAAAGAACGTGAAGGTAATTGGCTGTCAGAGTCAAGAGATGGGGGTGGGATTGAGGGTAGGGGATGAGAGTATGGAGATAGTACTGGAGGATAGAGATTGGAAGATGGGGTTGGAAGAAGAGGATGTGAATCAGAATTGGTGAGGTTCAGGGACTGGTACTCAGTTGGAGGACTCTTGAGCATGGAGACTCAGGGGGATGTTTCCAGGAGTAGGACACACTGAGGGATAAGGACAGTGATCCACAGCATTAAAAGAACTGTTGAGGACATTTGCTGGAATTGGGTGAGTTGGGTGTGGCACTGAAGCACTAGAGACTGTTTCTTGCTATAGAGATGGGGTTAGGCACAGCTGGGATCCAGGGTAGACAGATCTTACCTATGCGGCGCAGTCGATCCATTGCCACTGTCTCAAAAGCCCGGCGCATCATAGGAAACTCCTCAAGTACTGCGTTGAAATGGTCCACACTGAGTGAGTAGAGGCGGCAGTAGGTGTCAGCCCGCACACTGGCTGTGCGCCGGCCCCGGGTCAGCAGGCATATCTCTGCAGAAGTTGGAAGGAGGCTCAGAACCTGTTTCCAGAGCTCCCTCTCACTGGGCCTGCACCAGCTGACCCAGAAGTCTCAGGCTCCTCCCTAGATGTGGGAGAAACTAAAGCTTTTCCCCTACCCCAGGGTCCCTAAATGCTCCAAGGACTGTCTCTCTCCAGGCCTCTAAACAAATTTCTGGATGACTGCTTCCTTTCTCACTCTTCTTTTTTCCTTTTTTTTTTTTTTTTTTTTTTTTTTTTTTAACAGTACTAGGGATGAAACCAGAAGTGCTCTCTATCACTGAGTTATAGCCCCAGCCTGCCCCTTGTACTTCTTCTTCTTCTTTTTTTTTTTTTAAATTTTCAGACAGGGTCTTGCTAAGTTACCCAGGCTGGCTTTGAACTTGAAATCCTCCCACCCTAGCCTTCTGAGTAGCTGAGATTACAGGCATATACTACAATGCCTGGCTACTCTCTCCAAATTAAAGCTGACAAACAGGCAGACCTTGCTGGCCTCCAGACTCCCACTTTAATGCCCAGCCCCAGCCTGACTGCTCTATCGTGGGAGCAGACCTGGGGCAACTCACTCCTCCTACCCCTTGAATAAACATTAAGGGTTGTCTTAGAGGATAAAAATAATGCCAAAGGAGTAAAGTGTAACACAATGGGGATGCTGAGGGATGGTGGGTGTTTTGAGGGCTGAGAGGTTATGAGTCTCAAGTCCCTTTGGGAAGCTGGTAGAACTGCCCCTACTGCCACAGGCTGGGTCTCTGAATCCTAACTCCAGGGCAGCTCCACAAAGTTCAAATGCCTAGGAGAACTCTGCTTCATTCCTCAACTCATAGGATCCTTGGATTCACTGGCTAAGAGTCTTAAAAAGGCCCTCTGTCTCAATAATTTGTGACCTGACTATGCATTGGAAACTCCTGAGAACTTTTAAAAAGTACAGCCCCCCAGGCCCCAAGCCTAGAGCTTCTGAGTATGCTGGGAAGGGACTGGAACTCTGATTGTACAGCATAGCTGGAGGGGATCCTGATCCCAGGGAGCATTTGCCCTGTCTCCAATGTTCATGATCCACCCTCCACCCTCCTTGAGGTCTGCTAACCCCCAAAGTAGGATCCATCAGTGAGGCGGGTGTCCCGGGCACCACGTGCCAGCACACTGAGCAGCCCGTGCTGGATGAAGTACATCTTCCTGCCCACGGAGCCCTCACGCACCACAAGGTCCCCCGGCTGGAAGACCTCAAAGCGTAGTTTGGTGAGCACTGCGGTGACGAAGCTGGGGTCGGCATGGGCGAACAGGGGCATATGGGCCACCAAGCCTCGGCAGGTGAAGTTAATGATCTCCTGGGCAAGGGAGGGGCCTGTCAGGTAGGCTGTGCCCCCTGCCCTGAGATCCCTCCAATGAGCTGTCTCCAGAAACCCCACCCTGGATGGGGATCCTTAAGCTCCTGTCTTCAAAGTCCTCCCATGGGCCTTGGTGGAACCATCTCCCCAAAACAGAAATCCCTATAGTCCCACCCATGCATATATCACCCCTATAAGGCCTTCAAGAAAGTCTCTTAACTCCATAAGGCCCCCCACATACCTGACCTCCTGTGGGGCCTTCTGCAGGCCTTACTCCCCATAAGAGTATCTACTGACCTCCTGCCCTGAGAAACAGCACCCCCAGAAACCCAGATCCTTGAAGAGCCACCTTTAAGGGCCCAGCCTGGCCCCACCTCCCGCAGCGGCTCGCTCAGCTCTCCCAGGATGCTCTCTTCATCGAACATCTTGCCCTGGTATCGGTGCTCATAGTACTCATGGATGCGCTGCCGTGTGTCAGCTGGCAACTTGTGGAAGGACATATACTGCTCCACCTGCTTATACTGGAGGGCCGACCCATGGCCAGCAGGAAGAGGATACAGAGAGACATGGGTGGGGGTGGAAGGTCACAGACATAGATCAGAGTTAGAGAGGTGAAACATGGAGCCAGATGTGGATACACAGGACCACAAGATACATGGATAATGGTGAATACAGGGAAGACACATAGCACAGTGACAGGAAAAAACAGAAATGGATAGAGGGGTGGGGGTCCAAGGGCAGAAGTATAGGACAAATGAACATGAGGCAGGAAAGGACACAAGAGACCCAATACAGCATACATCAGAATGGGCCTCAAGTCGAGCTACCCAGTCTCCAGCACCTCTCCACACCCCACCCCTTCCCTCTCCAATCCCTGCTGACCTTCTCCTGATACTGACGCCGGGAAGAATCCAGGGACTGGATGAGGGCAGTAGCGTGACCGATGAACATGGCGTAGCATGTGGCGCCCACGATCATGCTGAGCATGGTGAGCCAGACGTCGGGCATGCCTAAGGGTGCCTGCTGCCCATAGCCAATGCACAGCATGTGGCTCATGGCCTTGAACAGGGCATGGGAGTACTGGCGGCCCCATGAGTGGTTCTGGAGGAGCAGAGTACATTGCAGAGCTAGGCATGGCCCCCTCAGAGCCTCATTCTCCACCTTCCCCTTTTTCTCTCTTTCAGTCCTTCTGCCTGCCCCTTCTACTTCAGAACTTCCTCCCAGGAGACACTTGTTTGTCTCTGGGGTCCCTGAAGCAAAAATGGCCTCTTTGTAGCTTGGGGGCTTGTTTCCGCCTAGGTTCCATTCCTTGCCTGCTCCCTCCAACACACAAACAGTTCCTCTGGGTCTCTTTCCCTTCTCCTCCCTCCTCCCCACCTCTTCCAGTCTTCTTTCTTGCTTATCTCCCACCTCCTGCTCCCTGAGGCCATCCCTGCTGCTCAGGAAGAAGAGCCCTCAGAAGGCCCAGAAACAGCAGAGCCGGGGGACTTCTCACCACCATGCGGTTGAGGGAAACCCAGCAGTCAGGAGGGAAGTCCTGCAGCATGGGGACCAGGAACTGCAGACAGCCATCCCAGTGACAGAGCAGCAGCATCATCCCAATGAGGTTGAAGATACGAACCACAGCGCTGGCCAGGTCATAGGTCATATGAAAGATCTGAGGAGTCCGAGGAGGGGCTGCTGTGGACAGGAACCCCTCCCTGCTGGTCCTTCTCCAGTCCCAGCCTTGAAAATTATCTTTGAACTTCTCCCTTGCCCCAGCCTCCCTGAATTTAAAAAAATGTGGATATTATTTGTGTAGAGTTTTATAGCACACATGTATAGATCATAGAAAGTAGGTTGTGTTTCCTACTCTCATAGGTAGGAAGACTGAGGCCAATCACATGCCCAGAATCACACTATAAGTGTCCCAGTAGAGACTCAAACAGGTCTACTGCACAAGCTGTCCAGGTGTGGCCTGAAAAAGAGGGCAGGGGGCATTTCACAATGTAATGTCCCCAAGGCACATGTGTAAGGATTAATGCCAAAAGCCCTTTTCCCCTCCAACAACTGTAATAACAGTTTACTATGAACTTATTAGGCACCAGATGCCTAAGTGCTTTACATGTTTTAACTCCTTTAATATTTCCAACCACACCATAGGTACATATGTTAAATAATAAAACTAGGATCTGACCACAGGACACAAAGTTGCAGAGACCACACTCTGAACCACTAATCTGCCGTCCTGAAGCTGCAGCTCCAGACTCCTCCCACCCCATCTTCACCCTGGGATCAACTAACCCTAAAGTATTTGTCCAGCTGCTGAACTCCACCCTCCTGCCCCAACACTCTGTCCCAGGCCTCATCCCTTTAATCCTTTATTCTGTCACTGTTTCTCCCCTATCAACTTTGGAATGAATTTAACCATGGGAGCCTCACCCATCTGCTTCACTTATAAAGTCATCTGGAACCCCACCCATAGAGCCTTCACTAAGGGCTCTGAGAGTCCCCCTGCCCACCTCCCCACCCCACCTCCTCCCACTGGTGAATGTAGCGGATGAGGCGGGAGAGGCGGAGCAGTCGCAGCAGGCTGAGGATCTTGGTGAACCGAACAATGCGCAGGGCGCGAGCTGTCTTGTAGACCTCAGTGTCCAACCGTGGCTCCAGTTCCACCACCAAGAAAATGTAATCCACCGGAATGGAAGATATGAGGTCAACCAGGAACCAGGTGCGGAGGTAGCGCGTGCGAATGGCTCGCGGTGCCAGAAGGATTTCTGCGCCTTCCTCTACCACGATGCCGGTGCGGAAGTTGAGTACCAGATCCAGCAGGAAAAAAGTATCAGAAAGGACATTGAAGACGATCCAGGGAGGGGAGTTCTCCTCCTTGAAGAAGGTGATGCCCACAGGAAGTACTATGAGGTTCCCCACCATCAGCAGCAGCATGATCAAGTCCCAATAAAACCTAAGGTGGAAGCAGGATAGGGCGTAAGACCACTAGAATGACAGAAGATACTGTGACTTCCCCCCAAAATGGGCAAGAACACAGAATAACAGAATGATAATTAATAGCTGCTGGGAATGAAAACTGGAACCACTATTTAGGAAAATTGTGCGGCATTATCTAGTAAAGTTGAAATTTGCATTACCAGGAACCCAGCAATTCTATTCCTAGGTATGTACACACCATAGGGAAACAAGCACTCCAGCAATATATACAGGAATATTTATAACAGAATTAAATTTTGGAACAACCCAAATGTTCATCAGTAGAAAATGTAGATAAATATGACAAGTAGATAAATACTCTGTGTGATACATGACATATTCATAGTCTGGAATACTACATGGCTGTGAAATCACCCAACTACAGCTACATCTGCATTACGGATGAAGCTCACAAATTTAATCTTGGGCAAAAAATAGTGCAAGATACAAAAGGATAATATGGGATGTGTCCACTTACACAGAGTTTAAAAACAGGCAAAACTAAATTACATTCATTATTTCAGGATTCAAATAAGTGGCAAAGCTATTTTAAAAGTAAGAAAATGAGTATCACAAAACTTAGAATATGGGGTTGGGGATAGTTCCATGGTAGAGTGTGTGTTTAGCATGAATGAGGCCCTGGGTTCAATCCCCACCAGCAATAAATAAATAAATAGGTGATAAGAATAGTGGGCTTGGGAAAGAAATATGAGAACACTTAGTGGGTGCACTCATATTTATGGGTTTGGGAAAGAGATATGAGAGTACTTCTGTGGTGCTGGCAATATGCAACCTCTTGGGCTGGGGTTGTGCCTCAGTGGTAGAGTGCTCACCTAGCACGTGGGCGGCCCAGGTTCGATCCTCAGCACCACGTAAATATAAACACATTGTGTACAACTAAAGCAAATAAATAAATATTTTAAAAAATATGCATGGGCTGGGGTTGTGGCTCAGCAGTGGAGCACTCGCCTAGCACATGCACGGCCTTGGTTCGATCCTCAGCACCACATAAATGCATTGCATTGTGTACAACTAAAGCAAATAAATAAATATTTTAAAAAATATGCAACCAGCTGGGTGCGGTGGCGCACGCCTGTAATCCCAGCACTTGGGAGGCTGAGGCAGGAGGATCACGAGTTCAAAGCCAGCCTCAGCTGTGGCGAGGCACTTAGCAACTCAGTGAGACCCTGTCTCTAATAAAATACAAAAAAGGGCTGGGGATATGGCCCAGTGGTCGAGTGCCCCTGAGTTCAATCCCCGGTACCAAAAAAAAGAAAAAAAAAATGCAACCTCTCTCTCTCTCTCTCTCTTTTTTTTTTTTTTTTTTTTTTTGGTACTGGGAACTGAACTCAGGGGCACTTGACCACTGGGCCACATCCCCGGCCCTTTTTTGTATTTTATTAGAGACAGGGTCTCACTGAGTTGCCAAGTGCCTTGCCATTGCTGAGGCTGGCTTTGAACTCGATCCTCCTGCCTCAGCCTCCCAAATGCTGGGATTACAGGTGTGTGCTACCACGCCCGGCAATATGCAACCTCTTAACATAGACAGCTATTACATGACAGTTTTGAGATGTGTGTGTGTGTGTGTGTGTGTGTGATCATCATCATCATCATCCCTACTATATAAGATCTATGTCACCACTTTTAACTATTCTAAAGCTTAAAAAAGAAAGATAAAGTACTCCGATCCCACAGGGTTGTTGAAAAAAATTTCCACTGAAACAATGGATGTCACAGTGCTATACAAGCACTAGCTAGTGTTATGACTCACCCACCCTTTATCCCCAGCTTTCTGAAAAGGTTGGTGCTT
The DNA here is from genome assembly GCA_025594165.1 of Tamias sibiricus. NCBI lineage: Eukaryota > Metazoa > Chordata > Mammalia > Rodentia > Sciuridae > Tamias > Tamias sibiricus. The sequence goes on along the minus strand of CM046658.1, from coordinate 118,559,817 downwards.
CTCCCATTTCCAGCTTTCTGCTCATTCCTAGTCTAGAACCCCAAACTCTCCTCAGCCTTCCCCACCCCATTCCTCCTCCACAGCACAGTTGGACCTATGAATCCTGTTTGTCTGTGGGGATCATCTCATCCATGTTCCAGGGTAGTTTGATCTGTCCTGCCTCCCATTGATCTGAGCATTCCAGGGATGCCCCTCCCTAGTGTCTCCACTGCATCTCTCTCATAGGTCTGCTCATACAGAGGAACTTCATGGGAGATCCTAGACAACAAGGCTTGAGCTCTGCACTCCTTACTCTCTCTAACCTTCCTGTGCCCACAGGGACTCTGGCTGAGCCCAGGCAAGCGTATGGGCTAGGGTGAGCTACACTGCTATGGCAGACACTGTGAAAATATGAGGTTGGGAGGGAGCTGAGAGAAGCCTTCACTCAGAGAAAATCACTGGATAATCTGAGGCACTCAATTACCAATGGTGGTTTTAATTCTGGGACACATCTAATCCCAGTATAAACCCAGGGCACAATGCCTTCTGACTCTGACTAAAAAACCATTCCTCCCAGCCCCTGAAAGTGCTTGCGGGTTCCCAGTACAGGCCTTCAGGAAATCCCTCAGATTGTGTGCTTTTGTTCAACAACAAAAACTTGAACCCTCTTTCCCTCTCTCCTGGGCTGCTGAGGAGAAATCCTGTACTGTGAGATTCTGGGAGAGGGGAGGGAAAAAGGGTTTGCCTAGCCATAAGAGCATCTTCACAGCCTGACTCACAGGCGGTCACAAGCCCAGCGGGTGATGCAGTAGAAAGGATGGAGAAGAGCACAATCATAAGGGGGATATAGCTTCTGAGGGTGAACTGGAGAGAGAAAGGGTGATCCATAGGGAACTAGAAAAGGTGCACGTGAGGGGTGAGAGAGAGGCAGTAGAGAGAAGTGGAAAGGACAATGGGAGGAAGAGGAACATTTAAGGAGTGTGTAATCTGTGGATTCAAGATAATGTCTGGGTTTCCAATTGTGTTTCAAGGCTCTAGATTCACACTTCATCCATTCTGCTTCTTCGGTTCCTCAGGATAGAAGCTTTGCACACATCTCCACCTCATCCAAAAGCTGTCCTTCATTTTCCCCAAGGACAGGGCTGCTCTCCTCCCCTAGCGACCTTGATGTAGAGGTACAGCCTGATGGGGACTGTGAAATGGCCCCACCCCCACCTCCATTCCTCCTTTCTGGTAGTCACCTGGGCAGTGATTATGCCCTGGCTTTGCTGCCTCAATAGCTTTGAGTATTCGCCTCGCCACACCCTGCGTTCAGCACCACGGACAGCGACCAGACCAGCTGTCTGGACCCCTGCCCTCTCCAGCGTCCCAATTTTTTCTAGCAGCCTGTCCTGCTAAACTGAGCAGGTGCTGGGGGTAGGGGTACAGGAGGGGAGAGAGCGGAGCTCGGCTTCCGCCTCAGGCTAACCCCAAGCCTTGGGATATGACATAATTTCCCAGATCCCCACCAAACAGGACGGGAAGAAGCAAGGGTTCCAAACTCGGGTAGTCCCTGTAGTCCAGATGGGGTCCCAGGTTCCTGAAATGGGAAATCCAGGTCCCCGGAGATTCTCTGAAGTGTGCTTGCCTCCTTGGCACCCCAGCCTAACAAGTCACCGAGGATCTCCGGCCGGGGATACCCTACCCAGGTATTCCCAGGCTAGGCTGAGGGAGGTGACTCTCCTGCCCCACCCAGAGACCCCTGGGCCGGAAATGAAGTGACCACGGAGGGTGGGGCAGGCCTAGACCCCGCGTGGCTGCCCGCGGGGGTGGGATCCGTGTCTCCCGCCCTCCCTGCCGGGCCCCCAATACCGGAAGTCGCTGTAGGGGTGGATGATCCAGGCCCCCGCTGACTTCACCCTCTCCTGCTCGATTTCCACTGCTTTGTGGCTGCCGAACACCCGAAGAGAGAACTTGTTGACCGTGGGCTGCAGTAGCGTCCCGAGCTGCCTCCTCTTATGCTCGGGCGCTGACCCGGGGATCGGACCTGAGGCCGCGGTCGCTGGAGCTGAAGCAGCAGGAGGCACCGCCTCCAGCCCAGGGGTCGTCCCATCGCCAACCCCCGCCGCTGGCCGCTGCTCCGCCTCCATGACGACCGCCCGCTTACACACTTGGCCTTCTACACCCCGCTGCGGCCATTGGGAGGGCCCCCTAACCCCTAAGGAGTAGGAGCCGGCGTGGCCCCCGGGCTTGCAACGGAGGCGTCTTAGGCTCGGAACTGCTGGCGCGGGGCGGAGGGGGGTGTGTGCGACAGACTGGCAGGCGGACGGCGGGCGGGTTTGCGCTGCGCCCCCTGGCGAGGGCCGCGCGAAGACCCGGTCGAGCGGGCGGGGGTGGGACCAATGATGCCCGCGTCCTGCTGGGGGACTCAGAGGTGGGTGTGGCTTAGCAATCCGAAAACGGCCCTCAAATTGTCCGAGCCCAAGGCGGAGAAGCACAACCGGAGCCAAGGAGAGGGCGTGGCCTAGAGTTGACGGGCTTTTAGCCACTGAGAGTCAGGGAGGTGGAGCCGCCTGCAAGTGGCGGGAAAACCGGTCGCGGGTTTTGCGGTTCGTGGTACTCGCGGAGGCGAAGGGTTGGAGGCCAATGGAAGAAGTGGGAAATGGCTTTTGAGATTCTTCTTTCTCATTTTCACCCATGGTCTCCAATCCTGATTCGTCTTTTCTCATCATTCTCCTTACGCTTATTCCTTTTTCTGAGCTCCTCCAAGCTGCTACCCCTAGTATATTTCTTGATTCTGCCAACCTTCACCAAATGCAACTTTGCCCTTCACTAAGTGGACGTGCCCTTCACTAAGTGGACGCTGATATAAAGATGCGTAGAAAAGTCTTGATCATACTATAAAGCCACTGCTCATCTGTGCTAAAGGACAGATCAATGAACAGGTAAATTACAATGCTGTGTTGTTAAGGGCTATACATTCCTAAATATCTCAAATTCTTCCCTTCATATTTCTGCCCCCCCCCCTCGTGCTGGGGATTGAACCCAGTCATACTAGGTTCTGCCATTGAGCTACATCCCCAACCCTGCCAATCATTCTTCTAAAATCCAAATGTAGCTGTAAAGTCCTTCAAACTTCCATTTTAGGACTGCATTGAAGCTCTTTAGCATAATTTACCAGGCAATGCAAAAATTGGACCTAGTTTCAACTCTCTCTCTTCTGATAGTCCCTATCTCGAAAGCCATGGCTGCAATAATGTTGAAATGCCTTGTTCTGCCTTGTCTCCAGGTCCTTGCAAACATTTTCTCTGCCTGATATTCTCCTCCAATTCACTTTCTAACAGTTGAGATCTCATCTCCTTTAGGAAACCTAGAAACAGATTTCCAACTCCTTTCCCTAAGTAGAGTCTAGTCTAGAAAATTTTTACAAGAGCCAGGGCACCACTTTTTATAACAACTCTTGTTACAGGGCTTCCATTATTTGTTTACAGGACAGTCTCATCTCCATTATAAGTTGAGATTCTTGAGATTTGTGCCTGGTTAAAAAGATGGACATAGCGTGGACACCCATTAAGTGTTTGTTGAATGAATGAATAATCGAGGAAAGTGTGCAGGAGTGAAACCTTCACTCATTTCCAACTCTTTCACTCCCCCTCCTTTCTATGCCACGGAATTTCTCCTAAACTATTTTTTAAACCGATTTAATCTCCATCTGACTATCTTCCACCTAGCTTCACTCTGATATTCCCTGACTTGATTTCTCAAGTTATTTTGTTTCCCTTCCAATCTTCCTTTCTGACCATTTCTCAATTCCTTCTATAGTGTCTCTAACTGTCTGCTTTGCCTTAAGGTCTTTCTCCTGCCTGTTATTTTTAAAGATTCAGTAAATTTATACTTCTTACACATTACATAAAGCACATAAGATAGAGTTTTCAAGTGATTCCCTCCCTCCTTTTTTGGCACCGAATTCTCCCCTTTCCTCCCCACCCATACAGACGCCCCACGAGTTCATTCATGACAAAAGACGGGATCCTCTCTTTGCTGGGTTTGGGTAGTAGAACTGTTACAAGAAATGGATATTTTCTGGCTAAGCTGAAGAGTCAGATCTCACCACCAAGTCTAACCAGAGTCAGGTCTGCCCAACAGCGACACCCTATAAATACAATCCTTTCAACCTCCTAAGCTAAATAAGCAAGCCACAGATGTGACAGAGAAAAGGACAGGAGTGAGGAGGAATAGAAAAGGACAGGAGGCGGGGCATGGCGAACCTGGTACACGCCCAGCGCGCACTGAGTACCTCCCGCCTTCCGGGAACTTCCGCCTCCAGCACCTCCCCGGCTCTGACAGACCAACGCCCGCGAGCAGCCGAGCACGTGGTGGCGTGCGCGGCCCTGGGGGCGGAGCTGAGGGGGGTCGCTGGGAAGCGACGCAAGACGTGCGTGCGTGCGTGCGTGCTCGCTCACAGTGGCGGCGGCGGAGCGGAGAGGCCAGGGCCGGAGACCGAGCTGGGATCGGGCCCTGGGCGGGGGGCGGTGCGAGCGGCGCCGAGCGGATCTTGGGGGCGGGGACGAACCGGGGCGGGCGGGACTGGAGCGGAGCCCGGGAACGGGGCGGGAGGTCCCAGGGTCCCGGGTTGGGGGGGTGGAGCCGCACTTCGTCGCCGCGGGGGTGCCGGGACTCCGGCCGCAGTGCCGCCGCCATCACGGACTTCCTGTGGGACAAGCGCACGGGCCTCGCCGCCAGAACGGTGAGCGCGCTAGTTGGTGGACCTCGGGGCCGCGCGGGAAGATGGCGACTGCGGGGCGGACTGGGGTAGGATTGGATTGGGGGCAAGGAACGGGGGCGAGATTAAGAGAAGAGGATGGTTGCGATCTGCGAAGCGGTGCAGTAGGGAAATGGGAAAGGAGGTCGGACGGTACCCGGAAAAACCTATAGGAAAGTTGGAAGGAGGCAAAGTAGAAGGAGTGATGGGATAAGGATTGGAGTTGTTCCAGAGATGCAAAAGAGCATAATATCAAAGTTGGACCAACGGGTCCAGTCGAAGTCAGAGAAGTATCACTTGAAGCATGCTGGAAGAGTTTAACTCTAGAAGTTAGTTGTGGATTTTATGAGCGAAGAAGGCTTAGAAGTTGAGAAACGGAAGCTAGAGATGCTTTGTGGGGAAAGGCCTATGAAGGATTTTAATGGCAGTATTACAGAGTGAGATGGCATTTATGTAGCTATGCTAATCAAGGTTGGATTACCTGGGAGAAGCTTGTGCTTCCATCTTCTTGGTTTCCTGCCAGCTGCTTTAGGCCAAGAATGCATCAAATATCAACCTCCTCGTTTTGAGGAGGTTGGCAAGCAGTGGCCCAGAATGGGAGCCAGATGTTGGGAGTCCTTAAACCTTTTGCACACCTGATCTTCCCAGCCCCCACCCAGTCTTCTGTCCTTGGACTGTTTTCATTCTGTCTGCTATTACCTTCCTTGATTTTGACCGTGATGTTTCTCTGATTTTTTTTCCCTCTCTTGAGAGAGGATTTTTGAACCATACCATTCCAATTTCATTAACTGGAAGGTGGCCACTCTCAGCCAAGTAGTGCTGATATTAATTAAAAACAAGTTATTCGGTGGCGCACGCCTGTAATCCCAGCACTTTGGGAGGCTGAGGCAGGAGGATCCCGAGTTCAAAGCCAGCCTCAGCAATGGCGAGGCACTTAGCAACTCAGTGAGACCCTGTCTCTAAATAAAATACAAAAAGGGCCAGGGATGTGGCCCAGTGGTCGAGTGCCCCTGAGTTCAATCCCTGGTACCACAAAAAAAAAAAAAAAGTTATTCTCTACTTCTAAGCATAAGATGGGAGGAGGCAGATAGAAAACTGAGTGTAATTTGGGCCTACTTTATTAAAACCTCTCATAAGGGATTTGACCAGAGATGTGAGAGGTGATTAAGATAGTTCAATGGGCTAGATTCTTTTTTTTAACTTTAGTTGTTAATGGACCTTTATTTTATGTATTTATATGCGGTGCTGAGAATGGAACCCAGTGCCTCACACATGCTAGGCAAGCATTCTACCACTGAGCCACCTCCCCAGCCCCTTCAAGGGGCTAGATTCTTAGAACTTGGCTATTGTTTGGTGTTTGCCTGCTCTATGTAGAGTTCTGGGAAACTGCATTCCTGCTCTTAGTACACTGATAGTCTAGTTGGGGAGATAAGATATACTTTTAATGACTGTAAAATGTAACTGTAAACTAAAGTTTTATTCTGTTGACCTGTGAGGAACACAGGATGGCACACATATGTATTTTAATCACAGCAGGGATGGACTGTGGCAGTCTCTATCAGCTACACACTTACCTATAATAAGTTGTGGCTCAGACTTGAAGATCTTGTGGAGCCGTGTTTAAAGTAAATCAGGGTAGAGCAATTGAACTGAGGGGGCTTTCTAGAGTGTTTTACCAAAATTAATAGGCGAATATATCTTCCTGGAAGGAGAAATTATAAGCCAAAGGGAGACTAAAGAACTTGTAGTGGTAAAAGGAGATAGAAATAACAGAAAACAGCATATCATCTTTGGAACAACCAGTCCTTGGAGGAGACTTCTGAAAACTCAGAGCATTCCCTACTATTTCCATTTTTCTATCCCTTTCAGATGCCTCATCCCCGAAGGTACCACTCCTCAGAGCGAGGTAGCAGGGGGAGTTACCATGAACACTATCGGAGCCGAAAACATAAACGACGAAGAAGTCGTTCCTGGTCAAGTAGTAGTGACCGGACACGGCGACGCCGGCGGGAGGACAGCTACCATGTTCGTTCACGGAGGTGAGGCCTCAGGAGGAGAAACCAACTTCAGTTTACTTGCTTATTCATTTGCTCAACAAATATTTATTGATTATATGCTAAGGGCATTGTGATAAGCAGCTGGCTGAAGGCAATGTTCAAGATGGAGAACAAGAGATAGAGGGAGTAGTGGCCCAGTGGTAGAGCTCTTAACTATTATATGTGAAGCCATAGGTTTAATCCCCAGCACTGAACAGCAATAACATCAAAAAAAGATGGATAACAAAATGAGCCATTTATACTACAGTGTCAAGAGTATTATCCTGGCCAGGCACATGCCTGTAATCCCAGCAACTCATAAGTCTGAGCAGGAGGATCACAAGTTTGAGGCTGGCTTTGGCCACTTAGCAAGACCCCCATCTCAAAATTTAAAAATAGAAAGGACTGGGATATAGCTCAGTGGTAGATTGCTTGTTCTTGTAGAGAAAGTACTAACTTGGCTGGGTACAGTTACGCATGCCTGTAATCCCAGTGGCTTGGGAGGCTGAGGCACAAGGATCACGAGTTCAAAGCCAGCCTTAGTAAATTTAGCAAGGTGCTAATCAACTCAGTGAGACCTAGACTCTAAATAAAATACAAAAAAGGGCTGGGAGCCGGGCGCGGTGGCGCACGCCTGTAATCCCAGCACTTTGGGAGGCTGAGGCAGGAGGATCGCGAGTTCAAAGCCAGCCTCAGCAATGGCGAGGCACTTAGCAACTCAGTGAGACCCTGTCTCTAATAAAATACAAAAAAAGGCTGGGGATGTGGCCCAGTGGTCGAGTGCCCCTGAGTTCAATCCCCGGTACCACAAAAAAAAAAAAAAAAAAAAAAAAAAAAAAAAAAAAAAAAAAAAAAAAAAAAAAAAGGGCTGGGAATATGGCTCAGTGGTTGAGTGCCCCAAGTTCAATCCCTGGTACCAAAAAAGGGAGAGAAAGTACTAACTTGAGGGGCTCAGGATATACCTGGTAGGTTTGGTTGAAGTGAGGAGGCAGGCTGTATAGTTGAGGGAAAACTTTCCAAGAAAGTGACATCTAAGCTTGTGTATAGGACAAGTAGGAGTCAAAACAGAAGTGTGTTCAGGTAGAGGGAAGTATATGCAAAGAACTATGAGCTGGAGGTAGCTAATGAGAAAGCTAAGAGAAAGGCCTGCGTGCTGTTAGTAATTTAGTGTTTAATCAGAGAAATGGTTTAGAGCAAAGCTGGATTTCAGTCAGAAATGCTCAAGAAAGAACTGGTTCTTTTTTCCATTGTATCACTGGAGAGGAGGAGAGGGAGTGGTACTGCAGATTCCTTTTCATCATGCAGTTGTGTTAATCCATTGCTTCTTCACCTTACTCCTCTGGTCTTTGCTCCTCTTGGAGTGATTCTTAAAGGGCCTGAGAGCAATTTTTCTGACATTACTCTTTGTCCTCCTTGAGGCATGTCCTTGTCACATGGCATGGCAGAGAATGTGGCTTGAACAGATGTACCTAATGGGGATATGTTATCCAACAGCAGCTACGACGACCATTCATCCGACCGGAGGGTATATGACCGGCGATACTGTGGCAGCTACAGGCGCAATGACTACAGCCGGGATCGGGGAGAGGCCTACTATGACACAGACTATCGGCATTCCTATGAGTATCATCGGGAGAATAGCAGTTACCGCAGCCAGCGCAGCAGCCGAAGGAAGCACAGGCGGCGGAGGAGACGCAGCCGAACTTTCAGCCGTTCATCTTCGGTGAGTGCCAGCCCAGGCCCTTCCTCTCCCCACTCTTCTTCAGGCCCTCTGGGACCCTGGTAAGTTAGAAGTATCCTTGATCTCAGCCGAGCTTTGGGGCATGAACACTAAGGTGGGCATTGAGTCTGCCTACCCTCTTGGAAGCTCTTGGACTCTTGAAGGGCCCCAGAATCTGCTTTGGAAATTGATGGGCATTGAGCCTTTGTGAACTCCAGTGCCCTCCCTGGCATGTGGGACTTATTGTGTTGGAGCAACTCTTCTGGCCCAGAGGCTTCCATTCTTTGATGGAGACCTTGCTTGTGAACTTCCTTTTTCCCTCAAGCCCTGGGCTTCTAGGTCCCCTCAATAGGCAAGCTTGGGTGGGAGCAAGGGGTAAGAGACCTGTGCCCACCCAGAAGGGTATTGTGTAGAGCATGGGGTTGTGGGTGACACTGGCAACGACATCACTTCTCTGCTCTGCCCATGCCTCTCCCTGTTCCCGTTTTGGGTTTGGGGACTTGGGATTGTACGCCGCTCTCTCTTCTCACACCAATCCGCCTTACTGCATCTGACGTGTTCCCTTCCACTGTCCCCCATCATCGTCTGTCCCCCATGGCTGGGCGCCTGTGACCGGTGACCCCTCCACCACCCACCCCGTCTCCCTCCGGCCCCCGCTCCGACACCTGGCTTGCTCCGACCCCCCCCGCCCCCCGACAGCAGCACAGCAGCCGGAGAGCCAAGAGTGTAGAGGACGACGCTGAGGGCCACCTCATCTACCACGTCGGGGACTGGCTACAAGAGCGATGTACAAGCCAAATCGTAACAATCCTATAGCCTGTATTGGTCCCATAGCCATCCTAACGTCCCAAGCCAACCCAAGTCACAGCCTCTTTGCCTTTTCTCCGTGGTGTTGTTCATCTGGGTGGTTTGAGTTGCTGTTGAGAATTGACCTCTGTTGTCCACTCCCAGCTCTCATGGCCCCTGGGTTAAAGGTGGTGGGAATCATGCAGGGGTTTCATCCCCTGTGATCATCTGTATCTGTTCCCCTTCCTTCATTTCACCCCAGGTTGCTATACCCTTTTTCCTTCCAATTCAACTCATTCGCCCCCACCTTCTCTCCCTCCCTCTCCCCGACCCTGCTGTCTTTTTATTTCAGATGAAATTGTAAGCACCTTAGGAGAAGGGACCTTTGGCCGAGTTGTTCAATGTGTTGACCATCGCAGGTAACTGGCAGCTCCCTTCCTACACCACAACTCATAGGCATAAAGAAATGGTGGGGGTTACCTGGGCTTTTTTGATAATTAGCCAGAGTCAGGAATTCTTAGTTCCTACACAGCCCCATTCCATTTGAGATGTTCTCAAGAACCTAGCAAAAGTCTCCCCTGCCAACCTACAGGGGTGGGGCTCGAGTTGCCCTGAAGATCATTAAGAATGTGGAAAAGTATAAGGAAGCAGCTCGACTAGAAATCAACGTACTGGAGAAAATCAATGAGAAGGACCCTGACAACAAGAAGTAAGCAAACAAAGGAGTATACAGAGAGGCTGGGAGGCTCCACCCCTACATAGGGAAGACTTCCAGACCTGGGATTGGCAGGCAGGGGTGTTTAGATTCTTCCATCCATTCATCTTTTGTTCATCATCTTAGAGTAGTACACCATCAGGGTAGGCAGGCAGGGCCTGGGACATTCTCTAATCCATTCCTCTTGTTTTCAGGACATTTAAGAGTGCTTTGCAGTTTGGCCTCATCCCAGGATGGCTTTTGTAGAGATACATGCTGAAAATGACCTTGGAACTGAGCATCGATATTTATCAAAAAATGAATTAGTGCTTTGAGCTGGGGGTGTAGTTCAGTGGTGGAATACTTGTCTACCTAGTGGGTAGGCACTAGGTTTGATTCTCAACTCTCAAAAAAAAAAAAAAAAATTTAAACTATGCTTTTATACCTAAACTATGTTGATGAGGCCACATTTATGCAGTAATATTTGCACATACATTCATAGGCATTAAGAATAAGAACATTAAACAAAGCCGTAAGAAGACAAAAAGTATAAACATGGGCAAAAGAGTGGCTGATGTTGAGTGAATTTCATATGATGGGGTTTAAAAGGGACCATTTGATAATTCAGGATTCACACTGTTTAGAACTTGGCACTCAAGAAGTCTTTTAAAAAAATAGAATAGTTTTTGAACTATTTAAAATGTAGGAAGTTGGGCATGGTGGTGCACACCTATAATCTCAGCTATTGGGGAGGCTAAGGCAGGAAGATTTCAAATTTGAAGTTGACCTGGGCAATTCAGCATGCTCTGTTTCAAAATTTTAAAAAGGGTGCTTGGTGTGATGGCATATACCTGTAATCCCAGCGACCTAGGAGTCTGAGGCAGGAAGGAGTGCAAGTTTGAATCCTTCTTGGGTAACTTAGCAAGACCCTGTCTCAAAATAAAAAATAAAAAGGGCTGGGGATGTAGCTCAGTGGCAGAAGCACCCATGGGTTCAATCCCTTGTATCAAAAAATAAATAAAATGTAGAAAAACGTTTGGAAGATTGGCAGATAGTGCCTCTTGGGTCTACCAGAAAGGCCATTTGCTAGCTGAACTGAATTTTATTACTAATATTAGCTGGCATGTTTTTACACAATCAGCAACTATATAGGCCCTCTTTTTGGAGGGGTTGTGGGCAGATGGGAGCTCATCAGACATCCTCCTTCCCCCATCTCTCTTCCCAGCCTCTGTGTCCAGATGTTTGACTGGTTTGACTACCATGGCCACATGTGTATCTCCTTTGAGCTTCTGGGCCTTAGCACCTTCGATTTCCTCAAAGACAACAACTACCTGCCCTATCCTATCCACCAAGTGCGCCACATGGCCTTCCAGCTGTGCCAGGCCGTCAAGTGTGAGTGGGGTGGGCTGAGGTGGACTCTGGGGCAGCCCCTCCCTCCATTGGACCACCTCTGTCTCATTTGTGGACTGGTCAAACCCCAAAACAGTCAAAGCACGATTATCTGCAGTTCTATTTTTCACTGTCATCTTGGCCTCTCTTCTGACATCACTTCTAGACTTATGTCTTCACCATCACTTATTCCACACCCAGCCTAGTAGGAGCTAGAAGACTGCCTTTGAAGTAAAAATGCTCAAGGATGCCCTTCCCCTTCCCCTTCCCCCATTAGGAAATTGTTAGCAAGCACAAAGAGACAAATATACTCTATGCTAGAGGTTTACTCAATTGAGATATTCTCTATTAATAGCAAAGCAAATGGGAATGTGGAATAATTCAGCTAAGGGGCCAGGTAGGGAATCCAGACAAATACATAATTTCCACTGAGTTGACAGCAATACAATTTCACAGAATTGAGTTCACAAAATGTCAGATAATACACATATGTCAGATTCAGTACAAACTACCACTTGTAAAAAACTCTTTGTGCCCCGCCCCCATCAGTTGAGATACATGTATATTTTACATTAGAAAGAATAGCTTTTTAGACCAGGCATTTCATTTAGTTGTAGAGCAGAAAACAGCCCTAGTGATTCTGGACCTGCCTCCTCACCAGCCTTGCTCTGGGTGCTCAGCTTGGGGTCAGGTGGTTTCAGTGAACTAAGCCTGACCTGCCCTTCTCCTCTGCAGTCCTTCATGATAACAAGCTGACACATACGGACCTCAAACCTGAAAATATTCTGTTTGTGAATTCCGACTATGAGCTCACCTACAACCTAGAGAAGGTAAGATGAACAGGGTCTTCCCCTTGACTCTTGGAGGCAGACAGCTGGCCTGCTTGGCTTTTGCTTAGTCCATTCTGTCCTCCCTTCCCCCCCCCCCCCTTTTCCGGCTCCAACTGGGTAAAACCAGAGTACTAGAATAGGGAGGGAAAGATTTAACAAAACCTGAATTAGAAGAGAGCTTGAAAAAGAGCTTTCCAATAGAGTGAAAATGCCCTCTTTTTTGTTTTTTTATGATATTTTTCTGTGAGAAAAGGAGACTCAGCTCCCTTGACTGGAGGTGATGGAAATCTCAGAGCTTAAGCAGCTCTCCATAGCTGGGCATAGTGGCCAATGCCTGTAATCTCAGCAACATGGGATCCTGAGGCAGGAGGATCAAAAGTTCAAGGCCTCAGCAACTTAGGAAGACCCTGTCTCAAAATAGAAAAGACTGGGGATAAAGAGCCACTGGGTTAAATCTCCAGCACCAAAAAAATAAATAAAATAAAATCGGGGCTGGGGTTGTGGCTCAGCGGTAGAGCCCTCGCCTAGCACATACACGGCCTGGGTTCAATCCTCAGCACCATGTAAAATGAAGGCATTGTGTACAATTAAAACAAATGAATAAACATTTAAAACAAAAGAAGCTGCCGGGCGCGGTGGCACACGCCTGTAATCCCAGCACTTTGGGAGGCTGAGGCAGGAGGATCGCGAGTTCAAAGCCAGCCTCAGCAATGGTGAGGCACTTAGTAACTCAGTGAGACCTTGTCTCTAATAAAAATACAAAAAAGGGCTGGGAATGTGGCCCAGTGGTCGAGTGCCTCTGAGTTCAATCCCCGGTACCAAAAAAAAAAAGAAGAAGCTCTCCATCTCTTTTAAGTTGTTGATGGACCTTTATTTATATGTGGTGCTGAGAGTTAAATCCAGTGCCTCACATAGGCTAGGCAAGATCTCTACCACTGAGCCACAGCCAGAGCCCCTGGATCTCTTGACTCCTTTGCTACATGTTACATATTTTTAGGAAAACAATGTATCAATTATGTGGGCATAGTCTTCTCTGATACATACTTACAGATTTTCAGCCACTCCATAATCACTCTTGAATTCTCTCCCTTCACTGCCTTTTTTGTTGTTAGTTCTGGAGTTTAAACCTTGTGGTCCTCTATGCTGGGCTGTATTCCCAGCCTTTTTTATTTTAAGACAGGGTCTTCCTAAATTACCCTGGCTGGCATTAAACTTGTGATACTCCTGCCCAAGCCTCCCATGTAGCTGGAATTGTAGGCAAGCACTACTGTTTCTGGCTCACCCCTACTCTCCCTGCAATCCCCACATAGCAATTGATGCCAGGGGTGCTAAGGCTGGCCCCAAGCTTTTTTTTTGGTACCGGGGATTGAACTCAGCGGCACTCGACCACTGGGTCACATCCCCAGCCCTTTTTTTTTGTATTTTATTAGAGACAGGGTCTCACTGAGTTGCTAAGTGCCTCGCCTTTGCTGAGGCTGGCTTTAAACTCGCGATCCTCCTGCCTCAGCCTCCCAAAGTGCTGGGATTACAGGCGTGCGCCACCGCGCCCGGCTAGGCCCCAAGCTTTTTATCCTCCTACCTCAGCCTCCCAAGCTGCCAGGATTACAGGTGTGTGTCTCCATGGCCAGCTCCCTTACTCTTAAAAAAGTTCTTCTGTAAACCAGGAGTTCTTCTTTGGTATATGGTAGCAGGCCATAGTTGGCTGGGTTTTTGTTTTATTGTTCTGTTTTTGTTTTGTGGTACTGGGTTTTAAACCAGAACCCAGGGACAGAGCACTCTACCACTCATCCACATCCCCAGCCTATTTATTTATTTATTTGTTTATGTTTTTGGTGCTGTGGATTGAACTCAAGGTGCTTTTTTTCTTAGCCACATACTTATTTTTTTTTTAATTTTTAGAAAGTGTTTTGATAAGTTGTTGAGGCTGACCTCTAATACAGGATCCTTCTGTATCGGCCTCCACAGTCACTGAGATTGCAAATGTGTGCCACTGCACCTAGCTTTATATTTTATATAAATATGACATATTTATATTAAGGCCTCCCTAAGTTTCCCGGGCTGGCCTTGAACTTGTGCTCCTCCTGTTTCAGCTTTTTTTTTTCCTAATTTTTTAAAGTTATAGATGGACACAATGCCTTTTATTTACTTATTTTTTTAAAATGTACTTTTTATTTGTAGTTGCACACAATACCTTTATTTTAAAAATTTTTTTTTTTTTTTTTTTTTTTTTTTTTTTTTTTTTTTTTTTTGTGGTACCAGGGATTAAACTCAGGGGCACTCGACCACTGGGCCACATCCCTGGCCCTTTTTGTATTTTATTTAGAGACAGGGTCTCACTGAGTTGCTAAGTGCCTCGCCATTGCTGAGGCTGGCTTTGAACTCGCGATCCTCCTGCCTCAGCCTCCCAAAGTGCTGGGATTACAGGCGTGCGCCACCGCGCGCCCGGCCTATTTTTAAAATTTTTATGTGGTGCTAATTATCAAACCAAACCCAGGTGAGTGCTCTACTGCTGAGCCACAACCCCAGCCCTTATTTATTTATTTATTTAGGTACCAGGGATTGAACTCAGGGGCACTCAACCACTGGTCCACATACCCAGCCGTTTTTTGTATATTATTAGAGACAGGGTCTCACTGAGTTGCCTCACCATTGCTGAGGCTAGCTTTGAAGTCTCGATTCTGCTGCCTCAGCTTCCCAAGTGCTGGATTACAGGTGTGCACCATCGTGCCCGGCCTATTTATTTATTTTTATGTGGTGCTGAGGATCAAACTCAGTGCCTCACACATGCTAGGCAAGTGCTCCCCCACTGAGCTACAACTGCAGCCCCTGCCTCAGCTTTTTGATTGCTAGGATTATAGGCACCCAGCTAGAGTTGGCTTTTTAAGGCTCAGAAGCACCTTAGAGAATAGAGGTAGAATATTGGTTTGCAGTACAGTTCATTCACTCTCTGCCTTGCTCCTAGAAGCGAGATGAACGCAGTGTGAAGAGCACTGCTGTGCGGGTGGTAGACTTTGGCAGTGCCACCTTTGACCATGAGCACCATAGTACCATTGTCTCCACTCGGCATTATCGAGCACCAGAAGTCATCCTTGGTAAGGACAAGGGCGATCCATGGGTGTGAGGTGATGGGGTGGGGGTGGGGCTAAGTCTTCTAATACCTTTTTCTTCCCACTTCCACTCAGAGTTGGGCTGGTCACAGCCTTGTGATGTATGGAGCATAGGCTGCATCATTTTCGAGTACTATGTTGGCTTCACCCTCTTTCAGGTAAGTGGTAAAGGGGGTCTTGCTCTACTACATGGCATTCTTCTGCTTGATTTTGTTGCCTGTTGAATACTTGCCTGTTTATTCCTTCACATTGCCTATCTGGCAGTTCATCTTCCCCTTGTCAATCCCATACTTAGCTCTGCCTTTGTTTCCTAGACTCATGACAACAGAGAGCATCTAGCCATGATGGAAAGGATATTGGGTCCCATCCCCTCTCGGATGATCCGGAAGACAAGGTGAGCTTTGGGAGGGCCTATCCTAACCCTTTTCATTTTCTCTCTTCAGAATAGGCCTATTTTATACCATTGTTTTTCCTTTTCTTTGATACCTCCCCTTCTCCCAGTTACTCTTTAATGAGTAAATAAGTATCCTATAATAAGGGAAACCTTCTGAGTTCCTCAACCTCCCCTTTCCCTTTAGAAAGCAGAAATATTTTTACCGGGGTCGCCTGGATTGGGATGAGAGCACATCAGCTGGACGCTATGTTCGTGAGAACTGCAAGCCACTGCGGGTGAGCCAGGCAGGGGATAAATAGTGCCCACCACCTAGAGTCAGTTCTTAAGGTAGTTTGCCCCTGAAATGCATTCCTCAAGCATAGGGTTAGGAAAGGAAGGGAAGAAAGCTGAAAGAAGACACCATTGGTCAATAAAGGTGAGATGAGAGGGAGTGGCTTTGTTGAGAGAAGGAGGTGTTAGACAGCCTAACCTTGACAACCAGATGTCAAAGCAGTGTCTTGGATTCTTTAGGTCAGACAGAAAAGAATAAATTGTCATTTCAAGAGTTTACATTTTAATGAGCTTTTAAAGAAGATTCATAAAGTTATGTATCTACAAATAAAACTTTGAAGAGTATGAAGGAGCCGGTGCAGTGGCGCACACCTGTAATCCCAGCACTTGGGAGGCTGAGGCAGGAGGATCGCGAGTTCAAAGCCAGCCTCAGCAATGGCGAGGCACTTAGCAACTCAGTTAGACCCTGTCTCTAATAAAGTACAAAAAGGGGCTGGGGATGTGGCCCAGTGGTGGAGTGCCCCTGAGTTCAATCCCTGGTACAAACAAAAAAAAAAAAAATGTATGAAGGAGTAATTGTGCTAGTGGAATGGTGGGTGGAGCTGTAATATCAGAAATGTTGGTCTTAAAGTTTGGTCACTTTAAGATAGCATTCCAGGCTGGGTGTACGATGCCTGTAATCCCAGCTGCTTTTGAGGCGGAGGCAGAAGGATTGAGTTCAAAGCCAGCCTCAGCAACTTAGGCCCTAAGCCAACTCAGTGAGACCCTGTCTCTAATAAAATACAAAATAGGACTAGGGATGTCGCTCGTGGTGGAGTGCCCCCCAAAAAGAAAATTCCAATCAGTTCCAAGGAGAGCCTTAGATCTTTCTCTAAGATTAAAAGGTAGGGCCTTGAAGAAGAGGCAGGATTTCTCCTGTCTCACCTTTTTCCTGCCCTCCTCCACCAGCGGTATCTTACCTCAGAGGCAGAGGACCACCACCAGCTCTTCGATCTGATTGAAAGCATGCTAGAATATGAACCTGCTAAGCGGTTGACGTTGGGTGAAGCCCTTCAGCATCCTTTCTTCGCCCGCCTTCGGGCTGAGCCACCCAACACCAAGTTGTGGGACTCCAGTCGGGATATCAGTCGGTGACAATCAGAACCTGGGCACCTCTGCATCTCTTATAGCAGTGGGTGTCCAGTCTAGGACACTGGTGCTTTTTTATACAAGATTACAGAGCCTGAACTCATTCCCTCCTGGCTCCCTGTACATCTGTGAATATGTGAAATAGTGTAAATATGACAGAACTTGTACTTATCACTTCAACCCTTGCCTTGTACATAATGCTGTTCATCCACACTCTTCCCACCTTTACCTGCCCCCTTACATGGAGTTGGATGGGGGCAGAGTGAGGTAACCAGGTGGCATCCATCCCATGTTTTATAAGGAATTTTGTACAGTCTTTGTGAAATAAAATGACGTGCTTCATCTGACCCCCATCCCTGGAGTGTGAGGTTTGGGGATGCTGGGGTGGAGGGATGAGACAATTTGCAGCTTTTCTGATTTTGGATATGAAGGGAGTCCATCTTACCCTCCAAAATTAGCCAGAGCCTGGTCACCAGTTTGTCCACATCATGTCAGGATGGTAGTAAAGAGTGGGACAGCACTTAATTGCGGGTCTAAATGGAGAAAGGTTATAGGGTCACACTTCTCTGATCTGGAGTAATGAGAATGGGAAAGAGGCCTGACTGGATCTTGAGGCTATATACCCTCCAGGATATATCCAAAAACTGGTTGAAAACTTTGGCTCCCACCATCATGTGGTTTGTCCTAACGTGAGGGCACCTGGGAAATGTAGTTCGTCGGTGAGAGGAAATCACGTGGGGGAAGGGGCAGTGCTTGGCTGCCCAGGCCCGGTTGGCGGTGTCACGTGAGGCATTTCCGTCTTTACTTTTGGCTAAGGCGCAGGCGCAGCCCACTGCTGCTGCAGGGATCCTTGTGACCCTTCCGGTCGGTTCACCCAATCGGTGCACAGAGAAGCTAGGCGGACCGAGGGGAGCGGAGGGACCTCTGAGGGCCTCCGCTGCCGCTACCTCCGCGGCAGGGGCGTGGAGGGCAGGGGGCGGTCGAGCCTGCGGTTGCAAAAATGGCTCAGAGCAGAGACGGCGGAAACCCGTTCGCCGAGTCTGGCGAGCTTGACAACCCTTTTCAGGTGATTTGCGCTGGTCCCATTTGGTCATTCCGGTTGATCTTTCTGGCTATATCGGGTCTGTCTAACTTGTATTCCCATTCCTGACAATTAATCCGGGGAAGTGCCACCACGTGGGGGTGATGGTGACTCCAGACCAGTGAGCCCTTGTGGTGGGGGGGCGGGCCCTGTCCCTGTAAGAAGCTGGTATTGGCAGTGTTGGGTGATGAACTTAAAGGTAGTTAATATTGGGCCAACTGCATGCCTCCGATGGAGCCGAACCGGGATACACGGGTAGTTTAGGAGTGGTCCCGAAGAGTTCTCTCCGAGGCATTGAGTGCCAGCTAAGACCAGCTCTTTGCCCTCAGGACCCAGCTGTGATCCAGCACCGACCCAGCCCTCAGTATGCCACGCTTGACGTCTACAACCCTTTTGAGACCAGGGAGGTGAGCAATTGGAGAGCAAAGGAGGGCAAGAAAGGGAAGAGTAATGATACCGTCTGTGTAGGTGCAGGGGACTTTTCGTGCATTCCGAAGAAGGAAGAAGCACAGTAGTCTTAGCTCCTTGGGAGACACCAGTCAGCCATGAGATGTCTAATCTTGGGGACTTCAGGGCCAAGGAGTAATCTGGTTTGAGTTCTAAAAGTCAGTCCTGGGAAGATTTCTTTGAAGTAAATCAAGATTGGGAATGTCGGAGTTGAGAAAACCTGTTGTTAGAAGACAAGGAATGAGGAAGACTATCCTGTTTGTCCCACTAAAATAGAAAATGGTGGGTTTAAAAAGTTAAGGGGGAAGCTGGGCGCGGTGGCGCACTCCTGTAATCCTAGCACTTTGGGAGGCTGAGGCAGGAGGATCGCGAGTTCAAAGCCAGCCTCAGCAATGGCGAGGCACTTAGCAACTCAGTGAGACCCTGTCTCTAATAGAATACAAAAAAAGGGCTGGGGTCGAGTGCCCCTGAGTTCAATCCCCAGTACCAAAAAAAAAAAAAAAAAAAAAAAAAAGGCTGGGGATTTGGCCCAGTGGTCCAGTACCCCTGAGTTCAATCCCTGGTACCAAAAAAAAAAAAAAAAAAAGTTAAGGGGGAGCTGGACCCAGTGGAGCATGCCTGTAATCCCAGCAACTCTGGGGCTGAGGCAGGAGGATTACAAATTCGAGGCCAGACTGGGCAATTTAGACCCTGGCTCAAAATAAAAAGGGTTAGGGTGTAGCTCAATAGTAGATAAGTAAATAAATATTAAAGGACAAAGAAGTTGTTCAGGGGGTGGATACTTAAATAAATGATTTCAGTCATTGTTAAGGAACTGGATGTGAGGGGTGACCAGGGCTGTTGCAGGTAATAAAAGAGTTCTTTTTTGCGGGGCGCGGTGGCTCACGCCTGTAATCCCAGCAGTTTGGGAGGCTGAGGCAGGAGGATCATGAGTTCAAAGCCAGCCTCAGCAATGGTGAGGCACTTAGCAACTCAGTGAGACCCTGTCTCTAATAAAAACAAAAAAGGGCTGGGGATGTGACCCAGTGGTTGAGTCCCGCTGAGTTCAATCCCCAGTACCAAAAAAAAAAAAAAAAAAAAAAAAGAGTTCTTTTTTTTAAATATTTATTTATTTGCTTTTAGTTGTACACAACGCCTTTGTTTTTACGTGGTGCTGAGGATCAAACCCGGGCGTGCACGTGCCAGGCGAGCGCTCTACCGCTGAGCCACAACCCCAGCCCAATAAAAGAGTTCTTTAACATAAATGCAACACAGGAACTAGCTTCCTAACAGCTGAGAGAAGGGTTGCTGTCTTAGGCAATAAACTCTGCTTCTAAAGGTTGATTCTAGGTTCCTATGTAATGAGACGCTGGATGATCTATACAGTCTTTTCCTCAACAGCCATCACCAGCCTATGAGCCTCCTGCCCCTGCGCCATTGCCTCCACCCTCAGCTCCCTCTGTACAGCCCTCCAGAAAGCTCAGCCCCACTGAACCCAAGAACTATGGTTCCTACAGCACTCAGGTAAAGAGGGTATATGCAAGTGGGGGTGAGGGAAAAGGGCCTGTCCTGGGCTCCAGGACTCACACATCCCTTGCTTGTGCTGGGCAGGCCTCAGCTGCAGCAGCCACAGCTGAGCTGCTAAAAAAACAGGAGGAGCTCAATCGGAAGGCAGAGGAGTTGGACCGCAGAGAGCGAGAGCTGCAGCATGTTGCCCTGGGAGGCACAGCCAGTAAGTGGGCCCCTGGTAAAGTGTGGAAGAACTTCTGACAGTTTGGAAGGAGCAAAAAAAAAGTCTTAAGAGCATGGGCTGTATAGTCAAACTGCTGAGTTTGAAGTGTGGGGACATTAGCCGTGACCTATTAGTCAAATTGCTTTTTTTTTTTTCCCCCCTCGATATTGGGGCTTGAACCCAGTACCATGCACCTGCTAGGTGAGCACTCTCATCACAGAGCTGCACCAACAGCCCATTGGGTACTTAATCTTGAGTATTTCAGTTTGCTTATTTGTAAAACGAGAGCAAATGTTAGTTACTTTGACAGGGGTTAAACAAAGTTGCAGGCAAAGTGCTTAGCACAATGCTCAGGTTTTGCAAATGATGAAAAACATTTGCTATTACTGTCATTTTCCAGAATTGAGAGAACTTGGGAAGGGAGGAAAGGGGGGACTGATTCTCTCATTGGTCTCTGCTTCACTTCTGGGGTGGTCTTGCTCTCTTTGTGCCTTACAGCTCGACAGAACAATTGGCCCCCGCTACCCTCTTTTTGCCCAGTTCAGCCCTGCTTTTTCCAGGACATCTCCATGGAGATCCCCCAAGAATTTCAGAAGACAGTATCTACCATGTACTACCTCTGGATGTGTGAGTACTAAGGTGCCTTTTTGGAGGAAGTTATGGGTAGATCTTTTAAAAGCCCTGGAGTCCACTCAAGAACCAGAAATTTCATTTTGCCTCAATATTTGAGAGTAAAGCAATTTTTCCAGGGATCTTCATGGGTTACTTTTTTAAAAATTGTATTTAGAACTCAAACCCATTCACCAGCTTGCTAGCAAGTGTATTTTCTCATCCCCACCATTTCTGTTTGTCCCCATGCATAAATAGGCCCTCACTGATGTACCCTGCATGGGGTTGAACTCTGAATCCTCTTGCCTCAGCCTCTCTAGTAGGTGAGATTTTGTGTGTGTACCACCATGATTGACTGCATTCTGAATTCTCTTTTCCCCCCCTTTTTTTCCCATTACAATTATAGATAATAGTGGGATTTATCATGCCATTTTTGTACTTGCACACAACATAATCTGATCAGTCTCATTCCCCAATATGTTCTCAATTCTTTGCAAAGGATTTAGTCATTGTGGTGCACATCTGTAATACCAGCTGCTTGGGAGGCTGAGGCAGGAAAATAGCAAGTTCAAGGCCAGCCTGGATAACTCAGTGAGACTTTGTCTCAAAATAAAATTTATTTTAGTCATTTATTTTTTTGTGGGGCTAGGGATCAAACTCGGGACCTCATACTGAACTATACCCTCAACTCCTCAAAATAAAATTTAAAAAAGGGTTGTGGATGTAGCTCAGTGGTAACCCTGGTGGGTTCAATCCCCAGTACCACCACCAAACAAACAAACAAAAACAGTTCTTTGTAAGGGGATCCCTTATGATTGAGATTTGCTTATTCCATTCCTGTTAAGCTGATTCCATGAAAGCAGGAGTTGTCTTTCTTTCCTTATACTGTCAAATCTGGTGAGAGTTGTGGGGAGGGCATGTAAGGAGCTTTCATTGCAGTTCAGAAGGACCTGTCCTTCATCCTGTCCCCCTGCTCCTTAGGCAGCACTCTGGCTCTTCTCCTGAACTTCCTCGCCTGCCTGGCCAGTTTCTGTGTAGAGACCAGCAATGGCTCAGGCTTTGGGCTTTCTCTGCTCTGGGTCCTCCTTTTTACTCCCTGCTCCTTCGTCTGCTGGTACCGCCCCATGTATAAGGCTTTCCGGTAAGTGGGGAAGGGGTGATTGGGGACCTGGGATGAACCCACCATCAGCTTCTCCAGCCTTAATTTTTCTCCCACCCTCCCCACTTTTTCCCCCTTTGCAGGAGTGACAGTTCATTCAATTTCTTCGTTTTCTTCTTCATTTTCTTCGCCCAGGATGTGCTCTTTGTCCTCCAGGCGATTGGCATCCCAGGTTGGGGGTTCAGGTCTGTAAGGCTGCCATCCACACTTATCCTCCCTTCCAGTCCTCTAGACCAGGACAGCACTGGGTACTGGGATAGGAGTTGTTCAGAAAAAAGGAAAACTTTCCCCCCTTGGGAGGTTCTAGTTTAATGAGAAAGACAGGACATAATAAATGTAGAATCCATACAACTCTAAAGAGGCAGAGACTTGAGGGGAAGAGGTCTGTGTATGGTCAATCTGAGAGCACATCCTCAACAGAGAAGGGTCTGTTTGGAGGGAGGATGCTCAGAAGAACTTGCAGAACTAGAGCTAATGGTTCACAAATTGGAATTAATCTGTGAAGAGTGCATGTAGTGGGGATTGTGGTTCATGGCATGCTGCCAGACTGGCAGGGGAGTGACTGCTGATGGGAGGTTGGGAGTAGGACAGATTCATGACTTACTGAGTGGAGAAGCTGGGAGGACTTCAGATGTGAGCAGCCCTCCTTACAGGCACATGCCTCTCCCGCAGTGGCTGGATCTCGGCTCTGGTGGTGCTGAAGACCAACACAGCTGTAGCTGTGCTCATGCTGCTGGTTGCCCTGCTCTTCACTGGCATTGCTGTGCTAGGAATTGTGATGCTAAAACGGGTGAGGGGCTGTGTGGAAGGTGGAGCCAGGAGGGTGAGATCATGGGTCCCTATGGGCCTTATTGGAACAGGAGGAATAGGAGATTGAGGGGCGGGTTCTCCACTAATGGACCTCTGGCGGGGGTGTCTCTGTACAAATTTGTGTGTTGGGAGAGAGGGTCAGAGTCCAGAAGGAAAAGAAAGAAAAGCAGGCTGGTTAGAGGTGGTGGTGTCAGGTGGGGTAAGGCAGCAGTGACTGGACTGTGCTGAAATGTCTTTGCCTTCTTCTTGCAGATCCACTCCTTGTACCGTCGCACAGGTGCCAGTTTTCAGAAGGCCCAGCAAGAATTTGCTGCTGGTGTCTTCTCCAACCCTGCTGTGCGAACCGCAGCTGCCAATGCAGCCGCAGGGGCTGCTGAAAATGCCTTCCGGGCCCCGTGACTCCTGACTGGGATGCCCTGGCCCTGCCACTTGAGGGAGCTGAATAGCCCCATCCCTGAGGTTTCTGGGACTTGGGGAGACATCACTACTTGATGGCTTCTCCATAGTGCCCCCAATTTCACGGCCATGACTGCTGAATCTGATTTGGGGGTGCTGGGAGCCCACTGTGATCTATCACTGCTCGCCCTTCCCCCCACCCCCTTCAGGCCACACTGCTGCCACCTCACACACCCCAGCCCAGCTTCCCTCTGCTGTGCCAAGGCTGTCGCTTCGGTTATTTAAATAAAAAGAAAGTGGAACTGGAACTCGCATGTTTCCTGAAATTTTAATGGGAATTAAGACTTGTGAAAGAGGGGAAGGTAGTGGAGTGGAAACAAAAGTGTCCGGGAACGTCGGACTAGCCTAGAGTGTCAACTGAGAGCTGTAGGGGCGGGGCAGGGCGGCGGGCGTGGAAACGCGGAAAC
This sequence comes from Tamias sibiricus, assembly GCA_025594165.1. Lineage (NCBI taxonomy): Eukaryota > Metazoa > Chordata > Mammalia > Rodentia > Sciuridae > Tamias > Tamias sibiricus. Next base: position 118,536,063 of record CM046658.1, on the reverse strand, counting down.
ACCAGAGAGCCCTGCTTCCCAGCCCTCTCCATTAACGATGGGGGCAGAGTCCGTTGTCTCCCGGGAACGCTGCTGCCTGCAGCCTGAGATACCGGGTGGGGCACAATGTTAGCAACTCCGCCAGGGTCTGGGCCCCGCCTCATCCTGCCTCCCCACCCTCTTCAGATTCTTGATGCCGGACTACAGTTCCCGGGGTGCACCGCGCTGGCCCACGCCGCCACGCCCCTCCACCAGTACCAACCCCATCCCCATCCCCCGCCTCTAGTGTCCGACCTGCTGCAGCCTGAGCTGGGGGAGCCGAGCATGGTGGGGATGGGAGTGGGACAAGCGACCCGGGAGACAGCGACATCGCGGCCTCTCCCCACCAGGCGTCCCCGGATCCTACTGGACATCCTGAGGGCATACTGACTGCGCCTCTAGAGTCACCCCGCGACGACCCCTCCCCTCTTCAGACTTCTATCCCTCTCGCCTTTACCCTTCCCACCCATTCCTGGGCTCCAGACCGCCGCCCTCTCCTCTCTCTGGAACCGGCCCTTCTCGGCTCCCCTCATCCCTAGGGAGATGCGATGAGCCGGTGCCCCCGCGTCCTCATTGCCGCCCCGGGCACGGTGCCCATCCTGTGCCCGTGGTGGGGAGGGTGCACCCCGAAGTCCCTCCGTGACGCCCCTCCCTTGGGCCCCTCCGCAGCTGGCGTCCCTGGGCGATGTCCCAAGGGACCCAGCCCGGGGGCGGGCTCTAGAGCGAGGGGGGTGGAGAGGAGAAAGAACCCGGCCTTGGGTGCCTCTGAGATGCTCCCAAGCGCCAGGGGGGGCCGAGCGAGGTGCAAGCAACCGGGCGACAGGCATGATGCCCTCGCCTAGTGACTCCAGCCGCTCGCTAACCAGCCGGCCCAGCACTCGGGGCCTTACCCACCTCCGCCTCCACCGACCCTGGCTGCAGGCCCTTCTCACGCTGGGGCTGGCCCAGGTTCTCCTGGGTATCCTGGTGGTAACCTTCAGCATGGTGGCCTCCTCTGTCACCACCACTGAGAGCATCAAGAGGTCTTGCCCGTCTTGGGCTGGGTTCTCGGTGAGTTGGGTGGACAGTGGTTGGGTGGGGGAGGCTCCTCGGGCCCCACCCCTCCTCACCAGCTGCAAGCCCACATCCTCGCCTCTCCTCCCTCTCCTGGTCCTTTCCCTCCCTGCAGGGCTGGGTGCATCCTGTGGCGAGGGGCTCACCCAGGTGCCTCCCCTGCCAGGCTGAGCCTGTGCCCACTCTGTCCCCAGCTGGCGTTCTCCGGGGTGGTTGGCATTGTGTCCTGGAAGCGGCCATTCACTCTAGTGGTAGGTGCCAGGGTCCAATGCCCACTGGGAGGCAGGTGCCCAGCACCAGAGGGGAAAGCCCACTTACGCCCTCTAGTTGGTGCCAGGCAGGCATGAAGTGTCTGTAAAGGAGTGGCTCCATCCATGGTAGAGAGTTACTCATGAAGGTCCTATCCCTGAGTTGGCACTCTTTTTTCCCCAGATCTCCTTCTTCTCCTTGCTTTCGGTGCTCTGTGTCATGCTGAGCATGGCTGGCTCTGTTCTCTCCTGTAAAAATGCTCAGCTGGCCCGGGACTTCCGAGACTGCTCCATGGTGAGATTTGAGGAGGCAGAGCTGGAGAGAACTGATTGGGGGAGGTGTGCAGGATACCTGAGTTTGTCCTGACTCAGGCTGCCTCACCCTCCCTACTCCTACTCAGGAAGGAAAGGTCTGTGTGTGCTGCCCCTCTGATCCCCTACCTCGGCCCTGTCCAGAGTCAGGGCAGGAACTGAAAGTTGCCCCTAACTCCACTTGTGAAGAAGCCCGAGGTGCCCTCAAGGTGAGCATGCACCCCACCCCACTCCTCCAGCCCTCACAATTCCTTCTTCTACCATCTTCCTGGTTCTCATACTTGCCTTCCCTCCTGAAGTCCTCAAAGGGCCAGAGTAGTTGGGATGTCTTTGTTTTTCAGTGCTGGGGATCAAACCAGCACTTTTGGAGTATGCTAGGCAAACACTCTACCACTGAGCTACATCCCCAGCCCTGAGGATTTGTGGGATTGACCCCTCCCCAAGCACTCACTCCCCTTCCCCTTTCTCTTCCCTTCCCCAGAACTTGCTCTTCAGTGTTTGTGGGCTCACCATTTGTGCCGCCATAATCTGTACTCTCTCTGCTATTGTCTGCTGCATCCAAATCTTCTCTCTGGACCTCGTGCATACGGTGAATGGGGAGCTAGGGCCAGAGCCAGAAAGGCGTGGTGGAATCAGGGGCATGTGGGACTGGGCTTGATGGAACAGTGGCTACAGGACTAGCTTCTGAGTTTAGGAGTTGTGGGTCACTGGGCAAATGACTATTGGAGGTTTATTTAGGATGCCAAAGGGAGGGTGAAGAGGACAGGGAATGAGTTAAGTACCTGATGCCTGTCTGACCAGAAGAGGGGGCTTTAGAGTGTAAGACTGGGTGGGGTGGAGTCAACAAGGTCCTAGATGGAAATGGGGATAGAAAGTAGATAATTCTGTGGCAATGGAGAACAGGTGGTGATTCTGGAAATGAGGCCATAAAAAGGATAAATTTTGTCAGGCGTGCCTGTGGTCCCAGCTAGCTGGGAGGCTGAGGCAGGAAAATTGCAAGTTCAAGAGCAGCCTGGGCAACACAGCAAGACCTTGTCTCAAAATAAAATAAAAAGGGTTGGAGATCTAGCTTAGTGGTGGAGCACTTGCCTAGTACATGCCAGGCTCTAGTTTCCATAGTAATACCACGAAATTGGAAAAAAGAGGAGGAATTTCTGGGTGGACAGGGCCAGACTTGGAGGCTCAAGGAGGAGATTGTTGTGGGTAAGGGAGGGGCCTGAAGTGGAGCTTCTTAGAGGGGGCAGGGCCATAAAAAGAAGGTAGAGAGGAATTGCAGGCCAAGGAGGTTATTCCCAGAAACCAGGCTCACTGACCTACTTGCTTGCTCTGCAGCAGCTGGCCCCTGAGCACTCTGTCTCGGGCCCCCTGGGGCCTCTGGCCTGTACATCCTCGCCTCCAGCCCCTCTTCTACACACCATGCTGGACTTGGAGGAATTTGTACCACCTGTGCCCCCACCACCCTACTATCCTCCAGAGTACACCTGCAGCTCAGAAACCGATGCACAGAGGTGAGGCAGGTGGGGTCCTGCTGGGAAATCTGAGGAAGGGGTCTGGGGTTGGGCCTGGATTGGTGGGGAGGGATCTTCATGGAGTAGGAGTTATTTTCCAGGCATTGATCCTCTTCTTTATCCTACCAGCATCACGTACAATGGCTCCATGGACAGTCCAGTACCCTTGTACCCTACTGATTGCCCCCCTTCTTATGAGGCCGTCATGGGGCTACGAGGAGACAGCCAGGTGAGAGCAGGATTTGGTGCAGGCTGAGAAGCCTGAAAAGCTGAGCAAGTTGTAGGTGATGGTTAAGGATAATAATAGTTCTCGTGATCATTATAGTACTACCACATCCACTGTCATCTTTGATCTTCCCTAGAGCCTGGTGAGATGGGTAGGTTAGGAACTTTTATTTCTATAGTACAGATGTAGAAACCGAGGCTCACATAAATTGATTTGTGCAAAGTGACAAAGCTTTGCTTCTCCCAGAGCTCTGTCCAGGCATGGAGGTGGCCATGCCAGCATGAGGGGCTGACCCTTGGCCCTTGTGTCTTCTGCAGGCTACTCTGTTTGATCCTCAGCTTCATGATGGCTCCTGTATCTGTGAGCGAGTGGCGTCCATTGTAGATGGTAAGTAGAGTCAAGAGGGGGTAGGTAAGGGTAGGGCAGCCAAGGACAGCATGACTGGGTGGGAGCCAAAGAAGCAGAACGCTGGCTGAGCTGATGATTTAAGGATAAATGAGGGCTGTGGCTTCTTGGAACCCTGGACCTATCTGTCTCCTCTGAGATAAAGCTGGAGGCACAGTGGCCCTTGAAAGGCTGGGCGTGGGAGAAGAGGAACTTTCTGCCTGGGCCTGGACACCTGGTGCTATCCAGTACCTCCTGCTGCCCACAGTGTCCATGGACAGTGGGTCTCTGGTGCTGTCAGCCATTGGTGATCTCCCGGGCGGCTCTAGCCCTTCAGAGGACTCCTGCCTGCTGGAGCTGCAGGGCTCCGTGCGCTCCGTTGACTACGTGCTCTTCCGCTCTATCCAGCGCAGCCGCGCGGGCTACTGCCTCAGCCTGGACTGCGGCCTGCGAGGCCCCTTCGAGGACAGCCCCCTGCCTCGGCGGCCCCCACGGGCTGCCCGCTCCTATTCCTGCTCTGCCCCTGAGGCCCCACCTGCACTGGGTGCCCCCACGACAGCCCGCAGCTGCCACCGACTGGAGGGTTGGCCACCCTGGGTGGGACCCTGCTTTCCCGAGCTGAGGCGACGGGTCCCTCGGGGAGGCAGCCGCCCTGCAGCGGCTCCTCCCACACGAGCCCCCACTCGCCGCTTCAGCGATAGCTCAGGTTCCCTCACCCCACCCGGGCACCGGCCTCCTCATCCGGCTCCCCCACCACCGCTGCTGCTGCCACGGTCCCACAGCGACCCGGGCATCACCACCTCCAGCGACACTGGTGAGCCTTCCCCTCTAACTCTGTTATTCAGTGCAGAGATAAGCAGGATAGGCACTGGGAGTTAGAATGTCAATGATGCCCACGAGGTCTTAGGATGCTATTGAAGTCCCTGAGGAAAAAGAAAGGATGAGTTTGCTCTTGCAATACTACTACTATTTTTTTTCTTCCAGTATCGAGGGATTGAACCCAGGCATGCTTTAACACTGACCTATAGCCCCAGCCCTTTTCTTTTATTTATTTAAATATTTATTTATTTGCTTTAGTTGAATACAATGCGTTTACGTGGTGCTGAGGATCGAACCCGGGCCACGCACATGCTAGGCGAGTGCTCTACTGCTGAGCTACAACCCCAGCCCCCTTTTATTTATTTTTTAAAACATTTATTTATTTGCTTTAGTTGTACACAGTGCATTTATTTTTACATGGTGCTGAGGATCGAACTGGGCTGTGCACGTGCTAGGCCAGCACTCTACCGCTGAGCCACAACCCCAGCCCCAGACCTTTTATTTTTTTGATTTTGAGACAGGGTCTCACTAAATTGCCTAAGCTGGCCTTGAATTCGTGATCTTCCTGCCTCAACCTCCCAAGTGGTGGGATCACAATGTATAGGCCAGCTGCAGTACACTTCTCCAGTGCTCAGTTCCCAGGGACAAAGCTTCCACAGCTTCTTGGCTAAAGTGGAGGACCTTTTCCTTTTTCCTCCCAGTACTGGGGATCCAACCAAGGGCCTCATACTTACTAGGCAAGCACACTACCACACAGCTACATCCATCCCCAGCATCCCTATTTTTTTTTTTTTTTTTGGTACTGGGGATTAATCCCAGGAGCATTTTGTCTCTGAGCTACATTCCCAGCCCCTTTTAAATTTTATTTAGAAATAGGATTTTTTTTTTTTAGTATTTATTTATTTACTTTAGTTGTACACAATGTAATGTATTTATGTTTATGTGGTGCTGAAGATCGAACCCGGGTCGCACACATGCAAGGCGAGCGCTCTGCCAAGGAGCCACAACTCCAGCCCCTAGAAATAGGATCTTGCTAAATTGCCAAGGCTAGTCTTGAGCTTTTGATCCTCCTGCCTCAGCTTTCCCAGTAGCTGGTATTACAGCTAACATAATGCCACCACACCCAGCTAGCACTTTTTTTTTTTTTTTTTTTTTTTTTTTTTGTTGTTGTTGTTGTTTTATATCTCCCTGAAGGGGGTACACCATTCCTGGAGGTACTGCAATACCAAGTCAATGTGCAGAGTGGACAGAACAAGTTCCTATTTCATCTCCTTACTCCCCAAATCATTTAATATATTGTCTTCAAGTAGAGGATATATCAGATGTTAAACTGATAGGAATGGATACTAGGTCTTAGCTGAAAAGCAGAGAATCAATGGACTTGTTTTTCAAAACCAGTTCCATGGTTTCCAAGCTTGGGCTACTTACCTAATCTCTACAAACCTCAGTTTCTTACCTGTAAAACAGATATAATAACAGTATCTCAACCAAAAGAGCTATGGAGTGGCTAAGAAAGGAGATGAAGGAAGTACTCTATAGCCACGCCATGCTGAAGGCACTCAACTCTTGTCTGATCTGGGAAGCTAAGCAGGGCTAGGCCTAGTTAGTACTCAGAAGGCAGATGATGCAAGTGAACAGCACTAGCTCAGGAATGTCTAGACACTACTATGAAGTACCAGGAGCTGGAAAGGCTGCAACCTCAAATGACAACACTGTAGTCCCTGTCTTTGTGCACCGTCCAATATAGTTTCTTGCAGAAGTGGGCAGAGATGATAATCTCTTGATTGGAGATGGAGGTAGGAGCCATGAAAGCTCTCTGGGCTTGAGTTCTCATAGGAGAGTGGAGAAATGGGGGGTGTATCCACAGAGTGCTCTCATTTACTTCTTGTTTCTCCCATAGCTGACTTCAGGGACCTTTATACCAAAGTGCTTGAGGAAGAAGCTGCCTCTGTTTCCTCTGCAGATACAGGTCAGGCCTGTGGTTGGCAACTGGGAGGTGAGGATTAGGAGATAACTGCCTGGCCCTCTCTGTTCCCCCATATCCCAGTCTCTTCTCCCTCTCTCCTCTCTGCAGGGCTCTGCTCTGAAGCCTGCCTCTTCCGCCTAGCCCGCTGCCCTTCCCCCAAGTTGCTGCGTGCCCGCTCAGCTGAGAAACGGCGCCCTGTGCCCACCTTCCAGAAGGTTCCCCTGCCCTCAGGCCCTGCACCTGCCCACTCTCTGGGGGACCTGAAAGGAAACTGGCCAGGCCGGGGCCTGGTCACTCGTTTCCTCCAGATGTCCAGAAAATCCCCAGACCCCACTGGCACTGGAGCTCATGGACATAAGCAGGTAAACATTAGGGGAACCAGGAAAGATCCCTGGAAAAGCCTGAAGCATCAGGTTGGGCTATACTGATGCCCTATCCTGTGTCCCTCCCCAGGTGCCCCGGAGCCCATGGGGCCGGCCAGGGCGAGAGAGCCTCCACCTCCGCAGTTGTGGTGATCTGAGCTCTGGCTCCTCTTTGCGGCGCCTCCTGTCTGGCCGGCGGCTGGAACGCGGAACACGCCCCCACAGCCTCAGCCTCAATGGGGGCAATAGGGAGACTGGGCTCTGACCTGGGTTTCCTGTCATACTGAACAGATCCAGATGAATACAGGGGCCACGGGTACCAGCTGGTTGGGACCAGCAGCCCCCAGCACCCCCTTGCATTGGCTGGCGCGCGCGCGCGCGTACACACACACACACACACACACACACACACAAAAAACCCCCCGCTATGTATCCCCAGAAGTGTCTCTTTCCTTCTGCCTTTGGGGCTCCTGCTGCTTGCCTCTGCCCCTTTGGACTGGGAGAGCTTCTGTCCTGTGCTGCATGGGTATTCAGGCTGTCAGGGGGATGTCCCTGCTTACAGCATTGGAGGAGGAAAATTAATAAACTCCCTCCAGCTCAAAAGTGACTGATTCTCAGGGGCAGTCTGGTCAGGGAAAAAAAAAAATGTGTCCTGAGTGTTTAGGTAGAGGGGAATCTGTGCCTGTGTGATGGGGTGATGAGGTAGGCAATGAAGAGTCAGAAATCTAGGTGACCTCTCAGCTCTGCCACCTCTAGCTGCATGACCTTGGGCAAGTTACTTAACCTCAATTGCCTGATCCATAAAACATTGGGAAGATGAATGTTTGTAAAGCTCTTAACACACAAAGTAAGCCTTCAATAAATTTCAATTTCCCCCTTCTTTCCTGGACCTTTTTTTTTTTTTTTTTTAAAGATAGGATCTTGCTACGTTGCTGAGGCTGGCAACAAACTTGTAATTCTCCTGCCCACCTCTGGAGTAGCAGGCATTATAGGCATTTGTCATGCCACTGTGCCCATCTTTTCCTAGACTTCTTTAATCATCAGCGAAACTTGTCCTAATATATCATATTTAAGAAAATTCAAGGCTATTTCCAGAAACCACATTGTATCTCTGCTCATTTTGACAGCAAAAGGATTTTTTTTTAAAATATTTATTTATTTGCTTTAGTTGTACACAATGCAATGCATTTATGTTTACGTGGTGCTGAGGATTGAACCCGGGCCACGCACGTGCGAGGCGAGTGTTCTGCCGCTGAGCCACAACCCCAGCCCCTGCAAAAGGATTTTTGTTTCTTTTCTTTTTTCTTTCTTTCTTTTTCTTTTTTTTCTTTTTTTTTTTTTTTTTTTTTTTTTTTTTTTTTTTTTTTGGTACCAGGGATTGAACTCAGGGGCACTTGACCACTGGGCCACATCCCCAGCCCTTTTTTGTATTTTATTAGAGACAGGGTCTCACTGAGTTGCTAAGTGCCTCGCCATTGCTGAGGCTGGCTTTGAACTCGCGATCCTCCTGTCTCAGCCTCCCAAAGTGCTGGGATTACAGGCGTGGGCCACCGCGCCCGGCCTAATTTTTTTAAATTTTGAGACAAGCCAGGTATGTTGGAACATGCCTGTAATCCCAGCAGCTGGAGAGGCTAAGACAAGAGAATCATGAGTTCAAAGCCAGCCTCAGCATCAGTGAGGTGCTTAGCAACTCAGTGAGATGCTCTCTCTAAATAAAATGCAAAATAGAGCTGGGTAAGTAGTTCATTAGTTCAATACCCAGCACCCCCACCAAAAAAAAAAAAAATTTTTTTTTTTGAGACAGGGGCTTGATAAATTGCTGAGGCTGACCCATAAACTTGGAATTCTCCTGCCTCAGGCTCTCAAGTTGTTGTAATTACAGGCTTGTGCCACCATGCCCACTAGCAAAAGTGTTTCTAAAGCTGGGTGTGGTGTTGCATGCCTGTAATCCCAGCACTTGGGAGGCTGAGGCAGGAGGATCGAGAGTTCAAAGCCAGCCTCAGAAATGGCGAGGCACTTAGCAACTCAGGAAGACCCTGTCTCTAAATAAAATACAAAAAAGGGCTGGGGATGTGGCCCAGTGATGGAGTGTCCCTGAGTTCAATCCCCAGTACCAAAAAAAAAAAAAAAAAAAAAGTTTCTAGCTTACTTCTTCCCAAACATCCATTCTCTCCTTATCTACTTCCATTAGGCTACTTTCCCTACTTCTCTCCAGCTACTGTTCCCTATTTCCCCCAACCATATAGGACATTTGACCTGTTAGGCTTTATCACTGAGCTCCAGCCCCAGCCCTTTGTATTTTTTATGTCTTTTGGGGGGATTAAGCCCAAGGACACTTTGCCATTGAAATACATCCCCAGTTCTTTCTATTTATTTATTTTTGAGATGCTCTCACTAAGTTGCTAAAGATGTTGCTAAGTTGCTGAGGCTGTTCTTGAACTTGCTTCAGCCTCTTGAGCTGCAGGGATTACAGGTAGGTGCCACTGGACCTACCTTAGCCACTGCTCTTGACAAAGTTTTCATCAATCATTTCTCTGCCTCTTTAAGCAGCAATTAACCCAAATAATCAGCATTTTTCTTCTTGAAATTTTCCCTTTTTTGTCTTCAAAAACATCACACTCTCCTATTTTTCCTCCTACTTTACCAGCTTTTATACCTCTGCTGGACTCCTGAACACAAGAGGGCCTCCAGGCTCTCTCTAGAACCCCCTGTTCTACCTCCTCTTTCTATAAATACCCCTATTAAGGTCCATGCCATGCATGTGTTAATGTGTAACTCTAGCTTTGACCTTTCTGTGAGCTCCTACCTCCAACTTGACATCTCTTGCTTGAGCACAACAGAATTTGGGGTACCCACCCCAGTGCCTGCTCTTCTACTATTTCCATCTCAATAAACTGCACCACCATTGCCCAATTGCATATACATAAGGCTTAGCAGTCATCCTGACTTTTCATTCAACACACCAATCCTATCCCAAATTCATCCAAGTCTCACTATCTCTCCAGCTACCTAGTTCAGGCCACAGCCACCTCTGAATCAATCTATTTCCAATCTTTATCAGAGTGACGATAAATCATGTCATATCAAGGCTCTTCCTGTATCTACTGGCTTCCCATTGTATTTATAATAATCTCCAAACTCCTTACTGAGACTGTGGTCAAGCACAACCTGGCCCACTCTCTGCTTCAGTCAAAATGCCTCCAAGAGCTGGGTGTGGTGGCACATGCCTGTAATCTCAGCACTTGGGAGGCAGGAGGATAGTGAGTTCAAAGCCAGCCTCAGCAATGGTGAGGCACTTAGCAACCAGTGAGACCCTGTCTCTAAATACAATACAAAAAAGGGCTGGGGATGTGGCCAAGTGGCCCAGTGGTAGAGTGCCCCTGAGTTTAATCTCCGGTACCAGAAAAAAAAAAAAAAAAAAAGAAAGAAAGAAAAAGAAAGAGAAGAAAATGCCTCCAAGGACCAGGAACCTGTTTTTTTTTTTTTACCCAGCATGAAATGCCCAACATCTCTACTCTCCCCCGCCCCCTCGTGTCTGGAGCCTTCACCAAATTCAGGTCTTAGACCCACTCACCTTCTCAGTGAGTACACCACCCCAATCTAGTTGGTAATCTTTTTTTTTTTTTTTTTTTTTTTTTTTTTTTTTTTGTACCAGGGATCGAACTCAGGGGCACTCCACCACTGGGCCACATCCCCAGCCCTTTTTTGTATTTTATTAGAGACAGGGTCTCACTGAGTTGCTAAGTGCCTCGCCATTTCTGAGGCTGGCTTTGAACTCGAGATCCTTCTGTCTCAGTCTCCAAAGTGCTGGGATTACAGGCGTGCGCCACCATTCCCGGCTTTAGTTGGTAATTATTTCGTTGTTGTTTTTTTGTGCTGGGATGGAACCCAGGTCCTCAGGCATGGGAGTCAAAACTCTACAAGTTATACCTTCAGCCTTGCCATCTTGTTTTGAGCATAAGATTTATCATTAAAATTATCTTGTAGAAACACAAATCTCTATTTTATGGAATGAATTGTTGCTGGATTCTAGAACTGAAAATAAAGCCAATTAGGTTTTCAAAATGAAATAAAATTATCTTTTTTGTTTATATGTTTATGTCCTTCCATCGAATATAAACTCCCAGCCAAACATGGTGACATGCACCTGTAATGCCAACAACTAGGGAGGCAGAGGCAGGAGGATCACAGATTGTAGGCTAGCCTCAGCAAGTTGGCGAGATGGTGTCTCGAAATTAAAAGTATAGGGCTGGGGATAGCTCAGTTGGTGGAGTGCTTGTCTCGCATGCAAAAGGCCCTGGGTTCAATCCCCAGCATCACAAAATAAGTAAATAAATAAATAAATGTTCAAGAGCAGAGCTTGCTCATTACACTGGATCCAACACATAGTAGGTCTTCAACAAACACTAAAGTGGCACAATTGGAGGCCCTGTAGACAGCTTCAGCGCACTGATTGTGGGGGCAACATTGTGCCCTCTAGGAAAGGGGATGATGGAGAGGCACTACCCAGAGATGGCGTCAGACTGCAAGGCTTCTTGAATAATTCACCATAATAACAATACAGCCTCAGTAAGGGTTGAAGCACGGCCAGCACAAAATGAGGCAGGAGAAGGTGTACGTTGGGATTCTCGCCGGGGCAGCTCCAGGGTACTGGATGTTCTCTATCCTCAGGTTCCCTGAGGAGTAAATTCAAGAAACCTTGCTCAGCTCGGGTGAGGGGGCTCTGTGGGAATTCAATCTGCCCCACCCTTTACCCGCCCGTGGGCTGGCGGACGTCGCGGCGCATGCGTGGTTCTCCCTTTCCGCGCAATTTTTCATACGATGTAAACCATGAATACCCTTGCACCGCATCTGGACTACGGTTGATCAGCGCAAACTGTCCGTCCCGAGGAAAAACCAATGAAAAGTGGGGACGGGCCTTGAGTTCCGCCTCCGGGCGAACACCAATCCCCTTTCTGAACAGGCCCCGTCCCGCCCCGCCCATCTGGTAGTCTCGCGACTGCGCATCTCGTTCGCTTCTGCAGGCTGCAGTGAGATTTCCCTTCGCCTCCGGTTGGGGCTGCTCTTTCGCCTTGCCAATGGTAGGCGAATAGATAGATGTTGCGTCCTTTGGATCTTAACTGCCTTTCCTGCGTTTGATCTTAACCTTTTCATCATCATTGTTATTATTAATTGCAGAGATAGTTTTTTTTTAATAAAGAAGAGATGACAACATTTCTTTTTTTTTAGTTAGAGACGATAAAACAAATCCTTCTCGCGCTTTTTGAGAGGTAGAGTGGGAAGAAGGTTTTATATGTTATGCATTCTTCAATCATTCGACAAACGTTAAATGAGCGTGGGACCCAGGAACTGTGCTATGCATTGGAGAGCAGGGAACCAGGCCAAATGGATCCCTATGTCACCGGGCTTATACACCGACAGATCAGTGGACAGACGAATTAGTATGTCATTTTTTTTATGAGCTGTGCGCTATGTTTGATATTAAATTGTTTATACAATTGATTATAACTGTGGTGAGAACGACAAAGGAGATGTGAAGCCTCTGAGCAGGTGTTACAGGAGAGATGAGAAGGTGAGGCAGAATTTCTTGGAGAAAGTAACATCGGAGCTAGCTGAGTTCCGGAAGAACAGACATTAAGGAGGCTGAGTGGAAGCGGGGTGCATGCTGAAGGAAGAGCCTTTGCTAGGATTCAAAGAGAAAGGATGGAGAACCAGGGACAAGTGGATGGCAGGTTGTTATTGATGCTGGTCTTCCTCTGCACTTGCCCCCCTACAGTCTGGTTTCTATACAGCAGCCAAAGTAATCTTAAAAATATAAATCTGGGGGCTGGGGCTGTGGCTCAGTGGTAGAGCACTTGCCTAGTATATGTGAAGCACTAGGTTCAATTCTCAGCACCACGTATAAATAAATGAATAAAATAAAGGTCCATCAACATCTAAAAATATTTAAAAAGAATATATAAATATAAATCTGATCTTGTCAGTTCCCTGCACAAAACTCTTCAGTGAATTTCCATCTTAGAACATAATTGAACCAGCCAGGTGGTGCACACCTGTAATCCCAAGGACTCCAGAGGCAAAGGCTGAGGCCAGCCCGGGCAACTTAGCACCTCAGCGCCTCTAAATAAAAAATAAAATGGACTAGGGATGCAGCTTAATGGTAAGCAACCCTTGGTTCAATCCTCAATACCAAAAACAAAACAAAAACAAAAACAAACAAACAAAAAATACAGAATTGAAACTCTGCTGTGGCCACCAAGTCCCTACAGAATCTGACTTCCCTGCTTCTACAAACTCAACTTTTTACCACTACCCCTTCTTGCTTCCACAACTCCAACCACTTCTTCAATTTATTTTTCTTCCCATCACTACCTAAAATGTGTGAGTGTGTGTGTGTGTGTGTGTGTGTGTGTGTGTGTGTGTGTGTTTTACTGCCCCCACTAGAATATAAACTCCATAATGTCAGGAAGGTTGTCATTCTATTCATTGCCATATCCTCAAAATCTAGAACAATGCTTGGCACATAAGTAGATACCCAATTAATACTTGTACAGTGTTTAAATTGGTGAGTGCATAGCAAGGGTGCCTAACTCAGTCAGAGGTGTGAGGAAAATGGGACTGCTAACAGTGCTAGTATGGACTTAATGATGAATAGTCATTCATATTTTTTCAAAAGGGAGGAAGGGCCAAGTGCAGTGGGGCAAGGCTATTATCCTACCACCTCAGCGGCCTGAGGTAGGAGGATTGTAAGTTCAACACCAACCTCAGCAATTTAGTGAGGCTCTAAAGAGTTAGCAAGACCCTTTCTCACAATTAAAAAAAAAAAATTTAAAAGGCTGGGGATGTAGCTTGATAGTTACACATCCCTGGGTTCATTCCCTAGTACCAAAAAAAAAAAAAAAAAAAAAAAAAAAAAGGTCAGAGGAAACAGCATGGAGCATATGGTACAAGTGAAGAAGTGGGAAACAAGGGTGGGACAATGATGCCAGTTCCCAGAAGCCCCCCCTTTTTTTATTTTTTGTACTGGGGATTGCAAGTTGAGGATTGAGGACTAAATCCAGGGGCACTTTACCACTGAACCACATTTCCAGCCCTTTTTATTTTTATTTTGAGCCTCCCATAAACCTTCTTCTTTTTTTAATATTTATTTATTTGTTTTAGTTGTACACGATGCTTTTATTTTTATGTGGTGGTGAGGATCAAACCCAGGTCACACACGTGCTAGGCGGTGCTAGGCGATCGCTCTACTGCTGAGCCACAACCCCAGCCCCATAAACCTTCTTTTTTTTTTTTTTTTTTTTTTTGGTACCGGGGATTGAACTCAGGGGCACTTGACCACTGGGCCACATCCCCAGCCCTTTTTTGTATATTACTAGAGACAGGGTCTCACTGAGTTGCTCAGTGCCTTGCCTTTGAACTCGCGATCCTCCTGCCTCAGCCTTACAGGCATGCGCCACCGACTTCCATAAACCTTTCTAAAGGCAGTGTGGAGCAAAGGGTTTTAGAAGGGAAAAATTGTAGCCTCAGAATTTTTGTTTTAGTTCCTTCAGGGGTTTTTTTTTTTTTTTTTTTTTTTTTTGTGGTGCTGGGGATTAGAACCCGGGGCCTTGTGTATGCAAGGCAAGCACTCTACCAACTGAGCTATATCCCCAGCCCAGTTCCTTCAGTTCTTCATCCTCTTCTTCTCCTACTCCATTCTTTTCCTCCTTCTCTGCCTTCTCTCCCTTCTCTCCTTTCCTTACTTCCTTTATTCCTCTTTCTTCCCTCCTTCCTTCTTTTCTCTCTGTTCTCTTGTTTTCTCACTCTCTCTCTTTTTTTTTTCACCCTCTACCCCTGAGCTACATCCCCAGCCCATCCAGTTCTTGTGGGGAATGGACTGAAGGGGGAAAGTAGAGGTCAAAGGCAAGAAAGATGGTTCAGAATCCTAAGAAAAAAAATACTGGGATAAGGATATAGGGAGGGGCAAAGTCAAGGATGAGTTCCATTCTCTGAAAGGAAGGGGTTCTGTGGAGGAAGAGAACACAGAGGAAGAGTGGGTTTGGCTGGTAGAGATGATCTCATGCTGAAGGGTCTGAGAGACGCCCAAAGGAGAGATCTAGAAGGACAACTCACATACAGAGTCAATCCCAGGAGAGAGATTGGGATCCAAGGCGGAGATTTTGGAACCAAAATCAACTATAAGCTATGTGGTTATCTCTCTGGAGAGAGCATAAAGTGTGAGAAGAGAAGACTTAGGACAAAACCTCATGTAACATGCACAGAAAGGAGGGGGTAAAGCCTGCAAAAGAGAAGGAAGAGCTGGAGAAGTGGGAGAAATCCAAACCCACAGAGTGAGGAGTTATGAAAACCAGAGAGTGCTTCAAAAAGGGAGAAATCAAGTATCAACTGAGTTAAAAATTTAGTTCAAACAAGGCTGAAGATTAGCAAGGAAGACATCGTTGGTGACCTTGGCAAGATCTATTCTGGAGTGGAAGGGGTCCAGATGGTCTGCTAGTAGAGTGTAGGAAGTGTGAGAGGACACATCCAGTGTAGCAACTTGTACAAGACATTTGGCTGTACACAATATTACATGCATTGTTTCCTGCAATCCCCATGACAACCCTTATGGTAAAAGCCTTGAGGACTAGGAAACTCACATCTAATAAGTAACTGCAAGGATTTAAATCCTACATATAGTCATTCCAGTGTCCAAACTAAAACACCCTTCCAGATTGCTTCTTGTTAAGGGGAGGAGTGAGAAATGATGGTGACCAGAGGGAACAAGATTGGAGGTAGAGATCTTGGGACAGATGACTCTTTTGTACAAGGACTGGGCTGGCTAAAGTAGGACCAGAACTCCTTTGTCAGGTCAGCCAAATTATTATATTGTTGTTGTTGTTGTTTTGTTTTGGTAAAGGGAATTGAACCAAGGGCACTTTGCCACCGAGCTACAGCCACAACTTTTTTTTTTTTTTTTTTTTTAGACAGGGACTTGCTAAATTGCTCAGGCTGGCCTCAAAAATGTGATCCTTTCTGCCGGGTGTGGTGGCACACGCCCGTAATCCCAGCACTTGGGAGGCTGAGGCAGGAGGATCCTGAGTTCAAAACCAGCCTCAGCAATGGCGAGGCACTTAGCAACTCAGTGAGACCCTGTCTCTAATAAAACACACAAAAAGGGATAGGGATGTGACCTAGTGGTCGAGTGCCCCTGAGTTCAGTGCCAGGTACCAAAAAAAAAAAAAAAAAAAAAAAAAATAGTGATCCTCCCTACCTCAGCCTCCTGTATTGCTGGGATTACAGGCTTGTGCCACCATTCTGTTGTTGTTTACTTTTTGGTACTGGAGATTGAACCCAGAGAGGTATATTCCCAGTGCTTTTTTATATTTTATTTTGAGACAAGGTCTCTCTAAGATGCCAAGGCTGGCCTCAAACCTTTACTCTTCCTGCCTCAGCTTCCTGAGTGGCTGGGATTACAGGCATATGCCATGGCCTGGCCAAATTATTTTTGTACTAATGCTTTTCACTTATATTTATTTCTCAATTGTCCTCCTTTAGTATTTAATTAAAAAATTTCCAGTGCTATGGTTTAAACCCAGGACATTACTCTATCAGCCTTGACTGTCTTTTTTTGGGGGGTGGGGGGGGTCTGGGGATGCCCTCAGGCATGCTAAGCACATGTTTACCACACTGAGTTACACTCCCAAATGCCTTTTTTTTTTTTTTTTTTTTTAATATTTACTTATTTGTTTTAGTTGTACACAACTTTAGTTGTACACAATGCTATTTTTACATGGTACTGGGGATCGAACCCGGGCCGCGCGCGCGCTAGGCGAGCGCTCTACCGCTGAGCCACAACCCCAGCCCCCTAGATGTCTTTTTAAAAAACACTGTACAAAGGAAAAAGAAGAACAAAGCCACCTGGTAAGACCCTAGTTTCCCAAAGCCAGGCCTAGGTGTTTGAGGCGAGGCGCCTCCGGCAGTGGTTCTCAGTCGCCCTCTAGGGGACATTTTGGAAATATATGTGGGCTTCCTTAGCTGAGGCTCTTCAGAATTTTAGTGCGCCACCGTGCCGGGACCATAATTTTTTTTCTTTTTTTTCTTTTTTTGGTACCGGGGATTGAACTCAGGGGCACTTGACCACTGGGCCACACCCCAGCCCTTTTTTGTATTTTAGTAGAGACAGGGTCTCAATCAGTTACTAAGTGCCTCGCCACGGCTGAGGCTGGCTTTGAACTCGCAATCCTCCTGCCTCAGCCTCCCAAGTGCTGGGATTACAGGCGTGCGCCACCGCGCCCGGCTGGGACCATAATTTTGTTAAATATCCATATTATAACTATCTTCACTTAGAAAATAAAATAGAACTGTAATCCCAGCTACTTGGGAGGCTGAGGCAGGAGGATTGTAAATTCAAAACCAGCCTGTAGCCGGGTCTGGTGGTGCACGTCTATAATCGTGGTGGCTTGGGAGGCTGAGACAGGAGGATCACAAGTTCAAAGCCAGCCTCAGCAATGGCCAGGCGCTAAGCAACTCAGTGAGACCCTGTATCTAAATAAAATACAAAACAGGGCTGGGGATCTGGCTTGGTGGTTGAGAAGCCCTGAGTTCAATCCCCAGTACTGCCTGCGCCCCCCGTCCCCCCTCTCGCCCCCCGCCCCCCCCCAAAAAAAAAGACCAGCTCGAGAAACTGCACCCTGTCTCAAAATAAAAAATAAAAAGGGCCAAGTGTGGTGACACATACCTGTAATCCCAGTGGCTAGAGAGGCTGAGGCTGGAGGATCACAAGTTTAAAGTTAGCCTCAGCAATTTAGTGAAGCTGTGAGCAATTTAGTGAGATCCTATCTCAAAAACTCCCCCCCGCCCCCCTCCCCGGTGGTACTAGGGATTGAACTCAGGGGCACTCGACCACTCGACCACTGGGTCACATCCCAAGCCATTTTCTTGTATTTTATTTAGAGACAGGGTCTCACTAGGTTGCTAAGTGCCTCGCCATTGGGCTGAGGTTGAGCTTTGAACTCGCGATCCTCCTGCCTCAGCCTCCCAAAGTTCTGGGATTACAGGCGTGCGCCACCGCGCCTGGCTCAAAAAAGTTTTAAAAAGGGCTAGGGATGGGGCTGGGATTGTGGCTCAGCGGTAGAGCGCTCGCCTAGCACGTGTGCGGCCCGGGTTCGATCCTCAGCACCACGTTAAAAAAAAAAAAAAAAAAAAAAAAGGGCTGGGGATGTGACTCAGTAGCTAAGTGCCCCTGGGTTCAATCCCTGGTACCAAAAAAAAAAAAAAAAAAAAAAAAAAAAAAAAAAAAAAAAAAGAGAGAGAGAGAATAAAAACGAAAAGGGCTGGGGATATTGCTCATGATAGAGCACTCCTGGCAGTACCAGGAAAAATAACATAAGGGAAAAATAACATAAGGGGGCTGGGGCTGTGACTCAGCGGTAGAGTGCTCGCCTAGCATGCGCACGGCCCGGGTTCAATCCTCAGCACCAGGTAAACATAAATGCATTGCATTGTGTACAACTAAAGCAAATAAATAAATATTTAAAAAAAGAAAAATAAGCCAGGTGCGGTGGCCCACACCTGTAATCCCAGCACTTGGGAGGCTGAGGCAGGAGGATCGCGAGTTCAAAGCCAGCCTCAGCAATGGCGAGACACTTGGCAACTCAGTGAGACCCTGCCTCTAATAAAATACAAAAAAGGGCTGGGGATGTGGCCCAGTGGTTGAGTGCCCCTGAGTTCAATCCCCATGATCCTCCCCCCCCCCAAAAAAAAAAAAAGAAACTAAGAGAGAAAAGAAATGGGGATGTAGCTCAGTGACAGAGTGCCCCTAGGTTCAGTTACCTGGGTTCAAGAATAAATGAAGGAAGGAATGAGGAGGAAGAAACAAAAGACTCAAACTTGGGGCTGGAGTTGTGGCTCAGCGGCAGAGAGCTCAACTAGCACTAGCACGTGTGTGGCCCGGGTTTGATCCTCAGCACCATGTAAGAATAAGCAAATAAATATATTATCCTTTTAAAAAAAGGACTCAAACTTGGCCTGTAGAGAGGGGAGAGACTCTAAACCCAACTGGACAGACAAGGGCAGATGGAGAATGAACTTAATAAAATGCATACAGTGATGCCGAAGATTATAGCTCATGGGTAGCACGTTTGCTGATCATGTGCAAAGTTAGCAAAAATTTTTTTTCTTGGGGCTGGGGTTATGGCTCAACTTTCCCTGTGCTTGCCTAGCACATGGGTGGCTCTGGGTTCGATCCTCAGCACCACATAAAAATAAATAAATAAAATAAAAAATAAGTAAGTAAATAAATAAATAAAGGTATTGTATCCAACTACAACTGAAAAATAAAATATTAAAAATATTAGCCGGGCGCGGTGGCACACGCCTATAATCCCAGCACTTTGGGAGGCTGAGGCAGGAGGATCGCGAGTTCAAAGCCAGCCTCAGCCATGGTGAGGCACTTAGCAACTCAGTGAGACCCTGTCTCTAATAAAAACCAAAAAAAGGGCTGGGGATGTGGCCCAGTGGTTGAGTGCGAGTTCAATCCCTGGTACCAAAAAAAAAAAAAAAAAAAAAAAAATTATTTTCTTTTTCTTTTGTGAAATGAATGAAGTGGAAGGAAGTAAGTTACCTGCCCTCCTGAGAACAAGTCCTGAGCAATACTTCCTGGAAAAACAGGAAGTCTGAAAGAGGTGGATACTGCCATAGTCACACAGGTAGTTCAATTCAGGAACTTGGCAACTATCCCTGTGCCAGGCTGTCTACAAGGATATGAGGCCACCTAGAATGAGTAAGACATTTCCTTCAAGGAATTCAAGTTCCTTCCATAAACACAGGCCTTCCTTGTTACAACATTTTGTGCCAAGCAGTGTACTAGATATATATTATCACATTTAAACCTCACAATAATCCTATCAGGCAGGAGTTATCACTCCCCTTTTATAGACAAGAAACAGGTTTAAGGTGACTAAGTAGTTTACTGAGGCTCAAACAGCCAGTGTTAATTGCAGAGCCAGGATTCAAACCCTGCTCATCTCACAGAACTATACTTACATATGCAGGAAACTAGGAGAAGAAATGATCAGCCTTGGAAAGGCTTCGATGAGATAATTCAAAAAACAAAAAACACTCATACAACAAATAAGTAGTTCCCAGTACCCACTAAGCCCCAGGCACTGTGGTTATCTCACCGACTCTAAGAATGAGACAGTGGTATTGCCTCCATTTTACAGGTGAGGAAATTCAGAGACCTGGGGTTAGTCAGGTTGTATTATGTGTGTCACTGCCACTAAGCTCATTTGATGTGGTTCATGAGGCAACATCATAGACAACCTCCTTCTTGCTTCCACTATGGTTTTTTTTTTTTTTTTTTTTTTTGGCAGCAGAGATTGAACCCAGGGGTACTTAAACACTGAGCCACATCTCCAGCTCATTTTCATATTTTATTTTTAAATTTTGAGATAGGGCCTTGCTAAGTTGCTGAGGCTGGCCTTGAATCTGAGATTCTCCTGCCTCAGCCCCCCAAGTCGCTGAGATTAGAGGTGTGTGCCACTGTGCCTGGCTGAGGATATAACTTTGTACATCACTTTCCAGTTTCTGAACTACTTTGCCAATCTCCCAGTCCTATAGAAAGGAAGAGCAGTTATTATAATCTGCATCTGATGATAGAAGAAGGGAAGCCATGAAATTTGCAGTGCCAACCACTCCCTCCCTGTCATGCCACCCAAGTGCTAGGTCCCACACCCTGCACTTCACTGGTAAATGACTCCCCTTAGCTTCTCCATGAAGACTTTCTGGATACCCCAAAAGAGTCCCTCTTCATCCTGGTGAACTCTCCAAGCAAACTTGTTACCATTTCTGCCTTTCTAAATATCTGTGTGTCTGCTTTGATGTCCCATGGGTCACTCTGGGGCAAAGACTGCATTAAACATGTACATAGCCTCAGCATTTTGTACAGTGAGCCTCTTTTTATTCTATTTTTATTTTAATTGGCTGGGCGCGGTGGTGCACACCTATAATCCCAGCACTTGGGAGGCTGAGGCAGGAGGATCACGAGTTCAAAGCCAGCCTCAGCAATGGCAAGGCACTTAGCAACTCAGTGAGACCCTGTCTCTAATAAAATACAAAAAAGGGCTGGGGATGTGGCCCAGTGGTCGAGTGCCCCTGAGTTAAAAAAAAAAGAATTTTTTTTTTGTAGTACTAGGGATTGAACCCAGGGGTGCTTTACCACCACTGAGCTACATCCCTAGCCCTTTTTGTATTTTATTTTAATTTTATTTTTCTGGGCTGGCATGGGGAATTGAACCTGTTGATAAAGACAGCCCCCAAGGTTAGACACCTCAAGGTTTTACCTTGGTTCCATTTCTCAAAGGCCCTTTAACTTTCTATTTCCCCAAACTCTGGAGTTTCGCTTCCTTGTTTCAGACCACCAACTGATATTATGACCAATCAGCATTCTTCCCGACCCCTTACCTATAGACTCTCAGGCCTCAGCCAATCTCTTATGATAAGTTTGCAAATAAACATATAAAAGCCAAATTTTTTTCAGGTACCGGAGCTCTCCCTCCCTTGCTTTTGACCCCAGATAGTCTCCTGTGTGTCAAAATAAATCTCTCAGCTGGACTCAGCTTCTCGGTATGGTTCTTCTTTGGCTCAAAACTTTATAGAACCCAGGGGTGTTTTACCATTGAGCTGTATGTATCCCCTTTTTATTTTGAGACAGGGTCTTGCTAAATTGTTGAGGCTGGCCTGGAACTTGCAATCCTCCTGCCTCTGCCTTTTAAATTGCTGAGATTACAGGTATGAGCCTTTTTTTATTATAATCATTTTATTAGGGGTGTGTGTGTGTGTGTGTGTGTGTGTGTATGTGTGTGTGTGGTGTGGAGGGATAAATATACTGGGACTTGAACCCAGGGTCTTCCACATGCCAGGCAATCACTCTATTATTGAGCTACATACCCAATCCTTATCAATATCACTTTAAATCTTTCTCAAGATGTGCCTGTTGCGGTCTCCCTTCTCTGGGATTTGGGATCAATTTACCCAGTTCTTTACTGAAATCTTTGTTCTAGGCTGTTCTCAAAGTTGTCAGGCACTCATCCCTTCCAGAGTTTTATAAACAGCCCAGAAGTCTACTGCCCATTACAAATATGGCTGTGATTGCCTCATTTCCTCTGTCATGTGACTCTCCCTTAGTCATCACATGACCCATCCACTTCACGTTGCCGGAATTAACCCGCAGGGCTAGCCCGGTTCCTATAGCTGCAGTAGATAATCTGAGTCCTTGTTTTTATTTAGTGGATCCTCTATCCCTCTGAGACTCTGGAATTCCTGTGGTCTTCTTATCCAGTGACTGTGAGGTGATGGAGTTTTCAAGTCCTTTTAGAGAGGTAAGTGGGCCATGGGTCTCAATTGGTCTTGTCATGCTGCTTCTTGAAACCCTGGCCATCAGGCTGTGGAATTCAATGAATGGCACTCTCTTCGAACCCAGGCCATCAGGGCTCTTTGAGCAAAATACATATGGAGGGAGGGACTGAGGTAGAAAAGCATGGGAAGAGGGTGAAGACAGTCCTTGTTTTTGGTGAGCAAAAAGCTGTCACCAGCAGCCAGATTGCAGGGAGGGCTGCACCCAGGTGTCTGTGGGCCTTGTCCCCTCCTTTTTGTTGTTGTTCTTGTTTTGTTTTTTTGGTACTGGGGATTGAACTCAGGGTCACTCAGCCACTAAACCACATCCCCACCCCTATTTTGTATTTTACTTAGAGACAGGGTCTCACTGAGTTGCTTAGTGCCTCGCTTTTGCTGAGGTTGGCTTTGAACTCACAATCCTCCCACCTCAGCCTCTCAAGCCACTGGGATTATGAGTATGCGCCACTGTGCCCGGCTTGTCCCCTCTTTTTTTTTTTTTTTTTTGGTACCTGGGATTGAACTCAGGGGCACTCGACCACTGGGCCACATCCCCAGCCCTTTTTTGTATTTTATTAGAGACAGGGTCTCACTGAGTTGCTAAGTGCCTCGCCATTGCTGAGGCTGGCTTTGAACTCTTGATCCTCCTGCCTCAGCCTCCCAAAGTGCTGGGATTACAGGCGTGCACCAACGCTCCCAGCGTTTTGTTCCCTCTTTAATAAAGGTGGAAGATTATTAGGCTGTGGGCACCCACAGGTAGTCAAACTCTGGAGAATAGTTGACGGGAAGAGAGGGGCTTGCCTTCTAGCCACTTCTCATTCTATTCTCAGGTGTGTTCAAAACACCCAGGCAGGGTAGGCATTATGGCTGCCAGCCTCACAGGATTGCTTCTACTTCAGGCAGTGTCCTGGGCATCAGGTAAGTGAATCTAAGAGGGGAGGATGGCATTGAAGCTCTTTCAGCCTTATGGTCCTTTGGTAGTCTTCTAGAATGTAGGTGGTAGACTTTCAGTAGGTTCTTTTTTTTGTGTGTGTGGTACCGGGGATTGAACTCAGGGGCACTCGACCACTGGGTCACATCCCCAGCCCTTTTTTGTATTTTATTTAGAGACAGGGTCTCACTGAGTTGCTAAGTGCCTCGCCATTGCTGAGGCTGGCTTTGAACTCGCGATCCTCCTGCCTCAGCCTCCCAAAGTGCTGGGATTACAGGCGTGCGCCACTGCGCCCGGCTTCAGTAGGTTCTTGATAAACTCTTTTGAATGATTGAGACCAACCTTGAGGTGGGGGTACAGTGAGGGGATTTTTGAAACTGATGTTAATTTCTTAGCCAGAATGTCCATTCTCCTCATCCGCCTTCTTTGGCCCTTGCCTCTGCTTGTGCCCCTCCGTTTTAGGAGCCCGCCCCTGCATCCCTAAAAGCTTCGGCTATAGCTCGGTGGTCTGTGTCTGCAATGCCACATACTGTGACTCTCTTGACCCCCTCACCTTCCCTGCCCTTGGTACCTTCAGCCGCTATGAGAGTACACGTAGTGGACGTCGGATGGAGCTGAGTATAGGGACCATCCAGGCCAATCACACAGGCACAGGTAATCACTATGCCCCTCATCCCCAAGCCAGGCTGGCTCTACCTGAAGCTAAGTCATAACAATGTTCACTACAGTTTCTCCCCTGTGACTGACAACCTTCTTCCCTATGGGTGTCTTTAGGGCTGTTACTGACACTGAAGCCAGAAGAGAAGTTCCAGAAAGTGAAAGGGTTTGGAGGGGCCATGACAGATGCTGCTGCTCTGAACATACTTGCCCTGTCACCCTCTGCCCAGAGTCTGCTGCTCAAATCTTACTTCTCAACAGAAGGTGAAGAGGGGCAAGGGTGGCAAATGACATCATGCAATTGACACATTTGAGTTTTCCTTGTACTTTTCACCCTTCCCTGACAGTTGGTTCTTCTCTTCATGCCAATGGAAATAAGATTGCCATGTCAAAGGGCTAGGAATATAGCTCAGTTGGTAGAGTACTTGCCTTGCATGCACAAGCCCTGGTTCGATCTCCAGCACCACAAAAAAGATTGCCATGTCAATCTCTGCTAAGTGCCTGGGGACTCTCAGGCTTAGAAGGACATATGCTTCACCCAGGTGCTGGACTCCAAGGTTCCCAACTTAGGGGCGCAAGTTCCTTTTGGCTCTCTTGATTCCAACTCCCATATCTAGTTATGCTTTTCTGCAGGAATTGAATACAATATCATCCGGGTACCCATGGCCAGCTGTGACTTTTCCATTGGCACCTACACCTATGCTGACACCCCGGATGACTTTGAGTTACGCAACTTCAGCCTTGCAGAAGAAGATATCAAACTCAAGGTGGGTGTACTCACTGCCTCAGGCCCTAAAGATACATCAGTGTTTGGGGGTCAAGAAGGTCCAGCTAGGGCTATCTGCAGACAGACATAGAACCTTCCCCTGCTGTCTGTTTTGTCCTGGGGGTGGGAGGGTGGGAGCTGATGGCTGGACCTGATGCACTGGTTGGGCTAGTCTGTCTGTGTTCCAACTCTGGGTGTCTCTCTCCTCACTACCTTTGTCTTTAGATACCCCTGATTCACCAAGCTCTGAAGTTGTCCCATCGCCCTGTCTCACTCTTCGCCAGTCCCTGGACATCACCCACTTGGCTCAAGACCAATGGGGCAGTGAATGGGAAGGGGTCACTCAAGGGTCACCCAGGGGATATCTACCACCAGACCTGGGCCAAGTACTTTGTCAAGTAAGGGATCATCAAGGCCATGGAGCCTCAACCAACCTCCCCTTTGGACACCTTGGTCTATGTTCCAATTCTACCTGCTTCCACTTCCAGATCTGACTCTGCTCAGCCTATATTCCTACCTTCTGGGCCTTTCAGACTCAAGCCTGTTGGTTTTTCCCACTCATCAGGGTTCCTATTTCCCAGGGTCTAATTTCTTGTCCATGATTGCTCATGCTTTTTCTCCTACCAGGTTCCTAGATGCCTATGCTAAGTACAGGTTAAAGTTCTGGGCAGTGACGGCTGAGAATGAGCCTTCTGCAGGGCTGATCAGTGGGTACCCGTTCCAATGCCTGGGCTTCACTGCTGAACACCAGCGAGATTTCATTGCCCGTGACTTGGGTCCAACCCTTGCCAACAGTACTCACCGTGACGTCCAGCTGTTCATGCTAGATGATCAACGCCTGTTGCTGCCCCACTGGGCAGAGGTGGTAAGGCCCAAGACTTTCATCAGTGCCCCAGTGACCCCCAAATATGCCATCCAAATGATTGGCTCCAAACTTTTAAAGAGTGCCTTCCCTGCCCCAACTCTTGACTTCTATAGTACTCTGGACTGGGTCCAGGTGTCTAGGCCACCAGCCCCATCAGACATCCAGGACCCCATGGATCCCCATTGTTGTTTCCTTAATTCCATCTATTTGCAGCACCCATTTCTCAGGACTCCTAATTCCTCTTCCAGAACCCTCTCTGTAGGGCTCAGTGTCAGTGGCTCCCCTTCCCCAGTTGTCTTTCCCTTTCCCTGTGCAGGTGCTAGCAGACCCAGAGGCAGCCAAGTACATCCACGGTATTGCTGTACACTGGTACATGGACTTCCTGGCTCCAGCAAAAGCTACCCTGGGAGAGACACACCGCCTGTTCCCGAACACCACACTCTTTGCCTCAGAGGCCTGTGTGGGCTCCAAGTTCTGGGAGCAGAGCGTGCGCTTAGGCTCCTGGGATCGAGGAATGCAGTACAGCCATAGCATTATCACGGTAAGCCACCTGTTTCCCTTCCCACAAAGCAGACCACCTCAAATCCCTTTGCAGTCTCACCAAAGACCGATACTGATAGCCTTCCTTGCCATCTTGCCTTCTGGGGCAATTTTGGGATATCATGAGTCTCTATCCTATCTTTCCTTAGACCTACACACCTCATCACCCTTTTACCACATACTCAGGGACCTGCTTCCAATTTCTCAGCTTCCCTTGAGATGCCTCCATCTTCACAAACCCCTCTAATGAGACACTAAGGAGAGCCAAGCATGGTGGTACACACCTGTAATACCAGCTACAGGGGAAGCTGAGGCAGGAGGGATGGCAAGTTCAAGGCCACTCTGGGCAACTTAGTGAGATCCTCTTAAAATAAAAAGGGTAGGGTAGAGCTTGGCAGTAGCCTACCCTTGGGTTCAATCCCCAGTACCCACTCACCCTCAAAAAAATTAAGGATAGGATTCCCCCTCACAGGGCTGAGCCACTCAAGGGCCTCAGCTCCCTCATGTGTTGTTGAGCCTTTTTTTTTTGCTCTTGTCCTTACTCCAGAACCTCCTCTATCACGTGGCTGGCTGGACTGACTGGAACCTTGCCCTGAATCTTGAAGGGGGACCCAACTGGGTCCGCAACTTTGTGGACAGCCCCATCATTGTAGACATTGCCAAGGATGTGTTTTACAAACAGCCCATGTTCTACCACCTTGGCCACTTTAGGCAAGTAGAGGGTGGGCGCCCCCATTCCACACCAGGCCTATCATCACCTGTGCTGGGCTTACATCACTCCACACCAGGAGAGAGCAGGAAGGTATTTAGGGTGGGAACACTGGGAGAGACACACCCATCCTCTCTTGCACCATGTAGGCAAGAAGCAACTAGGTGGCATCAGAGACACAACCCCTGGGTGCCTGATGCTGGGGCTGAGATGCAGGAGGTCAGGGTCAGGGCCCAGCAGTACAGCTCGAGGCCTAGAGAGTTAGGGCAGAGTTTTGGCAGGACTTATGGGTGGGGTGGGGGCTGGGGTGGTTGACTTCTTAGATGAGGGTTTGATGGGTTTGGCTGAGGGCCATAGGGACTAGGCTGGGGTTCCTGATGATGCCTGTTCCCACATTCAGCAAGTTCATTCCTGAAGGCTCTCAGAGAGTTGGACTAGTGGCCAGTGAGAAGAATGAGTTGGAAACAGTGGCACTGATGCATCCTGATGGCTCTGCAGTTGTGGTTGTGCTAAACCGGTAAGGGCGAGGGCAGGTCTAGAATTGGGCTGGGATGGGTGGTGGGCCTCAGCAGATCACACTCTCAGCTTCTCTCCTCCCCCAGGTCCTCGAAGGATGTGCCTCTGACCATCAAGGATCCTGCCGTGGGCTTCCTGGAGACCATCTCACCTGGCTACTCAATTCATACCTACCTGTGGCGTCGCCAGTGATGGGAGCAGATACCCAAGCAAGGACCTGGGTTCAGCATGGGCATTAAAGGGACAGAGTCAGCTCACATGCTGTCTGTGGCTAAAGAGGGCTGGGGTGAGCTTATAGTGATGTAAGCCCTGGGGCAGTGGTTTGGGTGACTCACTGTCCTCTCCAGGAGGTGCCAGGGGCTGGAGGCCCCTAGGGAAAGATCAGGAAACCCTAGGGCCCCCCAACCCCACACTTGTGTTAGGTTATGCTGTGTGCTGGCTACCTGTGGAAACTGGGCCTAGACCCAGGGTGAGCTCACTATCTGTAGAAAAACAGATGGGGTGGGAGTTAAGGAAAGGAAGAGACTAGGAAAGCTGGACCCAAAGCTAGGTACTATTTGTCTTTCCTGGAGATGCAGGAATGGGCCAGTGCAGAAGCATTGTCAGCCTTAGGGCAGAAGCAATGACAGAAGCCAAGAGCCAGGGGGTAGGCTCAAACACCCAGATGCTCCCATGGCACATGTTAGGAAAATGGCCATCCCTTAAAGGAGAGAATGATCACAGTCAGTGTGAGCAGCTTTATTCTTGGGGGAGGCAGTACCCCATTTCTGGCTATACCAATAGTGGGGAGGCTAAGGGGCCTCTGGAATGCATGACAGTAGAAAAATCAGTCCTAGGAACATGAGGACAAATCACTCCTCTTCATCCTCCTCAGCCATGCCCAGGGCCCGGTTGCCTGGGGTGCGGACAGGTGTTGCCCTCTGGATGGAAACAATGCCACTGAGCAAAGCATAGCCCACCATGGCTGCCAGTCCTGCCAGCACAGACAGTATCTGGTTCCAACGCCGATATGGCTCCTCCTCAGTCTCTGGGCCTGCTGGTGTCTGGCGTGGGGGTGGCACCTCAACTGAAAGGCAAAGAAGGAAGGTGGGCAGGGGATCCTGGATCCTAGCCCACTCTTCCAGGGTTGTTCCTCCTATCTGCTTCTTACCTCCATCCCAGGGAAAGTAGAGGCTGAGGATGTGGGTACAGTAGGCACAGAGGTTATGCAGCCCCGCAGGTGGGCCTGCAACTTCCCACTAGGCAACTTTGCTTGAAGCAGCAGAGCCAAGTGGCTAAAGACAAACGCATCCAGGGAGGCAGGGCTGGAGCAGAGGGAGAAGGTGAGATAGAGGAGGACAACTGGACAAAGAGGTAAAAATGGAGCTAGAAGAAGAGTTAGCCTTGGAAAGTGGGCTCTGGGCAGCAGGGAGGCCACCACAGGAGGCCAGGACACAAAGTTCTAGACCTGGGCATGGGGAGGGTTCCCCAGGTGGCGCCAGCCTGGCCCTGAATAGGGCTCTATCCCTGGGCTGCATAAAGGGCACATTGAGTGCCCTACAGCCCTGCAGGCCCCTCCTGTGCCTGGCTGCCCTCCCACCCCACCCTCCTATACCACTGAGGAGGCTTCAGCCCCACACACAGCCCTACTATCACCAGAGCCAGTGTCTGTCCTGAGAATCTTTTATCCAGAGCCTGAGCCCACTCCAGCTCCAGCCCCAGCCCAGCATCTACATCTTCTTCCAAGCCACCCATTACCCCATTGGAATCAGACTCACGCGTCTCCAAAGAAGAACTTCTGAGAGCCCAGGCGCTGAGAGAGAAGGGTCAGGCACTCCCGAGCTTCTTGGTACAGCTATAGGGAGAACACAGGTAGGCTTGCAGCCGTGGAAACAGTACCACCTCCCGTCCTGGGCACTCCCATTCCTGGCCATCGTCCTTGGGGTTCATGTCATACAACAGCCCTTTGTCCCAGAGCTACCTCCTTCTCCAGTTCTTCCTCATTCTCAGGTCTGTGCTCCCCACATAGCAGCTGTAGCCGTTCCATGTACTGCCGCTGCATGCGGCCGGGCAGGAAGAAGTTGAGGGGAAAGGGCATTGCCTCTGCATACCACTTCCGGGTCACTTCTACATAGTTCTTGGTGTCTATCCAAAAAGTATGTATCTGGATTGGGTAGGCAGGAAGGAAAAGGAAGACTAAGGCAATGCACCTTCCTGACTCAGGGTGGGCTTCTGACCCCCATTCTGCTCTGTCTCTCTGTGTGGGTGTGGCATAACCACCTTCCCCATAGGCTGCAAATGCACACTCACCAGCACTGGGAGCAGTTTTTCCTCCAGTAGAGACATGAAGGCCAGGGTGTCTGCCCCTTGCCGGGCTGATAGATCATAATCAGCATTGTACTTCTGTTGAAGAAATATCCATGAGGTAGACATTGGGGGATTGCATGGGTACTTCCCAAAGAGGGAAGGAATGGTACCCTCCCCCCCACTGGCCTCTGAGTGTAGTGAGGTACAACGAGGAGCTTTTCCCACTGAGGCCCCCTTGCCTGGGCCCAGCCAATAGCCTGTTGCTGTTGGCAGAAAGCCTGGGCCTCGGAGCCTGCTGGCCGTCAAGGTCCTGCGCCCATTGGGGGGAGGAAGGAAGGCCCGGCCACAAACTAGGAGCAGCTCCCAGAATTTCCACGGAAAGCTGGCGGCATGCCTGCTGACGACAACTTTCTAACAGTAACCTCACCGATCCAGACACCACAAAGCTAGCTGAGTGGAGATCAGATGCAGGTTGGGCCTTAGCCCATGCCTCAGGAATAGGGGATGCCATTCCACACTCCCTGGACCCAGAGAACTCATCATGCTCAGCACCCCCTAGCTTATTCACTCACAGCCCAGCTCTTGACTATTTCTTCCACTTCATTCCATGGCCTTGGAACCACCACCAAGACATACACATTCCACCAGTACCCCCACGTCTAATCTGCTCTACCTTCCCAAGTTTCAGTCTCTAATCATTTTCCTCCACATCCTGAGTAAACTTTGTCCCTACATAGCCGTGTGTGCATGATCCTTAAATCTCTCTAACCTCAGTTTTCCCCCTGTGGAATCTGGGTAATAATCTCTTTCTCTCATTGTGGCTGTTAGGAAATAATTCAGGAGAAAACTCTTGGAATCTGGAAAAGCTCTGTTCATACATAAGGAATCAGAGCAGTGGCCCAGACCCTGACAGGAAATTTGGCTTTTATCTAGATCTTATCTCTCCAAGCCTCTCAAGCTTCATTCATTCCCAACAATTGACCTGAGAAAGTACAAATGAGAAAGAGTGTCCCATTTCTGACAATGTGTTCCTACTTGGAACCAGGCCATGAATGCTAGAACTCTTGTAAAGTATGTTTATTAAATCCTCTAGTTTTTTTTTTTGTTTGTTTGTTTGTTTTTGTCTTGTGGGCTGGGGATTGAACCCAGGGCCTTGTGCATGCAAGGCAAGCACTCTACCAATTGAGCTATATCCTCAGCCCAAATCCTTTCGTTTTATAAATAAGAAGCTTTCAGATCAACAGTCAATGACAGAGTAAAAGAACACAGCCTAGACCTCCCACTCTTTTTTCCCCCTCCAGTACTGGGCATTTCAACCCAGGGGCACTCTACCACTGAGTTATACCTCCAGCACTTTTATTTATTTATTGCAGCACTGGGGATTGAACCCAGGATTTCATGCATGTTAGGTAAAGCACTCTTCCACTGATCAACATCCCCAACTTATTTTTTGAGACAGGGTCTTGCTAAATTGCCCAGGCTGACCCTGCATCTACGAAATTCCTGCCTTGACTTTTTTTTTTTTTTTTTTTTTTTTTTTTTGGTGGTACCAGGGATTGAACTCAGGGGCACTCGACCACTGGGTCACATCCCCAGACCTTTTTTGTATTTTATTTAGAGACAGGGTCTCACTGAGTTGCTAAGTGCCTCGCTATTGCTGAGGCTGGCTTTGAACTCGCGATCCTCCTGCCTCAGCCTCCCAAAGTGCTGGGATTACAGGCATGCGCCACCGCGCCCGGCTGCCTTGACCTTTTTTTAAAAAACAAACAAAAATACATTTTTAATCTTTATTTTTATGTGGTGCTGAGGATTGAACCCAGTGCCTCACATGTGCGAGGCAAATGTTCTGCCACTGAGACACAATCCCCACCCATGCCTTGACCTCTTGAGTTGCTAAGATAACAGGCCTTCCACTCTACACCTGGTTTCTTACTTTTTTTTTGGTACTGGGGTTTGAATTCAGGGGCACTTGACCACTGGGCCACATCCCCAGCCCGTTTTTTTTTTTTTTTTTTTTTTTTTTTTGTGGTACCAGGGATTGAACTCAGGGGCACTCGACCACTGGGCCACATCCCCAGCCCTTTTTTGTATTTTATTAGAGACAGGGTCTCACTGAGTTGCTAAGTGCTTCACCACTGCTGAGGCTGGCTCTGAACTCGCGATCCTCCTGCCTCAGCCTCCCAAAGTGCTGGGATTACAGGCGTGCGCCACTGCGCCCGGCTATCCCAGCCCGTTTTTTGTATTTTGTTAGAGACAGGGTCTTACTGAGTTGCTAAGTGCCTCACCATTGCTGAGGCTGGCTTTGAACTCGCGATCCTTCTGCCTCAACCTCCCAAGTGCTGGGATTACAGGCATGCGCCACCACGCCCGGCTCTTTTTTTTTTTTAATATTTATTTATTTGTTTTAGTTGTACAGAATGCCTTTATTTTTACGTGGTGCTGAGGATCGAACCCGGGCTGTGCACGTGCTAGGCAAGTGCTCTACTGCTGAGCCACAATCCCAGCCCCTGGTTTCTTACTCTTGCAATATTCTTTCTAGGACTGGGGTTATGGCTCAGTGGTAGAGCGCTCGCCTAGTACGTGTGCAGCCCGCGTTCGATCCTCAGCACCACATCCAAATAAAGGCATTCTGTACAACTAAAATAAATAAATAAATAAATATTTTAGAAAAATATTCTTTCTAATTCTCTGTCCTGACTCCTAGCCTTGTTCATCCTAAGCCCCATATCCAACCCAGAATGGCCCTTGAAAACAGAGAAGTGACCCTTAGAAGTACTTTTCCAGTCCCACGTTTGAGGGCCTCATCACAGCCAAATGCTACTCTCCTTTCTCTTCCATGTGTTATCAGCCTATGCCTCTCTCCCTCCCTGCCCATTATGCAGAAGGAACTGTGCCCTTGGATACCCCCATAGTGATCTGGGCTTAATCTCTGTTTTTACTGCATCACAGTGACAACATGTATGTCTTCCTCATCAGAATGTGTGCTCCTTGATGCTCTGGGTCACCTGTGTTGAGGTTGGCATATGTCTGGTGCTTAATAAATGAATATTGCACTGAACTGACTGAACTTCTCTCACTCGAAGCCCCCCATTCAAGCCACTTACCTCTTTTCGAAGGTGGGTGATGATCTTATGTGGTACCGAGATGACTTCTCCATGACTGGTTCGAAGGGCAGGCAGAGTTCCTGACATTGAGAAAGAAGTATGCCCACCAGATCCTTAGCTGCTTATTCATACATATTTGCACTACATTACTGCCTGTTTCCTGCTCCTCCCCTTGCACACTCCCTTCCTTATCCCCTAGGGACTGGATACCTGAAGGGCTTCGCCAGGGGTTGGCAATCTTGTGTACCTTGAGTGGAGCACCAGTAAATCTGGCATAAGTCTGCAGGGAAGGAATTAGAAAGCACAGAGTTCAGGCCCATGGCCCCACAGGGGAACCAAGAACAGAACTATTCACAAAATACCATATGCGGGGGCTGGGAATGTGGCTCAGTGGTTGAGTGCTCGCCTAGGACGAGCACGGCCCGGGTTCAATCCTCAGCACCACGTACAAACAAACGCATCGTGTACAACATACACGATGTTTGTAAATACAACATGATGTATTTACAAATAAATAAATATTAAAAAAAAATACCATATGGGCCATGCCCTATGCTTACTTAGTACCTTTGTACAAAAAAAGAGGTAGTCTTTTAGGATGAACAATTTCCATTTTACAATCAGGCAAAACAGAGCTCAGAGAGATTATGGACATGTCCACCATTACAAGTCAGCTAGGAAAATCCTTCCCTCATCTCCACTCTTGCATCCATCTCATAGACATCTATCTTTGGTAGATTTTCCTAAATAGTATCCCTCTTGGAGCACCGACCACATCCTTCTTTGGTGGTCTCTTTCTATCCACATTTCTTATTGTATTTTACAACAGAATTTTTTTTTTTTTTTTTTTTTTGGTACCGGGGATTGAACTCAGCGGCACTAGACCACTGGGCCACATCCCCAGCCCTTTTTTGTATTTTATTAGAGACAGGGTCTCACTGAGTTGCTAAGTGCCTCGCCATTGCTGAGGCTGGCTTTGAACTCGCGATCCTCCGGACTCAGCCTCCCAAAGTGCTGGGATTACAGGCGTGCGCCACCGCGCCCGGCTACAACAGAATATTTTATTAAACTTATTTCCTTACACATCTGCCTTTCTGTAAACAACTTGGGGGGAGCAAATCTTATTCATCTTTGCATGGCAATGTTATGCATTTGGAAGAAGTCTAACACATGCTTTTAAAATCACAAAGTAACTTTGAGTGTAGTGAACCGAGTCTGTCTGATTCCAAAACTCTACAGTCTGGCTGTGGGCTGTTTGGTCCCACGAGCAATAAATGCTGTTTATGAGAAGGAGGGA
This sequence comes from Tamias sibiricus, assembly GCA_025594165.1. NCBI lineage: Eukaryota > Metazoa > Chordata > Mammalia > Rodentia > Sciuridae > Tamias > Tamias sibiricus. The sequence continues at coordinate 118,502,124 of CM046658.1, read as the reverse complement.
GAAAGTGGGGCTGAAAAGACAGGAATGCAAAGCTAAAGATCCCTGAAACCCTTCGGCAGGGATTGCCCCAAGGTCACACAGCCAGTAGATGGATAAACAAGGACTGGACCCCATCTCCTGAACCCTCAGGCCTCTTTCCATTGCAACACGAATCCTGGGAAACTATGGCGTAGGACGCTGATCACATATCGGCCAATGCTCTTTGACTCAGTTTCCCCCATTGCGCCCCATACTGGAGAGCCCTGGCAAGGTTCGGATGCTGGGCTAGTTCGGGACCCCTCCCCACTCTTCAAGGGCGCAGCAGGAGCGCCGGCGCCACTCCTCACCAGCACAGCCAGGCTATCCAGGTCCACTGACGGCAACCCCCAGCCCCCTGACCAGCAGAACAGCTCCATGGGCGCCGCCATCTTGCACGCCCTCTGTCCCGGAAGCACCTCCCTGTGAGCTTCGGCCCTCCCCAACACGGACCAGCCCCCCGCCGCCGCCCCGCTGGAGGATTGGGGCGGGGGGGCCTGGGGAGGTCCCTGGGGAGGCGCGGCTTCTCTGGGTTGGAGAGGCTGCCCGCCGACGAGAGGCGGAGCCGCGAGCTTCTGCGGATGGCTGCCGCCCGCCCATTCATAGGCGGCCCACGCAGTGGGGCAGGGCTGCCGGCCAGACGCGCCTCGGAGAGTCACGGCGTCTCAGCCGAACTGAGCCCCGAGTTCCCGAAGGCGCGGCGGGCCTAGGAGAAGGGGATCTTGTGCGCCTGGCCGGGTTCTGGGGGCTCTTGCCAAACTGCACGTGGCCTGGACTGCTCCCGGGCCCCTCGGGGCTCGCCCCCGAGCGAGGGCTGCGGGGGGGTCCCCCGAGCCGCATGTTTTCCACAGCGCGTTATGTTTGGAGCGGGCCCTGCGCCGCCTGTCGCCTTGGAAACAAAACACGGGCGGTGGCGGCGGCCGGAGCAGAGGCCGGGCTGGGGCCTGGGTGGGGGGAGGGGATGTTGGGCTCGCGAGCTGTTGCCTTAGTAACGAGAACTAAGGCGCCCCTCCGCTTCATCCGGGTCACGGCCCGTCTGCCAGTGCCCACAGGATTCTTCAATCTGGTCCTCGGGTGCTGGCCTTTTCCCTGACTTTCTTTCTTTGCTGTGCTGGGGATTGAACCCAGGGCCTTACGCATGCTAGGCGAGAGCTGTACAACTGAGCTACACCCCTGTCCTTGTCTCCTGGTTTTCTACCTCCTTACTGTGGTGTCCTTTCTTTTCTTTCTCTTCTGATTTCTTTGCTTCGACCTCACTGACCACTGTTTTCGACTTTGTCCAGTTATCATTAGAAGCTTCCAAACTCCCAAGTTTCCCAGGAATGAGGGAAAATAGAGGAATGGGCACACATCATGAAACCCCCTTACTCACACACCCTAATAAAGAGCACTTGCTCCGCCAGAGCAGCAAGCTTCAAGCCATGTGGGCATCCACTGGGCACTATAACAAGTTAGTTTCGGCCACTCCCTTGGCGTCTTCTTCTGCCCACTGGCATTGCCCATGCCAGGGGTTCCTGCCTTCCCCAACTGTGGCTTCCAGAAAACAGTAGCATTCGGTAGGGCTGTTTGCTGAGGCCCCCAACAACGGGATGACAGGGGAGAGGGAGGCACCTGGGGGTGAGGACCATTAGGGTATATCAAGAGGCAGGGAGGCCTCCAGGACTCTCCCAGTGCCCCTGGTTCCCGGAGCTGGTGATGCCTCCAGGGTGATTGGCAGCTCTTTGTTTCAGCCCCCCCCCTCACCCGCCTGCTGCCCCCCCCTATAACTCCCCCCTCCGTCCCTCCGCCCCCCGCTCCTGCTCTCTCCGCCTAGCCTTTCCCCTCCCAGCCGCCTGCCTGCCAGGGGTAGTGAGCCGGCTGAGCGGCATGGAGACGCAGAAACTTCGGGGGCCCCTGGCTCTTCTCCTCCTGTGCTCTTTCTCATCCGCTAGTCAGGATCTGCAGGGTAAGCCTGTCTCCATCCTCTTAGACCCCTCTCTGTCTCCTCCTTATTTACCCCCAGCACAGGTAGCGGGGAGTTTGTGGGCAAGGGGAGAGGGGAAGAGTCCTGAAATTGAGCCCTGGGGGAGAGTTCCACTGCCTAGAGTTGGTGAAATTATGGCCTGGTAGAAAGGAGTGGGTGCCAGAGATTGTGCCAGTGGGAACTGGCCAGGATTAGGCATGAGGCCAGAGTCAAGGACTCAGGAGCGGGTTGTTAGAGCATCCATAGGCACCCCAAGGGTCAGGGAGAGCAGCCTGAAGGTTGGTGCACAGTGTGGATCCCTGGGCTTCCTTTCCCTTCTCCCTGGGCTCCAGGCTGCTGAAAGTCAGGGTGGGGGTGGGGACTAAGAGGTCTAGGCTCTCCCGGAGGTCTGGTGGTGGGATGGGCCTAATGGGTGTGGGAGAGGTAGCTGGAGCAGATGACACAGGCAAAGATTCTTTGCTGGCTGGAGGGGAAACCACAGATTGGCCAGGACACAGGAGGCAGAGGAGCTGGGTCTCACATTCCCTAGGGGGTGGGGGAGCCCAGAGAGTGGGAGGGTGGGAGCCCTCAGTGGGCAGCTGTTCTTATCCAGATGAGTGTGTGGAGACCCAGGATGGGAGGAGGTGGACCAGGGTGTGGAATGAGCCAGACCCAGCAGTGGAAAGAGAAGCTGCCTCCCATTTCAGTGCCGTGGGCACCAGGTGCCACTCCTGCCTCATACCAGCACAGTGTCTCCCTTGCGCCACCTGGTGGGGGCATCTCAAGTTTGTGGGATGGTTTCTGTATTTCCAAGTGAAGTGCAGGTCTGCAGGTTCCCAGAGGGAGGAAACTAACAGGCAATAATGAAGGAAGGAAAGATTCACTGCCTCTGGCTGTTCTCTGATAGCAAAAGGGTGGAGTTTTGAAGTGACTTACACTGGTGGTGTGGTGGTGGGTACTAGGGATGCCCCACCTCTGAGGGCTCAGGGGAGAAGGCAGGTCTTAGCACTTGATTCCTTTTTCTGACCTTGATAACCCCTGCCTGGCTAGTAATTGACCTGCTGACTGTGGGTGAGTCCCGGCAAATGGTAGCTGTGGCAGAGAAGATCCGGACAGCTCTACTCACTGCTGGGGACATCTACCTCTTGTCCACCTTCCGCCTGCCCCCTAAGCAGGGTGGTGTCCTCTTTGGCCTCTACTCTCGCCAAGACAACACGAGATGGCTGGAGGCCTCTGTTGTGGGCAAGATCAACAAAGGTGACTGGTGGGCATCTTCTTTCCTGCAGCAGTGATTCCCTTGAGCACTCTCCCTCATCCCCACATCAGGTGCCTCCTAATTCCCCTTGACCTCCTCTGGGAACCATGGTTCCATCAGGCTATGGCCAGGCACCAAGGGGCACAGTTGGGGGTATGGAAAGCATAGTAAATCAGGAGGTCAGGTGCCCAAATAGCAGGGTGAGGTCTGGTATTTATAGGTATGGGAGGCTGTACTTGGGGATACCCAGAGGGAAGGTGAGACATCTCTGTGCCCCAGCAATGACAGAGATCCCTCACAACCCTGGACAGTTCAGTGGGTATAGAACCAGCTGCCTCCCTGGCACAGGATAGACTAATATAATGCACTAAGAAAGTCCTTGTCTCTAAACTAATTTGAAAAACATTTATTTGTATACCTATTATGTGCAAAGTGTTGAGAAATACATAGCTAATCTAGGGATGGTAGCCCCAGAGATGTGGTATCCAGAAGAGTTGATCCAAGGCTCAATGGGACACAGGGGACTGGGGATAGTGCCCGTACTGACCTCCCCTCCCGGGCAGTACTGGTGCGGTACCAGCGGGAAGATGGCAAAGTCCACGCAGTGAACCTACAGCAAGCCGGCCTGGCTGATGGCCGCACACACACAGCTCTCCTGCGACTCCGAGGTCCCTCCCGACCCAGCCCTGGCTTGCAGCTCTACGTGGACTGCAAACTGGGTGACCAACATGCCGGCCTTCCAGCACTGGCCCCCATTCCTCCAGCAGAGGTCAGTGGGCTGGAGATTAGGACTGGACAGAAGGCTTATTTGAGGATGCAGGTGAGCAGGAAAGACCCTCCAAGTTGTGTGGAGACAGTCTGCACCAGTGGGGAGAGGAGTTGGTAGAACCACTTTACCTGCTGTCCCCTCCCCCCAGGGCTTTGTGGAATCAATGAAAATTATTCTGGGCGGGTCCATGGCCCGGGTAGGAGCCCTGAGTGAATGTCCATTCCAAGGGGATGAATCCATCCACAGTGCAGGTAACAGAGAGACTCCTGTTATTGGACCATGGGTCCTGTGGTTTTCGGTGACTCTGTCCTTTTGATTTCCTTTCCCCTAACACCCATTCCTTTGGCTCACCTACTCCTGGGACTTTTTTTTTTTTTTTTTTTTTTTTTTGGTATTGGGGATTGAACTCAGGGGCACTCAACTGCTGGGCCACATCTCCAGCCCTTTTTTGTATTTTATTAGAGACAGGGTCTAACTGAGTTGCTAAGTGCCTCGCCATTGCTGAGGCTGGCTTTGAACTCGCAATCCTCCTGCCTCAGCCTCCCAAGTGCTGGGATTACAGGCATGAGCCACTGTGCCTGGCTCGTTTCAGGTTTTTGTAGCTCCTCTTGGCCGCTGGCATCTACCAGCAGTGTCTCTGAGCATTGCCCATCTGCCTGGTCTCTCTGACAGATGCTCGGAGGCTCTTATATAGGAAGATCTCTTTAAGTGGAAGCTTGCGAAGGCAGAAATGGAATGTACTGGGGCCCTTGTCTTGGGCCTTATCAGGGCCTCTCACAGGGACCCATTCTGCTACTATCATGCCTGAGAACCAGGAGAATTTTTTTTTTTTTTTATACCAGGGATTGAACCCAGGGATGCTTAACCACGGAGCCACATCCCCAGCCCTTTTATTCATATTTTATTTAGAGACAGGGTCTCACTGAATTGCTAAGTGCCTTGCTAATTTGCTGAGGCTGGCTATAAACTTAAGATCCTCCTGCCTCAGCCTCCCAAGTTGCTGGGATTACAGTTGTGTACTACTGTGCCTGACAAGAATTTGGATTTTGACTTCCTATAAGGCAACTCTCCTTAGAGGGTCCCTGGCCCAGTGGAAAGAACTGGTGCTAGCTGGGGATGTGGTTGAGGTAGAGCTCTTGGCTAACATGTATGAGGCCCTGGGTTCCATCCCCAGCACCCCAAAAGCAAGACAAAACAAAACTTGGTGCTACTTTCCAATCATCTCTGCCCTTCTGCTATGCAATATCTCATCTTTATTTTAAGGCTCCAGACCTGTTCCTTTCTTCCTTTCTCCTTCTCACCAGCCTGTCCCCCTGACCATGTCTTCTTCTTCTCTCTAGTGGCCAATGCACTGCAATCCATTCTAGGTGAGTAGGCCATGAGGTGGTGGAAGGGGTGATGGTGGGGAGGAGACCCCAGGCTTTAGCAGCTGTCTGGAACCAAGTCCTCTTCAGTCAGATATGGGTGGGTCTTAAAAGGTAGGGGATGGGCAGCAGTGGCTTGTTGCTCTAGGAGGGTTCAGGGCTGGTGCCCCAGTTCTGAGCCTCTCCACACCCTGGGCCCTGACAGGGGAGCAGACTAAGGCGCTGGTCACCCAACTCACCCTCTTCAACCAGATCCTGGTGGAGCTGCGGGATGATATCCGAGACCAGGTTTGGGTGGGCCAGCCAAGGGTGCTACCAATCCAGGGGTGGGGTGGCAGATGCCAAGAGCTGACTCCTTCCCATGTTTTAGGTGAAGGAAATGTCTCTGATCCGAAACACCATCATGGAGTGTCAGGTGTGCGGTGAGTGGGAGAGCAGGGGAGGGCTCCAGATGGCACTGCTATGCTGCCCACCTGTGGCTTTGGCTTCCCCTTCTAACCATTTGACTGGTGATCTCTGGGTAGCTCTGACTGTCCCTGCCTCCCAGGCTTCCATGAACAGCGTTCCCACTGCAGCCCCAACCCCTGCTTTCGAGGTGTGGACTGCATGGAAGTGTATGAATATCCTGGCTACCGCTGTGGGCCCTGTCCCCCAGGCCTTCAGGGCAACGGCACCCACTGCGATGACATCAATGAGGTGGGGAAAAGCAGAGCCCACATGGGTGCAGATAATTGGGGTGAGGGTATCAGGAGGGACCCAAGAGGCTGGGAAAATGTTGATTGGAAGCAGAGGAATCTGGGGGTCAGGAGAAGTCAGAGACCAGCAAAAAAGTGAGATAGGAGGTAGGCAGAAGACTGGAGGGCCACATGGAAGGAGCTGGGGAGTGGAAGGGCAGTTTGAGCAAGGGGTACAAGGAGGGGACGAAGGCAAATAAAAGGGAGGCTGGGGCGCAAATCAGGAACACCATGAGAATGGATAGGAAGAGTTGTGGAAGGGGAAGAACAGGAATAATGGTTCTAGGATCATAGGCAGAGGCCTGAGTTCTCCAGAGAGAAGCCTCATGTCTGCTTTCTTGCCCTCAGTGTGCTCATGCTGACCCCTGTTTCCCGGGCTCCAGCTGCATCAACACTATGCCCGGCTTCCACTGTGAGGCCTGTCCTCGAGGGTACAAGGGCACCCGGGTGTCTGGTGTGGGAATTGACTATGCCCGGGCCAGTAAACAGGTCAGGATGGACAGTCTATACAGATAAGGGGTTTTTGGGTTGGACATGGGACACTGGTGATAAATGGAATGAGGCTGGCTTTGTATTGGCTTTGGGTCTGGGCTTATTAATGCTCACAGATAAAGCTACACCAATGCCTTCTCCTATATCTGCGGAGACCTACCCTTGGTCTGGTTCCACCTGAAGTCTGCCCCTTTAGGTCTGCAATGACATTGATGAATGCAACGATGGTAACAATGGTGGCTGTGACCCAAACTCCATCTGCACCAACACCATGGTGAGCTGAACACCCTGTCTCTAGGGGCATTGTTAGAAATGTATGACCCCCATCTCCAAATTTCCTGCTGCTCTTCCTCTTTCCCTAGGGTACTACAGAGTAGGTGTTCACAGGACACCTGACTCTACTTTCCCTCTCTAGGGATCTTTCAGATGTGGTCCCTGCCGTCTGGGTTTCCTGGGCAACCAGTCCCAGGGCTGCCTCCCAGCAAGGACCTGTCACAGCCCAGCCCACAGCCCCTGCCACGTTCATGCTCACTGTCTCTTTGAACGAAATGGTGCAGTGTCCTGCCAGGTGGGCTTGGAAGGAAAAGGAAAGGAATCTAGGGAAAGGGCTAAGATTAGTGAACATGTTTAAGGTTGGGGGACTTCATGGGAAAGGGTGAGTGGGGAAAACAGGTCCTAGAGAGGGCATGATGGGGTATGGGAAAACCATCTCAAATTGCTAATTTCTGCTGTTTGTTTCACCCCAGTGTAATGTGGGCTGGGCAGGGAACGGGAACGTGTGTGGGCCTGACACGGACATTGATGGCTACCCGGATCAGGCGCTGCCCTGCATGGATAACAACAAACACTGCAAGCAGGTGCAGGGGGCCGGTGGACCAGTGTGGTGGGGAGCCCCAGGCTGGGTCAGGCCAGAACTCATCCGTTCTCTTCCTCTCCCTGAACTTTAGGATAACTGCCTTCTGACACCCAACTCTGGGCAAGAAGATGCTGATAATGATGGTGTGGGGGACCAGTGTGATGAAGATGCTGATGGGGATGGGATCAAGAATGTTGAGGTGGCTCCCAGACTGTCCTGCCCTTTCCAGCTTCTCTGCTCTATTCCTCCTGTTCTGTTCTCTCTGGCCTCTCCCACAATCCTGCCCCTTGATAGTGCTTTAAGGGTCCCAGAACTCCAAATTAGGGAGGTCTGAACCTGCTGCCCAGGACAGGTGGATCTTCTCCTCTCATCTCTTGACCAGGACAACTGCCGACTGTTCCCCAACAAGGACCAGCAGAACTCAGATACAGATTCATTTGGTGATGCCTGTGACAACTGCCCCAATGTTCCCAACAATGACCAGAAGGACACAGATGGCAATGGAGAAGGAGATGCCTGTGACAACGATGTGGATGGGGATGGTGCAGGCCTGGGGCTCAGGGGGAGGCTGGGAATTTGGATAGAGGGGATGAGTCAGGGAAGCTAGGAAATCTGTGAAAATTGGGGAGCCATGCTGTGGGAGTTGGCCTGGGTGAGAGGAGATAACCAACATAAGGGGACAAAGCTCAGGACTTTCACCAATTTAGAAGAGTGAAACATGTAATAGTGACAACTCTGTGCTTTCCCCCATGTCTTCTAGGCATCCCTAATGGATTGGACAATTGCCCTAAAGTACCCAACCCACTACAGACAGACAGGGATGAGGATGGGGTGGGAGATGCTTGTGATAGCTGCCCTGAAATGAGCAATCCTACCCAGGTACAGGGGAAGGGAGGGGAGATCAGTGGAAAGCCCCAACCCTTTGGATGGGAAGTGGGTCACCATCTTCAGAGTTATCAAGAGGAGATGGTGAGATCAGGCCCCTCTCTCAGACAGATGCAGACAGTGACCTGGTGGGAGATGTCTGTGACACCAATGAAGACAGGTCGGGTCTTGGCCAAGAGACAGTCTTCCAGTGGATATTTTACTCTCTTCTAGTCCATTCTCAATTCTCTCTATGGCTTAGCCTTCATTCTCTATTCTCATAATCTACCTTCCATTCCTATTGCTGGACCTTCACATCTGGCTGACTGCAAGGGTCTGGATAGAGGGCAGGCTCAAGACTCCCCTAAGCTGAAGATAGGAAAAGGATGGATGGGTGGCGGGGGTGGGGGGCATTTGACAGCCTTTATTTGGTGACTGTTTTTCTGAGCAGTGATGGGGATGGGCATCAGGATACCAAGGACAACTGCCCACAGCTGCCGAATAGCTCCCAGCTGGACTCAGACAATGATGGACTTGGAGATGAGTGTGATGGGGATGATGACAATGATGGTGTCCCAGATTATGTGCCTCCTGGTCCTGATAACTGTCGTCTTGTACCCAATCCCAATCAGAAAGACTCAGATGGTAAGACTGGCTCCAAAGAGGGTTAGACTGGTTTGGACTTTGCTCAGGGGGAGGTAGCAAGCCCTGCAGGGGAGTAATGAAGAGCAGGCAGGGAGAAGTCAGGAATGCAAGATCCAAGAGGTGACAGTGTTGGCCATTGGCAGTGGCCAGGCCTTCCTGAGCCCCTAGCCTTATCCACCCAGGCAATGGTGTTGGTGATGTGTGTGAGGATGACTTTGACAATGATGCAGTAGTCGACCCCCTGGATGTGTGTCCTGAAAGCGCAGAGGTAACCCTCACGGATTTTCGAGCCTATCAGACTGTCGTCCTGGATCCTGAGGGTGATGCTCAGATTGACCCAAACTGGGTTGTTCTCAATCAGGTACTTAGACCCAGGGAAGTGGGCTGGGCAGGTACTGTCAGGCCAGATCTTCAGGTGGGGTCTTAGGTGGGGTAGTACACCTGGATCAGGGCTTTTTTTCTTTACTGAACAACCCCAGGGCATGGAAATCGTTCAGACCATGAACAGTGACCCTGGCCTGGCAGTTGGTATGTAAGGGGTCATCCAGTTCAATAATTTCCAAATGGAAGAATCCTTCAGGGACAGAGCATGGGGGAGGAAAAGGATGGGAAGGATGGGCAAAGGCAACAGAAAAGGCAGTGGGGCAAGCTGGCCATACATATTGCAGGCACCCCTTCCCACCCTTCCTGCAGTGGGCCACTTTGCTGCCCCTGACCTTTACCTCACTCCCACCCCAGGATACACAGCCTTCAATGGTGTGGACTTTGAAGGCACTTTCCATGTGAACACAGTGACTGACGATGACTACGCAGGTTTTCTCTTCAGTTACCAGGACAGTGGCCGCTTCTATGTGGTCATGTGGAAGCAGACAGAGCAGACCTACTGGCAGGCCACACCTTTCCGTGCTGTTGCCCAACCGGGGCTGCAGCTCAAGGTAACCCAGCTGCCCAGCTTCCCCAACCTAGGGCCCTTTCCCAAAGCTCTCCCCTGCCAACCCAGGTCCTCTCCTGTTGACTGATTGGGAATCCTCTTACAGAGGTCTGGCCTGCAGGTCAGCTCTGTGGGCCTCCTTGACTCCCTTCCCACCTGTACTTACCAGCCTTGTGTTTCCCTTCTTTCTGGTCCTGTGGTTGACCCACTGTCTTTGCCAATGACCCCCAGGCAGTGACATCAGTGTCTGGCCCAGGTGAGCACCTCCGGAATGCCCTGTGGCATACTGGCCATACCCCTGATCAGGGTACGGCTGTTATGGACTGACCCACGAAATGTGGGCTGGCGTGACAAGACCTCCTATCGCTGGCAGCTGCTGCACCGGCCTCAAGTTGGTTATATTCGGTGAGGAGAGGGACTGAGTCCATCTAGAGGACCCCAGGCTGGGGCCTTTCCTTCCCTTTTAGCTGGGACTCACCAGTGACCTCTCCTCTACTCAATTCCTCAGTGCCATGGGTAGGGACCACGGCCTCTTCTCTCCCTTCTCACCACAGACAGGACCTGTAGGTGGTGCTGGGCACATCATTCCTCCTCTGTGCCCAATTTCTCTTCTGTAAAACAAGAGCATTGAGCTAGATGCCCTCAGACCCCAGGCCAGTCTGTAGAGGGGCCCAACACTTCCAACCCCCTAAGTGGTACAGCCCAGGACCTACTTCATCAGCAGCTGACCTGGAAGGGATTTTACAGAGGCCCAGACTTCCCAGGCCTCTCAGTTCAGCACTTTGTTCACAACTTTTCAGTTCCTTTCCACAAGTGTCCCTAGTTGATGGGGACAACTTGGGAAGAGAGGGGAAATGGGTATGCTTAGAGGCTGGACTTTTTTCATAGTCAAGAACTCAGAGTCCAGGGGCCTGGGGTTGGTGCCCCTTTAAGGTGCCTAGTGCTGTGGGGCGCCAGAGCTGGGGATAAAGGGGGGTTGACTAGAGCCTGGGAAGCGGGTGACTTCACCCCCCTGCCCATTGTGCTCATCGTCATGGCAACCCAATCCTCGCTTGGAATGCGGCTGGTGCTTTGAGATGCAAAAGGGGCTGGACAAAGAGCTAGGGGCCCCTGGCCTGAGAAAAGCACCCCCTTCCCTCCCCTTTCCCTTCCTCCTCTTCTTCTCTCTCCAGCCTGGTGAGCTCAAGGAAGGGGGGGGGGGGGGCTGGGATGAGCTGGGCCTGGGACATGGAGGCACTGTACCCTCTGGCACCTTAGCACCAATGGACACCCCTATCCTGGACAGGGTGAAGCTCTATGAGGGTCCCCAGCTAGTGGCGGATTCTGGGGTGATCATTGACACATCCATGCGAGGGGGGCGTCTTGGTGTATTCTGCTTCTCCCAAGAAAACATCATTTGGTCCAATCTCCAGTATCGATGCAATGGTGAGGCTCTAGACAGAGATCAACCTGACCCCTCACATGTCCTGGGACAGTCACATTCTCTGACCTTACTTATTTCCCCTTCTTCAGACACAGTGCCCGAGGACTTTGAGCCATTCCGGAGGCAGCTGCTCCAGGGAAGGGTGTGAGGAGGTGGCCACCGGATTCCTGATTTTAGACTCTTTGGCCTTGGGGTCCATCCTGGAGACTCTGAGGTCTAAACTACAGCCCCTCAGCCAAACATAGACCCTCCTCTGGCACCCATCAGTTCAGCCTCGGTGGGGCAGCAACCACACGGTTCAGGTGTTGGGGAATTTTCAAGGGGTATTACTCAGGTACTAACCCCAGGAAAGATAACAGCAGATTGCCATAAAGTTCCAGTTGTTTTCTAAGCCAGTGCAATTGCTTGTTTTAGGGATTTTCTGGGATAGGGTGGGAATTAAGAAGGAACCTGAGGGGATAAGAGGAAAGCTGGTAGGCTAGAAGTTAGAGATCTAGGGAAAGTTTGGCTGATTTGGGTCGCGGGTGGAGAAGGTGCCAGATGGGGTTAAGTGAAGGATGAGGTGCTGTTCGGAGGATGGCTAAAGTCCTCCCAGCCCCACTTACTCACGGTGGCAGCGGCGACACTCCAGTCTATCTTAGATCAGCCGGTATCGAAAGCCAGGAGGGCGGGGGCTGACCCGCTTGAGGTGAGGGGGAGGCCGGGGGGCCGAGGGGGCCGGAGGCCGGGACGAGTGCAATATTGGCGGGGGAAATAACAACACTGCACCGCGTCCCGTCCCTCCCGCCCGCCCGGGGCCCGGGATCCCGCTCCCTACAGCCTGAAGCCAGCCGGACTCAAGGACTGGGGCACTCTGGGGAGTTGGGTTCACCTTAGAAGCAGGCCAAAGACTTGGCGCCTCTAAGGGTGAAGGGGATGGTAAAGGGGAGGGGTAAAGGGAGAAGGGAAGACTGCGGTGCCCCGGAACGCTGCTTTCCGACGCCCGGTCGTTGCGCGCGCTTGCTCTTTAAATACTCAGACTGAGCGGCGCGGAGCCGTCACCATGGTGACGCGTGTCCCAGCAACCGAACTGAAAGGCTGTTGCCAGGCAACTCCAGAGTTGAGGTTTGGGGCCGCCCACCTAGATATTCGTACTTTCTCAAACTGGCTGGTGGGGGGCCTTCCCCGCCTCCAGCCCTCTTGCGAGCGCGCTGACGTACGGCGCCCAGCCCCGCCCACGGGCTACGGCGCTGCACAAAGCGGTGCTTTGGAGACCAAGTAGCGTGGCGCGGGAGCGGTGGTCCCTCGCTTCCTGCCTGGGCTTTCCTCCAGTCTCGCACCATATAGGAGTGTTTTTAAAGTATTAGTTTCCAATCTGTATTTGTTGGGGCTAAGAATTATTTTCCCAATACAGTCGAAACTGCTTCTGTTGGCCTAGACCACAAGCGGGAACCACCGGACCCATCCCGAGACCCTAAGGCCACGTGCCGCTCTAGCCCCAAATACCTTCCTTCCCCGCAAATATTTGTGGCCTTCAAAATACCTTTCTATTCTCCCTAATGACCCACCCTCACGTGTGGTTTTGTTCTCACAACACATGCGTACCTGCACCACTCTGCTCCCCAAAAGACAGTTGTATTCCTAAATTCCATTCTGTGGCACCACCTACTCTGCCTCCTAAATCCGCAACTACCCTCACATAACCTGTCCTACTCCCCCCTTCCACATTCCAATGTCCTCTCCCACAGACCTCGACGCCCCTTCCACAAGCCTCAGGACCCCACCCACTTAGTATCATTTCCTCCAGACACCACCCCCAAGCGCCTGAGTCCCCCACCTACTGCTCCCAAACCCTCCGTCGTGTGTCGCGTCCCTCCCTTTACTTCCAAGGCATTGATACTTCACGCCAGGGCCCAATTTCCCCAAGATCTCACTGCCCCATTCAGTCAACGTCACCCAACCTCCTCTCTCCTGGATCTGGGCCCCTCAGGACTCCAGGGTCGGCCACTAGAGGGCAGGAGCTCCCAGCAGCAGCTCAAGGTGGAGACTGGAAGGAAGAACCTTAGGGTTCAGTAGAGCCCAGGTTTTGACCTTCTTTAAGTGGAAATTTCCCCCCGCCCCCTTCTCGGGAGTAAGCCTAGGAGGGAACTCAGGCTGCTGGAAAGTCCGGCCGGGGCGGGGACTGTGGGTTTCAGGGTAGAACCGTGTGTGGAGCGGGACAGGGAGCGGTTAGAAGGGTGGGGCTATTCCGGGAAGTGGAGGGGGGGGAGGGAGGGAGTCCAAAACTAGTACCTAATTTTCTCGTTATTAAGCCCTCTTATTTCTTCTCAGCAGAGTGGGGCTTCAAAGGACCCGGGGAGGGTAGGGAAATAGAGTGGCAGACCTAAGGGTGGGCTTCCTGGCCTTACTATCTGGGCCTTCACTAGGCCTCACTTTCCTCACCTTAGTTGTTGTGCTGGGGCTAAAACTAGAACGGGGAGGGGGGTAGGCTCACGTTCCCCACCCCCCACACACCCACCTCCTGGAGTCAGGGAGTGGTTGGTAAAAGGGGGAGGCCAGTTGGAGAACAAACAGGTTGTCAGAAGGTTGAGTGATTGGAGCCATGTACCCTACCCAGGAATGGTTGGGGAGGAGGAGGAAAAGGTAGGAGGTAGGGAAGGGGGGAGGGGGCGGAGTTTTGTCACCTGTCACCTGCTCCGGCTGTGCCTAGGGCGGGAGGGGGGGACCGGTATAAAGCAGCAGGCGCCAGTGCCGCTCCACCTCACTCGCTGTGCGGCTTGAGTCTGCTCTGCCCCCAACCCACCAGTTCAACACCACCATGACACCTGGCATCCAGTCCCCTTTCTTCCTGATGCTGCTTCTCCTAGTGCTTACAGGTGAGGGGCATAAGGTTCGGAGGGGGCTGCCCTGCTCATGTGGTATTCCTAGACTTTCCATGGGTTTTGTTTCCTGGCAGATGGCACCATGAAAGTTAGAAATTACAGACAGGTGTGGACAGGTTGGTGCCAGAATAAAGGAGAGAGGCTAAGGACAGGCTGAGAAGAGGCAGCCCCCAGGAGTGGGTGCCAGGGGAAGAGAATGTCCTGAAGAGAAATCTAGGAGGGAAGGGAGTCAGGAAGGGTAAGTCTAAGGAGTGAAGAAACGGACCAGCAAGGAGCAGAGGTGTATGGGAAGAGTGGGAGAGGTTGCCAGCAGGGTAGGAGGAGCGGGGCAGAGCCAGGGGCTGCCTGATGCTGACCAATCCCCAGCCCTCCTGATATTACTTCTCTGGTTGCCAAAGGTTATATTTTCTTGTTGCTCTGATTTGCCCTCCAACCCAGTAGTTCTTACAACTTCTGGCTCCAGCTAGGGCAGCAAAACAGACTTTGAATACCCAAAGTAACCCAGTGTCCAACTCTGTTGGGAGAAGTACTGTGAGAATGACCAGCAGTTTACTCCCCACCCTCAGCTCTGGTTCATGCTCTGCTGCCATTCCAGGCCAGAAGAATAGCGTTACTTTATCTCAAACCACCAATACTACCCTAAACTCAGCCGACTCTGCAGTCCACAGTGTCAGTGCAACTCCAAGCAGCAGGGCTCCATCTGGCTCTGCCTCCACCCCAGCCCACAATGGCACGTCATCTGGGACCACTGGGACTCCAAGCAGCTCAGCCTCCATTCCAGCCCACAATGGTACCTTGGCCCCCATCACCAGGGCTCCACCAGGCGCACCAGGGTCTGCCTCCACTCCAGCAAATAATGGCACCTCGACCTCGAGCTCCAGGGCTCCACCAGGGGCATCAGGCTCGGCCTCTACCGCAGCCCACAATGACACCTCATCTGGGACCACTGGGGCTCCAAGCAGCTCAGCCTCCACTCCAGCCCACAATGGCACCTCGGCCCCCACCACGGGGGCTCCACCAGGGGCATCAGGCTTGGCCTCTACCCCAGCCCACAATGACACCTCATCTGGGACCACTGGGGCTCCAAGCAGCTCAGCCTCCACTCCAGCCCACAATGGCACCTCGGCCCCCACCACGGGGGCTCCACCAGGGGCATCAGGCTTGGCCTCTACCGCAGCCCACAATGACACCTCATCTGGGACCACTGGGGCTCCAAGCAGCTCAGCCTCCACTCCAGCCCACAATGGCACCTCGGCCCCCACCACGGGGGCTCCACCAGGGGCATCAGGCTTGGCCTCTACCGCAGCCCACAATGACACCTCATCTGGGACCACTGGGGCTCCAAGCAGCTCAGCCTCCACTCCAGCCCACAATGGCACCTCGGCCCCCACCACGGGGGCTCCACCAGGGGCATCAGGCTTGGCCTCTACCGCAGCCCACAATGACACCTCATCTGGGACCACTGGGGCTCCAAGCAGCTCAGCCTCCACTCCAGCCCACAATGGCACCTCGGCCCCCACCACGGGGGCTCCACCAGGGGCATCAGGCTTGGCCTCTACCGCAGCCCACAATGACACCTCATCTGGGACCACTGGGGCTCCAAGCAGCTCAGCCTCCACTCCAGCCCACAATGGCACCTCGGCCCCCACCACGGGGGCTCCACCAGGGGCATCAGGCTTGGCCTCTACCCCAGCCCACAATGACACCTCATCTGGGACCACTGGGGCTCCAAGCAGCTCAGCCTCCACTCCAGCCCACAATGGCACCTCGGCCCCCACCACGGGGGCTCCACCAGGGGCATCAGGCTTGGCCTCTACCCCAGCCCACAATGACACCTCATCTGGGACCACTGGGGCTCCAAGCAGCTCAGCCTCCACTCCAGCCCACAATGGCACCTCGGCCCCCACCACGGGGGCTCCACCAGGGGCATCAGGCTCGGCCTCTACCCCAGCTCACAGTGGCACCTCATCTGGGACCACTGGGGCTCCAAGCAGCTCAGCCTCCACTCCAGCCCACAATGGCACCTCGGCCCCGACCACCGGGGCTCCACCAGGGGCATCAGGCTCGGCCTCTACCCCAGCCCACAGTGGCACCTCACCTGGGACCACTGGGGCTCCAAGCAGCTCAGCCTCCACTCCAGCCCACAATGGCACCTCAGCCCCAACTGCGGGGGCTTCATCAGCCTCAGCTGCCACTTCAGTGCACAGTGGCACTTCTACTATGGCTACTACAACCCTGCTTGACAAGGGTACTCAATCCTCAGTTTCCAGCCAGCCTCCTGGCATTTCCACCACCCTTGCCAACCTGAGCAGCAGTACTATTACCAGTAGCAATAGCCATAGCACAGTACCTCCCCCCACCTCCTCCAATCATAGTTCTTCTCCCCAGTCATATGTTAGGGTCTCTTTCTTCTTCCTGTCTTTTTACATTTTAAACCTCGAGTTTAATTCTTCACTGGAAAATCCCAGAACCAACTACTATCAAGAACTGCAGAGGAACATTTCTGAATTGGTGGGTATCTGCCTTTCCTTTGCCATACTCCCTTAGGGCAGCTTTCAGAATAATTTCAATCCTTTGCATCAAGCCTGAGTCCTTTTCCTCTCACCCCAGTTTTTGCAGATTTATAAACAAGATGATTTTCTGGGCTTCTTTAATATCATGTTCAGGTACAGTTCTGGGTTAGACTCTGTGTGTGTGTTGGGGTTTGTTGTCATAAATGTTGAGAGAGACCATTATGTTTAAGGTTGGGGGGAAATAATGAGCCAAAAGCTGGGACCTTTGGTTGAGTTGAGCATTTCCTATGACCAGACCAGGATCTGTGGTGGTAGAACTGACTCTAGTCTTCCGGGAGGGTACTACCAATGCCAAGGAAGTGATGTCACAGTTTGATCAGCATAAAGAGGAAGGATCCAAATATAACCTGAACATCTCAAGAATCACAGGTGAGGCTACATCCCCAACTACAGCCCAGCCCCATGAAGGTTCCCCTCTCCCTCCAGTTCTGCTCTTTCCCTTGGTGCTAGCAGGAGGAGGGCTACCTCTTTTTGGAGACTTCCTTGACCACTGCTTTTCCTTTTAGTGAATGAGATGCTGTTTCCTTCCTCTGCCCAGTCTGGGTCTGGGGTACCAGGCTGGGGCATTGCCCTGCTGGTGCTGGTCTGTATTCTACTTGCGTTGGCCATCTTATATCTCATTGCCTTGGTGAGTACTCAGTCTCTGATCTTTACCGGAATCCCCTAGTAGAAACCCTATGGCCTAGCATAACTTCCTGTCTCCCCAGGCTGTATGTCAGTGTCGCCAAAAGAACTATGGGCATCTGGACATCTTTCCATCCCGGGAAACCTACCATCCTATGAGTGAATACCCCACTTATCACACTCATGGGCGCTATATGCCCCCTGGAAGTACCAACCGTAGTCCCTATGAGGAGGTGAGGCTGGGCCCCACAAGCAGGGGATGGGGGCAGAGGCTCTGCCTGGGCAGGTGTCCCAAAGGGGTATTTGGAAAACCCAAAGAGCTTGTAAGAGGTGAGCCTTGAAGAGCGCAAGATTGGTGGGGGTGGGGGTTGGAGGTGCTCTGTGGCACAAGTCTGGGAAAGAGATCAAGGAAACAAGGGGACCTCAAGAGGGAATAACCTCATTACCAACATTCCCAAGAGAGCATTACCTGTCCACCACTGGCTGAACGGGCACCAGGGCAGTGCTCAGTAGAATGCCCAGAGGCAAAATGGGTGGGGCACTGTGTCCAGGGGAGCTCTTCCTGCACAGTCACAGGAGTACACCTGTGCCCCATTCACCTCCTCTTTGGAGTGGGGAGTAGATTGAGAAAGGCTAGGGGGTCTCTAGTGGAGAGGATGAAATCTCACCAAGTCAGGTGAGCAGAGTTGAAGGGGTTCCTGGGAGCCTTAGGGAAGCAAGGACTCCCCCACGCCCCCCCCACCCCCACTCCACCTCCCGCCACACACACACACACACACACACACACACACACACACACACACCGCCTTTCTGTACAGGACCTAGTAAATAATTACAGCAGTCACTGGGACTGGAAAGCCACTCAAGTGGGGGAGGAGACAAAAGTTTCTTTTTCTTGCCTCCCTTTCTCTCCTCCCTCTCTCAATTTTATATGTTTGTGTGTGCACGCTCACGCTTGTGCACGCACGTGCGCGCGCGCACACACACACACACACACACACACACACACCACTTGGGCTGGAGGAGCAGAGAATGGAGAGAGAAGGGGGCAAGGTGCAGACTGGGCAGGCAAGGGGGCTGAGTAGAGCCAAGGGGAGGGAGTGGAGGGGAGCAGTGAGAGGATCGGCCTGTTTACAGTCACCTGGCTGCTGGTGGGGCTGCAGGTGCTCTCTCCAAATTAACCCCTCGAGAGCTGATCCAGTCCCTGGACTGATTACCCCAGACTGGGGAGCCATCCAGGGGTCCTAATAGATAGCTTTCGCCCCTCACCCTGGATCTCTTTTTTCCCTCCACCCAGGTGTCTGCAGGCAATGGTGGAGGCAGCCTCTCTTACACAAACCCGGCAATGGCAGCCACTTCTGCCAACTTGTAGGGGCAGGTCACCTGCTCAGCGCTCAGCTGCCAGCAGTGCCTCAGGTTCTTCACTGCCAGAGCCCCCCTCCCCCAATCTGGGTTGATGAGCTGGGAATTCTGGTGGGCTGCTCACAGCCTCCCGCAGAGGCTCTACCAAGCCCCTAATCCACCTTAGCCTGGTGAAGCCCAGCTGTGCCCTGGGGGATATGCCTGGGACAGTAGGCAGTGGTAGCTCTCAGGAGGATTGGCCTAGAAATTCTGGCAGTGGAGGTGGGAACCCAAACATGACTGAATAAAATGTGGCCTCCTGTCGTGCCAACTTGTGATCTTTCAATCTGCAACTGGTGGATAGGAGGGTCCATTAGAATGTGTCAGTGAGGAACCCTGGAAGGGACTTTTAGGAGGTTGGGGGAGGAAAGGAGGCAGGGAGCAGGGTTTGAGAAGCAAATGTGGGGAAAGAGGTGATACTAGGGCACAGTGTGACCTGCGGGGGAACTCAAGAGTCACCTCTCCCCCATTCCTGGTGGCACAGGAGGAAGGAGGAAATGAAACCTAGGCGGGCTCTGGTGGGCCAGCATGACCTGGCTCCGGCTCCGTCAGCACGTGGCTCAGCCAGTGGATGGTTGTCCCCTCTCCTCCAGCCTGGGTTTCACTTGGGCTGGCCACCCTCCTCTCCTGTTGGCACTGTGCCCCCAGGCGGCTCTATTCTTAGCTGCCTGGGTGTGAAGCAAATCCTTGGGCAATGATAACAGCAGCAGAGTCAACACCACTGTGATAAGCGGGGGGCTGGGTCAGATCCGGCAGCTGGCGCCAGGCCCTGCCCCCACCCTGGCCCCCCAGCACCACACCCACTGCTAGCTCTAGGGTGGGATCCCAGGCACCCTGGGAATGGGGAAGTGATTCTGGTTCCCTGACCCTTTTGGGCCCAGGCACGATGCCCGGGCTCTCAACCACATTCCCCCAGGGCCCAGCGTCGCTGTCCAGGTGCCCTGGCTAGAACCTGACACAGCAGCCAGGTTGCTGCGCCTCCTGGCGGCTATGGTAAGCTGGGGCCTGGGCCTAGTATAGGTGTGGCAGGAGGCTGGGTGTACCTGGCTTGGGTACCTCCTTCCCTCAAGCACCCTTCCCTGACCAATAACAAAGCACCTTGGAACCCTTCCACCCCCAAACACTGCACAGAAACCAAGAGGAATGGTCACGCTCAGGGAAGGCAGAAATGTGCCTGGCGTCACAGTTTATTGTTTATAAACCATGAAAATTACAGCTGTTGCTTGGCACAGGTCTAGCAGTGCCCACTGCAGGGAGGCAGCAGCAGGCACCAGAGACCTTGCCTGGGCCAACTCAGCAGGAACATCCAGCCTCAGCTGGGTCCCCAAGGGAGACTTGGCACGTTGGCATGGGTACAGGACAAGTAAAGCATGCAAGCGGGAAAAGAGGGAGGTAAGGGGCATGCGGCTGGGAGGTAGGGGAGACCCAAATAAAGCAGGATGATAGGGTCCCGTCCCCACTTGGGAGACCAAAAGCCTGTCTGCCCCAAGGCTGTAGTTCAGCATCAACGGGGCAGGGAGTTTGGCAAGGCAAAGGGCAGAGCTGGGGATCATGCCCAGTATTCCAGGCGCCCTCCCTCCCAGTCAGCCTTGGCACAGGACAGGGGTAAGGAAGGGGCTCTCTCCATGATTTGGGTAAGATGTCAAGGGCAAGGCATGGGGCAGAGGCTTGGTGGGCATGGGGGTGTGGGCTAATTAACAGGCAATCGAGAGAATGGGGGGCATCCAGAGAGGTGAGCTGAGGAGAGTCCCTTGGTAAAGAGAAAGCCCTGGGAAGACACAGACAGAAGGTAAGGGGCAGGACCACATGTTAGGAAGAGTTTGGGGGAGATGTTGCTGGGGGAACAACCCAGTGTCAGGAGGCTTGGGGAAGCCAGGGCCCAGTGAGACTCCAGGCCGACAGAGGGGTCTGAAAGGATCAGTCTAGCTTGGCGAAGCCTCCAATGGTGACTTTCCTCTCAGGCTTGGTGCCCACAGGCTCCTGTAGCTGTACTGCACCACCCCCTATGAAGCAGAAGGCAGGGCACACAGGCCCTGAGCAGTCTAGGGGGCACTCAAGGAGCCCACGGAAGGACACAGCATCCAGGAAAGAAACTCGACCCCGCTCATAGTCCAAGCAGATTCCCAGGCGGGGTGGCAGGGGCACTGTGCAGCTGGCAGCTGGGCCATCCCTCCCTGTCAGCCCTGCATTTGAGCTTGCTCCAGACCCCAGCAGGATCTTGCCCATGCCAATGGTTAGGAAGGCAAAGGGTGGTAACGCCTCCACTGTGGCATCCTCAGCACCGCTGTCATGTCCACTGTCTGGGTCATACCTGCAGAAGGGGGAGTTGGGTAGGAGGATGTCACAGGAGACCAGCAGGATGAGATGTTGGAAGGATGGAATGCTGGGAGTAAGAGGTTGAAAGAATTGATTTTGAATTGAAGAGACAGGGTTCAGAGTATAGGGTTGGGGGCTTGGTTTGGTGGGAAAGGATTATTGAAAGGAAAGTACACTGATGAGAGATGTTGGGGAAAAGGGAAGGGAGTATTGATATAACACTAAAAAAATGTGGTAGCTGGATACAGTCACATATGCCTGTAATCCCAGGGACTCTGGAGGCTGAGGCAGGAGGACTACAAGTTTGAGGCCAGCTTCAGCAATTTAACAAGACTCCCTATTTCAAAATTTTAAAAAGTGAAAAAGAGCTGGGTGCAATGGTGCACGCTGTAATCCCAGTGGCTCAGGAGGCTGAAGCAGGAGAATCACAAGTTCAAAACCAACTACAGGCCGGGCGCGGTGGCACACACCTGTAATTCCAGCACTTTGGGAGGCTGAGGCAGGAGGATCACGAGTTCAAAGCCAGCCTCAGCAATGGCGAGGCACTTAGCAACTCAGTGAGACCCTGTCTCTAAATAAAATACAAAGGTCTGGGGATGTGACCCAGTAGTCGAGTGCCCCTGAGTTCAATCCCCGGTACCACAAAACAAAACAAAACAAAACAAAACAAAACAAAACAAAACACAGTAACTTAGCAAGGCCCTCAGCAACTTAGAGATATCCTGTCTCAAAATAAAAAATAAAAAGGGCTGGAAATGTGGCAAAGCATCCCTGGGTTCAATCCCCTGGTACCAAAAAAAGAAAAAAAAATAATAATAAATAAAAAGAGGGCTGGGTGTATAGCTCAGTGATAGAGTGCCCCTGAGTTAAATTCCCAGTACTCCCCACCTGAAATGTGGTGCTTTTCAAGATAGAAAGATGTTGAGAAAAATGGTTTTCAGGAAATCATGCTGGTACTTGGGATTGAACCCAGGGTGCTTTTTCCACTCAGCTATAAATCCAGTCCTTTTTTATTTTTCATTTTAAGACAGGGTCTTGATAAGTTGCTTAGGGTCTTGCTAAATTGCTGAGGCTGGCCATGAACTTGTGATCCTCCTGTTTTTTAGCCTCTGGAATCACTGGGATTAGAGGCAAGTCACTGGGATTACAGGCATGTGTCACTGTGCCTGGCTGGGGAGAGGGTTTTGAGAGTTAGAAAGGATGAGGGGTTAGTGATTAAAATGGGGGGGAAGGGCTGAGGCAGGAGGATCAAGAGTTCAAAGCCAGCCTCAGCAATGACGAGGCACTTAGCAACTCAGGGAGACCCTGTCTCTAAATAAAATACAAAAAAGGGCTGGGGATGTGAGCCAGTGGTAGAGTGCCCCTGAGTTCAATCCCCAGTACCAAAAAAAAAAAAAAAAAAAAAAAAAAAAAAGATGGCGGGGAAGGTATGGCTGGGTGCAATGGTGCATGCCTGTAATCTGTGGCTTGGGAGACTGAGACAGGAAAATCATGAGTTCAAATCCAGGCTCAGCAAGTTAGGGAAGCCCTAAACAAGTAAAGGAGATCTTGTCTCAAAATAAAACATAAAAAAAGGCTGGGGATGTGGCTCAGTGGTTAAGCATCCCTGGGTTCAATCTCTGGTATCAAAGAAAAAAAAAAAAGATGTGGGAGGGAAAGGGCTTGTAGAAATGAGATATTTAAGGGAAGAATTTTGGGCTATTGAGAAAAGATGGGAGTGAAGGAAGTTCTGGAGAGAAGAAGTTTCACTGAGAAAATAGGGCGCTAGAGAGAAAGGACATGAGGATGTGGAGATGTGGTGTACTGGTCTTGAGTGACAGACAGAAGCAAGTAGTAATAGTTTCCCCTTCCATCATCCCTTTCCCCAACCACACACCCTGAAAACCAATCCTCAAAGACCCTTCTGCTGAACCCACACCTTTCTTGGCCCAGCCTCCCAGCCTGGCTTCCCTGTTCCTGCTGCTTCCTCCTTGTCTCCTTCCCAACCCCACCCCAGCAAGTCTGTGTGCTCCACTTGCTACCCCTGCCCTGTCCCTAGCTCCCACCCAGGGTCCCCATTCCCTCCAGAGGGGCCTGACCTGGGGCTGATCACATCGGGGGCACCCTGGAAGCTTTCCTGAAGCTTGCTCTCCAGCCCGACGCCCACCTTGACCAAGTAGGAGGCAGGGTCTACGGCACAGGCCCAGTAGCTGCGTCCCTGGGTCACAGCTACATCGCCCAGGACCACATCCACACTCAGATGACAGCCAGTCAGCAGCCGCTCAGCAGCCAGCAGCAGGGGCAGCCCTGGAACACTCCGCACTGCTCGCTGGTCCTTGCTGATGGCCAGCCGCTCGCGGCTCGCGCCCCAGCGGCCATCGAGGAAGAAGTGCAGAACTGGAACAGGGAGGAGGGTTGAGACAGAAGGAAGAATTCAGGAACAAACACTGGCACTGGGGATAGGAAGTGTGAGCACAAGACACTGGGAGATTTCAGAACAGGGAACAACTTCTCAAGGCATTCAGTCACCAGGAAAAGGTAGGGGAACTCATGAGAATGGGACCTGGGAAACTGAAATGAGGGTCATAAGAGAAAAAGAAAGGAACATTCCAATTGGACATGGGGCTCTAGGAAGAGTTTTACTGATGACTAGTGAGCAAGAAACCAGTGTCCCAGACCTGACTGACTCACAAGGCTTCCTCCACCCTCTTTCCCATGGTTGGCCCTATGGACAGTCCCCACTGTCTGTTCCACCTAGTGACATCTCTGCCATTATCTATCTGCCTGTGTCTTCCAGCCCACACTCTGGGGCTCACACCTGGCCCCCATACCCAACCCCTACCTCCTCTGCCCCTTGCTTTGGTGGTGAGTGTCCCCTATCATGCCCAGGTCCCAGCATGCAAACTGTTCTAGAGTCACTTTCCTAACATTTATGGAACTATGAGCCAGAAACTTTACCTGTATCGCCTCAAAACAGTTTAATTCTCACACAACTCTATGAAGCATTATTA
The DNA here is from genome assembly GCA_025594165.1 of Tamias sibiricus. Lineage (NCBI taxonomy): Eukaryota > Metazoa > Chordata > Mammalia > Rodentia > Sciuridae > Tamias > Tamias sibiricus. Next base: position 118,478,069 of record CM046658.1, on the reverse strand, counting down.
TTGTTATTATTATTATGTGGGGTACTGGGATTGAACCCAGGATATCACTGAACCATATCCTCAGCTCTTGTAATTATTCTTTTTTTTTCTCCATTTTGAGACAGAGTCTTGCTAAGTTGACCAGGCTGTCCTCAAACTTATGATCCTCCTCCTGCAGCCTCCCAAATTGCTGCAATTATAGACATGCACTATCATGCCTGGCAGTATTATTATTGTCCCCTGTAGAATAGGACTCTGAGGGGCTGGGGATATGGCTCAGCGGTAGAGCGCTCGCCTAGCACGTGCGCAGCCTGGGTTCGATCCTCAGCACCACGTAAAAAATAAACGCATTGTGTACAACTAAAAGCAAATAAATAAATATTAAAAAAAAAAAAAAAAAAGAATAGGACTCTGAAGTTCAGAGAGGGTGAAAAACTTGTCCAAAGCCACACAGTCAGCAAGAGTTAGATCTGGGATTAGAATGCAAGCAGTCTAGCTCTAGAGTGAGTGAATGTGACCAACAATATTAAACCATCCCTCTAAGCTGCCTTTAATCCCAGTTTATGAGGCAGGAGGATCACAAGTTTGATGCCAGCCTGGACAACTTAGCAAGACCCTATCTCAAATTTTTAAAAAATTAAAAAAAAAAAAAAAGGGCTGGGATTGTGGCTCAGCGGTAGAGCGCTCGCCTAGAACGTGCGCGGCCCGGGTTCGATCCTCAGCACCACGTACAAATAAACAAACTGTGTACAACTAAAGCAAATAAATAAATATTTAAAAAAAAAAAATTGAAAGAACTGGGAATGTTGTTCAGTGGTAAAAATGTCCCTGGGTTCAATTTCCAGCACCTCAACCCCCATAAAAAAATTATCTGCCTCTACATTGTCCACCTGGAACCAGTTTAGTACCTAAGCCTGGCATTCCCATACCCTTTGCACAAATGTCTGTGTCTGTCACACCATCCCTGCCCACTTGCTCACTTACCAGGTGCTGGGGGCGTGTGCAGGTGTACATCTTCACTGTACTCGCCATAGCCAGCTTTGTTGCAGCCCCGGACACGCAGCACATACACAGAGCCTGTGTCAGGGTTCTCAAGGAGAGCACTGGTGCCCCTCACCTCCTCCCGCCGCTGCCAGCGGGTGGGACCCGGCTGGGCAGGCACATCAGTGCGACGGAACTCAACAGTGTAGTGCCAGGCAGGTGGTGAGTGGGGGGGCAGCCGCCAGCATAGGAAGATCTGATCATAGGCAAAGGTGCGCTGGTGTCAATGACGGGTGCCTCGGGCACTGTGGGAAGAGACAGCGGGGGTCAGTCAGGGCCTGATCACTGGCCTGGCATGAAGGGGAGGGCAGGCAGGAAAAGGGAAAGCAGCGGGAGCCGGGGGGGTGAGTGTGGGTGAGGGAACGGAGGAAAGACCCCATCTGGGCACTGGGAACTGGGTGGACAGGTCAGAGCCCAAAGGAGAAGAGGTAGGAGAGCACTGGGCAGGGAGTCAGGAGGCCTGGGCTTGAGGTGAGTCAATTTCCCTTTTTGAGCCTCAGTTTCTTCCTGGGTCACTTAAGGGTATCAGACCAGATAAGTTCTGGGGGACCCTTCCAGCTTAGACATTCTATGAATTAAGAGGAGCCCCAGGGTGAGGCAGACAAAGGCCACTGGAACCCAGGCAAGAGGGCCCTGAGCAGGAAAGAGGGGAAGCAGGATTGGGAGGGAGGTGCCAAAATCAGCAAGACAGAAAATAGGGAGGTGACAGAGGGAATGCAAGCTTGCCAGCAGGGCAGGGTGCAGGGTCAAGGGTAAGAGAATAAAGGTCCAGAGGGCTAGGGTCACAAGGACAAAAGATAAGAATGGCCAGAATTAGGCAAAGGCCTAAAGAAGGCAGAAAAGAGACAGCATTGGTCAAGTGGGAGGACCAAGAGGTCGGGTTAGAGCAGGAAAGAAGAAAGCACTGAGTGGGTGGCTGAGCTGCATGGGAGCACAGGGAGGGGGGGCCGGTTTGGGGGCCTGGCGGGGGGGCAGGGCCCCCGGGGCAGGGCCGCTGACTTGCCTGGGGTGCTCCGGAGCAGAGTCCGCGGTGGCCACAGCCTACAAACAAAGAGAGGGAGAAGCAGCGCTGAGCGCGGTAGGACGATGTGGCAGGGTGGGCTGGGTGGGAGGAGTGGCTGGCCAGGCCGGGCAGGAGGCCGGGGAGGTCCCCGGTGGGCACTGCCCCCCGGGCCCGCTGCTGGGGAGGAAGGGAAGAAGGCTCTGATTGGGCATGGGCCTGGCCATCTCCTTACCTCGCAGAAAGTTGAGCTCTGTCAGCAGCTTCATCTCACGCCCCACATCCAGCTGGCAATGGCGGAAGGAGGAGCTGGCAGCTGGTCGGAATGTCTGGAGGGCCTCAGTGGCTCTGGCAATTCTGGGATGGGGGAAGGAAGGGATTAGGCACTGCCATCTGGGCAGCCACCCTTCCCCTTGATTTTGCCTTGCCTGCTCCTTATTACCTTGGTCTCTGCTTTGGGTCTCTTCCTCACCCGTTGGAATAACCTGGCATCAGTTTGGTCTAATGAAAATCCTCAAGGCCCCAGCTCTCCACTTGGCAAGGACTCTAGACATTGTCTTAGATGTTGGCTACACCCAAAATGCCCCTGCCTCCCAGAAGCCTATGCCCCTGTGCCATGCCCCTCAGTACCTGTTGTGCAGCTGTTTGGCTGCTTGTACAAAGCAAGGCTGGTCTGTCTCCTTAAGCACTTCCTGGGCATAGCCCACCAGACCTGAGCCATCCAGCAGGCTCCGGTGCTCCTGGAGCTGGGTGCTGAGACGGGTCAGCCGCTCCTGCTGGCATTCTTCAATGGCCTGAAGCAGCGATGCCCGCTTCTCCTCCAGCACAGCCCCCAGCCCCCGTACCAGCTGTGACACCTCCTCCTTCGCCTGCTGACCACTCACCTGCCCAGGGAGCAACACCCAAAGGATGCATGACTTACTATCTTCCTGTGTCAGCCTCCTGGGACACCACAGCACCACTAGGATCACAGGGGACTTGGGAAAATCCTCCCCACACAACTCAATAGGGCCAGACTCATGGCTGCTAAGGCCTGTACCCCAAAATGGGCTCAACTTTTAATGGTTTGTATTAACCTTTCTGGATGACCACATCATAACTGTAGGGTACAGAGAGATCTACTTCTTTGTTGTTGAATCTAGAAACTCAATTGATACAGGAAAAAGCATAAAGGTTGTATTTTGTTTTGGTTTTGGTACTGGGAATTGATCTCAGAGGCACTTTACTACTGAACCACAAACCCAGCCCTTTTAATTTTTTTTTTTTTTTTTTTTTGTACCGGGGATTAAACTCAGGGTCACTCGACCACTGGGTCACATCCCCAACCCTTTTTTTGTATTTTATTTAGAGACAGGGTCTCACCAAGTTGCTAAGTGCCTCGCCATTGCTGAGGCTGGCTTTGAACTCTGGATCCTCCTGCCTCAGCCTCCCAAAGTGCTGGGATTACAGGTGTGCGCCATCGCACCCGGCTCCTTTTAATTTTTTTTTTAATATTTATTTATTTGCTTTAGTTGTACACAGTGCCTTTATCTTGTGTGAGGTGCTGAGGATCGAACCTGGGCCGTGCATGTGCTAGGCGAGCACTCTACCACTGAGCCACACCCCAGCCCCTTAATTTTTTATCTTGAGACAGAACCTGTAAAGTTGCTTAGGGCCTTGCTAAGTTGCGAGGATGGCTTTGAACTTCTGCTCCTCCTGACTCAACCTCCTGAGTTGTTGGGATTATAGGTGTAAGCCACCATGCTTGGTAAAACACAGAAGTTGGGTTTTTTTTGTTTGTTTGTTTTTTAATATTTATTTATTTGCTTTATTTGTACACAATGCAATGCATTTATGTTTACGTGGTGCTGAGGATCGAACTGGGCTGCGCACATGCTAGGCGAATGCTCTACCGCTGAGCCACAACCCCAGCCCTTGTTTTTTTTTTTTTAATCTGGGATTGAACCCCGAGGCACTTAACCATTGAGCCACATCCCCAGCCCTTTTTTGTATTTTGTTTAGAGACAAGGTCTCATTGAGTTTCTTGGGGCCTCGCTTTTGCTGAGGTTGGCTTTGAACTTGAGATCCTTCTGCTTTAGCCTCCTGAGTTGCTGGGATTACAGGTGTGCACCACCATGCCCAGCCAGCATAAAGGTTTTATTAATTTAATTTAAATTTATTTTTTGTAGTGCTGGGGGTTAAACCCAGGAGTACTCTGCCACTGAGGTATGGTCCTTTTTATTTTGAGATAGGGTTTGATAAATTGCCAAAAACTGGACTGGAAACTTGTGATCCTCCTGCCTCAGCCTCCTTTGTAGCTGGGGATTACAGGCAAGTGCCACTGCACTGTGCCTGCGAAAGTTTTATTAATTTTACATGTACTATGGGGATCTTTACAAAACAGTGAAACCCAAAGAAGTAACCTAAGCCCGTTGTTTTTTAAACTTTTATTAAAAAAAAGAACATTTTTTTTTTAATCTGGGATTGAACCCCGAGGCACTTAACCATTGAGCCACATCCCCAGCCCTTTTTTGTATTTTGTTTAGAGACAAGGTCTCATTGAGTTTCTTGGGGCCTCGCTTTTGCTGAGGTTGGCTTTGAACTTGAGATCCTTCTGCTTTAGCCTCCTGAGTTGCTGGGATTACAGGTGTGCACCACCATGCCCAGCCAGCATAAAGGTTTTATTAATTTAATTTAAATTTATTTTTGTAGTGCTGGGGGTTAAACCCAGGAGTACTCTGCCACTGAGGTATGGTCCTTTTTATTTTGAGATAGGGTTTGATAAATTGCCAAAACTGGACTGGAACTTGTGATCCTCCTGCCTCAGCCTCCTTTGTAGCTGGGATTACAGGCAAGTGCCACTGCACTGTGCCTGGAAAGTTTTATTAATTTTACATGTACATGGGGATCTTTACAAAACAGTGAAACCCAAAGAAGTAACCTAAGCCTGATGTTTTTAAACTTTTATTAAAAAAAAGAACATTTACTTTTTTTTTTTTTTTTTTTGGTTGGGGGGTACTGGGGATTGAACCTGGGGTCTTGCACATGTTCTGCACATGTTCTATCACTGAGCTATACCCTCAGTCCCAGACCAATACATTTGTAAAGAATGACAGAACAAATGAATATCTGGATTAGGGTAGTAAATCCTACGGATGTTGCTAAGAGATAAGTGGAGAAGTGGGGTAAAAGCTAATGGAAGATAAGGATTACTACAAATAGTTTGTTTATTTAGGTTCATTGCAGCCCCAATTACTAGTCTATGGCTATTTTCAGGTCTGGGCATGTTAAGCACATCCCTTCCAAAAGAATCTTTATGGCATGTTATGTGTAGGGAAATACAGGCCAAATGGACCTTTTTTTTTTTCTCCTTCCTTTTTCTTTTCTTTTTTGGTACTGGGGATTGAACTCAGGGGCACTCGACCACTGGGTCACATCCCCAGCCCTTTTTTGTATTATATTAGAGACAGGGTCTCACTGAGTTGCTAAGAGCTTCGTCATTGCTGAGGCTGGCTTTGAACTCGCGATCCTCCTGCCTCAGCCTCCCAAGTGCTGGGATTACAGGTGGGCGCCACCGCGCCCGGCTCTTTCTTTCTTTTTCTTTTTTGGTGGTACTGGGGATTGAACCTAGGGGCACTACCATTGAGCTACACCCCCAGCCCTTTTTATTTTTTGAGAAAGGGCCTCACTAAATTGCTGAGATTGGGCTTGAATTTAGAAACCTCCTGCCTCAGCCTCCTGAGTTGCTGGGATTACAGGTATCAGCCACCACACCTGGCCCAAACGGCCCTTTCTGAAATTCAGTTCCTCAAACAATTTCAACTTGAAATAATCAATATACCAGTTTCAGATATTTTTCCTTAATTCCATCATAATCCCAATCCCTTAAGGAGTCATTCAAATAAGAGAGACCATGACCACACTAATATCCACTTGGACCATGCTAATTAGTGTCTGCTAGCATCTATGCCAATTTCATTGCCTATCCCCATGTCACTGATTCAATCTGGCACAAGATCAGAGCCATAAACCTCACTGAGCTCCAGGCATGTGTGTGATCCTCAGTAGGAGAGTGAGGCCGAGGACATCTGGACTCTCATCCTAAGCAATAGCTTATCAACCTCACTGCAACCAGTCCCAGGTACAGCCTTCCCTGGGACACTAGTGTTCCTGCCAACCACGTTTAACCAGAACCACCATGTCATACACAGGTACCCCTCACAAGCTTCCTGAGCTGGCAGAGAGGTGATGGGGGCATGCCCACCCATATTCCCTTCTTGTTCCCACTCCCAGGTAGGGCCCAAGACCCACCTCCATGCCCTCCCTCACCTCAGTGTGCCTGACGGTCTCCTCCAGCTCACAGATCTGGGTCTGTACTGTGTCCTGGTTTCCCAGGATGTATGTCAGGCTCTTTGTCAGCTTGTCCTGAGGGGGAAGAAGGAGGTGGGCATCATGCCTGGCTCAGCAGAAGCCAGAGTTAGGAGGAGATATGTGGGTGTGAGTTGGTGCTGGAGTTGGGTGAGGAGGGATCCTCACCTTGAGGGCCTGGTAAGCGCTGAGCACTGGTGTGATCTTGTGCCCGCTGTGGGTGCGTCGTACCCGGCAGAGTTGGCATACCAGCCGTTGACATGTCTTGCAGTAGTGGGTCACCTCTTCCTTGTGGTCTGGGCACATCAGGCCCTAGAAATACAAAGTGCAATGAGATAGTCAGCCAACGGTGTGTGTAAAGGTTCTGACCCATCATTAGAGCAGCTGGGTGCCCTCCCTCCACTGGTCAGATGAGAGGGGAAGGATCAGTGGGTGGTGCTCCACAGTGCCATCTGGTGGTGCACATTGACATCACAGAACCTTTTCTGCAGTCCAGGCAATGCCATTTCACCAGCATTGCTCCTCCTTTCACCTACGGTTTGGGATGTGTGGTAATAATAATAATGGTGATAATTAATCCAAGGCTTGTGGTTCATAATTAACTTTGTCCATATTGTTCACTGCTGTGCCCCCAACGCCTAGAATAGCATCATACTCATAGGTGCTCAATAAATATTTGTTCAGTGAGTGAACAAAATGTATAAACAACACTTTGTACTGAACAAACATTATCTCCTGTGATCCTACTAACAACCCTGCCAGTATAGATATTGTAAGGCAAATATTCTCATCTCCATGCAGCAGATGAGCTGGTGGCCCAGAGATGTTGAGTGCTTTGTCACATGACTTTATTACAGAGAAAGGAACTTGGCAGTGGTAAGCCCCTGCTTACCCCATTTTGAAAGCCCACAATGCCAGGCACCCCATCCATTCAGCACCACCCTGTCCCTCCCTCCCCAGGCCCTGCAAGGGTTGGCTCACCTTGGGGCGGAAGGAGAGGGTGGGCAGGGTGGGCTCATGCTGGGCCTTCTGGGTGCCCCAAGGGTGGAAGAGCTTGAAGCACTCATTGCAGAAGGTGGCACGACACTCTGTGCAGCCCTTGGTGGCCTCTAGTGGTGGGGGCTTGCACAACTGGCACAGGATGGCGCCTCCTACGCTCACACTCTGGCGATACCGCTCCACCACACGCTCTAGGGTCAGGTTCCGGAAAAGCCCCGCCAGGCCCCGCTCCCCCAGCTCCACGTCGCCCTGGCAGGTCGGGCATGGGAACATGATCACCTGGGGGTGCAAAGCACCTCTCTTCCGCCCGGGGTATGTCCCAAAGCCTGTAGACGGACCCGGAGGTAGAGGAGGTAAGAGTTACAGCTGACTGAGGGGGTGGGTGAAGTCTGTTCAATTTTTAAAAATTAGATTTTTATTGTGCCAGAGCTCAGTTCTCATTAGAGCTCAAATAAGCAATATCTACACCCCTGAAAATACAGACAGACAGACAGATGGCCCTGACCAGTGATGGACCCTTCCATCTTCTTGATGGATGACTCTACAGTCCCACCCCCATCCCACAGGCCCCAGCCCCACCTGATTTAAGCAGCCGGTCCAAGCGATCTGGCTTGGGGAGAGTTCTGCGGGAGAGGCGGGGGCTGCGGGTAGAAGGGGTGGAGGCAGGAGAGGTGGGCTCGGAGATGGGGTCCCCACCATGGCCTATGTAGCCCTGCTGGCCCAACACCTCCCGAGCACAGGCCTGGCACACGTTGTGGGTACAGGGCAGCACCAGTGGCTGCTTGTACATCTCTTGACACACTGGGCACAGCAGTTCCTTCTCCATGTTCTTCATGCTTGTCTGTGGAGGGACCAGGAGGATGGATCAGAGCTCGGATACTTGGGCATATCTGAGCAGGACCCTCAGGTACCTTTAGAGATCCCAGCAGTCTCAAGAAGAGGCAAGACAAGCTACCTATGGCTTTTACCCAGTGCATGCCTTGGCCTGGTTCACACATCTTCCCAGCCCTCTGTTCCTTGCCTCTGTTTCCCTCCTGTATAGCTAAGACTCCACGGAGAAGAGATAGTTGGAACTCCTGCCTCCCCAGCTTCAACCCCCACAATCATCACTCTGGGCTGTAGAGGCCCAGGAAGGCAGCCCAGCTCACCTGTCTCCATCCCTCCATCTCTGGGCCACCTACCCCCCACCCCGCATATATGTCAAGGGCACCGCCCATTCTGCAGCTCAGTGCGGACCCCCGCCCTCTTCTTTAGCACCCCCCACACACGCGTGACTCCTCCCCACCAGCCAGGCACTGCTTGCTCTCCATCCTCCTGCCGCGGCTCAGGCCTGCGGCCACCCCAGCTTCTATCCTTCATTCTTCACTTTTCCATCTATCTCCTCTAGTCTCCCAATACCAATCTATTTCCCTTTGCCCCCTACCCTTTGGGCTTCCAGCCCTTCCTGCAGCGCAACCAGGTCGGCCCTCAACACCTTCCCCAAGCTGGGGATGGGGGGACAAGCGCCCCGCCTACTCGCCCCCTCCCCACCGGAAGTATCCCTCCCCCTTTTGGTGGCGGGGGGGGGGGGTCCTCAGGCTATGCCCCACCCCCACACCTCACCTTGGTCCCTCTCTTCGCAGCCATCCCGGTCAGGGGCGCAGCTGACACAAAGGAGGGAGGGACAGGGAGGGAGGGGGAAGGAAGTGGTGGGGGGGGAGCAGGGTTGGCACCGCCCCTGGGAGAGCCGGGCACGGGTTGCTATGACAACCGCAGGCTCGGAGGCAGTCCTGAGTGGGGTGCGATGGGGTGGGGTCTCAGGAAGGGGTTCAAATTGGGAAATGCACCCTGGGGCAGCTCCTTCATCATCCCCTACATGTCCTCAGTTTTCTTGGAAAATTTCCAAGCTCACACATGCCCCCTTCTCGTAGGATAGCTCCTTTCCCCCTGAAGCCCCAGTCCTGGTGCCCTGCTGGCGGCTATCCCAGCCCACCCGCTGCGTCCGGGCAGCTCCTCATTGCTTACATCCCAGCAAACGGGCGGGCGCCTTCACGGTTCTCACCTCCTGGCTGCTTCCGGGATTACCCTCATACTTACATCCAGACCCTCCCAGTCATTTCTGCCATCACTAGCCCCCTGTCTACATCCCAGCATCTCCCTGGATCCCCACCTGTTCCAGGTTCTGGCTTATCCCGGACCCTTCTATGCCCCCCTCCCTTCACCTCGACCCCACCTTAACTCACACTGATGCGAACCAGTGCATCCATGATGGAAGTGAAGGTCTGCATATCCTCACCCTCAGCCATGGCCCTACCGTGCCCGCCCGCCCCCGGGTGCCTGATCCCGGCTGCGGCTGCGAACCCCGGGCTTAATGCAGGAGCCCGGTGGGGGTGTGGGGAGGGGTGGGGTGAGGTATTACTGCGCATGCTCCAGGGACCAGCCTTGAACGGCGCCCGTCGGGGTGGGGGGTGGGGGGTGGGGGGTGGGTGGGAAATAGTTCTCCCCACGTGGTTTTGGAAAGGCGTTCAGGGGGGTTGGGTAACATGGAATGGTATTTGCCATGTCTTATATTAAATTCTTCATCAGCTCTTATTTTTCCTCATAGTAAAGCAAGAGGCTAGTTTCAGAGAAAGATGAGCTCCAGGTTGGGAGCACTTCTGTTTGAGTTGGGCAAGAGCCCACGGGAGATGTTGAGGCAATAAGCGTGGGGCAGGTAGGTTTGAGGAACATGCACTAGAGGTGACATAAATGAATGGCAGAGAAGACATAGATGGGCTAGAGGCTAGAGGCCATGGGCCCAATGATTTGAAGACATAAGTGCAGTTTGTACTGAGAGGCGGCGGATGTACTGGGTACAGGGAAAGGCTATGGACCAGGGCGGTGGCCAGGACGCTCTTGGATGTATTATTTCCTCCTTGTCAGAAGAGGGCGCTGCGTCCAGGCGCCAAGAGGGAGAAAGAGGAAGAGGTGGGGTGAAGCAAGTCTGTGTTGGGCGTTGACGCATGCGCACAACTAACCGCGCCCAGTTCGGCTCTCATCTTTCTTGGCCGGAGGCGCGGATCCGACCCACTGCCGGGGCATGATGGGTAACGGGACCGGCGGGATCCCCAGGCCTGGCTAACGGGGGGTCGGAGTTTGGGCTGGCCAGCTTTCCTCGTCCTTTCCGGCCAAAGCTGACGTGCTCTGGGTTCTAGGGAGCGGGCATTTCCACGGGACTGGAGGGAATGGGGGACCGGAGGGATCGGCCGTCCTGGGTTAAGGAATTCCTGGGGCTCGCTGCGGGATGAGGGGAGTCGGGAAGTGTGACTGCAGTTCTGCGATGCTTGGAAGTAGTCGGCCTACCGAGCTCCGGACCGACCAGTATGCCTGTGATTCCTGGAGGAAGGGCCGGCCCTGACTCTGTCCCCTCCCTCATCCCTTCCAGTGGTGGGTACGGGCACCTCGCTGGCTCTGTCCTCTCTCCTGTCCCTGCTGCTCTTCGCAGGGATGCAGATGTACAGCCGCCAGCTGGCCTCCACCGAGTGGCTCACCATCCAGGGGGGCCTGCTGGGCTCTGGCCTTTTCGTCTTCTCTCTCACAGTATCCTGCCTGCGCTGGAAGAGGGAGGAGCGTTTGAGGGTTGGGAGGGTGGAGGGCCACGTAGACTTGTGCCCTTCCTACTTCACCACACACTTCTGCCCCTGTTGTATTCCCTTCTCCTTAACTAAACGAAGGCCTTCAATAATCTGGAGAATCTGGTCTTTGGCAAAGGATTCCAAGCAAAGATCTTCCCCGAGAGTAAGTGAAAATTTGGGATCGAGTGTTTGAATTCTCTCTTTTCTGATTCTCCCCCAGACATGATACCGAATTTCTAAGTGCTTAGAAGAATAAAGGTCGTTAAGAAGAAAGAAGTTCACTAAACTTTCTGAAGGCAGTTGATATTTTTGGATCCAGCATCTTATTTAGCTCATGACATTGAATTCCGCTGGAAGAGAAGGGCTCTGAAAGCAAGGAAACTTCTGGCCAGTTCCAGGGAATGTTTCACGCGAACAGACAAGTTTGGGCTGATGTTTGGCATTCATCCTGAAGAGGAAGCAGGACCAAGTTCAGAGGGGTTCTGATGTAAAATTGACCCAAAATTAGTTCTATTTGAGGAAATTTGTAAAGAGCCTAAATATTAGATACATCACATTTATATGGCAGAAGGAATAACTGTTACATTATTTTCTGTTTGGAATAATCCTTACTTGCTCCTATAATTTAGAATTGATGATTTGATTACTTATGGGGAATTAAGTTCATAAAGCAAATTGGGCGTTAAGGCCAGATCACAGCTTAGAAATTCACAGCAGATGCAATCTCATGTGAGATCTTCATCTGATAAGACAGATTTGTCATTGTTACCTTCATTTCTTTGCCACCCTCTAGTTCCTTTTTTTTTTTTTTTTTTTTTTTTTTGGTAACGGGGATTGAACTCAGGGGCACTCGACCACTGGGCACATCCCCAGCCCTTTTTTTGTATTTTATTTAGAGACAGGGTCTCACTCAGTTGCTAAGTGCCTCGCCATTGCTGAGGCTGGCTTTGAACTCGTGATCCTCCTGCCTCAGCCTCCCAAGTGCTGGGATTACAGGCATGTGCTACTGTGCCCGGGCTGCTCCCCTCTAGTTCTTGCTCTCTCCACCTAGCCCTTTTGCAGCCTTCCAGAGCTCCTTCCAACCCACAGTTCCAGGACTTCTCTCTTACATTTTGTTCCCATGTGTACCATTTTCATTTATTTCTGAAAGAAACCATTGTTGGAGGGCAAGATTCTCGTTCTTTGGCTTCCCTGCCCTCCCTGGCTGGGCAGATTGGCCTGTTTGCCCTGGCTTTCTGCCTCCTTCCTTCTCTCTTGTCCTATTCCAGATGTCTAAAGTCCTTTCCTGCCCCCGTAAACAAGTATATCTAGGCCAGGCGTGGTGGCACACGCCTGTAATCCCAGCACTTGGGAGGCTGAGGCAGGAGGACCAGGAGTTCAAAGCCAGCCTCAGCAATGGTGAGGCACTTCGCAACTCAGTGAGACCCTGTCTCTAATAAAATACAAAAAAGGGCTGGGGATGTGGCCCAGTGGTCCAGTGCCCCTGAGTTCAATCCCCAGTACCAAACAAATAAACAAGTATATCTAGATAATCTGTCTCCCAACTTGTGTCCAGGGAGCAAGGCCCTCAACTTCCACCACTAGTCAGCCAGCTTAATGAATGATTCTCATTAGCTGGCGTCTGTTGGAAAGGCCTTAACCCTCTTCTGAAATGGGACCAAGGCTTGCTCTTCAGGCTCTATTATCACCTTTCCTTTTCCTTTTATATGAGGTAAGCTAGGAAGTTAAGTAGGTTTGGGGCAGAGCTAGTGTTCTAAGCATTGTTAGGACCATTAGAAGTCCTTCTACTATTATCGTGCCATATCCTTCCAAGCAGGTTTCCCAAGATTCAGAGGGCCTCTGATTTCTAGGCTTCGTGGACCAATGCCTGGTATTTCCATTGTGACTACCACCTGACTCTTTGTCCCTTCTTGTCTCCTTAGTTCTCCTCTGCCTCCTGTTGGCTCTCTTTGCATCTGGCCTCATCCACCGAGTCTGTGTCACCACCTGGTATGTGCCTGACAGCTGGGTAAGGGGTATATCACCCTGGCTTTTGGCACAGGATCCTACTGTGATGGTGTCAGATTCACCCCACCCCACCCCACCCCACCCGCCATGTATCTCTCCCTCTGTTTTCCGTCCTTTACTTTTCCCATATTCCCAGTCCTGAACTTGGATTCTTTCTCTGAAGCTAGTATCTGCCCTGGCAGTAGGCTGGTAGGCATGCCCAATGATGCCATGATCTTTCTGTCTCTATCCTGTAGCTTCATCTTCTCCATGGTTGGTCTGTACTACATCAACAAGATCTCCTCTACTCTGTACCAGGCAACAGCTCCAGTCCTCACACCAGCTAAAGTCACCGGCAAGGGCAAGAAGAGAAACTAAACCCAAATGTCTAATAAAGTTGACTCTTTGTAGCTTTGTGAGCTGTGATATGTTGTGGACCTCCTCTAACAATGTCTGCTTGGGTATGTACAGTGTTAAGGCAGATGGGCACCTACTCTTGAGACCTTGCGGATGGGGAAACCTACCCGCCCCCTTTTCTTTTTTGCAGTACTAGAATCAAACCCAGAGTCTCATGCATGCAAGACAAGCACTCTACCACTGAGCTACAGCCCAAGCCCTTTTAAATTTTTGAGGCAGGATATCACTGAGTCACCTAGGCTGGCTTCAAATTTGCAGTCTTTCTGTCTCAGCTGCCTGAGAAGCCGGGATTACAGGCGTGTGCCACTGTACTCAGCTTTATCCTTCATTTTTGCCAAATAGTGAGTGCTGTCAAGTTGGACACTTTGCTAGATACTAGACTCCCGCGAGTCTCATTATGGAAAAGTGTATGAATAATCCACAATCTTGACCTTTGGTGAGAGGAGTTAGGCTGCAGTGAAGGAAGCCCTGTCTGTCAGAACTGGAATAGAGCTTGGAACAGAAGAATTAGAGAAAAGCCCCTCATGCCTGTGCTGTAACATGGGGGTACCATGTGGGGCTTTGTTATTCCAGCTCCCCACCCAAACAACCTTTGATGGAAATGAGGCCTGTGACTGCTCAGGTCCTGCCCTGTCGTGAGGAGTAAATCTGTTCACAGTATCTATCCTTTAGGGTACTTAGGTGTCTTTTCTACTGGGTGGTGTGCACTTTAGGTGCACATCTGTCTTGATCAGCTTTGTATTTGCCACATGCCTGATAATGGGCAGTAGATTGGTGGGTTGATTAAATAAAAAGAACCTGCCCTTCCACCCTTCCAGAACAAAATTCTGCACATAGGAGGTACCTAAGTTAGGAAAGAAGACCCAGTGAAGATGAAGAAGGAAGTAAAGGATTCTGGTCATGGATTAGAGGCCACTATACCCTGCCCCACTCCCATTTGCCAAACCCCAGAACCTTGCCATTTATGCCCTGCCTCAGGAGGGAATGCTAGGCAGTTTCCCCAAGATGCCGACAGAGGGCACTGTAGGTTTATCTCTTCTGGAGACCAGCAACACTCTCCCCAGCAAGTTGTCCCTGAGGAACCAGGGATGAGGGTTTGCTGAGGTCTTGCTGTGGAAGGAAGCTTTTTTTTTTTTGGGGGGGGGGGGGTGGCGGGTAGGTTTTACCAGGGGTTAAACCCAGGGGCGCTTAACCAGTGACCCACATCCCCTGCCCTTTTTAATATTTTATTTAGAGACCGGGTCTGAATTGCTCCATCCTCACTAAGTTGCTGAGGCTGGCTTCCAACTCGTGACCCTCCTGCCTCAGCCTCTTGAGCCGCTGGGATTACAGGTGTGTGCCATTGTGCCTGGATGGAAGGCAACCTTGAAGTCTCTTGTTCTACCCCTCAGCTGGGGCTAGAGGTAGAGTTCAGTGGAGAACAGAACCTTGCTGAGAGGATGGCACTTCTGGGCTCCATCTCAACTACTGATGTGAGGAGTTGAAAAGGGTTGGGATATATAGGATCCTCTGAGTGAGGAGGGATGTTGTCAGAAATGGGCCCTGGACCCATGAGGAGGCTGGATTGGTTCTAGGTCTTGCTGTCAAACTGAATTTCTCTTTACCTGGAGTGGGAGCAGTGGACAGAGGGCCAGGTCCCAGTCCAGGTAGACAGCTCTGGGATGGGTTGGATGGGGCCTGACAACCAATATCCTCTGTGGATAGGGGAGGGTAAGAAGGACCCAGAGTGCTGGGCGCAGTGGCATATGCCTGTAATCCCAGTGGCTCCGGAAGCTGAGACGGGAGGATCATGAGTTCAGAGCCAGCCTCAACAACTGCAAGGTACAAATCAATTTAGTGAGAACCTGTCTCTAAATAAAATACAAAATAGGGGGCTGGGGTTGTGGCTCAGCGGCAGAGCGCTCGCCTTGCACGTGCGCGGCCCGGGTTCGATCCTCAGCACCACGTAAACATAAAATGCATTGCATTGTGTACAACTAAAGTAAATAAATAAATATTTAAAAAAAAAATACAAAATAGGGCTGGGGTGTGGCTTACTGGTTGAGTGCCCCTGAGCTCAATCCCCAGTAGCTCCCCCCCCCCCCAAAAAAAAAGGAGGACCCAGAGAGCAGGGGCCAGGAGGCAGTGGGAAGGGATCTCTGTAGGACCAAGGGTAACATGTGGCCCAGGAATAATGACCCCTTCCTTGGGGAATGGGTGCATTTACAAGGCAGGTCGGCGCCAGCCACGGCTCTCCATCCAGCCTATCTCTGTGGTGCCTAGTTGCAGGCTGCTTACACCTGACCTGCCAATTAACCCTGGCAGGGGCATCATAGCCACCTAATCACCATTATTAAGTAAGGGGGCCTGAGGACACCAGGATTTCCGGAGAGCTAGGGTGAGAAGAGTAAAGGTCTAACCTCTTGGCCCTTGGGCCCCTGGGGCTCTGCTCCACCCTGGAGGCAGTAGACCTGAGGGACAGAGGGGCGTTCCTGCCCCTGGAGGACAGAGGGGAACCAGATGTTTCCTCCGCACGTGGCTACAACACCCGCCCCCGGCACCCCCGCTACCAGCTCGGGGAAACAGGAGTAAATAATACCGGTGGGGGCTCTATGCTGGAGGATGGAAGCCTGTCCCAGTGGCCCAGGAAGCCGTCCTTGGAGCAGAAGGTGATGCCACCCTCCAGGAGGGCAATGGGAAGGTGAGAACGAGGGCAAGCAGGCTCTCTGACTCTGGTAGGGCTGGACTTCCCAGGACTGGCACTAGCATGCAGGGTGCCTGACATTTAGGTCATGCCAGTGGATCTGGGCGGGGACTGGGGGCGCCCAGGGCAGGCAGGGAGGGGGAGTCTGCACCAGGCCTTGGCTCCAGCCCTTTCCGGCCCTTATTGTCCTTGGTGAGAACAGGACGCTGTCCTGTTCCCACTGCCCGGCCCCCCAACTCTGCTCCCCAGGGGCTAGGGAAGGATGTTGGGAAACAACAGAGAACCAGAGACCAGTAGAGACAGAGAGACTGAGAGACAGAGAGATACAAAGGGAAAAGGTTCAGTTGAAATTGTGCATTAAAGCTCATTGTGAGACTGAGGGTGGGGGAAGCCTGGGCGCTGTGGGAATCCTGAAAGAATGGAAGGCCAGAGGCTCTGCCCTGAGGGGAACCTCTCTAGGCTGGCCTGCCCCACCACACAGTCCTCCTTGACTTAGGGTCACTAACAGGGCTGCCTCCTAAATAAACAATAGTCGGGAACCTCGTACAGGCACATTGAGGGCGCTTAATTGCTCCCTTCAGATACTTTTCTTTGCCTCCCAGCCAACTGGAGGTTCCTGGGTGGGGGCATTGGGAGGCAGGGCCAAGATTATGCTCCCAAATCCACCCCTTCCAGGGCCGAGAGCCAACTGCACTGTAAATGCTCTATAGTTGAGTTCCTGCAGAGGCAGAAAGAAAAGCCCCCTAGGTGGCCCTAGAATCAACCACCCCTATCAACTGGTGCGGAGGGTCAAGAGCAAACCAATATAAGAATGGCTACTGCCTGGAGCTGCGTTAAGAGCTTTCCCTGGGCTCCAACCTCTGTAGCAGGGTGGAAACTCCTGGGCCCACAAGTCTCAAAGTCTCAGCAACTGCTTCCTGGGAGATAGGTCCTTACCATCTACTGAGGTTCCAGATACACTTAAAAAGAGAAAAACAAGCATGTCTACATTTCAGAAATCAACACACTTTTTTGTGTGTGTGTGATGCTGGGGATTGAACCTAGGCCCTGGTTCATGCTAGCCAAATTCTCTACTACTGAGAAACATCTTCAGCCCAAATTAATACTTTAAAAAAAAATATTTATTTAGTTGTACACAATGACTTTTTTTTTTTTTTTTTTTTTTTTTTTTTTTTTTGTGGTACCAGGGATTGAACTCAGGGGCACTCCATCACTGGGCCACACCCCCAGCCCTTTTTTGTATTTTTTTATTAGAGACAGGGTCTCACTGAGTTGCTAAGTGCCTTGCCGTGGCTGAGGCTGGCTTTGAACTCTCGATCCTCCTGCCTCGGCCTCCCAAGTGCTGGGATTACAGGCGTGCGCCACCGCGCCCGGCACAATGACTTCATTTTTATGTGGTGCTGAGGATCAAACCCAGGCTGCACACGTGCTAGGCGAGCACTCTACTGCTGAGCCACAACCCCAGCCCCAAATTAACACTTTTGTGTGTGTGTGTGTGTGTGTGTGTGTGTGGTACTGGGGATTGAACCCAGGGGCACTGGACCACTGGGCCACATCCCCAGCCCTTTTTTTGTATTTTATTAGAGACAGGGTCTCACTGAGTTGCTAAGTGCCTTGCCATTGCTGAGTCTGGCTTTGAACTTGTGATCCTTCTGCCTCAGCCTCCCAAATGCTGGGATTACAGGCGTGTACCACCATGCCCGGCCACTTTTTAATACAATGTTACATTACAATATAATTGTGCTAGCCACAAGATTATTACAGGATTTATAGAAAATTTTCATCATAGGAAACTACATGTTTTATTTTATTGTTTAAAGGCCTGTGAAAATAGACATACCAGATTCACTGTACTGTTCTTTATACTTTTGTATATATTTTAAAATTCTACAATGAAGATTAAATCAAGCCCAGTGTGGTGGCACATGCCTGTAATCCCAATGAATCAGGAGGCTGAGGCAGGAGGATCACAAATTTGAGGCCAACCTGGGCAACTTAGTGAGCAGAATGCTTGCCTAGCATGGGTTTGATCTCAAAATATAAAATAAAATAAAAAATAAAAAAGAAATTAAAAGAACTGGGGATGTAGCCCAACAGTAGAGTGCCCCTGGGTTCAATCCCTAGTGCCATGAAAAAAAAAAAAAAAAGTTAATTTTTATGGCAAGCCTCTTTCTTTCTGTTCTACTAGAGTAACAGTGTGATTGTAACTGCACTTGGAGATAACACCAGAAGTATAAATTTGAGGCCCTGTGTGACAAGACTTGAGCCAAATGGTACTCTTGTAATGTGAGGAGCCCTTCTTTGAGAACTCTTACCTCAAATAACTGGAAGAGAAGAGCAGGGGAAATTCCCTTTTCCATTTGAGGCAGAGGCTACAGTGTCTAAGGGGACTGGAGGGCAGAATTCCTGCCCACACAGGATCCTATAGGAAAAAAAACCCTCTAGGGTCCCCCTTTTCTGGGTCAAGACTTTCCCTGAAGGCTGACCACAGGCTGTTTTGAGGGTTTTAAAGGGGTGGAGCCCCCTAGGGGTGTCATTACACAACCCTAGAAATTCCTTGAAACAGCTGGATGCCCTCAACCTCCTGAATTATAGGCAAGCTTCCTACCACTGAGCTGCATCCCCAGTCCAAGACTTTTGTTTTTTGTCTTACTAGGGATTGAATCCAGGGCTTTGTGCATGCTAGACAAACACTCTGCCACTGAGCTCCATCCACTTATGATTCAGCCAGTTTCAGTTTCCTAGACAGCACATGGGACAGTGGGAAAGAGCTATTTCTTGAAATCAGACAGCGCTGAGACAGCACACCAGGTTACCCTTTGAGCTCTTTGCTGAAACTCAGCTTTTACCTTTCATCAGCTCCAAATTGCTGAATTCTCAGGAGCCTGATGTTTCTCTAGACTGCTCAAGCCTGTTTCTGGGTCCCTCTTCCCCTAGGCTGTCATCTTTTCCTACCTCTGTCTGCTCTAGGTTACCCTATCTAGAAACCCTGACTCACCAGCCCCTTCTCCAATCAGTGCACAATCTCTCATCTACCATTTTCCCTTAGAGCCATCTATAATTTTGTAAGTATGTGTTTTTTGTTGATTATATGTGTGTTTGTCCTGTTGCTGCTATGAAACTATGGGTGTCCTAAGGGCAGAGATGGACTCAATGTAACCTGACCACCTGAAACCCTCCCCAAGGACCCAGTAATCACCTTGGCACCTGTGGTCACCAAGTCCTACTTCCTGACATGATATACAGGCACACATGGGGATCATGGGGTGGGATCACTGACCTGAGGGACAAATCCCTTCACCCCCCAATACAAATACATTTAAGGGGTCTTTAATCACCTGGCTCTGGCCAGCTTTCCCAGTTTCATCTCCTGCTACCCACCCACCCCCAACCTCATGAAGTATTCTTTGTCCCAGAGACAGTCACAAATAATTACTCACCATAGACTTTCATGCCTCTGTGCCTTTATTCAGACTGTTTCTTTGGCCTCCCATGCTCCCTCTTCACCTGAACAATGGTTACTCATCTCTCTAGAATCAACTCAGGTTTCTGGGCCCCTTAAAGCCTCCCCCAGACAGTCAAATTCCCCTCCTCTGTGATCTGTTTAGTTTTGCATATTCCTCCATCCTCCATGGGACCTCTTGGATTTGGAATTTGTCTCCTTCTCTAACCAAAGTTAGACATAGCAGAAAATGTCCAGTGATTCAGGAGGCTAAGGCAGGAAGATTGCAAGTTTGAGGCCAGCCTCAGCAATTAAGCAAGACCTTAAGAAACTTAGCAAGACCCTGTCTTAAAATAAAAAAATAAAAAGGGTTAGGGGTGGAGCTCAGCAGTAAAGTACCCCTGGGTTCATTCCCCAGTACCCCCACCCTAAAAAAGAGCAGAAAATGCCAACAATCACTAGCATAGCCAGCTGCAGAAGTAATTTAGCTCACTTAGTTTGTGAATGATAGTAGGAAGGGGAGCCAGGGTAAGAGCTACTGTGCATCCTCAGTCCTGAGATGTAACTAATGGCAACTATACGTAACAACAAGAGTAGCTAGTACACATTCATGCCTCCCAAATATCACACATTGTTTTAGGCACCCTACCTATGTCATCATGGGTTTTTTGTTTGTTTTTGTTTTTGGTACTAGATTGAACCTAGCGGTGCTTTACCACTGAGCTACACCCCCAGTCCTTTTTATTTATTTTGAGACAGGGTCTTACTAAGTTGCTGAGGCTGGCCTCAAACTTGCGTTCCTCCTGCCTCAGCCTCTTGAGTTGCTGGGATTATGGGCATGTATTGCCACACCCAGCTATCTTGTTTAATCTTGAGAGCAACATGAGAGAGGATCAATTATTGGTTGTATCACATGGCTGTGAAAAGTGAGGTCCAAAAAGCTTAAGTTACTTGCCCAAGGTCACACAGCTAAATAAAGAAAGGAACCAAGATCCAACCCCAAGACCACTGGGCTCTAAAAGTCCAAATTTTTTTTTACCCCAAACTACCCTGTTTCTCATACCCTGTGGTCATCACATGTCCTTCATCCTGCTATGGCAGAAGAAGGGTGATGATCTGCAAAGGTTTGAAGAGAAAGGAGTTGGGCCTTAAGAATTTTCTACTTTTTTCCCAGTGCTTTCTATGGCCAAAGACCCTGTGTATGGTAGACTGGAGTCTCTGGAGTAGGGGACCAGGGACCAGGGAAGCTGGGTCAGTTTCTCTGGGAACATCAAATGCTAACCTGTCCTTCCCTGCATTTATAGAAACCCTGTTGAGTTTCCCACACTGTACTTGGTCCTGGAGACAGGATAGTCCTGGGCAGGGAAACAAAACTCTTGCAGTTCAATATGGTTATTGCCATCTATAGAAGAGACTCAGTGTGAGCACAGAGGAGGGAGTGGTAACCAAACTCCCAAGACAGGATCAAGGCTCAGGAAGGCTGCT
The DNA here is from genome assembly GCA_025594165.1 of Tamias sibiricus. Classification (NCBI taxonomy): domain Eukaryota; kingdom Metazoa; phylum Chordata; class Mammalia; order Rodentia; family Sciuridae; genus Tamias; species Tamias sibiricus. The sequence goes on along the minus strand of CM046658.1, from coordinate 118,457,097 downwards.
TAGCAGACATGATGCTTGAGCTGACTGTTAGGGAAATATGCACACATTTTCTTTTCTTTTTTTCTTTCTTTTTTTTTTTTTTTTTTTTTTTGTGGTACTGGGGATTGAACTCAGGGGCACTCGACCACTGGGTCACATCCCCAGACCTTTTTTGTATTTTATTTAGAGACAGGGTCTCACTGAGTTGCTAAGTGCCTTGCCATTGCTGATGGCTGGCTTTGAACTCGCGATCCTCCTGCCTCAGCCTCCCAAAGTGCTGGGATTACAGGCGTGCGCCACCGCGCCCGGCTGCACACATTTTCTTTTCTTTTCTTTCTTTCTTTTTTTGTTTTGTTTTTGTACTGGGGATTGAACTCAGGGGCACTTGACCACTGGGCCACATCCCCAGCCCTTTTATGTATTTTATTAGAGACAGGGTCTCACTGAGTTGCTAAGTGCCTCGCTATCGCTGAGGCTAGCTTTGAACTCAGGATCCTCCTGCCTCAGCCTCCCAAGTGCTGGGATTACAGGTGTGCACCACCGCGCCCGGCTTGCACACATTTTCTTGTAGCATATGTAGGGTTCCACTTTGTGTGTGTGTGTGTGTGTGTGTGTGTGTGTGTGTTTTGCTGGAGATTGAACCCAGGGCCTCACACATGCTGGGCAAGTTGTCTACCACTGAGTTACAGCCCTAGCTCTGTGTGTATGTGTGTTGGCATCTTGGCGGTATGTTAGTCAGCTTTTTGTTACTGTGGTAAGATAAACACCTGAGAAAGATAATTTAGAGGAGGAAAAATTTAGCTGGGTGCCAAGATACATGCCTGTAATCCTAGTGGCTGAGGTAGGAGGAATGCAAGTCAAGGCCAACCTAAGCAAATTAGTAAAGCCCTAACTCAAAATTTAAAAAAATAAAGAAAAAAGGAGGAAAGATTTATTTTGGGTCACAGTTTCAGAGGTTTCAGTCCATGGTTGGCTGGCTCCATTGATGTGGGCTTGAAATGAGGCAGAACATCGTGACAGAAATGCATAATGGGGGCTGGGGTTGTGGCTCAGCGGTAGAGCGCTCGCCTAGCACGTGCACAGCCCGGGTTCGATCCTCAGCACCATGTATAAACAAATGCATTGTGTACAACTAAAAGCAAATAAATAAATATTTTAAAAAAGAAATGCATAATGGAGGAAAGCTTCTCACCTCATGGCAAGCCAGGAAGCAGAGGGAGGGAGAATAAAGGGGTCAGGGACAAGATATAGTTCCCAAGGACACACCAGTTAAGACCCACTCCCTTCAATTAGGTCCCACCTCCCAGTAGTCCATTCAGCTATGAATCCATCAGTGCATTAATCCATTGATGAGGTCAGTGTCTTCATTGTTGGATTCCAGGCAGAGGCTGCACCTCCCAGGCAGAAGGCCACACCTCCCAAGGTGCTTTGTGAAAAACAACAGCTCCCAGGATCCTCAGCGTGACCAAAAAACCTGACCAGCAAATGTCCTGTCCACTACCCCCCCACCTCTGCTGCCCTATAGGGCAAGGACTCACTCCAAGGGGGTTTTATGGCCCCTACTCTATTTAAACCAGCCCCGGACTGAAATCTCTCTCTGTTCCTGCTCTCTGTTCGCGCTTGCCTCGGTTCCTGCCTGTCCCTATTCCCGTCCATCCCTTCCCTTCCCTTTACCCTTGCCCATGTGGCACCCCAATAAACCCTTTTATTTCACTAACACAGTGTTCCCGGCTAAGTTAACTATGTTTCAGCAGTTTTCTAACATTCATGATCCAATCATTTCCCAAATTCCCACCTCTGAACATTGCTGCATTGGGGACCAAGCTTTCAACATATGATCCTTTGGGGGGACATTTCAGATCTAAACTAGATCGGACAGGAGCATGTTAATATATTTTAAATGCACCGAGTATATTTATTTATTTATTTATTTTTGTGGTACCGGGGATTGAACTCAGCGGCACTCGATCACTGGGCCACATCTCCAGCCCTTTTTTGTATTTTATTTAGAGACAGGGTCTCACTGAGTTGCTAAGTGCTTCCCCATTGCTGAGGCTGGCTTTGAACTCGCGATCCTCCTGCCTCAGCCTCCCAAAGTGCTGGGATTACAGGCGTGCACCACCGCGCCCAGCGAGTATTTTAATATAAGATATGAGGTTTCAAAAATCTATCTGTCCTCACTCACGATGCCACCTCTATCCTGCTAAGTTGGTATATATGCTTATCAATTTCTTCCCTCTTTATTCTGTTTCATAGAGCTGGAGAAAGAGATGGTATATTGTAGTGGTAAGGTAAGCAGGTTTTGGAGTTATATTGTCTGGGCTGCACCTCAGTTTCCTCATTTGTTAAACAGGAATAATAGTACCTATTTCATATGTTTGCTATGAAGATTGAATGAGATACTGCACTTACAGCACTCACCATAGTGTTTCACACCTAGTAATCAATGGGTGAACGTCCGCTGTTACCATGATCCCTATCTGACCATTCCTGTACCAGCAACACAGCAGAGTGCTTTTGCCCAGAATATAGCTCTGAGTTGGATGGCTCAGCTCTGCTTCTTACTATCTATATGACCTTAGGCAGTTTACTTGCATTTTATCCTTTCTGTGTCTCCTTACTCATACACGGGGATATAAAAATACCTACTGCAGCATATTGTGAAAATTAAACATGACAGTGTTGCACAGGGCATGACACATAATAGCTGCTCAGAATGTTTATTTTTCTACTTCTGATTATCATTATAACTATTTAACTTATTATCTTTTTTTCCTCCTAGGATTGAACTCAGGGCCTTACACATGCTAAGCAAGTGTTCTATCATTGAGCTACCTCACTTATTTTATTTTGGTTACCAGGGTAACCACTGAGCCACATCCCCAGCCCTATTATTATTATTATTATTATTATTTTTTTTTATCATCATCATCATTATTGGTACTGGAGATGAATCTAGGGGTGCTTAACCACAAGGTACATCTGCAGCCCTCTTCTGTATTTTACTTAGAGACATGGTCTCACTGAGTTATTTAGTGCTTTGCTTTTGCTGAGACTGGCTTCAAACTCATGATCCTCCTCCTCAGCCTCTGGAATTACAGGCATGTGCCACTGCACCTGGCTCTGTCTTTTTAAATTTTATTTTGAGATGGGTTCTCACTAAATTGCCCAGGTTGGCCTGTAATATCTGATCCTCCTGCCTCAGTATCCCCTGTAGCTAGGATTGCAGGTATGTGGCTCTGTACCCAGCCTCCTTGTCATCTTTATCGGACAGGTTTTTATCATTTTTTTTCTTTTATAACTCTTTGTTTTCCCTGAAGTTGATAATTGCCTAACCTTTTCTTTTATTCGGTTTTTTCTACATATCAGTCATAAATTCATCCTCCAAACTCTGAGAGCACACACCTTTTTTCAATACCTTAAACGATCAAATATATCAGATAATTCCTCTGTATTCAAAGTCCTTTTTTTTTTTCCCTTCTTTTTTTTTTTTAAAGGACATAACCCCTGGAGTCCTTCTCCCTCTGGCTTCAAGCTGTATTGGCTGCTCCTGTGCGTTTCTTTTTCTTTTCTTTTTAAAAGATTTTTTAAAAAGATGGACACAATATATTTATTTATTTTTATGTGGCATTGAGGATCGAACCCAGTGCCTCACATGTGCGAGGCAAGGGCTCTACCGCTGAGCCACAACCCCAGCCCCATATGCATTTCTTTTTAAAACTATACCCACCAAACTCCTAACACTTACCTCAAGGGCTAGTTATCAATTCATTGGCTTTCCTGACACCTTTCCCTCTTCCCTCTCCACTCCTCCTCAAGTCTCTTGGCAATGTGTGTGTTTGTGTGTTTCGGTACTGAGAACTGAACTCAGAGCCTTGTGTATGCTAGGCAAGAATTCTATCACCTCCAGGTGCTGTGGCGCACGCTGTAATCCCAGTGACTGGAGAGGCTGAGGTAGAAGGATCACAAGTACAAACTCGGCCCTAAGTCTGCAATTTAGGCCCTAAGCAACTTAGTGAGACCTTGTCTCAAAATAAAAAAGAAAAAGGGTGGAGATGTGCTCAGTAGTTAAATGCCCCTGGTTCAATTCCTGGTAACAAAATGATAACAAAAACTCTACCATTATAAACCGGGCATGGTGGCGCACGCCTGTAATCCCAGCACTTGGGAGGTTGAGGCAGGAGGATCGCGAGTTCAAAGCCAGCCTCAGCCATGGTGAGGCACTTAGCAACTCAGTGAGACCCTGTCTCTAATAAAATACAAAAAAGGGCTGGGGATGTGGCCTAGTGGTTGAGTGCCCCTGAGTTCAATCCCCGGCACCAAAACAAAACAAAACAACAACAAACAAACAAACAACAACAACAACAAAAAACCCTCTATCATTATAGAGTACCATCTCTATCTTCTTGGCATTTTTTTTTTTTTTTTTAATCTCCAGTCTATCGTGGCGCTCAAGAAATGCTTTAGTGAATAAATGAATGCGCTGGGGATCATACTATATTCCCACCTTATTGCAAAGTTTAGGGGTGAGGTCAGGCTTTGTACAAGCCTCTCGCCAGCTTGAGCTGAATCCCGAAGTAGGGAAGCAGCTTCAGGGACCCAGCCTATGGTTTGCAGAGCAGAGACTGCTAGAAAACATCTCTAGCTCAGAGTACTGCCTGGAACCCACAATGCACTGCCCTGAGAACTACAGCTCCCAGAAGGCTGCGCGGTGACGGGGCGGGAACTGCAGAGAACTCCCGGAAGCTGATGGCGTCTGGCACCGCATCGACAGCTGAACGAAGTCGAGAAGGTAAGACTGTAATTTGAAGGCTTAGTGGAGAAGGCGAAGACTGTGGGAGCAACGGGGAATCGGTCTTGAATGTAGGGCATTTTGTGGGTTGGAAGAGACCTCCAACTTTGCTCTCTCTTTCTGCAGTGACCATGACGAAATTAGCTCAGTGGCTTTGGGCCCTGGCTCTCCTAGGCTTGGCTTGGGCTGCCGTGACCATGGGACCTCTGCGTCTGGAGCTGTCCTCGTCCTGCCGGGAAGTCCTGTGGCCATTGCCCGCCTACTTGCTGGTGTCTGCAGGCTGCTATGCTCTGGGCACTGTGGGTTTCCGCGTGGCCACTTTTCACGACTGCGAGGATGCCGCCCTTGAGCTGCAGAGCCAGATTGAGGAGGCCCGAGCTGATTTAGCCCGCAAGGGGCTACGCTTCTGACACTCTAACCCCATTCCCACCTAGATGACCCTCCCTTACATTCCCCATCAAGGAGCAAATTTACGTTTTACTCTTGTTTAGTTTGAGTATGCAGAATGGGAATTGCTGATGCTGTATACCAATCGTCATGAGAAGATGCCCTTCCTTGAGGCCGTCTCAGCCTTTATCTTTGCATCTTGTTGGTGTTCCCCAGTTTTGCTCAAAAAGAGGCAAAACCTGGGGTTGGGCTGTGTAGCTCAGTGGTAGAGCGCTTGCCTAGCATGTGTGAGGCACTGGGTTCTATCCTCAGCAGCACATAAAAAATAAATAAATAAAATAAAGGCATTGTGTCTATCTACAAATTAAAAAAAAAAAAAAAAAAGACGCTAAACCCCTTCTCAAGAACTTTCCTAATGGAAGTGTTATTTTTATGGTCCCTTTAACAGTCAGAAAACCCATCTTAAGCCTAATTTCCATTCTCCATAACTTCCAAGCTTTGTTTTTTTAAGGCCTTCCTGCATCTTTCCAACCTCTTGGTTCTTTCGGATACTTTTTCTGAGCCAACCTCACCAGTCTGAGAATAACTGTTTCTACCCTTCACCAAACTAAGCAGGTTTAGAATCATAAATAAAGAATAAGCCATAGCCGGGCGCGGTGGTACATGCCTGTAATCCCAGCATTTGGGAGGCTGAGGCAGAAGGATCGCAAGTTCAAAGCCAGCCTCAGCCATGGCGAGGCACTTAGCAACTCAATGAGACCCTGTTTCTAATAAAATACAAAAAAGAGCTGGGGATGTGGCCTAGTGGTCGAGTGCCCTTGAGTTCAATCCCCAGTACCAAAAAAAAAAAAAAAAAAAAAAAAAAAAAAAAAAGCCATGATGGGCAGGGATGGGGAACAGTTTATTTTAAGGCACATTCTAAAGATATCACCCCAACCTTCATAATTACAAAAGTAATCTCTTTAAAAAAAGTGATTTCATCTCTTAGGTCCCACCTGATCTAAGTAAAGCTCTTTCTTTGATTCCTCTAATCTCAAAGTCCTCTTTCCCACAATGTACTACACCCATGAACTTGGTCACTAGGACCAGCCAAAACAAGGAGCTTGCTTTGGTGTCAAGTTGGCAATAAGGTGCCCAGTGATCAGGTGAACTGCCTCAGGTTTGCAGGAGTCGGTAGTTTCTGTCTTGCTTCTGGGGGTACTTCCAGAAAAGCCAGAGGCGGATAAAGCTGGTAAGGATTCCTGGAAGGTTTGGCACCTGAAATCAAAGGGCTGCTATGAGGTGGGGAGCCAGTTTTCCACTGTGCAAACTTGTCACCCCCTCCATATTCTGCTTACCATGATGTAAGGATCTTTGAGTCGAAGCCCATAGAGGGACCAGGAGGAGGAAGTAAGGAGGGTGGCAATGGTGAGTGAGAAGGAGAGACACTGGGTTGATTTAGTCCTAATAACCTTGGCCTGTGGGAAAGGATGAAAGACCCTCCTAGTCTAGGTACATAATCAAGCTCCCACCATGCCCAAGAATTTCTTTAGGAAAAAGGTCAAACACCTTTCCTGATGTCACCAGTCCTCTCATGCTTCTCCCACACCCCCTTCTACTGCCTTGACTCTTTCCAGGGTTGGATCTTCCTTTCCTGTGGAGCATAAGCCAGTCTCTGGCTATGGGAGCCTGGTCCTTCTTATCTGTCCTACCTCTTGGACACCCCCACTCACCAAATCAGCCAGTGGTGAGAGGTACATGCTGATGGTGAAGACACTGCAGAAGAGGCCCAGCTGTTGCAGCTGGGCCTCATGGTCAGGCACCAGGAGCCAAAAGTAGCAATAACCCATAAGAAGGACCCCCAGCAGAGTTGCAGTCTGTAGGAGCACAGCACGCTGCAGGGGAGAGAGAGGAATCTTATTTCCAAATGTGTGGGAACACTGATTCCCTGCTGGAATGGGTTCATCGTGCCCTCTCCCATACTCCAGTGGGGAAAGTAATCTGTTGCAGCCTCTAGTATTACACTTGTCACAGCCAGTCTCCCATCAGTGACTTGATGGAGGAGCTCACCATATCATTCTTAGCCACTGGCCCTGGCCCTGAAGGAGCTCTCAAGAGACAAAAGCCCTTTGGCAGCACTACCAGCCCTGCCAGAATGGGGGGCAATGTGTGCGGCCAGGAGGGCTGGCTTCATGGAAGAACTGCAAGGCTGTAAGGAGGACCTTCTAGGAAAAGGTGGCAGTGCCAACCTGTTACAGTCTTCTAGGAAGTAGTGTTTGCACTGCCAGCAAGGCAGGGCGTGCAACAGGGAGGTGGGTCCAAGGGAGGGCTTTCTACCTTCTGAGGGCTGTAGTGAAGATACACCAAGATATACAGGGTCTGAAGCACAGCACCTACGGCGTTGACCACGATGAGGGTCCCGTCTCCCTTCAAGACCCCATAACTCAGCCAGCTCAGGTTGCTGCAGGGCGGAGGGGGGATATGGTCTGCGGGGTTGAGTGTAGAAGGGTGTCCCTTGGGGCTTCTTCCGCGTCCTCCGGCCCTTCCCCCGCCTGCCTAAAGACAGCCTTTCCCAACGCAGCCGTCGCCCCTCTCACTTGATATCCGTGGTGAGAAAGGGAAGGAACTGGACGCTGTCCACACTCCGGGTCATCTGCATATGTCTGAGGTCCGAGCTGTAAGGGGGTCCCGAAGGGAGGGATGAAGGGTGGGTGGGAGATGCCCAATACTCACTACCCTCCCCAAGGCCCGCAGGCCCGCCCCTCCCTCAGGCTTGCGAACAGCCTCGCCCTTGCACCCCAGTCCCCTCAACCGTATTCCACTTTGACCCGGAGTTCCGGACGCAGCCCCGGGCTATGGCCACGTCTCTGCCCACTCTCTCCTTTCCTGACTTCCTGGTCCTGCCCCAGTCCGGCCCGGCCGCGCTCTCACAGGCCGGTGGAGAACATGCCGAGAGTGAAGAGCACGCAAGCTCCGGAAAGGAGCGAGTCGGCCACGCCGCCCGGCACCATGCCGTCTGAGTCAGATCCCGCGCCCGACGCCGAGCTCCAGCAAGATCAGCCGGTAGCTGGCGACGCCAGAGCCCCGCCCCGCGCGCCCCGGGTCCCGCCCCTGCGCGCGGGCCTTCCCTCCGGAAACTGGCCGAGACCGGCCCGCCCCTGGTGCGACGTACCGGAACTCGCGCCCCGCCCCTCGGAGCGCTGGTGTGGGCTGCGCCGCCTTCCTGCGTCTCCCAGAGTCCGGGTCTGAGATTTCTTTCCAGATCCTGGCGGATCCCCTTCCTAGGGTTTCGGGTATCTGTCCCCTACACCGCCGCTCCTTACACTCTACTTGCCCGTTGGATCATCTGGACCCCCAGCCTCAGGGGTGGTAGAACTCAAAAGCTAGACCCAACCGAACTTTAACATGCCTCTCTCATCAGAGCTCAAATCAGAACCTCAGGTTGTCCAGAGTTTGGGTTTTCCCTGGAGTTTACTGAAGCCCCTTGTCAGCCTTTCCCCTAACAAGGATTGCCAGGGAATACCGTCTTCCTTTGTCAGATGTCTTCCTCCCTCTTCAGCCACAAGGTCGATTTTACTGGCAAGCTCAATCCACGGACGCCCCTGTCACTGACTCCTAGTCCAACCTGCTTGCTGCTGAGAAGTTTCCCTCCCAGCCTTCCACACTTGTCTGTCGGTGGAGCTTTGAGGCGGGGCGCATGCTTCAGCTGGCATCAGCTTCCCTGACTCATCCAGACAGCATGAGAACCTGAGTGGTATGCCAAAGCCCAGTGCTGAGGGGGTGGGAGTGGGGTAGAGGTTGGACAGGAAGAACTTCCAGAATGGGGTGCGGAGTAGAACCCAAGAGACTGCTCTGGGGAGCACTCTGGTCACCGCACCCTTTTGGCCTGGTGAGGGGTATATGTACCATTGAGAGAATTTCAAATCCAGTTGCTTCTGATGTATGTAGAACACAGCATAGTACTTCAGGAACTCTATGGTTATAAGTCAATGTGGAGGAGCAGAAAAGAACATCCAAAAAAACCAACACAATGCTTTATTTTGAGACAAAGAACGTTGTATAAAAAAAACTCCAGTTGTAGAAATCAGCAGACACACGAAAGTTTACATACAGATACTGTACACATGGGCCCTGCCCTTTAAGTTACACTAAGAACAGGTTGGCACTGCCTCCCTGCTGGCACAGCTCCAGGTAGTGGTGACCCAATACTGGGGGAGCATGCAGTGCCTGGCTACAAACCTCTCTGTGGCAGCCCACAGACAGAAGTCTTGCTGGGAGATGCTGGGTCAGCCCAAGCATGTTGCCTTTCCTGTATCTGGCTCCCATGCAGGAAACTCTCTTGTTTTTCCTTCAGTCAGTTCATCTGGGCATCCTGGCTCTCTCTGGGAGGGGCATTTTTGCTGAGCTCATTGTCCATCTACACGACCTCAGGCCCCTTCCAGTTTTGTTCCTGTTGGACCCTCATAAGGGGCCATATCCGCAAAGTTTGTTTCTTTGGCTTAAAGGCAGGAATGGCAGGGAAAGTACTGTCCCCACTTCTTTCTCCATCCCTCTGAAGTGGGGGGATGGTGCTGTCAGGCTGGTTGACTTCCTTTGGGCTGAAACCCTTAATACTGACCCGTTTTGAGGCTGCTGGGTGGCAGCCTGTGCTTGTGGTGGGAGTGGTTCCCAGGGCTGGAGCTGTGAGACAGGCCTCAGGACAGATGAGGTGTGCCTGTCCCTGGCTCCTTGGCCCAATTCCAATCCTTAAGCCAGGTGTGGCATACATCTTCACTGGGTTTGCAGAAGCAGAAGTGGCAGGAGCAGCACAGTCCAGGCAAGAGGGAAGAGGCGGGGGGCAGCACTATGACCAATGCTGTGTAGAACCTGCACTGCTGGGTCATCTGCAAGGGGAGATGGAAAATGCCCTCAAGATAAATGGCCCCCATTTATACTGGTCCTCAGTCCAACAGGGTTTCCCTAGCCCTTGACTGGCAAAGAAGCCACATCCTATGCCCCAGAACCAATTGGAGCTACCTACCTGCTGGAAGTCTCTTCTCCTGTGGATTGGCATGAGCCTGAGGACTATGAGCTGGAAGGCAAGAGTGGAAGTAGATCAGGATTGTACTAGGCAAGCGGAGGGTGTGAGTGCAGGGTGGCCTGGGTAGTGGGACCTTCCTACCATCCCAGATCACTAGACCCAGCCCAGCATAGAGATGGAGGGAGGGGGCCCATGGGGCCAGGCACTCACTGATTTTGCCATCGACTGTCACCTTCAACTTCAGGCAGTGGTTTTCTAGGGGGTTGATGGGTACAGCTGCAAGATAAACCCATAGGGAATTAAGGAAAGAATGTTTGAAGATGTTAGCCAGAGTGTCTGGTCCTGCTTCCTTATTTCCCTGTTCATTTTAATTCCTCTTTGTCTTCTAATCTTGATTTTACCCTCCTTACTTTTTGCCCACTTCCTGCCCAGTGGTCAGTCTAACCTTCCAAGCTTTGGCAGTGGTGATGAGAAGGACAGAGACAAGGACATGGTCCCCTCCATATATTCCATCCTTCACTCCTCCAAGCCTGAAGTTGGGTGAGGCCTTTATAATACATTTCCCTTTACCTGGGCTATTTTCTACCACCCCTGCTAAGGCCCACCAACACAGTAAGCCCTGGATCTGTTCTGCACAAAGCTGTCCTCATAACTCTCATGATGAACAAGTGGCTCTCCCTCGCCTTCAGGATAAACTCCTTCACACTCTTTATATTCCCACAATCTGTCTTGTCCACTCTCTTAAGCTCCTCTTTCTCCACTTCCCTTGTGCCTCCTATTCCATGAGTTCCCTAAAGAGGTCATGGTTGCTTTGCAAATGTGTTTTTGTGTCTAGCAAACTCTTCTGCTTGTCTTAAGCTCTGAAGTCATTTCCCTGATCCTCCTTTTCTGTTTCCCCTAGCCTGGCAGGTGCACAGGCCATTTCCCCCAATATTCCTGTGCTCATGTCTACCATATCACCCTGTTCTTATGATCTGTTGACATATGCGTGTTCCTTCCCAACTTCCTTGAGGACAGACATTCTGAAGTGTTTTCTTTATATCTGTGCCCATAGTGCCAAAAAGAGTGCCCACTACACAGAAGCTCATTCCACATTTGTGATATGAATGAAAATAGAATTCAGGCTTAGATGGGGTCCTGTTGAGTCTCCACTAAGCATGTCCCCAAGCATATGCTTTTTTTTTTTTTTTAATATTTATTTATTTACTTTAGTTGTACGCAATGCATTTATGTTTACGTGGTGTTGAGGATCAAACCTGGGCCGCGCACGTGAGAGGCGAGCACTCTGCCGCTGAGCCACAACTCAAGCCCAGCATATGCTTTTTTTTGGGGGGTTTACCAGGGATTGAACTCAGGGGCACTCAACCACTGGGCCACATCCTCAGCCCTTTTTTGTATTTTTTATTTAGAGACAGGGTCTCACTGAGTTGCTAAGTGGCTCGCCATTGCTGAGGCTGGCTTTGAACTCGCGATCCTCCTGCCTCAGCCTCCCAAGTGCTGGGATTACAGGCGTGCGCCACCGTGCCCAGCTAGCATATGCTTTTTTAAAAAATATTTTTTTAAGTTGTTGATGGACCTTTATTTAATTTATTTATTTATATGTGGTGCTGAGAATTGAACCTAGTGCCTCACACATGCTAGGCACCCAGTGCCTCACATACTAAGCCACAACCCCAGCCCTGCCAAGCATATGCTCTATGCCACTGTGCCCCAATCTGTGCACCCATGTGCCTGACTCCCATGCACTCACAGAAGTAGTAATAGCTGTGTCCCTCCTTGAATTCCTGGCTCAAGGGCAAAGATGTGAAGGGCTGAATCTTTTCAGATAGCTTCTCAGGGCCATGTTTGGCCTTGGGCTGGTTGCACCGCCAACGGATCCGGTCCTTGGGTTGGGGCTGGCAGATCCCATACTCCTGATGTTCCACCAGGTATAGTGTATACCTCTCCATGGCAGCCTCTGCTACAGAGTCATCCTCATAATGAGGACAGATAATGTCCACGTAGTCATTCAGCTGCACGTGTATTGTGTAGTCCTCATCCTGGAACCTGAGCATGTGTAGAGTGGGAGGAAGCAAATGGTCATTCAGAAGCCAGGCCCATGCCTTGAGCCTTAGACTGTTTACATGACCCCTAACATTTCACTCCAGACCCAAAGATTTTTCTAAAATATCAATTCCCAATATTTACGGATCTTGATCTCATCTCTCTCTCTCTCTACTATCTCCAAACATGCCCCCAACACCATCATCTCCTATTAGTCTTCCACTTAGTATATTTCAGATACCAAAGCATTCTATAACCCCAAGTATTTGCCCAAGGATGGGCTTCTAAATATTTCTGTAGCTCATTCATTATTCTTCTCTCTACCCATAAATATATCCCCAAATTTATTCTACCAGTTGCTTCCCCACCCCCAGTATGGGGGGTTGAATCCAGGGGTGGTTTACCATTGAACTATATCACCAATCCTTTTAATTTCGAGACAGGGTCTTGCTAAGTTGCTGAGGCTGGCCTGGAGCTAGCAATCCTCCTACCTCAGCTTCCCCAGTTGCTGGAATTACATGTGTGTGCCACCACATCCTGCTCTAGTTGCTCCTTTAAATGCTAGTAGACCTCAATCTGAGACCCTACTGGGCCATTCTTTAATCAGGATCCAAATAATCCCTTCTCTTTATCATGCTCATGCTGAGCCCCTCATGCTTCTCTCATTTCCCCCTATGATCCACTGAGTCTCCATCTGCCAATTTTTCTCCTTCCCTCAACCTCTAGAACAGACCCAGGCCCAGATAATGCCTCTAGTTCTCTAAGTTAAATCATTTTCACCAAGTTACTCCAATCTCCCTTTCTTGCTACTCAAATATATGCCCTGGTCCTCCTGAGAACACCCCAAACTCCCTGCCTATTTTACCTCCAAAAGCTGCCTACCACCTCACTCTGATGAAATGCTGTTAGACCTGAGGCTGCCTCTCGTCTCCCCTCCTCCCCAGGTGGAGCCAGTTCCCTTCCCCCAAAGACCCACAGGCTCCAGCCTCGTGGCCTACTAGCCCCTCCCCCCCAGCTCCAGACACCTGGCTCCATCCTGGGTGGGGTCCTAGTAGGGGGAAATCTCCCCCACATACTGGTCAGTTTTTCTTAATTCCCCCAAGCACTGCCAGACAGACAGCAGAGATGGCTGCCAACTGGCCTCAAACCCAAGCCCTGGGTAAGTAAGAGTGGCAGAAGGGCAGGAGAGCAGGGGAGGAATAAGGTCAAGAGGCCTCAGAGGTGGGCACCCATTGCCCAATCTGCATGACCCCTAAGGGGCTTGGTTCTGCAGTTTGCCTTTGCTGGAACTAGCTTACTTAGGCCCCTCCCCCACCCCAGGAAAAGAGAGAGAGGAGCAGAGGGAGGCTTTTAAAATTCCTCTCTGGAGAGATAAACATAGAAGCCATTTCGGAACAGGTATTTCAGCTCTGGGCCTGGCGTCTTTCCCCCATTCCCGTGACGGGCACTGACTCATTCCTCATCCACCTCTGCTACCCGCCCCAGCGCTCATGAGAACCTGTGAAAATTTAACTTGTTGAGCATGGATAGTCCCCACCCCACCCCCGTACCTCAGGATAGCAGGATGCTGGCCTGCCCTGAGCACTGGCCTCCAGGTAAAGGGGGCTGGATGGTCTGAACAGGCAGGACACCTGCCCCTTTGGTACCACTCGGGCCAGGGCCCAGCTCACAGTGACACCACCCTTCTCCCCATGCTGCTCCTGCCTGGGGCCTGGAGATCCCAGGGCCAGTGCCCAGTGCCCTGAGTCACCACGCCAGCCTCACACTCACCCAGCACATTGCCACCTCATCTCTGCCCTCAAGCTGGGCCCAGGTTGGTTGCCAATAGACTCTACTCTAGACTGGCTCCTCTCTAGTCCTGGGTATAGCTGTGTGTGTGTATGTGTGTGTAGTCAGAGGGTTAGGGCAGAAACTGTGCTTGATGGTACCATCTCCTCTACTTAGCCCTCATTTGACTCTTGCTCTCCATCTGAGAAAGGGGGCCACTTCGGCGTCAGGGAAGCAGGCGGGGAGGGGGGCAAGGAAGAGGCTCCTTCCTGAAAGAGAGGAAACCTGGGAGCTTGGGAACGGAAAAGGCCAGAGTCCCCCCCTCCCTACTCATGGCTTCCTGTCCCCTCCTCCTCCTTCAGCCAACACCTGGCATGGGCATAAACAAGGACTTTGCTCTCTCTCACTACTAGGAAAAGATTGGGCCAAGGAGGCAAAGAACAAACAACCAGGAGTGGGGAGCCAGAGGGACTGGATGGGCTGTAGTGGCACACCATAGCCAGGAGGGTACTGCTCCCAACCCAATGCCACAGGGCCAGAGGAAGCTGGCACAATATCTTTTCTTACGGGGAGAGGGAGGCAGGCCTGCTTGCCTCCTTGGGGTGGCTAAGCTGAGTGGTATTTTTCAGGACCCCCAGCTGCCAGGTCCTCTTCTCCCTGTTTTACCCTACCCTCCTCTTTTGTTTTCCTTCAAATGTAGTTCCCATAACTTCAGACAACTCAAGGGCAAGAACAAAGGGTCAGATAGAGTGTCCTCCTCCCCATACCATTTGCCTCACAGTCCTAAACCTGCCCAGGAGAAATTAACTCCTTCCTAGCCAAAGCCCTTTGTAATCCTTTACAACCTTTCCAGTCCTTCTGACACTTTCCCATGACCCCTCTCTTCAGTATGATTAGCTGAACCCTCAAAAATGGGTGACTCCCTCAATCTACCCATGCACAGCATGTGCCTCACTCATGCCAACCCAAAAGACCCCTGAATGGGGGACTTTGTTCAAAGTCATCTTAAATACAGAATAAATGCCTAATACCTGAGGCTGGGGTCCCTCCTGAGGGGTCCTTTCAGGGTTAGTTA
Source organism: Tamias sibiricus (assembly GCA_025594165.1). Taxonomy (NCBI): domain Eukaryota; kingdom Metazoa; phylum Chordata; class Mammalia; order Rodentia; family Sciuridae; genus Tamias; species Tamias sibiricus. The sequence continues at coordinate 118,442,055 of CM046658.1, read as the reverse complement.
CATTGAGCACTCTGCTTCTTTCCTTTTGATATCACATCAGGTACCTGTCAGCATGGGCAGATGCCCAAGTGGCACACAAGGAGGACACAGAGATTCCATGGTTGGGGGTCTTGGAATAAGATTCCAGGAGGCCAGGGGGGATAGTCTATACTCAGGAACGCTCAACAAGGGTCCCTCACTTCAGAGTGACAGGGGTGCCAGAAGACAGGAAGGGAAGGGCAGAACTAGCACCCTGCAAGCAGACACCGGCAGGTTCCTGTCCGGGGTGGGGTGCTCCCAGTTAGGAGGGGAAAGTGAAGGGGGAAGAAAAGCTACAGAATCCCTCCCGCCCGTGGTTGCCTCCCCTAGGCTCAGGTCAGGGGCTGGCCAGGACAGTTACCCTGGGGAGGGACAGTGCCAGCCAGCGTCCAGGCTGCCAGCGGGAGACTCGGGGCTTACTTGGGATTGGAACTGTTCCAGAAGACGGTGTAGCGGTCGGCAGCGGCCAGACTGCAGCACAGACCCAGGACAGGGGCCCAGAGGAACTCCATAGCGCAGGGCCTGGCCAGGCCGGGCGGGGACGAGGGGCTCCTGGGGGTCTAGGTTCACGCTGGCTTTCTCCGCGGCGAATTGAGCACAGTGCTCACAGCTCTGGCCCCTTCGCCTGGCGACTCCGCCTTTTGGGCCGGCGCCGCCCGACACCCCGCCCCGCCCCCGCCCCCGCCCCGCCCAGCGCGCGGCTGCCCTGAGGCTTGGGGGCTGGGGAGGTGGTGGAGGAGGGGAGGGCAGGTTAAGGAAGAGGCCCCGGGTGGCGGAGGGAGTGGAAAGTGCTCTTCTGCTTCCAGAGATCACCTTCAGAGTTGCGTGTTTGCTCACTTGGGGGTCGGCTTGAAGCTTTGTGGGCTTTGTGGGACTGGGCGCCGTCTCGTGCTGCAGAAAGGAACAAACTCTCACGTGCGGCTTTGCGAAGGCTCGGGTGCAGGACCAGCTTTACAGCGCTCGGTGCAGATCTTGCAGGGTGCGAGGTTGTGAATATGCCCACATCTTTCCCGAGTCTCACGAACCTAGTCTCCGGCACCCGAATTCCCACACTCTTCTCCTGCCTCCATCCCCCCACCATTCCCGGATTCTGCGCTTGGCTGCCCCTCCCCACACACGCGGCTGTTTGTTTTTGTTGGGTTTGTCAATGTTGTCTTTGTTCAAGAGATTGTGTCATCGCCTGGATGCCGGGAATAAAGTGCGACGCTGTGTGTGATCAAGTGTGTAACGTGTGCGGCCTGAGCTAAGGGATCCTCTGTCCATTAGTGCCGGTGCGCCGGAAGGACACGCAGAACCCTGGTCCCGGGAGGGTGTCCGTTGTTGTTTTTAGATGAGCCAAAGGGCACCGTGGGTGTGACATCACACGTGTATATCGTGCGAATGGGCTCTTGAATATGGACTGTGAAAATCTGGGCTTGAAGGGTGACAAACTAACCAACACATGTACATCTGGCGTGTGTAAATACGTGTGATGGCGCGCAAGTGTGAAAGCATTTGTGACTAATATCACAGCCGCGTGTGTGGAAGCATGTGAAACTCTTTGACATACGTATGCTAATGTTTGTGAACAGTGTGTGAAGACCAGGGGAAACGTGTTTGGGCGTGCAGTGGGGGTGGGGCGAAGCGAGGTGGGGGCAGGGATATGTTTGTGCAGGGTCCCGGGGCTGTGTGGCTGGATTTGGCTCCATCTGAGCTGATCTCCCAGTCAGTCGGGCCCCCAAACCCAGCTCGAGTACCGGGCTCTGGCTCCCTCCCCCGTGCCATGTAAACAAACCCACTGGAATTCGCCTCTCGGGGCTGTACTCCCAGGCGGGATCTCCAGCCGTCTGGAGAGGAGTTGGCAGGCGGGTGTCGCCTCCTGGGGTGGAGAGGGTGGGCAGGTGCTTGATTAGGCTCGAGTGTGTGCCTGGAGCTGGAGAGCTGAATGCTGTGTGTCTGCATGCTTGGTGGTTTGTGTGTGTAGTTGTGTGTCTGTGTGCGCTACCGGGTTGGTGGTGTGTGTCTTCGTCCCTAACAGGTTCTTTCTTGCGGCTGCGTAGCAGGGGAAGCCGCTGACCCTGGGCCCCTGGCCGATTCGGGCCCAGCTTCCTTGGTTCCCAGGCTGTTTCATCCTAGTCTTTTACGGCCAGGCCTGGCGACAGCCCCTGTAATTACGCGGGGCCCGGACGCCGCGGCAAGTCCGGCGCTGACCCCGCGGGGGAGGAGTCTGGAGCCGGAGAGGGCTCCTGCCAGCCTCCTCTCCGCCGCTGAGGGACGAAGCCGCAGGAGGTCCGACTCACTGCACTTACGATCAATATTTACCGTGCGCCAACTAGGTGCGGAGGCCAAGTAACCCCGCGACTGGGTCAGGGTCAGATTTTGCTCACCCTCACCCCCACGCACACCTGCCGCAGGCTACGTGCCCAAGCCCCACGTTGACTGGAGGCGCGGCCGGCCCCACCCTCCCGGGCCGAAGTCTATCCTCCAACAGGCCTCACGCGATTTTTGCTCACCTGGGTGTCAGTCTCCCAAGCGTCCCCAGTCAGAGTACCCCATCCCAACCAACTCATGTGTTCCAAGGAATTGAAGCTCCATAAGAACAGGGATTTTTGTTTTGTTCACTGTATTCTTGATAGCGCCTAGCACAGCACCCAGCTTATGCAGTAGATGGGCAATAAACGTTTGTTGAGTGAGTGAAGTCACTCACTATTGAGTAAAGGTGTTAAATTTTGCTCTGAAAAGAAACCAGTACAAGCCGGGCGCGGTGGCGCACGCCTGTAATCCCAGCACGTTGGGAGGCTGAGGCAGGAGGATCACGAGTTCAAAGCCAGCCTCAGCAATGGCGAGGCCCTTAGCAACTGAGTGAGACCCTGTCTCTAAATAAAATACAAAAAAGGGGCTGGGGATGTGACCCAGTGGTCGAGTGCCCCTGAGTTCAATCCCTGGTACCACACACACACACACACACACACACACACACACACAAAGTACAGGGGTTATAGGGCAGTGGACAGTGATATCTCTTTAGAGAGGGTGGCCCAAGATTGTCCCCTAGAGGAGACAGCTTGGGTCGGATTCCCAGGTTTCCGGACGGACCGAGTGAGTACGTGTGGGGTCCTGCGCTCCTCCACTTGGGTATAGCAGGTTCGGACTTGCTGGGCCCAGTCTGGCGGGACCACGTCCGCTCCCGCCCCACCTGCGTCTCAGTGGAAAGGAGGTGGTGGGGAAATCCTGGTCTCAAGCAGGTCGCAGAGACCTCCTTGCCTGGTTTAGTGCATTCCTAGCATTATCACTTTCGTCCTTGATCTATCACTCCTCTGTCCATGTATTTGTGTTGTTCATCAGAATAAATGGAACACTGTGAGACACCAGGCATTGTAATGGGCACCGAAAGTGCAAGGGTGAATCTAAGATAAAATTTCCACCCCAGTACTTTTGGCATATGCTTTTCCGAATTCGGGTAGTAGGGGAAATAGACAAGCTCCCCGCAAGACAAACTTGTTAAATGCTATGTTCAGATCCCAACAACCTGCCCTGATCCCTCTTGGAACCGCAGCGACTCCTGGTGGACATAGAGGAGGATTGCAGGCACTGTGCAATCCAGAGACAACCTAAGGGTCTTGGAACACAGGGACCTACTCTGGGCCCCTCTGCACTCTAGCCCCTGGCCTGACTAGGCGGGTCTGGTCTTGAAGTTTGCTTTGGGCTACTTCTCCCTGAAAAGCTGTATGCCTGCCTTGGCTCTCCAGCACTGCCAAACCCAGGCAAACATCTGTGCTTAGTGTCTAGAGCTTTTGAGACGTCTGTCTGGGAAATTCCCTCCGTGAGTCCTTCCTGGGAATTCCTGAGGGGGCAGGGTTAAGCCCCTGAAGCCCTGGGGGAGGGCTTGCCCCCCCCACCAGAGTGAGGGGCTGCCCACCTGTGGGTGCATTGCCCGCCTGCAGGCAGCATTTCCAGTCTGGAACAGGCACAACTGCTTGATTGCTAGTCCTTTGCTTTGTGCCCTGTGGTTTGGTTGGGGAAGGCCAGAGCCGCAGGGCCTTGGGGCGCAGCTTCCCTGGCTCAGCCCCAGAGGGCATCTCTGGGTAATAGGGTGAGGCAGCAGCAGGAGGGGCGGGTCCTAGACTGGATCTGTCTCTGTCCAATCCCTCAGGTCATTTTGAAAAATAAAGTGCATGTTTCCCAGGCAATCTAGGTGGCTCAGACCTAAAATGTCTGTCTACTCCAGAGGCTGAGTCAGGAGGATCACTAATCAAGGCGAGCCTGGGCAACTTAGTAAGACCATCTCAAAATTAAAACAAGCCAAACAGACAGACAAACAAACAAACAAACAAACAAAAACTCATAAGGGGCTGGGGAGGTAGCTCAGTGGTAGAGCACTCTGGGTTCAATCCCCAGTACCGAAATAAATAAATAAATGCAAACTTCTCACTTTATTAGTAATGTGCCCTTGGTTACAATGTGGCAGCCTCAGCCAGCCTGAGAACCATATTCAAGCTACAGGGGCCACAGGAAGAAGGGGTAGGAGCCAAAGTTCTCCCAAAGCTCTCCTCCTCCTTCTCTTTTTCTTTTCTTCTTCTTCCTCCTCCGCTGCCGCCACCGCTGCTGCTGCCGCAGCAGCTGCTGCTGCTGCTGCTTCTTCTTCTTCTTCTTCTTCTTCTTCTTCTTCTTCTCAAGGTTCTCTCTTATCTGGTAGGAAAATTTTAGCTGGGGGTGTTGCTTTGTGGTAGAATGCATGCTTAGCATGTGTAAGGCCCTGGGTTTTATCCCCAGCACCAAAAATAAATAGAAAATAAATCTTCCTAGACTCAAGGAACAGATTTGGCTCAAGTATCCACGTGTCTCTGACTGGGGCTGGAGCACAGCCTCCCTTCTGCAATCACAGACCTGCTTGGTTCCCCAAAGACACTGGATTTCTGTTAACAGTGGTGTGTGGCTTTTGGGTAGCAGTGAAGAGTGTGTGCCACAGACATGATGCATTTGAGGGGCCAGTGGAACTTCTTGAGGAAGGTGTCCAGAGGGCATCTGGAGGTGAGGGTCTGGAGTTTAGGAGGATAAGAAGCTCAGAACAGTTGTTGCTTTGGAATGTCAGGGTAAACCTTGAGGCTCATGGGAAAGGCTTCTCCTACAATGTCTGAGACACAGAAGATGAACAAAAATGGAACATAGGGTTGGGAATCCTTCCCTGTTCTTTTAGCTGGGGAGAAATCCCTCCAGCCATCTCCCCAGCTTTGGAGCTCTGTCATGGAATAGTTGGGTGAGAGGTAGACAGGAGGACCTTCACCCTTTTGTTTTTTTTTTTTTTTTTTTTGTGGTACCGGGGATTGAACTCAGGGGCACTCGACCACTGGGCCACATCCCCAGCCCTTTTTTGTATTTTTTTTTTATTAGAGACAGGGTCCCACTGAGTTGCTAAGTGCCTCGCCATTGCTGAGGCTGGCTTTGAACTCGCGATCCTCCTGTCTCAGCCTCCCAAAGTGCTGGGATTATAGGCGTGTGCCACCATGCCTGGCTTGCTCAATTCTTTTTAAGGCCATCTATTTCCAATTTTAAAGGTCCTAATTGTTAGAAAGTTCTTTATACAGTGCTATGCCACCGCGCCCGGCTAGGACCTTCACCTTTAATGTACTTCGAAACCTCCTTCCTCCCCCTCCTCCTCCTCCTCTTCCTCCTCTTCTTTTTTTTCTGTATTGGGGATTGAAACCAAGGATACTTTACTACTGAGCAACATCCCCAACCCTTTTTTTTGGAGGGGGAGGTACTGGGGATTGAACTCAGGGGCACTCAACCACTGAGCCACATCCCCAGCCCTATTCTGTATTTTATTTAGAGACAGGGTCTCACTAAGTTGCTTAGCACCTTGCCATTGCTGAGGCTGGCTTTGAACTCTCATCCTCCTGCCTCAGCCTTCTGAGCCACTGGGAGTATAGGCATGTGCCACTGTGCCTGGCCCCAAACCTTTTTTAAATTTTATTTTGAGACAAGGTCATGCTAAGTTGCTCACACTGACCTCCAACTTGGTATCCTCCTGCCTCAGACTCCTGAGTCACCAGGATTTCAGGCATGCATCATTGTGCCTAGCTCTGTCTATAATCTTTCATGATAACACAGTATAAGAGCAAGAGTTAGAGACTTTTATTTCAGAAGCATTACTTTATTTATTTACTTTTTTTTTCAGGGCTGAGGATTGAATCCAGGACCTCAAGAGTATTAGGCAAATGCTCTACCACTGAGCTATATCCCCAGCCAGGATATATATATATATATATATATATATATATATATATATATATATATATATATTACATAATTACATAATTTCATGATCAGTGCAAAAATCTAGGAGAAACACAAAGAAAAAAATCATTCATAGAAGCTCAGTCTCAGGAGCAAGCACACTTCTTGATCCTTTTCTCAGGGTTCTGTGATTTTTTTATGATAAATATCTTTGAGAAGTTATAGTTTAACACCCATGTTACAGCCAGCTTGGAATCCCTTGCATTTGTGTAACATTTTACGATGGTCTAGTATTTTCAGTTGTACGTTTTATCACACACTATTTCATCTTTATAGACTCCTACACACTGTGAGGTGGGCGAAGGCGGGAGTTATGTCCCCTCTGAGCAGGAGGGGGAACTCAGGCTCAGACAGGACAGATGATGGTTTTTTTTTTTTTTTTTTTTTTTTAATATTTATTTATTTGCTTTAGTTGTACACAATGCGGTTTTACGTGGTGCTGAGGATCGAACCCGGGCCGCGCAGGTGCCAGGCAAGCGCTCTACCGCTGAGCCACATCCCCAGCCCCAGATGATGGTTTTTAGCGCTCACAAGGATGCCCTTGGTGTGGTGTTTTAGTCAGTTTTTTTTCATCGCTGTGACCAAAATACCTAACAAAAACAACTTAGAGGAGCCGGGCGCGGTGGCGCACGCCTGTAATCCCAGCACTTTGGGAGGCTGAGGCAGGAGGATCGCGAGTTCAAAGCCAGCCTCAGCAATGGCGAGGCACTTAGCAACTCAGTGAGACCCTGTCTCTAAATAAAAAATACAAAAAAGGGCTGGGGATGTGACCCAGTGGATGAGTGCCCCTGAGTTCAATCCCCGGTACCACAAAAAAAAAAAAAAAAAAAAAAAAAAAAAAAAAAAAAAAAAAACTTAGAGGAGGGAAAGCTTATTTGGGGATCATGGTTTCAGAGGTCTCAGTCCATAGACGGATGACTCCATTGCTCTGGGCCAAGGTGAGGAAGCACATCATGGAGAAAGGGCCTTGTGAAGGAAAGCAGCTTTGCTCACAGCAGAACCAGAAGGCAGAGGTTGGGGGAAGGGGCCACAGGGAAGATGAGCCTTTCTAGGATACCCACCCTCTGCAGTAACCCACCTCCCCTAGCCACACCCCACCTCCCTTCAGTTACCATCTAGTCAGTCCATTCAAACTGGGGTGGACTGATTAGGTTACAGCTCTCATAATCCAATCATTTTACCTCTGAATATGCCTGCATTAACAGGAGCTTTTGGGGAACACCTCACATCCAAACCATAACATGGGGCTTGGATTCACCCTGCACCATTTCTTCCATACCTTGCTGCCTGGCTATTCTGGGGATAAAGGGAAGGCTTTGGCAGAATGTGCTGATTTAGCTGTGAGCAATTAGAGACTCAGAACCAGAGCCGCATGTGTGGGCAGTAAGGGAGAGGGAATAGGGTGGGAGGTTCTAGAGGGAATGTGGAGGTTCAAGGGGTTCATGGGACAGGCTCTGAAATGCAGTCCCTTAGGGCTTAGGTCTGACCTAGCCAATCCTGCAGGCAGTAGATATCCAGATAGAGGCTTTTTGCTGGGTGGTGCACAGGATGCCAGATAAGGTAAAGTGTAAATGGAAAGACTGTGCAAAGGTCCCAGGTGGGGAAACTTATTTAAACTTTTTTTTTTTTTTTTTTTTGTACTGGGGATTATAGAACTCAGGGGCACTTGACCACTGAGCCACATCCCCAGCCCTATTTTGCATTGTATTTAAAGACAGGGTCTCACTGAGTTGCTTAACGCCTTGCTATTGCTGAGGCTGGCTTTGAACTTGCAATCCTCCTGCCTCAGCCTCTTCAGTTGCTGGAATTACAGGCATGTGCCACTGCACTGGGCAACTTATTTAAACTTTCTGAGCCTCAGTTTTTGTTTGTGAAGTGGGGGCATACTTTCTCCGTGGAAATATTATAGCAACCAAATGAACTAACATATGAGGGTATCTGCTGCTAATGTAGGAGTGTACATGTCCTAGGCACTGTGTGGTTTCAGCCTTCATGGGAGATAAATGTGTTGATACTGGGAGTCTTCAGAATATCAGGAAAGCAGGGAAAAGGAGTCCCAGGCAGATAAACATTTACTATACTAGGTAATATGTGACAAATGCCCCAGAAACATGGCAGCCAAGAGTTCTGAGGTGCAGAGGGGACAGAGATGGGTGGTAGAAAGGCTTTTGAGGGTTCCCTTGGTTAGAATGGTGGGTAAAGTCATCCCATGCCCAAAGAAACTCCAGGCCACAATGCCTGGCACCAGCAGGGGCTGGGGGAGGCAATGGGGAGAGGGCCTATCCCTTGGAGCCTGTTCTTCTATTCTCCGTATTCTTTTTTCCTGCCCTGTCTCCACCTAGTTGCCCTGACCCTTTCCTGTTCTTCTTCTTCTTTTTTTTTTTTTTGGTACTGGGGCTTGAACTCAGGGGCACTCGACCACTGGGCCACATCCCCAGCTCTTTTTTGTATTTTACTAGAGACAGGGTCTCACTGAGTTGCTAAGTGCCTCGTCATTGCTGAGGCTGGCTTTGAACTCACAATCCTCCTGCCTCAGCCTCCCAAGTGCTGGGATTACAGGTGTGTGCCACCATGCCTGGCTCTTCCTTTTTTTTTTTTTTTTTTTTTTTTAAATATTTTTTAGTTGTTGATGAACCTTTATTTATTTATTTACATATGGTGCTGAGAATCGAACCCAGTGCCTCACACATGCTAGGCAAGCACTCTTCCATTGAATTTCAACTCCAGCCCTTCCTGTTCTTCCTACTCATGGCCTGGGCATCATCAAGTTTACCAACCATGTGTCAAGCATTGCCAGGTCCTGGGGATCCTGACCTGGGTCTTAAACAAGAGTAGGAATGGACTAAGTAATGGTGGGGGAAGAGTAAAAAGGATTAGGGGGAGACATAGCTTGGGGTGGGGGAGCAGGAAGGGGACAAAAACCACCTAGAAAAGTGGAGCAAGAGGAATGCTAAGTGGAATGTGGTAAACACCCTTGTGGGGAGCTTGTACATTGCTGTGGGACTCAGAAAAAGGGCACGTATCCCAGGAATCCCAGGTCCCCAGTCAGGAAGATGCTCAGGCAGATATGGGGGAGATCACTTGGAGACAAGGCTGAGGGCTTTCTAGAATGGAATGGAAAAGGGCACTGAGACTACCCCAGGTTGGCCACAGAAATGAGCTGAGGGGTTGGATTTGATTGGGGACCTCTCAGCCCAGGGTCTTAAGGCAGAAAGATAGGAAAGGGTTTGATATTGGATAATGGGTAAGGTATCCTGGGAATAATAACAGCATTAGCTCACATTTATAAAACACATTCTCCATTCCAGGCTCATTGGAAGCACTTTGCGTACATTAGCTCACTTCATCTTCACACTCATTATAAAAGGTAGATAGTATTATTATCCTAATCTTACAGATGAGCAAACTGAAGCGCAGAGGATATGATAACATCCCTGAGATCACACAGCTAGTAAGTGACAAAGCCAGATTTGTGACAAAGTAATCCAGACTGAGAGTCCTGTTTTGACCACTGTACCATACTATCCAGCTGGTCCTAGAGAGGGACAATGAATGCTAGTGGAGGCCACTGGGACATGGAGAGCAATGATCTCTCCAGAATGCTGCAGACATTTGGATAGGGGTGGGGAGCAGAGAGACAGGGTTATCCTTTGAGAATCAGGAGCCCAGGTAGGAATCAGGATTATGAAAGCTGAAAAATTAAATACTTAATCACCCAGTTTTTGTTGTTGTTGTTGTTTTTGGTACCAGGGATTGAACTCAGGGGCACTCAACCACTGGGCCACATCCCCAGCCCTTTTTTATATTTTATTAGAGACAGGGTCTCACTGAGTTGCTAAGTGCCTCGACATTGCTGAGGCTGGCTTTGAACTCATGATCCTCCTGCCTCAGCCTCCCAAGTGCTGGGATTACAGGCGTTCGCCACTGTGCCCGGCTGTTTTTTGTTTTTTTGTTTTTTTTCCTGAGAGAGCCTCGCCAATCAAACACTTCTGTTCTATCCTGGGCTCCTAATGCAAAGGATGGACTCAGGCACATGTGAATCTTAGATTTCAGTTGTCACTAAATTGTTCCTGTGGCCCTGGCATAGTGCTGGCTGTATACGCTCATCCCCCAAGGCAAATTTCGGCCTCCCATTGTTGATATACTCAATTTCTTTCTGGCAAATTCTTTTCTTTTTTTGTACTGGGTATTGAACCCAACGGTGCCTTGCCACAGAGCCACATCCCCAGCCCTATTTTGTATTTTATTTAGAGACAGAGTCTCACTGAGTTGCTTAGCACCTTGCTTTTGCCCAGGCTGGTCTTGAACTTGTGACCCTCCTGCCTCAGTCTCCAAGCTGCTGGGATTACAGGCATGCACCACTGTGCCTGGCTATATGTTTTGTTTTGAGACAGAGTCTTGCTGAATTGCCCAGGCTGGTCTTGAACTTGTGATCCTCCTGCCACAGCTTCTCTAGTTGCTGGTATTATAGGTGTGTGTCACCATGCCTGGCTAACAACCAATGATGTCTAGGAGAGTCTGATAGTTTGGAAAGGTTTCAGAATGGAGGGAGGAGTTTTTAAATTTTTAGGTGGGGAAACCTGGGCCCAGTTGTAGATAAAGAGGAGAGAATCCATGAAGAGATCCTGGAGGTGCATGAGGGAAACGGAGGATCAGGAGGAAAAGAGAATGTAGGGAGCCGGGCACGGTGGCGCACACCTGTAATCCCAGCACTTTGGGAGGCTGAGACAGGAGGATCGTGAGTTCAAAGCCAGCCTCACCAATGGCGAGGCACTTAGCAACTCAGTGAGACCCTGTCTCTAAATAAAATACAAAAAAAAAAAAAAAAAAAAAAAAAAGGGCTGGGGATGTGGCCCAGTGGTCGAGTGCCCCTGAGTTCAATTCCTGGTACCACAAAAAAAAAAAAAAAAAAAAAAAAAAAAAAAAAGAGAACGTAGGGTTAAGGGCAGAGGCTAAGAGCTTGTCTTGGTAAAGTGGGGAGCAGCTATGTCTCAGAGTGGAGTTGGAGAGAGATAGAATAGTGGGAAGAGGAATGAGAAGTATTGGAAGGGAATCCTGAGCACCTATTCCCCCAGGTTACCTACTCCTTCAAAGAGCTTGGGCTTTGGAGACAGATTTCCGGAATTCAAATCCCAGCACCATTACTTATTGGGTTGTGATCCTGGGAAAATTATAGCTGTTCCTTTCTTTCTTCATTTAAGGAATGAAGATAATAATAACAATGTCCAGCTGGGTGTGATGGTGCATGCCTCTAATCCCAATGGCTCCCTAGGCTGAGGCAGGAGGATCAGTCACAAGTTTAAAGCCAAGTCCTTTTATCCAAGGACTCACAGAAATAACAGCAAATTTCAACTTAGCTTCTGTCCCTGACTACTGACATAGGACCTCCAATGCTGTGCACACTTCTACTCAGATATTGCTGATGGTTCCCAAAGGGTGCTTCATGTGGGCTCATAAACTTGCCTCTGTGCTTACAGCACAGCAGGTGCAATGTGTCCTGCTGATGGGAGGAGGGGCAGCAGGAGTGTCTCCCCTCCTGTGTCACCTCAGCTGCTTCCATCCATGAAGCCCCATTGGCTTCCCTGAGGCTGGACTGGGGATGGCTTTGTGTGCTTGCCACCTCACTGTGCTGTAGTGGGATTCTTTTTTTTTTTTTTTTTTTTGTGGTACCGGGGATTGAACTCAGGGGCACTCGACCACTGGGTCACATCCCCAGCCCTTTTTTGTATTTTATTAGAGACAGGGTCTCACTGAGTTGCTAAGTGCCTCGCCATTGCTGAGGCTGGCTTTGAACTCGCGATCCTCCTGCCTCAGCCTCCCAAAGTGCTGGGATTACAGGCATGCGCCACCGTGCCCGGCTTGTAGTGGGATTCTTAATCCTTTCTGGGGATCAGGGCTTTGCCACGGAGTCATGTGGGAGCAGCCTCAGCCTTTCTGGCTAGCACATGCCTGTGAGGTGTGCTCTCCTGATAGACTGATGAATTCTGAACCCAGTGTTCTTACAAGCCTTCAGGCTCTCTGTGAATGCCTTGTTACGACCCCTCCAGGACAGCAACATTCTACAGACAGATTCCTTCTGCAGAAAGCTTGAGCAAAGAGAGAGACCAATCTTGCCCTAGGCAAGGGCAGCCAAGGAAAACAGGACAGGGGCTGAGGATCCAGCTGCCTATCTGTCATCAGCAGATGGGTCTATACATGTAGGGGTGGGTCCTCTCTCCAACTCTGGGCTGCATTTAGTCACAAAAAAACTTCGATCAGGTTTTGAGGCTCCAAGGCCCTCATCAACACCAGTTATCTGGCCAGGCGTGGTGTTCCATACCTGTAATCCCAGTGGCTTGAGAGAATCATGAGTTCAAAGTCAGCCTCAGCAGTTTATCAAGGCCCTAAGCAATTCAATGAGACCCTGCCTCTAAATAAAATATAAAAAGGGCTGGGGATATGGCTCAGTGGTTAATTGCCCCTGAGTTCAATCCCCAGTACCAATAAATAAATAAATAAATAAATAAATAAATATATAAATAAAGCCAGTCATCTGGCTCCTACCTCAAACCTTTACCAAGTCAGGGACATATCCAAGATTCCCTGTGTCTCACTGTCTCCTACAGAATGCTGTTTCAACAGAACACTCTCCTCCTCCTCCAGACCAACCAATAAACCAACCAACATTCCTTTGTATCACTAGATGCACCTGAATGTTCTATAAGATAGGAGAAGGGTAAGGCAGGGTCTAGAGAGGCACAGCCCCAATTCTCCACTGGAAAAGGCAAATTGTTTTTAGAACAGGTAACTTTAATCTATAGTGACAGAAGGCAGCTAAGTGATTGACTGAGATGGGATGGGGAGGCAGGAACTGGGGGACTGATGGGAAGGGGGCACGAGGACTCTCCTTGGGAGATGGAAGTGTTCTTTATCTTGTTTGGGTGGTGGTTACAGGACTGTAGACATTTGTCAAGCTATAATTGACCTATATACAGGCATCCCTGGATAGCTATGAGGGATTGGTTCCAGGATTCCCCAAGGATGCTCAAGTCCCTTATATAAAACAGTATAGTATTTGCATATAACCTATGTACATCCTCCTGGATGGTTTAAATCATCTCTATATGACTTATAATACCTAATACAATGTAAATGCTTTGTAAATAGTTGTTATACTGTGTTGTTTAGGGAATGATGATGAGAAAATAGTCTATACATGTTTTGTACAGACACAATTGTTTTCTGAATATTTTCCATCTGCAGTTGATTGAATCTATAGATGAGGAAACCAAAGATATGAAGGGCCAATGGCACTTAAAATGTGTGACTATTACTGTATGAAAAGTATATTTCAGTAACAGTGGACAACAAACAACAGTAAACATAGTGAACTGGAGTCCCCGCAGTTTGTGATGTGTCAGGAGGGGACAGAAGTCAGGTGGGGCCCTCAGGGCCTCCTTGGACAAAGGCACTGGACTAGGGGCTGGGGATTGAGGCTTAGCTCCTCTCTCTAGAGGGCTTTGTCCTAACCCTGCTGCAGGGACAGGGGCCTTTCCTCTGTCCCCAGCTGCCCTGATTCTAGGAATTGTCTGATTCATGGCCAGGAAACCCTTTCTTTGAGATGTTTCCTCATAGGTCCACTCAGAACCTGCTAAATGGTGTGTCCCTGGCTGGGTGAGTGGTGAACTCAGGAACAAGGAAAGAGTCTCCTGTCCCTGGCTACTAGGAGTGTCTATAAAATAAATATAATAAAAAAAGGCCAGTGAACCCCAGCAGCTCAGGAGACTGAAGCAGAAGGATTGCAAATTTGAGGCCAGCATCAGCCACTTAGCAAGAACCTGTCTCAAATTAGAAAATAAAAAGGGCTGGGATGTAGCTCAGTGGTAGAGCACCCCTGGGTTCAATCTCTAGTACCTGTCCCCCCAAGCCAGTGACCACAGGACACACAGATAAAATGGAGCCTCAGGATGCACAGCAAATATGGGGGAAAAAATCAAAATAAACAATCCCCTCAATCCCTCCTCCCAACTTCACATAGAAAATCCAGCTCCCCAAACTGGGTGGGATGTAGAGCAGGCCTGTTTGGGGTGATATTTATATAAGGGGCTGGGTTCCTCCCTCAGGCAAGTTAAGCAAGCTGTAAATTTTGAAGGCACATTTTAAAATTGTTTAAAATCCTCCCAATGTGTTTCCTGTCTGGCGCAGTGTGCAGGCGTTGTAATTTGTGAGCCTGTGTGGCCTAGAGTACGTGTTAACGAGGGAGGTAGAGGCAGAGATGCCTAAGAGCCGCCGAGCTTCAGGGGCTAGAAAAGGGGTCTGTTGTTGGTCAGGGTGTGTGTTCCTGGTGTTGGAATGCATGTAAAGGGGCCTCCGTCCTCAGGAGGGTGGTTTAGTTAGTCTGAGAAATTAGCATCTTTTTAAAAAGCACCATATTATAAATCATTAGTTAAAGGCCTTGAGGGCTAATAATGCAGGTATGTGATTTTTTACTTCTGAAGCAAGTAGGTGCGATAATATTTGGCAACGCTACATAACTAGACCGCAGCAGCGCGCAGTTTGACAAATGAGCCGAGGAGGAGGAGCCCCGCCCCCTGCGCAGCGTGGCCTTCCACTTTTGCGTAAGCTGTTCCCTCTTCCTGGGAGGCTTCCACCAGCTGTCAGGATCCTACTCATCCTTCCCGCCTGGCTCCGTACCACCTCCCCACAGTGCGAATTAATCACTCCCTCTTCTGGGCCCCTGTGACATTTTGTCTTTTACAATGTTTACTTTGTTCCTTCTCTTCTGGAAATTTAGCTGAATATCTGTCTGTCCCCATGGCAAGTTCTTTGAGGACCAGAACAGTGTCCTTCCCTGCAGCTTCGTGTGCCCAGGGTGGGAGCTCCTTCAATGTTTGTGAATTAAGTATGGTTGTTGTTTTGTTCTTTTAAAAGAGATTTTTTTTTTTTTTTTAAACTGGGAATTGAATCCGGAGGGGCTTTATCACTGAGTCATATCCCTAGTCTTTTTCGTTTGTATTTTATTTTGAGATGGGGTCTCTTAGTGAGGCCTAGGGCCTCACTAAGTTGCTGACACTGGCCTCAAACTTGCGATCTTCTTGCCTCAGCCTCCCTAGTGGTTGGGATTATAAGTGGCACACACTGCGCCCGGCAAGAATTACTTTGTAGGAAAGGAAGGCTATGCTGGGTGCAGCGGTGTGCCTATAATCCCAGCAGCTCTTGAGGCTGAGGCAGGAGGATCCTAAGTTCAAAGCCAGCCTCAGCAATTTAGCAAGGCCCTAAGCAACTCAGTGAGACCCTGTCTCTAAATAAAGTACAAAAAAAGGGCTGGGGATGTGGCTCAACGGTCGAGTGCCTCGGAGTTCAATCCCTGGTACAAAAAAATAAGAGGAAGATTATTGACATGAACTTCAACTTCATGAAAACCATCAGACTTTGGGATATTATAAATATTTCATACTCTGAACTTCGCAATGTTTAGAGTATAGATATAATTGTACTGAATTTACAATTGGTAAAATTCAAAATCTAATTGGGAGAAAGCCGGGTTTTATTGTCATTATGCTGCATAACATCTATCATGTTAGAAAATCCTCTGTTAGGAAGATAACATTTGTGGGAGACAGGATCTGTGGCAAACTTGTCTTTATCATGAAATTTCCTGGCCCTTGATTGATGAAGGATGGTGGCGCTTCAGTAACTGGGCACTATTCCCTGTGGTGACTCCTGGGGACAGAAATTGTGGAACACAAAGCCGAATGCGGATGGAATACTTGATTTGGATGAATAATTCAAAGGCAACCAAACTGCAGCCTCCTTAAATGGAAATGCTAAAGGGAGTGGCAATCTATAAGTCTAGCTATTGTGTTTGGCTTTCAAAAACAAATTACAGAAAGAAAGGAGAAAAAGGCAGAGCCTTGGTATTACATAGCTAGCCTGTATTGAAGGCACTGGGCCAGGGGCCAGGGGCCTGGAGCGGCCCTCCAGAGAAGATGGGTATTCATGCCCTTTCCTTAACTTCCCTGCCATCCCCAGGATGTGGGGCATGGAAGAAACAGGTGCTTGGGGGCTAGGCAGACCCAGAGTTTAAATACTAACTAGCAGTGATCTTGAGTCTCAGTTCCCTCAACTGTGAGGTGTAAGGAACAATAAATCCCTCCCAGGGATTGGTGATGCTCTTGTAAACTGCCCAGCAGAGCACCTGGCAGCTGTAGGGACAGGGAGTTCCCCCACTTTGCTTGTTAGGGTTCTTCTAACCCCTCCTCTCAGTCCACCTATGCTGCGTGTGTGTGTGTGTGTGTGTGTGTGTGTGTGTGTGTGTGTTGTGTGTGTGTGTAGTCCTAGGGAATTGAACCCAGGAGTGCTTAATCACTGAGACTCAACCCCAGCCCTTTTAAATATTTTATTTAGAGGCAGGGTCTCACTAAGTTACTAAGGGCCTAAGATGCTGAGGCTGGCTTTGAACTCTGATCCTCTTGAGTTGCTGGCATTACAGATGTGAGTCACTGTGGCTGGCCCTGTGCTGCTTTTCAAGTTTAAGCTGCTCTAGCAAATAAAAATATACGATGCCCAGAGATATGATTTGGATGTGAGTGTCTCCCAGAAGCTCTTGTGTTAATGCAGAAATAATCAGAGGTGAAATGATTGGATTGTGAGAGCTGTAATCAGTCCATTTTTGGTTGAATGGACTGACTGGGTGGTAACTGTAGGGAGGTGGAGCATAGCTGGAAGAGGTGGGTCACTGGGGGGTGTGCCCTGGAATGATTCATCTTCCCTGTGGCCCCTTACCCTCTCTCTTTCTCTGCTTCCTGGCTGCCATGAATAGAACAGTGCTCCTCCACCAGCTTCCTCCTGCATGATGTTCTGCCTCACTTGGGCCTAGAACAATGGAATTGGAAGACAATAGACTGAACTCTGAACTGTGAGCCCCAAATAAAAGTATTCCTCCTCTAAGTTGTTCATATCAGATATTTTGGTCCCAGCAACACAAAACTGACTTAAATGCTCAGTTAAATCTGAGTTTTGAATAAACAATGAATAATTTTCTAGTATGTGTGGTGCAATATTTGAGACATACTTATTTTTTAAAAAATTTTTTAGATGTTGATGAATCTTCATTTTATTCATTTATTTATAAGCAGTGCTGAGAATTGAACCCAGTGCCTCACACATGCTAGGCAAGCGCTGGACCACTGGGCCACAACCCCAGTCCATACTTATGTTTTTTAAAAACTCACTGTTTACCCAGAATTCAAATTCAGCTGGAAGTTCTGTAATTTATCTGGCAACACTATGTTAAGTTCCACATTCTCCATGAAGAAGGACCTGGTGACAGCTCCACCCTCTGAACTCCTTTGGCCCTTCATGACTCCACACTGGCTTGATATCCAGGAAGTAGCACCACTTTTACTTATTAGTAATAATAACTGTGACTACTTGTTGACCATCTGTGATATTCCAGGCACATAGGAGCTTCATACACTCTATCATATTAACCATCACAGTGACCCATGGTGCTGGAATAGGTGTCCTCATGGAGTTCCTGGAGAATCAGTGCCCTGCAGCTGGTATGTGGTACCAATGTACTTCAGGGTCAAGTCTATAGGACTGGATTCCAAGGCCACACTGCTGCTCCTGATGGGCAGCAACTAGGCCTGCCCCCTGAGATCTCTGCCAGTGCCCCTATGTAGGGGCCAAATCTGCCCAGATTTGCAGTCATGGGGAGTGACATTCCAAAGGAACAACACTAGTATCAGAATAGATTTGGGGGGCTGGGATTGTGGCTCAGCGGCAGAGTGCTCGCCTAGCACATGCGAGGCCCGGGTTCGATCCTTAGCACCACGTACAAATAAACACATTGTGTACAACTAAAGCAAATAAATAAATATTTAAAAAAAAAAAAAAAGAATAGATTTGGGGACCATGGGATTGTGATCTGTTTCCTGAATCCTAAACCATGTGTGGCAAAGATATGGGTTTTCAGACAAGAACAAGGAAGTTTATAAACTTCTAGAAATTTCTAGACTGTTTGCTTTAGTGTGTGACCTCTAGCATTGCTTGAATTATTGTGAAACTGGCACCTGAGCAAAGTTCTCCTGGAGATAGCTTGTGACATGTGTGGGGTGATGTGTGATACGTAGTGTTTGTGGCACATGGCAGAGGGTGGAGGCTGGCTAGGGCTGAGGCTATCTCCATTCCCATGGGAATTTTTAATTTGTTTGTTTTGGTTTAAGTTGGGGGAGTCACAGAGGATATTAGGCATGATTAAGTAGCCCTTTCTTTCTTTTTTCTTTTTCTTTCTGTACTGGGGATTAAACCTAGAGGCACTTTATTACTGAACTACATTCCCAACTGTTTGTATTTTTATTTTGTGACTGAGTCTCAGTAAATTGCTGAAGTTGATCTCAAACTTGCCATCCTTCTGCCTTAGCACCCAGGTTGCAGGCATGTGCTACTGTGCCCAGCTTCTTAAGTAGCCCCTTCAGATACCTGATCTTTGTTCTGTGGGGGTTCTTTTTTTTTTTTTTTTTTTGGTACCGGGGATTGAACTCAGCGGCACTAGACCACTGGGCCACATCCCCAGCCCTTTTTTGTATTTTATTAGAGACAGGGTCTCACTGAGTTGCTAAGTGCCTCGCCATTGCTGAGGCTGGCTTTGAACTCGCGATCCTCCTGCCTCAGCCTCCCAAAGTGCTGGGATTACAGGCGTGCGCCACCGCGCCCGGCTCTGTGGGGGTTCTTTTTATTTTTTATGTTTTTGATACTGGGGGTTGAACCCAGGGTGCTCTCTCACTGAGCTACATCCTTAGCCCTTTTATTTATTTATTTTTTAATTTTTGAGACAGGTTCTCCCTAAATTGTCAAGGCTGACCTCAAACTTGTGGTCCTCCTGCCTCATCCTCCTGAGTGTCTGGGATTATAAGTGTGCCCCACCACATCTGGTCCTGTGGGTATTCTTCACCCAGACACAGAGAATCTGGGTATGAGCTCTTACCCATTCCTAGGGAGGGAGCAGGATACATTTATAGTCACCAAATGGAAATATGCCCCCTTCTGTTCCTTATGTTGTTTGGACTTCAACTGTCATAGAAATGTTACTTCTTGGGGCTGGGGCTATGGCTCAGCGGTAGAGCACTCATCACGCATGTGTGAGGCCCTGGGTTCGATCCTCAGCACCACATAAATAAAATAAAGGAGCCGGGCAAGGTGGCGCATGCCCATAATCCCAGCGCTTGGGAGGCTGAGGCAGGAGGATCACAAGTTCAAAGCCAGCCTCAGCAATGGCTAAGGCACTCAGCAACTCAGAGAGACACTGTCGCTAATAAAATACAAAAAAGGTCTGGGGATGTGGCCCAGTGGTCTAGTGCCCCTGAGTTCAATCCCCGGTACCACAAAATAAATAAATAAATAAACAAACAAACAAATAAATAAATAAATAATACACCTGAGTTAGGAGTGAGCTTTCATGCAGGGTAGCCTAGCTGCCTCTTCTCATTTCTCTTTTGTCTATTTTTATTCCTATTTTAACTTACACATTTCTGGGGAATTGGTTTTATAAGGGGTGGGGAGACTTAGGAGACTAGTCCAAGAACCAAGAAGTGGATGCCATTTCCATCCTGAAGTGACAATTGAGGGGGCTAAAAGCCTTTTTGAGCTGGAATTCTTATAAATGGTGGAGCTGGGATTTGACCTTGGGTTTGTCTGGCTTTGAGTCTTTAGCTCTTTCTGTGGTGACCCTCAGATTCCATTCTTTATTTTTTTTTAAATATTTATTTGCTTTAGTTGTACACAATGCAATGCATTTATGTTTATGTGGTGCTGAGGATCGAACCCGGGCCGCGCATGTGCAAGGCAAACGCTCTACCGCTGAGCCACAACCCCAGCCCTGGATTCCATTCTTCAAAGACTAAGGGAGACAACAGGGGTTAATCACACAAGTGTATTCTCAAAACCACACTAAAATAACTGTGAATCATCATGTAATAATAGTATAGCTCCCCAAGGAGAGGAGAAGAGACCACATTACATGTGGGTTGAACACATTTTGGAAGATGGACAGCAGGTGTGGGGAGGGAATGGATTTTTTGAGAGGGGAAATGGCTCTAAGCTGGGTGCCTGCAGAGTGAAATCCAGCCCTAAGTGACTTTGTTGGTTCCTTCGGAACTCAGGGAGGAGGAGTGAGGCATCTCAAGGCAGGATGTCATCCAGGACTGGACACAGGGATAGGGTTAAAGAAGGGGTTCTAGGGAGTTCAGGTATCCAGGTCTTTCTTGCACCCACAGAAGCTAAAGCAACTACACCCCTGCAAACCTTGCCCTATGGGAAACCTGCCCCCTGCCCTGAGGACATTTACTCCGTGAAAGATTTCCTTAGGGTTCCCCCATAAACATCATCTATAAGCTGGGGACTTGCAAGTGTACATCTAAGCCAGGCCTCACTCACTCTTCCCATTTGTGGGCTCACTACCTACTCAGCATTTCCCTTGGCTGTCTAATCAGTACCTCATGCTCCATGCTACCTAAGTACATTCTAGATTTCCACCCCAAGCCCACTCCTCTCCCTGAGTCTCCTACCTCAGAACATAACACCACCAAGACTGGTGTGCCGATCAGTGGTAGTGCACTTCCTAGTTTTTTTTTTTTTTTTTTTTTTTTGTACCAGGGATTGAACCCAGGGGCTCTTGACCACTGAGCCACATTCCCAGCCCTATTTTGTATTTTATTTAAAGACAGGGTCTCACTGGGTTGCTTAGCACTTTGCCACTGCTGAGGCTTGCTTTGAACTTGAGATCCTCCTGCCTCAGCCTCCCGAGCCGCTGGGATTACAGGTGTGTGCCACCGCCCCTGGCACCCCCAGCCATTTTTATTTTTTATTTTGAGACAGGGTCTTGCTACGTTGCTGAAGATGGCCTCCTATTTGCAATGCTCCTGGCTTAGCCCCCCAGGTCACTAGGATTATAGGCATGTGCCACTGCACCCAGCTGAGATCTTTTCCTAAGGACTCTAGCATACACTTATGCATGCAGAGATCACAGATCTGCAGATACACAGTTGCTCTTCTTCCTTGTATTTTGCTGTCTTTTTCTTCATAGCACTTGTCACTACCTGATACACACACACATAATTGAGCCTGGGTATCCACAGAGGTTGATTCCAGGATGTTCAAGTCTTTTACATAAAATGGTGCAGTATTTATAACACACACGTCTTCCTGTACACTTTAAATCATCTCTAGATTACTTATACTACCTAATTCAATGTAAGTGCCTAATTACCTAATTCAAGGTAAATAGATGTTATACTGTATTGTTTAGGGAATAACCGTAAGAGAAAAGTCTGTTCACGTTCAGACTTTTCTTCAGATATTTTTGGTTTGTGATTGGTTAAATCTGAGGATGTAGGACCTATGGATAGAGGGCCCATTGTATGTATATCAATTCTTTTCTGCCTATTTTATATTGATCCCCAGTAGATTATAAACTTCATGGGGCAGGAACTTTGTTTCCTGCAGTAGAGAACGATGCTGCTATGAAAGGTGCCCAGCATATAGTAGGGTTTTAAACCACAGGAAGGGCCTGACTTCAACTCAGGAACACCACAGCAAAATGGCTGTGAGTAGCATATGGATAAAAATAACTATCTGGAGCAGGGAGCTATGGTGCATGCCTGAATTCCAGCTACCCAGGAGGGTGAGGCAGGAGAATTGCAAATTCAAGGTCAGCCTGAGCAGTTCAGTGAGACCCTGTCTCAAAATAAATAATGAAAATGGCTGGGGCTGTAGCTCAGTGGTAGAGCATTTACCTAACATGTGAGAGGCCCTGGGTTCAAACCTCAGCACCCCCCCCCCAATAAAAGAAACAGAACATCAAACCCATCTGTATGCAGGATAATGAGACCACTGCTCCTTTCCTTTACCTATGGAAGCTAGAGTTATGCTCCCAGGAGTAAGATTAGATGATTCTTGTCTGGGGGGAAAAAAAATCCATAGAATGGTCTTAAACAAAAGATAAACATTTAGAACAGATGAGAAAGCAACTAGATGTCCTTTTATTCTTGTCTTCCATTCTTTTTTTTTTTTTTTTTTTTTGTGGTTACCGGGGATTGAACTCAGGGGCACTCGACCACTGGGTCACATCCCCAGCCCTTTTTTGTATTTTACTAGAGACAGGGTCTCACTGACTTGCTGAGTGCCTCGCCATTGCTGAGGCTGGCTTTGAACTCGCGATCCTCCTGCCTCAGCCTCCCAAAGTGCTGGGATTACAGGCGTGCACCACCGCGCCCGGCTTGTCTTCCATTCTTTCTGCCCTTCTCCCTTCTGCAAATATTTACTGAATATCTGCTATGCTCCAGATAAAATATTCTAAGTTCTAGGACTCTATCTGTAAGCAAAACTGGCATAGATCCTCCTTGAGGAGCTTGTATTTGGTGAGAGTGCCATTACAAAACCGGTTTGTAAACCAGGATCAGTGGTACACACCTGTAATCCCAGCAACTCCAGAGGCTGAGGTAGGAGGATCCCAAATTTGAGGCCAGCCTCAGCAATGTAGCAAGACTGTCTCAGAATAAAAAGGCTGAGGATGTAGCTCAGTGGTAAAGCATTTACCTAGCAAGTGTGAGGCCCTGGGTTTGATCCCAAACACGAAAGAAAAAGAAAGAAAGAAAGAAAAAAGAAAAAAGAAAGAAAGAAAGAAAGAAAGAAAGAAAGAAAGGAAAGAAGGAAGGAAGGAAGGAAGGAAGGAAGGAAGGGGAGAAAGAAAGGGCGCCATGGGGCTAGAATAAAGAGTGCTTTCAGTTAATCAACAACACAAAACATTGTTTCTCAGGAAGCTCGTGGAGATGTGCTCCACAAAATGCCAGGTAAACAAAGAAAAATGACACATGGGATCCAGGATGCTGCTCTAACACAGGAAGGAGAGAAAGGGAATTCCCAGAATGCTGGTAAAGGGAAACTCCGAGAAGGTATCTGTGTATCAGAACCAGAGAGCAGTTAACCCAGATCAGACCAATGGAACTAAGGGCTGTAGGAAGGGAGTCTTCAAGTCAAAGGGTACTGCCCAGCTGCTTGAGATACTTTTTTTTAAATATTTATTTATTTACTTTAGTTGTACACAATGCAATGCATTTATGTTTACGTGGTGCTGAGGATCGAACCCGGGCCGCGCACGTGCAAGGCGAGCACTCTGCCGCTGAGCCACAACCCCAGCCCCCGAGATATTTGACTCTATTGGCTCTATTAGCAGCTGTAGAGCTAAATTAATAACAAATTAAAAAATCCCTAAAATAGGGAGCTGAGTGTGGTGGCACAGACCTGTAATCCCAGCAACTCAGAAAGCTGAGGCAGGAGGATTGCAAGGTCAAGGTTAAACTCAGTAATTTTTTTTTTTTTTTTTTTTTTTTTTTGTGGTACCGGGGATTGAACTCAGGGGCACTCGTCCACTGGGTCACATCCCCAGCCCTTTTTTAAATTTTATTTAGAGACAGGGTCTCACTGAGTTGCTAAGTGCCTCGCCACTGCTGAGGCTGGCTTTGAACTCGCGATCCTCCTGCCTCAGCCTCCCAAAGTGCTGGGATTACAGGCGTGAGCCACCGCGCCCGGCTTAAACTCAGTAATTTAGCAAGACCCTGACTCAAAAAATAAAAAAAGAACTGGGGACAAAACTCAGTGATAGAGTTCCCAGGGTTTAATCCTTAGTACCTCTCTCTCTCTCTCATTCTCTCTCTCTCTCTATCACACACACGCACACACACATCTAAATTAAATCAACCAGGCATTTAAAAAACTTAAATTCAATTTAAAAAATATTTATTTATTTGTTTTAGTTGTACACAATGCCTTTATTTTTACGTGATGCTGAAAATCGAACCTGGGCCACGCACGTGCTAGGCGAGTGCTCTACCACTGAGCCACAACCCCAGCCCCTTAAATTCAATTTTTAATATATTTGTATAGTTCAAAAACCAGCCGGGTGTGGTGGTGCACGCCTGTAATCCCAGCACTTGGGAGGCTGAGGCAGAAGGATCACGAGTTCAAAGCCAGCCTCAGCAATGGTGAGGCACTTAGCAACTCAGTGAGACCCTGTCTCTAAATAAAATACAAAAAAGGGCTGGGGATGTGGCCCAGTGGTTGAGTGCCCCTGAGTTCAATCCCCGGTACCAAACAAACAAAAAAAAACCCAAATGATTTAAACAGTGAAATAACTGACTGCATGTACATAGTCTTCTAAAGCCGACAACATTTTTTAAAAAATTATTTTCTTCTACTGGGTTATTATTTTTATGGTTAAAAGAACATATATCAAGCCAGGCACAGTGGCACAAGCCTATAATCCCAGCAGCTCGGGAGGCTGAGGCAGGAGGATTGGGAGTTCAGTTCTAGCCTCAGCAAAAGCGAGGCACTAAACAACTCAGTGAGACCTGTTGCTAAATAAAATGCAAAATAGGCTGAGGATGTGGCTCAGTGGTCAAGTGCCCCTGAGAGCAATCCTCAGTACCCCCCAAAATAAAAGAGCATATATCAAGCCGGGTGATGAACGCCTGTAATCCCAGTGGCTGGAAAGGCTGAGGCAGGAGGGTTATGAGTTCTAGGTCAACCTCAGCAATTTAGTGAGGCCCTAAGCAACTCAGCGAGAACTTGTGTCAAAATAAAAACATAAAAAAGGGCTGGGGATGTGACTCAGAGGTTAGACACTCCTGGGGTCAATCCCCAGTTCCAAAAAATAAAGAAAACACATATCATAAAATTTACTATCATCATCATTTTAAAGCGTGCAGTTTAGTAGTGTTAACTATATTCAAATTATTGTAGTCTAGTGTTTTTTTTAAAGGAAGATATAAACAAATAGGAACAAACTACCTTGTTTTTCTTGTGTACAACACACATTGTTCTAGACTTTATTGTTTTCACTTCAGAATATATCCTGGAGCTCTTTCCATGGAGAGCTTCCTCATTCTTAGTCTGATGGCTTAGTGTTCCATTGTGTGGATGTGCAGTAGTTTATTTAACCAGTCCTCCATAGAAGAACACATGGGTTGTTTCCAACACTTTCTTATTATTAATGAAGGCCACAATGAATAACTAGATAAGAACATCATTACAAATGTGGGCAGACATAGCTGCAGGACAAATTCCCAGAAGTGGGATTGGTAGGTTAAAGAGTAAATGCATCCGTAATTTTGTTGCTCTCTCCAAATCTCCCTGTATGTGAAATTATTCTGCTCCCCTAACCACTGACACTGTGTGAAAAAGCCCATTCCCTAAAGCCACATCAACAGACTGTGTTGTAAACTTTTGGATTTTTGCCAAGCTGATAAATGAGAAATGTTGTCTCAATGTAGTTTTAATTTTCATTTATCTTCTGTGTGAGATTGAACATCTTTTTAAAAATTTAAAAGCCATTTGCACTTCCTTTCTGTGAACTGTTCATGTTCTTTGGCCATTTTTCTATTGGGGTGTTGGTCTTTCCAGTTAATTATTAACTCCAAGGAAAATAAAAGATTTTTAAAGAAATAGAACAAATCATAGTATAGTATCGGGTTCAATTGTGAATAAATGTTACAGTTTCATAGCCATCTAAATGCTAAATATTGATTTAACCAAAAATTTGCACTTAGTTCTATCGAGAGATGGGGGTTGAAATGAATGTGTGTGGGGGTGTCTCTGAATTGAAGTGGAGGGACACATAGAACCAAATCCTCACCTTCTCTGGGGGGATGTTAGTAAAGTCTAACTTTGGAAAGATAAAATAGAAAAAAATATAAACAAAACCCAGCAGTACAGTTGGGCCTGGTGTCGCACATCTGTAATCTCAGCGAGTCTGGAGGCTGAGGCAGGAGGATCATAAGTTCAAAGTCAGCCTCAGCAATTTATCAAGGCCCTAAGCAATTTATGGAGACCCTGTCTCAAAATGAAACAAAAGGGGTTGGGATGTGGGTCAGTGGTTAAGCGCCCCTGAGTTCAATCCCTGGTACCAAAAACAAAACAAACAAAAAAACAGCAGTGCAAGCATCTTTTTTTTTTTTAATATTTATTTATTTGCTTTAGTTGTACACAATGCATTTTACTTTTACGTGGTGCTGAGGATCAAACCCGGGCCGCGCACGTGCTAGGCCAGCGCTCTACCGCTAAGCCACAACCCCAGCCCGCAAGCATCTTATTTAGAAATATGAAGGTGAACTTCAGAGGAAACAACTAGAAGGTTTGAGTGTAGTTACCTTTATGCAGTGAGGCTGGGAGCTGGAGAGGGGTGTGGCAGGGGCTATGATTTTTCATCAATGTTGTTTAGTCCCATTTGACTTCTAAAAGCTACATAGTATGCCAATATGATAACATAAACATTAGTTGTATATGATTAAAAGGGATGGTGTATACATTACAATATAAAGCCTTCCCCTACCAGATATGGAGGTGCACACCTGTAATCTCAGAGACCCCAGACACCAAGGCAGGAGGATCATAAATTGAAGACCAGCTGGAGCAACTTAGGGAGACCCTCAGCATCTTATTGAGACCCTGTCTCAAAATAATGAAAGGACTGGGGATATAGAGCACCTCTGTGTTCAATCCCCAGTACGATAAATGAATGAATGAATGAATGCATGAATGAATAAATAAAAATTCCTCCCTTTTTTCCCTGAAATGTAATCTAGTTAAGTTGTCCAGTCTGCTCTCCAACTCTTAGCCTCAACTGATCTTCTTTACTTAGCTTCCTGAGTAGCTGGGACTATAAATTTGTGCCACAGAACCCAGCAAGAACTCTCCTTTTTTTAAAAATTTTATTTATTTATTTTTGGTACTGGGGATTGAACCTAGGGGTGCTCTACCACTGAGCCACATCCCACAGGCTGACTTTTGATTCTGGCCTAACTACCAAGACCATCTTCTTCCCTCTTGCCTTAGACAACTCAAAAACCTAACAGACCATATGAAACACTGATATTCAGACATCAGATGTCAGGCAGAACAGAACAGTGAGGATGGACACAGTAGCCCTTGCTTATAATCGCAGTGACTCTGGGAGGCTGAGGCAGGAGGACCACAGGTTTGAGGATGGCTTGGATATTTTAGCAAGACCCTGTCTCTTAAAATAAAAAAGAAAAAGAAAAGAAAGATAGAAAGAGAAAAGAAAATATTAAAAGGGCTGGGATGTAGTTCAATGATACAGCACCTCTGGATTCCATCCCCAGTACAAAACAAAACAAACAAACAAATAACCAGTAATCCCTGAGAGAGGAGAAATAAACAAAGGAGCCATAAGATTGCCCAGATGCTTCTGCATAGGAAGCAGAGCTTAATGGAGTAAAGGAAGGGGAGCTGAGAATTTGGGGAGGCCCAGGTGGCTACAGTTACATGGCAGAGTACTGGAGAAGAGATCTGCTTAGAGAGAGAATTCTGGAGACCTGCAGAGTTCCCCCTCAAGTCTTTGTGCTTCACACTGAGCTGTGCTGCAAGTGAGAAAATAAAAAGTATAGGGGAAAATCATGGGAAAGAAGCAAGCAATCCTCGGAATGCATTTGGGGCCAGGAACACTTTGCGTTTCCACAAGCCAGAGTGGAAGAATCCTAACAATGATCACTTTGTGCCAATTATTAATGCAATCACCTCTCAGGGCTAAATTGATTCTTCATTGCCTGCTCTGTGAAAATGTAGCTGAGCCGCTTAAAGTTTTCCTTTGCCAACTGGAATATATCAGTAGAGGGCACTGGAGAAACGTTTTGTAGAGGAAGACACTGTCCCTCCTGACTCTGGAGTGCTCTCTCCAAAGGTTTCAGCAGCAGCTGCAGCTCCTCAGATGCAACTGCGGGAGGGCTGTTCCTTGAATGCTGTGTCTTAACCCTAGGAACAATAACTGCCCCTTGTATCTAGTATTCCTATATTATTCTAGCCTCATGGGGCAAGATGGCACACAGCATCTTGGGAGGCTGAGGCAGGAGGATTGAGAGTTTTAAGCCAGTCTCTGCAATTCATCAAGGCCCTAAGTAATTCAGTGAGACCCTGTGTCTCAATAAAATACAAAAAAAAAAAAAAAAAAAAAAAAAGGCTGGGGATGTGTCTCAGTGGTTAAGTGCCCCTGGATTCAATCCCCAGTGTGTGTGTGTGTGGGGGGGGGAGGATTCCCACCTGGGCATGGTGGTACACACCTGTAATCCCAGAGAGACTTGCTGAAGCAGGGGGATTACAAGTTTGAGGCCAGCCTCAGCAATTTAGTGAGAACTTCTGCAACTTAGTGAGATCCTGTCTCAAAAAAAGGTGGGGGACTGAGGATGTGGGGATGTAGCTCAGAGAATTCCTAGTACATGCCACACCCCCATTTATTTTTAATTTTTTTAAAGGAGACAGTTTCTTACTATGTTGCCCACTCTGGTCCTAAACTCCTGGGCTCAAGTGATACTACTCCTGACTCAGCCTCCTGAGTAGCTGGAACTACAGGCATGCCCAGCACTTCCTATATTCTTTTAGAGTTTTGTTGCTTTCTTACTAGCCAGTCCCTCCTGACTGCAATTCCCTTGTTACAGTTAATAATTCTTTACACTAAACTTTTCCTGTTCAAAGTACCATGTGGTTTCTGTCTCCTGACTGGATAGGGGCTGATACATGATGTGGTAAATAGAGTCCTCATGATGGTATTGCCTCAGTGGTGAGACCAAATTAGCCCTAGGCCAGAGGCTGTTTTTATCTTTCCAAATGGCCCTTAAAAACAAACCTTAAGCCAGGCATGGTGGCGCATGCCTGTAATCCCAGCACTGGGGAGGCTGAGGCAGGAGGATCACAAGTTCAAAGCCAGCCTCAACAATGGCCAGGCACTTAGCGACTCAGTGAGATCCCGTCTCTAAATAAAAAATACAAAAAAAAAAAAAAAAAAAAAAAAAAGCTGGGGATGTGGCCCAGTGGTCGAGTACCCCTGAGTTCAATCCCCAGTACCAAAAACAAAAACAACAACAAAAAACAAACCTTAGAAGAATCAATCTGTTTCCAAGTAAATTAGCTATTTTCCTGAGCAAAGCTCAAAAATATTCAAAGGAATACAAGAAATCCAGCACCAAACAACATAAAATACACAATGTCTGGCATCCAACCAATAGTTACTAGCCAATAGTTACTACCAATAGTTACTGGAATTCAGTTGGAGATACAAAGAAGCAGGAAATATGACCAACAATAAGGAAAATAATCAATAAAAGCAGAGCTAGAAATATCACACAATTAGTAAGCAGAGGCTTTATTGTATTGTATTGTATTATATTTTTTCGTCCTGGAGATTTAACCCAAGGGCACTTTACCACCGAGCTACATCCCTAGCCCTTTATATTTTTTATTTTGAAACAGGGTCTCAATAAATTGCTTAGGGCTTTGAACTTGCAATCCTCCTGACTCAGTCTCCCAAGTTTCTGGGATTACAGGTGTGTGCCACTGTGCTTAGCAAGCAAAGGCTTTATTACAGCTATATTTTATGTGTGTGGTGCTGGGGATTGAGCATGCTAGGCAAGTGATCTTCCACTGAGCCACATCCCCAGCCCCCTTCCTTTTTAAAAAATTTTTATTTTGAGACAGGGTCTCTAGCTAATTTGCCCAGGTTGGCCTCAAATTTGAGATCTTCCTGCCTTGGTCTCCTGAGTACCTGGAATTATAGGTGTATCACTGCATCTGACTATAAGAGCTATTACTAAATATATTCCATTATATTCAAGAAGATATAACATGAATATGATATAAAGAGATGTGAAAAATATAAAAATCCCTGTTGAACTTTTAGAGATATACAGTACAATGTTTGAGATGAAAAATGCCCTGGATGGAATTAAAAGCAGATTAGATGCTGCAGAAAAGTGCATTTTGTGAACTTGAGGACATAGCAATAGCAACTACCCAAAATGAGCCCAAGTGTAGAAAACAGATTTGAAAAACAAAAACAAAAAACATCTGGACACAGTGGTGGGAGCCATAGTCCCAGCTACTTTGAAAGCTGAGGCAGGAGGATCTCTGGAGCCCAGAAGTTTGGGACCAGACTTGGCAGCATATCAAGGTCTCATCTCAAGAAAACAAAAACAAAACAGAAAGATCTCTAAAAATACAAAAGTCAGAAAATCAGTGAGCTGTGGAATAACATTAGGTAGCCACTATACCTGTTTGGAGACTCAGAAAGGAGTAAGGAAGGGTGACAGAAAAATATTTGAAGAAATAATGGCCTCCAAATGTCCTGATTTTTATTTAATTTTATTGTTTGGTACTGGGGATTGAACCCAGGGGTGCTTTACCACTGAGCTGCACCCCTAGTCCTTTTTTATTTTGAGATGGGGTCTCCTTAAATTGCTGAGGCTGGCCTTGAATTTGTGATCCTCCTGCCTCAGCCTCCTGAGTTGCTGGGATTATAGTCATGTGCCACCATGCTGGCTGAAAATGTCCTAATTTGATGAAAGCTATAAACCTACATATCCAAGCTCAAAGAACCCTAAGCATAGGAAATATGAAGAAATCTACATGGAGGTCTGAGTGTGGTGGCACACACCTGTAATCCCAGCAGCTGGGGAAGCTGAGGCAGGAGGATCGTGAGTTCAAAGCCATCCTCAGCAATTTATTGAGACCCTAAGCAACACAGCAAGACCCTGTCTCTAAATAAAATATAAAAAAGGGCTGGGGATGTGGCTCAGAGGTTAAGTGCCCCTGAGTTCAATACCTGGTACCAAAAAAAAAAAAAAAAAAAAAAAAAAAAAAAAGAAGAAGAAGAAAGAAATCTACATGAAGGTGCATCAGAATCTGTCTTCATCACTGTCAAAGAGAAAATATTAAGAGCAGCCAAAGAAGATTACATAAATAAGGAAAACAGAAATGGGCTTACTATCAGAAACGATGTAACCCCAAAGATAGTGGAGCAATGTCTTTAAGGTACAAAAAGATAAAAACAGGCAACCTGGAATTCAGCTGGAGATATCTTTCAAATATGAAGATGGAATAAAGGCACTTTCAGACATTCAAAAGTGAAAACATTCATCACCAACAAACCTGCACTGGAAGAAATGTTTTTAAAAGTCCTTCAAACAAAAGGAAAATGATAAAAATGGAAATCTGTTTACATAGAGGAGTGAAGAACCCCAGAAATGGTAAATCTGTGAGTAAGCTTTTTTTCTTATTTAAAAATCTTCTTGGCCAGGCGCAGTAGCCCATGCCTGTAATCCCAGTGTCTCAGGAGGCTGAAGCAGGAGGATTGCAAGTTCAAAGCCAGCCTCAGCAAAAGCAAGGTGTTAAGCAAATCTGTGAGACCCTGTCTCTAAATAAAATACAAAATAGGGCTGGAGATTTGACTCAGTGGTCGAGTGTTCTTGAGTTCAATCTCTAGTACTGCCCCCCCCAATTTTTTTTCTTTTAATATTTATTTATTTGCTTTAGTTGTACACAATGGGTGTAAGCTGCCTGTCACGGCCAGCCACGGCGCCGCCACGGGAGGAAAATTCTCGGAGGCAGAGTTAAGCTTTTACTACTTTCACTCCTACTTTCTTAGAGCTTAGAGAGGGAAAGAAAGATTTTTCTTAGAGAGGGAAAGAAAGATTTTTCTTCTTAGCTTAGAGTAGAGTCTTAGCTTAGAGTAGAGAGAAAGATTAAAGAAAGCTTTTAGAGCTTAGCTTAGAGAAAGACTAGAGCTTCTTTCTTCTCTCTTCTTTCTTCCTTCTTCTGTCTTCTGTCTTCTGTCTTCCTCGGGAGCCTCGGCCTTACTCTGACCAGTCCTACGTTCTGGCCGCTCTGATTCTTCTGACCGACCGAGTGACTGCCCGGCTGACTGAATTCTCCGTTCTCCTAACTCGGACCGCTTTCACCCGGTTATATACCTTCAGGTTTGCGGGTGCCTACAGGTGCGTCACATATCAGGTGGAACCCATGGCTTCCAGCTAGCTACAACAGCCCTTCCTAATTAGGGCTCCTTCAAATGGGTTTATTTGTACGTGGTGCTGAGGATCGAACCCGGGCCGCGCACGTGCTAGGCGAGCGCTCTACCGCTGAGCCACAATCCCAGCCCCCCAAAAATTTATTAATTTATTGAAACAGGGTTTCACTAAGTTTGCCCAGTATGGAACTTGTGATCCTTCTACCTCAGCCTCTCCAATCACTGGGATAACAGGCATGTGCCATGGTGTCTGGCTACTAAAATTTCCTTTATTTTATTTTATTTAAAATTATTTTGTTTGTTCTTTTTAGTTATACATGACAGTAGAATGTATTTTGACATATTATACATACATAGAGTATAATTTCCCATTCTTATGTTTGTACATGATGTGGAGTTTCATGGGTCATGTATTCATATACGAATATAGGAAAGTGATGTCTGATTCATTCTATTGTCTTTTCTATTCCCATTCCCATCCCTTCCCTTCATTCCCCTTTGTTTAATCCGAAGTACTTCTAGCCCCTTTCTGCGCTCCCCCCACTCACCACACACTGTGTGTTAGCGTCTGCGTATCAGACAGAACATCGGCCTTTGGTTTGGGGGGATTTGCTTATAAAATTCCCTTTAAAAGACAGTTGAGGGCTGGGGTTGTAGCTCAGCGGTACAGCGCTCGCCTAGCACGTGCGCAGCCCGGGTTCGATCCTCAGCACCACATAAACACATTGTGTACAACTAAAGCAAATAAATAAATATTTAAAAAAAAAACAGTTGAAAACAAAACTAAAAATATATTGTGGGACATATAGGATGTATAGAAATAAAATGCATGGTAATAATAGCACAGAGGTGGTTGGTGGAAAATTAAAGTAAGGGATAAGTCAGGTAGTATGATATTACTTTAACTGTAAGTTAAAAATTCATTTAGTAATCCTAAAGGAACCACACAAAAAAGTTTGATAAACAAAAAAGAAGATAAAATAGAATGAAGGTCACAGGAGGCCTCCTGGGTTGTATGTGGCTCTCCAACCACAGCTCTTTTGGGCTCCTCAGCCCAGCAGGGTCCCATAGAGCCTCTGTGGGTGTTTGGGATAAAGCAAGTCCTCTTGGAATACACCTTCCTCTTCTGCCACCTTCTGGCCTATTTTTAACTCAGGCTTCTTAAGTGCTTCTGGTTCAGGCTACCAATCTCCCTGGCCTCTGTGCTCTCTGCAGCCCTGAAAAGCTCAGGGGCTCCTCAGCTACTGGTCTCAATGGAGGCGGCTCCTTCATTGTGGGTGCTCACATATAGGCAGCCTGTCAGCAGGGGTGCAAGTGGGTGAGAATATCTCTAGGGGGCGCCATTCACATAGTTTGGGTACCGCAGGATCTGCACTGCACAGTGGTACAAGGGTAACCAGCCTAAGCCACGCTGGTGGTCCACACCTGTAATCCCAGAGGGTGAGGCAGGAGGATGGAGAGTTCAAAGCCAGCCTCAGAAATTTAGTGAGACCCTGTCTCTAAATAAAAATAAAAGGGTGGGGAGTGGCTGGGGTCGTGGCTCAGTGGTGGAGGGTTCATCTAGGACATGCGAGGTGTTGGGTTCAATCCTCAGCACCACATGAAAGTAAATAAACAAAATAAATGTGTTGTGTCCAACTACAACTAAAAAAAAATTTTTTTAAAGGGGTGCTGGGGAGGCTTGGGTTGTGGCTCAGCGGTAGAGTGCTCACCTAGCACGTGCACGGACCGGGTTCGATCCTCAGCACCATGTAAAAACGGATTGTGTACAACTAAAGCAAATAAATAAGGCTCCTCAGCTACTGGTCTCAATGGAGGCGGCTCCTTCATTGTGGGTGCTCACATATAGGCAAGCCTGTCAGCAGGGGTGCAAGTGGGTGAGAATATCTCTAGGGGGCGCCATTCACATAGTTTGGGTACCGCAGGATCTGCACTGCACAGTGGTACAAGGGTAACCAGCCTAAGCCACGCTGGTGGTCCACACCTGTAATCCCAGAGGGTGAGGCAGGAGGATGGAGAGTTCAAAGCCAGCCTCAGAAATTTAGTGAGACCCTGTCTCTAAATAAAAATAAAAGGGTGGGGAGTGGCTGGGGTCGTGGCTCAGTGGTGGAGGGTTCATCTAGGACATGCGAGGTGTTGGGTTCAATCCTCAGCACCACATGAAAGTAAATAAACAAAATAAATGTGTTGTGTCCAACTACAACTAAAAAAAAATTTTTTTAAAGGGGTGCTGGGGAGGCTTGGGTTGTGGCTCAGCGGTAGAGTGCTCACCTAGCACGTGCACGGACCGGGTTCGATCCTCAGCACCATGTAAAAACGGATTGTGTACAACTAAAGCAAATAAATAAATATATATATTTAAAAGGGGGTGCTGGGGATGTGGTTCAGTGGTTGAGTGCCCCTGATACCAAAAAAAAAAAAAAAAAAAAGCCAGCCTGGCAAGGAATAGACCACAGACTTGCTCCAGGGGTGTGTGTGTGCATGCACAGAGACACCCTGTGTGAAAAGGTGACCTTTCCTGTGAATGTAAATGTTTTTGTGACTCGATTTCGTGAAATATCAGCACAGCGGCCTCTGCCCTTTTGATCCTATTGTCTCCTCTGCTCGGCCTGTCTCCCCTGCCTAGTCCTCCCCCAAACACCTGCCCCCTAACTGGCAGGCTGCCAATCATCACTCAGGCTTCTGATCTATCACAGCCTTCCCAGACAACCCTGCCTACAGGCCCAGTCAAATGGTTGCCTTATTCTGGGTTGCATGCCCAGGGTTTAGCACCTGCCTGTGGGTGGTTTACCCTCAAGGAGTGAGGAATGTTCTCAAGGCCTATTGTGGGGATCTTTTTTAGGAGAGACTGACTCCCCCTTTCCCATGTCAGATCAGGTCCTGTCAGGCCCCGAGGGACAGCCAAGTGACAGGCACACAGAGAGTTTAATGGTACAGAGAGGCCAGACCTCGAGGGAGGCTGTGACCAGTGTGGGCAGTTCTGGTGCCCAAGTAGGCAGACATGGGTGTGATCCTGCCCCTGGGGGATGGGGCAGCCTCTCTTGGTCTCCTTGGGTCCCTCCCCCAAGGCTCTAGGTCTGCCCTGTGTGTGTACACATAAGCATGTCTGGTGTGAGAAGAGGGGTCCCTCTGATTACAGACAGCTCTGACTCTTCCCAGCAAGCACCCCCCACCCTTGCATTGTCTGTCCTTCATTGGTGAGGCAGCCTGGGACGGGTCCCTAGAAGGAGCCGTGGTGGGCATCTGAGTGTAACACTGGGCGTGCACCCCGGTCTCTGTGTACACAGGGAGTTTGTGAGTGTGTCCTCAGACATCCTGGGGTCCTTGGGTTGTTTTTGTGTCTCTCATGGCTGTTGATGTGACCTATAGGTTCCCCGGGGTGTGAACGTGGCACTGCCCTCCCCCACACTGCTCCTCCCTCCCTGTACTTTCCCGGACTCTCGACTTTGCCCAGTTGGTTTGGCCGCTGCCCTTCCTGGCATGAAATGCTGTTTGTTTAGTTGGGACTGTCAGCCAGTCCATGTTAGAGAACTGTGTCATTTGTTGGATGCCAGCCCTCAAGGGTGTTACCCTGTGTGACCCTGGATCCAAGTGTCACTCTGGGTACCCGTGAGCCCTTCCCTTGTATGTGAGCTGGCGTTTGCATGAGCGTGTTCGGCATTGTGATGTTAGTGTGTGTGCCTGGTGCGCGTATGAGGACTTGGAATCCGTTTGAACACACACACCTGGATGGGTGTGGAGGTGGCGGATGAGTGTGTGCCCATGAGTGTCAGCTCCGCTTGCACAGTAGGGGCGGAGGTGGCCTGTGTGCCTGAGCCCTTCTGGACTGGTCCCTCTGGCCCAGTGTAAGGCCCCTTCCACCTCAGCTGTGTAAACAAAGCCCTGCTTCCCTCTCTGAGACCCCTTCAGGGTTGTCAACCCCTGCCCCTCCCTCCTGGAGCAGTGAGTTTGATTGACTGTGTGCGGTCGCAAGGTTGGGAGATTATATGAGTGGGCATGAACTGAAATGTGTGCAGTTGTGTGCACGTGTGAAATCTGAGCGTCCTTTGGCTAACATCAGCCTCTCAAGGGCAGGCTAGGGGACTCCTGACCAGTTGAGCCTGGTTCTCCCTGGGTTCTGGGGCCAGTCCATCCACCCTTTTATAGCCAAGCTTGGCAACAGCCCTATAATTACCTGGGGCCAGACGCTGTGGTGGAGGCCAAGAGTTTAGTGCTGACCCTCCAGGGAAGGGGCCATATCTATCCCTACCAGGCCAAGCCAGAGGAGATCAGGAGGCCAGACTTCCCAAGGTCAGATCGAAGGCCAGCACCACCAGATTTTGCCAGAGCTGTCTCCCCCTGCTCCAGGCCCAAAGTCTTACACCCTGACCTAGCCCCAGAACATCTGGACTTTCCCTCATGTCCATGTCACACTTCTCCAGTCTGGCATCCAGGAGCTGCGGCCACCCAGCCTGTGTCCCCACTACATCCCACCTATGTCTTGTATGCCAGCCCACATCCCAGACCCAGCTCATGTCCCCCATCCCCATTCACGTCCTCTTACCCCAAGCCTTGTCTCCAGGTCCCAGTTTGTGTCTCCATTCCAATTCATATTCCCTTCCTAGCCAAATCACCATCACATCCAGTGGATACCCCTGTCCCAACCCATGGATCCCCAGACCAGCCCAGGCCCCCTGGTTTCCTGCTGGACAGAATAAGGACAGTGAGGGAGAGTGGATAAGATTTGAAGACTGAGTAGCTTTGGGCTGGGCAGGTATAGACAGGCCCAAGTCTACTGCCAACCCTACAGCATGTAGAACTAAGGGAGGGAAAGAAGGAATGGGGGGGGGGGTGAGAGAAATTCTGGAATGGAGAGGGGGATGGGTCCTTTCTTGCACAGGCTCAGGCCTGAGCATGAGGGATCCTGTAGAGCAGCCCCTGCTACCTCCAGTGCTCAACACCATCCCTCCCTCACGCTTACACCACAAAATCTTCTCAAGCTCCACTTACTGGTACTCCTGTCCAGGTGCATATGGAGCCTGACTTACAGTCCCCCAGGGCTTAGACCACAACCCGGATTCCAAACAATCTGACACCTGGCTACTCGTGTGGCTGTTGTTGTTGTTGTTGTTGTTTTCCTTTCCTTTTGATTTTTATTCATTTATGTATTTTACTCTGGGGAGAACAGGAAGGGGAGATTCACCTGTATTGATGTGACCCCTCTTGATGCCCTTGCCCAGGCAGCAAGATGAGACAATAGAAGGAGGAAGAAGTCCCTGCTCGGGTGGGGAGCTGCCCCTCTGCATCTGGCTCTCTGAGGCTGGAGGCAGCACAGTGCGTTAGCACTTCCCTCACCTCAGGGCCCTGTGCTAGGGGGTGGGGACAGTGTACTAAGCAGAATGTCCAGGCCCTGGGCACCATCTGGCAGCCAGCAGCAGATTCTAAGAGAACCCCAGGTGCTGGGGTCGGGCACTTAGAAAGGAGGTAGGTTAGTTAGGCTGGCTTCCCTTTCACCAGCTGGAGCCCTCTTGCCCTCTGCCCCACATCTCTAGTGTCTTGCTCAGTCCCACACCTGAAATTTTTCTGTTTTCTTCTGTTCTACCTATCTGTAGATGTTGAGTCCGGTCTGTGGGTCTCCTTCCCTCCCTCCCACCATCCCTCCCCTCAAGCTCTACCACTGTGCTATCTCACCACTCCCTTAATCAGGACACTCTGGGTTCTGCAGACCTTGGGGCCAGGCAGACTCAGGGTCATTGGTGTCTGTCCACCTAGGTGCTGAGCCCTCTCCCTAGTCCCCCTTACCTGCTCTGGAAACTGAAACTCCACCTGAGGGCAAGGTCCCCAGCAGGACCTTGAGCTTCAGGGGAATGGAAAGGAATTTTTTTTTTTTTTTGCGGGGGGGGGGGGTTCTTTTTAAGGAAAGGGATCATTGAGAGGGGTGGCACTTCCTCCTTTTCACAACTGTGTGGGTTTAAGAAGTTTCAAATAATACCAGCTTTCAATTCCCAGGAAGATGTGAATATTCCCTTCTGGGAGAAGAAAAATGGACACCTGAGTTCTGGTCTAGCATGAGATTTGCTCTCTCTGAGCTTCTGTAAAATGAGGGGTTTGGATTGGCTTACCCAATCCAGATCTGATTTTTTTTTTTATTTTTTTTTTTTGCACTGGAGATTGAACCCAAGGGCTCTTAACCACTGAGCCACATCCGCAGATCTTTATCTTTCTTTTTGTAAAATTTTATTTAGAGTCAGGGTCTTGCTAAATTGCTTAAGGCTTCACTAAATTGCTGAGGCTGACTTTGAACTTGTGATCCTCCCCCCCCCCCCCCCCCCTGCCTCAGCCTCCCGGGCTGCTGGGATTATAGGCATGCGCCACTGTGCCCGGCTTATTTTTACTTTTTGAGACAGGGTCTTGCTAAATTGCTAAGTCACTGGGATTATAGGTGTGTACCACACTGCCCAGCTCAAACCCACTCTTTTTTTTTTTTTTTTTTTGGCACCAGGGATTGAACTCAGGGGCACTTGACCACTGGGCCACATCTCCAGTCCTTTTTCTGTATTTTATTAGAGACAGGGTCTCACTGAGTTGCTAAGTGCCTCACCATTGCTGAGGCTGGCTTTGAACTCGCGATCCTCCTGCCTCAGCCTCCCAAGTGCTGGGATTACAGGCGTGCACCACCGTGCCCGGCTTCAAACCCACTCTTTTAAAAATTAAAAAAAAAATTTTTTTTTGTATCAAGGATTGAATCCAGAGGTGCTTAACCACTTAGCCACATCCTCAGCCTTTTGTATTTTTTGAGGCAATGTCTCCCTAAGTTGATGAGGCTGGCCTTGTACTTGGGATCCTCCTGCCTCAGCCTCCCAAACTGCTAGGATTACAAGTATGTATCACCACCATCAGCTAAACCCACTTTTTGCTGTTTTCATGGTACTGGAGAATGGAACCCATGTGACTAGCTCTCTCTTGGCCTCATGCATGCTAGATAAGTGCTCTAACACAGAGCCATACCCCCCAGCCTTTGAGACCCACTTTCAATTCCTATCACTTGCCAGGCTCTGTGTAACCCTATTTAAGAGAGAACACCTCTTAGACACTCACATGCATTATTGCAGTAGTAAGGCTTGAGCACAGTGCTCAGCACATAGTAAGGGCTCAGTAAATGGAAGTTGGTTTGTTCTAGCTCCTGTCCCCAAATATCTGACCCTCTCATAGTCTTACCATTCCTGGAGATTTTTGTTATTGTTTGTTTTTGGTGGTGCTGGAAATTGAACTCAGGGATGTTTAACTACGGAGCTATATCCTCAGGCCTTTTTGGTTTTTATTTTGAGACAGGGTCTCTCAATAAGTTGCCCAGGCTGGCCTTGGACTTTTGATCCTCTTACTTCAACCTCCAAGTTTGTGGGATACAGGCCTGCGCCACCACACCTACCTCCATTCCTGGAGTTTTGAATCCATAAAGCCCTCCCTATCCCAGCTGCCAGCACCTGTTTCATGTGGCCCTGGATTTGAGGGAGCCTGCAGCCTAGGCCTACTGCTGCAGGTGGGTCCCTCATGAGACAAAGTCCTTACTCCTCAGCCTTCAAGGTCTTCAAGATTCCCCAGTGGAGCCCCAGCTCTGTGTACATCCTGCCCAAGTCCTCCTCCCCATGTCCCCGGAGAAGGCTGTGCTTCTACCCTGGTATTCCCACAGACCTGGCATTTAACCATATAAGACTTGGAGACACACACACACACACACACACACACCCACACACACACCCACACACACAGAGTTTTACTGATTTCTGTTCACACATCAACACATACTAAATTAGGAGATTACTTGAGGGCAGAGGCTATGTCTTCTTGTGTCCCCAGACCCCAAGATATAGCCTGGCATTTGGCAGGTGCTCAGTGAATGTTGATTGGATACACAGACAATTAAATGAATGAGTCCACCTTTTCAGTCTTATCTTCTGTAGGGAGTCTCAAGCCAGTCCACAGTTCTGCCATTAAGAGACCCATACATGGGGCTGGGGCTATGGCTCAGCAGTAGAGCATGTGTCTCGCATGTGTGAGGCCCTGGGTTCGATCCTCAGCATCACATAAATAAAAATAAGGATTTAAAAAAAGAGACCCATACATTATTCAAAGTTCAGCTGAGATTTCATTTCCTATGCTTTAGGACATTGAGGGGGAGGGAACACAGTCCCTGCCACCAAGGCCCACTCTCACAACAATACAGCCTCAGAGGTCCATAGGAAGGGCACTTGCCCAGGATCCAGTCTGCCCCAGTACCAGTAGAGAACCAGGTAGGATGGGGTCCTGTGGCAGTAAGAAGCTCCCCCTCTCTGGGTCAGGGCACTTAACTCAAAAAGTGAAGCCCTAGGTACATTTTGACCCCTACCCTCATTCCCTTGTGCAGTGTTTCCTGTACAATCCTGACCTCACCCACCTTGGGCTCCTTGGTCAGCTTTACACATTCTCCCCTCTTTAGCCTTCTGTCCCCTCTGGTCTCCTGATGGCTGCAGGGTGCTGGAGTTATGTGCAGCCCCAGTCCCCGAAATGGGCATGTTTTTACATGAATAAAATTACAAAGTTATAAAGGAAACCAATTATATTGAAACACAGTTATCAAAACATTTACATTTTTGATATAATAATATATATGCTTCTTTATTAACACATTAAAAACAAGAAAGGTCTAACAACTATGATCATTTCAAAGTAGTGATGAGCATAAATGATATTTTGAGATATCTTCGACAACTACAGTGCAGTCTGAAAACATCTGTGATTTCTGTCAGTTACAAAGTCACAGGTCATTAATTACTACTGTGGTTTGTTGCCCACATACATAAGAGAATGTTAAATTTTAGGTACAGGTAAGTGAAAATATATTTTTTTCTATCTAGGTTCCCAAATCACCTGAAATCCAAAGACCCCAGGCAAGAACCTCTGATTACATCACAATGGGAAGAAAAGGAGAAAATAATCACTGATAGAGCCTTTAATCCCCCCTGTTATTTAATCCTTAAACCAACCCTGAGAGATATGGTATGGCCCAGTTTTGTTTGATGGGATGGATACCTGAGGCCCAGAGAGGTTAAGGTATTTGCTCAAAGTCAACCAGTCCCAACTTAAAGCCTCTCTGGCTCTCTCCCCACAGAGCTGCCTCTCTCAAAGGAGATAAGCCATAGCACAGTTCAGGGGACTCTTTGGCTCAGAATCTACTCCCCAACCCAGGCCTTGTGCCTTGTGGAGTATAACTGGGGAAACAGAGGTTGATGGCCCCTTAAAATCACACACACTCAGTTATTTTTATCTCCAGTTTATTTTTTTAGACTAAGAGCAGAGTATGAAAGTCACAGCCAAAGCACTTGAAAAAGGCCCAGGATGGGTGGGGACCACATAGGGTGGGCAGGGCAAGGTCCTGGGATTTGGTTCCCGGCTCAGGGCTGGAAGGGAGGGGCATTGTTGTCTCACGGTCTCCAAAAGTGTCTGTGCGTTGCATAGGTCCTGTCTTCACAGAAGACAAAAGAGGGGCCAGGGGGTCCCCCGGGTCAGGGGGCCTAGCCTGGTGGGAAAGGGGTCTGAAGCTGGAAGGGGAAGTCAAGAAAGGTCCGGGTTAAGGAGGGAGAGGGACTCTGTCTGTACATTATATATAGAGATATAGAGTCTGTACATGCCTGCCTGGCACCCCAATGCCCACCCCTGCCACCCCTGTCCACTGCCTGCCTCCCTAGGGGTGTCTACTTGTAAACTTGGATTCGATCCAAACCACAATCCTGCAAGTGGGAGTGGGGGGAGGAGGACGTGCTTATTGCTGTAAACAGGGAAAGGGGGCAGCAGGCGGTGCTACCCCCTTGCCCATTTAGTCCCCTCCCCATGTTCTGTCCCTGGAGGAGAGTGATGGGGCACCTTTCATGTTTGCTTGCTCTCTCTGGGGCATTTTTTGTCTCTCTGGGGGGACAAAAGGGGAGGGCACCAGGGGTCAGGGAAAGGTACCAGGGGGCAGGACGTCCTGAGAACTGCCCTTTATGGCCCCCAAATTTGGTACCAAACACAAGGTCACCTGGGACCTTGGACTGTCCCTGTGCCTGGTCCACTAAAGTGCCCTACCTGGAGGAAGTGGGCAGAGGGAGTGGGCACAATGTATGGTGCAGACCCCACTTCCAGCCACAGGAGGAGGGGTGCAGGCCCCACAGCTAGGCTTCCCTTTAAGAGGCCAAAGACTCCTTGCTTGTTCACAGCCCCGCCCCATTTCTCCCCACCAAGGCATGGGACAGAGCTAGGAGGCCAAGAGTGTCATGAGGAAGAAGGCGATGCCCACGGCCAGGGGCAGGTGTTCCCTCTTGGGGCTGGTCCCGCTGATGCTCTTCTCAAGCTTGGGCACCTGGGGGTTCTCTCCCTCAAAGTCTTCTGTGGATAGATGAACAGACAGACTGGTGAGGGCTGGGTTGCGTGCCAGGGCTAGGGCACGCGGCAGCGGCAGCAGCAGTGGAGCCAGGGACATGACCACCCACGGGGCTGGGGGTGGGGCAGGAAGGGTAAGTGTCCCAGCGGAAAGCATGCAAGAAGAGCAGGCACAGGAGAGGGGGCTGCGATTTCAGCAGTGGCCACCAGAGGGCGCTGCGCAGACTCACCCAGCACGTTGATCCTCACATTGGGGCCCATGGTGAACTGGGGGAGAGTGGGGACCGGCTTCTCCCCGGAGTGCGATGCTGCGGGGTGGGGTGCGGGTGGGGAGAGAGGAGGGGAGAGTCAGGGCCAGGATCCCCTCCCCCCGCTACAGCTGGGGAGCAAGCCCCCCTCACCTGTGCCCTCCGCCCCCCACCCCCAGGAAGCCAGGGGAGCCCCAAAGCAGGGGAGCCAAGGATAGGGGTGAAGCTGGGAGCCGATGATACTCACTGGAGGCGCAGCAGACGAACACCTTCATCCTCAGACATTTCCAGTGCAGGTTGTGGGTGGGCGTGGCTGGGGAGGAGACGAGCCTGAGTGGCTTTCATCCAATTTGTGGCCCATGCCATCGCTGGAAGACTTTCCTCATCCCCTCTAAACTGCCCTTCGTTGGGCAGTATCCTTCAGTAGCTCCCCTACCCTTTGGACACTGGTAACTGTAGCTCTGTCGTAAGTTCTCGATGCCTCTTGGGTCCCACCAGACCCCCTGAAGTTCCGACCCAGAAGTCCCTCATAGGAACAGAGATTCTGAGGCCCAAACTTGGGACTGTCACTAAACCCCTCTCTTAGCCTCACAACAATGACTGAGCTGAAGTCCCCAGTCTCACAGCTCATTCCCGGGTCTCCCTCTCAGCCACTTAGGCCTCACGACTTCTGCATGGGCCGGCCCCTTGGGACTCCATTCCTGGCTGTCAACTTAGACTAACTTTTGGACCCCGCTCGGCCGGGCTGTCACTTACAGATGTAGTAGTACTCGTGACCGGCGTGGAACTCGTATCCCAGCGAGAAGGCGCTGTAGCGCTGGAACTTCTCCGAGAACTTGATGGGGCTATGGGGGGCGTGCGGCCGGTTGCATTCCCAGCGCTTGAAGCCTTGGCTGGCGTTGCAGGTGCGGTAGCCGCTCCGGCTCACCATGTACAGCACGTACTGCTCCGCCCCGCCGCCGGGCCCGGGCCCCGCTCCGGGGCCCACCCCTGAGCTGTTGTAGTGAGGGCAGTAAATGTCCAGATAGTCGTTCACGTTCACCTGCACGGTGTAGCCCTCTCGTCGCAAGCTATGGGGAAAGGAAGCGGGTCAGAGAAAAGAAACCCCAAAGCCAACACGCTTTCCACAACACTGCTCCACAGACCTTCCCCTGGGGTCCCTGGAATCTCCCAACTTTTCCTCCAAGCTTCCTCTCTTAGTCCCCGGGGCCCTAAAGCCGCCAGTCTTTCACTATTGCGTGCCCTCGCCTTCTTGGCCGGTCTTTCTCCTGATGGCCACCAGAGGGTAGCAAAGGCGCAGGGAAGCCCAGCCTGACTCCAAAAGAAAAGGGGCGAGGGAGAGGGGCGGAGGGAAGGGAACGTACGCTTTGGTTGCTACAGAAACCGCGCAGGCCCCAGCGACTCCCGGACCCAGGCCCGGTTTCCTCCGTCCATCCCCCTTATCTACCCGCTGGGAGGACGGACAGAAGGGTGAAAGTGGGAAGCATCCCTTCCGTGGGAAACACACCCGCCATCG
Source organism: Tamias sibiricus (assembly GCA_025594165.1). Taxonomy (NCBI): domain Eukaryota; kingdom Metazoa; phylum Chordata; class Mammalia; order Rodentia; family Sciuridae; genus Tamias; species Tamias sibiricus. The sequence continues at coordinate 118,397,774 of CM046658.1, read as the reverse complement.
CATCTCCCAGCATGCTTCCCTTCTGCTGCCAGTCCAGCCCCAAGGCCAGTCCGACAGGACTTGCCCTCACATACGCATGTATGGCGGCTTCATGCATATACACGCACAAGTTCTATGGCACAGGTACAAATATGTCCACCGCCTACTCAAAGGCAGCATACACACGCTAAAAAGCTAAGCTGCATGTGTGCTGAACCGCATGCCAGTACCAGTTGACCCCAGCAATCTCAGGGTCTTGCTCTGACCTCCCTAAGACAGTATCACTAGCCTCTGTACCTTGATTCCCATTTACCTCCACCCCAAGGCCATGGACAATTAGGTCCCCCAATAACGTGACACAACAGATCAGGGAGCTGAGGGATTCAGCACCAAGGCCTCCCGTGGCATCATGTCAACAGTCAAAAAACTTCTGTCTCTCCTTTTCGCCACCATCTTCTCACCAGCTCTCCCCTCTCCCCGTCCTCCTTTCTCCCCTTTCCCATGCCCCTCTCCCTTCTTCCCTTTCCCATGCCCCTCTCCCTTCTTCCCTTAATAAACCCCCCCTTTTCTATTAAAAAAAAAAAAAAAACTTCTGTCTCATTACAACCCACCCCCTTCTTCCTCTATCCTGGGTGCTACTGCCCCAATAACCATGCTCAGCAGAGTAGTGGGCACAGTGCCCAGATACCGTGGCTGTACGTCTCATTTTCTGGATCCTTCTCTGGGACAGAGAAGCAGATGTTGGATCCCTAGTAATCCCTACCTGCCTTGCTAGTCACCATCAAAATGTTGGTCTAAACACCCTTGATTGTGGTACTGATGGGAAAGACCTCTAAATGGAGAGAGAGACATGGAAGAGTACACAGAACTTTTCTCTAATTTCCTTAGGGTGAGAATGCACACATATTGGCAGTGAGAAGGGAGTATGGTTGGACAGAGAAAGACATGAGGTACCAGGCAAAATGTCAAACGTCTGGGGTCCCTAGTCCCTGGGAATTCCCCCAAGGGGAGGGACTGGCTTTCCATGTCACTAGGTACCACCCAGTTCCATAAGCAGTAATTAGATTCATTAGGGAAATGAACTTAGAGGTAGGGGAATGAGATTGGGTCTTTCCCCACCTTACCCTACTTCCTTGGCTTTGCCTGTACTGCCCCCTTCCCAAGCAACCCCTTCCAAACTTGGCAGCGAGGTGGATAGGTGAGAGCTGGTGTTTGGGCACCCTAGTAAGCATGGGCACAGCCTCCTTGAGTCATCAGGAATGCCACCAGTCCCACTTGGTTCCCATGGGAGTGATGGGTCACTCAGGCCCCTCCCTGGCCCTGGCACTCAGGTGGGCAGGAGTCTCAGCCTGGGGCACTGGGAGCAGGAAAACGGGTTAGACCAGGCCTGGCTCCTAGCCGCCTCCCCAGGCTTGCCTGTCCATCCCAACCCCACACAGTCTCCTGTTCCTCCCCTCAGGCTTTGGGGAGGGGGCCCACCAGTAGTAGGGTGCCAGGCATGGAGCAGTTGCACAGCCACACTGGGGCCTCTGTCCTTGAGCCTCGCCCATGTTTCCAGTCCCATTCTGAAGTAGCCCCTCCCTGCTGCACTACTTAGTTCCTCCTACCACACACCCCATTCCAGCAAGGAGCAAAGCCAGCTCCAGAGATATTCCTACAGGTTCCTGGGTTTCCTCAAGAGGGTGGGACCAGTCTCTTACAAAAGGTTACTGGGTGACCACAAGGAAAGAGAAGCTACTTCTAACCTATCCCTGTGCTAAGTGGCAGGAAAAACCATGAAATGTACTCCAAAGCTGGGTACGTGGGAGAAACATTTGCCAATGGGATGGCTGTGCCCATTTGGTATCTGGTGGAGGGGGGTGGTGTGGAGGGGTAGCAGAAGGTCTCCGAGGAAACTTGTCTGTTTGGCTTGGGCGCTTTAATTGAATCTGTCATCCTCCTTCACCCTGCCAGTGAAGAGGGAGGTGCCGCTAAGTCCCAGCTTAGCTCCGCAGTAACTCCGCCTCCAGGGCCCCACACCCCCGTGGTAGGGTGGGCTGGGATATGCGGGCGGTGTTGTGTCCTGCGCCTTCAGGCACTTTTCTGTTCTCCCCCCCCCCACACACACCCCCGCTTCATCCTCATGTTGCATCCTACCTTTCTCCCAGAAAGAAGCGTGCCCCCCTCGCCCCGTTATTTCAGTTTCTCCCGGTTCTCACCACCCTCGAAGCACATCTCAACCCCATATTCCTTCAGTACCCGCGCCTGACCCCACTCCGCCCTCAGTGTCTGGGGAGGGGGCTGGATGGGCGGCGGGGGCGGGGAAGGGAAGGAGCAAGCTTCTCCCCCCGGGGCAATTAGGGGCTGGTAAACAGGGTATCTAACAAGACTATGGAGTATGGAAAGGATCCCAAGGGGCTCCAAACTTGCTAAATCCCTGTCCCCGGTCTTAGACGCCCGGATGCAGAGTTAAGAGAGTGGAGGAGAGATGTAAAGAGACCTGATTCTTCCCTCTAGCGCGCGCCCCCGAGGCTGCGCGCCGCCCGCTCCAGCAGGCGAGGCCAGACCACGTGTGCGCGGCGTGGGGTCCGCGCGCGGGGCTTGGGGGTGGTGGTGGTGGTGGTGGCGGCGGGAACGATCGCGGGGTGGCGCGTGCACGATGACACCCCCGCGCCCCTCAGGCATCCCAGGCCTTCACACCCGCGGGTCCCGCTCTTGTCAGCTAGGTTCTGGGCCTGGGGCTTCCCCAGGCCGCGTCGGGTGAAGGAGAATTAGCACGCCCGACACCCCCGCCCCTCGTCCCTGCGACAGCGGCGGCGGCGGCGAAGGTTTATTGATCTGCAGCGGCGGAGAAGAGCGAGAGACCCGCCGAAAGCAAGACATACAGAGATGGAGTGAGACACATACACACCGGGAGAAGAACGGAGACCGGATTCACCGAGAAGGGAAAGGGAGAGAGAAACAGCGGGAGAGAGGAAACCAGAAACCGAGAGAGGGAACAGAATGAGAACGGAGACTTGGAAAACGGGAGAGAGCCAGAGGCCGATCCAGAGAGGCCCACAGATAGTAGAGAGGAAGACAGAGAAACGCAAAGGAGAGAATCAGGGACACAGGAGGATGCAGGGCAGGAAGTCGGAGACAGAGAAAACAGAGAAGACCATCAGGGACGTAGTAGAGCCTCAATAAATATTTGTTGAATGAATGTGTGAATGAAAGAGATCAGCAACAGAAACATTTCAGAGAGAGACTGTTAAGGGGACAGCTAGAGAACGATGTTCCTGAGGCTTCTTGAGACAGAGACGGGTAACAACACCTCTGCTTAGTTCTGCAAAGAAATGAAGCACAAGGCAGGGGCATATATTTGGCCATCACCCCCCCCCCCCACACACACACACACAATTCAATTCTGGGCTCCGTGGGGCCCCTCAACTTCACATTTTCATGGTTCCCTCCAACATAGTCCTTCCATCCCTAGTTTCTGGGGCGGACAGGGAACAGGTCTTTCCTATTCCTGGGGCCTAGGCAGAGGGGCTGAATTGGGGCCAGAGGGCTAGGTCGCGGCTGATGTGCAGGGTACTGCCCCCAGGTCTGTCAAAGGAGGCCGCTGCACGTGTCCCACCAGCACTCTCTCACGTGACCCCCAGGAGGCGGGGTCGTGAGACCCTCCCCACGTGACCCCAAGGGGCAGAGACCCTCCGCACGTGACGGGAGGTGGGAGCCAGGAGCCAGCTCACGTGACTGGGGGGAGGGGGCGCGGGAGCCTGTGGCTCGGCCCGGCCCCGCCCCCAGCTCCCCGGCTCTCTCCACTCCCGGCTCCGGAGCACGTCGCTCTCACGATTTATGGGGCCGCGGCTGCCGCAGTGAGGGAGCCGGGGAGCCCGGGCGCAGCGGCAACAAAGGCCCGGGAAGCGAGGCGGGGGCGGCAGCAGCCTCCTGGCCCGGTGCGTGCCCCCTCCTACCTCTGCCGGTTCAGGCCCGCACGGGAGTGAAGACAGAAAGGAGGCTCTCGGAACCCGACACCCCCCACCCCCTTCCGGAGCTTTCACCTGCGTCCAGGTGTACGCGGGGGAGGATAGTCGGATCAATCCCCCCAAGGCCATTCCCGCATCTCTCCGGCTCCGGCTTCCCCTAAGAACGTGGGGGTGCCCCGAGAATGGCGGGGAACCCGGGGCCCCTCACCTGCGAGCTCTCCACTCCCGGGCAGACTCTACCCGACCGGGGGTCGGACGTGTGAGTCTGGGGGGAGGGGGACGAGCTAGATAGAGCAGAGAAGTCAGCCCTCAGCGCCCCCCGAGATCTCGGAGTCCCGCTCCGGGGGGGAGGGGCCGCATCCCCACCCCCGAGGTTTCCATGGGAAGCGAGAGGGGGGCGTCGTTGGCTCATCCCCACCCCCAGTCTGACACTCTGGGCGCGAGAAGGGGGGGGGGAAGGCGCAGAGCCCCAAACAACAAAGAGCGGAGCGGCGAGCGACAGCCCCTCCCCCGGAAGGTTGGGGGTCGCGGCCGGCAGGCCCTCCCGGTCGTCTCCCCTGGGGTCTTGCCATTTGCTCCCTAGTCGCACCCAGGGTGGGGAGCCAGAGACCGTGCTGCCGCCACCGCCCGGGCAGGTGTGACAGTGACCCCCCACGTCCCCAGGGATCCCCCTACCAACACACAGACACACACTGAGGCGGCCAAGGGTGATACACACGGCGGCTCCGCGGGGGAGGAGAAGACAAGGGCAGCAAGGACTGAGCAGAATGAGGACCCGGCCCCGCAGCCGGCACCCGTCCGCCGCACCACACACCCCGGGAAACCACACGGCAGCCCGGACACTCGTCCAGACCGCGGCGGCGCCAACAGCCACCCCAACCCAGACGCGGCCGGCCACGCGGACACGGACCGCAGCCCCCTCCCCAATCCACCGCCCGCTCCCACCCACAGACGATCGCCGACGCAGACACACAAATCACACACTCAGACACACACGCACACTGACAGCCGCGCACGCCCGCTCACACTTGGTGCCATACGCCGTCCCCAGCCTGGGAGTGTGTGTGTTGCGTGTGTGACACGACGACATCTCCCTACCTTCTTCCCTCTCACCGGTACCCCACGTACCCATCCTAATCAAGCAGCACTCCCCAACTCGGCGACCCAGCCCCAGTACACCCTAGCGGGTTTATCCGCACAAACAGGGCAGCCCATGCCCCTTCGTTCTGGGGAGGCGCTGGGTCGTACTCCCTGCCTCAGCTCTGTACCCCACTTTTAAAAGCAAGAGTCCTAGACAGCACTCCTTGAAACCCTGATGGCCGAAAACAGGTCATCGCTGGGCCCCTAAATGCGGCGGCCTATCCCCACCACACCAGTACCCCGAGATGCCAGCCCAACCAAAGGGAGTGAAGATGGGGGGTAGGGGCACGCTATTCCAGAGGCGGGTGTGGAGAGAAGCCAACATGGGGTGGGGGCCCCCAGTAGACTCCTCCGCACGGCCTGAGCGCTTCTTACTATACACCAACAGCCTCTCTCTCAGACAGCACCCCCCCCCGAGTTTCATAGACGCCCACAGAGTGCATTCCCCTCTCCCTCGCTTCCCAGCCCCCAGCTCTAGTCTCCCAGGACTCCCACCCCGTGTTCCCCCAGGACTTCCTGGGCCCACCAACTCCCCCTCTCACTGACACGGGACGCGCGGGTTCCCTGGGCCCCCGACTCACTGCTGGTTGGAGCTGTTCCAGTACACCGCATGCCGGTTTCCCAGCGCCCCCCCGGGCCCCTGGGCCAGCAGCGGCAGCAGCGGCACGGGCACGAGCAGCAGCAGCAGCAGCAGCGGAGCCGCCGCCATCCCCGGAGCCGCCGCCGCCGCCGCCCCCCGACTGAGCCCCGCGCTCCCGGCTTCTCAGCTTCCCAGCTCCCTGCTGCCGCCGCCGCCGGCCCCCAGCTTTAGGCCACGCCCACAGCGCTACCCTCCGCCCTCCTGGGCGCGCCCCGAAGCCCGGCCCCTGGCGCGCTCCCGCCAGGCCCCTCCCCGCTTGAGCCGGGAGCGTGCGGCGCGTGGGAAGCGGGGGCGTGCTGCCCCTACGAAACGACCAGCGCACACCTAGGTTGTGTGCTGCAGCTGGTCCTGGATCTTTTGCTCCCTCTAGGCCGGAATTCACAAGAGAAGGATTTGGGGTTGTGGGCCCACTCATTTCTGGGATAGAGTGAAGGAGTCTGGAGAAGAAGCCAGGAGTCTGGTTCTGAATAATTAGGACTAGACCTCCTTCCTGTCTGAAGAATTGAACCCTCTGCTCCCTCCATGCCACTCTTCCTTTGTGCATGAGTCAGGGGGGCGCAGAAGAGTAGTAGAGAAGCCCTCAGTTGGCACCAAGGACCTGACAGCTGGTGACCTGCAGCCCCCAGCTGAGCATGAGGCTTGTTTTCATTGGAGGTGGAATGGAACTCAGTCCCCAAGAATGTTAGTACTGGGTATAAGCAGGGTCTTCGGCAGTCCAGGGCCCAAGGCCCAGGTGTGGTTCTGGGCAAAAGCCGGCTGAAGCTGAGCAGGGTTTCCTGGATGTTTACAAAAGGCTCTTCACTTGCTCTCAGGCAGGCTCCTTCCAGGTGGGCCATTGGTGTCCTTAGGCGTTCCCACTCCTACTCCCAAAGATGCTGACTCTGAGGGCAGAAAGTAGATTACCTTGTGTTTCAGCTCTCATCACAACCGTTGTCCTCACAGGGACACCAAAGCACATACATCTCACAGACACACACATTCAGGAAGAAGTCTCAGACATCCAGAGGCAGAGAACATAGAAACAGACACCTGATGCACAGACATAATAGACACACATGTAAAGTTACTATCAACTAGAGTTCTGAAGAAACACAGGCCTGTAGACGCAGAGACATAGAAGCACACACCCAAACTCATACACACACAGAAATGACACATACACAAACCCACACACAACCTCTGAAACACACATACTTCTTTTTCCAGGAAGTAGGAATTCAGGGGAAGGATCCAGAATACAGGTCTCAAAATTGTCTATCCCTTATCACTTCTCTTTTGGAGAGGCTCAGACTAAGAGTGACTGGGCAGAACCAGGTTTGATTGGGTTCCCAGAACCCACTCCAACCACCTGTGGCCAGGGAGGCAGGCAAGATACTATTTTTCTACTGTGCTTTAGGAGAGAGGATACACAGGCACCTTCCATCTGCTTAGCCTTGGCAGGACAGGGTCCTGACCACAAGATAGTCTCAGGTGCTGGGTTTGGAGGAGGGGAAATACCATCCAGAAGAGGCTCTATGACTGCTAACAGGCAAGAACAGCCTCTATCCTCTCTAGGCTTCTCTCCACCCCAGGAGATCTCTCTTCTTATGAGCCAGAAAATAAATTAGGCCCCTTGGGATGGGAGTGGGGGACTTTGAAAACAGCTCTCCCTGCCCCCAGACTCCTCATTCCTGGGAGACTTGTTTCACCCAAATGATGCTAACCTGCCTACTTCAGGGGCCACAAATCCCAGTCCCTATCCATATCCCCTGCTCCACAAAGGTAGGCTTCTTTCTGTTGTGCCCACAGTTGGCAGAGAGGCTGTCCATATTCAAGTGAGTGGGAGCTTGCTGCTTTGGTCCAGGACTTTAGATTCCATTTTTGAAACCTTAAATCCCTGCTTATAGAATTTGGGTCCTGCTTAAAGATTTGGACCCTTTTCTGTAAGGCCCAGATACTCCTCTTTAGAATCTAGCACACCCACATTCTCCCTCCAATAATAACTGAGCCCTTCCCCTTGAATCTGGAACCCTCTCTTTAGGATTTAAGCAACTTTCTTTATGGGGTCTAAGCCTGGGTTTTGAGTGGAGATATTCTCTGTGAGCCTATGCCTATGTCCATGGGATCTGATGCTCTGTCTGCCTAGGCCTCTGTTCCTGGGGTGCTGACTGATTGGGGCCTTTATGTGGATTAGAAAAAGCACCTCTCTATGCAAACTCAGTCCTGAGGGTGCATCTCTTTGCAAATGGTCCCTTTGTGCAAAAACAAAGGTGTTGCTTGCTTCAGTGGGAGGTGGCCCTTTGTGTCTCCCTGTCTTAGTGAGAGAGCTTGGGCTGATGTTAGCCTCCTCTTGCCCCTTGTATGGCTCCTTTGTGCTATGTACAAGCTATACAACTGTGTGTGTGTGTGCAAGTTCTGTCCACAGAATATGCACCTCCAACTGTAATGCCTAGGGCTGTCTATAGGGCTTTTCTGGGAAACAGGTCCCTGTGTATAAGATTTGGGCCACTGTCCATGCCTGGGACCTGATCTGATGGTTCAGGCCTCTCTCTGGTGTTTGGGTCATGGAAGGATCCCGTCCCCTATCAGTGGGGTCTAGGCTTTGGTTTATGTCTGTGATTCAAATCATTCCTGACTATGACTCACAGTAGGATGCATATTTGACTTGCAATCCAATGTGTACTTGTTTGTATGTGTGCGCACAGTAAGTTTTATGAAGCAATACTTAACCTTAGTACAGAAGATGTTCTCTTATATTTTTCTTCTGCTCTTTTCTTTTTTTGGTAACAGGGATTGAACCCAGTGGTACTTAACCACTGAGCCACATCCCTGGTCCTTTTTATTTTTTATTTCAAGACAGAGTCTTTCCAAGTTTCTGAGGCTGGCTTTGAATTTGTGATCCTCCTGCCTCAGCCTCCTGAGTCACTGGGATTACAGGTATGTGCTACCACATCTGGCTTCTGCTATATTCTTAAAATGAAAAAAAAAAAAATTAAAAAAATGAAAAGCTGGTAGAGACTCATAAAATTAATTTCTTGATTGCGCCTCCCCCAGTGGGTTGCAGCCTATCGCATAAAACACTGGTACATAAGACCCAGCTGATCTCTCTGTGCAGTGAGAGCCTCTGTCAAGGCTGGGGTTGTCTCTGTAGGACTAGTCCTCTCTCTAGGGCCTCCAGCCTCCTTTCTCCTTACCTACAGGCTCTGCCTTCATTTCTGTCCATCCCTGGAGCCTGCCAGAACACTAGGCTGCCATGATGTCTCCAGAACACAGAGCCCAGGTCCCCTGGGAGCTCTCTGACAGGGTGCCTCACTCTCCCCCATCCCCAGGGCACAAGGAAGAAGGGAGCTGAGCAGGTCTGGGGCAGAGGGAGATCTCAGGCTGTGTGGCCCAAGGCAGTTCCCGGGACAGCGGGTGGCAACCACAGAGCTGAGCTGTGTTCAATAAATCATGGAGGCTAGGGCCTGGGGGAGGGGGGAGGTCGGGAGGGAAGGGGGGCATGGATAAATAATTCATTAAACAAATAAACAAGGAGCCTGTGAGATGGAAGATTGGGCACGCGTGTGAGCAGAAGCAGCCGCCAGCTCCAGGCATGAAATATTCACAGGTTCTGCACCTTGCACAGGGCCCATGTGTGTGCCCCAGCACTGGCAGGCTGTTGGTACCATCCTAACCTGGTTGCCAACAGAGAGGGTGATACACGTGTTTCTTGATTTCCACATGTGTGTGTCAGCAAGTCTCTGTGGTGTGCTACCCTCCTTGAGTTGACATGTTACCACACACATGACTGACAACAGGAGACAGTGCACCATGGTCCAAGACACAAGAAATTAGGATTCAAGGCTTGACTGGTAAGTTCAGGGTGCAATGACCTTGGATTCTAGTCATGCCCTGATTCCTCCAAGGAGTTCAGCAAGCCAAAAGGCCTGAGTAGGGTGGCACTTTTGGGGTGCTACCTTAGAGGAGTGTGTGAGTCTTCTGCATATACTTTGAGAAAAGCTCAGTGGGAGGCAGCATGGCTTCACAGAAACATGAGCTTGGGCTTGAATGCTAGTTCTACCCCTTTCTGGCCCTGCTGATCAGTAACCTCTCTGGGATTACTTTTTCATCCATTAAACGGGGATAATAGCATTTCATCTATTTGAGGAGTTGTTGTTACAAGGGTTAAGATCCACAATATCTGACAAACACTGAGCACAGTGTTTAGGGCCCAAAGGGTGCTTGATTAGTGGAAGCCTTTTCTTCTTTCTTTTCCTCATGCTGGTGATGGAACCCAGGGCTTCCTGCATGTCAGACAAATGCTCTACTACTGAGCTACACCATCATCATTATTATTAAGAGTTATCTCCTGGGACTGGGGCTGTAGCTCAATGGCAGAGTGCTTGCCTACCACGTATGAGGCATTAGGTTTGATCCTTAGCGCCACATAAAAATAAAAAATTAAATAGAGGCATTCTGTCCATCTACAACTACAAAAATTTTTTGAAAAGTTATCTCCTAAGGCTGAGGATGTAGCTCAGTAGTACAGCACTTGCCTTGCATGTGCAGGACCTTAAATTCAATCCCCCATACCACACACACAGAGTTGACTCCTGCCCTGTGTGATGGCATGCCTGTAATCCCAGCAAATTGGGAGGCTGAAGCAGGAGGATCACAAGTTCAAGGCCAGCCTCAGCAACTTAGCAAGACCCTGTCTCAAAACACAAAATGAGGGCTGGGGTTGTGGCTCAGCAGCAGAGCGCTCACCTAGCACATGCGCCGCCCAGGTTCGATCCTCAGCACCACGTAAAAATGCGTTGTGTACAACTAAAAACAAATAAATAAATATTTTTTAAAAATACAAAATGAAAAGGACTGGGGATGTAGCTCAGTGGTAGAGTGCTCCTGGGTTCAATCCCAGCACCCTCTTCCAAAAAGAGTTATCTCCTAGCTCTGCCCACTTAGACAAGTCACAGACTCTCTTTTCCATGTGTTCTCCCTCATTTCCAAGCTTTCTTAACAGCTACCACTGGAAGAAAGGTGACTTAGTGCTTGAGGAGTAGAAAAAGATTACAGGGACTGAGGGAAAAAGGAAGTTACTGTAAAAAAATGAAGACCCCTCCTTGATAGTGTGGACGAAGGGGTCCTTCACATTCTCCTCAGAACCCAGAGCCTCTTCCTTACACCTAAAACTCTCCTGAGATCCAGAATTTCAGCAAGGTTTCACTTTCTAGAAAGTGGCTATTAAGGAGAAAGAGGGAAATGGAATAGAGGTTTTTGAGCAAAACCAAAACTCACTCCAGCTAGTCTTCAATGCCAGAGCTCTGGCCCCCACCTTCTCCCTGGCTGTCAAGGGCTTCCCCAGCAAAGATGACTATGTCTGGGCAAAGCCCAGAAAAGTGGCATCCCACAGTGGGTGGGGAGAATCCAGGCTGGAGACAGCCTTGGAGGGTTGGGGTGGAGTATCTGGAATCTTCCCAATAGGCCCTAGCATTCCCCAGCCCTCTCGTGTCCCCTGGAAAGGATCCTCTCACTGGAGGAGAGAGCCAGAAGACAGGTCTGAGCTGGCCTGCTCCTCCACAGACAGAAGAGGAACAGGCTGGGGGAGGGGGCCTTGGATCTTGGTGGGATTGGTATCTGTAACCCTCATCTCTCCTCTGGGGAGTCGAGGGCAGAAGGAGTCTATGACCCAGACATACCACACTGCAGCCTGGTAGTATTTTGCCTCTCTTGGCCAGCCTGCTGCCACTTGGGGACCTAGGAGTCTGGGTCCCCAGGTGTGAACATATTTCTGCCCACCTCTTCCCAAGAAGCCAACATCAGTTTTCCACTTCCCCTCCCCTGAGCTGGGCAGGTTCAGGCCAATCTGCACAAGAGCTTCACAGCAAACATTGATCTGTAACAAAACCACAATATGTGTTCAGAAGAAGGGATTCCAGACACAGAGAGATCTAGGAAAGGTTCATACACACTCAGAAACATACAATGAGAGGCAAAACATATACCTCTGCAAAAGTAGACACCAACAGTCCTGAAGACACATGTAAACATGGACCCATGCCGTGGCAATTTCACAAATATTATTTTGGTACTGGGGATTGAACTCAATGGCACTTGACCACTGGGCCACATCCCCAGCCCTTTTTTTGTATTTTATTAGAGACAGGGTCTCACTGAGTTGCTAAGTGCCTCACCATTGCTGAGGCTGGCTTTGAACTTGCGATCCTCCTGCCTCAGCCTCCCAAGTGCTGGGATTACAGGCATGTGCCACCGTGCCCAGCTTCACAAATATTATTAGCTGTACACATCTCCCTGCCATAACTTCATCTTTCAAAATCAAATCTTATGGCCCATTTCCTCTCTGTTCCCATAGTACTTTGTATGTGGCTCCCTAATAGCATTTGTATTTGGCATTATAAGTATTCATTGGCTGGTTTGTCTCTGAAGATTACTTAAGGGAAGGGATCTTGTCTCATGCAAGTGTGTATCTCCAGCATCTAACATGCAACCTGGTATTTAGTTAGTAGGTGAGGTGTTTACTAAATAATTGTGAACCAATGAACAAAAGAATAAATGAATTTGGAGAATGGATACTCATTCCTAGAATTCCCAGAAGCCCACAGAGGATAACCAGTGGATGGTATTCATGCCTCTGGCCCTGCCTTCTTGTCTCCAGGTGCCTGACCTCACTGTTTCTCAGTTTTCTCAAAGGTCTTCTTTTCCCCCTTCTTCCTCAGTGTGAAACTATGAATTTCAGTCCCACCTGAGGGCTGGTAGGCAAGGTAAGGGTTAATAACACCTCATTAGTGTTTAATTGGAGGAAGGAAGCTGCTCTGGCACCAGACAGGTGGGCAGGCCTGCCCCTTGCTGGAACCCGGCATCCCTAGCTTCAGCACCCCACCAGGCCTGTTGGTGATTTAGCCCTGGAGACCCTCAACCCAGCCGGGGCACCTCCCCCCACCACTTGCTTTGCCAATTTAGTCTCCAGGCAGTACAGACCAACACTCCCCATCTGTCACCAAACATCCAGAGGGGGAGGCAGGCTCCTTATCCTTTCTCCTTTAGCAAGGCTTTGCCCCCTCCCACCTCTAGGAGACATTGAAGAGTGGGCGGAGGGGTGGGGCATGCCTTGAGACAATTTAGGAATAGATTAGAGAGCTACCAAGGGATAGATTCCAGATACAGACAAGGCCGACATGGCTGGGGATGTGGAGATGTCTGCCCAATTTGACCTTAAATGAAGAGAATGCAAATGAGATGCAGACGATATGCAGACGAACACAAGGATCTCGGAATTGACATTCCCGGTGGCAGCGGTGGCAGCGGCTCTGCACCCAGGACCCTAACGCTGCTGCCAGTAACCCTCTCCTAACCTTTCTGGGTTAAGTAGCGCTGACCATTACTTCTAAAAGAGAGTCTCTGAAGATAAGTGGTTGGTTAGGATAGGGCTGCAGGACCTGGGAAGCTGAGCTCCACCCCAGCTTTCTGGCTCGGACCCAGCCACCCACCTAAGCTGAGGAAGCAGCTGGGGAAACCATCACTCTTCAGGTTATGCGCTCGGACGCACCGTCGGTTGCTATGGGGACCCCCTCTTCACTTCTAGGCCTGAACCAATGGGCACTACGGCTGATGACCTCATGCCCCAGGCCCCGGGATTCTATTGGCTATTTGGGAATACCAAGCGCACCCTTTTCAACTGCGTCACAGCTGGGGATCCCCCGACGACCCCAGCTAGCCAGGCTGACTGAAAGGAGGGCGGGCCATGAACTTACAATGTGCTGAATGTACTAATGAGCAAAGGAGGAAATAAAATAGGAGAGGGTTACAGAAGGAGAGGGTTACTCTTGAGAGAGAAAGGGCGATTTGTAACCCTGGAAAGTGTGGAGCAGGATCCGGGTCGCAGAGACCCGGGCTCTCAGGCTTTCAGGCCAGGGAGATAGGGCGAGGTATGGATGAGTGGAGTTTTTGAGTCTTGTTGGGAGGGACTAGGGCAGGCCCAGCAATTTGAAGGCCCCACCCTCAGCTGTCTAACGCCGTTGAGTTTAGGGGAGATCGGTGACGCCCCAAAACTTGCAGGCCTGCCTAGACTCCTGGAACCGCGCCCTGGAACACGCCTCGAGGATTACTCGTGGGTAGGGCCCGGTGCCCAGCGCCTTCAACCAGTCTCGGCCCCATGAGCCGACTCGGCCCCCAGCTCTCTGTGGGGGAGGGCCCCGGGCCTGAAACGATCATCCACGCAGGTCCCAGACTCTGAGGAGAGCGAATGTAAGGAGGGCCGGCTTGGCCTGAGTGCCTGCGGCCAGAAGGGCTCAGTTTGAGAGCCCCTAACCCAGCTCCTGCGGTCGCCGAGGTATCCGCCCTCGCACCTGCAGAGAGCTGGGCGGCCGGCGAGGGCGTGTGTCTGTGTCAAGTGTGCGCGTCTGACTGAGTGAGGGCGTGTGTCTGAGTGCAGGGAAAGACGACTGGGCCCAGAGTCTCTTTCGCACATGCGTTCTTATCAGTGGCGGATCCGCGCGCCAGCCGGACTCGGGAGCGGGCGCGCGCGTCTTCATCCGCGAAGAGGGGGTCTGGGGCCGCTGGGAGCAAGCTGAGACCCTCGCAGTTTTGAATCCAGACTATGGGCGGCTGCCCAGTCGTCCCTGGCCTGCACGGGCTGATTTCTCTGGTGAGGGGCGCGGGTATTAGTATAGTCGGTTTCCATGGCAACATACTGACACCTTCGTGGATGACGGTAGAGACAGAACTCGAACCCAGAACCAGAAAATCTGACCATAGGTCCTTAAGCTCAGCTCCACCCTCTCCTCCACGCCCCAGCCCCCGCTAGAGATCAAGGTTTGGGGCGAGGGCCATAACACACAACTACGCAGGGACACGCACCTACAGACACAGCGTTTTCTGAAAGTGGCCTCGAATGTGGGGAGGGTTGACTCAGTAGTCCCTGCGGGCGGTGCTGCCCTCCACCCGGGCCTGAGCCAGAGCCATGGAATTAACATGATCCGGGACTGCCAAAGTCGGGTTCTCGGCGATGGGAGAGAGGGCCCCGCCCCTTTCGAGAGGGGGACCGAGGTCTGACCAGGGTGCGCCTGAGGGTGCGGGGGAGGTTCACAATCTCAGCATCTCAGTGTTGGTGGGTCTCTGGACCCCGTGCACCCTCCTTGCTCCCTCCTCCCCAGTGTTCACACGCTGCCTCTTGCTGCCGCAGCCCGGCCGAGCTAATCAGCACAACATCCACCTATCGATCGCTGGCTTGGTGCCAGGCGGGCCGGCACCTCGCCAGAGGAGGATGCGGGGCGTTGGGGCGGGTACAGCACAGCTGCAGGGGAAAGGGCACCCCTTCCCCTGGCTCCACCCAAGGCACCGTTCAGAAAGAGGGACCCAGTTGGGCTTCGGGGGTTCATTGCTTCGCCTGCCAGAGGTGGGAAGAGACTGTGTTGAGCTGAGAGCAAAGGGGACCCTCCCTCCTCAGCCCCACCCCCTCCTCCTTATAAAAGCGAAGAACAAAGAGGCCGCTGGGGAAGGAGGCTTTGATCTGACCCCACCTTCCCAGTTCTAGGCCAGGCACCGCCCAGAGTGCCCTTGGGGAGGGGGAGGGACGCCCAGCTCTCAGGGACCCAGGCATTCTGAAACCCAGGTGCTGTTTTTCCACTACTCCTTGCTTTTGCCCCAGCACCCTGTTAGGTGCTGCCAGTGCTTGGGTAGTGCCTCAAGAGGGTGGGCTGTCAGAAGCATCTGCCCCCTCAGTCCAGGAAGCCAGCTAAGGATGTACAAGAGGGTGCCAAGCTCCACAGCTGCTGCTGGCACCCACCCCAAACTGCCCAGAGGGGTGCCCACTGAGGCCTGGCATAGATGGCCTGGGCACAGCTGGCATGTCAGGCCCAGCCAAGCTGAGAATACATGCTGCAGGGAGTCTTGGTGTCAGGGAAGGAGCCAGAGGGAAGTAGGTTAGGGAGGGCAACAGAAAGATGGGTGCTTTATTGAAGGCTTGGTCCAGACACTTTATAAAAATACAAACTGGCATGAAATTCAACCTCATGACAAGTCCGTCTTCATGGAAGACAAGTGAGTGACCCCTGGGGAAGGCAAGGTGCTGCCCCAGGGAAGAAGCCTAAAGGGCACAAAAAGCAGGGCTTTTCCTTTGCCCCAGGCCAGCAGTCCACCTGTCCCCAGGTCTTCTGTCTTGGCCCCTAGTGGCTCAAGGATTCCATCCCACCAAATCCCAATCTTCTTGCGGAAGGGGAGAAAATCATCAAAGCAGCTGACAAAGCCTGTTTGTCCTGGCTCTCCTCTAGGGTGCCCAGGGCTGTCTGCAGCTCCTTTGCAGCTCTTCTTCAGCCTGTGACGGTTGGGCAAGGCTCCCACAGGGGTCACCTCAGACCCTCTGATTTTCTCCATCAATGCTCCATTTTGTCAGTCTGGTTTGGCATCCCCAGTGCAGGTGGCAGGGACCCCTCCCCCAGGAGGTCTTGGGAGGGCTCTGGCTCCGTGGGGTGGCAGGGAAGGTCTGCTTGGCTCACAGAACTCGAAGGAGACGGAGTATGGGGAACAGCAACAGCAGCAAGAGACAGAGGGGGCTGGGAGCATGTCCTCCTCGCCACCCTGATGTGCCACTCTCTCCAGGGCTCCCAACGGGATGGGCTGACTCAGACTCTGTAAGGAGGAGGGGGTGGCACCGATGGGTCGTCCCACTTCTTCAGCAGCCTCTTTTCTGACCTTCCCATTAGCTGTTCACTAGAGTCTTCCAAACCAGTCGCTGCCCTCCCATGAACTACTTAATACCTCATCCTTTCTAAATCCTAACATCCAAGTGTCCCCCAAATAAAGACAACTAGTAGTCTCTCCACCTTCCAAGTCTCCTCCACTAAAGACAACCTGTCCAGCTAAGGCCTTGCCCAGGAGACCCCATTCCCTCAGCCCAGCTTAAGAGGGGTGCAGCAGGGCTGGGGTTGTGGCTCAGTGGTAGGGCACTTGTCTCACATGCATGAGGCACTCAATCCTCAGCACCACACAAATAAATAAAATAAAGGTATTGTGCTCATCTACAACTAAAAAAAAAGTCTTAAAAAAAAAAAAAAAAAAAAAAAAAAGGAGTGCAGCAAAAGCTCCCACATGGCTAAATAGGGGAGAAAAGTCACAACTTGAAGCTGGACCTGGACCCCTTAGAGCCTGATGCTCCTAGATTCTCCCCTTTCCTTCCCTCCTTCTCAGGGGCCCGAAAGGTTGCTCCCCATCTCCCCACCCACTTACTGCTCTCCTTGCAGCAGACAGACACCTGGAGCCTCAAGCACTGGCCAGAACTCTCCGGAGTTGGCACCGCTGGTGGGAAATTTGAAGGAAGAAGTTAGTATAGGGAATTGCCCCTTCCTATGCCTTAGACTGTTTTAGACCTTCCCAGTTACTCCTCTCTCCAGTCCCTGGAAAGCTTTCACTTACTTTGGTGCCAAACTCAGGTAGCAGCCCCATCCATGCCTTTTTGCATTTCCCTAGCACCCCCTTCTTTTCTAGCTCCTCTAAATTCTAAATCTCTCCTCTTTGTTACAGACTAACTCTAGCTATTCCCCACTCAGTCCTGGGTAGCAGGACTTCCTTCCCCTGGACTACAGCAAAGGCAGGGAGCCCTATTCCACTCCCCACCTTTCCCAATAAGTGTGCAGTGTGCCCCTCGTCACTCACAGATGTAGTAGTAAGTCTCTCCAGGCAGGAACTCGAAGCCCAGGGAGAAGGGGTGTGAAGCGCTGAATCTTCTCTGAGAACCGAACAGGGCCAAAGGGAGCAAAGGGCAGTGAGCACTTCCAGCGCTGGAAGGCGTTTGCCCCCTCTGCCGGCAGGCCTTATAGCCAGACCAGTCCACCATGTATAAAGCAAAGGTCTCAGGGCCCTCAGGGGGCCCTGGACTTTCATAGTGTGGGCAGAAGATGTCTAGGTAATCGTTGAGACCCAGCTCCACCACAGCGTCTCCTCGAAGCAGCCTGTGGGCACAGGGTAGCATGGGCTGAGGGGTGATGGCACAGCACAACTTGGGGTGTGAAGGTCAGGGACACACCTCCTCAAAGGTCCCTTCCAGCCTCTCTCCCACCCACTGGAGATGGAGCAGCTTGGGAAGGCCTGAGTGCCCCAGACTGACAAATCTTGCCAGACAAAGAGAGTGCAAGGAACAGGTGGGCTGATCAATCAACAGGCTCAGAGAGGTTAAGAGATCTCAGAGCCCATAGCACATGGTTTCTTTATATAGACGGAAGCCAGCCACTAGCCCTACCTTTCAGGTTGGAGCTGCCACCCACCTCTGTAGCCCTGATGCCCTTCACACAGCCTGGCACAATATCTGTGCTTGGTAATTGTTAGGTGGAGGGATTCTATGAAGATGCTGAGGTGGGTGTGGGGGGGCTGAGGGAACAGGTATGAACACACAGAGCAGGTACAGATAGAGATCTTTAGTCCCTTTAGACCTCAACCCAATAGTAAAAGGAATATCATGATAAGAAAAGAATGAGGGAGAGGGTATTAGGTGCCTCATTTTTTTTTTTTAACAAGGACAAGGAAATGCCAGGCATATAGAGAAGCCCCCTCCACAAACTACCCAATTTTCAGCCTTCTCCAGATCCCCTTCCTCACCTCTGAGGAGCTGCCTGAGGGAGCTAATACAGGTGGGAAGGCTGGACAGGCCACCCTCCAACAGAACCAAATACTGAATGAACCACTGCCCTGACCCCTACACACACACAGTGAAACTTGATTTATGAAGGGCCTCTAAGACTCCCTCAATGGGTGGTCCAAAGACCACCTGCCTTAAGAGGTCTAATTAGAAAGGAAGATTCCTGCCAGGAGCAGTGACCCAGGCTTGTAATCCCAGTGACTCAGGAGGCTGAGGCAGGAGGATCACAAGTGAGGCCAGCCTTGTCAATTTAGCAAGACTCTGTCTCAAAATAGAAATTTATGAAAGGGCTGGGAGTATAACTCAGTGGCAGAGCACCCCTGGATTCGATCTCCAGTACAGTGATAGGGGGACATTCCTGGACTCAACCAAGACCTACTAGAACATGTAAGTTGAGCAAGGAGAAGGTCTTTGCATGTTTTGTTCTGTCCCATTCCTAGTGCCTGGCAAAGTGCCCTGCACAAGGACAGCTCAGTGAATATTTGTGGATTGCACAAATGGGCCTGAAACCTCAGGGGTGGGGGCTAGAATATAAAACATTAACAGGTCCTCAAGTGGTTCAGAGGTACTGTTCTGGAACAGAGATAGAGGAATTCATTCTGAGGACAATAGCCTTTATCACTTGTTACTAGTATTGTAGTGACTTTAACCCTGCCCTCTCTTGGATCTGAGCACTCCCAGAGCACAGGGTCTTAGTTTTTTTCATTGAGCTAATCCCCAGCAACCTAGCACAGATCCAGGCACACAGTATGTGCTTATTAAATGTTAGTGAATAAATAAACAGTCACAGATTGTCTGAAGTAGAAAATCAGAAAGGAAAACAGATGGGGAAGGCAGAGAGGCAAGGAGAATTGGGGAGGATGGAAACAGCAAAAAATACCAAGGTTCAAAGAAAGACAGCTCAGGAGAGAGAAGGAAATAATCGTTTTTATCTGTACAGCTTGCACCATTTTTCACATGCATGACCTCAGTTAGCCCGCCTAACTTCCCAGGGTACTAGGTATTATTAGCCCATTTTGCAGGTGACATAACTGAGGTTAGGGAGGTCAAACAACCTGCCCAAAGGTGATTAAGCTAGTAGGGCAGAGTGGAGACCGGACAGAAACAGGACAGATAATGATCCAGATGGAAGGAGAGATACTGAATGAGATCAGGAGTCACAGAAAGCCAGAGGGGAGGTCCAGAGAGTAGGAGAGTAACCCACGCTCTTGCATCAGAGTAAAGTCCCCCTCCCTCATTCTCGGTTCACCCCAGCTCAGGCTGGCCAGAGGCTGGGGATCACAAGAGAAGCGAGGGGGGCGGGGCCCAGAATGCAGGCCGAGGACCCCCAGCTCCACGCTCCCAGACTTCACTGACCTCGGCCAGGGCTGGGGTCCTCCGCCGGTCCCCCAACACGTGCGGGAGGGGGTAGACCCAGGGCGCGCCTTGCCCCTCCCCCCTATCCCCCTCCCCCGCCGGCTCAAACAAAGGAGCCCCAGCGCGCCGCCGGGCTTAGGCGGCGCCGCGCAAAGAGCGAGTGGTGGGCGCGCGCATAGCCCGGGAGCGCGCAGGCCCGACTAGGCTTTCGCCTGGTTCGGCCCGGCTACCTGGGGTTACTGGAGTTCCAGTAGATGGGGTGGCGGAGGCTGGAGCCCCCCCGCAGAGGGGAGCCGAGGAGCGCGGCCCAGAGGACAGTCCGCAGCAGGGGCAGCAGCCGCATCGCCCCCAGGGTCCGGTCTGGTCTGGTCCGGCGGGTCCCGGCCCGCTTCGCAGTCTGAGCGAGAAAGGTACAAAGTGGAGAGGGGGGGTTGTGGAAAGGGGGGGTGGTGCGGAGACTCCCGGGCCACGCCCCTGGATAACTTTCCACCAATGAAAACCTGTCTCCGCCTCTACACTCAGAGCCAACTCTGGTTAACCCTTTGTGCACGGTATCGAGCGCCAGGTTAGCCAAAGATTCTACTGAGGGCCGCACCGCACTGCCACCGGGCGAGAAGGAGGGGTGTATTCCACAAGAATTTTTAAGGGGAAGTCTTGTCTTTCTTGTCTCATTAGTATGAGGTAGAAAGCCTTATTAGAAATTTGGGAGACTGGGCTCGGTGGCCGGCACCTGTAGTCCTATAGCTACTCCAGAGGAGACTCTCTGAAGACCAGGAATTTGAGGCAGCCTGGGCAATTTAGCAAGACCCAGTCTAATGAAAGAAAGAAGGAAGGAAGTTTGGGAGTTTTTAAACGAGCATACACCCTTTACCCAGATAGGGGAAAGTGAGGCGCCAGCAAGGATCCACCAAGTATGTCCAGCCACCTTCATATTCAGCCACCCCTTTTTCTTTGCACATCTAGTAGAGCTACTGAGACGAGAAGGGCCAAAGAGCCTTCTCTGGGACACACACCTGTTCCCACAGAACCTTAGGTGGTGTGCTAGATGCCCACTTTGGGGTTGGCGCCTGTCCCTTTCCGTCCCACACCTTCATTCTGGGCAGGGGGCCCACGCGGCCCCATCCCGACGACAAAGTGATGAGGTGGTTACGGCCTGTACAAAGCACCTTTGTTCCTGAGCCCTCAGGTGGGGGGCGGGGAGGGGGAGGAGGCAGGTGCGCGGCCTTGGGATCGTGGGAGCCGCCGCCCCGCTCCGCCCCGGCTCCGGGCTCTGAGAATACCAGTTAGATTCACTTTTCCCAGCCACTGGTAGGAGGGTGGGGACTTGGGTCCCACAGCTTGGCTGGTTTGTAGATAGCCGTCTCTGGGGACCGGGCAGCATTGGATGCGAGGACTGGGAGATTAGGGGTGGCAACGGGCAAACAACTCCCTGTGGTACAGGATCACGCTAATTGTCATCCCAGACTGGGCTGAAACAAGTTGGGAGCATCCGCGAGAAGCAAGCTGGTGGACCCATTCTAGGACTCCCGCCCTCCCCAGCAAGTCCTGGTCTGAGGAGGCAGCGTCTCCTGGCGGCCAAACCTGGAAACGCAGGAGGGGTGACCCGTCTTCCCAGAACGAACTGAGACATGCTGTCAAGATCTCACGTTTATTGCAGCAGGACAGAGACGGGCTGGGTGCACCTCCTTCAGCCCCATCCAGCCCCAGTCCCCCACTAACCCCCGGCTGCAGCTATACTGGCGAGTCATCAGGGTGCTGTTTTACAGTGCCTGATGGTGCTTGGTTCCCTAAGACTGGTCATTATAGTGTCCATGCTCCGGGTTTCTTCAGTTATTGTGGGGGATTCCAACAGGGTTCCACTTCTTTAAGTTCTAAATCCGAATTGAAGGCAGCGGGACCTCAGGAGAGGTCAGAGGTAGAGCGAGGATGCTGCTGGGGGCGGTGGTGCTGGCCTGCAGTTGGGGAGAAAAAAGGTCATTCCTCCTTCCCAAATCACTCACCTTGTCCACCCATCGTCAGCAACCCCCTCCTCACCTACCTGGAGGGGACCACTAAAGGCATGATTCCAGCCCCTGGGCCAGGCAAGCCACCCGAAGGGCACCTTCCCTGGGGATCAGCAGGCAGTGGCTTCCTTGGGGGTGGGGGCTTGGTAGGCCCCTGAGACTGAGAGAGGGAAGGCATGAGCTGGCTTGATGGGTGTCATGTTGCCCACCCCCATCGCACTGGTGCTAGGGAACACCAGCTTGGGGGCAGTACCAGAAATCACCCTTGTCTCCAAACAAACCTGTCACCATTAAAGGAGCCACTGGGATATGTGCCCTCAGGCACAGAGGGGGCATCTCGCCACGGCCACCATCGCCACGGCCACCACCGCCACGGCTACCACCGCCACGGCTACCAGCACCACAGCCCTAGGTGGGGGAAGAGGCTGTGCCCTTCTCTCCCCCCACTGTTACCTTCGGGCGCCTCACCACCGGGTCAGCGGGCAGAGGGCGGGTGGGGGGATTGGGTCGGTCAGCCAGCTCAGCCTGGACAGAGAGAGGGGCAGTGGCTGAGTACAGCCAGGAGCAGTGGGCATGCAGAAGTTCCCCAGAGGAGTTCAGAAAAACATGCAATGGCAGCCAGGGGCAGGAGAGAATGGGGGCATGCAGAGGGCTTGGGTGCATGCCCGGAGATACATGCTTCAGTGGGGAGGAAGGTGTGAGTCAACCCTGGAATCCCTGACTGAGTGTAGTCCCGCCACTCACCACCAGATGGTGGTAGAAACCAAGGCAGGAGGCTCACCCTTTGCGGCTTCTAAGGCTCAGCCTCAGAAGGCTGAGGGACACCCTGGTCATCTAATGGAGAGCGCCACTGGCAGGGAGCAGGGATGAGCACTGCAGTTGGGCACCAAGCCTCCCACCTGTTCTGGGCCAGGGCGGGCCCAGCCCAGATTTACCTGGAGTCTCTTGGGCACAGGGTCAGGCGGCAGCGGCCTGGAGGGGGGGGCCGGAAAGCCGAGAGCACTAACCTGCTGAGAGGCCAAGAGGAGTGACAGGCACAGAGTGGGGAAGGAGGGAGCAGAAATACAGATGTGGGCAGAGAGGGGTTAGTGCCCAGGCAGGGGCAGCCAGGGCCCCAGGGGCATGGGAGTTGTGCATGCAGTTATTCAGCTGCATGCAGGGGGTGACAAGTGGTAAAGTGGGCATGCAGGTCACCTCTGCACACATATTCCTGTTGTCAGAGCCAGGGGGCTCAGACCAGAGGCACTCACCAGCCCTTCTACACATGGTGACCTGGGGCTTGTCAGTTCCTGGCACACTGAAGGCCCTTCTGGGCACCATCCCCCTTGTCCCCTACACCGGTCACTGTGAGGGGCTCCAGTAGATTCACCTTTCAAAGCCACCAGCTTGGCCAGCTGAGAGAGCTCAGTGGAGCCTCCTCTAGGTGACACCTCTCCCCACTCCAGGCTGTACACTGCTCCTCTGCTGGCAGTCAGGGTGAGGTAGGCAGGTGAGGGCGGAATGGGAAGGCTGGCCTGACTCTTGGCTCTGGGCAATGCTAGCCTTTCCCTTGGCCTAGAACCTTGGATGCTCTATCTCCCGACCACCAGCCACTTTGCCCAAGCTGGATGCCAGGCAGGATGGGCCCCTTTTCCTGTGGTATCCAGGACTCACCTTAGTGCCTGACAACACCTGGGCCCTCTGTGGGGGTCCTGGCCGTTCAGGGGGACTGGACTGGGCTGCCCTGAGCATGAGGAAAGGCATAGAGGGTGAAGACCTATCTCAGACCCTGTTGGCCACCCATCAGCCACCCATGGGTTAACCCTTTTTAGCCCTTTTGGAGAGTAGCTTTGTATGAAGCTTTGGGAGAAGTTGATCAGCCTGAGGGAAGGACCCCTTACCCTGCACTGGAGTCCTGGGAGAAATGGTCCCAGCACCCCAGCTGTCCCACAGGGGGTACACCTGTGAGGTGAAGAGTTATAGGGTCCATATAGGGAGGGTGGTGATCAGCAAGTTCAGGAACTGGGGCACAGAAGCAAGTGGCAGGTGCACAGGTAGGGCAGGCTTCAGAAATATCCCCAGCCAAAGGACATGGTAGCAGGGAAGTGAAGCTTGTACCTATATTGGCAGCTGGATCCCTTGAGCTGGCAAAGTCGCTGGTGTAGGCGGGCACGGTGCCAGTAACTGGCACCAAGTAGCACTAGGACCAGCAACAGCAGGAGGCTGAGGAGTAGCCCTGTGGTCAGGGAGCTGGTTGCTGTCGGGGGAGGTCAGGTTTAAAGATAGGCAAGGCTAAGGGCTCTATATCCAGAGGGGAGCAGAGGCCAGGGAGTGAAGTAAAGAGGTCAGAAAATGAAAAGGGGTTCAGGGAACTGGAAGCAAAGGGATCAGGAAGAGAGAAATGGAAAGGATGAGCCACTTTGCCCTCCCAGTTACCCTGCTCCCAAGCTACCTCGGAGCTGTGTGGTGCAGTCAGGGGGTGCCCAGCCCTCCTCACAGTGGCAGTGCCTGTTGCTGTCACAGACCTAGAAATACAGGGTGAGGAATGATGGGCTCTGCATTTGGGACCATTTTCCTGTCTTCAGTTTTTCAAGATCTCAGACTTTCACAATGGAAAGGTGTGCTGGGGATGATGGGAAAAGAGAGCCAGAGCCCAGGAGAGAGGGAATCTTTATCCATGTCAGAGAAAATTGGGTCAAATGAACATTGTGGGGCGTGTTCAGCATGATAGGCACTGTGCTAGAAGCTTTCATACTCATCACACCAGGTAATAGTGCCCAGGAATTGTGCATGATTACTATGCCAATTTTTTTTTTTTTTTTTGTACCAGGGAATGAACTCAGGGGCACTCAACTACTGAGCCATATCCCCAGCCCCTTTTTGTATTTGATTTAGAGATAGGGTCTCACTGAGTTGTTTAGCACCTTGCCATTGCTGAGGCTGGCTTTGAACTTGCAATCCTCATGTCTCAGCCTCCCAAGCCTCTGGGCACTACCATGCCTGGCTTATTATGCCTATTTGATGAACAGGAAATTGAACTCAGAGAAGTCAATAACCTGCCCCAGTCACACATCTTGGAAGTGGAAGAACAAAGATTGGAACCCAAGTAAATAATTCCCCTCCCCCCTTTTTTGAGAGAGAGAGAGAGAGAGTGTATGTGTGTCTCTGTGTGTGTTTGGTCCTGGGGATCAAACCCAGGGCTGCTCTACCACTAAGCTACATGCCGAATCCTTTAATTTTTATTTTGAGGCAGGGTCTCACTGAGTTGCTGAGGCTGTCCTCAAACTTGGGATTCTCCTGACTCAGCCTCCCAAGTTGCTGGATTACAGCTGTGTGTCACTGTGCCCAGCATATATGTTTAGTGCCAGAGCCCCTCATTCTTCTCCCCTGTGGAGGCTCCCTTCTCCCCTTTAACCAGCTTACCCCATGTCCATGACATTTGCTTCGACACTCTTGTGCTCCCAGGAGATCCACAGGCTGACATCGATGGTCTATACACACCTGCCCCAAAGGGAGAGAAGAGCAAAGATCACATTTCTCACAAAGCTTTACTAGGACTAGGGGTCCAGCCAGGCTGAGGCCAACACCTTTTTTTTTTTTTTTTTTTTACAAATGGAGAAGCTGAGGCTCAGTAGGAAGACAAGACTTTGCTCAATCCAAAGTAAGAATGTGATTTCCGTGTAGTCTGTGCCTTTTACACTGGTGGACAGTGAAGCCTAGACTGCTTGTCCCAGTCCAGATGTCCCTTCCTACCTGATCTTGCCCACCCAGGCTGCTCACCAAGCCAGGGCCACAGGCTGTGCCAGGCAGAGTCAGGAGGGGTTGGGCCACATCATTGCCCAGGTCCAGGTGTACCCAGCTGCAGTTCAGTTGTGTCCCATTGGCCTCCAGGGTCTCCCAGAGCAGATCCTGGGCTAGGCCCAGTAGAGGCTGGGTCCTACCTCCCTGGCACTGGAGCTGGCCACAAACAGCATCTCTGAGGGTGGGAAGAAGGGCAAGCAGGGTCAGTGGGAGTGTTCCCCCCCCCCCCCCCCCCCCCCCCCCCCCCCCCCCCCCCCCCCCCCCCCCCCCCCCCCCCCCCCTGGGCAAAGGCTCCCACAAACCCAGAGGAGGGGCCGGGTTTCCCCACTTACTTAAGGGGGCAGGGCATGTAGCTGCCATTGGCACTTCGGCCACAGCTCCCAAAGGCATTGCCCCGAGTATTGGCTGTTTGGAGGCAAAGTGGTGCAGCAGGCTGGGCCCCAGGTCCCCAGAGTGACTGGCACTGCTGGGCATAGGAGGCACAGCGCCCGTGTACACACACAGCCTGTCCATCAGCACAGGGCTCGCCGTCCCCCAGGCTGATGTCAGGGGGACACTGAGAGCTGTCTCCTGGGCAGAACTCGGGCAAGTCACAGTCTCCTCTGGTAGGACGGCACTGCCAGCCAGCTGGGCGCAGCTGTGGAGGGTGGGTGAGCATCAGTGTAACTATTGGATGAATTCAGCCAGCCCTGGAGATCAGAATGACCCTTTTACCCTGGCCCCCTGCAGGTGAGCTCTGGGTAGCCAGTCTAGTCAGTGCCCACCTGGCAGGTTTGTTTTATTTTTCTGGTACTGGGGATTTAACCCAGAGGTGGTTATGTTTTATTTGGAGACAGGGCCTTGCTAAGTTGCTGAGGCTGACTTTGAACTTGTGATCCTCCTGCTTCAGCCTCCTGAGTTGCTGGGATTATAGGGATGTGCCACTGTGTCCAGCATACCTGACAGTTCTGACAACAGGGTCCGTCAGATGCACACTGTGCCCCTGGCCTCAGCTGGCAGGTGAGGTAATCACAACAGGGATCTGTACAGTCCTGGGTGAGGGCACAGAGGGGACCAAGCATCAGAGCAGGCTGGGCCCGAGAACCTACCCCCAGCATCTCCTCCCAGACAATACACCAGAAGCCTGCCCAAAGCCACAAGCAATGAGAGCTACGACCCAGCAATCCATGGACTGTCCCTGCAGACAGGGTAGTCCCTTCAGAACCACAGAGGAACTCAGAAGGCTTGGAGAGGGCTAAGGAGCCAGGGCGAGGGCACAGAAGTGAGTGAGCAAGGCTTTGGGTGAGGGGCTCACATCCGGGAAGCCACAGTCACACTG
This sequence comes from Tamias sibiricus, assembly GCA_025594165.1. Lineage (NCBI taxonomy): Eukaryota > Metazoa > Chordata > Mammalia > Rodentia > Sciuridae > Tamias > Tamias sibiricus. The sequence goes on along the minus strand of CM046658.1, from coordinate 118,371,001 downwards.
CTCGCCAGGGTCCACAAACATATTTCCGCAGAAAGGGGCCATAGGGGGCAGGCTGGGCAGCCGTTCAAAGAGGCAGCTGCCCATCCCCTCCAGGAGGGCTTTCTCCAGGGCCTGTCGGCTGCAGTTGCTGAAGTTCAGGCCTGGCAGGAAGCTGGGGAGGGCAGCAAGGAAGGTTGGGGCTGAGGACCCCTCCCTGCCTCCCCCTCCCCCTCCACATCCTGTGGTCACTCACTCAGTGGAGGCCTCCATTATGCAGCTCTTTGCTGGGGCTGGACCTGGACAGGGGCAGCTGCTCCCAGGTGAATCATGGTCCAGGCCTAGGCTGTGGCCCAACTCATGGGCTATGGAGGAGGCGACTCCCAGGATGCTTACAGAGTGGTCCTGCCATTGGGAAGGGAATATCCCAGGTCCAGCCCTAGCCTGGCTCACAACACAATGCCCAGCCTGCCCTGACTGCTCCTGTCCTCTCTGGGGCCTTGTGGGCACTCAGTGGGCATGGTCTCCCTCCTTAATTTCTTCTGAAGTAGGAGGTAAATTCAGGCATGGGTGACAGGAAACTGGGGTGCTAGCTCGGCTCTGTCCCCCTGGAGATCACCTCTGTTCTTTGGGGCTCAGCGGTCCCTTGACCTTCTCCCTAGAAATGGGAAGACCTCATAGGTGTAGGCTGCACAGTGAAGTACTGGCCACAGGTGATGGGTTGGTTCCCTGACAAGCAGAGGCCACATCAAGTACCTTTGTCCTCTATGACTTTGAGGTTGGCCAACTTTGTAGGGGGGTTTCAGTGAATAAATGGTTCCATACTTGGGGAAAACACTAAATTGGGAATGGAGAAGAGACTTGAAAATAACTCACCATGTTCACACCTCCTGAGAAGTCAGGAGAACAGATGGAGTTCTGAATGGCCATGCCCACCATGGGCCCAGAGAATGAAATATCACTGTGGAACCAAGAGGTCAAAGGTCAGAGACCAATGCCAGGCGTGGTGGCACATGCCCGTAATCCCAGTGGCACAGGAGGCTGAGACAGGAGGATTGCAAATTCAATACCAGCCTCAGCAATGGCAAGGTATTAAGCAACTCAGTGAGACTCTGTCTCTAAATCAAATACAAAATAGGGCTGGGGATGTGGCTCAGTGGTTGAGTGCCCCTGAGTTCAATCCCTAGTGTGCCACCTCCCCCCTCCAAAAAAAAATAAAAAATCAGAGACAGAAACCATGGTGGCCAGAGCTTCAGGGCCTGAGGTATCAAGTTGAAATGGTGTGAATTTGGCCAGGGTACAGACTGAGCATGAGGGCTTACGTCACCAGTTGGGCACTGTCATGGGGCAGTCGAGGCAGCAAGTCTGCCCGGCGCCAGTGGAGGAAGTTTTCCAGAGTGACAGCTGGGTTTGGGCTCATCTCTATCAGGTCGTGCTGGGTCCAGGCCTCCAGGCCCACTAGTACCACCCGAACATTCAGGGGTTGGAAAAACTGAAAGAGAAATGAGGCTCAGAAAAGAGGTTGCCACAGTTAGGAGGCTGTGGGGCTCCTGCCCAGCCCAGACTCACCATGTCTAGCATGAGGGCCACATCTACTGTGCGATTCAGCAGGCGCTGGAAGTCGGGATACCGCCTGACCTTTGGGCCAAAAGAAATTACCATGAAAGATGGCGGGGTGGCCAGAGGGCAGGGAAAGACTGCAGAGGCTGGCAGGCTCACCTCTGAATGGTCGGCCACAATCACCAGCTCAACAATCTTGGTCTCTGTTACCACGTCCCGCTTGTGCTATGGACAGAAAGGAGGGTGCCTCAGGTCAATCTGCAGGTAGCCCCAGGGCCGACCAAGCTGTGTCCACTCCCACCCTGTGGTTCCACAGAAGAGGGCAAAGAACCCATTTTACAGATGAACCATGGAGAGCCACAGAGGACAGAGACTTGCCCAAGGTAGACCAAGAAGTAGATTAGGAAGATAGGAGTACAGCCCTGCTTTTCTAGCTCTAAACTCAGTGCTTTTTTTCCTAAATTTAAAAAACAATAAATAATAGCCAGATGCAGTAGCATATGCCTGTAATCTCAGCTACTCAGGAGGTTGAGGCAGGAGGATTGCAAGTTCAAGGACAGCCTCAGCAACTTAGCAAGGCCCTAAGCAATTTAGAGAGACCCTGTATCTAAATCAAAACCAAAAAGGGTTGGGGATGTGGCTCAGTGGTAAAGTGTCCATGGGTTCAATCCCCAGTACCACATAAATGCATACATACTGGCACTATAAGTACTGTAAATGCTGACTGTATGGTAATACCATTTGCTAAACACGGTGCTAAACTGCATTTATATATATACACACATGCACACATATATATGTATGTATGTGTATACACACACATATGAAGATAGATAATAGACAGATTCATTTAATCTTCACAACAACCCTATAAAGTATACATGTCAGGACCTGTTTTATTTTTTATTGTTTTTTGGTTGGTAACTGTGTATTTTCTATATCCAAGTGAGAGCTCTCTGTAAATCGAATCACAAGACAAGTGAGGAGTTTTGAATACCTGCTTCTGGATCCTGGTTAGACCATTTCTTAGTGGTAAGGCCTTGGGCAAATCACCTAACCCCTCTGAACTGGTTTCCTCATTTAAAATAGAGCTCTTGCTACCTGCTAAGGTTGCTGGGAAGAGTAAATGAAACAATGTTCACAAAGTACCTGGCATGTGGAAAGCGCTCCATCAGTAAGAGCTGCTGTCTCTGTGAACAGAACTCTGAGGGGCTGGGGTCGGCCCTGCAGATAACCAAAGCCCAACCCTTCTGCCATTCCTCCTTACCCGGCGAATATGGCGCTGTCCCAGGGGGTGCCCTGGTGGAGCCTGAGTGGGCACAGGTGCATTCCGGCTTAAGGCACAGACGTGGCCTGGCAAGGGAAGGTCTTGGATCCGGGAGATAATGGGAGGACCCTGAATGTCCCCAGGCCCCAGCTCCAGGACATAACTTCTCTCTGGGGACAGGACCACCAAGCCCCTAAGAAAAGAAATAAGAAGTGAGAGAAACTTCCCGCTCCAGGCCTGGTGTACTTTTTTACTGCCATGGACTCCAGCCACTGTACCTGAGCCCGGAGCAGGCGCACATGGAGACCCAGGAGCTGGTATGGCCTTGTACTCTGCCCTGATAGCAGCAGTTCTCCTACAGCAGAGACACATTAGTGCCACTCACAGGGAGGATCAGCACTTGAACACAGAAGTCTTAACTTATATTAGTAAAGATGTCCAGGCTGCCACCCTTCAGTTCCTCCCTCCCTCCTCCAGGCCAGAAATAGGGCACAAGAGGACTCACCAGAGTATGTCCCTCACTGACTACCCGAGCGCCATCTGGCTGATACCACACCAGGGTTGGGTGACCTGGGACTAAATCCCTGTGGAGTGAAGAAAAATGATGGCAGCGTCCAAGCTGTCTCATAGGATGGTACAGTGACAAACTGAGGCCTGAGGCAGTAGAGTGGGGATTGTGGGCAATGTCGCCAAGTTTCCACCTCTCCTGAGGCAGCAGAGTATAGGGGTTGGCTCCCTGATTCTGTCAGGCTATCTAGGTTCCATTTGTTTGTTTTGGTACCAGGGATCAAACCCAGGGGCACTTAACCCCTGAGCCATATCCCCAGCCCTTTTTTATATTTTTATTTAGAGACAGGATCTTACTGAGTTGCTTAGGGCCTTGCTAAGTTGCTGAGGTTGGTTTTGAACTTGCAATCCTCCTGCCTCAGCCTTCTGACTGCTGGGATTACAGGCATGTACATGGTTGTCCATCCCAATCTAGTTTTTGACACACACTAGCTGTGTGATCTTAAGCAAGTTGTTGTTATTATTATTGGGTACTGGGGATTGAATTCAGGGGCACTTAACCAACTGAGCCACATCCCCAGCCTTTTTTTTTTTTTTGTATTTGTAGATGGACACAATACCTTTATTTTATTTGTTTTATTTTTTTAATGTGGTGCTGAACCCAGTGCCTCATGCATGCTAGGCAAGTGCTGTGCCACTGAACTACAGCCCCAGCCCCCTAGCCCTTTTTTATATTTTATTTAGAGATAGGGTCTCATTGAGTTGCTTAAACCTTGCTAAGTTGCTGAGGCTTGCTTTGAACTCGTGATCTTCCTGCTTCAGCCTCCTGAGCTGCTGGGATTATAGGCTTGAGCCACCATGCCAGCTTAGGCAAGTTATTTAAACTCTCTGTGCTTTGACTTCTTTATATGTAAAATGAGGACAATAATACATAGCAGAATCTACCTTACAGGGTTGTTATGAGGATCCATGAGTGCAGGCACTTAGTATCTGGCACATGGTAAATGCTGTACAGGTTGTTCCATGTGATTATTATCATTCCTGCCATTTTACCTATTCTGCAGCAGCTCCAGGATGTAACTTTCATCATCCAGCTCCACTTTGATCCTCATGGCCTTAGACAGACTGGTCTGTGGGCACCAGAAAACATGTCATCTTCCTAGCCCTTCCCACAACTTCTACCATCTCTAACTAGAAAACCTCAGGCCCTCAGGAGAGCACCAATGATTAGGTCACTGGTGGGGGGATCCCAAGGGAGGGACCAGGAAGCCCTGCCTGGCCTGGGGCATTGTTCTGGGGGTTGCGTGGGGAGGTCAAGGAAGGTATCTGAGCCGCCCCTTCTCGGCTTCCTGCCCAGAGAGGAAGCATCATAGAGGACCCAGCACAGGCCTCAGCCCTTCCTCTGACTCAGCTTTAGAATGGGGAGGGGGGTGATGAAGCCCTTACCCTTTCCAAATCCCCCCACTGAGAAAACTGACAACATGAGATGAAATAAGCAAGTTTGGCTTCATAAATTCCCCCAGGAGATGGATGCATTGGGTGGAGCTGAGACATACAAATGTGCATAGAGGGAAAAAGGAGATAAGTGAAGCCAGGTGTTAGGGTGTGGTGAGGGAGGGAGTGGGACCTGCAATGGATCTGCTACAATTAGGTCACTTACTGGCTCCTCAGCCAAGCTTTGGTCTTGAGACACCTGATGATGCTGGGATGGGAGGGGGTGTATTTGTTTATTAGAGGAAGCTCACCTGAAGCACCTCTGCTAGGCTAATAGGGGCCTTGTCCTGAAGGATCTGGGCCCTCTCTGGTCTGGTCTGCTGTTCCTCCATGAAACCTGCAGGGTTTCCCAGGAGAAGGCTGAGGGAATCCTGACCAGGGCTGGGGAGGCTGGTGCCCTCAGACCCACCAGCTCCGAGCACATCAAGGCCCTTCTATGTCTGAGGGCTCCTGCACTGCACACTGGAACTTAAAGAAAATAGTGGAGGGAGGGGGCCTCCTTTCCAACTTAGTGTTTTCCACCCACCAACCCATACACAAGTCCCAGAGAAAGAAGTTAAGCCTGTCCAGCCTGTGGACCCTCCTTGTCTCCCTCTGGCCAATCCCAGGTTCTCCCAGGGACTCTCCCCTGTTCCCACTTCTTCCCATAGCCGCCCCCACCACACACACCACCGCTGTCCAGAACGCCCTCTTTGGACTAGGCGAAGCCTTGTGGCAGGATGCCCACTAGCCCTCCCCTTCCTTCACATTGGAGATGTCGGGAACGCCCATTTCTGGGTGAGCAGTGCAAACACCCTGCCTCCCTGAACACCCCTCATGCCCAGTCTGACACACCCGCTCCCCACAGCCTCCGCTTCCTCCCGCAGCATCACCCCTCCCAATGGCCCTCTCTCCTCCGGACACTCCACCCCCGCCTGCCCTCTCGGCCCCCAGCCCAAGACAGCAGTGGGAAGTGAAAGTTCCAAGGAGGAGTTGGTGTCCCAGCCTCTTTCCTGGCCAATGCTCCCTCTCCTGGCTCCTCTAGGGCCCCTCCCGCTCAGACAGTCTTCTGGTGGCAACGGCACCAGGGTGACCGGTGCCTGAAGCCCAGGCCTGGGATGAGGGACTGGTAAGAATCCTCTTTACTAAACCCCACGAACCGTGCCCGTTCGTCAACCTGGCACTGGGTGGTACTGTCAGCTAGGCCCCAGAGGAGCGAAGACGTCAGTCCTGGGGAGGAGCGACCCTTTTTCCATGATTCTGAGGGGGCACTGGGAGGGCCCCTCGGTGCCTGGTATCTGAGTTTGAAAGTGTTTGCCGGTACATCGCAAAGGACGACCGGGCGGGGAACCCCAGCATCACTCCTCCCTGCCCTCCATCGCTAAGTCACGGGGCCGTAGGCCCAGGACAGCAAATCAGACAGGCCGCTCTCCAGCTGGTCCCTCCGGATGACCCTACTACTCCAAAGCCTCCTGATTTCCTTGTACCTCTTCCCAGTCCGCCCCTCGACCTATTCCTGGTTGAGGACTCACCTGTATTTGGGAGCCGCCAGGAAGGCAAAGGGCTGCCTGCGCCTAGAAGACCCCCAGGGCCCAGAGCAGCGCCAGCCGCATGGCAGCGGCGCCCCGGGCCCGGCAAGGGCAGCAGGTGCGGGACCGCGCGCGGAGGAACCGCGGCGGCCGGGTCTGCTCGCAGCACCTAAACGAGCCGCACGGCCACCAGGCCCCGCCTCGCCCCCTCCCACCCGGCCTGGAGCCAGGCTCCACCCCCGAGGCCCTGCCCTCCGAAAGGCCCCGCCCCCGTCTCCCGGGGTCCTAAAGAAGCCGGGCCCCGCCCCGGGCGACGGCTCCGCCCCCGCTGCTCAGCTGCGCCGCTCTCCTGCAGCTGTGCTGCGAGCAGAGTCTGTCCCGCTTTGCCTTCCCTTCCTTCGGCCCGTGCCGGGACCCCTCCTTAGGAGTTCCGCTGCCTTCCCGCCTCAGGTCTGTGGCCCGGCCCTGTGGGGATCAAGAAGGTAGCTTTCCCGACTGCTAGGCAGCTTCCAGCTCACCCGATCCCAGACACGAGCGAAGTGCGGGCAGCAGGCGCGTACAAAACGTTTTATTAAACGGGAAGGTGGGCGGAAAGCGAGAGGTACGCCCTTCACTCCGCGTAGATAGTGTCATCGTTGCTGTCGCTGTAAGCAGAGGAGGAGAGCTCCTCGTGGGGTGTGCAGACCGGGCACTGCTTCTTCATGTCGTTCCAGCACGAACGGCAGTACACGGCTTTGCATTCTGGCGTTGGGCACACGTAGGACTCGGGTGTCTCGGGTGCTTGGCACACTACGCATCGCCGGCGCAGCCAGGGGCGTAGGAGCGGGCAGCGGCGGTGCAGGGTGTCCACCAGGTGGTGGCGCTGTTAGGAGGTGGGGGTGGTTAGTGCCAGTCGGGAAGTGAGAGGGAAAAAAAGGGATGGCCAGGGCCTCTGGACAGCCCCGTCTGAGGTCCCAAGGACTAACAGTGCCCACGTGTTGAAGGGGACTGGGTTGCGCAAAGAAGGCCCATAGAACGCAACGGTGCTATGGAAGTAGGTTACGACTTCATGATGGAGCGCGGGCAGGCTGTAGTCTCCAGGCTCTCTGTAGGGATATGTCAACAACTATCATTTGCACTTGTTAATCATCTTATTTTGTTCTCACGGTGAGGCTGAGTAGTGGGCAGGGCAGATAGACTGACTATTGTTAGCCCCACTTTACAGATGAGAAAGTTGAATCTCTAGAAAGATGAAGCGACTCTTGTAAAGACATAAGGACTGTAAATCAAAACTGGCCCTATCCAGGTCCCCTGATTCCAAATGACAAGCCTTGTTATCTTTAGGTTCCCCACCCCCACACGCCCTTTTTCCTCACAATTGCAAGGGATCCTCTACAGGCCATTTTATTAGGACTTCTTTGCCTCACTGCCTGCCAGACTACAGGAGTTCTCCTGGATTTGGTCGTCAGAGGCTTCCATAATCCGTCCCTTTGTAGCCTCTGTTCTACCTCCCTGAATACTGCCTCTTCTGTACTATTTTCCCTAGCCCAGCCCATGGCACTTGGCACTCCCTTGAACTTCTCGATCTTTGCACTTAGTTTAGAATACATATCCCTTACACTGTGTGTGTGTGTGTGTGTGTGTGTGTGTGTGTGTGTGTGTTTTGCTGGGAATGGAACCCAGAACCTTGTGCAGGCTAGACAAGTACTTCACCACTGAATTACTTTCCAGTTTACTTCAGGACGAGGTCATGGAATCCCAGTATGTTCATTTTTCCATCAGACATTCATTTGGCCTCTATTGTGTGTCACGAGGGGTAGGGAGGTTTAGGCACTGGAGGAAAAAGTTTATGAACTTTCTCATTTTTATGAATTTTGTTAGGGTTGACTAAACAAGTATGGCTGCCATTCATTGTTCTGTTTATAATGTTGGGTCCTGCACTGAAAGACTGTAGATAAATTAACTCAATTAAAAAAGCAACTTTGCGCCGGGCGCGGTGGCGCACGCCTGTAATCCCAGCACTTTGGGAGGCTGAGGCAGGAGGATCGCGAGTTCAAAGCCAGCCTCAGCAATGGCGAGGCACTTAGCAACTCAGTGAGACCCTGTCTCTAAATAAAATACAAAAAAGGGCTGAGGATGTGGCCCAGTGGTCGAGTGGCCCTGAGTTCAATCCCCGGTACCACAAAAAAAAAAAAAAAAAAAAAAAAAAAAAAAAAAAGCAACTTTGCCTGGCGCGGTGGCGCACGCCTGTAATCCCAGCACTTTGGGAGGCTGAGGCAGGAGGATCCAGAGTTCAAAGCCAGCCTCAGCAATGGTGAGGCACTTAGCAACTCAGTGAGACCCTGTCTCTAATAAAATACAAAAAAGGGCTGGGTATGTGACCCAGTAGACGAGTGCCCCTGAGTACCACCAAAAAAAAAAAAGCAACTTTATAGGCTGGGGGTGTATCCCAGAGATAGAACATGCCTTGTGTGAGACCCCTTCCATTCCCAGCATGGTACACACACACACACACACACACACACACACACACACACACAAACACAAACCATATATGGCAGCCATTGTTATCATTATTTCTGTTTCAGGTGAGAAAATTGATACTTGGAGAGTTGTTCACTTGCCCAGAGGTAGACAGTGACAGCAAACACATATAAAACCTTACCCTCATCCAGAATCATGTCATGTAATCCTTATAACAACCAGATGAAGGCTGGGCGTGGTGGTATATACCTGTAATCCCAGCGGTTTAAGAGGCTGAGGCAGGAGGATCATGAGTTCAAAGCCAGCCTCTGCAACTTAGTGAGGCCCTAAGCAACTTAATGAGACTTTGTTTCTAAACAAAATATAAAAAGGACTGGGGATGTGGCTCCATGGTTAAACACTCTGGGTTCAATCCCTGGTACTAAAAAACAAAACAAGAGGGGCTGGGATTGTGGCTTAGCGGCAGAGCGCTCGCCTCGCACGTGTGCGGCCTGGGTTCGATCCTCAGCACCACGTAAACATAAATGCATTGCATTGTGTACAACTAAAGTAAATAAATAAATTTTTAAAAAAATTAAAAAAAAAAAAAAAACAAGACCAGATGGAATAGTTAAATACATTTCACTGAAAGGAAAATCCAAGGCATGGCAGTTAAACAAGGTGCTCCAGATCACACAATTGTGATACTAATATTGGGAAGAACTAGGGTTCAAATCCAGACCTTTTGGTATCTGACAGCCACTCTGATCTGTAGTGAGAGGGCTTCCCCATTCTTCAGAGTAAGAAAATGAGGCCCAATGAGGATCTTGGCCAAGGTCATACACTTTTTTTTTTATATATATATATATATATATATAATATATATATATATTTTTTTTTTTTTTTTTTTTTTTTTTTGGTACCAGAGATTAAACTCAGAGGCACTCGACCACTGGGCCACATCCCCAGCCCTTTTTGTATTTTTATTAGAGACAGGGTCTCACTGAGTTGCTAAGTGCCTCACCATTGCTGAGGCTGGCTTTGAACTTGCAATCCTCCTGCCTCAGCCTCCCAAGTGCTGGGATTACAGGCGTGCGCCACCAAGCCCGGCTACTTTTTTTTCTTAGTACAAGGGATTGAACCCAGGGATTCTTTACCACTGAGCCAAGTCCTGGCCCTTTTTATTTTTTGACAGGTTCTCACTAAGTTGCTGAGGGTCTTGCTAAGTTTGCCAAGACAGATCCTCCTGCCTCAGCCTCCTGAGGTGTTGGGATTACAGGCATGCACCACAATGCCCATCTTAGGGCTCCTTAACAAGAGCATGTTGACTAGAACCTGTTTCTCCAGACTCAATGCTGTGTCCATACATCACATGTGCTGTATGAGGCCTTCCTGATCCCCAACCCACCTACCTCCTTTCCCTCCTCCGAACTGCGTTGAACTAGTTGTAGCCCCCTTAGGAGAAGCAGTGGCTTTGCCTTGGGCCCCCTCTTTCTGATGAATTCCTCTTGCTTTCCTTTTGTCAGACTGTATCAGGTCTTTTTCTTTTCTTTCTTTTTTTTTTCAATGCTGGAGATTGAACCCAAGGGTGCTCTACTACTGAGCTACATCCCCATCCCTTTTATATTTTTGTTTTTTAAAATTTGAGACAAGGTCTTGCTGAGTTGACCAGGCTGGCCTCAAACTTAAAATCCTCCTCCCACAGCCTCCTGAGTAACTGGGATTACAGGTATGCACCACTGTACCCAGATTCTGATCCTCTTTTCTTCTTGCTTCCAGATGGCCCACTGATTATCTCATATTGGGCTATATCTTGGGTCTGGAGATGGACACTGTGCTGACCTGCAGGAACTAGATGACAGGGGCCCTTAGCACGAACCATGTCACTCAGTTCCTATAGGCCTAGGGCCACGGGTGGGTGCTTAGTGGGCTGAAGGGAGATGCCCCTTTTCCCACAGTTCTCAGTGCCAGGCACCAGCCACAGGGTGCACAGGATTGGACTTACTGGACCCCTCTGTTGTTGTGCTCGCCTTATGATGATAGCCCTCCTCAGTTTGGTGAAAGCTGCTCTCTTCCTCAATAGATCGTTGTAGAGGAACAGGACCCGCTTCTTCTCTCGCTAGGGGAGAGAGAGAGGAGTTCAATGATAGTACAGTGTGGAGGAGGAAAATGGAGTAGTAGGGAGGGTGTGTGTGTGTGTAGGGCTGGAAAGGTCTGGGGAGGGTCACACCTTGGGGAAGTAGAAGGCTGCAATGACCCTCCGGAGCCGGTAGCCGAAAGCCTGGGCTAGGCAGAGACACACTAGCAGGACAATGGGTAGCGAAGCCCTCCAGTAGGCCCTGGCATCCAGGCACACAGGCTGGGGCAGGCAGGCTGGGAAAGGGGGAGGCCTGTCACCAGACTGGTCAGGGCCAGTAGAGGGACAGGGCCATCCTGGGTGGAACTCACTACCCCTGTGGGAGGTGCAGGGCAGGACTTGATTCCCCACTCTCCTCCTGCCTGTTCCTCTCTCTGCAGAGCTGCAATGTCAGCGTAGAAGCTACTAGACCCATCAGGCTGTTTGCATAATGTGATACACATCCTGAAAATTTACATCATGGCAGAAACTTCTGTTGTATAGAACTGCTATAGAGGACTGGGACCCTCTGGCCCCAAGACACTAGACCCCAGACTTGACTTTCCTGACCAAGCTCTCCCTGCTGATGTGCTCTGATTCCTCCAGCTCAATCATGCCAGTCCAATCTCTCCACCCCGAGGCTCAGTCAGTCCCTCAACCTTGGATCTTTTGACCCTCCACCCAGTAACAGTGGTCCACTTTATGCTTGGAATGTAGCCCTTGCTGCTCTGCCACTGCAATTTATTTTTAAAATGGACATGTTTCTTTCTCTTCCACTCTCCCTGCTCCTCCCTAATCTCTCCCCTCCCTAATCTCAGGGGAAACAGGATTACCTTTGTTCCCCATCCTTGGCAAAGTTATCTCCGGGGGAGTACACACCCACCATAGGAATGAAGTAATCCAGACTTTGGGGATGGTACCAGAAGACCTCAGAAATGACTGTCTCCCAAATTAGCCAGTGAATTACCACTTCACAGAGAACACGTGGAATGTAGCCTTTGAGTCACCTCTTTAAAAAGTCCCCTATTCCTGCTGATGGGCAGGATCACAGCCTTTGGGACAGGAGTCCCCTGTGTTTCTCTTTTGCTAGCAAAACAATAAACCGTCTTTTTCCTTTTTCTCAAAATCATGTCCTTGTTATTGGATTGCCATTGGACACAAGAACCCAGCTCTCTGCAACACCCCCAGCCCTCAATTCCTCTGATCCAAACTTCCAGCATCACTCACGCATGTTGTTTGATTCCATAGCTGTGTCTGAGGAGGTGTTCAGGGCCCCAATGGTTTTCCGAAGAAGCCGAGCAAGCATGGAGTCTCCCCCTACCTTCACCTCCAGTTTATGACTGCCTGAGGCCAGGATGAGGGAGTGGGTCAGGAAAGAGTGGGAGTTAAGTGGGTAGAGAGGTAGACAGGCTGGGGACTGGAGGTGGGGGAGGAGTCAATACACAGAATTTTTTTTTTTTTAGTACCAGGGATTGAACTCAGGGGCACTCAACCACTGGGCCACATCCCCAGCACTTTTTTGTATTTTATTTAGAGACAGGGTCTCACTGAGTTGCTAAGTGCCTCGCCATTGCTGAGACTGGCTTTGAACTTGCAATCCTCCTGCCTCAGCCTCCCAAGTGCAGGGATTATAGCCTGGCCTTGTTTTGTTTTTTTGAACCCAGGATTGCTCTACCACCAAGCTACATCCTTAGCCCTTTTTATCTTATTTTGAGACAGACTTACAAAGTTGCCCAGGCTGGCCTCTAACTTGGGATCCTCCTGCATTAGCCTTGTGAGTCTCTAGGGTTACAGACATGCTCCACCTTGCCTGATTTAGGATTTCAAGGAATCTTAACCCCATCCTATTGTAAATGTACAGGGTTGACTGAGGCCCATGGTGACAGCTGTCAGTTTGCAGGGCTGAGATTTGACTTCAGGAGAACAAGGAGGCATCGAGTCACAGGAAGCAGAGCAGAAGAAGCAGGAGGAGGTGACTTGGGTGGGGTGGCTGCGTGGGGTGGGAGTTCTCCAGGGACTCTGCAGAGCCTGGGCTGGGGCAGGGCTCACTGCGGAAGGAGTACTGCTGGAAGGAGTGCTGGCGGATGGTGTCAAAGACCGAGTAGAGCGCCCAGTCCAGCATGCACAGCAGCAGCAGCAGCAGCAAAACGGGCAGTGTCCCCAGGAGCTCCCTCACCTGTGCAAGGAACCCAGGGTAGGGCTGGGCCACCACCTTCCCTGGCAAGGAGCACCCTCTGGTGCCCTTTGCCTTCCACCCTCAGCAGCATGCCTGTGGTTGTGTCCCCAGTCCTGTGCCCCTACTGTCCTCACCAAATTTTTTGTTTCTTCAGCCTGGATGGTGGGCTTGCAGGGGAAGATGACAGTTTTCTCCTCAGCCTTGCAGAGAGGCAGCAGAGTCTGTTTACCCTGGAAAACAGTATGCACAGAGGAACCCTGGGGCCCTTTGCCCTTTCCCCTCTGCCCTCACATGAACATGAAGCCCACACAGGACACACAGCAAGGCAGGGCTTTGCCTGCTCACCAGCCTCCTCCTGCGCTCATCGATCTGATAGAAGTAGGTGCTGATGTAGATGTTGTCAAAGCGAATGTCCCCATTATAGCTATCCATGTAGGAGAAGGACCTGTAGATGGATGGCTGGGGATGTGCCATCTTCTGCTCCAGGATTCCTCACCCACCCCCGACCATGGGTTTCCTGGAGGCACAGACACTGAACCACCAACCAACCAGGGTTCATTGAGCACCCATAGGTCCTAGGCTCTGTGCTAAGTGGTGGTCATGACAAGGTCATGACAAGGCTCTGGCCATGCCTTCCAGCTGCATAGTAGAAGGATGTCTACCCATGTGACTGCTGAGCCACAGTGGATGTGAGGAAAGGAGGTAAGGCTTGGAGAGGGCGTGGGCAGCCTGTCTTGGACAGAGGTGGGTGCACATGTGAGGTAGTGGCTGGCGTGCATCTCGCAGGTTGAATATCACGCAGAGGCACAGAGACAAGACACTACTCTAGGTTGCAGAAATCACAGCACACCATGACTCCCACGTTTACCTCCCAAGTCCCTGTCTCTCGGCTTTGCCCACAGCACATCTCCCTGAGGCTACCTCAAGCAAAACTCATCCAAAGCTACCATTTCTCTTTTCCATGGCTCATTCACCCTTGCCCTTTCCTGGTTCTCCCTGAGTTCCACAGTGGTGAGTTTGCTTGTGGGCATATGTAGCTATCCTCTAGTATCTCCCCAAATCCCGCATAATGCTTCAGTTTGCTAAGGGAAAAATGTTAATTGTTAGAAATGTGTTGAAGACTGTAAAAGTACATTGAATAAACTCTGTAAAGTGTGAAACATAAATTCCAATGCTATTGGTTTTGGGACCCTGTAAAAATCCACATCTTTGCCTGTTAGAAATAACTATAAATACAAAGGCAGGGCAGGAGCGCCCCCTTGTGGAGAGACCTACTGTCACCGTGCTGGGGCTTCCTGAGCCAAGGCCTGTCCTACCACCTCTGTCCCTTTGGTGCATGACCTCACCCAGGTTGAAAGCCTGGAAATGGCTTTTGACTCTGTGCCTCCTTTCCTCCCCCAAGCTAGCTCTGAGGTCTGCTGTGCATTTTTCCTTCCTCCTTCCATCTCAGGCCAACTTCCTGCCCCGCCAACTCCACCCCCAGCCAGGCTCCCTCACTTCTCACTCAGGCTGGCTTCCTTGCTTCCAGCCTTCCATCTTGCAACCACCCCCAGTCCAGGGCCTTCCTACAGGGCTTTCAGACTCTTCTGTTCATGCCTACTTTGTCCCAGTCCTCCACCCCAGTCTCTGCTCTCTACACCCTGCAGATAACCAAGATCCTTGTTCAAGATATCACCCTTCCTATCCTTGACCATGGTTCCCCACATGCTGCCTTTTGGAACCCAATTATGGCCCTTCCAGAGGCACCTCCTCAGGTCTCACACCTGTCCCAATAGCCAGTTCCTAGTATGGCCCTCAAGAACCATCTCTGCCTTCTGGGTGTCTCTTTCACCACCAGAACTAGACCAGGAGTATCTTGAGGGCAGGAATATGGCTCATTCATCTTAGTCCTCTCACAGGCCCTGGGTACACATAACCACTCCCTTTCCGACACTCCAGCCTCATGAACAGGGATAGAGAGCAAGGGCCCGATGACTGCCTTTGCCTAGCCTCTGCCCATCTCAGGCATTTGGGGGTGGAGACAGGAAATAGAGGGTCCAGAAGTCGACAGGGAAACCAGAGCAGAGAGAGGCCCAGGGCAGCCCAGCTGGACGCCAGGCTGGGTGGGGTTGAGGACTTTGTTCTAAATGGAGGGAAAGTGGCTGCCAACGCAGCAGGCAGGAGAGAATGAAAGCAAAATTGGACGATAAAAATGGCACAAAGTCAGAGCCAAGGGGAATATGAAGGGCAAGAAAAAAAATCAAAAGTCAAAGCTAAATGTTAAAGAAAAAAAGTCAGTATTGGGATAAAGGCTGGAAGGAGGTAGATAAATGAAGATCATTGCCCTTTTAAGATGGTGGGAACATGGGTAATGTTTCTTCTTGCAAAATGCCACATGTCCTTTAGCATTCTATAAACAACAAATCCAGGTTAATAAAAAAGGCAAAATCAAGGCAAATAACATTGAGATTCAGAGTTGGGGATGGGCTCTGTCCTTCCATCTTTACAGCCTTCCTCAGGATGGGGCTCCCACCCAGGGCGGAGGAAGGGGCAGCTCACGAGTGAAGGACCAGCAGGAAGGCGCAGGACATCAGCACCTGCAGCAGCCCCAGGGCCCACTCCAGCCGGGCTTCCTGCCGTTGCACATAGTCCCGCACCTCGGTGCTCACGTGCTGCCAGCTTAGGTTGATGCCCAGCACCCAGGCCTGCTTCTCCTCCTGTGGGAAACATGTGCAGAATCAGCCTACTGCAGCCTGGCCACACCATATCCAGTCTCTTCCACGCATGACCCAGGAGCCTCTGGGGACCAGCAGGAGTTGTCCCTTTATCTGTGCACCATGCTCTATGACAGTCTTGCTCCTCTGCACCTGTATTAGCCAACGCCATCTCATACGTGGCTGACCATTTCATCTCCAAGCCAGGTCCATGCCCACCTCAGTCTCCACGTGATTGCCCCATGCATGCCTTCATCGTTCTCCTCCTTTTCCTCTCTCACCCCAGTCACCTCTTCTTTGGGCCTCTCACTTGTCTCTCCTCTCTAATGCTGTCCTCCTTCTCCCTGTTCACCCTCCACATACCACCCATCTCCCTGTCTCCTACCTTGATGTCAATGTTGGCTGAAAATTCCTCATCCAGATCATGAATAGATTGGTTGAGGGAGTCATAGGTCTGCCCAAAGTTGCCTTCCACTGGGATGCGACTGCGACACCAAACCTCCATCACTGATGGATGGTGGGACCAGGTCAGTGTCTTCTTTTGAGGCCTGCAGGCCTGGGCCTGGCTGGCCTGCCTACCCTCCTGTGAGCCTCTTCAGCCTGATTTTTAATTTTTTGGTCTCTCTGTCCATGACTTTCTACCACACTGATCCCCTTCTCCCTGTCTTTGGATTTTTTCCTTCCAGAAACAAGGTCTGATCCTCCACTTCCAGTTTTTCACCTGTTTCTAACCATGACAAATAACTAATAATGATTCCCCTCTGTACCAGCTCTGTTAACCTGCCGCAGGTGCATTATATCCTTAAATCCTCAAAACCCCTAAAAAAAAAAAAAAAAGCCAGGTGGTGCACACCTGTAATCCCAGCAACTTGAGAGGCTGGGGCCGGAGGATCACAAGTTCAAAGCCAGCCTCAGCAACTTAGCGAGGCCCTAAGCAACTCAGAGAGACCCTTTCTCTAAATAAAATACAATAACGGCTGGGAATGTGGCTCAGTGGTTAAGCACCACTGGGTTCAATCCCTGGTACAAAAAAGAATGAGTACTATTATGTCCATCTTTCAGGTGAAGAGGCAAAGCAGAGTTTGGCTATGACTCACTGGGGTCACAGAGCTGTCAGCAGATGGGTGGGCTCAGAGGTTGCTGTGTCCACAGAATCTACACCCTCTCTACATGATTGCTTTCCTGCTTCACACCTATCCTAGTCCCCTAGGACTCAGCTCCCCACCCTGCTGTCACTGTGCTGACCCTTGGCAATGTCACAGAAGAACTTGAACTTCATCGGCAGGCAGAGCAAGTGGTTGAAGAGCGGGACTGAGATTCGTTGCATGCACTGCTCATGCTTATGGTCAAACCAGTGACGGCAGCTGAGTATGGCCTGGTTCACCACATCTGCAGGAAGGAATGGCAGTGTCTGAGGTCCCCATGCCTTGACCTGGCCCTCAGTGCTGTGGCCTGCCCCTCCCTGTGCTCCCAGGGACTCTCTCACAGGAGCAGCGCAGCTTGGTCTTGAGCTCATACATCTTCTGGGTTGAAAGGTGGAGTCTGGAGCTCGGGGCTCCACGGGCCCGGGCACCTTGGACTGTTTCTTCAGAGACCACGGCTTCCTCAGGAATGAAGCCAGCCTCACTCTTTACCTGGGCATCCAGGTCCTCAAAGGAGGTGGAAATGTTCTTAGTTTCTGCTTTCAATGATGCTCTGCTGCTCTGGAGTTGGAGGGAGGAAAGCAGGAGGCATGGGGTTTGAAGCTTCTGCTACCCAACCTTTCCTCACCCAAAACCATACTCAGGCCTACAGGGAGCTAGCCTATGACACAGCCTATTTTTTCAACTCCCCATGGTTCACGGTGCTGGGGAGGCCTCCCCTCTCCCCACTGACTTCCCAGTCCTCCAACTCCCCCTCAGCTTCCCATTCCAGATCCTTACTGGTCCTTGGACTTCACCCCTCAGCACTGATCTCTCAGATCACCATGCCATCTGAATATCCCCAACTCCCAAGTCCCTCGGATCCCATCTCCCCAACTTCCCATCTCTTCAATACTTCAAGACCCCCATATCCAGCCCTCCCATTCCTGATGCCTGGTCTTCAAAGGCCAAGGGCCCCAATTTCCCAACATTCTAGTTCAGCTACTCAGAGCACAGCCCACTCAGGTATTTGGAAATATATGTGGGTCATGTCCTAACAAGTGGCAGGGGCTTTCTTGGAATTTGGTGCTCCAGGACAGGCCATATTCTTTATGTGTGTGTGTGTGTGTGGTACTGGGGACTGAACCCAGGAGTGCTTTACCACTGAGCTACATCCCCAGCCCTTTTATTTTTTTATTTTGAGACAGGGTCTCACTAAGCTTCCCAGGTTGACCTCAAACTTGTGATCCTCCTGCCTCAACTTCCTGAGTCTCTGGAATTTAGGTATGCACCACTGTACTCGGCAGGACTGGGCATATTCTGCAATGTTTGGGGACAGTCCTGAAAAAACAAACAAACAAAATCCCAGAAACAAGCTGTATCCCCACTAGGAAACTGCAAACCCAGGCTCACAGCTCTCAGTTCAAGTCAACTTGGCCCAGGGAAAGGGACCCCCAGGCCTCGTCTGTGCAGAATCCTGACCAGTAGGTCCTTGAACACTGCTCGCAAGGGGGCTGTGGAGATGCGCCAGGCCGCGCGGGTGTTGTTGATCTGATGCTCCACGGTGCAGCCCAGAGATGCTATCACTTCATTGAGGTTGTGCTGCAGATTGGCCACTGGGCCTGGAGGAAGAGGCCCAGTTGGTCACTTCCCTGTAGGGCCAGTACTTTCTCACACCCATCCCTAGCTCCTTCTTGGCATGGAGCGACCACCTTCTAGCACTGTGCATAATGGGGTCCAGAAGCCTATGATAAGTCTTCTTGTTCGACCCTTGACTTTTTCTCCTGTGTAAACTAAGGAGGTCCAGAGGTGGGGAGGAGCCCTTTTAGGGACACACTGTGAGTTGGAACAGCTCAGATTAGAACCACCCCCTATCTTTTCTTTTTCTCTTTCACGGGACCTGGTCCCCATTGGATGTTCCACCCACTGTCACTAACTGGCACTCAGCAACACCCACTCACCTGCATAGATAGCAGCCAAGGCATATCCTAGGACAAACAGCCTGCCCTCTTTGCCCAGCATCTTGGGTACTAGCAGGAGGCTGGCACAGCGGATGTGAGGGGAGGTCCCCCAGCCTATGGCTCCCAAGCCTGTCAGGAGAGCCCAGGGGATGTTGAGGCGGGGTGAGGAAGCTGCTTCACCCACCATGCTTACCAGAGCCCCCACCCATCCCAACTCCCTTCTGAATCGGCCACCATCCTGCCCTGGCCCCCATTTATACCAATTCTGATGGAACTTCTGGGCCACTCATTCATTCAACTGCCATTTACAGAGTGCCTGTCTCTGGAAGGGCATAGAGAGAGGGCTAGAGACAGAATAGTCATGATGGCTGACTGACTGGCGTATGTATATGCGTGTGCCTATGTGTGTCAGGGAAGGGAAACAACACTTCTTATTTCTTGTCTGGATTCACACTTACTCTAAGTGATGAAGGAGCAGAGAGGACAAGAAGAAAATTCTGGAAAAGGCACCAGTGCTCAGAGTAGTCAAAGAGAGAGCAGAGCCCACCTGGACATCTACAGCACTCAGCCTCGGCCCTCATGTAGCCCTTCCTCCTGCCCTACCCTTCCTGAGTAGGTTTCAGCAGTTTCACATGCGTCCTGCTGTGGTCTCCTCAAGGAGACAGTGAGCTCCCTGAAGCTCATGACCCAGGGAGGGAGACAGGCAAGTAAACAGATGACTACCATGCTATGTGCTCAGTGCTCCAGGAGAGCTGTGGAGCCAAGGAGGGCGTGGGCATTTCTGCAGGGAGGGGTGGGGCTGGGAAGGCTGGACAAAGGAGACGATGTGTCAGCTGGGCCTGGGAGATGAGTAAGTGTTGTTAGGAGGCCCAGATGACATTCCAGGCCAAAGGCACAGCATATTCTGGTCAAGGAAACTAGAAGGTTCCTGTGTCGTTGGCAGTGTTTGCTCAATGGTGGCCAAAGCAAAGCCCAAACCCATAGATGTCGTTGTTCCATCTCCACTGTCCTCTTAGGGTCCCCAATATGTCTCACTGGGACTAGAAATTTCATTGTTGTTGCGGCACTGGGGATCAAACCCAGGACCTGGGACTTCCCAGACCAAGTGCTCGACCACTGAGCTACCTGCCCCAGTCCCTGAACTAGAACCTTCTGACTAGTCTTCCTCCTTCCTCTCTTGCTACTTTACACTTCAATTTTCACAAAGCTGTTCTAGAATGATCCTGTTAAAAAAAAAAAAAAAAAGCATAAATCTGATCATATCCCTTCTCAGCCTTGAATCATTCAGTGATTTTCTTCTATGCTTGGTGGGTAGAATCCAAACTCCATGGACAAGGAAGGCCCATAGGTCCTGGTAATCTGGCCCCTGCCCACCTTTGGAAGTGATCTCATGCTGCTCAGCCTTCACCCACCATGCCCACCCACCTGGCTGCCCTTCCTCCTCTCAGGTCTTCACCCTCACTGCCCCTGCCAGCAGCACTCCTCCCCTCTTCCTCACGTGGCTGGCCCCACCTAGTCATACAGGTTTGTGGCAGACCCTGTCGGGTGCCACCCAGCACTTTTTTTTCTGCCTTCTCTCTTGCTAACACAACTTGGGTTTTGTTCAAGGGCAGCAGCCTGGTTCTGCCCTGGCCCCTGGGGGGTAAGTCTGGACCTGTCTAAACCAATCATGGTATTACAGGACATTGAAAGGGACTTGTTCTGTGCTCTTGGCCTTCTGGCCAAAGATGCCAGCTGAGGACAATAGTTGACAAATAGTTGCCCTATGTTTAAAAAAAAAAAAAAAAAAAAAGCCCCGTGGAGCTTTTTGGTATCTTCTTTAGGTTTATCAAAACAGAAAAACTAAGGCAGGGTGTGGTGGTGCACACCTATAATCCCAGTGGCTTGGAGGCTGAGACAGGAGGATTGCAAGTTCAAAGCCAGCCTCAGCAATTTAGCAAGGCCCTAAGCAATTCAGCGAGACCCTGTCTCTAAATTAAATATAAAAAAGGGCTGGGGGGGGGGGCGGCTGGGGATATAGCTCAGTTGGTAGGGTGCTTGCCTCACATGCACAAGGCCCTGGGTTCAATCCCCAGCACCACAAAAAAAAAAAAAAAAAAAAAAAAAAAAAAAAAAAAGGGCTGGGGATGTGGCTCAGTGGTTAAGTGCTGCTGGGTCCAATCCTAGTACCTCCCCATACACACAAAAAAGAGCAAGACTAGTCTTTCATTCCCCTACCAACTAGTTTATATAAAAAGACCAGAAATGTGAATTTTCTGAAAGTGGAGCAAAGTGGTTGGCATGGGCAGGAATCATCTGTGGAGAGAATGGGTGTCACGTGTCAGTGAGAGATGCCAGAAGTCCAAGACCCTCCAGGGACTGTGCTGTAGGAAGGGGAACCTGCCTCATGCCTCCCAGGCTGGCCTCCTGCAGAGCTGCAGAACCTCACTGTGTGTGGGAGAGTTCTGCAGCGCTGCCCAAGGCTGTGGGCATGAACGTGGAGCCCAGTACTTTCTTCTTCTGAGGGCAGGGTAGAGGGCAGCCACTTGGTACCCTACTGTCTCAGTTTGGCAGGCAAGATGGTGTGCACTTCCTCCAAGACAAGTGGGCACTTTGGAAGATGGCAGGCCTGGAGCTACCTGTGTGGCTCTGCAAGCAGAGGACAGCCTGCTGGGGGAGAGACCCCAAAGGAAGCGGAGGCGCAGAAGCCAAGGGGGCTTCCTTGGAGGTTAGCCAAATAGAACTGCCCTCTGCAGGAAACTGGGCTGGCTTAGCTACACACAGAGCCTACAAAGAGACTACAAATGGGCCCCTGAGAAGCCGGGGGGCTGTCTGCCACACAGAGGGCATTGGTGGTGGAATTGTATCAGCATTGGTGACTTAAGACTTTGTCCCTTTTCCTTTAATTCTTCTAATCCCCTTTCTGACATCAGAAGAACCAGAAAGGGAAGGAAGTAGAGAAAAAAGTGAAAGAGCAGGCCAAGCCCCTTCTTCACCGCAGCACCCCACCCCCAGTGGGGATCAGGCTGAGCCGGGTCGGGGGTGGAAGGAGGGAAGATACTTGAGAATGGATGTGACCTTGAAATCCTCATGGAGAGAAGATTGGACTGCTTAATCTCTAAAAATAAAGCATAAGTGTTGAAACAGGACTGGGTCTTCCCCGGGAAAGTAACTGGAAAGCTAAGGTCTGTGGGAAAGGTTATTAATAGAACATGTGTGAACACAGTGGTCAGAGAAAAAGTAGTTTTTGCCCAGTGCAGTGGCCCATGCTTGTCATCCTAGTGACTTGGGAAGCTGAGACAGGAGGATCGCAAGTTGGAGGCCAGCCTCAGCAACTTAGTGAGACCCTGTCTCAAAATGAAAAATAAAAAGGGCTGGGGATGTGGTTCAGTGGTTAAGTGCCCCTGGGTTCAATTCCTGGTACACACACACACACACACACACACACACACACAAGGTAGTAATTTGTTCTGTGGTCTTGGCCTTCTGGTCAAAGACTTTATAGTTTATTCTTTCAATAAATTGGTGGCACTGCTAAATCCATCCTCTTGCCTAATATAGGTTCAGGAAAAGGAGTGCCTTTTACTGATCAAAGAGATGTGAGAGAAAGCCTGCAGGGGAGATAAAGGGAAATTTTCCTTCTTCCTTAAAAGGGATGAGAAAGGGAAGCTCCTTCCTCTCTTTTTTTGGTCTTTTGACATTTTGTATGACAATGTGATGCCTGGAGTTACTGCAGCCATTTTGTAACCTGAAGAGGAGTGATTGATGGATTAATGATGACAAGAGAAAAGAGAGAAGGAACCTGGGTCTGTTTTCTTTTCTTTTTTTAAAATATTTATTTATTTGCTTTAGTTGTACACAATGCGTTTATTTTTACGTGGTGCTGAGGATGGAACCCCGGCCCTGCGCGCTCTAGGCGAGCACTCCACTGCTGAGCCACAACTCCAGCCCCAATGTTTTCTTTTCTTTTTTAAAAAAAATTTTAGTTGTCAATGGGCCTTTATTTATTTATATGTGGTGCTGAGAATCAAACCCAGTGCCTCACACATGCTAGGCTAGGGAAGCGCTCTACCACTGAGCCACAACTCCAGCCCTTGGGTCTGTTTTTGTTGTTGTCTGCCGTACTGGGGATTGAACCCAGGGCCTTGATGCATGCTAGGCTAGGATTCTACCCCTGAGCTACAACCCCAGCCCCAAAACCTGACTCTTTGATGGAGTTGCTGAGCTGTTTAATCATCCAAACTCCAAAACACCATACCTTGAAACTTTTTGTTATGTAAGATAATAAACTTTCCCTATGGTTAGACCACTTTTAGGTGGGTTTTCTATTCTTTCAGTCCAATATTCAAATGTCATATTCAGGAGCTGGGGGGGGGGTAGCTCAGTGGTAGAGTGCTTGCCTAGTGTGTGTGACCCTCTACATCCCTAGCAGCATCGGCGTGTGGGGGTCACCTTCTCTGACATGCCTTCCCTAACTGTTTTTCAGCCCCTTTCTGTCATAGTCCCCATTTTACATTTTTCATGCCATTTGTCACCATTAGAATGCTTTCTTTCTTGCTTGATTGTTTTCTTTTTGCACACCTAGGGACTGAACCCAGGGCTTCACTCAAGCTAGGCAAATGCTCTACCACAAGCTCCACCCCCAACCCTTAGAAGTGCTCTTTTTTATTTATTGCTCATTCATTGTCTAACTCTCTCCACTTGAATGTAAACTCCAAAACAGTCAGTGTGTGTCAACCTTGTCCACGGTATATCCTCTGTAGGTACTCAGCAAGTGCTAAATGAATGAATGAACTCATCTTCTCAGGAGGAGAAGGAAAGGTCAGGGAGGTCAGAAGAGATGAGGTGATGAGGGATAGTGGGGTTTGTACCATAGCATGTGGGCAGTTGGGAGTCCCTCCTGCTGAGGGGACTTGCTAAGGCCCAGGACAGTGCCTTCTAAGGTTGGGCCTCTTCCCTCCGGACCTACCCACAAAGCCCAAGAAAAGGCTGAAGCCACAGAGGAACCAAGCTCTAACTCCTTCCTAGCAACCAAGACGGGGTGGCCACAAGTACCCCTTGCCCTTGGTCAGCACTAACCCACCAAGCTGTACATCACCGCTATCTTCTGCTCTTCATAGATATTCATAGGATTCACCAGGAGCTGAAAGAGACCTAGGGCATAGGGTCAAGTCAAAGGTCAACTGACAGATCCTGGTCCGGGTCCAGCTCCTGCCCACCCCCTGACCTTCTGTTTCTACACTCACCGATGGCCAGGAGCCCACCAGTGCCTGCTCCCAACAGAAAAGCAGTGACCGGAAACTCGCCCGGCTGACGCCATAAGAACTGGTTACAGGAGACAGGCAGCCCCCAGTTCAGGAGCCTCTGCACAGCTGTGAAGTGCAACAGTTCAGCTCATGGCTCCCTATTCTCACCTGGATGGGGCTTACCAGGGTGAGAGAGCTACGGGGAGAGAGAGCTGGGGGAACTGGAGGAGGGTGGTAGGATCTTAGGGGACACTGGAGGTGTATAAGGGACCCTGAAGAAATGGGGGAGGGGTAAAGGAGAGAAGGAAAGGGCTGGGCTTCAGGGGGGCACTGGATGAGAGAAGTTGAGGCTGGGGAACCCGAGATGGTGGAAAGATGGAGGAATCCTGGGGGAGAGGTGGAGTGAGGGGGTGCTGGAGATGCTGGGAGAGGGTGGAGTATGGGACCATCTCACTGGTGTGGGGCGGTTTCCTTTGCTCTTTTGCTCCATTTTGATGCTGTTTGATGTTCATAAGTCTGTTCTGGTGAACCCCGTCTCAGAAGTCGCCTCAAGGATTTCCTCAGACTTCTTGTGAGAAGGGAGAGGCCTCCTGCCTCCTCTGCCTCAGTCACAGCCTGTGTCCGAAGTCTGTGTCTTTAAATTCCCTCGGCTCCCAGACCTGGGGCAGGAGATCACAGACCTCCTGTCCCCTTGCCAGTCATTGGAACTGGGTAAGGGATTCCGAGACACAAGCCCTCCAGAACCTTAGAATAGGTGTGGAATCCCAGGACCACAGAACCCAGGAGGCATCTCCTGGAGACCAGCAGCCATGCCCAAAGACATGGAGGATATCGTGTTGCCCTTGGGGGAAGAGGAGCCTAGCATGGCACGGGCTGTGGCCAGAAGCATAGGGGGCTTTACCCTGGGCTTGTCCTTGGCCACAGCCTATGGGCTTCTGGAGC
This sequence comes from Tamias sibiricus, assembly GCA_025594165.1. Classification (NCBI taxonomy): domain Eukaryota; kingdom Metazoa; phylum Chordata; class Mammalia; order Rodentia; family Sciuridae; genus Tamias; species Tamias sibiricus. The sequence goes on along the minus strand of CM046658.1, from coordinate 118,346,013 downwards.
TCCTGGTAGAGGGGCACAGCCCCTGGGGCTGCCTGGTGGGGACCGTCACTTTGGCTGCCTTCCTAAGCCTGGGCATGGGATTCTCCCGCCAGGTCCGAACCACTGTCTTCCTGATGCTTCCCCAGGCCTTCTCCAGTGAGCCTGGCACCCAGAGGGAGGGGCAGGCCCCAGGGCAGGGGCGCTCAGGAAGTGTTCCGAAGCCTTATGCAAGGGACTTGCTTCCACCTCTGGGTTGGGGTCGTGACTGTGACGGTGCTTTCTCCCCAGAACAGGGACAGACACTGCTGTTGTTGGCTGCCTTTGGGTTGGTGCTCCAGGGCCCTTGTGCCAACACCCTGCACAACTTCACCAGGGCAAGCGAGGCAGTGGCCTGTGGGGCAGAGCTGGCCCTGAACCAGACTGCCGAAGTGCTGGAGCGAGCCAAGCAGCCCCTTGTCAGTAAGCCCCCGCCCCGTCTCCCACTGGTCCCCTTGTCTCCCTCATCTTGAGTCCTGCAGTCTCATTCCTCTCTGTTGGTACAGTGTTCTAACCTTAAAGCATCTGGGCCTGCTCCCTTTTCAGGCCCAGCCAGCCACTCTTTCCATCGCCTCCTCCTCTGCCACTGGAACTCTCCCAAACCCAACATGCAGGTTCCTCAGGAGTCACAGCCCCCTCTCTACTCCCTACCCCAGGGCAATGGTGAGAACAAGCCCTAAAGGAGGAGATGGCCCCACAGTGCTCTTGTCCTTTGTCCCTCAGGTGCCCTAAGCAAGATTAAAGCTATGGCCCAGAGGGCCAAAATGGTGGCTGACCGGGTCCGCAAGTTTTTTCGGTCAATCATGGATGGCGTGAAACACGTAGGTGAGCACATTAGTATATCTGTTTTTGGAGGTCAAAGTGCACCTGGACTCCTCATTCTCAGTCCTGTCCAGACCTGCTTGGGTTCCCCTGAGTGCTGGCTAGTACTTACTGGACACAGCACAGCCAGGCCCCTGAACATAAACCTCTCCAACTTTGGGTGCTGGTTGGTTGCTTGTCCCCCCCGATTCCTTAGAAGAAGCTGTGGGACTCCTGCCCTGGGTACAAGCCCCACAACTGTCCCCAGCCAGGGCCCTGAGGAATGTGTGGTATTGGCTCCTACACATTGGTGACGTGTGCAACTCGGAGCTGGGCAACCCTTACCAGAAGTGTGCGCAGGTTTTTGACGATGCCAAGGACAGCTGCATGAAGGTCATACCACAAGCTTACCACCTGTGCTATGTGCTCATGCCCTTCAAACTGGTGCTCTGTGGACTTGCCAGCCGTGAGGAAAACGGGCTCACCAGAGGGGAGGAGGGAACACGGGGTGGGGAGGGGTGAGAACGCGAGGGTCCAGTAGGAGGGTGGCCCAGGCCGGCCAGTAGGGGGGAACAAATATGGGACCAATAAGGATGCTGGGCTATGCTGTACACTGTACAGGCCTGTAATCCCAGAGGCTCCTGAGGATGAGGCAGGAAGACTGGGAGTTCAAAGCCAGCCTTAGCAACTTAGCGAGGCCCCAAGCAACTCAGCCAGACCCTGTCTCTGAATAAAATATAGAAAAGGGCTGAGGAGGGGCTGGGGTTGTGGCTCAGCAGTAGAGCGCTCGCCTAGCACGTGCGTGGCCTGGGTTCGGTCCTTAGCACCACGTAAAAATAAAGGCATTGTGTACAACTGAAACAAATAAATATATATTTTAAAAAGGGGTGGCTGGGGATGTGGCTCAGTGGTTAAGCACCCTGAGTTCAATCCCTGGTACCAAAAAAAAAAGAATGCTGGGCTTGATATGGGACCGACATTAGGAGAGGGGACAACAGGGCAAGGCTAAAAGGTTTTGAATAAATGTGGAGGCTAATAAGTAGAATGGGAAGTCCAAAAGGCCCAGTGAGAAGAGGGTCCCTGAAGGCTGAGGGGCAGGCAGTGTCTCTGCTTCTCCTCTTGATGCTCAGCAATCTCCCGCTCTCAGTGGTCCAGGTGTTCTGCATCCTCCCCAACTACATCCAGCCCTTCTTGCGCAACACCATCGGCACCCGTGAGTGACCCCCTCCTAGTGCCTGCTGCATGCGGAGCCCTCCTCATCCAGGTGTAGCCACTTGCAGGCCCATCACCCAGTCCATAATTGAAAATGCAAGAGCAGGAAAGGCCCTCAAGAGATTACCCAGGCCACTGTCTATGCCGTACAGATTGGGACCCTGAGGCCCAGGGAAGGGGAGGATGTTCGAGCAGGGGCTGGGAACAGGATTAGGGCCACATGCCCCCAGGCTCAAGCCATGGAGACTATAGGTTAGGGAGCTGAGCACAAGGTACTGCTCACCTGAGCAGAGGCTCCATCCCCCTCGAGGTCCAAGCCCTGGAGGTTCTGGCCCGTCTTTGAGCCCTGGACTGTGACAGCACTCCATCTGCCCCACGTAGCTCTGCCTCCCACCCCCAACTGTCCCTGCTAACATCTCCCCTGGTCCTGCTGGCCCCAGCTGTGAGGAAGATAATCAACCGTGTGCGTCAGGAGTTTGAGTTCAACATGACGGCCACCCACCACTTCTCTGTGGATCTCAATGCCTCTCGGAGTCTGTCCCAGGTGGCTCATGACCTCCAGGAGGCTGTCAGCATGAAGCTGTATCTGGCCCGGGAGGTCCTGGCTCTGATGGGCTACACCTTGCCTCTGCTGCTGCTGCTGCTCTACCTCCAGTGAGGGGCTGTGGGGCTGGGGGAGAGCTGGGCACTGAGGGAGCTGAAGGGGCAGGTGGGATGGGGTGCCTGGTGGGTGTGGTCAGGGGTGCTGGGGGACCTCACGTGTGCCTTACCCCTAGAGCCCTGTTTTACCGATACTGTTACCTGAACTGGGACGATTTTGACAACGTCTACATCACCAGCCGTTTTCTGCGCATGGAAGCTGTCCGCTCCACGGCAGGACTGCCCACAGTGCTGCCGCTTAGTGCTCACGAGGCCACTTGCTACATCCAGCCAGGTGAGGGCCCTGAGGACAGGAGAGAATGGGGCTCTGAGGGAGGCCAGGACTTCCCCCAACCTCACAGCCTTGACCCTAAGTCCCAAGCACAATCAGGGCTTGGGCTGGGTGTGGGACAGAACCAAACAGAGAAGAGACAACTCGAGTTTAATTTCAGGCTGAGAGGGACAGAACCTTGCCCTTGGGGAGCCCTCAGTCTGAAAGGGAAAGGTAGTCACTCTGCAAAGTGAGAGAGAAGAAAGGGCATGCTTCTGGGAGCAGATGCAAGTCAGTATGGCAGGATAGCCCAGCAGGGAGTGGGTGTGGAGAGAGGGAAGGAAAGCTGGGGAGGTTTTCTGGGCTGAGAGCAGGGAGGGAGAAGATTCCCACAGACAGGAAGGCTTCCTAGGAGGTGGGAGCCAGGGGAAGGGCAGAGTCCTGAAGACTGGATGGGCCCCTGGGTCCTTGTGGAGTGCAAGGCCTGCACCTGGACCACAGAGCCCTTGCCCCTGAAGAGTGTCTCTCGCCCACTTTCCCGTCCTTCCAGTCTCTTTCCTTTCCACCCTTCACCTGAGCAAACAGACTCGGGCTCAGTAGAGACAGCAACGCTTCCAGGATCTGGGGTCTGGTGAGGGAGTGGGAGAATCAGGGATCATCCTCTGGCCACCCCACCCACCTCAGGCTCCATCTTCCTGTCCCGCTGGGAGCGGATTTTTTATATCCTGGAGACCTTGAACCTCATTCGCCACCTCCTCCTCGTGCTGCTCCTAGTCTTCCTGGACTATTCTGTGTTCTGGGTGCTTGACCTGGCGCGGTACCAGCTGCAAGGGGAGATCGTGGCCCGCAGTGAGTTCCTGCACCTTTTCCTGCTGCCACCCACTGTAGGGCTCCTGTTCTTGTGTCCTCCCCAGCCTCCCTGAACCTTCTCCCCTTCCCCACATTTTTTTTTTTTTTTTTTTTTTTTTGTACCAGGGATTGAACTCAGGGGCACTTAACCACTGGGCCACATCCCCAGACTTTTTTTGTATTTTATTTAGAGACAGGGTCTCACTGAGTTGCTGAGTACCTCGCCATTGCTGAGGCTGGCTTTGAACTCGCGATCCTCCTGTCTCAGCCTCCCAAAGTGCTGGGATTACAGGCGTGCACCACCACGCCCGGCTCCTTTTTTGTATTTTATTTAGAGACAGGGTCTCACTGAGTTGCTAAGTGCCTCACCATTGCTGAGGCTGGCTTTGAACTCGCAATCCTCCTGCCTCAGCCTCCCAAGTGCTGGGATTATAGGCATGTGCCACTGCGCCCGGTTCCTTCCCCACTTTCTGTCCTAGGGGATAACCTGCATGTCCCCATGTCACTGCCACTCACACTTTTCCAGTTCTAACCCCTGCCCTGTAACCCCTGTATCCAGGTTGAAGCCATAACTTTACAGAGTAGCTAAAGACACAAGCTCTAGGTCATACTGGCCTGGGTTCAAATCCCAGCCCTGTCCTTTTTTAGGCAATGGCTTCACACAAATTGCTTAAGCTCTCAAAGCTTCATCTGATTAATGAGATGACAATGGCTGTTGGCTCTCTGTGTTACTGAAGTAATACACGAGACTGTGTGTACGTTGATTGCCTACTAGGCCATTGATTGAGACTGCACCAGCTGTGATGGTGGCACATGACTGCAATCCCAGTGGCTCAGGAGGCTGAGACACAAGGATCAAAAGTTGGAGGCCAGCCTCAGCAACCTAGTGAGACACTGACTCAAAAGATAGAAAGGTCTGAGCATGTAGCTCAGTAGTGAAGCACCCCTGGCAGCATCAATTCCCAGTATTAGGGGGAAAAAAAAGCCCTGGCTAAGGGTTCAGGCCATACCTGAGCTGCACAACTCCATGGTTTCACAGAGATTCTCTTCTCCACACAGTAGAGCAGCCAAGTGCCACAAGTGTCCCTTACACAGTGCCTTTGTGCCAGGCCCTGTGTTAATGTCTATAACCGTGGAAGGGACCGGCTATATCGGGAGTATTTACCGCGATCTGGTGTCAGCATTTGATGTCCTACAACAAGGCAACATCAGTATCCTGTCCCGGCGCTGCCTCCTGCGTCCCTCAGAACCGGACACCACTGGTTATATAGTCATTGGTACCCAACACACCCGAGGGCCCTGGAGGGTAGAGGGCACAAACTGCTGGGTCAGGTTGTGGCTGGCACCTAGTGCCACAGCAGTGTGTCCATCCCTGTGTGTTCCTAGGTGCCGCATATGGCCTGTGCTTTTTTGTCACCCTACTTGGTAGCTATGTGAGCCGGCTGCGGCGGGTCATCTGTGCCTCTTACTACCCATCCCGGGAGCAGGTGAGGGTCCACAGCCATGGCCAGTCCTTGTCTCCTCCTCAGGGTGCTAAGCTAGCACTGTCTTAATGTTGGGGAGCTTAGAGTCCTCCAGCAGTCCAGGTCCTCTTTCCTCTGGCTGAACCCCAAAGCCAATGAACGACCTGGACCGGAGGTCTCTGGGCCCAGGATGGGGCTGGGGGCAATGGTGCCTCCTGGGGCAGGGCTTCCTGAGACACAGCTTGCCTCCAAAATTTTGTTAAAATCATGGGGAAGCTGGCCGTGGTGATGCATGCCTGTAATCCCAGTGACTTGGGAGGCTGAGGCAGGAGGATCGAAAGTGAGAGGCCACCTGCACAATTTAGCAAGACCCTGTCACACAATAAGAAATATAAAGGGGGCTGGGGTTGTGGCTCAGCAGTAGAGCGCTCGCCTCACACGTGCGCGGCCCGGGTTCGATCCTCAGCACCACATAAACATAAATGCATTGCATTGTGTACAACTAAAGCAAATAAATAAATATTTAAAAAAAAGAAAAGAACTATAAAGGGCTATAGGTGCAGCTCAGTGGTAGAATACTCCTGGGTTCAAAACCCAGTACTGCAAAAACAAAAGCAACAGCCAAGGCAGTGGCACACATCTGTAATCCCAGCTACTCAGGAGGCTGAGATAGGAGGATTGCAAATTTTTTTTTTTTTTTTTTTTTTTTTTTGGTACTGGGGATTGAACTCAGGGGCACTCGACCACTGGGCCACATCCCCAGCCCTTTTTTTGTATTTTATTAGAGACAGGGTCTCACTGAGTTGCTAAGAGCCTCGCTATTGTTGAGGCTGGCTTTGAACTCATGATCCTCCTGCCTCAGCCTCCCAAGTGCTGGGATTACAGGTGTGCACCACCGCGCCCAGCTGAGGATTGCAAATTTAAGGCCAGCCTCAGCAACTTAGCAAGACCCTGTCTCAAAACAAGATTTAAAAATCAAAGGGCTGAGGATGTACAGTAGAGAGTCCCTGGGTTCAATACCTAGCACTGAAAACAAAACAAAAACAAACAAAATTGATAGGAGACAGGAACAGTGTTGGTATGTTGAGGTTTGGACAGAATCTTGCCATTTGTCTACTCATTTATTAATTATTTACTGAGCATCTACTGTAAGCCAGTCCCGGTGTTGGTCTACAAGGATGCCACGATGAACCAGCTTGGAGCTCAGTGTCAAGGCAGGCCAGACAGGCTTCTCCAGACATTATGATTTAAAACTAACTTTTATTTATTAACTTGGGAGGCTGAGGCAGGAGGATCGTGAGTTCAAAGCCAGCCTCAGCAATGGCGAGGCATGAACAAAGAACTATGTGGCCCAGGGAATCCACAGGAGAGAGTGGGTAATCCCACCTGGGGAAGTCCAAAAGGCTTCCCAGAGGAAGAGGCATTTGATCCAAGACCAGAGGAATTCATAGGAATGGGACAAAAGGAAGAGAAAGATAGGGAGTGGGAATGGGTGCAGAGGGCACGTCAAGCAGATGAAACAAGATCAAATGGGATCCCATCCCTGATCTCCACCATCAGGAAAGAATCACCTACCTCTATCATGTACTTCTCAATCGCCGAACCAACCTGTTGGCTGCCCTGCAACGAGCGGTGAGGCGGCGGGCAGCTGACCAGGGCCACATGAGTGTCCTCCAAGTGCTGGCCATCCGGTGAGCCCACTCTGCTTCCCTATAGGGATGTGCCGAGAGTGAACAGAAAAAGAGCCAGAGGTCAGAATGGATCACTGTCTTCCCCCAGTGGCAAGAGGTTTGGTTAAAGAAGGATAATTAAGGACGAGGATTTCTAGCAGTGGGGAGTGAAGGGAGGAAGAAGAAGGCAATAGAGAAGTTGTTGCTATAGTTGGAGGAAGGAAGGTTAGACTGCAGGAAATCCTCCCCATCATTTGGAGGTTGGTGCTGGTGTGGGGAGGGTTAGGCTGGCTAGACGAGTGTCTACTCTTCTCAGGTGCCCGTGCCTGAGTCTTTTTGTCAGCCAATTTCAGCTGCATCAGGCCTGCTGCCTGGGCTGTGGGCGGACCCAAGATGAAGGGGACATGGAGAACTTTGTGTACTGTGGTACCCCAGGCTGTAAAGGTGAGACCCCCCCCCTGGATAGGGTGCCGCTCCCTGCTGGGACTTCCCTTATTTGCATATGACAATCAACTATGGTCCTTTTTTTTATGGACTTCTCTTGAACCTCACCTTTTGTACCCCTCCCTTCATTACTATGCATGATCTCATGTACATAGAGCCTCAGGTAGCTCATTTTCTCCGTGCTCGCCCAGACTCTCCAGGTATGAATAGGATTCATACGCAGCGCAGTGGGCATTGCAGCAGTGGTGTAGTGTGTGCACTTGACAAGGACATTCCCCCAGGAGTGGCACAGGGGAGGCAGGTGCTGGAATCAGAGAGGGATGGGGGGGGGCAAGTTCAAATTCACCTTCCCTCCTGGCCTCCTGCAGGTGTCTACTGCCACACTTGCTTCCATCTTCTGAACAACACCTGCTCAGTGTGTGCATCCCCACTCTCCTACCAGGGGGACCTGGACTTGGAGCTGTGAGTCTTTCAGTAACGGGGGAGGCTGGAGTCTGTGGGAATACTGGGAGTAGCTACCCTTCCCCCAGAATATTTGTGGGACACTGAGATGGGATGCTCTTCCAGGGACTCCAGTGATGAGGAGACCCCCCAGCTGTGGCTGGCTGCAGCCCAAAGAAGGGCCCTGGAGCAGACGTCTGTAGTGCAGCAACAGATCCAAGAAGTGCTAGACAGGAGCCTCTTAATGGAGTCCACCTCAGAGTCTAGGTGAGCCAGAAGGGGAAGGAACTGGCACCTGACAATTGGAAGCCTAAGCATGTCCTGTCACATTTACAAAGGGCTTCCTGGGTGCCTGCACCTCTGTTAGGCTGGAGACAGAGAATCTGAAAGGAATTCAGATTCACTGGGTACTTGCTCCAGGTCGGAACTCCTGGTGGGACAGCCTCTATTGGAGGCTTCATGTGGGGAGTGTGTATGTGTGCGTGTCTGGCTGCAGACGTGAGAGAATGAGGATGGAAGTCTACTAGGTGTGGTGGTATGGCCTTACTTGCAATTTTAAGATCTTAAATTGGGCAGGGTGTGGTAGTGTGAGCCTGTAATTCCAGCAGCTGGGGAGGCTGAGGCAGGAGGATCACAAGTTCAAAGCCAGCTCAGCAACTCAGCAAGACCCTGTCTCTAAATAAAATACAAAAAAAGCTGGGGATGTGGCTCAGTGGTTAAATGCCCCTGGGTTTGATCCTCAGTGTCACAAAAAAGATCTTAGGTTGGAAAATGAAGTGTTTATATCTGTCTTTTAAGACCATAAGCCAAGCCGGGCGCGGTGGCGCACGCCTGTAATCCCAGCACTTTGGGAGGCTGAGGCAGGAGGATCGAGAGTTCAAAGCCAGCCTCAGCAATGTCGAGGCACTTAGCAACTCAGTGAGACCCTGTCTCTAATAAAATACAAAAAGGGCTGGGGATGTGACCCAGTGGTCGAGTGCCCCTGAGTTCAATCCCCGGTACCACAAAAAAAAAAAAAAAAAAAAAAAAAAAGACCATAAGCCAAGCAGGTAGAGCAGAGTCTGGGGAGGAGGCTGTCTCAGTCCAGAAGTTGGTGATGGCCTAAGGATCAAAGGTGCTTAGAATGACCAGGATCTATGCTTGGGACAGAGCAGGTTTTAGGGCAGGAGGAGAAATAGAATCTGGGGAAAGAGGACTGGCCCAGTTTGAGATCTGTGAGGTGTCTGTAGGGCATGCAGCTAGAGAAGCCCAGGGGACAGCTAAAAAGGGGTGGGGCTCTGGGCTGGAGGCATCTCCATTGGGGTTGTTTATATAGAGACTGTAAGAGAGAGAATGAGTTAGATTATCCAGAAGGCATGGCAGGAGAGAAGGGGACAGGGACAGAATCCTAAAGGGCTTAATCACAAACCTAAGAGGGGAGGTGCTCAAGAAAGCAGGAGAGCCAAGCACATGAAAGGCCCTGAGGTGATCCAGGAGGGTGAGGACTGGCCACTTGATCACAGTTGAGAAATCACTAGTGTGGCGGGTGGGAACATTTTCCCCCACACCTCCCAGTATCAAGGATTGAACCCAGAGCCTCACACATGCCAGGCAAGCACTCCACCACTGACTCACATCCCCTGACCTGGTGGGAACATTTTTCTCGGTGTTGGGAAGGCCAAATGAGATCATGATGGGTTGAGGAGTGACTGATAGAAAGGACTCAGAAACAGGGTATGTGCTTCCTGCCTCACATCTGCCAGAAGTTAAACAATTCCTTTAGTATAAATGTTGTAGTTAAAAACAGGATGCTTGGGGCTGGGGTTGTGGCTCAGTGGCAGAGCGCTCGCCTAGCACATGCGCGGCCCGGGTTCGATCCTCAGCATCACGTAAAAACAAGGGCATTGTATACAACTAAAACAAATAAATAAATATTAAAATAAAAAAAAAAACAGGATGCTTGCTGGGCAAGAAGGTACACACCTGTAACTCAGGTACTTGGGAGGCTGAGGCAGGAGGATTGAAAGTTTGAGGCCAGCCTTGGCAATTTAGCAAGACTCTGTCTCAAAACAAAACAAAACAAAATAAAAAAAATAAAAAGGACTGGGGATGTCTACTGCAATCCCAAAGTCAATTCCCAGTACTGGAGGAAAAAAAATTTTTTTCTATATCTAGAGAAAGGGAGATTGAACATTTAGGAAGTGGAAAAGAGAGAGAGCATCGAAGAGGAAGGGATGGGGTTTAGGCCAGGTGGAGGACGTGGCCTCAGACAGGTGCAGGTTTGGCCCAGAAAGGAGTGGAGAGCGGAAGTCCCTCTGAGCAGAGTTGAGCCTGATCCAGCTGGGTGGCCTTACTTTTCTCTGGGGAGTAGGAGGCAAGAGCACCTGCTGAGAGCAAAGAGGTGGCTGAGAGTGGAATAAAGGTTTCAAGGAGTGGGTGGTGAAGACCGAAATATCTGCTATGGGGAGTATGCAAAGAAGGTGACTGGGAGGTCAAGGGATTTCCAGGTAGTGTTAAAGGCCCAGGTGATTTAGAAAACCATAACCTGTAATGACAGCTCCCGTGTTCTTAGTCATGTGGTAGCCTCGAATAGGATTCAAGGGTTGAGGGCTGCTTCTGGGCAAGTTGGGAGAACAATATGAGAACTGGGACGTTTTCAGTAAGTGTTTGAGACGACTGACCTTGGAGAAGGTGAGGAGCTCAGTCTCGGTGAGACGCTAGAGCAGGGGCAGTGGTGAGAGGGGAGAGCTGGCTGGACAGGAAGAACTCAGAGAGTTGGCGAGAGCCAGGAAGAATTCTGGGACCTATCTTGTGAGTGGCCAAGGCTGGGGAGGATGTCCGACAGGGAGCAGAGGTGAAGTCGTTAAGGCCAAGGAGGTTAAGGATTGAAAGTCCAGTGAGTGAGATGGGTCCTCCTATGTCTGCTGGACTGCAAACTCAGCCCAAGTCCAGTGCTGGCATTCTGGATACATGCTGGAGGTGTCTGTGAGCCCTGGCTGTCACAGAGCCAGTGAGAGAGCTGCTGTGACAGCCAGGGGCTTTACAAAAAACACTGCGGGCCAGCTGGGTTTGAGAAGGCCAAGCTGCCTCCACTTGGGTGGAATGGAAAGAAAACTGTCCTGTGTGCACATTCCAGTGGGGAATGGTACGGTGGAGGTCTCGCTGAGCAGCTGAAGGGGAGGCAAAGCTTTCTTTTAGAGGTCCCAGGAAAGTTAAAAGCTGGATCAATAGGGGGGCAGCCGAGCCTTGAGCAGGGGTGATCCTGAGGTCACCAGTGGTTCCGCCCTTACTAGCCAGGTGGCCTGTGCCAAATCACTGCCCACCTGTCTCTCAGCATCAGCCTAAAGTCACATGTGTAAGCCAGGGGCTGGTATGCCTCATGGGCACGGGAGTGGCTGGTGAACAACAGGAGCAGGCTCTGAACAGATGGGGCAGGGGCAGGTTATTGATCACCTGTGAAAACAGAACACTGGTGATAGTGCTGCCCTGCTGCTCTCCTCCCTAGTGACCTGGATGAAGAGAAGGGGCTCTCAGCAGAGGATGCGCACTCAGAAGCTCCTGCCTGAAGTCCATCAGCCTGTGGGCACTCCCATGATCCCTGAGCCCCACGGACCACCTGAGAAAAATTCTTTGTTCCCAAAGAGGCCCCAGTTTCTGAATTCTCAGGTCCTCTCTCATCTCCCTCTTCTTCTGATCCCTCCTACCCGCCCCCAAAATAAAGGAACCAAAAGTGGACACAAGTGTGAATCTTAAATTATTATTATTTCTTCCTGTCGCTTACACCCGAGGTGGGAGGGGGGCAGGGGCAGGGGAAGAGGAGAGGGGGGGAATGCCTCCCCCCCTAAGGCACTGACCGGGAAAGCCGCTAGTAGGGAGAAAGGAGGCCATATTGTCCCCACTCTCTGGGGCTAGGCCCCAGGTCTCCCCAGCCCTGGGCTCTCCCCATCACCTGAAATGCTAAGATGAGGCCCAGGGCACCCGACCTCCCCTCCCACCCCAATATATTACATCATCATTTTTTAAATAGATACAGGGACTGGTCCCGCTACCCCCTCCCTGTGACTCCTCCCCACTATTGGGGGTACCTGGGCAGCTGTGCAAATGGGCATGGGGGTGCACGGGAGGGAGGGTGAGCACCGGGCCCCTGAACCTGCCCCGTTTAAGGAGGGGAAGGGGCCGCCAGGCCAAGGAGGGGAAATAGTGCAAGGCAGAGCCCAGGCTGCAAGGGGGTCCAGCACCCAGCGAGGAAGGGGTGGGAGGTAGGTACCCCCCCACTCCAGCGGAATTGGGTAGTTAAAAATCTGAAACTAGATTTCAACAAGACCAACAGATGAGGCTATGTACAGGGGTGGTGGGTGGATTCAATCCTAAGAGAAGAGTGAGGGGATTATTCTCTGCCCGTTGGGAAGCCCGGCTGGCAAGGACCTGAGAAAGGGATCCCTTTTCCACAGGACGGCAAGCCCACTTTCCCAACGGCCAAACGAGAAGTTGCAAGCGCAGCGCCTTGGCAAGAGGGCGCACGCTCACCAGCTAGGGTGGCTAGGATTCATGAAGACAGCTCGCTGGAAGCGGCCGCCGGGGGCGCTCGCCCGCGCAGGGCACGGCCGCCAGGTGGCGCCAGCTCCCCCGCAAGGCTCCCCCCCAACCCCTCACCCGGTCCCACACCCTGCGTCCCGCCAGCCCGGGGGCGGCGTGAGTCAGGGGCGGCAGCGGTGGCGGCTCCGGCTCGCACCTGGGCGGGGAGGAGGTGGGGAGAAGAGGGTAAGACGCAGCCCGGCCCGCCCTGCCCTCTGGCCCCAGGGAGGGAGCGGCGGGAACAAGACATTCCCTGCCCGGGGACGCGGGAGGGGAGGGAAAGGGAGGGGAGTGGAGCTGAGCTGCTCCCCTAGCTGGGTGGGGCCCCTCCCGCTGCCCCCAGGGGCGGGCGAGCCAATCAGGCCACCCCACCCCCTCCTTCTCCAGGACCCCATGACTCAGCGTTGGAGCAGGGCGGAGGGGGACTGGGATGGCTCCTTCCTTACAGGCCCAGTCCCCCAAATCTTTCAAGCTTCCACCTTGCTTTCCCCCACCTACCCTTCCTTTGCCAACCCCCTTTGCATAATTCACTGACAGGAAAAGGGAACAGAAACCAGGAAGGAGGGGTCTCAGAAGGGAGGGGCAGTTCTTCACCCCCTTACACAGCCAAAACCCCCAAAGGGGCATGGGAGCGGGGCAAGGCTTTGGTCCCAAGCCCCTGCCCCCTAGAAACCCGCATAGCCGAAGTGGGACCCCACAAATCAAATACATTATTGCTTCTACTCCCCAGGAGCAGCTGGGGACAGGGACCCCACCTTTACAATAGAGCTGTAAATATATACATAATATCATATGTATCACTTCTTGGGGGATCACCCCAATCTGGGGAGCCTCTGACCCCAAACCTTCTCAGCTTGGAATTGGAATGAGGGAACCGGTGGGGGGGAAGGGGCTGATTCTGACATCAGCAAGGCTCAGTGCCCCTGACCCCAGCTGTGTCTGTCCTGCATGCTCCCACTGCTTGGCATGGGTGTCCCTGCCCTTGTGTTGCTCCAGCCTGGCCACTCATTCCTCTTTAAGAGGATTCCATGGCACCTTCAGCCTGGGGTGTGGTGGGTGCCCCCCCTCCTCCTCGTCATCATCAGGAGGCCCTGGGGTGGACACTGGGGGCCCTGTGGGGGCTGACTGCTCCCAGAATCGAGCCAAAGAGAGGCGGAAGGTGTCCAGGTGGCCATTGGAGAGGTCGAGGCCAGCAGGGGATGGGGCGGCTGTGGAAGGTGGTGGATAGTGCGGCGGTGCATCATCCTTTCGGCGCCTCCGGGTGCGCACCTCCAGGCAGTTCTGGCCCTTGAGGTGGCGCTGCAGGTGGTCCTCCTTGGCGAAAGCCTTGTGGCACAGGTGGCACTCATAGGGTCGGTCCCCTGTGTGCAGGTGCATGTGGTTCTTGAGGTCGTAGCTGTGCAGGAAGCGGGCTGGGCAGTGCGGGCACGAGTAGGGGCGCTCTCCTGTGTGCTTCCGCATGTGGATCTTCAGCTTGTCATTCCTGATACAAGCAGAGGTGAAAGGGGCAAGGGAAGCATTCAGGATGGGTCCCCTGGTTCCACCTTGTCATTGTCCCAGCCTGGTCTCACTCCCATCCCTTACCACTCTCTTCTCCATTACTGTCCCATGATGTTCTTTACTAGCCATCATCCACTCTGCCTTCTGCATGCCTACCTCCCTGGCTTTCTTCTGGTCTCACCTACACGTGCTCTCACCTCTCTAGGATAGCCTCCCTCCACTCAGATGGCATCACCTCCATCCCCAGCTTCCCCCCTTGATGCTCACCTGGTGAAGCGAACACCGCAGACCTCACAGGCGAAGGGCTTCTCGCCAGTATGGGTCCTCATGTGGCGTGGTAGTTTGCCTGCCCCATGGATTATCTTGTGGCAGACTGGGCACTCCTGGGGCATCTGGGAGCGGCGTTTTCGCACCAGCTTATCTTGGCCATCCAGGCCTGGTGCCAGGGCATCCTGGTGCAGGGAACTAAGGTAGACCATCAGGTCAGGATCGATGGCATCTTCATCTGAGCCCAGCTCCTCTGGGGATAGAGGAGGCCCGCCGCTCTGCGCTGGCCCATAGGCTGGGGGATATACCAGCTCCTCTTCTTCTTCTTCACCCTCATAGGTGTCGTAGCTCAGGGGACCCTCAGTAGGTGAGGCAATTCCTGTGGAAGGGCTGTAGCTGTCCCCCAGCCCACTGCCTCCACTGCTGCCCACTCTACCCATCGCTTCTTCCTCTTCGTAGGTCAAGGGATGGGTGGGTACTGTGGGCACCTCAGGTACTAGATGGTTTGCTCGGGCCCCCTTGGTTTGCAAGAAAGCTTTTCTGGGCTTGCGGCTGCGGCGGGCAACAGGTCGAGATGGTGGTGGTGGCGGTGGCAGGAGGGGCACCTGTGGTGGGCTGTCTTCACCATTGGGAACACCTGAGGTTGTGGTGGTGGCAAAAGCCTCCAGGTACTGTCGGGCTCGCTCACAGTCATCCTCATCCGGGCTGGGAGCTTCTAACCCACTAACTTGTAGAATCTCCATGCAGGCAGCAATGACACATGGGATCTCCAGCAGCCGGGCGGCCTGGAGCACAGCGGGCATGTTGGCGCTGCTGGTGGTCAGTGTGGCTGTATAGGCAAATTCGAGCAGGGCACCCAGTGCCTCTGGTCCTACAAAGTCCAGCTCACACACGCCAGCCCCTGCTCCCCCAGCCGCTGTCCCACCGCCCCCTGGCCCCATGACG
Organism: Tamias sibiricus; assembly: GCA_025594165.1. Lineage (NCBI taxonomy): Eukaryota > Metazoa > Chordata > Mammalia > Rodentia > Sciuridae > Tamias > Tamias sibiricus. Next base: position 118,330,942 of record CM046658.1, on the reverse strand, counting down.
GCCCCACCACCACCCTCAGTGAAGAGCTTCTTGAAGTAGTGGCTGCAGGCAGCCAGCACAGCCCTATGGGTGCGGTACTCAAGGCCCTGCGTCCGGATGGTGAGGTCACATAGGTGGCCCAGCTGGCGCTGCTCATTGAGGCAGCTCAGGAGCTCACTGCTGTGGTCCGGAAATGGAATTCCAATCAGGTCATCCTCAGGGCTCCCCATCTTCTCCTGCAGGGTCAAGCAGAGGGCGGGGTTAAGAGTGCTTAGCCTGTAAGGCATCCCAGGAAGGGGCACCAACATAGGCTGACACTTATTGAGGGATGGCTACATGCCAGACACTCTTCTAAGTACTTTATGCCCATTTAATCTTTCATACCCTCTGAAGTATGATTATCATCCATTTGACAGATAAGGAAACTGGGATTCAGACAGGTGAAGTGATTTTCCAAGTGCAGTACAGGGTTCAAATTCAGATGGTGGGCCCAGAGTCCATGTTCCTAATCACTGTTATTCTGTTCTGCTCTGCGAGTGCAGGAACCCTGCCTTTCTGGCTCTTTCCTAGATATCCATCTGATTCACCAGCCCCATTGCCCATCCCTTGGGAAGTACTGGACTGACAGATAGGATGCTGGGTCCTGGTTTAGGCTTCGGGAAGAATTGGTTGGAGGACTTTGGTGGCTCTGGCCTCAGTCATTTGAAAAATGAGTAATAGCCTTTGTGATGGAGCCTCTTCATAGCCCTGGGAAAAGCCAATGAGGGAGTTCAGATTCACATTGGACGCCAGGCATGGCCAGGTTCTCTCTAAAGCATGTGGTACCTAGAAGACACTTTGCGAATAAGAGGAGGGCTTCCAAGCACCATCATCTTCCCCCTCGTGCCCCTCCCCCAGCCAACAAAAGTTCATCTCCTCTTCTCAGATTCCCCCCTTCTAGGGGCCAAATGGGGAAACAAGGTCCCAGCATCCCTCCCCCCACATCCTCCCCTCCCCCATGGGGCCAAGGAGCAGCCACCCTTTGCTGGGGTGTCACTGGCGCGGGTGCTTCCTGCCCCGCACAGATAAGCATCGCCCCTGCCCCTCCCCCACTGCCATGAGGCCAAGTTCCAGTCCCACCCCTCCCCTCCTCCTCCTCAACTACCTCACCACCTCCCCCTCCTCATTCCAGGAGCCCCCTTCTCCATAGGGTTGAGGTTCTACCCTCATCCTCCCTCAGGGTCTAATCACAGAAAGCAGTCTCCAGGTTCAGGCAGGCAGGGCTGGGGGACAGGAGCTGAGGCATGAGTCTGGCCTGGAAGTGGGGAGACTGGCTTCAATTCCTGAATGACCTTGGGCAAGTTATTTCTCTCGGTGTTCCACTTTCCTGAACTGTACAAGGAAGGGGTGGGAGTGGAAGCTCCAAGGGCTCAATCCTACAGCCCTGACATTTTGTGGGTCTGGAGCAGTTGGGGATAGTGTTGGGGCCTGGAAGGAGCTGGCTCTGGAATCAGCCAGGCTTGAATTTGAATCCTTACTCTGCTGGTGATTAGTGTTGTGACCTTAAGCAAATGATTTAATCTCAGAGCCTCTTTCCTCATCTATAATATGGGAGAATTCCAGCTTACCCCTGGGGTTGTGGAGAGAGATAAATGAGACCAAGTGTGGCATAATGCTTGACACATAGTAGGGGCTCAATCAGTGGTGTGCCCCTAACTTACACAGATAGGCTCTGCTAAGAAAACCACCTAGAGATGAGTCTGCCCTCCCTCAAGTTAGCCTGAGGGAGAGGGTTACTAAAGAGCCACCTGACCTTGGACAAGTCACTTCCTTTCCAAAGGAGTCCTATTCTTCATCTGTAATATTAAAAGCTAGCTCAGATGATCCTGAGGATGCTGATAGTTTTGTCATTTTGTTAGTTGGCCTCTCTGACACTCCAGCATCTATTCACTCTGGCCATTGAGGGGGAAAGTTTTTTTTTTTTTTTTTTTTTTTTTTTTTTTTGGGGGGGGGTGGGAGAATCAAGGGCCACAGATTTCCTCTTTAGGACATAAGAACTGCATTGTTTCTTTCTGCCTCCATGCCTGCCACCTTCATTGCAATGCCAGGGCTCCTGCACAGAAGCCTTGAGTGAGCAGCACCCACGTGTCTATCTTTGCTTGGAAGCTACACCTAGGTACCCTTAGATAGGCCACCCATCCCTAAATCACTTCTTTCTCTGGTGACCACTCAGTCTTGGAGTTCTCCCTGCTTCCTTTGGTTCTCCTGCCTATACTATACAAATGGTACAAGTGGCAAATGGTCCCAGGACTTACGAACAAAAACTAAGTGGGTAGCAATAGCGGCAGCAGCAGCAGGAGCAGCAGTGGCAGTGGAACCACTTAAGCAGTAGTGGGCACCCTCCTGGACCCAAGTGGATCTTGTCCCTCCTAAAGGGGGATGGGTGGGGCTGTTCTGGCTGTCCATTGGCTGAAAGCTGGGCACCAGCAGGCACGTGGCTTCCCCCATCCCTCTCCCTCCTTCCCTACCCACCCCACCCATTCCCGCTGCTAAGCCCGCCTCCTTTCTCCCACCCCAGGGCTGGTCTCCTTAGCAACTTGGTGTGGCAGGGGTGCTCATTGGCTGACCCAGCTGTCAGGTCACAGGCTCAGGCTGGTTTACCATGCAACTCACACTGAGCTTGGGCAAGGGTGGGTGTTTAACCCCTTAGGCCCAAATCTAATGCCCATGACCAAGAGGAAGCAAGGAATGAGGGGGAGAAGCAGAGGACACACGTGGCGAGGAGAGGGTGTTCATACTCTCCAGCTTCTGGGAAACTCCCCCAGTCCTTATCCAGGGCTCTGGCACCAATGCCAAAAGAAGTGCCACCTGGAACTATACTGGTGCCAACCAGGCCAAGGGGGCACTCCTAGGCCCATCATCTGGGAGGGATGGGTAAGGTGGAGGCCTCCCCCTTCTTTCTACCAGAGTGAGGTGCTGGTGCCCACCCCACCTTGGGCACCCTTCCCACCTCTGCATCCCAGAGGGCCTAGTCCCCTGACAACCCACGAAAGCAGCCTATCCCCACCCAGCCTGGCATGCCCCCTCTTGCTAAGACCTTGTGGGCATGGGTGTGTGTGGTAGTTGGGGGGGGGGTAGCCATGCCAGGGAACCAGGCAAGGTCTGTTTGCCTGGTAGGGGGAAGAACCAATGGCTCCACCCCATTGCTCCCCTCTTTCCCGCCACCCCCCAGGCTCCCCTCACTGTCAGGCCTGCTAGACCGGCCAAGCCGGTGGGCAGCTCTCTTGAAACTGGGCCCTGAGTCAAGCCTGCCCCATCTTTGGTTGGGGGAAGACTTGAGGGTGAGAAAGGTAGGAGGGGGACAAAGGTGAGAGCCCCTACCACCTATCCCTCAGTGCCCAAGGGCACCTGCCAGGGTGTGTCCACCACCAAGAAACCAAAAGGTAGAGGGCACTGATCCTGTATTAGAAGAAGGAGACCAGAACTCTTCCCAGGTGCTGACCTCAGGAAGCGTCCAGCACAGGGCTGGGGGCACCAGGGCCAGCACTGCTGGCTTGAGCCAGCTGAAGGGCAGGGATAGGAGGCCCTGAACAGGGCAGCTGAGTAAAGCTGGCCCCCCTTCCCCCCACCCTGGGGATTAGGGGAGTGAGGCTTAGTGTGGGGGGCAGCAGGCGGAACCAGGATTAGCAGCGGAGAAAATAGATATGGGCCTGAGACACAGGCACATGGAGCCCCCCCCACCCCAGACTCCAAGCCCCTATCCTAGGCTCTGCCAGGGAGCTGAGAGGGGCCTGGCTAGGCTTCTCCTGGAGCAGTAGCTTGGGGTGAGGAAGGATAAGGACCAGGCTGGGACATTTTCCTGCTATGGGTGATGGAGAGACCTAAGGCTCTTCCCAATGCTCCTAGCGTCTTGGCTGGTCACCCCTCCCCCTTACTTCTTTCTCCTTTCTACCCCCACTCCCCACCCCAACTCCAGCCTCAGGTTCTCTTCCTGTTTTTTGGAGCTAAGTTCTCGCACGAAGCCAGGGCTTTGGCCTGTGGCTTGGACCAGGGGGTGGGGATATTAGACAGCCAGTCCAAAGTCCTCGGGGACCCAGGAATCCTTGTTCCCTAGCTTCCCCCACCCCTTTCCAGGGCCTCTGGGGCCCAGGGGCCATAGCCATCTATCTGGATTGCCCGGTTGGGAAGACAGGGTGAAGGGGCTGAAGCCACATGTCAGTGGAGGATTGGAAGGGCTTCGAAGAACAGGTCCTCTGACCAGGGATGTCCCATGCATTTATGGAGTTGTGCCCCCCGCCCAGCCCCTGGAAGCTTCTGCATGCCTTCCCCATCCCCCATGTGAAGCTTCCCCCCTCCTAACCTCACCACCCCCAGCACTCACACTTCCTGGGGGCCGAGGCGGGGAAAAGAGACCGCAAGCCACGAAGGGGGAAGGAGGCAAGGGGAGTTGGCTGCTTCCCGGTGCTGTGGGGGTTAAGTCTTTCTACCTTCCAAGTCCCCCAATCCTGGTACAGGGGCTCCTGAATGAGGGAAACCTCAGTGCTCCTCCATATTTTCCTTCCATGACACCAGCTCTAGACTATAGCTCCTTAGCCCCATCAAGGGAAATAGGAGGGAGATAAAAGATGGCGCAGGATGGAATGGGGGCAACTTCCCAACCTTCACCCCTCTACTTTTGGATATTCTCTACTCAGCAGCTACTCTTCAGTCTTGGCCCTTTCTTGGACTCCACTTTCTGTCCCTTTTCTAACCCTTGTCTTCCCTCTAAAAGATTCATCCTTTGATTTCTTTCCTTCAGCCCTTGCTGGGCTCCTCAGCTCCTCACCTCTCTACCACATCTGCTCCTAAGCCTCCTGCTACAAACCATCCTTAACTCTCCTTTCTTTCTCCCTTCCCTTTACTTCTCTCACTCAAGCCTCTCCCACATTTTCCATTGGCCCCCTACTCCAAGCATCTCTTCTCTTCTCTCCAGCCATGTGCCGGGAAGAGAGAGCAGAGGAATTAAGGACCAGGACCTGCCCTCTAGGGCCTAGCCTGGTCTTACCAAGAGGTAGTTGCACTTAGGGTATCCACACTCACCTTCTGAATGAAGCAGGGGACCAAAATTTGGGGGCCAGCTGGGGAGAATAAATGGCGGGGGGGGGGGTGTGTGCAGCGAGAGCGGATGTGGGGTGAGGGGGACAATGGGTGCCTCTCTGCTTGTCAGAGTTTCCAGGACTGGAGCTGCTGGACTTTCCCCAGAGGGTGCCCACCCTGGGCTGGGCAACTGTCCACTCAGACAGACCCTGGTCATCAGGGTTCTCAGCAGTGTCTGCTTAAGCAGTGCCAGCTCTCCTTAGGGCCTGAGGAGAAGGCTCAAGGTACCAGGGTCTGCCCCGTCTCCCCCCTCCCCCCAGTCTAGTGTCTCAGGCTGGGTAACCGAGCTGACTGGTAACCCCACACCCGCCAAGCCGCCGGCAGAAACCTGAGCCCCCCAGCCCCAGAGGACACCCCAGCCCATCCCCAGAGCCCGGCTCCCTGCCAGCCTGTCCAACCTCCTGGCCTTGCCCAGCAATCACTCAGCTCTAGTAGGCCCCTTCTTCTGTCTCTCCTGGTCCTTAAGATTCTGAAGTCTCTCCACACACCAGCTCTTCAGACCCTCAGTTCCCTAAGCCCCTAGTGAAGTCTGGGAGCCCTCTTCCCAGCCTGTTTTTCAGTCCTTCTCTGACCCTTGGCCAATTCTAGGCCTGCTAGCCTCCCCTGGGGCCTGACCTCCCAAGCCAGAGCAGGGCCTACTCACCTGAACGCTGAGGGGCCTTGCCGGCAACTCCTCCTGGCCCCTGGGGGCAGCAGGTTGGGAGGGGTGAGGGGAGGGCCAGGCTGTTGGGGGGGAGGTTGGGTGGCTGTTCCCCAGCTCCAGCTCCCTCCTTCAAAGGGGCCGCCCACGACCTGGCCCAGCCCCTCCCCCCTACAGCCTTAACCCTCTGGGTGCTGTCCCCCTCCCCCCCAACCTGGAGGGAGGGGTTACCGAGGGCTGGCAGCGTGGGAGAGGGCCTAGAGTCTTTGCCTGCAGTGCCCTAAGCCCCAGCTGTCCCCACCCCCGCCTGTCCTTACTCAGTCCTAAAAGGGGAAAAAGGTGAGGGGTAGGAAAGGTAGGAGCTGGGACAGTCCAGGAGGACAGAGGTGAGGAGGAGCAATGGGAGAGGCTGCTGGAGGTGGGACCAGGAGAAGGAAGAAGGGAGGGGAGGGGACAGGAGGTGGCAGTGGCCAAAGAGGGAGGAGGGGAACCCTAGACAGTCAGTGCCAGGGGAGACAGGTGCCCAGGTCCTAGCCCCTCAGGGCATGTGGGATTAAGGGACCACAGGGAGGCCCTCCAGATCCCAGTAGGCCCCTCAGACCCCCTGGGAACTGGCCGGATTCTCCCCACCCTGTACTGGGCTGGGGCCTTCAGGGGCTGGGCAAGGCAGCACCCCGCCCTCCCCATAGCCTCACCCCAAACCCACTCACATACCACAGTTCCTTGCCCGGGCGCCAGCCCCTGCCAACCAGGCCAGGGGGCAGCACTCATGCCAGCCCCCAGTGGCCAGGGGGATCAGGGGGACAGAGATGGCCTGAGGGGGATAGTCAGATGGGGGAGCTGTGGGCACGGAAAGAGGAAGGAGCTGGGAGGGGGCATCTGCTGGGAAGCGCCTAGCCCCACCCCTTGCGCAAGCTGCTGCCACCCTGGCCGGTTGGGTGGGACCCGCCTGGGCCTGAGGGGCAACTCAGGAGGGCTCTGAGCCCAGAGATGGGTGGGCCACAAAATTTCTCTTAAACAACTCCTGGGTTCCCTTATTCTTGGAATGAGGGGTACCCAAATGTCCTCCAGACATTAGGTCATCCCAAATCCTGCTAGTCTTGGGGGGATTACAGAAATGTCCCCTAAAGCACCCCTCCCCTTTCCCCCCCAACAGCTGCTGGCTCAATGCCGCTGGCCTGCTGCCCCTCACCAGCTCCCGGCCCGGTTGGCACCTACCCACCAGGATGCTGGCAGTCCTGCCCTCCTCTCCCTCCTACCCCCCTGCTCCCAGCGCCCCATGCCAACTGTGGGCCCGAGGTGGGGGAGGGTCACCTCTGTACCTTGGTGCCAGCCAGGCGGGCCCAGGCCCCTAGGCCCTACAGATAAGACCCAAGACCCTATTCTCAAACCACCTCCTCAAGTGGCAGCACACTGGTTAGGGCATACATGGGAATGCCTGGGAAGCTATGGACAGCCCCATGAGCAGTCACTGAAGAATCTACTACCCAGGGCAGGGGCCCATGTCTCTTCCTGCCACCAGGCACCAACCTCCCGGCATTTCCCTTGCCCAAGCAAATGCTTGGGCACCAAAGTCCCTGCAATTCTGAGAGCCCTAGTCTAGTGCCTGCAGCTTGCGAGGGAGTGGGGTGGGGCTGCTCCCTGCCCTTTGATCCCCATAAAGGGAGGGAACTGGCCTGGAGGGCAGGGGGCAGGGAGAGAGTTCATGGGGCCCCTCATTCCACCCTTGCCAGGGGCAGCAGGGCAGGGTGTGGGCATCTCTTGGGTGGGGCCCTAAAGTGAGGATGGGTTGCAAGTCTCAGCAGGGAAGATGGATGTCAGTCATGGATACATGGTGTCATGTGGAAATGGGATGGCAAAAACAAAGTGGGGGGATGCAGAGGGTACCCATGTTGCAACCTATCTAGCCTTGGCTTTTACCCTTATCCAGAAACACTTCTAGACTCAGCCAAATTGAGAGCTCAAGGAGGACTACAACTCCCAGTATGCACCATAATTACTTTGTGTATACCTTGGGAGTTGTAGTTCCCTTCAGAAGCCCTGGGTTCTCTTCTTTCCAGGAGCCTGGCTGATTGAGTGTGGAGGGTAGAGGACTTGGTCATAAGGACTGTGTTTAAGAAGACGTAAGAGGCTAGGAGGTCCATGGAGAGGGGAAAGGACCTCTGCTCCCAGGCAAAGTGGGAGGAAAGGAGGAAGGAAGGAGGAGAGGATGTCTGTTGAAAGGGGCATATGGGTGGGGGAGGAGTTGGGGGGGCGGTGGAAACAGGAAGGAAACTGAAGCCAGAGACATGAGGTCGAAAGCAAGGGTTTGGGGGAGCCCCACTCTGAGGCCTGGTAGGGACTGGGAAGGCATTTCCCCTACTATTCTGGTGCCCTGGGGAGGTGTAAGAGGAATTAGTGATGTCATGTGGTAGCAAACTGATGTATTTGTGGGGGTCTCTGAATCCATTTGATTGCCATCAGCCCTCTTTTACCAGGGGTACCCTCCATCCCTAGATCTGATATAGGTATTTGCTGGCTGGGCTCTGATGGCGACCTGGTTCTGGGAAAGCTAGAAGGCAGAGCAAGGGTTTGGGGGAAGCCAGAGCCAGGCATGATAGTTAAATACAGTGGAGGTATGTGTGAGGTCCAGGCCAGGTGTGAGGCCAAGAGAGGGGAAGGGCAAAGATCATAGCAGCTCAGAGGCCTGAGAAGAGAGGGCTAAGATGCCAATGCCACCTGCCTCCCACCCATCCTAGGCTGTGGGACAGAATGAAGAGGGCAGCCTTCTCTGGCCTTCCTGAGGATTTATTAAAGCTAGCTTTTCTCCTAGGCTAGAACATTAAAGATGGCATCTTGGGGGCCAGATGGCAATTGGGTATCTTTTCCTAGTGGGGATAGAGGTCAGAAGTGAGAAGAGGATCTACTTTTTTTTGGCTCCCCAAGGCTATAGGACAGATGCTAACAGACTTCAGCCAAGATTCTTGCTAAGACCTGAGCCCTGCTGGGTCGGGGGTCTTTCTTGCTTCTCACCAAGCCCTTGATAGTAGATGACAGTAGCTCTATCCCCTTCCCCCCAGGCCCGCCTTGGCGCCTGGCCGTTTGTGTGTTGGCAGGACTTGGGGGGGGGGGGCGAGGCAACTTCAAACTGTCCGGGCAAAACGTCAAGTTCACTCACGAGTTTACTCAGCAGAAGGAGGGGGAAGAGGCCAGAGCGGGCACACCCCATGCCAGGGTCCTATCCGTCTGCCTGTCCCCACCTTCCTCCCCCACCCTCCTCTTCAGCCCTAGGCCAAAACAGGCATAGGCCTCAAGGCCTGGTGGCAGGGCAGTCTTAACTCTCAGGAAGGTCAGGGAACCAAGCTGTCCAGAGGCAGGAAGCCCTGAAGCAGGCCCACAGGCTTCTATCAGAGGGCAGAGCCCTGCCTGGAGCCCATTCACTCCTCATCTTGGGGCCTTGGCCTTTGGCCAGGAGAACTGGGTCTCTCAACCATCAAGAAGGGGGCAATACCAAACCAGGCCTCTTCCATCTGAACAGCTCCCTGGGCAGTGACTTCTGACCCCAAATGTCCAGTCCTAGGCTGTACCTCAGGCCCCAGCATGATGCCATCTAGGCAGCCATAGGATCCGAGGCTGGTTCTCTCGGCCTTGGCTTGGAATGGGGGGCCAGCACCCTATCTGACCTACTTCCCTTTCCTCCCCACCTGCTTTCATTCTCTGCTTCTCCCCCCCCCCCCCCGCCCAGCCTTCACTGTCCCCACCCCAGAGGCGCTCCGCCCCCCATGCCCGCTGGGTCCCCCTCCCCCACCCTTCCCCAGGGTGCCAAGTGCAAGCACACAAAGGGCCCGATGGTGCATTGTTAGCCCAGCCCCCGCTGCCCGCCGCGCCCTCCCAGGGCGGGCACTAGGCCAAGGAGGAGCTGGGGGCCCTGGGTGCCAGGGGGCACCATGGGGAAAGGGGAAGAGGAAAGCACCTGTCTCCCAGACACTGGGGTCCATATAGGCCAGGGCTGAGCAGTGATCAGAGGGCCCATTGGAGCAAGCCTGTCTCCTTGACACCTGAGCCTAGTGGGCACTGCCTTCTTTCTTCCCCAGAGCCCCTTCCTGGTGGCATTAACCCCTTCCTAACCCCTGTGCCAAGGCTGGGGGGTGTGGTACCCAAGGGAAGGGCCAGTGTCTGGGGGTACCAGCAAGCAGCTTTGTGCCCACAGCAACCATGTAACAGAGGCACTCTGGGGGAGCTGGGGTCCCGGGGGCCAGGGACAGGAGGCACTGACAGAGATTTCTCCTTGTTTCATCAGCTGCTCCAGGGGGAGCCCCCTGCCTTTCTCCCCAGTTACCACTAAGGAAGAACACTGCCACCCAAACCTAGTCACAAATATGGCCTTCTCCAGCCCAGCACAACACTCCTTATGCCCTGTATCTCCTCCCAACCTGATGCCCACTTCATGCCAGCTCTACCAGCAGTGCCAGGAGGGTACAGGGGTGACCAAACCAGTTGGTGTGTGTAGGGCAGCAGGAGGCAACCCCATAATCCTTCAGGCCTCAGCCCCTCACCCCCAACACACACACACACACACACACACACACACACACACACTGCCCTCAGGGAACAGAGAGTTCCCATCCTGGTTTAACCCCTCTCTGCCCAATCTGGCTCCTCTAACCCCTGATAAACGGTCTCCCTCCTCCAGGAATAAGTTGGGGGAAGGGGGAATAGCTGCGCTGACTCATTTCCATTCTCAGCTGCAGCTAGGGGTCTCCAAGGCATTCGGGCGGGGGTCAATTCAAGAACGCCCTCCACCTGGCCCGGAAGCCAGGATAGCCTGCCGGTCTCCCCCTCTCCCCAGCACCCACTTCCGGTGTCCCAAACTAGGTCAGCAGCGCTCGTTTCCTGTGGGTCAGCTAGCACCGGCGCCTCTGCCCCTCCCCTGCTCCGGACCCAGGCTCCCCGCCCCCCCTGCCCCCCAGGGCGCCCCGAGGTCTCACCACGTCTCAGCCGCCCTTTGATACATGGGGGTTGTACAGGGCGGTGGGGGGGTGTGCAGGGGACCCGCCCTCTCTCCAAACACTAGCAGGGCCGGGGCGCCTGGGCAGGCACGTGTCTGGGCACAACCCGCTGCCCACGCTGCCCCCCCCACTCTCGCCCCCCCCTCCCGCTCTGGCCGGGACACGTCGCTCTCTTACTTGGGGTGGGGTGGGAGGAGGGGAGAAAGCTGGAAATTGAAGGCGAAGCCCCCCACCCCTTTGAATGGCAACCTTCTGCCAGCAGCGCACACTAGGTTCTACAACAACATAGTAGCGACCCCCATTCTGGGTAAGGGCAGGTGCGCCGGCGCCGGTGGGAACCAGTGGTAGGTAGGCAAATTCTTCCTAGTCACCCACCCTCCTCTAGGGTTCTGAGGGCATAAGCTGGCTTTGAAAAGGTGGCGGCGGGACTAGAGCCTGAAGGAAAGGAGTGGGATTGAGGGGGCGCGAGAGAAAGGGGTCGGTTCGGAGGTTGTTGCTGAGCCGCACTACTACTGGAGAAAGAGCCCAGCTCTGAGAGCGCAAGAAACCGAATAGTCCAGCCGGTAACTTTCCCCCAAGCCGCGGCTCCTCCGATCCCCCCCACCCCTCCATGCAACTGGCCCGGGTCCAACCCACCGCGCCAGGGGGCGCGGGGGGGGGGGGCGCGATGTCCTAGTTAGAGTCCGTCAGCGTTTCCATTCCCTCAACTTGGTCGGGTCTTGGGGTCTCCTGGAAAAGTCACGGAGACTGGAGGAACGCTCAGCGCCGCCTTACCCACTCTCCATCCTGGAGCCGACAGCCTGTCTGATCTTAGGAGAAGTGCAGAGAAAGTTTCTGGGGACCCTCTGTCTAGGGTTGGGGGGCGGCCGTAGTTTCTTCTCTACCTTTCCTCCCAGTTCAAACCAATTCCAAAGATCCGGGAAAGCAAGAGAAACGGACTGGTGGGAATCTGGTCTGCATGAGTGTGTGTGTATATGTAAGGGGGTCCCACTTACAGGACGGACGAAGGACACTGCAGTAGTCTCGAGTCTAGTGGACCCTAAGCCTGGAGACAAAAGTGGGGTACACTCACCTCTTGGCCGTTGGGTCCGCTGGCTGGAGCTGCTGAGGCACAGGGTGTGGGAGAAGCGCGTCCCCCGCCAGGCCCGGGGGCTTGGGGCCCTGCTCCGGTCCTGGTCAGAAGGCCGCGGTCAGTCGCTCGCCGCTCGCTGCTGGGGGGCTCCTCCTCCGCCGCCCTCTGCCTCCTCCTGTCGCCCGCCCCCCCTCGGCCGCCAAGAGCCGTACATTCACCTGGCTCCCACCCGCCCCCCCCTCAGGGCCCGCCTCACCTGTCCTGCTGTCTCACCTGTCCTCCAGCTTGCTTTCCCCCCATCCCTCCCCCCGCCCCCGGCCACCCCCCAAACTCCCCCCCCAACCCTTAGCAACACCCTCTGTCACTTCCTGGTTTTTCACCCGCCCCCCCAGGCCCCCCTCCCTCCGCCCAATAAGGACATAAACTTCAACCCCTTCGTCCAGCCAGTCCCAGCAAGGCGCAGAAGGGTCCCTCCCTCCTTTTTCACTACCTTCCTCCAAGCTCTTACTTTGCTCTCGGAGCCTTTCCCACCCTCCTCCTTTCCCTCTTTCTTTCCTTCTCTCTATCTCCCTTCACCTGCCGCGGTCCCTCTCCCCCGCGCTCGCTCACTCTCCTTTCCAACCCCTAACTCTCCCAGTCCACCTTAACTCGAGCTCCGCCCGGGACCCGGGTCCAGCCCTCTGCTGCTGCTTCGCCCCGCCCCCTGTACTCCACCGCCCGGCCCGCCCATTGGCCTGAACAACCGCCCATCCCAAGTGGGTCCCGCCTTGCATGAAACCAGGGAGGGGGCGGGGCCGAGGGGCCGGTCTGAAACCTGAAGGGGAGGGGGGAGGGGGCAGTGTCCGCAGCGGCCTGGGAATGGAGCAGCCCCCTTAGGGGCTCCCTCTCGTCCACGAGGGGCTTCCTTAGGGTCAGCACTTCGAGAGGGAAGGGTATGAGAGGTTAAGGATAGGCTGGTTGGGGGTGAAGACCTAGGGTCTTGAGGGAGGGGGGTCCCGTGAGGGGCTATAATCAGGTCAGGGCCCCAGGAGGGCGGGGGAGGGGGCCACTCGGCCTTCAGCTTCGGCCCCTGCGCCCTACCCTCCACAGAAGGAGCGGGGGAGTTGAGGCTGCGGGCACCCTGTGTCCCTCCCCACGCGGGATGGCGCCCCGCGGGGAGGGAACGGCGCCTGGGGGTAAGAAGCCTCTGCGCTCCAGCCGGTGCCCGCTGCGGCCTTGGCATTGTCAGAAGGGAGGGGCCGTGTCCGCAAGGAGGAGGGGGGAGGTGCTCTCACGCTCCTGCTCTCTGTCTTCATCCAGCCGGTTCCCTAAGTGGAGAAACTGAGTCTCCTCGACTGAGGGACGTCTTGACGTGGATTCGCTCAGAAACCCAGGTGGCGAGGGGCCTGGGTATTAGGATGTTTATATATGTGGGTTTGGGCGGCGGGCGGGGACCAGAATATGTACTTCGGTTCCCCCTGAGAAAGGTAGCCTGTAAGGGAGTTTTCCAACTGGGCCTGCGGTTCTACGTACCCCAAAGGGCCCCTCCCACTAGTGTCAAATGGAATCAAATCCGGCTCCCTCGGGCTAGGTTCGGCTTCGCAGCGGCCGGCCAGGCCGAACCGGGTCGGACTCGCTTTCTCTTCCCCAACCCCCTCCGCAGGGGGCCTCCCTCCCTTTCCAGCAGGTGGCTCCGCGGGACACCAGCTCAACCTGTTGGACCACAATGGGCGGCGCCAGGGGGGCCCTGGCCCTCACCCGGGCTGACCCGGGATCCCCGCGCAGGGGGAGGGGCGGAGTCCGGGTCCCTCCCTCCCTCCTGCTCCTTCTCTCCCGGGCCGTGACTCAGCCTCGGGGCCGCTGCCCTGTGCCCTAGCCAGGGGCGGAAAGTGTGAGGCGCCCCTTAGGGCTCAGGCCAAACCAAACAGCCCCCCACCCTAGACATTATCTCACTGGAGAATTAGGGGGGCTATGGGAAGGAGGGGGGTAACTGCAGGCGTGGGGGGCGCTCCGGCTCTAATAATCCGCTCCAGGTTTTCCTATGGTCCCTGTCCCCCCCTGGGTCCCGAGGCCGGTCAGTGCTCCGGGTTTTCATCTCGGCCCCGCCGGACAGATTCTGGTCCTTAGGGCCGGGAGCGGGTGGGGTCCAGGCCTCACCCCCCCCCCCCCCCCCCCCCCCCCCCCCCCCCCCCCCCCACCCCCACCCCCCCCCCCCCCCCCCCCCCCCCCCCCGCCCCCCCCCGGGGTTTCCCTTCCTTCTTCTGCCGTCGGGGTCGCGCTAGCCAGGGGAAGGGCCGTGCCAGGGGCAAGGCGTTGGTGCCAGAAGCACAAGTGAAACCGAGAGGGGTCTGCTTCAGAGAGGTTGCTAGGCCGAGGGAAAGGATGGTGCGGGGATGGGGGTTGGGAGGAAAAATTGGCTCAGGGCCTCCAGAGGCAATAGAAAGGCGGGCGCCTTGGCACCAGCCTTAGGGAGCAAAGATGCTCGCTCCTCCCCGCCCCCCCCCGCCTCTGGGGGTCGCGTCGGGCAGGATATCACCCGAATCTTTCTGCGGCTGGATTGCCACTCCCCACTTCGGTCTCAGCAGTCTCTGAACTTACTGTTAGTTCTTCAGTGACCCTTACCTCCCGTATTTCTCTCTCTCTTATTTTCTAGTGTTGGTGATTGAACCCAGGGCCCTGCGCACGCGAAGCAAGCACTCTACCACTGGGCTACTTCCCAGCTCTCTCTTTCTTCTGATACAAATAGCTGCCTCTCTCAGGCGGGGAACACCAACTTGAATTCAATTCCCACCTATTCCCCCAACTGGAGACTCTTACCGCGCCGAACCTGAGACAGCCAGAGTACAGGAACGCTGACAGGGGGCCCCGCCCCCTCCCGTGGAATCCTGGCGGTACCTCCCCACAACCCCGGGCCAGTGACTGGAACTGGGAGCTGGAGGGCTAGCATGGATCCTGCAGGGGCCTCCTGAAGATAGGGGAACGCCTCAAATCCGCACGTTCAGACTTCAATCTTCAGGCGACCAGCTAGACCTTAATATTTCAGGAAAAGTAGCAGGAGGTGGGGTCAATACCTAGAGAGTGATGTGCTTGCCCTAAGAAGGATGGAAGTCCAAGCTGGGAGGACCTGGGGCTGGGGACAGCGACTCAAGAGTGGTGGCCAGTTGCCGGGACTGGCTGGGCCACGTGCGCAGAAGGGTAGTGGCAGAAAAGTTAGACGCTTGCAAAAGCCTCGGGGGAAAGGACTTCCAGAGGCTACAGAGTGAGGCTTTGCCTGGGCGGGGTCTAAAGTCAGTGGGTCTGGGGGCCAGTCTCGGAATGTGAGGGACTGAGCTGGAGTGGAGAGTCAGCCTGCGCCAGGCGCCCACCTCTTCCCCACTACCCCACCCCCTTTCCCCTGCCTGCCTCCGCTTCCCTCGAAAAACCCGCCGCCCAGGAAACCGCTGGGGGCGCTCAGACCGCAGTCCCCCCACCCACCATCCCCCATCTCCCCCACCGCGACCGCCCAACCCACCTGAAGGGGCCGTGGCTGCCAGGGGTACTCCCCTCCCGCCGACTCCCCCCACACCTGCGGGCAGCACTATTTATAACTCCGCGCCTATTCCGGGCCTCTCGGCTGGAGCCGGCTGCCGAGCTGTGCTAATCGCCGCCGGGATCTCTGCGCCCCCCAGGGCCAGGGGAGGTAAATTTAGCTTCAGGAAGCTCGGGGGAACATTTTCCAAAACTCCGCGTCCCAGAGAAGGCGAAACAACCCCTCTGCGCTCAGCCTCCCTTCGGCAAGCCACTAGGGGGCGCAGATCTCCCGGATCCTAGAACCCAGGCTGCTACGAGTTAGGGTCGCTGCTTTAATGCTGGGGTAGGGTAAAAGGTAGAGACGCATGCTGGAAAGGTACTGGGTGATGGAATAGTCATTGGCAGGAGATATGGGTATGCTCCGAGGCCGCCAAATCTGGAGTCTGAGAACCACTGAAAAGGGGAGTGGGGACTTTTGGGGTCTCCGCTACAAGGCGCCAGCAACGTTTGCTACACCTCTCCTTTCTTATTTAATTTTTTGGTACCGGGGATTGAACTCAGGGACACTCAACCACCGAGCCTCATCCCCAGCCCTGTTTTATATTTTATTTAGAGACAGGGTCTCACTGAGTTGCTTAGCGCATCGCCTTTGCCGAGGCTGGCTTTGAACAGATCCTCCTGCCTCAGCCTCCCCAGCCGCTGGGATTACAGGTGTGTAGTTTTCTTTTTAGTACCGGTGATTGAACTGAGCCATGTCCCTAGCCCTATTTATTTATTTGTTTGTTTTTTTGAATCAGAGTCTTACTAAATTGCTTAGGGCCTCATTGAATTGCTGAGGCTGTTGTTTTGTTTTTGTCTTTTTGATACCGGGGATTGAACTCGGGCACTTAATCATTGAGCCACATCCCCATCCCCTTTTTTGTATTTTATTTATAGACAGGGTCTTTCGGAGTTGCTTAGCGCATCGCTAAGTTGCTGAGGCTCTTTGAACTCGGGATCATCCTATGAGGCTGGTCTTGAGCTTGCAATCCTCCTGCCTCAACCTTCAAGTTGCTGGGATTACGTGCATGCACACCCCTCCTTTTCTGCATGCCTCCTGGTGTAGTTGGGGAAAGGTGGAATCCACTCCCCTACCAAGATTATTACTATGATATCCAGTGTATTGAGTGCCCCTACCCAGACCTCTTGGTGGTGACCGCTTTCCCCTGCTTGCCTCTAATTTCACCATTGAGGACTATCTATCCTATGTAATCTGCAGGGAATCCTGGATAACAGGTTTCTCCTCTTGCTGTGCTACTTGGGGGTCACTGCCAGTCCATCCCTCTTATCTCCTCCCTCCTCCCCGACCTGTTCCCCTACCCCTTGTGGGCACCAAGAGGTAGATGCAGTCTTATCCACCCCTCCCTATGGCATCCTGCTCCCCTACACAACCTGTTCCCACCTCAGTTCCTGAGGTGGTAGTTTGCATGCTCAGAACCTGAGTTGCTCTATTTGGGGGAGAGAACATTGTGGAGAAGCTGGAGCATTTCTTTTTCCCTTCTAGAGGAATGGAAAAATCTCCTGGCCTGGGTGAATTAGGTGAAAAGGAGGTAGTTGGGACGCCCCACTGAGCTCAAAAGCCAAGATCCAGAGGAGTCGAAGAGTTTAAGGTTGAGGTGGGAAGCAGGTGCAAACTGGTGGGGGTGGGGTGAGGGAGCTTCTGTCTACACTTACCTGCCTGGCTTGGCCTCTCAGGAAACTTGGGCCATCATCCACACAAATACCAGCTCAGAAGAGATGGACAGGCTGCTTAGAAGAGGCACTAAATTTGATTTTTTTTTGAGACAGGGATCTCACTATGTTGCCCAGGCTGGTCTCCAACTACTGGGCTCAAGCAATCCTCCCACTTCAGCCTGGCAAGTAACTGGGAGTCCAGTGTGTACCACTGCACCTGACTAGCCCTGAATTTGAGATCTAAAAATCTGGGTTCACTAAATGATTGTTCTACTGCAGAATGCTGTCTGACCTCCAATTCTGAGACATTTTTTTTCACATTAACATGGGATAATTACCCTTTTGATGCCATATACATACATATATATATGGTTTGGGGGTTGAACTCTGGAATGTTTTACCACTAAGCTACATCTACAAAACTTTTTCTTTTCTTTCTCCTCCTCCTCCTCCTCCTCCTTCTTTTTTGGTACTAGGGATCGAAACTTTGGCACTTAACCACTGAGCCACATCCTCAACCCTTTTATTTAATTTAATTTAATTAATTAATTAATTTTTTTTTTGTGGTACCGGGGATTGAACTCAGGGGCACTCGACCACTGGGTCACATCCCCAGCCCTTTTTTGTATTTTATTAAAGACACGGTCTCACTGAGTTGCTAAGTGCCTCGCCATTGCTGAGGCTGGCTTTGAACTCGCGATCCTCCTGCCTCAGCCTCCCAAAGTGCTGGGATTACAGGCGCCCCTTTTATTTTTTGAGTCAGGGTCTCACTAAGTTGCTGAGCTGACCTCAAACTTTGTGATCCTCCTGCTTCAGCCTCCTGACTGGGTGGAGGCTGAGGCAGGAGGATCACAGTTCAAAGCCAGCCTCAGCAACTTATTGAGGTTCTAAGCAATTTAGTGAGATTCTGTCTTAAAATAACAAATAAAAAGGGCTGGGATTGTAGCTCCGTAGTTAAGCTCCCCTGGGTTCAATCCCAAGTACCAAATAATTAAATAAATAAATAGGAGTACTGGGCTGTGAAGGATAAGAAACAATCTTGAGGTCTAGTACTATAGAATACTAGACTGCCATAAACAAAGATGGGCAAGCTCTAAATATACTGCAGTGGTATTTGGAGCCTATACAAAGTACATGAAGGAAGAAAAATCAAGGTACAGAGCTGAGGATGTTGCTCAGTGGTGGAATGCTTGCTTAGTGTGCATGAGGCCCTGGATTCAACCCCCAGTACTGAAAACAAACAAACAAACAAGAAACAAGATACAGAGAGCAGTATGCAGAGTACTATGAATAATAAACATTTTGGTGGGTGCAGGGGTGCACACCTGTAATCCCAGCGGCTTGGGAGGCTGAAGTGGGAGGATCACAAGTTCAAAGCCAGCCTCAGCAACTTAGCGAGACCTAAGCAACTCAACAAGACCTTGTTTCTAAATAAAATATAAAAAAGGACTGGGAAAGGGCTGGGGGTTGTGGCTCAGCGGTAGAGTGCTCACCTAGCACGTGCACGGCCCGGATTGGATCCTCAGCACCACCTAAGAATAAAGGCATTATGTACAACTAAATCAAATAAATAAATATTAAAAAAGCTGGGCGCTGTGGCGCACCCCTGTAATCCAGGCATTTTGGGAGGCTGAGACAGGAGGATCACAAGTTCAAAGCCAGACTCAGCAATGGCGAGGCACTTAGCAACTCAGTGAGATCCTGTCTCTAAATAAAATACAAA
This sequence comes from Tamias sibiricus, assembly GCA_025594165.1. Taxonomy (NCBI): domain Eukaryota; kingdom Metazoa; phylum Chordata; class Mammalia; order Rodentia; family Sciuridae; genus Tamias; species Tamias sibiricus. Next base: position 118,312,223 of record CM046658.1, on the reverse strand, counting down.
AAAAAAAAAAAAAAAAAAAAAGAAAAGTCTGGGGATGTGACCAGTGGTCGAGTGCCCCTGAGTTCAATCCCTGGTACCACGGGAAAAAAAAAAAAAAAAAAAGGATTGGGGATATGGCTCAGAGATTAAGGGCCCCTGGGTTCAATTTCAGGTACAAAAAATAATAATAATAATAATAAAGTAAAATAGAATAGCTTATGTTCTTTTTTTTAATATTTTTATTTATTTGCTTTTAGTTGTACACAATACGTTTTATTTGTACGTGGTGCTGAGGATTGAACCCGGGTCACCCACGTGCTAGGTGAGCGCTCTACCACTGAGCCATAATCCCAGCCCCATAATAGCTTATGTTCTTATTTAGCCTGTTCTTGACCCACCCACAGTCATCTCTGGCCCAACTTTTTCTTTTTTTCCTAGTATTTATCCCAATAATATCAACATGCTTTAAAAAATCTATAGTTTATCTTCTCTTGTCACCCCCTGGAATGTAAACTTCAAGTACAGAGATCTGTTTTGTTTATTGCTGTATCGAAAACACCCAGACTTACATATAGTAGACAGTTATATTTGTTGAATGAATAAATGAATGAAGATTCAGACCTGCACAGACTATCTCTGGAATGTTCTTTAAGAAGGTGGTTACCATGGTTATTTTCAAGGGAGGAAAGCAGGGAATCTGGGGGATAGGTGTAGGAAACATAATTTTACTATTAAGAGTTCTTTAAGTGGGATGTGGTGGTATAGACCTGTAATCCCAGTGACTGGGGAAGTTGAGGCAGGAGGATTACAAGTTCAAGGCCAGCCTCAGCAACTTTGCAAGACCGTATCTCAAAATAAAAGATAAAAATGACTGGGGAGGGGCTGGGATTGTGGCTCAGCGGCAGAGCGCTCACCTTGCACGTGCGTGGCCCGGGTTCGATCCTCAGCACCACATAAACATAAATGCATTGAATTGTGTACAACTAAAGTAAATAAATAAATATTTAAAAAAAAAATGACTGGGGAGAGGGCTAGGGTTGTGGCTCAGCAGTAGAGCGCTCACCTAGCATGTGCGCAGCCCCGGGGTTCGATCCTCAGCACCACGTAAAGGTAAAGGCATTGTGTACAACTAAAACAAACAAATAAATATTTTTTAGAAAATGAGTGGGGAGAGCCGGGTGCGGTGGCGCACGCCTGTAATCCCAGCACTTTGGGAGGCTGAGGCAGGAGGATCGCGAGTTCAAAGCCAGCCTCAGCAATGGGGAGGCACTTAGCAACTCAGTGAGACCCTGTCTCTAATAAAATACAATAAAGGGCTGGGGATGTGGCCCAGTGGTCTAGTGCTGCTGAGTTCAATCCCCGGTAACAAAAAAAAAAAAAAAAAAAAAAAAAAAGGACTGGGGAGAGGGCTGGGGTTGTAGCTCAGTGGTAGAGTACTTGCCTAGCATGTATGAGGCACTGGGTTCGATCCTCAGTACCACATAAAAATAAATAAGTAAAATAAAGGTATTGTGTCCATCTACAACTAAAAATTAAAAAAAAAAAAAATAACTAGGGTTAAAGAACGCCCCTGGATTCACTCCCCAGAACTGAAAAGAAAAAAAAAATTTACTTTAGACATATGTTACCTTTACAAAAAGGAAAAAATCCAGAGAAAAAGGAGTTAACTAAGAAGAAAGTTGAAGAAGAGCTAATCCCAGGGAGAGAGAAAGAGGGCCCAATATACTATATCCAGGCCACTGTCCCAGATGAGAAAGGGGGATGAGCAATACCTGGGTCCCAAGAAGGTCAGGGAACTCTGAATGCTGATCCCAGGAAACATTGAACAAGCCCTACTGCTGGCCTTGAGGTTGTGGGAGGCTGTGAGTGGGCATCTGAGTAAGCATGAGCAAGATGATGTGCATGTGTACCTACCATTAGGAGTAATTTTGGGAAAGCATGTGTTATTGGCTTCCAAGGGGAAGCAAGGAGTCAATTCTACTTACTTAAACTGTTTGTGTCCTGATAGAGTCATACCCTGATAAGCTTGAGGAACCTGTGTGGCTACACCAATGGCTTTTCTCTTGTAGTTTTGTGTGTGAACCGGAAACTCTTGTAGCTCATGGGGCCCACTTCCTCTACAAACTGGGAATAGCACAGTGCTTTCCCTAAACTCCTTAGAGGCAGGGAGCTTCCTACACCAGGTCCTCTATCTGGGGAAGAGTTGAGTCCTTTGGGTGGCTATTCTAATACCCTAGGCTCACAGAACACCCCAAGTTGGACCCCTCCCTATACATAGGTGGGAGGATCCTGGCCTTTCTGCTCTCCACTCTTCCCACCCAGGCACTAGTGAGTCAGGAAACCTGGATTTCAATCTCACTTCTATCCAGGACAACTTCCTTCCCTCCTTGGTCTGCACTCTGACTCTAAGACTCTTTCAGTGCTGTCTTTTGTCTCATTCCCCTTTAGACATTTAGAACTTTTGGCCTCAAAGCCTTTTTATTATACGTATAGTTCAGCGATTCTCAAACATGATCTTAGGGCACAGCTCATTGCTGGTACTAAGAGGCATGGTAAGATCAACCACCCGGGCTGGTGGGCTCACTATACCAAGCTTAGAGGTGTGCCAGGTCCTGCGGTAGCCTTATTGGAGTGCTGGCCAGCAGGCAAAACTCCTGCCCACCAGAGGTTCAACAGAAGCAAAGGCTGGGAACTGAGGCCCAGAGATGAGGCAAGTCTGGCAGATGGCACAACTCAAAGCAGGATCCACACTTCACTCTTCAATCGTTGTTTGTGGCCCCAGGAGCCTCGATGGGTCTATAGAAGAGAATGGGGGGAGCTGAGAGGCAGGCTGTGCTACAGAAGCTGCAGCCACACCTCCTATCTGACCTACCCTGCCCACCTGAGCGATGCCAGCCAGGGTGCCAGTGGGTAGAGGAAGCAGTTCCCTGGTGTCATTAATCCAGCAGTTCCTTGATACACCAGCAGCAGAGCAGTATGTAGGCTACTTCCTTCAGGGTTCGCTGCAGGCCCTCCCACCCTGTGCCCATCTTAATGACAGGCACACGGAGCCCAGCGTCTCGCAGGACCCCTCCAAGGGAGAAGGGCAAGGCCTGGGTTAGGGGCTGTGTCCTGGGCTGCATGTGGGCAGCAGTTCTGAGGAAGGGTGTGGGAGCTGCCTTTGGTGCCTTTTATCAACTGTCCCCACCCCCATCAGGCCTCATGACTAGACACAAAGGCCCCAGGGTCTAGCAAAGGAACATTCTGGGCCTGGGAAAAGGCTGAGTCAGCCCCTATGGACAGGGATGGGGGTGAGGTTTGTTGGAGGGAGGGCCTGGGCTCTCCATCTCCATAGCCAGGCCAGCTCAGCGTCCCTTCCTCTGGCTTGGGTGGTGCCGTGTCTGGTTGCCCCTTTCTCAGTGGTTGGTACAACTCCTCCCACCCTTTGGTAGGCTCTGGATGAGGTTGACATTGAGAACCATCCATGAGTGCTCCATTCCAGTATGTTCCATCCCACCCCTGGGTTTCTCAGAGTGAGCATGACCAGCTTAGAGCTCGCAAGGTCTGGCCCAATTCTGCCTCCCCAGTCCCTTGGAGCAGAAAGACACAACCAGAGCTACAGGCACGGTGAGAGGCATGGTTTATTGACAGGGCAGTCCCCTCCCCTTCCTCCCACATGGGAGGTCACATGCGGGAGTTCCTTTCCTCATCTTCATTCTCCAGTAGGTATGCTGGACGGTAGGTGGGGTGTCCTCCTGGGCTGAGGCACTTCAGGGCTGGGTTCTGAACTGTGTTCTCCTGACTCCCCAGTGATGTGTACCTGGAGTGAGGAAATGGAAGGTAAGTGAGTGGTGGTAGGTTCTCTGGGTGGCTTGCTGTATCCCAATACCCTCACATCCCCCCATACCCATTCTGTTCCCCTAAACTTACCCTCGGTCATACAGGATACAATATGGGACAAACAGCTGACGTAGAAAGTCCCAGATGTTTCTGTAGGTCCAGTCCTGGGAGGTCAGAGTCATAGAATAGTCACAAATATTCCCTTTCCCCCAGCCATCTAGGAAGGGGCCCATCCAAGGCTCTTCTGCTTCTTTGGCTTTAGAGGGAGGCTTGCTATTTGGTTTCTGTGCAGACTAAGCAGTGAGACAGAGAAGGCCTTCATCCTCTACCTCTCTCCATTCCTGAGCCACTCTTCAATGGGGTGTCACATCCAGAACATGGAAAGACTATCAACTTTCTGCCATGATGGAAATATTTTATATCTATGTGTCTAATATGGTAGTAATTTGAAACGTGGCTACTATATTAAAGAAATGAATTTTAAATTGTTCTTAATTTTAAAAATGGAGATATAAGCCAGGTATGGTAATGCATGCCTATAATCCCAGCTACTTGGGAGGCTCAGGTTTGAGGCCACTGGGCAACTTAGTGAGAATTTGTTTCAAAATAAAAAATAAAAAGGTCTGGGGGTAGAGCTCAGTGGTTAGTGTGCCCCTGGGTTCAATTCCCAGTACCAAAAAATATTTTTGAGCTATAATTCACATGTCATTTACTTCATCCTTTGAAAGTATGTGTTTTTTAGTAACTTGTATTTAATTTTAATTACAACCTAAGTATGAATAAATAGCTAATAGCTGTCAAATTGGACAACACAGGTCTAAGTCACTGGTCCACAGTAGAAAGTACAATGCCTATCATTGAATTAGTGCTCAATAAATATTTGTTGAAGGGATGAATGAACAAATAGCACTGCCTCCCTTAGATGATGGGGCCCCTTCACCCATGACTTAGGCCCCTGCCTCCTTCCCCAGGGGAGGTAGGGTGCAATGTTTGACAGGGCACAGAAGGCAGAAGGCAATAAATCCTTATCCCCATTACCAGCAGTGGGTTGATGCGCATGAAAGAAGGCCAACCGGGGTCAGTGGGACTGAAAGGGCAGAGGCTACAAGAATAGGGGTCAGTCCGGCGAGTGCCCATCAGGACAGCCTCCAACTGGGGGTGCTGTGTCTGCAGCTCACCCAGGGCCTGCTTCATGTCACCCTCAGCCTCCAACACCTGCAGATTATACCTTAGGAATGAAGAGAGGTGGAGGTCAGAGTGGGCCCTGCCAAGCTCCTCTTGAGCCCAAACCTCTAGGCCTCTAGTACCTCTTGATGGTGTCTTGTAGAAACTGTTCCAGCTCAGGAAAAGGGGAGATGCTGCGGATATACAGGATCTGGAGGGGTTTTGGAACATCAGGAAATTTCCTGGGGAAGGGTAAGGATTCATAAGGTTGCTGGCATAGACAGGGAATGTGGCTCTCTGGAGAGTACACTCTTCTCTTTGTTGCATGGGATGGACACCCTCCCTTTCTCCCCTGTCCTCATTTTTTTTAATCTAGCAGACCCACTTCCTATGGAAAGCCCACTCCGATTGCTCACTTCTTGAACCTGAGCATCCCTGTGTCTGGATTGATATTTCTGGTAAATCTCACCTCCCCAATAGGACTGTGACCTACTTGTGGTCAGGGATGGTGGCCTGCACATCTATATCCAGGGCCAGGCATGTGTCAGATGCTTAATACACAGGGTGGGAGAATGGAACAGAGAGGTCACTATGGCTACCTCCCTGCCTAGCCCCACCTATGTACCGGACTTCTCTTTGCTTTCTGGGATGGGGGAACTAGAGAGATTAGGTGTCTTGAGGTAGGCTCACCTCTGCACAGCTGCATGGAAGAGGTGTAGGAGGGCGGTGCAGTCCTTGCCCCCGTTGAAGCCCACACAGAGCTGAGTGAGATGGTACCGAGCCAGGGCAGCCTCAATGGTCTGTAGGGCACCTGCTACCTTTTTCCCCAGAGAAGACCCTGCCATGCAAGCAGGGAAGTGGGCATCAGATATATATGGCTGTTGAACAGGGCATGTTGCCCTTGCTTAAAATCATTTAACCTCTTCCCCGTGTTCTTAGGATCAAGTCTAAACTCCTTCATGCTGTCCTCTGGGCCCTGCGGAGTCTGTCTCCTGCCTGCCATTCAGCCACCTAACCTTACTTTGCCCCCAGTGGGGGACAGGGGGTGGAAGTGTGGGGTGCTCTGGTTTCCAGCCATTCCCCTAAACCCCAAGCTGTTCCCTCCAAGTCTACTTCCATTCTCTTTGCTCTTGTCCCACCCTCTGGTCCAACCAAATCCTCCTTATCACTCAGCAATTTTGTTACTTGGTCAGAAAAGCTGTCCCTGATCCTGGATCAAGGCTGATCTCCCAGATGTGGCATCCCCTTTATTCACACCTCATGTATGGTCCCCTGCTTCACATCTACCTTCTGGTTAAACCACTGGTCCATAAAAGCAAAGCATACATTTGTCCTGTTGAGTTATATCCCTAGCACCTAGCACAGTGCTGGTGAGAGTAGGTACTCAATCAATATTTATTAGAATGAATGAATCAATACTAACCATTTTCTACCTTCTCTCAGAATTGTGAGAAGCCCCCCAACAGGCCCTGCATTTCTAAATCTTGGATGGCACCAATGGCCTGGTACATGCTACCTTTCCCCAAGGAAGATCCCTACCTGATTCAGCGAGTTTGTATACAGCCTCACTGGCTTGCTCCACGGCATTGGGCACGTAGGGGACCAGTGACCCCTGGGGCAGACGGGCAGTCAGGTAGGTCAGGCATTCCTCTAATGGTTCTTCTTCCTCAGAGTCTAGAGTCAGCTTCACCTGATAGTAGTTGCTGCCCCAGTCAGGGTAGGAACCCAGGCCAAGCTTACGCCCAAAGTGGGCCTGGGCGTCAGCAAGGATGGGGGCGATAGAGGTTTCAGCAGCAGCCACATACAGCTCCTTTGAGTAGAAATGAACAGCTGTGTTTTGGAACAGTCCCTTTATCCCCTCTAGCACCCGCCGCAGCAGCTCTGGAATGCCTGGGAAGAGGTAGACATTTCGGACGGAGACCAGTGGGAATCGGAAGGGGTGGCCAGTGCGAGGATCTATGCCGTAATGCAAACGGGCAGAGGAAGGCACCAGTGACAGCTTCTCCCAGCCCTGCCCTCCTAGGGCTTTGATGGCCTCTTCCAGCTCAGGATGTGGTTTCAGCTCCTCCCCGAAAGCCTGGGCTACTGCTTCAAGGGTCACATCATCATGAGTGGGGCCGATGCCCCCCGCAGTGAGAACATGGGTAAAGCGGCTGGAGAAAGAGGTGACCTCGGCTGCAATGGTGGCTACTTCATCAGGTACAACAGAGACTCGGCACACCTGGACCCCCAGGGAGCGCAGTGTCCGGCATAGAAAGTAGGTGTTGGTGTCTTGAGTGTGTCCCTAGGGGTTGGACAGGATGAGACTGTCAATACCATGGGGATGAAAGGCAGAGGGAGTATAGCTACATCTGTCTGATGATGGGGTACTCTGCTCTTTGAGGGACACCCCTTCAGGCTGTTGAGCCTGGACTGGGTGAAAAAATCCACTGGAATGTAGTCAGGCGATTCACCTTGGGCATCCTTTGCTCTTTGATCTTGACTTTGCCTGTATTTATGGATTCAATTATCAATTCTATAAGGGACAATTTGTCCACCTCCTTACGAATCCTGACAGTTTCAGTGTCCTGACTCCAAGTGCTTATTGGGCAGCCTCACTGTATCCCTGGCTATTATCATTTGGGTCAGTGGCATCCCAGACACTGTGCACAACCAGTCAGGCTCTTCATTCTGTCAACTCTACTGAAATGTCTCCCCATCTGCTCTCCTCTATCCCCACAGTGACCAAACAGGTCCTTGACACCTTTCACCTAGTCAATGGCAACAGCCTCCTGGCCGAGCTCCCAGCCTCCAGCCATGGTGCTTTGCTCTGTCTTCTGAGTAACCTTTCTAATGCGTCACTGTGATTGCATCACTTTTGGGCTCAAGAGCCATTTGTTGTTTCCAACTGTATGCAGAATAAAGTTCAAATTCTTTTGCAAGTATTTAAGGCTGTCTGTGGTGTCTAGCCTATCTTCTTTTCCAGCCCTATTTCCTTCTACCTCTCTATAGAGGTTAAGAGTTTGTGTTCTGGAGTAAGGGAGAATCACGCTAGAATCCCATTTCTACCACTTACTAGGTGTGTAATCTCAGGCAAGTTTCTCAACCTCTCTAAGCCTCAGTTGCGTAATCTATTTATTAACTGAGATTCACAATAAAAGCACCAACTTCATGGAATTGTTGTGAGGCTTAGTAAACTAAAATCACATTTGTGATACAATAAGCATACTGCTAGGCTCTACTAAGCACTCAAAAAATAGTGTTTACTATTACAAACCTGATGCCCTGCCATGTCCTCTAGTAATACCCTTGATCATTCAGAAGGAATTCCTCTTCCTTCTAGCTCATTTATCCACTTTGCTGAGTGCCTTGAATCACTTCCAAATAGGCTGAATATAACACTTCATTTATTTACTTTTGTACCAGGGATTGAACCCAGGGGCACTTAACCACTGAGCCACATCCCCAGCCCTTTAAACTTTTTTTGGTATCAGGGATTGAACTCAGGGGCACTCAACCACTGGGCCACATCCCCAGCCCTTTTTTTGTGTGTGTATTTTATTAGAGTCATGGTCTCAATGAGTTGCTAAGTGCATCACCTTTGCTGAGGCTGGCTTTGAACTCTCGATCCTCCTGCCTCAGCCTCCCAAGTGCTGGGATAACAGGCGTGCGCCACCATGCCCGACCCTTTTTACTTTTTGAGACTGGGTCTCCCTAAGCTGCTTAGGGCCTTGCTAAGTTGCTGAGGCTGGCTTTGAACTTGAGATCCTCCTGCCTCAGCCTCCTGAGCTTCTGGGATTACAGGCCCATGCCACCAGCCTGGATATAACTCTTAAATATATGTGCTTTTTTTTTTTTTTTTTTTTTTTTTTTTTTTTTTTTTGGTACTGGGGATTGAACTCACCGGCACTTGACCACTTGGGCCACATCCCCAGCCCTTTTTTTGTATTTTATTAGAGACAGGGTCTCACTGAGTTGCTAAGTGCCTCGCCATTGTTGAAGCTGGCTTTGAACTCATGATCCTCCTGCCTCAGCCTCCCAAGTGCTGGGATTACAATCATGTGCCACCATGCCTGGCCAATATGTGCATTTTTTATCTCCTCTACTTGCTAGGCTTCCTGTCATTGCTCTGTAACCCCTATGTCCCCTACCATACTGCTTGGAAAAATGTAGGGCCATTGCTAGAACTTTTTTCAACAATAATTTGAAAGAAAGAGGGTCACTTTTCCTCCAACATGTTGGGCTCACTCCAGGAATCTACTGTGGCAGGCAAGGGGACTCCCACCCTGGTTCACCTCCCTCAACAGGATGTGGAGCAAGCTCTTAAGGTCAGGAAAGCCGCACCCGCCCCTTCTTCTGTCCCAGACACACCTTGAGAATCTCATCTCCAACAATGATGATGCCCGCCGTCACGCTGCGCCCCTGGGGAAGTTCAGAGGCCCTAGATGCCATGGTCCTGCCTTCTCTTTCCCTCTGGAAGGCCCTCCGGTAGCCACCCAGAACCCCAAGTAGGGGCCGCAAACACCGGGGGGCTGCCAGGTCTACAGGGCACTGGGGGCCATAGCCTGGGAACAAGGTCCGGGATCGAGGGAACCTGGAGGAGCCAGAAAGGACAATGGAGGAAAGCAGGAGCACACGTTCCTTCTTAGATTATGATTTTTAGTCTTCTCTAACCAGACCCTTCATAACCGACTCTTTATTACTGCCTCTTCAATAAACGTGTTCTAAAATCCCAGCCCATGCTCATACAAATGTCTTCGAAGCTTGGCTTTAGTCTCCTTAAAATGTCCTTCTCTCCCGAGAACCTACCACTTTAAATGTCTTCGGAGTGCCGAACTGGTCGTCTCAAGAGTTTGTTCTGTCTTGGGCATCTGCACCTTTAAATGTCTCTTCTCTTCCGGACATCTGTCCCTTTAAATTTCTACCTTATCCTGGGCCTTGGCCCCTTTAAGTGCGTTCCCTCCCTCCACCCGCGACCAGAACCCTGTCGCCTTCCCCCGCAGCCTCCTGCACCCTTTCCAGTCCGGGATCCCCTCTTTCCATCACGCTTCTAACTCCTGAGCTCTTCCAGGCTCTCACCTTCCTATTTTGTCCCTTTACCAGGTCTTTCCCTCTTTCCTTTCCTCAGGTCCCTGGACAGCTTCCGTACTCAAAGTCCCGCCTCGCATCACCTCATAAGGATTGGCTATCGCTTAGACTCTCGCCAGTGGTCCTATTGGTAGAGTCGAGTGTCGCTCTCAGGCTTTATCCTGAAGGTAGTAGCAATGTTACGTTGTTATTGGCAACAACCACGTTCGCCGGAAGTGTGGGGGCCGGGCTTTGGTCCATGGAGTTGCGGGGCGGGACCTAGGAGTTTGGGGCGCGAAAGTTGTAGTTGGAAGCGCTCGCTCGCAATACTTTGGGGTGTTGCCTTCTTGTGAAGTAAACGGAGGCTTGATTCTAATCTCCCAAATTCTTGTATGCGTATGTTGTTTTCATTAACCATGACTCTAGGTGAAGGGGTCAGGGGCTGGTGCTGGTACTGGAGTCAGAATTTTTTTATTATTAATGTATTTGGTACCGGGGATTGAACTCGGAGGCACTTACTCACTGAGCCACGTCCCTCCCCAGCCCTTTTTATTTATGTTTTATTTAGAGACAAAGTCTCGCTAAGTTGCTGAGACTGGGTTTGAACTACTGATCCTCCTGCCTCAGCTTCACTGGGATTACAGGCCTAAGCCATCACTCCTGGCTTGGAATTTTTAAAAATTTTTGGGTGGGGGAGGGTACCGGCGATTGAACTCAAGGGCACTCAAACACTGAGCCACATCCCCAACCTTATTTTGTATTTTATTTAGAGACAGGTTCTCACCGAGTTGCTTAGCGCTTCGCTGTTGCTAAGGCTGGCTTTGAACTTGTGATCCCCCTGCCTCAGCCTCCCAAGTGCTGGGATTATAGGCGTGCACCACTGTGCGCGGCTGGAATTTTTATTTTTATTTGTTTATTTATTTTGTGGTACTGGGGATTGAACTCAGGGGCACTCGACCACTGGGTCACATCCCCAGCCCTTTTTTTAATTTTATTTAGAGACAGGGTCTCACTAAGTTGCTAAGTGCCTCACCATTGCTGAGGCTGGCTTTGAACTCGCGATCCTCCTGCCTCAACCTCCCAAAGTGCTGGGATTACAGGCGTGCGCCACCATGCCCGGCTGGAATTTTTTATTTTTGAGGCTGGTCTCGAACCTCAAGCAATCCTCCAGCCTCAGCTCCCCCAGTAGCTGGAACTACAGGGCATGCTATTGAATCCAGCTGGGATTTTATTTTGTAGCGGAAGAAAGATGAAGGAGATAGGATGTTTATCATTGCCTGTGGGATAGGAGGGTCTTGGAGTAGGGGAGCTTTTGGTGTGAACCTTCATTTGTCTCTAATATAAATGATAAAATCACTTAAAATCTCTTTGAAAAGTAAAAAAATTTCTCTTGCTCCACCTTGTTCTGGATGCTTAGTTCAAATGTCACCTGTTTTCAGTCCTGTAGGAAAGACAGTAAATAGGGGGGGTGTGCCTTAGTGTCCACTTTAGAGTCCTAATTACATCAGCCTGGCTTACTCATTTCAGTTGCAAAGAAAAGTGCTTCATAACTCGAACCATCTGGGGATTGTTTTAATTTGCAGATAATGATTCAGTTTGAGTGGGCCTGAAATTTGCATTTCTCCAGCTCCCATGTGATGACCATGTTGGTTTCTGGGCTGTTTTTAGTAAAAGTTAACATATATTTGGAGGACTGCTGAACTACACCTGGCCTCATTTTACTCTACAAAATTTGTAAGATAAATATCAAGCCCAGTTCATGGGAGTAGAAAGGTGAAGGGATGCCACCCAAACATATGTCTATTCTTAAGTAATAAACCCTGTAGTTTGTTATAAGGCCCTGGATTCAATTCTTAGCACTACAAAAAACAAACCAACAACAAAACACACACAAAGGAAACAACAACAAAAACAAAAAAAAAAAATCCACCACAACTTGCCTAACAATGTAAGTCACATGTTCCAATATTTTTGTTGTAATAAAGTTTTGACATTTGACCCTGTCTCAAAACATCAACTCTGGCCTGGTGCAGTGGCACAGGCCTATAATCCTAGTGGCTCTGGAGGATGAGGCAGGAGGATCCCGAGTTCAAAGCTAGTTTCAGCAACTTAGTGACACCCTAAGCAACTCGGTGAGCCCTGTCTCAAAATAAAATATACAAAAGGGGCTGGGAATGTGGCTCATTGGTTGAGTACTCCTGAGTTCAATTCTTGGTATAAAAAACAAAACAACTAATCAACTTGTTCCAATCCTTTACTAGTGAGTTCCCAAGCTTAAGCACAATACTAGAACCACAAGGAGAGCTTGTTAACACATTGCTGGGCCCAACCCTCAACTTAGGGCTGGGATTGTGGTTCAGTGGTAGAGCGCTTGCCTAGTACGTGTGCGGCCCGGGTTCTAATCCTCAGCACCACATAAAAATAAAGGCACTGCTATAACTAAATCAAATAAATAAATATTTTTTAAAAGTATATATTTTTTAGTTTTTGATGGATTTAAAAAATATTTTTTAGTTGTTAATGGACCTTTATTAATTTACATGTGGTGCTGAGAATCGAACCCAGTGCCTCACACATGGTAGGCAGGTGCTCTACCACTGAGCTACAACCCTAGCCCCACGTTGATACCTTTTATCTAAAGCTGGCACTTTGAAGAACTATTCAAGGATTAAATGGATAGAAGACATGAAAGAGGGAGATTTATCTCCCTTACTCAGTGCCACTATTACTTTTAGAGGGTGAGCTATTATTTGGTGATGTTCTCTTAAATGGCCAGTTTACGTCTGTTTTCTCAAACTTAGTGCTTTATGTTTGAAATCCATCACCTAATGAACACTTCAGACCAATTAATGCAGTCTGTAAGGATAATTTAGGTGGGCATCAGTTACCCAGATGATTCCTATGTTCAACCAAATTTGAGAAATAGTAAAAAACCACCCCAACCAATGGGCATAGTGAACAGGTCAGAGGGGTGTGCCAATCTTAGGCAGGAATGAAAACACTAAAAGTTAAGCCGGGCGCGGTGGCGCACGCCTGTAATCCCAGCACTTTGGGAGGCTGAGGCAGGAGGATTGCGAGTTCAAAGCCAGCCTCAGCAATGACGAGGCACTTAGCAACTCAGTGAGACCCTGTCTCTAATAAAATGCAAAAAAGGGCTGGGGATGTGGCCCAGTGGTTGAGTGCCCCTGAGTTCAATCCCCGGTACCAAAAAAAAAAAAAAAAAAAAAAAAAAAAAAAAAAACAACAACACTAAAAGTAGTCTCTGGTTGACAGCCTCTTCTCTTAACCCTGTGTACCATTTAAATATTGGGACCATGTTAAAGGTAGCACCCCTGACTGTAAGAAACAGCTTATTTGTTTTGATGAGATGAGGCTGTCCCTACATAACCTCTACCTTTCTCAGGCTTGTAGTTAGAATGAAATATATTTTAGCAGATGTTTGACAGCAAGTCTGCTTAAAGTAGATTACTTGAATGCTCAAATAAACCTCATTATTGCAGAGCTGAGTTTCATTATCAAATTGAAGGGCATATAATTATAACCACAATATTGACTATAATGGTCACCATAGAGTAGGGGAAAAAAGCCTTACAATCAAAGAATTAGATTATAAAAACTTCCTCTTTAATCAAGGCTTTTAACATGGAACAGATTTATCAAATAAAATGGAAAATTTCCAATACATTGAAACATAAATCCATAAGTCACCATACATACAAAACCCAGCAGGGAAAAAACAATACAGCAAGTTCACACAATCTCTGTAATGGCCATGGTCTGATTCTCAGATGCTCCCTCCATCTGCCGAATGTGTTTTGCTGGACACAGAGCACACTGTGGCTTCTGGGGTCACACCTAGCTAAGGCTGTGGTCCACAGAGCACTCATCTGGCAGGGCAGCAGTGGCTCTATTCCACAAGCAAAGCAGTTACCAGCACATTCAAACAGTGTATTGAACATCCTTTAAATATCAAAGTGGAAAACAAGAAGGCAACATAATCATGTTATCAGAAAGATGTCAGAAAGTAAGGACAGCTGTGTAAAGCGCAAGGCTGAAAAGTGGCTTGCCAGCTTCATTTCTTTGGCTTCTTGGGTAGTGGCCGCCGGAACAGCAAGATGTGAGGTTCTGAAAGAGTGAGTGAAATCTAAGAGACAAGCTCACACCCTTCTATGTACAACCTATAGTGTATTCTACCCACCACCGGCCAGCTATCACCCACTCAGATCTTTATAACTAAATTAAAATGTAAGCATATGGTCTTAGAAGCAGACCCAGAAGTCTGGCCTGACTGCCAAAACCAGAACTGTTAATATCAGTTTTTGCTATGTTTATACAGCCCTGGGGTGTCCTTTATTAGTTTTGCCTGGCAGTTGGGTGTCTGGTGTCTTATCAAGAAATATAATTTCCTCTGCTTATTTGGAACGCATCCAAGAATTTGCTTTCTGATGGTGAAGCAAGCAACAATCATATCTAAATCATTAAAAAAAAAAAAAAAAAAAAAAGTACCTGCTGACTGAATTAAACGTTTTTCAGTAGCAGGTTATCTCTGAATTTTCCAGATATTTTACCCTACCTCTTATTTTTGGTCATTCTAGTTTGTTTAGATAGATAGTCAGGGGAAAGAACCCAGTAAATCATTCCCTTCTAGTTTATTTGCTTTGGGTTATGCAATCTTATTCCTCCATTTTCTCAGTGTAGAAGTTCTATGCAGTTGTGGTCAGCCACTGCACTGACCTGGTTCATGGATCATATAATGAACCCATCCCTGACTCTGCTGAACGCCAAGATTCCTCCATTCAGATTCAGACATCAAATGAGTTTTAGGGACCAGTTTGGCTATGTCCTTGGGCAACATGACATGCCTGTAACAGAAACATGGGGAGATGGGGAATTAGTGTTAGTACTGGGTACAATTTGTACATGTATACAAAGATAAGGAAAACAATAAAAATTGATTTCTGATGTCAGGGAGTATATACAGTCTTACCATGGGTAGAGGTAGCTAGAAATACAAGTCAAGTTATGCAAATTCTCACAGATGTATATCAAAAACAAAACAAAACAAAAACCACAATGAATAATTCCAGTGCGAGCACCTAAGTTCCAGGCACTGTTGAGAGGTATTTTCTCTCCCTTCATGGTCCTTATAGTCTTCTGTTGATTACCCACAATACAATCGGAGTCCCACAAGAGTACACAGTGTTAATAGCTACAGGTGGGTTTTAAGCAGGATTGTCAAGGAAGGGACAGAGTTACTGTTGAAAGAATGGGCTGTTATGGAGTGTTGTGTAGAAGAGTCATCATAATGGATAAAATGTAAACATCTACCCTGACTCTCATTTTCCTAACTCTGAAGGGATATGCCATCAGATTTGGGAAACTCCATGCTTTCCAGACCAAAGGTATCTCTCTCTAATGCAAAGAAATTTATTATTCTGACCTGAATCAGACTAACCCAGATAGACTTCATCATGCTCAATGAAAATTTATTAAGTGCTCCCTCTGTGCTACTAGTAAGAGTTATTCCCAAAAAAGATAGGGCTGGGAGCGTAGCTCAGGTGGTATAGTGCTTGCCTAGCATGTGCAAGACCCCCCAGTACTGCAAAACCACCAAAAAAAGATAATTCTCATCTAAGTGTCTGAAAATAGTTTACATTCTAACAAGCTCCAGCACAAAATTTGGCTTGAATCCATAGACAAAAGAAACTTAAATCAAAATGCCACAGCTAAGCTGCTAAGAATTACATCTTTTGGGGTATGAAACTAGTGATTTCTTCCTAGCTGTGCAAATATTTTGCTATAACCTTTGGTGTGTGTAATACTGGGGATTGAACCCAGGGGTACTTTACCATCGAATTACATCCCCAGCCCTTTTTATTTTCATTTTAAGACAGAGTCTTGCTAAGTTGCCCAGGCTGGGTTAGAACTTGCAGTCCTCCTGCCGCAGTCTCCTGAGTCACTGGGATTTTGGGTGTGTACCACCATGCCTGGCCATATAGTTTTATTTAATAGTTCGGATGTAGAAAGCAGCTAAGAATGGCAAAGTTAACTGGGTTCAAGATATGTGGCTTTTTTTTTGGGGGGGGGGGCATAAAGATGGCTATGTATTTTTCAATAAATACCAAGTTTGGCTATGTCCTTGGGCAACATGACATGCCTGTAACAGAAACATGGGGAGATGGGGAATTAGTGTTAGTACTGGGTACAATACTAAACTAGGCGGGGTGAAAAGACAGAAAAAAGCAAATTTTTACTTTCTGTTCTTAAATTGAGAAGATAAGAGGCTAAGATACAAACTAGGAAGTTCTATCTATCTATTTTGTAGTGGGGATTGAACCCAGAGGCACCTTATCACTGAGCAATGTACTCAGCCCTTTTTATTTTTTGAGACAGGTTTTCACTAAGTTTCTTAGGGTCTTGGTAAATTGTGACCCCCTACCTCAGCTTCCCAAGAAGCTGGGATTACAGGTGTGTACCACTGGCCAAGGAATAAGTATTACAATGACTACAGATTGGTGTAATGCCAACATTTGTAGAATCCTTTGTCTTTCTTCATTTTCCAATCCAGAATTCTTATATAGAACTAGATTTTAACAAATCCAATGTAAGACTTTTTCTTTACCATCCTTGGCAGATGGATATCCAGTATCTTCTAAACTATTTCACTCAAGAAGTACTTTCCTTTTCCTAATTTTATGTTCTTATTCTCATCCAAGGCAGTTCCTGCCTTCCCTCTTCTTGGAAAGTTCTGCATACTACCATCACACCCTGTACAGAGCTCCAGCACAGTATGGGGTTTGTCAGTAGCCTCCAGATCTTTAAGTTTGTGAGCAGAGACCATATCTTACCCTTGCACTTTAGCACACCTGAAACCTTTAAGCGCTCCATAATTGTTCAAGTAAAGGGCGTCTACTAGGCCCACACTAAGTATTTTCTGTATTCTTCGCCCCTTTTTGTACCCCTCAGTTCTTCTAAGTCCCCTTCCTAACACAAGCCAAACAACCACACCCCTTTCCTTTTCATGAATAACAACACTCGAAATTCATAACTCCCCAAGCATTGAGGACGCAAAGGAAATTCCAGCTCCGCTTTTGTTAGCTTCTCCCATTTAGGCACTTAGAATGATTGCGATACGTGCAATTAGGAACGGTGTCCAAAAAGCACATTTAACTTGCCCAATAAAATCGTGTGAGAATGGGGCTGGGATTGTGGCTCAGTGGTAAAGTGCTTTGCCTCCCGTGTGTGAAAGCACTGGGTTAGATCCTTAGCACCACATAAAATAATAATAAATGAACAAAATAAGTTATTTAAAAAGTTGTGAGAATGACCTAGAAGCCCCGAAGGGTGAAGGCGGTCAGGTTCTAACCACGCTTGCAATTAACAGAGAGCAGATTTCAAATTCCACTTCATTGTTTTAGGATCGCCCCACCCCCAGCCTTCGCGCATGCGCCTTACGCTTCCAAATGCACACCCATTTCCCCTTAACCTCACGCGCATGCGCCAATTTTGTTGCCTCAGTAAGTTAACTAACTCTTCTCGCCCTCATTTGTCAAGGCTCACGACCTCGCTAACGGCCCCCGCGCCGGCACTAACCGATACTCGAATTCCTCGTCGTCGTATTTGTCCGAATAGTAAATTTGTTTGTGCGACATGATCGCTCTGCCTGAAGGCCTCCTACACCGCTCCGACAACCTCTAAACAACTCCCAGCAGCACGCGCTCCCACCCTCTTTGGCCTCGTTTTCAAACACACCGCCTGCACTTCCTATTGGTCCCTTTGGCTTAAGGCGGGACAACTCCGTCTTGAACCCTCCTATTGGCTTAGATTTGCTTCTCCTGGAGTCCTTATTGGACTGCAATTCCTACATTTCCGAAGAACAAGCTTCGGTAAAAAATAGGCATCTTATTGGCTATCACGCCTCCAGCGCATTCTCGCGCCGCCATTGGCTGGTTCCGGAAAGTGGGACGGGTGAGGAGGGACCGTGAGGTAGAGGGTCAAGGGTTAGTGAGGCCGGAAGTGAGTGTAATAAAGTTTCTCCAGGGAGGCCGGGTCGGGGAGAAAGTTGGAGCGGCGACTTAAGCAGGCAGTGGCGTGATCCGCAACCAGATTGGCCCGCAGTGCGGTACGGAGACTCCATGAGGCCCTGGTGAGTTTTGACTTTTTCTCTCGTTAGGCGACCCACTCCTCCACCCCGGAACCCCTCTCCCGGGACCCCACTTCCGGTCTTAATTTGTAAGCCCCGCCTCCTGAGACCCCCTCCCCGGAAGTCCCACCTCCCAACTTCTGGGGTCTCCCCCGAACCCCGACTTGTCTTTTATTGTCGTGACTCCACCCTGTCTCCCAGCTTTCCTGGAAGTCCCACCCCCAGACATGCTTCCAAGCCCTACTACAAGAAACGCTTCTTTAGTCCGTCCAGTTCTCTAAAACTCCGCCTCTTCGCAACGATTCTCCGCTAATTCCTCTCTGTCAAAAGCCTAGGTTCCAAAACGGCAAAGTCTTGCTCCTCAAAGTATTACTTTATTGAAGCTGTGACTCTCTGGGGGTTCCGCCCCTTCCGCAATCCACGTCCGATTGTCCCGAACCTTGGCAGCCTAGGGGCCCACGCCCCCTTAAGAAATGAATCCTTGTGTGACCCAGGTTATCACCTCAAGAGCCTTGTCTTCAGTCCACCCGCTTACATTTCCCTGTTCTTTCTCTCTTTGGGCCTCGGACTCCGTTTTCCTGAGCGCACATGGTCCTCTAGGTGGAAAGTCAAAGTTCCCATCTCTGGCTGTGAGGAGAGATTAGAGGCAGCCGATTTCTCCGCCCTTACCTTCAATTAGATTCTCCAAGTGTGGATCTGCTTGAAGGGAGTTGGACTTGGGGTTTGGTAGGAGAATGGGAGAGATACTTGCTCAGAATTTTCCTTCCTAGGACCAGAAAACAGCTGTAGGTCTTACCTGTCCATGACTGGATAGGCCCGTGGATTTGTTGGTGTGTGCCTTGTGGGCCTAACAGGAGCGAAAGTTTTCTACCACCAGGAAATGGTGGTTTGGAGCCCATAGTAGCGATTAGTGTACATGTTGTTGTTTTAAAGGGACCCCTCGGTTCCCCTTCTCTGGGTCTTCCCCTCCCCCTGGGCAAAGCTGTTGTCTGGGCATTTGGTTCTGGTCCTGGCTCCGTTTTTTTCCTAGCTGGAAACATTCCAGAGGCTTGCGCCATTTCCTGCTACTTCCTGCCCCTCTTTCCTCCTCACTGCTGGCCTGAGAAGCAACACATGGTTTTTGCCTCACATACCAAATCACCTGGACCTCCAGTATGCAATCTTCTTTCTCCCTATGCAGGTTTCAGGAGTCATCCTTTTTTTCTTCCAAGTGGCTACACCTTTAGGGTCATTCTCTATCTCTGGATCTTGTGGTCTCCCACAGCACTTTATCTCTAAAGATGAGGACATACTGGTTTGTGTGCGTGTGTGTTTTGGAAGCATGACGCCATGGCAAAATCCTTCCTTATTCTCTGTTTGAGAGCTGAGGCCTTAGCAAATGGATGATAGAATTCCTTCTCATGAATGGAGGAATGCAGTGACAAAGTTTTCCTGGGATGAGAACTGAGGGAAGGTGAGAGAGTTACGCTAGGTGTTTAACATATTTTAAGTGCTAGTAGTGTTAATCATTAACTCATATAGATTGTTTTAATCCTCTAAAGTAAACCTAAGGGTAATGCTGAGGTGAGCCTGGGGGAAGATGTGTCTTTTACTACTTGTATTTTGGTCACTTTCCAACTTCCTTTATGGCCTCAGGCAGCTCTGTGGCAGGAAGTTGTGGGTGGCAGGAATAGGCCTGGGACTGTTCCTGGAGTCCAGCCTCAGCTCATCTTCTGACACCCCTTTCTCCTGTCCTTATTGACACAGATTTGTCTTGCGACCACTCTGTTTATAGTGGTCTGTAGCCTGCATTTCTCTTTGGGAACTTTCATTCTCTCACCTCTCCTTGCCAGACCTCTCTCCTAGTGTGAAGGACACCTGATGTTTGGTGAGGTTTAAAGCCCTGCAAGAAGAGGGGTCTGAGTGTACCTGGCAGGTCCAAGGAGTTGACCTTAGTCTTAGTGCCCTGATCCTCCTTTTTTACCTTTATTATTTTACTTTGCTAACTGGTCCCTTGGAAAGGGGGCAGAACAGTGCTTGACCATGGACCATTGTTCCTTGGTTGGTAGGTGCCATGCTTGGAGAAAGAGGCTTGACCAACATGTCCTCTTGATTCAGCTCTTGCCTTGTAGCTCCCTGAGGCACCACCCAGGTTGGACTGTTTTTCACTTACTTCACCAGCTTTGCCCTCTCTCTAGGCCCATGCTGCATCCACTGGGACCACTTCCTTCCTGTCCCCATTTTCCTCTTTCTAGTCCACAGCTGTTATAGCAAAGGATGTTAATGGCCCAGGCTCCCTGGGGCCACTACCCCACTGTATATGGTAGTAGTGGGAGGTGACCTGGGCTGGAGGATGGGGGAATGTGTGTGTTCAACCTGGACTGGAAAGGAAATGCTGAACCCTGGGATCTCCTCCCTTTTCCACCCCCAGCTGTCTCTGTTTCCTCCCTCATTCCCCGCTAGCCTCCACTGGTTTCCTGATCTCTTTTGCCTGCCCATGTCCGGTTTGGATTGATCCAGACCTCCTCTTATCTCCTTCCTTTCCTCCCTACTCCTCCATCTTTCCCTTCTACCTCCACTTTCCTCCTCCCCAGATTACTAGTTGTTGCCCTATACAGGGCAGGGGAAAGGGGTATTCCTAGCTTTTCCCTAGCACGAGTTCTAGGTTGGGGCGTCGAGTTGGTTGCGGTGGTTGGGGGAGCTCAGCCCCTCTGAGCCTGTGAGTCAGCACTGTCCTTGGGATTGGTCTCTCTCCTTAGTTCCCCGCCCCTGGGGAGGAGCCAGGCAGCTCCCGGTCCAGCCTGTTCTCTTCTCAGCCAGAGAAGAGGCTCCACGCTGGGTGGGGATGGGGCCTGCAACTGTCTGGGTCTGACCTAGGGGAATGGAAATCATTTATCCTTCTCCTGTCCCAGGACCCTTGTGACTCCTGGGCCATAGAGGTCCGGCCAAACTAAGGGCCTGAGGATGCCCCCTGCCTGGCCCCCTTGCCCGAATTGGCAGGGGGGCCGGGCTGGGCAGCAGCCCCCCTCTAACTCCAGCCATGGATCTCCTGCCCCCCAAGCCCAAGTACAACCCACTTCGGAATGAGTCTCTGTCATCGCTGGAGGAGGGGGCTTCAGGGTCCACCCCCCCGGAGGAGCTACCTTCCCCATCAGCTTCGTCTCTGGGGCCCATCCTGCCTCCTCTGCCTGGGGACGACAGTCCCACTACCCTGTGCTCCTTCTTTCCCCGGATGAGCAACCTGAAGCTGGCCAACCGGCTGGGGGACGCCTGGGGCCTAAGGGGGAGCCTGGAAGGGCAGCTGAGGATGGGGAGGGGATCACAGGGGCAGCCATGCCGGACTCAGGCCCCCTGCCCCTCCTCCAGGACATGAACAAGCTGAGTGGAGGCGGCGGGCGCAGGACTCGGGTGGAAGGGGGCCAGCTGGGGGGCGAGGAGTGGACCCGCCACGGGAGCTTTGTCAATAAGCCCACGAGGGGCTGGCTGCATCCCAACGACAAAGTCATGGGACCCGGGGTTTCCTACTTGGTTCGGGGTGAGTGAACATCCTCCCTTCCACTCCCTCCCAGACCCTCTGCAGTTCCTCTGCTCACTCCAGCTTTGCTGGGCTCTCTCTTCCTGTTCTTCTCCACCAGCCCCCTCTATTTCTGAAACCTTTCTTGCCCCTTCTCTGATTCTGTTCCCCTTCCCTTCCCATCTGGGAAAATTTCTGCCAGGGCCCCCTTCCTTCTTTGGACACCCCCTGAACTGTCCCCACCCTGCTTAGCACAATGACTGGCACATCACGAGGCTCTTAGTGTCAGAATGAGTGACTTCTTGATTCTCCTCTCCAGACTCCTCTCCTTTTCCAGAGATGTCACACCATTCTACCCAATGCCTGTCACTGCACTCCAGATTCTCTCCCCAGTGCATGAGGCCCTCCTAGCTTGGCCCTTTCTTTTTCTCCTTGTTTTCCGTTGTCTGTACTTTGTGGGTTGTAACTATAGGCAGTGGGCAGACTACTTCATCTGTACTTCCCTTAGGGACCATGTAGGAAAAAGTCTTAGGGCTCTGTGTGAAGGGGGTGGGGAGGCTGCTGACCTGTGGTCCTCCCCTCCATCCCTCAGTACATGGGCTGTGTGGAGGTCCTGCAGTCGATGCGTGCCCTTGACTTCAATACCCGGACTCAGGTCACCAGGTTAGTGGGGAGGGGGGTGGATTGTGGAAGTCCTAGGATTGTGAGGCCACGGGAAGGGGACACTTGGTGGTGGCACTAGTGGTGGCTTTGGGTGGTGAAGAGGATTGAAGGAAAGTTAGGGGAGTAAGTATAAGTCTGAATGAAAAGAGGCAACTCTGGTTTGGCTCCTCCTTGCCTACCTAGTCTTGGGGGTTGTGGGGAAGGTGGCAGAAACAGTTGGTGGAGTTGAAGTAGAAAATGGAAATTGATGGAAGATTGTTGCTGACTTTGGGGAGGGAATGGGACATTTGATAGCTGGGAAGAGGTGGGGTGATACCCATTGAGGCCCTAACCCGATCAGCCAGGAAGCGGCCTTCAGTGTCATCAAATATTAAAGGCCCTTAATTCAATCCACCATGACAAAGAGCCCGGAGTGCCCTGGGAGTCTGGCCTGGCTTTCCCCTCCCCCAGCTCTGTGGCAGCCCCAGCTGAATGGGAGGCATGCTGTGGGTCTGAGTACCCCCTCTTTCCCCAGGGAGGCCATCAGTCTGGTGTGTGAGGCTGTGCCGGGTGCTAAGGGGGCAACAAGGAGGAGAAAGGTATGTGGGGTCAATGGGGCTGGGAGATGTGGGGAGAAGGTTGAGGCAGGAGTTTGTTTTTCTGGTGTGGGGTAACCTCTGAGACTCTGGGCCCTTCCCTAGCCCTGTAGCCGCCCACTCAGCTCTATCCTGGGGAGGAGTAACCTGAAATTTGCTGGAATGCCAATCACTCTCACCGTCTCCACCAGCAGCCTCAACCTCATGGCCGCAGACTGCAAACAGGTTGGTGATGTTGAGCAGGGGGACCAGAAACACTGATGGGAGGGCTAAGGGAGATCTAGGTATGAAACCAAAAACTAGGAGAGAGAATTTGGAGGCAGCAGGATTATAGGGAAGGAAGAAATTAGGATGTGGGATAAGAATCCAAGAGAATGAGACTTGGACTCCAGGGTTTTGGGCCAGGGGTAGGGGCAACCATGTGATTCCTGAGGCTGCCTGACACATATCATTCCCTTCCTTATCCATCTCCTGCCCTAATCCTCAGATCATTGCCAACCATCACATGCAGTCTATCTCATTTGCGTCCGGCGGGGATCCGGTGAGTTGGGGAACAGAATAAAAGGTTGTGGGAGAAATGTAAAGGGCTAGGGATTGGGAAGACATTGGCTAGAGAAGTGGGGTTGCTAGAATTGTGGGAATATCTGAAAAGGATTGGATCTTAGGGGCCAGGAGTAAGATGAAGCTGTAAAATTTAGCTAACTGGCTTCTTCTGACTCTGTCCACCCCAGGACACAGCCGAGTATGTCGCCTATGTTGCCAAAGACCCTGTGAATCAGAGAGGTGAGGCGTGGTGGGGAGCACTGGGTGGGGCCGGCTGTCAGTAAGGAAGGTGAGCAGGACTTGGGGTTATCCTTTATTGCTCTGACTGAGCAGAACTGATAGGGGCTCTGCTGAGGAGGATGGGGGGGCCCCTGTTCACACCTCCTTCTAGCAACCCCACCTTGAAGTTCACTGACAGCCTCTGCTGTGCCCCCAGCCTGCCACATATTGGAGTGTCCAGAAGGGCTTGCCCAGGATGTCATCAGCACTATTGGCCAGGCCTTTGAGTTACGCTTCAAACAATACCTCAGGAACCCACCCAAGCTGGTCACCCCTCATGACAGGTGAGCTGATGGGGAGGGCGGGGGCAGCTATTGGGCCCCAGACTACGATTGGAAAAGTAGGTCTGCTCTTCCCACACTTGAGCTCTGAAAGGTTCAGGGAAGGAAATAACCTATGGCTGCTGCTTCCCACTTCCTGCCATTCTTATGTTTCTGGTGGCCCATCAGGAAAGTCTTTTGAGGCCTTGCCTGCTGCAGGACCAGCTCCTCCTCCTCTTTACCTAAGGTTGTGCTGTGTTTCAGCACCTCCCAAATGGCATCTCTTTCTCTGGCTGATGGACTTTTCTCTTTCCAGTCTCCTTGTTTCTGGCCCATCCCTCATCATTGCCTGCCTCTCCATCCTTTGTTTTTCTGCCTCTAACAGCCACCAAGAATTTGGGAGGATATCTCTTCTTTTTTGAGATTCCTACCTTCCCTACATCAGGCTTCATGGGATAAGCAGGGCAGTCAGTAGGGTCTGTTTTTGGAAAGGTTAAACCATTCTGGAGCAGCCCCCACCCCACTACATAGTGCTTCCCATCCCTTGTGGGAGACACTGTAATAATCAAGGGCATGAGCTTTATAGTCAAACTTGCTTTATAGCTAGACCTGAATTTAAAGAAATAATAATTTAAAAAAAACACCAGAATTTAAATCTCTGCTGTACTCCCTTTTAGTTGTGAGACCTCAGGGAAATCTTTTCACCTCTGATTCTCATTTTCCTCATTTTGCAGAGTTAGGGAAGGAGATGATACCAGCTTTACGGGTTTCCAGGAGGATGAAATGATGGGGTTTATAACACCCAACCTTAGGCACAACCCATAGTAAATGCCTAGTACATGACCACTGTTCTGTTATCCTCTGTGGCCCCCCCAGCCACCACACATTTACACCCATCTCCTCACTGTGTCCTGTTTCTCTCAGGATGGCTGGTTTTGATGGCTCAGCTTGGGATGAGGAAGAGGAAGAGCCACCTGACCATCAGTACTATAATGACTTTCCGGGGAAGGAGCCCCCTCTTGGGGGGGTGGTAGACATGAGGCTTCGGGAAGGAGCCCCTTCAGGAGTTGCTCGCCCCACTCCACCCAGTGCCCAGACCCCCAGCCACTTGGGAGCTACACTGGTAAGTTACTTGGATGGAGGTGCCTGGGCTCAAGTAGGAGTGAGGGTCTCTGATCTCACCTGATTTTTATCCCTGCAGCCTGTTGGTCAGCCTGCTGGGGGAGACCCAGAAGTCCGTAAACAGATACCACTTCCACCACCCTGCCCAGGTACCAAAAGGGAATTAAGAAGGGCAGAGCCAAGGGTATAAGATGCAGGACAGGGTCACCTTACAGCCTCCCTTTCCTCAGCAGGTAGAGAGCTCTTCGATGATCCCTCCTATGTCAATGTCCAGAACCTAGACAAGGCCCGGCAAACAGGGGGTGGGGCTGGGCCCCCCAATCCTGCTGTCAATGGCAGTGCACCCCGGGACCTCTTTGATATGAGTGAGTGTACCTCTATTTTTGTATCCCCACCCTCCTTCCTACTGTGTTATTCCTCTTCTGCCAATCTACTCTCTGCTTTCTGGCTTCCTTTCCTGAAGGTCTAGGCCCCAGGTATGCTGGGTCAGCTGCCTATCCTAGCCTTCTCTCTACATTCCTAGAACCCTTTGAAGATGCCCTTTGGGTACCTCCCCAACCCCAGTCCATGTCCATGTCCATGGCTGAGCAGCTCCGAGGGGAGCCCTGGTTCCATGGGAAGCTGAGTCGGCGTGAGGCAGAGGCGCTGCTTCAGCTCAATGGGGACTTCCTGGTGCGAGAGAGCACGACCACACCTGGCCAGTATGTGCTCACTGGCCTGCAGAGTGGGCAGCCCAAGCACCTGCTTCTGGTGGATCCGGAGGGGGTGTGGTGAGTGTGGCAGAATTGTGGGGAGGGGTGGCAGAAAGGAAGATAGTGTCCTTCCATGCATTCCTGTTCCTTTATTCCCTCATTGCTTTCTAGTCCTTTCCCTGCTGGCAGCTCTCTGTGGACCTCCCCTGCTCTTCTAGGTGCCTGGCATCCCTCTCCTAAGTCTGAGCTGTGTTCTTTTAGTCCTGGTCAGTCCTCAAATCCCCACACCTTAAGCCTGTCAGAACTAGAAGATGCTTATCTCATCTGTACCCCTTTCCTTTTTTCTTCTTCCTCTTTTTTTTTTTTGTGTGTGGTGGGAATTGAACCCAGGGCCTTGTGCATGTGAAGCAAGCACTCTACCAACTGAGCTATACCCTCAGCCCCGCCGGGTGCGGTGGCGCACGCCTGTAATCCCAGCACTTGGGAGGCTGAGGCAGGAGGATCGCGAGTTCAAAGCCAGCCTCAGCTATGGAGAGGCGCTTAGCAACTCAGTGAGACCCTGTCTCTAATAAAAAATACAAAAAAGGGCTGGGGATGGGGCTCAGTGGTTGAGTGCCCCTGAGTTCAATCTCCAGTACCAAAAAAAAAAAAATATATATATATATATATACCCTCAGCCCCTGTACCCCTCTTTTGACTAGTGTGGAAACCACCCTGGAGTGGTTATGATGTCCAATGTTAGATGGTTAGAGGATAGATGCCAAGTTTCCTCTTGTAAGAGGAGCTAGGGACCTTCCCAGCTCCCTGTGGACTCAGTGCTCAGGCCATTGTCCCCCTACTCCTCAAAGGTTTGGTTTCTTTTCTAACACAATCTCAGCCAAATTCTTTCTACATCTTTTTTGTATGGTATATCCTCCTCTGCCAACTTCCTCCAAGTCAGAGAAGTATCCCTCTCCCTCAGCTTCACTATTTGTGGGCTGATGTCCCCTTTACCTTTTCCCAGGTAATTGACTAAAGCATTTCCATCCACACATTTCTTTGTAGAGAAGCCATAATGATTAAGGGTGACATCTTTGCTGCCTCACCCCGAATCTTCTCCTTTCTCAGTTCTGTTGACTGTTCCATCTTCTACAACCTTGTGGGTAGAGGTCTACAGGACTCTTCATTGAAGTGACCCTCTTCCTCCACAGGTTCGGACAAAGGATCACCGCTTTGAGAGTGTCAGTCATCTCATCAGCTACCACATGGACAATCATTTGCCCATCATCTCTGCGGGCAGTGAACTGTGTCTACAGCAACCTGTGGAGCGGAAACTGTGATCCTTCCCAGCCTCTCTCCCAGAAGATGCTCTCCAACCCCTTCCACCCTTCCTTCCTCTCAGGACCTCACTTGGGAGTGTTCTGTGGGCTTGGCCTTGGGTAGGAGCTGGGTGTAGTGTGGACTCTGGGTTTAGTATCCAGCTGAGGGAGAGGATTTGTCAGGAGCCTGGGGTAGAATCCTGCTTCTCCCCCTAACCTCACCAAAGTATTAATGTACAGAGTGGCCTCCTTGCCTGGGCCTTTCCTGTGCCAATCTGATGCTCCCTTCCCCAAGAAGGCAGGTGCTTGTAATGGAAAACGGCCTGTGGTGATAAGCCCAGTGAAGCAATCAACCTTCTGGGGAAGGGGAAACAAAATCACACCTCTGGTCTACCCCTGGGCTTCAGGGTATCCCAGACCCCCCTCAGTTCCCCTCTCCCCTAGTGTTTAAACTTTGTGCCTTTGACCATCTCCTAGGTCTGAAGATATTTTATGCAAAGAGTTTTCAGGTCCCTGAATTCAAGGACAGGGGGTGCTGACACCTTCTTGGCTTCTGGAACCCTGCCCTCTTCTTACTCAGCATCCCCTCCAGTTTGGGTTGGGGAGAACAGAGGCAGGGCTGGCAGCTGTGTCCCCTCTCCTTGGGGATACAAAACCCTTAGAGATTGCTCCAGAGCCCCCCTACCGGCCAGGGGGTAGTTGGACCCCTCCCTTGCTCAGTGCCTCCTGGCCGGGGCCCCTCCCCACAAGGGGTCTGTATATACATTTCGTAAGCTCCGCCTTTTCTCTGTTGCATGCATGTTTTACTCTACAGCCAAAGTAGCCCTTCGTCCTGTAGCTCCACCCCGCCTCCCCCTTCTGTGGCAGTGGGGGTGGCTGAATTTGGGCCTCCTGTACAGTTAACTCACCCAGGTGGGTTTTGTGGAGGCGAGAACCGGGGTATTAAGACTCTAAAGCATCGGACAATCCCCAAATACTATCTGTAGATTTGGAACTGCATTCAGTTTTTATTTTATATGCATATACTTTAGGGCTGTAGATTTATTTTCCTAATCTTGTTTTCCATGGCTTTTGAGCACAAAATGATGATAATCGATTACATTTATATATCACCTCTTTGACTTCCAAGTCCTTTTACAATTGGCATTTTTCTTAGCGGTAACTAGGACTGGCAGCGTGTTTTTAAGACCTGCAGCAGAAACTGATTTCGTTTTAGGACTAGGAGTTTGGGTTCGGTGTGGCTGGGTAGTGGTACAGTGTGGCTGGGTAGTGGTACAATGTCACGAAGTGGTAGCTTAAAACCTCAGGTGTTGAGCACCTTCTAGGCACCGAACTCTGGTGAGAACACGACAGAAAAACCGGCCCTGCTGGCTCTTCAGGCCACGGGGATTTGGGAGGATGGACTATTAAATTCTGGCCGCCTCCTTTTTTTGTTTGGATGTTTCCACGGGTTTCAGTTATACCAAAGGGAAAGTCTTCATTAAAGTCCGTATTTCTTTTATCTCGTTGTCTTAGACCCTCTCGAAGGCCTATTGTTTGCCGCGGTCCCTTGGCGGCGGGAAGTCGCGGTCAGCCCTACCTGGCCTCGCCAGGCCCTGCTCGATCCCGATGCCTGCTCGCAGAAAGCTGGGTGTCTGTAGTTTATACGCGGGGAGGGTGCGGCCACCTGGCCGGTGGGGATGTGTCTGCGGAGGGTGCCGGCTCCCGGCAGGGCGGGGCACGACTAACAGCAGCACGGGCTCATCCGCGCCCTCTCCGAGGCCAACCCGGCCCGGGCGCGCACCCAGTCCTGCGCGCTCCTCGGTGGCCCCCGCCCGGATGGTACGACCCGGCAGCAGGGGCAGATGAGGAGCACTGCCGGCCCTCGGTGAGCCGGCAAGGGCTGCTCCTCCGGCGGAAAGCGCCCTCTACTAGAGTCGTGGCATGGTACGATCTCCTACCCCCGGGCTCCCACGCATGAGATCGTGGTCAGTCAATGCTTCCCCTCTCCGCCGCTCAAGGTGGTGGCGGCCGAGTCAAGTTCCGGTTCCGGTTGCTGCCGCTGGCGGCGAGCGGTGAATCTGGAGCGAGCGCGCAGTTTGCGCTCCAGGACAGCGCTTTTCCCTCGCCGCGTCTTCGGTTTGCAGAAGCTCGGGGGCCTGTGCTGTCCCTGAGTCCCCTTCCCGGCGATGGTGCAGCCTGAGGGCGCCTCCGCCCCCCTCCGCCGCTGACCCCAGTCCCCCACTCCATGGCCGCCTCGGCGCCGCCCCCACCGGACAAGCTGGAGGGAGGTGGCGGCCCCGCACCGCCCCCTGCGCCGCCCAGCACCGGGAGGAAGCAGGGCAAGGCCGGTGAGAGCGCTAAAGGGGCGGGGGTCGGGGGTCGGAGAGGCCAGACTCGGGAACTTTCGCGGGGAGCGTTAGTGCTTGGGGGGTGGTCCTCGGGCCGAAGGGCCTGCTGGGAGCTTCTGGTAAGGAGGATCAGCGGGTTTAGCCCTCCAGTGATTGGGGCAGGTGTCAGAGATGGACTTTGGGGTTTGGAGCCACGGGGGGTATAAGGAGTCTTTTGGAGTATGATATCAAGACGTGGCATATCTTTCAAGGAAGACTTAGCTGAGAGTATGGTCATATAATCCATTTTTTCATATGACTCCTTGTTAATATTTGTTAAATAAAATAAGCAAGTATATGTTGAAGTGATATTAGAGTAGTTCCTGGGAGGAAGAAGTTTGGAA
The DNA here is from genome assembly GCA_025594165.1 of Tamias sibiricus. Classification (NCBI taxonomy): domain Eukaryota; kingdom Metazoa; phylum Chordata; class Mammalia; order Rodentia; family Sciuridae; genus Tamias; species Tamias sibiricus. The sequence continues at coordinate 118,282,434 of CM046658.1, read as the reverse complement.
AAACCTTAGGGAACTTGCTTGCCTCTTTTTTTTTGCTGCTCTTCCAGGTCTGCAAATGAAGAGCCCAGAAAAGAAGCGAAGAAAGTCAAATACTCAGGTGAATTACCATTGTTGGTGGGTCATTTCAGCAACCCCTGGGTGCTCTGTCTTATTTTGCTGCCGTGTTTGCATCTTCTGTTAGGTGCAGGGAGAAGAGAGAACAGAAAACTGTCTCGTGCTGTTTCTGGCCCTTTCTCTCAACCTTATAACAAACTCCATGGGAAATATTCTCCCCCAAGACCTTCTTCCCTCATTTTTCCTGTCCTGGATGATGATAACATAAATTCTATCACTTATCAGTTTTTTTCTAAATGCCAGGATTGTGCTGAAGTGCTTTAACTGTTTGGGGAGGTAGTCATTGTCTCTATTTTACAGATAAGAAATCTGAGGCTTTAAAAGTCAAATACCTGCTTCAGGGTCAAAGCTGGGATATCTGCGCTCTTTCAAAACTGTTATTGTGCTGTGATGGCTCTGCTCATCACCCTGTGTTTTTCAGTTGCATGCTAAGACTCATCTTTATTTTAGACCTGAGCTGGTCAGTATCAGTCTCGAAAGTGTGTATTTTGTTACTCTCCTGGTTTCTCTGTGTGCCCCTTCATGACCCTCTTCCTCATCTGTTCTCCACTAGGGTCCTGCTTACTCACATCTGACGGAGTTTGCACCACCCCCAACTCCCATGGTGGATCATCTGGTTGCATCCAACCCTTTTGAGGATGACTTTGGAGCCCCTAAGGTGTGGGGGGCGCAGCCCCTCCATTCCTCGGTAGTCCTGTGCCCTTTGGAGGCTTCCGTGTACAAGGGGGCATGGCAGGCCAGGTACCCCCAGGCTATGGCACTGGGGGTGGAGGGGGTCCCCAGACACTTCGCCGACAAACCCCCCCTTTCCCTCCTAATCCTATGGGACCTGCTTTCAACATGCCCCCCAGGGCCCTGGCTACCCACCCCCAGGCAATATGAACTTTCCCAGTCAACCCTTCAACCAGCCTCTGGGTCAAAACTTTAGCCCTCCAGGTGGGCAGATGATGCCAGGCCCAGTGGGTGGATTTGGCCCCATGATCTCACCCACCATGGGACAGCCTCCCAGAGGGGAGCTGGGCCCTCCTTCTCTCCCCCAGCGCTTTGCCCAGCCAGGTGTGCCTTTTGGCCCTTCTCCTCTACAGAGACCTGGTCAGGGGCTCCCTAGCCTGCCCCCCAACACAAGTCCCTTCCCTGGTCCAGACCCCGGCTTTCCTGGCCCTGGTGGTGAGGATGGGGGGAAGCCCTTGAATCCACCTGCTCCCACTGCTTTTCCCCAGGAGCCCCACTCGGGATCGCCAGCTGCTGCTGTTAATGGGAATCAGCCCAGTTTCCCCCCAAACAGCAGTGGGCGGGGGGGTGGTGGCACTCCGGATGCCAATAGCCTAGCACCCCCTGGCAAGGCAGGTGGGGGTTCAGGGCCCCAGCCTCCCCCAGGCCTTGTGTACCCATGTGGTGCCTGTCGGAGCGAGGTGAATGACGACCAGGATGCTATCTTGTGTGAGGCCTCCTGCCAGAAGTGGTTCCACCGAGAGTGCACAGGCATGACTGAGAGCGCCTATGGGCTGCTGACCACTGAGGCTTCTGCTGTCTGGGCCTGTGATCTCTGCCTCAAGACCAAGGAGATCCAGTCTGTCTACATCCGAGAGGGCATGGGGCAGCTGGTGGCTGCTAATGATGGGTGACACTGGAGAGGTGGTCCCAGGGAAGTGCACATGTCCTTTCCTGCTCCTCCAGGGTGATTGTCTGGCTCCTGGTCCTTGTTTCCACTGGTTCCCCATCCCCATGGAGCAGAAACATGATGGTTCCTGGGGGCAGAAGAGCCTGGGTTGCTCACTTTTCTGGAAACAACGCGTCAAAATCTACAGAGATCCAGGAAACCAAAGCCCTGCTGAGCAGAGCCAACTTTTTTGTGGCTACTGGGAGGCCTAGGGGTGTGACTGCAAGAGAAAAGGGGACAGAGGAAGTTCAGGAGGCCAAGAGTGTCCTGTCTGCCTATGAGGGATATCTCTAACACCTGTGCCTAACACCCCTGTCTAGCCCCACAGCTCTAGCCTTGTTTTTGGAGTGAAGTGTTGAAGGTTTCTGGCTAGAGGAGTCGGTCTCTTCCCATCCCGGCAACAGCCATTTTATGGGCTCTGGGAGACAGCTTTAGGGAATAAATGGGAATTCCTCCTTTTTTCTACCCTCCCCTTTGCCTCCCCAAGACCCATTCAACTCCTTCTCCCTCAGAGCACCAAATAGCTTGAAGAATTTGAGTTCCCAGCTATGGCAGTTTCTTGGTGATTTGGGGCTTCATGATAGTAGGTAAGAGATGCTGTCAGGACATTTCTTCCTCATACCAAAGTCACTGGTCTCAGCTTCTCATGCTTTTCTCTTAATGACCATATTTTTGCCAAAAAGAATTGGGACACGTGGTCTGACAGACCACAATATTTGAAGTTTGGGTTGTCCTGGGGGTCTGGACTCTGTTGGTACCCCTGGCCCCCCATCTGTTGCACATTAAACTTAGTGCTGTTCTTCAGCTTTTGGCGCCCTTATACCCCTGCCTCCCTGGCTTGATTGAAGGAAAGCTTGGAAAGGCATAAAGGCCTTATACCTCATTTCCTCCCTGGTAAAAGGATCCAAGTGAGGTCCTGTCACAACCTTGTGGATAAAAGGAGTCAGCAGGATTCTCAATGCCATGGTACTAAAAGGAAGAAGAGCCTGGAGATTTTTGCTTCTCTCTTTCCCAGCTATTTGGTATCATCTTGGGCCTGGTGATCTAGCAATTCTCATTCCTCTCAGCCAAAGTCCTGCACTGGGCTTGTTTTTATTTTATTTTTAAAGTACTGCCTGCTAGCAATGAGCCTGGGGCCTGATCTAGAGCCTCTCTCAGCTGCTTTTTGTTCCTTACAGCTCCTGGGTGTGTTCCTCAAAAGCGTGGGGAAGGGAGTGCGGGGCCCTCCAGAGAAAAGTCTGTGGTCTCTAGCAAATAGGGTGTGGTAGCAAAGGCTACCCTCTGCAGTCCCCTACTCCCACTTCTCTCTGTTTCCTGCACCTGGAGAGAAGGTACTCCCTGGTTGAGCCCACAGCCTTTGCAGCTATGAGGAAGAGGGTGGGCCTCTGGGCTTCTCTAAGCTGGTGTTCCCCCACACTGAAACAGTGGAGGTGGCACCCCACACACATTGTGTTGTGTTTGGTTCTGTTTGCTTCTCTACCCTGTTGCTACTTTTGTATTGTCTCCCTCTCCACAGTTGTAAACCACTTCTGGGGAGTGTCTGTTGCGGCTCCTTGCCACTACTTTTTGGAAGAAAGTGGAGTGGCAGAGATGTGGTGGGTCGTGGGGTCTTTTGTACGGTTGGGTTAATAAAATGACTTTAAAATCCAGACAAGGACACATTGCTGTTTTTTTTTTTTTTTTTTTTTTTTTTTGTACCAGGGATTGAACTCAGGGGCACTCGACCACTGGGCCACGTCCCCAGCCCTTTTTTGTATTTTTATTAGAGACAGGTTCTCCCTGAGTTGCTAAGTGCCTCGCCATTGCTGAGGCTGGCTTTGAACTCGTGATCCTCCTGCCTCAGCCTCCCAAAGTGCTGGGATTACAGGCGTGTGCCACCGCACCCGGCTCACATTGCTGTTTATCTGCAAAAAGGCTGGTTGGAACCACTGTCATTACTGGGAAGTATTCGCCATGGGTGAGGATATGTTTACGTCCCAGAGTCCCTGGAACTGGGAATGGCAGGAAGATTCAACCCCCTGAGTTGACTGTTTCAAGCAGCTGAGCCAAGGGAGCCCTGCATTTACATGTTCCCCTCCCGAAGTCCCTGCTCTGGGAAACCGGAGTTTCCTTTCTGAGCACATTCCTGAGCCAGGCCTGGAGCCGGGCAGGAGAGTTGGCTCCAAGGTCTCTGGGAGACAAGTGCTTGAGCTCTTCGGGGTTTAGGGCTCACCTTCTCCACCTCTCTTGGGGGTCAAGGGTAGCTTCAAGAGTGAGAGGGAGCCGGGCGCGGTGGCGCACGCCTGTAATCCCAGCACTTTGGGAGGCTGAGGCAGGAGGATCGCGAGTTCAAAGCCATTGCTGAGGCACTTAGCAACTCAGTGAGACCCTGTCGCCAAATAAAATACAAAAAAGGGCTAGGGATATGGCCCAGTGGTCAAGTGCCCCTGAGTTCAATCCCCGGTACCACAAAAAAAAAAAAAAAAAAAAAAAAAAAAAAAAAAGTGAGAGGGCCCCCAGGCCTGTAACCCCATCGCCTCTGGAGGCTAAGGCAGGAGGATTGTGAGTTCAAAGCCAGCCTCAGCAACAGCAAGGTGCTAAGCAACTCAGTGAGACCCTGTCTCTAAATAAAATAGGGCTGTGGATGTGGCTCAGTGGTTGAGATCCCCTGAGTTCAATTCCCGTTACCCCGCGACCGCGGTGGGGGGGGATGGGGGGAATGTGAATGAGGGGAGGAATCCCGCCCCGACCCACCCCCACCTCAACATCCTAGCATATTTAATTTTTGGATGCTTTTCAGACCCCTCCCCTTTTAAAGTAGCAGTGGCATCCTCAAACAGTCTGCTGGAGCCCGTGGGAAGAATGGCCGGAGGCTATTTCTAAACCCATTTGCCACCCTTCCCTCTCCCTTCCCCCATCCTACAGCTGTCTCTGTCTATCCTGGTCCAATTTGGCCTCTTGTCCTTGTCACCTCGGGAAGACAACACCCTTTATTTTCAGTTTTGACTCTTTCCTCCAAAAATTTTAGGCATTGGGAAAGGAGGGGAAGGCCGCTCATAATTCAATTTGCTGAACCCTTACTCGCCCATCAGGAGGTACACCCCAGGTTTGGGGACCTTGTAGATCTCCTCTGGCCTTCCCGGACTCCCATTTCAATTCTTATTGGTCAAAAGTTTCCGCCCCCTTGGGGAAGTCGGCTCTCTATTGGCCGGTCCCCCGATCACGTGCCTCCCCTCTTTCCTTGGACTGGAAACCTGGGGAAACAAGTTAAGCTGAAGACCGGCGGGAGAGTTGTTGGGTCAGGTAATTCCCTAGCTGGGAAGGGGCCCCCTGCGAGATTGGAGTAAAGGAAAGGAGGGTAGAGCTCTAAAAGGATTAGGCACCGCCGAGGACCCACAGAGCTGCTTTTCAAAGACCTAGACCTGGGGGAAGGAAGGGGAAGGACATTTTCAAAACAGGAACTTGCCGCAAGTTCTTGTGGCCCTAAGTCCTGTGCTTTAGAGGTCTGGGGGAACAACTCTTGGGGTGAAAATTAGACGGAGGCAATACTTCCTAGATTTGTACAGAGTAGGAGAGCTCCCCCTTTAGCTGTTTTTTTTTTTAGAAAAGCAGAAATCTGTGATAATCCTTACAGGATATTTTTATTGCATCCCTCCTGAAAGGGGATAGTGGAGAGAGAGTGGATTTTCTTCAGAGAGGACTGAGAGAAGAAAAAACTCTGAAAACGCAGCAAGAAAGGGTGGAGATGAGAGAGCAGAAGGAACTTCCTAATAAGGCAGTGAGATGTTGGCTTGGGAGAATGGGGGTATCTTTTGGAATCTTGAGTGAACACAACCAAGAGAGAGGTATACTAGGGTTTGGGACCCTGAGCGCAGGGGTTCCAGACTTCTTCCTGTTCAGGTTTCAGAATTGTTTGTCTTGTTGACCCAAATACCGTTGCTGGTTTCCATGGAGACAGTGGGTCTTACATCACCCTGGTTGCCATGGTGCCTGGTTCTGGGGGACCTGAGCAGGCTGTACACAGCCAGGGATAAACAGGGACTTCAGCCCAAGCTGCTTCCACTTCCTTCCTGCCACCACCTGTTAACAGTCACACGCAGCAACTGGAGATGGGGGAGATGACAGAACAGTGGGGGAGGGACTGAGCAGAAGGCTGAACAGCTATGGCTCTTCAGATGGCTATAAAACTATGCTCCACTGTCCTGTTGGATTTGTTATGGGGATGTTACTGCAGCCATTCTCCTGTCTCTGTGTGGGATGGTGTCTATGTCTGGGAAGCACAAGCATTGGTTAGGTGTCCTTCACCCATGCTGAGCTTGGAGCATGACTGGCAAAGTTATTAGGACACTGGCTAGGACTTAATACTAGTTCAAACAGATGGGGGCAGTGTAGCTATGTTTGAGGGCAGAACTACCAGACACCCCTGGCCTCCTCCCCCCCCCCCCCCCCACTGCCCCAGCGTTTCCTTACAGAGTCATCTTTTATTTACTGCCTTTCCCATCCCTGGGGAAGCAATGATTTATCTACCTCTGAAGGATCACCCCCCCAGGACTCTGAGGGGTCAGCTTATCTTTCACTTCACCCTTATGCCTGGTCCCAGTTGCAGCCCCTAACCCGAGGGCATAGGGTTGGACTTGGATGAAGGAGGTTTCCTCCTCCTTTTCCTCCTCCTCCTTCTCCTCCTCCTCCTCCTCCTCCTCCTCCTCCTCTTTTTTTTCTTCTTCTTCTGGCTGTACTAGGGACTGTACTCAGGTGCTCCACTACTGAGCTACATCCCCAGCCCCTTTTATTTTTTATTTTGAGACAGGGTCTCACTAAGTTATAGAGGCTGGCCTCAAACTTGTGATTCTTCTACCTCAGCCTCCTGAGTTGCTGGGATTACAGGTGTGCACTACCACACCCGGCTAAGGTCCTTCTCTTGTGACCTTGTTTTATGCTAGGCTTTGGAGGCTGAAGTGATATCCTGGCCCCCACCCTGGCAAGTCAGAGCAGATTAGCAGAGGACAGTACTAGAGTCTTGATTTATGTCTGTTTTGCAAATTGTAAAATGCTCTTTAGACATGATAGTTGCCACAGCCCCTTTCTCTCAGTCACCTTCAAGTTTCTTAAGACCAGACTCTGCAGCTAACTAATAAGGGGAAGGAACAGAACTCAGGATGGAGAGTGAGCATGCCAAGGAGCTTGACTAAAAGTGCATCCAGGTGGATCTGAGTTCAGCCAGTGCTTCTTAACCTTGGCTGCACATGAGAATCATCTGAGAGGTTTAAAAACAAAACATAAAAACCCTGGTGCCTAGCCTAGTCCAGCCCCCCACTCTGAATCAGAACCCTGGGTGAGCTAGTATGTGAGTGGTGTTGAAAACCCTTGAACCAGACCTTGCAGAGGTCCGACAGTGGGTGGGTGGTAGAAGATTTAGAGCTGAAGGAGGTCATTGAATCTTCTGTCAGGCCCTGTTGGAGGGGGTGGTGATTATGGAGGTGTCTGGTTTTGGTCCTTGTCTTCATTTTTTTTTTTTTTTTTGGTACCGGGGATTGAACTCAGGGGCACTCGACCACTGGGCCACATCCCCAGCCCTTTTTTGTATTTTATTAGAGACAGGGTCTCACTGAGTTGCTAAGTGCCTCGCCATTGCTGAGGCTGGCTTTGAACTCGTGATCCTCCTGCCTCAGCCTCCCAAGTGCTGGGATTACCGGTGTGCGCCGCCACGCCCGGCTTTGTCTTCATTCTTATAAGCTGTTGATCTTTGGCAAGTCAAGTCAGTTGACCTTTCCAAACTTCCTCTTCCCTGAGTGTAACATCAGGGAGTTGGATTCTGCTCCCCAGGGCCTTTCCAGCCCCAGGATTCTTTGACCTTTCAAGGTCAGTTCAGGTTCCCAAGGCCCTGTGGATCCTTAGAGGAGGTAGCTTCCCTTTGACTTGGTCAGGTGTTGTTTTTGCAAGGCAAATTCTGCTCCAAAGAGCTGAGGTGTCAGGATCAGAAGGACTGGAACTGGCCTGGCCTCTGCAGGCTGCTGACCAGTCCTTGATCCTTGGGACCCCATCAAGGCTGCTTTTTGCATTCTGCCTCTCCTGAAGGAAACTGGTCCTTAAAAGAGATTTTCTCTGCAGGTGGCAGCCACAGCAGCCCCAGAGACCTCACCGACTATGGCCACCTGCCCAGATGTGGATAATAGCTGGGTGCTTGCTGGCTCAGAGGTAGGAAGAACAGACTTGGGAACCATGTTGGGGGGATCCTGAAGGGGTGGATTGCTTTCTGGGAGTGTCCCCTTCCTTGATCCTGATGGTCATCTGTGTTACCTCTGCTGGTTGTTAGAGGAACTCTGGGGAGGGAGAGGGAGATCTGGCTCCAGGGGTCAGGTGTTGACTTGGACTGTACCTGGAAGGAAGGGTACCAGCTGGGTAAGCTGAGAAGAGCAGGGAGGGAATTTTGGTTGGGAGAACAGCAAGAGCAAAGGCCTGAGAGCCATGTGCAGGTAAACTGAGGATGCCAGTGGATGAGGTGGAGACAGGTCAGAGTCAGTGTTGGAATGAAGCTGGGGCAGAGCCTGGGAACCCCTATTAGAGATCCATAGGGCCTGATGAGGCAGTCCAGCCTCATCCTGATGAGCAGTCAGTGAGGACTTTGATTGGGGGTTGGGTGTGTCCAGCAGTAATTGCTTTGGGCAGAGGGTGAAGCCACTGTGTGGGCTGGGTGAGAACGGACAGTGGGACAGTAGGGTGGGTTTTTTTTTTTTTTTTTTTTTTTTTTTTTTTTTGGTACTGGGGATTTACCCCTGGGGGTGCTGTACCACTGAGCTATACTTCCAGTTAAAAAGAAAAAAAAATTATTCTTGGAGTGGTGGCAGGGGCCATGGATGGGGTGCAAGTAGTGGGCCAGCAGAGGGGGTATGTACAGAGAGAGGAGAGGCTGTGTAGCCACGACTGGGCTGTGAGTACCCAGGAGTTAGGCTGGCTGTGACCGGGTACAGTTGGGTTTCTGTCAGCAGCTGCTGGGAGACCGGGTCTGTGTGGGAGTGGTGGGCTAATGGGAAAGGCCAGAAGAGCTTGGAAGATATAAGTGGTTGGGCAGGTGTGAGGATACCCTGGGAATATAACTCCCTACCCCAACTAATAACTGAGTTTTATTATTCACTTATGGGAAAAGAGTACTGCTGATCTTGGGGGAGGGGTCCCAGGCTCTGGCAGGCTTTCCTCAGGGACTGTTGGTTTGTGCAGGGGTCCAGTGCCTTATCTATTGGTGCTTCTTGTTTTAACAGAAACAAGTCCTCTGGAGATGGGAGCAAGGGTAGAGAATGACTGAGCTGAGACACCTTGGATCAGCTCAGCTCTCTCAACTGAGTTTTTTTTTTTTTTGTGGTACCGGGGATTGAACTCAGGGGCACTCGACCACTGGGTCACATCCCCAGCCCTTTTTTGTATTTTTATTAGAGACAGGGTCTCACTGAATTGCTAAGTGCCTCGCCATTGCTGAGGCTGGCTTTGAACTCGCGATCCTCCTGCCTCAGCCTCCCAAAGTGCTGGGATTATAGGCATGCGCCACCGCGCCCGGCTCAACTGAGTTTTTGAGATGTGATTTGGGGTCCCAGTGTATGCAGCTAGCCCAGGGACTTCGAAGAACATCCCTGCCCCTGAATATGTCCTGCTGTCTTTCTGGAGCAGCCCTGTGCTCACCGCTTTCCTCCCTAGAGCCTGCCCGTGGAGACTCTGGGCCCAGAACCCAGGGTGGAGCCAGAGTCTGAGAGAGCCCTCCAGGTCCCTGAGAGCCCCCCTAAGGCAGATGGTGAGGAATTATCAGGAACTGAGGATGGAGAAGGTAAGGTCCTGAGGATGGTAGGGGTGTAGCTACCCTCCCTATTCTGGGTTTTCTGTTTCTCAGGGATAGGGAAGCAGTTTAGTCTTATTTCTCTGTTAACCTCAGTTTAAAAACTCCTTGCCTCATTCCCTCCTGGCTTTTTCCTGCCCCTTCCACCTTGGGGGAGGGTCTGTGAGAGCCAGACAGATGACTAGGCAATTCAGCTGGGGAAGTGTTTTTTCCTGGGCCTTTTCTCCCACTATAGGGACCCTCTTTCAGACTGAAATCCCTCAGTATGATCACATTCTGCCAGAGGAGACTGAGGTCAAGGTGAGGACCTTCACTGGGGTCAGGGAGGGAAGTGGGCAGGGATTTGTGCAGGGCTCTGTGGGCTCTGCTCACAGCTGTGTCTACATCAGGGTACTCTGGGAGGTGATGGTTGTGATGTGGAGCCTCCTGACCCAGGAGACACCGTGGTTCAGGAAGACTTGCAGAAGTCTCCCATGGCAACCAGCCTAGGACCAGACACACAGGACTTGGAGGACCAGAGCCCTCTGCAGAGCCCGTCTGCAACCCCCAAAGCAGGTGAGAGCCCCTGTCCTTTTGGTCTTCTTCTAGAAGGTACAGGAGAGGGAGCAGTCCTCACTACTGAGCATGTGCTTAGGTCCAGGCCCTGGGACTTAGCAGCTCACTAAGACTTCACCACCCACAAAGATACCGAGGCTCAGAGAGGTTAAGTGACTTGACTGAGGTCGCACCTCAGGGCTGACATCTGGTGGACTCTTTCCTCTCTACCACAGTACCTCCTCTTTTCTTGCTTCTAGAACTCAACCTCATTTCCAGAATCCCTTCCTTGTGTGGGCTCCCAGCCCAGGAGGAGGGAAGGTGGGTGGCTCATGGACTATGTAAGAAGCAGACCAAACTGAGCCAAGCTACAAATCAGACCTATGAGGGATGCAGAAGGAGGTTTAATTAAAGGGGCTCCCAAAGAAGGGGGAGATAATTCAGACAGGACATTTTGAGGGCAAGGGAGAGTCAGGGATAGTTGGAGATGCCATTTGGGTGGAGTTTGAACACAGAATACATAACTGAGGGCAGGAGGAAAAGAACATTCTAGGCCAAGGCTGAAGCATTTACAAAAGAGTGGGACCACCTTTCTTGTGCTAAGGAGGCTCTGTCCAAGACTGTGGCAGAGGTGTGCAGGAGTCCTTCTCTGTTGAAGAAGAAGGGTGGAGCGGCACGTGCCATTAATCCCAACTACTCAGGAGATGAGGCAGGAGGAGTGTAAGTTCAAGACCAGCCTCAGTGACTTAGCAAGATCCTGTCTCAAGCTGGCGCTGTAGCTCAGTGGTAGTGCACGCCTGGGTTCAGACCCCAATACTGCAACAGACAAACAAACAAACACAACATGATGGAAGAGGGAGAAGCTGGGGCTTGGCTACATTTAGGGGGCAACTTGCAGTGATTAGGCAAGATGATAATGACCTGAACTAAGACAGGTACTGTGGGGTTGTGAAGAGGTTGGACTGCAGGCATTAGAGCTGTCAGACCGAGTGCGAGGTGAGGAGGGATGGCTTAGCTCAGCTAAATGAGCAGCAACAGTGTCATCCCCTGAATTGGGGGACACCAGAAGAAACTGTTTGGAGGGCAGTGTATTGAATGATTGGTTCCTGAAGGACAACCAGAGGACAGCCAAAGGCAGTTAGACATACAGGCGTGGAGCTCTAGGGAGGACACAGTGGGGATATAGTTAGGGACTTGTTCCCTTAAGGGGTAGTCTGTGGAATAAGTGAGGGAGTTGTGGCCTTGGGGATAGTGAGGGGAGCAAGGAACCAGAGAAGGACCAGGGAGACTAGCACCTATAGGACTGAAGAGCTAAGGTTGCAGACTGAGGAGGGGCCAGAGAGTTCCAATGGAGTGGGGTAGCTGCTGCAGAAGCTCGATTTGAGCCATACATTGGAGGAAGTAGAATGCTTTTAAGATCAAAGTATCTCTTTTCATTTGTATGTTGAAAGAACAGGTCTCCTGCCTCCAGACTGGGCAGGCACTGTCATGGATGCCTGGGCAGAAGTAGGCAGGGTTTTCAGATGTCCTCTCTGTGGTCAGGGCTGGGGGCCTCTCTGTGTTACCCTCCACTTCCCCTCTCCCTATGTTCTGTCTCTCCAGTTCCCTCACTGCCCTGTCCCTGTCCTTTCTTCCAGTTTGGATCAGGGAGGAGGGCCGCCACTCTAGCAGTGAGGATGACACTGACGTGGATGTGGAGGGTCTTCGGAGACGACGGGGCTGGAAGCCCAGCCCATCTCGGCCTGGAACACCATTGGATATGGAGGACCAGGCCAGGGGCGAGAGTGTGGGTGGGGAGCTGGGCATCTCCCTCAACATGTGCCTCCTTGGGGCCCTGGTTCTGCTGGGCCTGGGGATCCTCCTCTTCTCTGGTGAGTGGTACTTTCCCTGCCTGGGCCTTGTGCCTGCACTCAGACCCTGCCCTCCTGCCCCACTATCACCTTACCTTACGCCAGCCCTCCCCTGAGGGTCTCACCAGACTCCCATCTCCATCCTCAGGTGGCCTCTTAGAGTCGGAGACTGGTGAGTGGGGAGGTGTCTGACTTGTACTTGTCTGTTGTGTGTGTGTTGGGGGGTGTTGGGAGTAGGGGTGTTGCACATTATTTCTCAGTTTTGACCTTGTCAGCTCTTGCCCTTTACCTCACTGGACCTCCCTGCTATCGGGTTTGTCCAGGACAGGAGGGTGACTGAGTGGGTGACAGAGTGGGGAGGAGTGGCCTTGGGACAGGTTCAGGACCTCACTTTCCTGCAGGGCCCATGGAGGAAGCAGACCTTCAGGTCTTCCCAGATACTGGGTCAGAGACTGAGTTGGTGGATGCTGTGGGGAACGGGCAGGTATGTCTGAATATCTCCATAGGTGTGTGGGGCCTGATGGGAGAACCCTGGGGAGGACCTGGGGTGAACCTGGGGTAGCATGAGATAACTGATTCTTCTGCCCTCAGGATGGGCTAAGGGAACAGCTGCAGGCCTCAGTGCCCCCTGACAATATCCCCAGCCTGCAGAACATGGGCCTTCTCCTGGATAAGCTGGCCAAGGAGAACCAGGACATCCGCCTGCTTCAGGCCCAGCTGCAGGTGGGCACGGGCAGGAGGATGCTGGCTCGTTAGCCCACCTTAGCCAGATGTCTGTCCTAGTGTCTTTTTTTTTTTTTTTTTTTTTTTTTTTTTTTTTTTTTTGTGGTGCTGAGGATTAGAACCCAGGGCCTTGTGCATGCAAGGCAAATACTCTACCAACTGAGCTATATCCCCAGCCCCCTAGTGTCCTTTGTAAAAAAGGGGTTTTCTCCAATTCTCCACACACCTTGAGCATTTCCCTGGGCCACCATATGCAGGGCATCTTCCTAGTTCTCTCTCCATATGCCTCATGCTAAGGCCTGTGCCAGGCTGGCATACCTGTTTTACATGACATGTCATCTCTGATTGATTGCTGTGGTCTTCCTGGAACATTGTGTGGAGGAGGATGTGCCAAGGCTTATGCAGGTTATGATCAATTAACAATGTCTGTTCCAGGTATGGGAGGTGGAAATGGGGCCACAAGAGCCACACACTGTCTATTGTTAGGTGAATCTGAGAAATATATATTTATATAAGCTTATAGATGCTGGGGCCCAGGATTGAATTTTGGGATCCCAGGGCCTGGTTAAGGGTAAGGATAAGGAAAAGGATGAGAACCAAATCCTCTGGGTGTCCCAGTCCATAAAAGGGGCTTGGGCCACCTGCCTACTATAATGGAATAGAATTGGGGTAGAAGGTCCAATCTGACAAGGACTCTGGTTTCTTCCATCCCTGACTATATTCCAGGCCCAGAAAGAAGAGCTTCAGAGCCTGATGCACCAGCCCAAAGGGCTGGAGGAGGAAAATGCCCGACTCCGGGGAGCCCTGCAGCAGGGTGAGGCCTCCCAGCGGGCCTTAGAGTCCGAGCTGCAGCAGCTGAGGGCGCGGCTCCAAGGGCTGGAGGCGAACTGCATCCGGGGCACAGATGGGGTGTGCCTCCACTGGGGCAGAGAACCACAGGGTGGCAAGGCCACCAAGGAGCAAGGCCATAGGGGGCAGGAGCCAGACCCTGGCTTCCTGGAGCAGAAAGAGCAGCTGGAGGCTGAGGCCCAGGCACTAAGGCAAGAGTTGCAGAGGCAGCGGCGGCTGCTGGGGTCTGTGCAGCAGGACCTGCAGAAGAGCCTGCAGGATGCTGGCCGTGGGGTCCCTGCTCACGCTGGCCTGGTTGAGCTTGGCCACAGATTGGCCCAGACACTGCAGGGCCTGGAGAACTGGGACCAGGACCTTGTGGTCTCTGCCAATGTCTCAGAGGTCTGGCATCAGAAACCCCTTTTCAAGAATTCCAGGGAGTGGAGTGGAAAAGAAAAGTGGCGCGTGATGGGCAGAGGGACCAGAAGGCTGAGCACTGGAAACATAGGAAAGAGGAATCTGGCTGGGAAAGGAAGAAGAGCTGGATGGGAAAGGAGGACAGGGAGCTGGCAGGGAAGTGGAAGGAGGGGAAGCCAAGGGTAGAGGAGTCAGGGGGCAGGAAGGATGGCAAGAGACAGGACCCCAAGGAAGCCCCAAGGAAAAGTGGGAGCCCCCACTCTGGAGAAAGGCAGAAGCATCCACGGTGGAGGGAAGAGACTAAAGACGGTCATGATTCCCTGCCTGCCTGGGAGGAGCTGTTGAGGCACAAGTTCCGGGCCCCTCAGGGCTGCTCAGGCGTGACTGAATGTGCCCGGCAGGAGGGCCTGGCCTTCTTTGGCATGGAACTGGCCCCGGTAAGGCAGCAGGAGCTGGCCTCTCTTGCTGAGAACATACCTGGCACGGCTGCCCTGGGCTGGGCAGCTGATCAAGGAGCTGCCCCTCTCGCCTGCGTACTTTGGCGAGGGTGGCATCTTCCGTCATGATCGTCTCCGCTTTCGGGATTTTGTGGATGCTTTGGAGGACAGCCTGGAGGAGGTGGCCGTGAGACAGACAGGTGATGATGATGAGGTAGATGACTTTGAGGACTTCATCTTCACTCACTTCTTTGGAGAAAGAGCACTGAAGAGGAGGTGGGTGGCTGTGGGGGACTTGGGTCTGGTGGGACAGGGGAGGCAGCTGGGAAGGATGGAAGGATCCAGGGTCCTGAGCCTGGGGAGGTGGGGCTTCAGTTTAAGGACTTCTCTCCACTTTCTGTCTCCAGCTGGCTTCTTGTTGAGAAGGCATCCAGATACACTTCCTGCCTTCCCTTAGGGGACCTCAGTGGTCCTCAGTCTCCTTTTGGGCTGGGGGATCTTTCCTGAGTTCTGCTCTGTCTGTACCTGCATGGCCTAGGGTGTAAGGGAGACCCGACCTTCACCAGCTAGAGCATTCATCCACTTCCCCCTGTCTGGTGGTGGCTTCCCAAGTTAGCTTCATTAAGAGGAAGAGGGGGGTCCCTTCTAAGCCCATGGTTATTATCCGCTAAAGGCCTCTTCCTTCCCACATCCCACCATGTCTTCCTACAGGTCAGGGAAGAAGGACAAGCACTTGCGGAATCCCAGAGATGTGGGGCCCGAGGAGGAGCATAGCCACCGCCCCCACCCCCACCACTACCACCGGGGCTGAGTCCCGCCTCGGGAATGGCCCTAGCCTGGGCTCAGCCAAGATCCCAGGTGTTATCTGACCCCTGGAGGCCATTCCGCTGGCATCTCCGGGTGTGGTGTCCTTGGACATCCTTCACAGAGGAGCACAAAAGCACCCAGACCTGCACTGATGCCACCTCCGCTAGAAAAAGGCCTTAGCTGGACCCGCCTTACTGGCTATGCAAATATATGCAATTGTTCAGGGCCCTGGGACTGACCGTGGGCAGCCAGATTGGGCTGTGCCTGTGGGAAGGGGGACAGGAGAGGAGCCTGTTTTCAGTGGGGGAAGGGCATTCTGTTTCTGAAGCCAGAGAGCTTTGGCCCCTCCCGTGTGTGTGCCTCTAGCTCCACATGCTGACCCAGCACCCCCTGGGACTTGACTGGCTGGCTGCCCAGCATGAGGGCTTGCCCTGGGGTTTTGTTAGATTTGGAAGCAGCTGTCCCTAGGGAGTGAAACCCCCCTTTTTCCCCCTGCTTCTCACATGGCCTCCCCTCCCCACCTCCTGGTGTGTGAACTAGAGACTTTTGTAAATTATAGAATTGTATGGGGACTCTTGTCACTAGGGTGGTTTTTGAACACAGGGGCCACCTTGCACCTGCCACCTGAGTGGATGGGTGCCATCCTAGGTACTGGTACTCAGCCTTCTCACGTGTGTCCTTTCCTCCTTGCCTTGCCCTCTCAGCAAAGCCCAGGCCCTCTAGGCTGGAACTTCACCATCTTGCTCAGAGCTGCCTGGGCTGCACTCCTGGGAGGGGTGGGAAAAGAGCATTGGCCTTTTGAGCCTTGGACTCAAATCCCGGCCAGTGATCTTGGGCAAATTAATCTCTGGGAACCTTGGATTTCTTTTCCTCAAAAAAGGGAACTGAAGGGCTGAGAATGAGATTCAATAAAACAATTAAAATGCCTGTCTTGTTTCTGGCACTCAAAAGTTGTGACCTTCTACAGGTGTGATGGCACATGCCTGGAATCCCAAAGACTGGGGAAGCTGAGGCAAGAGTTCTCAAGTTTGAGGACAGCCTGCGCAACTTAGAGAGACCTCATCTCAAAATATGGAAAGAGCTGGAGACATGGCTCAGTGGTAAAATGTCTCTGGGTTAAATCTCCAGTACTGCCAGCCACCCACCACCACCATGTGGGGGGGGGGGAGTTATGGCCTTCTTTGGAGCAGTTGGTAGAGGGGCACTGGCTTCCTTCACCCCAGCCAGGGCTCTGGGGCCAGACAGGTGAGGGAGCCACTAGGTGGCATCCTGGCTCCATATTTGCTCCAGTCCTTGCCTCCCCCCCTCTACTTATCACCCCTGTCTTAGAACCCACCCCACTGACCCCAGGGGTCCAGCTCCACTGGCTAGCTGTCTCAAGAAGACCTAAAATCCCCTTGGCTCTTGGGAGGGTCCTCCCTGACATCTAACCTCAATGACTTTGGCAGCTCACCAGGCTTCTTGCCTACCCTGGAAATCTCCCAGCCAGTGCAGGGGTAGAATCCTGTGAGCACCGTAACTGCTTAGGCCAGGTCAGAAGAGTGTTGTAGTTAAGGAAGGGAGGGTCATAGATGAATGGGTCATAATTGATTTCTGTATTGTTTAGCAAGTATTTATGTGACACTCTTTAAGGGCTTTAAGTATATTAACTCAATTTAATTCTGGTGTGGGGCAGGAGGTCTGGCTAGGGATAGAGTAAGGGGCCACTGATTCTGCAAATATTTGTAAAGTCTGTTATGTACCAGAAAGAGTGAATCCCTGGAAAAGCAGAGGTGCCTTAGAAGCTTATCATCAGCTGGGTATGGTGGTGCACACCTGTAATCCCAGCAACTTGGGAGGCTGAGGCAGGAGGATCACCAAGTTGGAGATGAGCCTCAGCAAGTTAGCAAGACTCTCAGCAACTTAGTGAAACCCTACATCAAAAAATATAGAGGACTGGGTTCAGTGGTAAAGCACCCCTAGGTTTAATTCTCAGTACCAAATAAAAAAATGAAGCTTATAGTGCAGTGGAGGCTGCTCTCGCAGCAGGAGGAACTGCAGTTAGACCTAAGGAAGAATTGCCTCTCCAGGAGATGGTCAGTGATACAAGCTGGGGGGGGTTTAGTTAGGGGTCTTCTAATTGTGGAGTGGGGGTTAGAAGGAGCAAGTACCCCAGGGCCAGGGTTTGGATTCAGCACCAGGCTCCGTGGACCACAGTTCTTTGGGAGGAAGCCTAGTTTTTCCCTGTTCACATTGTTCATCTTCTGCAGATGCTCAAAATGCTAGCAGCCTGAACAGCTGAGTGGTAAATGGGGATGTGTGGAGAGAGAGAGTGAGGCTGGAGGGTGGGCAGGATTTGGTATCCTGGGTAGGTGCTGGGCCTATGGGTGCAGATACACATGGACCTCCCTGGACTCCCAGGGGATACTGATTCTCACTCTGGCCTTAGTTTCATTTCTAGGGCCCACTTCCTTTGTTTGTATAATGATCTCTCCCAGAGGCTAGTAGGTTCTCCCAAGCCCCCTCCTCTTCTTCACCCACTCAGGAAGCAGATATGCTGAGCTGGAGGTTTCTGAAACTGCTGAATCAAGGAGAAAAAAAGAGCTATTAACCCCAGGGGTATGTTGGGGAGGGCCAGGATGCCAAGGACATTGGCAGCTGTAATTACCCTCTCTCTTGGGGCACTCTTGGGAGGTGATTCTATGCCCACCCCAGCGTTGAGGCCCCTCCCTCCATCACATCCATCAGTCGTGTTGGTGAAGAGGAAGGACTCAGCCATAGGATGCTGTCCTGACCTTGAGGCCAGTGTGTGGAGATGAGGAGCCATTTGTAGCTGGAAGGGCTGGGGATGTCACCCAGTGGCTGAGTACTTGCCTAGCATGTGCCCTGGGTTCAATTTTCAGTACCACAAACAAACAAAAAACCCAAATGCATAGCTTCCTTCCCACATGGCTTGGGCGCAACTCCTGGCCAGGCAGGGGTGGGGTGATCCTGTGGGTAGAGCCACTAGGAGCTCCTGCTGTCCCCAGGCTTTGGGCTGGGCCCTTCCAGTTTAAGCCCTTGTTGTTCGCAGCACTTCACTTCCTGCCCTCTCCAGGGAGAGTTTGCTTAGCTCATTCAAGAAGAGGCCTTCTGCCCTAAAAGCATAGCTCTGGGGTACCTTGGGGGAATCACTGGAGGTAAGGTAGCCTGCTTGGGTCTTCTGTTTTCAAATAGGAAAATTCTATTTTTTTGGCCAGTCCCCAAAACTACTTTTCCAGCCAGGTGAGGAGGCACACACCTGTAATCTCAGCAGCCCGGGAGGCTGAGACAGGAAGATTGTGAGTTCAAAGCCAACCTCAGCAACTTGGTGAGACCCTAAGCAACTCAATGAGACTCTGTCTCAAAAATAAAAAAGGCTGGGGATGATGCTCAGTGGTTATGCACCTCTGGGTTCAATCCCTGGTACCAAATCAAACCAAACAAAAACCCCTTCCTTTTCCAGTGGTCTCCCAAGTTTCCTCCTTTCTATCCCTACCTCTCATTCTCCAGCCCTCACCTCGTTTCTTAGTGCCCCCCTTCTTTTCCAGGCTCCTCCACCTGTCCTTTTCCTTTAGTGCTCTCAGCTCAGCCTTCTATCACCCTTGCCCCTTCTGGTCTGTGCCCTCCTCTGGGATCTCCCCAACGTCTCCCTGCCTCCAGGTCCTTCAGCTTCAGCCTTTCCTCACAGCCTTCTACCCCCACCTGTCCTAGGGTGGCAGTGGTTCCCCTTTAGGCCTCACCACCGCCTTTATCTTCTTGAGGATCAGGGCATGTACTCTTTTCAAGAGCTGCTCCCAGACTCCTCTGCTGGACCCAAGGACAGACACTGGACTGGCTGGCTGTTGCCATGGGAACCTCCCAGGGCCACCCAGATGCAGGAACAGCTCTTATCTGGCTTTTTTCTGGTCCACAGATAAGCAAAGCCTCTTCACATGTTCCCAGCAGGGTGTGGGAGAAACAGTGAAGGGTGGGGGTGGGGGGCCATAGATCTCTCCCCTTGCTGCTTCACCCCCAAGCTGCCTGATTCATAGAAGCCCCTTGTCACCCATTCAGGCTCTTATCGGAGTTTCCTGTCCTTTCTCTCACAGGCCTTTCTTAAGGTCACTGCCTATCTCTTTGGTAGTCTTTGGCTTCTGGAATAGCTGCCTGCCCCCTCCCACATGGAATGACATAGAACCAAGCAGACCCCTTCCCCACTCACTGTTCTGCTTTATCCTAGGCCAGCTGGCACCCAGCTGGGCCTCTTCTCATTAGAGATTTGGCTTGAGCAAGATTTGGGGTCACAAAAGCCAGAGTGTCAGGTCTCCAACATACCCACCTAGGGGTCTTGGGCCAGAAACCCCTGTTGGCTTAGGGCTTAGCCTCCTGTTCATTGAAGTAGACTCTGCAGTGGCGCTCTCACAGGATGCTTTGAGGATTAAACATTCTCCATAAGATCAATGAAAAGGCATTTGCAAGCTGTGGAGTACAGCTGTCCTTTGGTTTCCATAAGAGATTGTGTCCAGGACCTCCTATGGCTACAAAATCCATGGATGCTCTGGACCCTTATACAAAAATGACATAGCATTTGCATACTACCTATGCACAGCACAGACTCCCATGTACTTTATAATTTATTTATTTATTTTTCTGGCCATGGGGTTAAGCCCAGGAGCTTTCTACTTCTGAGCTATATCTTCAGCCTTTTTATTTTTAGACAGAGTCTTGCTAAGTTGCCACGGCTGGCCTCAAACTTGTGATCCTTCTGCCTCAACCTCCCAGCCAGCTGGGATTATAAGTATGCACCACATTGCCTGGCTTCCTATGTACTTTATTTAAATAATCTCTAGTTTACTTATAGTATCTAATACAATGTAAATGCTATGTAAATAGTTGTTATATTGTATTGTTTAGAGACTAGTTAAGAAAAAAGCCTGCGTATGTTCAGAATGGATATACTCTTTCCCCCAAATATTTTCTTTTGGTACCGGAGACTGAACTCAGGGGCACTTGACCACTGGGTCACATCCCCAGCCCTTTTTTTTGTATTTTATTAGAGGCAGGGTCTCACAAGTTGCTAAGTGCCTCACCATTGCTTGGCTATGAACTCGTGATATACTGCCTCAGCCTCCCAAGTGCTGGGATTATTGCGCCCCCCAAATATTTTCTTTTGGTACCGGAGACTGAACTCAGGGGCACTTGACCACTGGGTCACATCCCCAGCCCAGGCTGGCTATGAACTCGTGATACTCCTGCCTCAGCCTCCCAAGTGCTGGGATTATAGGCGTGCGCCCCCACACCTGGCTTCCCAAAATAGTTTCAATCTGTAGTTGGTGGAATCCAGGGATGTGGAATCCACAGATACAGAGGGCCAACTGTACTATTGAAGTATATATTTTTATTTTACTTATTTTTTTTTTGGGGTACCAGGGATTGAACTCAGGGGTACTCGACCACTGGGCCACATCCCCAGCCCTTTTTTTTTGTATTTTATTTAGAGACAGGGTCTCACTGAGTTGCTAAGTGCCTCGCCATTGCTGAGGCTGGCTTTGAACTCGCGATCCTCCTGCCTCAGCCTCCCAAAGTGCTGGGATTACAGGTGTGCGCCACCGCGCCCGACTTATTTTACTTAATCTTTAAGGAGGAAACTGAGGGCTACTGCTGTAGGACAAGAGGATTCTTATTCCCAAATCAGGTTACAGGAGCTGGCAGGGGAAAGATGCTAACTAACATTCAAGTTCCAACACTGTGCTAGATGTTGGGGTACCCAATCCTTGTCCATGAGGTTAACAGGATTAGTTTAACACAAAGCAGAATTTTTTTTCCCAGTACCAGGGTGCTCCACCACCCCTGATGACATACATCCCCAGTTGTTTTTATTTTTTGAGACAGGGTCTCAGTAAGTTGCCTAGGTTAGACTTGAACTTGCAACCCTCCTGCCTCAGCCTCCCGAGGTGCTGGGATTATAGGCATGCACCAATATCTGAGGCTAAGAGCACTCTGTTAATGCTGCCGGGAGTCTGCAGACTGGATGAAGGAGAAGGAGGGGTGGCTTTTGAGTTGGATCTTGGAGTATAATAAGATTTCGGTGATGGGAGAAGGAATTTCAGGCAGGGAAGGGTGAGACTGAAGGAAGTGTGGGATGGCCTGTGATCAGATTTTTTTTTTTTTTTTTTTTTTTTTTGTGGTACCAGGGATTGAACTCAGGGGCACTCGTCCACTGGGTCACATCCCCAGCCCTTTTTTGTATTTTATTTAGAGACAGGGTCTCACTGAGTTGCTAAGTGCCTCGCCATTGCTGAGGCTGGCTTTGAACTCGCGATCCTCCTGCCTCAGCCTCCCAAAGTGCTGGGATTACAGGCATGCGCCACCACGCCCGGCTTGATCAGATGGTTTTGAGGTAACAAATTCTCCCACAGTCCTGCCTGTGGGTCTGAAGGGGATCTTTGGTATAGGAAAAAGGGAAGGTGTGCCACTAAAGACATTTGAGTATGCACATGTGTGTAGGATAACTGGAAACTTGAAGCATGGAATGGAGAGATGTGATGTTGGAGGTAGTTGAGAATCTGATGACAGCCAGGAAGGAGATGGCATGAGCCTGATTTAGGGACAGTGAATTAGAATGGACAGGCCCTGTCTGGGTGCAGTGGCACACACCTGTAATCCCAGCTGCCTGGGAGGCTGAGGCAGGGGGATTGCAAGTTTGAGGTCAGTCTGAGCAACTTAGACCTGTCTCAAAAAAAGGCGGGGGAAGGAGTGTTGGGGTATGGTTCAGTGTCTCAGTGTTGAAGCACTGCAGAGTTCAATCCCTAGTACTGAAAATAAAAGAACTGCCTTAGGTGGAGAGAGGGAGGAGTCAAGGACATACACTGCTTCTCAGCACTGTGACATGTTGGATGACTCCATCCTCACACAAGTTTGGGAAAGGCCAAAGCTGGTTTTGTGGGATGCCAGGTTTGGGGAGGTGGTCGGCTCAATTTTGCTGAATATGGTCCTAGGGTAGGTTTGGCCATCAAGCAGATCACCTTTCTGCTTCAAGTTATATGTCCCTACCTCCTACTCTTTGCCTGCTCCCCTCGGCCCTCATTCCTCTTCAGTACTGGGACCCCTTAGCTTAAGTTCTTATCAGCATGGGACACCGACCCTGAGGGGAGGCACCCAGCAGAGTGGAGTGAGTCATTCATTGAGGTCATCATTGAGATCCTGTTCAGAGTCAAAGGGACAGGTCAGCTTGCTAGGACAGGACAGGTAGAAAATGGAAGCCACATACTATGGAGAAGAAAGTGCTAGAGGTCCCCCTTTGAAAGGCCAGCTGCCTTTGGGCTTCGCAGGCTAGCCATGGATACCTGTTCATCTGGAACATGGTCTTCAGCCCTCACTGAGGCAGCTTTTGTAGGGAGAAACTAGTGCTGACATAATGACAGGAGGCCTGAAAGGAAGCAGGCTACCTCTGTCATCTCCATAGGACCACTGACATTTCAATGCACTTCTATGCCTTTTATTTCCCTGAAACGGTAGACTTTGAAGGAGGAAAGATGATTTAATGGATGAAGCTACTGAGATGGAGAGATTAGGTGACTTGCCTAAGGTCACATTGTAATTAGTGGGAAAAGAGTGGCCCTAGGCAGCATTTGAAACATGGGGTACCATGGCTCTCCCTTCCTATTCCACCTCCTGACTCACTTTGGCAGTCAAATCTGAGCTCCTATTTGTGTTTTCTCTGGCTGATTCCTCTCCCCGAGTCTGTGTGTTACACCTGCCACCCTGCTCCAACTACCTGGGCCCAAGGCCCCTGAGACATTTCCTTTCTGGCCACCAACTGCTACCTTGGTGGCCCCAGCTTGTGGGTAGAAGACTAACCCTGGAAGAGCCTTTCATAAACATCTGCCCCACTTCTTGATCAGAGGTGGGAAATGAGGACTGAAGAGGGAAGCGACTTCTCCAAACTTACAAAGCTTGCTAGGGACAGAGCGAAGACTGGAGCCCAGAGCTGCTACCCTCTAGCTAAAAGTCCCTCTGTTCCTTCTCCCTGCCCGCCTCCCTTCCTCTTGAGCATGGAATTTAGGCTCTGAGGTGAGGTCAGGAAGAGCTGCTTGCCACAAGTGGGGTTCTTCCTAATCTTGTCCCTGAGCAGTGACCTCCCTCATGGCTTTCTCTGCAGAGATGTCTGGTTGTTGCCACAAGGGGGCAGTGGTAGGAGGGACAGGAGGTTGGACCTGCAGAGGACTGGGAGGGAGGGAGACTTCCAAGAATTGCCTGGAAACCTGAGCAACTGGGTAGGGGATTGTGAGGTCTTAGCCTTGGGGATACCCACAAAGGGCTCCTATAGGCTCATGGAGGAGGAAAGTCCTGGTTCCCAATTACCCCTTCAAAGACCACCCCCCCCATTTGTTCACTTGTTTCACTTGTTCATTTGTTCATTAGTCATTTATGGGCACTTACCCTTTGCCTGGCCCTGGGCTGGTACTGTTTGAAAAATTTTCCAACAGCTGTGTTGGAGGAAAATAGGGAAGGAGCTAGACTGTCTGCAGAGGCTGGGCTTGCATGCCCAGGAGGCTGCCCCAGCCGGAAAACATCTGGCTTTGGAGCTGGACAGATCTGGTTTCTTTATTTAAAACTCCTGATTTAGAAACCAGTCTCCCAATCTCTCTTTTGATTGAGTAAGAAAAGGTCTGACACATAGTAAATGCTCAATAAGTGTGAAGTTTTAACCCTAGAGGAGAGACATATGAGTAAATTAATACCATATGTGTGGGTAAATACAGGGTGCATCAGAAACAGAAAATGGATATCTAGGTGGGTGTGGTGGCACATGCCTATAACTCAGCAATTTGGGAGGCTGAGGCAGGAAGATCTCAAGTTCCAGGCCAACCTGGGCAAGGTAGAGAGACCCTGCATGTCTCAAAATAAAAAATAAAGCCAGGCATAGTGGTGCATGCCTGTAATCCCAGCAGTTTAGGAGGCTGAGGGAGGAGGATTGCAAGTTCAAAGCCAGCCTCAGCAAAAGTGAGGTGCTAAGCAACTCATGAGATCCTGTCTCTAAATAAAATACAAAATAGGGTTGAGGATGTGGCTCAGTGGTTGACAAGTGCCCCTTAGCTCAATCCCTGGTATCTCTCTCACACACACACACACACACACACACACACACACACACATATATATGTATATATATGTATATATATATGTATATATATGTATATATATGTATATATATATATATGTGTGTGTGTGTGTGTGTGTGTGTCTGTCTGTCTGTCTGGGGATATAGCTAAGTGGTAGAATGCCTCTGATACCAAAATGGGGAGAAAAGCATAGATGGGCTGGGGGGATTCAGGGAGGGCTCTGTGGAGGAGACAAGACAAGGTAGATAGATGTTAACATACAATTAGGAACTGGTCACAGTGGGGCATGTCTGCAATCCCAGCATTTTGGGAATCTGAGGCCGAAGGAAAGTTCAAAGCCAGCCTCAGCAACTCAGTGAGGCCCTGTCTCAAAAAGAAAAAATGAAAAGGGCTGAGGATGTGATTCAGGGGTTAAGTGCTCCTGGGTTCAATCCCTGGTACCAAAACAAACAAACAAACAAACAAACAAACAAATACAATTAGGAGTTTGTTATAAAATAGAGGGTGAAGAGAGTTTCAGGCAAGGGGAACAGCATGAGGATACTATAGAACTATTTGCAGATTGCAGCAGAACATCCTGATAGTATTAATTTTTTATTTTATACTGGTGATGGAACCCAGGGGCACTTTACCACTGAGCCACATCCTGCTTCAGCCTCCCTAATTGTTGGGATTACAGGTGAGTACCACTGAGTCTGGCTCATACTCCGTTTTTATTTTAAAATTTTTTTATATATTTATATTTATATATAAATATTTACATATATATATAGTTGTTGACCTTTATTTTTAATCCTTTATTTATATGTGGTACTGAGAATTGAACCCAATGCCTCATACATGCTAGGCAAGTGCTCTACCACTAAGTCACAACCCCAGCCCATCATACTCTGCTTTTAAGCTACCTTGTGCTTGTCTTTCCTATAAAGATAAGTGCTACTTAGGGCAGGTTCTATTTGCATGTCTAGTAGTAAATGAGTATATTCTAATGAATAAATAGTCTAATAAATGAATAGACTTCCCTCCTTCAGGTCCCAAAGACAGCCTCTCCTTTTTCCTGTCATCCTGTCAACTTTGCCCTGTTCCATCCCTCACCTCCCTCCATTTTCCCTGGAATGATGGTCATGTCACACATAAGGCTTGGTTCATAGCCCATATCTACAGTTACAAGAAGTGGTGGGGTTGAGGGATTGACTGGGTCAGTTGGGAACAGCTGTGGGAGGAGAAACTGGAATCAGAAGCATGAAGTTGAAGAAGGGACAGTGGACGTCTTGAGCCACTGTCAAGGGATAGATGGCATTCTCGTTCTACTATGGGACAGGCTTGCCTGTGTGGGTACTGACCCTCTTCTAGTTTCTACAGTGCTGGATGGGCTGGTCCCCTCAGGCTCACTGTTTTTAGGTGTGTGAATACAGAAGGCAGGCCTAGATTTGATGTCCAAGCTGTCCTTTTGGCCTGTGAAGCAAGTCTCTTTCTTTCTTTTTCTTTTTAATATTTATTTATTTGCTTTAGTTGTACACGATGCGTTAATTTGTATGTGGTGCTGAGGATGGAACCTGGGCCGTGCACGTGCTAGGCGAGCGCTCTACTGCTGAGCCACAACCCCAGCCCCAAGTTTCTTTCTTTTTTTGGGTACTGGGGATTGAACCCAGGGATGATCTATCACTGAGCTATATCCCATCCCTTTTTATTTATTTATCTTGAGATAGGGTCTCACTAAGTTTCCCAGGCTGGCCTGGAAGTGTGATCCTCCTGCCTCAGATTCTTGGTTCCAAATCTCTCTTTAAGTGATCTGCTTTGTGGTGAAGAAGTTCCTGAGTTGGGGAGACACCTCTGTGTTGCCCTTTAAGCATCATCCTCCTGAACCTCCATGTGGCAGTGGTGGCAGACGGTACCTGGCTTCCCATCTGAGTTGTTAAGGGCTTTGGCCTCTCCCTTCCCCAGCTGTCTCTATCCACAGCGCTGCACTTTCCCTTTCCTGCCCCACACTCACCAGCACCCTGCCTTTGAATAGTGCCTCTCGAGGGCAGCCCTCTAGAGCTTGCCAAGACTTTTCACATGGTACCTTGTTTGACATTCCCCTTGGTTGTGGAAGGAAGGAAAAGCAGATGTTATATAGCAGAGAATTTCATGGGCTAGTGTGGGGCTTGGGAGGCAAGTTCTGGCTTGGGGAGTATTTGAGCAAGTGAGGGCACTCCACCACCAAGCTACATCCCCATGCATTTTTTTAAAATGTTATTTATTTATTCTAATTTGTTATACATGACTGCAGAATGCATTTCAATTCATAGTACACTTATAGAGCACAAGTTTTCACAAAGTAGAATCACACCATTCGTGTCTTCATACGTGTACTTAGGGTAATGATGTTTATCTCATTCTACCATCTTTCCTACTCCCATGCCCCCTCCTTTCCCCTCCCTCCCCTTTGCCCTATATAAATTTCCTCCATTCCTCCCATGTTCCCCCTCACTTCCATTATGGATCAGCATTCACACATCAGAGAAAACATTCAGCCTTTGGTTTTTGGGATTACTTACTTCACTTAGCATGATATTCTCCAACTCCCTCCATTTACCTGCAAATGTCATGATTTTATTCTCTTTTAATGCTGACTTATATTCCATTGGGTATATATACCACCGTTTCTTTATCCATTCATCTATTGAAGGGCATTTAGGTTGGTTCCACAATTTAGCTATTTTGAATTGTGCTGCTATAAACATTGATGTGGCTGAGTCACTGTAGCATGCTGTTTTTAAGTCCTTTGCGTATAAACCAAGGAGTGGGATAGCTGGGTCAAATGGTGGTTCCATTCCCAGCTTTCCAAGGAATCTCCATGTTGCTTTCCATATTGGCTGCAGCAATTTGCAGTCCCACCAGCAATGTATGAGCGTGCCTTTTCCCTCACATACTTGACAACACTCATTGTTGTTTGTATTCTTTTTTTAAAAAAATGTTTTGTCTTAGTTGTACACAATACCTTTATTTTATTTTTATGTGGTTCTGAGGATCGAATCCAGTGCCCAGCATGTGCTGGGCGAGCACTCTACCTCTGAGCTACAACCCCAGCACTGTTATTTGTATTCTTTTTTAAAAAAAATATTTATTTATTTGCTTTAGTTGTTCACAATGTGTTTATTTTTACATGGTGCTGAGGATTGAACCCGGGCTGTGAACGTGCTAGGTGAGTGCTCTACCACTGAGCCACAACCCCAGCCCCCGTTATTTGTATTCTTTTTTTTTTGTGGTACCGGGATTGAATCAGGGGCACTCGACCACTGGGTCACATCCCCAGCCCTTTTTTTGTATTTTATTTAAAGACAGGGTCTCACTAAGTTGCTAAGTGCCTCGCCATTGCTGAGGCTGGCTTTGAACTCGTGATCCTCCTGCCTCAGCCTCCCAAAGTGCTGGGATTACAGGCATGTGCCACCGCGCCCATTTGTATTATTTGTATTCTTAATAGCTGCCATTCTGACTGGAGGGAGATGAAATCTTAAGAGTAGTTTTGATTTGCATTTCTCTAATTGCTAGAGATGTTAAACATTTTTTCGTATATTTGTTGATTGATTGTATATCATCTTCTGAGAAGTGTCTATTCAGTTCCTTGGCCCATTTATTGATTGGGTTATTTTTTTTTTTGGTGTTACATTTTTTTGAGTTCTTTATATATTCTAGAGATTAGTGTTCTTTGATGTGCATGTGGTAAAATTTGCTCCCATTCTGTAGGCTCTCTCATCACCTCACTGATTGTTTCTTTTGCGAAGAAGAAGGTTTTCAGTTTGAATCCCATCCCATTTATTGATTCTTGATTTTATTTCTTGAGCTATAGGTGTCTTGTTAAGGAAGTTGGGGCCTAATCCGATATAATGAAAATTTGAACCTACTTTTTCTTCTATTAGGTGCAGGGTCTCTGGTCTAATTTCTAGGTCCTTGATGTACTTTGTATTGAGTTTTGTGCATGGTGACAGGTAGGGGCTTAATTTCATTTTGCTGCATATGGATTTCCAATTTTCCCAGCACCATTTGTTGAAGAGGCTATCTTTTCTCCAATATATGTTTTTGGGACCTTTGTCTAGTATGAGATAACTGTATTTATGTGGGTTTGTCTCTGTGTCCTCTATTCTGTACCATTGGTCTACAAGTCTATTCTGGTGCCAATACCATGCCATTTTTGTTACTATTGCTCTGTAGTATAAAGTCTGGTATAGTGATGCCAGTGGCTTCACTCTTCTTGCTAAGGATTGCTTTTGCTATTCTGGGTCTCATATTGTTTTTTAATTTGAGACAGAGTCTTGCTAAGTTGCCCAGGCTGGTCTCCAAATTGTGATCCTCCTGCCTCAACCTCCCGAGTGCATGGGATTATAAACATGTGCCACTGCATCTGGGTGAGTAAGTATTCTTGAAGATCTTGGTGGATAATTGTGTGCATTGGCAGACTGAAGCTTTCTGTTGGTGACAAGGCCTGGGGTGTGTCCATAGGGGCTGGTGTTGGAGGAAAAATGGAAAAAAGCTTTCATCAGCCCAGGCCAAGGAATTGAGCAGCAGTTCATTGTTAAATGGACTGGCCAGAAGGGGTAGTGAAGTCACTGAGAATGATGACAGGAACTGGGTGGAAAAGTAGACCAGGACAGCAGGGCGTGGTGGTGCAGGAGTGTAGTTTCAGTGGCACAGGAGGCCAAGGCAGGAGGACTGCAAGTTCAAAGCCAGTCTCAGCAACTTAGCGAGGCCCTGAGCAACTCAGGGAGACCCTGTCTCTAAATAAAATATAAAAAAGGGCTGGGGATGTGCCTCAGTGGTTGAGTGCTCCTGGGTTTAATCCCTGGTATTAAACAAGCAAACGCCAAAAACAAACAAACAAGAACCCCCCCAAACAACAAACAAACAAACAAACAAACAAAAAACCCCAGAAGCCATTGGTTAAGTCTCAGGCAACAAGAAGGAGCCACCATGATGGGTGGTAGTTAATACTGAGTAGGGGGAAGGGTAGCCCAGCTGAGTGGCAAGAGCCTTAGAGGAGCTGGAGTTTTCCAAGAAGCAGGGTAAAGGACTGGAAACTGAATAGAGGGAGAGGGAGGTCACAGATTCAGTCTTTGCTGGGGGAGAAGGAAATGTTCCACTTGAGAAGGCAGCAGGGGACAGAGAAGCTAGAGGAAAGGGTAGGATGGGGGAAATTTTCTGATGAGGGACTGGAAATTTCAGGGAGTCTGATTGATTTCAGAGCAGCGGAGGGAGGGAAGGGGCAGATTTGGGTCAGGTGAGGGAAGAGACACTTGGGGGAAGTTCTGACTCTTTTCTAGTAATTACTCAGTGAGCAGGAAAGTGAGAACAGAATTATTCCTTATAGCTTGTGCTGGTCCAGTTGAGATTTGGGCTTTCAGTGGATGCCCACATAAATGTTTATTGAAGATGGACTGGAAAACCTGATCCTGTGTTGAATTATAAACCATAAAAACAGAGGGCTAAGAGCAAATAACAACCCATTACAACTGATACTTTAGAATTTATGAGGTGTTTTATTGCATGTTAGCATATATTTTTTTTTATTTCCCTCTTATTGCAACCCAGTGAGGTGGGCACTGTCAATGGTGAAATTTATGACTGGCTAAAGGTCACATTCCCATGAAGTGTCAAAACTAGGATTAAAACTCTCTCCCCTTTGTCCTGATTTCTTAAGTGCATTGTTGAGCAGTTTTTTTGAGTTGCTTTAAAAAATCCTCTTGAAATTTATTCTTTTTGCATCTTATCATCCTTTTGTGCCTCCTTTCAATATTCAGGGTATTATTAATGGTTTATCTCAAAGTAGGTCTCCACACTTCACGTAGTCTCTTTTTACATGACTTGATAACCCATTATATGGAGGCAGTAACGTTTGCAGACTCTGTTTTGACAAGCTCGGAAAATTGCAGGACAGAGATTCATGGCTAAAGAAAACTCTGTGTACTTAACTGGGAGCAGGTGTCCTGTAGTGGGCTGAGGCAGAACTGGACATTCAAGGAAGGGACAGACTACCACTAATTCTCAACTCCAGACCATTTATCCAGATGGTCTCCGGATAAAACTGGTTAACCTCGAGCTGGGGTTGTGGCTCAGAGGTAGAGCACTTGCCTGGCACGTGTGAGGCACTGGGTTTGATCCTCAGCACCACATAAAAATAAACAAATAAAATAAAAGGTATGCTGTCCATCTACAACTACAAAAAAATTAAAAACAAAACAAGCCGGGCGCGGTGGCGCACGCCTGTAATTCCAGCACTTTGGGAGGCTGCGGCAGGAGGATCGCGAGTTCAAAGCCAGCCTTAGCAATGGCGAGGCACTTAGTAACTCAGTGAGACCCTGTCTCTAATAAAATACAAAAAAGGGCTGGGGATGTGGCCCAGTGGTCGAGTGCCCCTGAGTTCAATCCCCGGTACAAAAAAAAAAAAAAAAAAAAAAAAAAAAAAAAAAAAAACAAACAAAACAAAACCAAACCCAAAACAAAACAAAACTGGTTAATCTCATCCAGGAGGGCTTCAAAGCCACCTATATACTATTGATGTTACCGAATCATTCCAAGCTTTCTAGCTTCCAAAAACCTTTGGAGCGGAGGATGCGGCTAGAAAAGGGATAAAGATTTGTTGTTGGGTCGAAAGGGTAAAATCCCATCGGCCTCCCCAATTATAAAACCTGTTTAACTATAAACTAGCCGGTGTTAGGCTAAGCCCCACCCTCTGGATGACGTTACGAGAACAACCCTATCATGTCATTACCTTATTTTACATCTCCAGAAAGACTCATTTTCACTGTGGGGCAAATACAAATTTGTTTTAATCCATGGGCAATAAAACACAAATAAAAAGGCAGTTGTGAAGAATACTTCAACACTATTATGTGTGTTATTTTTTCATTTGTTTTTAGGGTATATGGGAGGGAATATGAGGCCCACCTCTGGAAATTTTAAAAGGCCATCCCCCTCTGAGGAAAGTAGTTGCGCCCAACTCGTCCCTGACTGTCAGTTAAGAAGGCGAGGCCGTGACGTAAGGTTCTGGCGGGGCTGGACTGGTTTAAGTGAGTTCTAGCGGGGGAGCTTCTTTAGGGGAGAAGGCTGCCTTGGAAATAAGCCTCTTTTGTGTATGTTACGTTTCTCTTTTTTTCCCTCTCCGTACTTGTTTAGTCATGAATTAAAGCATATGGAATATGGAGGGACTTCAATCCTCTTTACAGTTCTGAAGAGGAAGGAGAGAATCCCCTTTCTTGCCTCTCCCAGTGGCCACGTCCATTTCGCGAGGTGTGGCCCGATTTAGGGGGTACGATGTGTCAGCGTTAGGGATAGTAAAGCCTAGTGGCCTCATGGCCCCTCTGGGAGGCGCCCCTCGACTGGTGCTGCTGTTTAGCGGGAAGAGAAAATCCGGGAAGGACTTCGTGACCGAGGCGCTACAGAGCAGGTGTCTGTGGGGAGGGGAAGGAGGAGGAAAGGGAACTCACTGCGTCAAGTGACACGAGGGGTGTGTTTGGGTCTGACGGAGTGGGCTTTGGATCCGAGCTTCTCTGGTGGCAGGGCAGGAGGAGCAGGGGAAGATGCAGGATTACCACCATCACGTAAGACAGCAGTCTACACACGCCCACTTCAAAGAACAGGCGACTGCTTCTGCAAAGCCCTTAGCTGTAGGTCTGTCTCTCCAAGAATCATCACTATAACAGTTACTACCAAGGCACTTTCTATATACTTTTCCTGGTCTCACGACAGTGTTGTGAGGTAATTTACAAATAAAGAAACTGAGGCATAGATAAGGGATTTCTTTAAAAACATACCCGTTATTTGTCTGGTTCCAAAAGCAGTCCTTGTTAATTAAGGACAAGGACCCCTGATAGTAGGGATTTAGTAAGTCTTTATTACGTGCTAGGCACTGTATCTATATTACCTCATTCAATCACCATAACCTTTGGTAGGTACTGTGTAGTATTATTTGCATCTCCACTTCACAGAGGAAGCAATGGAGGCTCTGAAAAGTTAAAAACAAATTTTGCTGGGGTTGCATACTAAGCGGCAAATACAGGATTCAGTTTTATTGACTCCAGGGACTGGGTTATTTCAGCTTTAACTCACTACTTCCCTCAAATAATAATAATGCCTTTAGCTTTCGTTCATTGTTTTCTCTTGGAGCAGGATATTCTGTCTGAGCATTTTTGCTAGGGTCTGGGCTAGGAGGGCAAAGAAGAGGGGATAAAGTGGAGTGGGGCTCTGCTCCTCTTTTTTTTTTTTTTTTTTTCAGTACTGGGGATTGAACCCAGGGGTGCTCTACCGCTGAGCTACAACCCCAGTCCTTTTTTTTTTTTTTTTTTTTTTTTTTTTTTTGTGGTACCGGGGATTGAACTC
Organism: Tamias sibiricus; assembly: GCA_025594165.1. Lineage (NCBI taxonomy): Eukaryota > Metazoa > Chordata > Mammalia > Rodentia > Sciuridae > Tamias > Tamias sibiricus. Next base: position 118,249,804 of record CM046658.1, on the reverse strand, counting down.
AGGGGCACTCGACCACTGGGCCACATCCCCAGCCCTTTTTTGTATTTTATTAGAGACAGGGTCTCACTGAGTTGCTAAGTGCCTCACCATTTCTGAGGCTGGCTTTGAACTCGCGATCCTCCTGCCTCAGCCTCCCAAAGTGCTAGGATTACAGGCGTGCGCCACCGTGGCCGGCTCCCAGTCCTTTTAGTGTTTTTGTTTTGAGACAGGGTCTCACTAAGTTGCCCAGGCTGGTCTTGAATTTGTAATCCTTCTGCCTCAGCATCCCAAGTTGCTGAGATTATAGGTGTACCACATGCCAGGTGATCCTCTCCTCTTGAAGGCTAGTGGGGTATGGTGTCAGGAAGCTGTTTTTGGTACCATGGGGGTTCTGAGAGGTTGTGGGGGAGCACAGGGCAGAGATCCATACTCCTTACAAAGTATCTTACCATCATTTCCTAAATTGCATCTCAGCTCCGGAGGTCAAATGGCATTAAGAAACATAGGTTCTGAGATTAGACTTCTGGGATTCACATCCTAGCTCAGCACTTAGTGTCCAATCTTGTACACATTTCATATTGACTCTGCCTCAGTTTTGACATTTGTTCAATGCACATAATAACAGGATGGTGGAAGAATTAAATGAGGTAATGCATGTAAATGCATTAGAGAATAATTCTTGGCATCTAGTGAAGGCTCAGAAATGAAATATTGGCTATTTTTATTTTACTAATACTGGTTTCATTACTTGCAGGGTTGCTTCAGGTGAGTCAGTTCCCCTCACTTAGCCTCAGTTTCCTCACTTGAAAATAAGAACACTTATCCCACCACATTGGTGTTTAAGTGTATTTGTGAGCATCTCAAGGCCAGGGCAGAAATTGTGTATCTTATTCATATTTGTATTACCTTAAATCAAATATAGTATCCAATAAATGATTGGCTAAGTACATGGAACAACTGAAGGGATGAGTTATTTATGTTGTGGTGACCAAGTCAGTTGAGGCCGAGATATCCCTGGTGGCAAATGGGTTTAGGGTGCCAGCAGTAACTTAATTGAGGCAGAATATCATCAGACCTGGAGGCCTGGAGGTTTTTCTTTTTTTCTTTCTTTCTTTTTGGCACCAGGGATTGAACTCAGGGGCACTTAACCACTGGGCCACATTCTCAGCCCTTCTTTTGGTATTTTATTAGAGACAGGGTCTCACTAAGTTGCTAAGTGCCTCGCTGTTGCTGAGGCTGGCTTTGAACTCATGATCCTCCTGCCTCAGCCTCCCAAGTGCTGGGATTACAGGCATGGGCTACCGCGCCTGGCCTCAGCCCCTTTTTTTTTTTTTTTTTGGTACTGGGGATTGAACTCAGGGGCACTGGACCACTGGGCTACAACCCCAGCCCTTTTTTATATTTTATTAGAGACAGGGTCTCACTGAGTTGCTAAGTGCTTCGCCATTGCTGAGGCTGGCTTTGAACTTGCGATCCTCCTGCCTCAGCCTCCCAGGTGCTGGGATTACAGGCATGCGCCACCGCGCCTGGCTCAGCCCTTTTAAAAAAAAAAATTTTTTTTGTAGTTGTAGATGGACAGAATACCTTTATTTTATTTGTTCATTTATATGTGGTGCTAAGGATCGAACCCAGTGTCTCACGCATGCTAGGCAAGCACTCTGCCACTGAGCTACAGCCCCAGCCCACAACCCTTTTATATATTTTATTTAGAGACAGGGTCTCTCTGAGTTCCTTAGCACTTTACTAAATTGCTGAGGCTGGATTTGAATTCGTGATCCTCCTGCCTCAGCCTCCTGCGCACTGGGATTACAGGTGTGTGCTACTGCGCCTGGCTTGGAGGTTCTTAATGTACTTATCATTTTATGTGTTTTATCTGTTAGTTTCAGATAAAATTTGAATTTTATAATAACCTTGTTTGGGAGACAGAAACTATTATCCCTATTTTATAGATAAGGAAAAGGGGTCAGGGAAGTTGAGACATGCCAGAGTGACATAAATAGCAGTGGTAGAAATGAGGTTTCAACTTAGGCCTCTGCACTTCTCTTCTGGAGACTGGAAGCTCCAGGAAGCTCTAGCTTAACTGGTTCCTGATATCTCCCTGTCCCACAGACTTGGAGCTGATATCTGTGCTATTCTCCGGCTCTCTGGTCCACTCAAGGAGCAGTATGCTCAGGTAAGTGGTGGCTCTGTGGCATCTCATGGGTTGGGAAGAACCAGCTCCCAGGCTTTGGAGATGTGGCTGCTGCTGGCAGAATGATAGCCACCTTTTGGTTTTCTGTGAGGGGTATTTTGGGGGCATTTTCAGCTTAAGCGTCTTTCTTAATATCCTCATTTACTCCAGATCACCCTTGCAGAGCATGTTCAAAAAGGGTGTCCAGGAAAGGCTATAGATATTCGAGTTGACAGTTCTGATGCCATTTGGTCTGCACGTCTCCTTACTTAACAACAATAATAAAAAACAACAGCTTACATCTCCCTCTTCCCTGCTGGCCTGGTGGAACCCCCTGGAATTTTCTCCTTAGATATTTAGTGACATGAGTTGTCAAGATAGAGTGGTAGATAAAAAGGGCACAAGTTGTAGAATAGTGTGTGATGTCTTAGTCTATTTTGTGTTGCTATAACAAAATACCAAGGTTGGATACTTTGTGCAGAAAAAAGATTTATTTAACTCACAGTTCTGGAGGTACAAGAGCATGGTGCCAGCATTCACCTGGCTGCTGGTAAGAACCTCATGGTGGAAGAACAGTGAGCAAAAGAGATGTCATGGCAAGAGAGATTGAGGGAAGGTACCACGATTACTTTATAATAACCCATTCTCACAGTAACCAATCTAGTCTCAAGAGAGAAGCTTTAATTCCTCTTAGAGGTTCCAACACCACATTGGGATCATGCTTTTTGGTGGAGACATACCATAACAGTAGAGAATGCAACATTTGGAAAGGACTTTGTGACTGAGAATTATAGAAGAACTAAAAATATATTTGCTCACATATCCAGTTCTTCAACAAGTACATACGAGATGCCTTGCACTTTGTTAAGCACTGTTTCAGGTGCTGGGATGTCTGTGTGTACTACCTGGGAAAGACACATTGGAGACTGTACCATTGCTTGCCTTCAGGGGGAATACAGAGGTGGGACAGAGATTTTTTTCATTGCAATGAATGCATCTTTTGAATTTTGAACCATATAGGTTTAAAAAAAATTTTGTTGTTGTTGTTGTTAAAATGGGATTTAGAAAATAAATAGAAGCTGCCAGAATCTTTTGACTTCAGGAAGGGAACCCAGAGGGTGAGATCAGCTCTTCACATAGAGAAGAGCCCCCAAGTGGCTTACATTCTTTCGCTTGGCATTGAGGTGCACACCCCCAGGGACTTGGGCTCACAGCCTCTTGGTCAGTTGCCTGAGTGTGGCCTCTGGAGCCACACAAAAGAACTTATCCCCACTTCTGTAGAGTAGCCCTACTTCCATGGGGAGCAGGCTCTGTCCCAATGGGTCTTCTCCCACCTCCTGTGCAGGCCCATCCACAGTGGGGGCAGTCTGAGGGATCATGGGATAAGGAAGTTCAGTGGTTTTCAATTTTTTCCCCCCTATGGAGAATCTTTCCCAGTGAAATTGGGTGCAGAAGTTCCTTGTTCCTGGGGAGACAGAGTGGGGTTAACAGGTAGTGGGGAGGAAAGGAGGAAAGAGGGCAAAGGGAGGTACTACTCAGCTTTCTCCAGTGGGATCTGAGGAACAGTTTTTTTTTTTTTTTTTTTTTTTTTTTTTTTTTGTGGTACCGGGGATTGAACTCAGGGGCACTCAACCACTGGGTCACATCCCCAGACCTTTTTTGTATTTTATTTAGAGACAGGGTCTCACTGAGTTGCTAAGTGCCTCGCCATTGCTGAGGCTGGCTTTGAACTCGCGATCCTCCTGCCTCAGCCTCCCAAAGAGCTGGGATTATAGGCGTGCGCCACCGTGCCCGGCTCTTGAGGAACAGTTTTAAAACCACTAATCTACTTGGAAAATTCCTAGAGTAAGCCCTACTCCAGATCTGCTGAGCTAGAGCTGAGATGGATCAGGGAGGAAAGGGCAGGAGTTTGAGTCTGCATTTTTAAAACTTCCAGAGGAGGCCCTGACAGACCCTCCTGCCCTTGATGTCTGGAAGTCTAATACCAGTTCATCCCCTGCTCCCACTAATACACAAATTCAAAATGAAATGTTACTGAATTGAGCTGGGTGCAGTGGCTCATGCTTGTAATCCAAGGGGCTCAGGAGGCTGAGGCAGGAAGATCGCGTGTTCAAAGCCAGCCTCAGCAACTTAGTGAGGCCCTAGGTAACTCAGTGAGACTCTGTCTCAAAATAAAATACTAAAAAGGGCTGGGGATGAGGCTCAGTGGTTAAGTGCCCCTGAGTTCAATTCTCTGTACCAAAAAAAAAAAAAAAAAAGTTACTGAATTGCTGACTTAAGTCACAGGTGGAAACATAACCAGCAAGCAGGCCAAGATGCTCCCAGTGGTGGGGAGGGGGTAGTTGATAAGCAGGAGGTAGCTGCTGACCTCACCTTGACATCAGGTAGGGACCAAGAAACTGAGAGCTGGTCCAGATGCCGTGGCGCAAATCTATAATCCCACTAACTCCTGAGGCTGAGGCAGGAGGATCACAAGTTTGAGGTCAGCTGGGCCCCTTAGCAAGAACTGGTCTCTAAAAAGTAAAAAAGGCAGGGAATGTGGCTCAGTGGTAAAGTGCCTCTGGGTTCAATACCTCCATCCCCTACCCTCATACCAGAAAAGAAAGAAGGAAAGAAACAGCCTGAGGGGAGAAGTTCTTGCTGCAGCTGCACTGAGTCAGAAGGGGAACCGGACCTGAACTGGGTGATGTTTTTCAGACCCCTTCCTGGTCTGGGACCCTCTGGATGTACCCCTCTGCTTGTCAGTATCCTGGAGAAGGGGAGGCCAAGTCTGGAAGCAGCTCCCCAGGGGGACCAGAGTAGCCCCTCCTGCCTAAGGGGCCCTCTGTGCAGGGGAGGTCCCTGGAGTGCCCAGAGCTGAATGGAGTAATGCTGTTTTCAGCAAAGTGCCAGGAATTTGGGGATGGGAAAGGGATGAGGGCAAAGGGCAGGAGACAAACAATTTCCCTAGAAGATGCCAGAAGGGCTAGTGAGAGGATATGGTGTGAAGATTTTTTTTTTTTTCTTTTCAGATTTCCCACTTGAGTTGAGGGCTAAGCCTGTGCCCAGGGGTTGCCAACTAATTTGAGGATTAGTTTAAGCCAGAAATAATTGGGAAGGTAAAATTTGCAAAAAGAAAACCACATCAAACATTCAAAGACAGATGGAAACAGTTTCTGGATTACTCCAAGACCTTTCTTCCAGCTTTGAGTGACTGGAATTTATTCTTTTCCAGAACTCTCTCCTTTGCAGACCTTTGGCCTTATGGCTAAAAGCTCATCCGTTCCTGTATGGGCCTGGGGAGGTGGTGAGGCAGGGCTTGTTCTTCCAGTTTTAGGAGGGACTTCGAGGTTGAGAGGGCAGTGCCTTAGGCATAATATGCTTTGGACAGGAGAACGGCTTGAACTTCCAGAGACTTCTGGATGCCAGTACCTACAAGGAGGCTTATCGGAGAGAGACATGATCCGCTGGGGGGAGGAGAAGCGCCAGGCTGACCAGGCTTTTTCTGCAGGAAGATTGTGGAAGGCGTCTCCCAGCCCATCTGGGTAAGAGGTCACGTTGGCAGCATGAGGACAACCTTTCTCCCCAGCCCTCCACTGTTCCCAGCTCACTGTCTACCCTGCCTTTGTCCTGTGCATGTCCCCCCCATCTTTCTCCCAGACAATCACAGAATCCCTAACTCATACTGGTCTCTGGTTCTGGTTCTTGTCCCTGTGACCCATTCATTACACAGCAGCCTTTTAAAAACAAATACCAAGTCATGACCCTGTTAGGTTTGGAACATTTTGGTGCTGGATGCGCATGCCTGTCATTTCAGCTGAATACTGGGGTTGTGGGGAACCCAAAACAAAACACTTTGGTGGTTACCCATCATTCTTGCGAACAAAATCAGTCTTTAACATTAACTTTTGGATTCTGCTCCTGATACCTTTTAGCCTCTTTACTCCTTGAGCTGCAGCTACCCTGTCCTTCTCTCTGTTCCTTAAATAAATCAAGCTCCTTCTGTTTTTCTTTCTTTCTTTCTTTCTTTTTTTTTGGTACTGGGGATAACCCAGGGGTGCTCAACTACTGAGCCACATCCCAGCTCCTTTTAACAATTTTATTTAGAGACAGGGTCTCACTGAGTTGCTTAGGGCCTCACTAAGTTGCTGAGGCTGGTTTTGAACTTGTGATCCTCCTGCCTCAGCCTCCTGAGCCACTGGGATTACAGGCATGTGCCACTGTACCCAGCTTCAAGCTCCTTCTGGAATCAGGGCCTTTGCACATGTTCTTCCACCTGCCTGGACCACCCTTTTTCTGGCATTGTGCATGTCACTTCTGCAGGGAAGCCTTCCCTGATATCCAGGTCTTAACTGGTACTCCAACAGGTGTCCCATGCCCATCTTCCTGAGTGTTCTCTTATGGTTTCAGATTCTGGGGATACATTGGTACAAAATGCAATGGAGGCTCTGTCTTTAGGGAGCTTCATTTTAACTGGGGGAGATAGGCACAAAATAAATACAGGCTATGTCAGGTAGAAATAAATACTAAGGAACAAAATAAAGCAGACCTAGGGTATGAGGTGATTGAGGTTTTGTTAAGGGTGTCAGGAAGCCATGTGTGGTAGTATACATCTGTAATCCCAGCTCCTTGGGAGGCTGAGGTAGGAGGATCTCAAGTTTGAGGCCAGCCTGAACAACTTAGTGAGATCTTATTTCAAAATAAAATAAAAAGGCTGGGGATATAGCTCAGTGGCTGAATGTCCCTGGGTTCAATCCCAAATACTGGGGGAAAAAAAATGGACTCATTGATATGATAACACTGGAGCGTGACCTGAAAGAAATAGGGAGCCAAATGGATATTTGGGGAAGGGTTTCTTCAAAAGAGGGAGCAGGGAGCAGAAAGGCCTGGGCCTAGTTTGTTTGAGGAAGAGCCAGATGGCCATAGTGGTGACCTGTGAGTGGTTGAGGTCAGATCCTATGGGACCTTGGAAGAGCCTGGATTTTACTCTGAGTAAGATGGTGACTCATTGGGTGTTTTGAGCAGAGGAAAGAAATGATTTAAGACTTAAAAGGCAGCTGGGGGTGTAGCTCTGTGGTAGAGCATGTGCTCAGCACCTGGGTTTAACTCCAGCAGTAGAAACAAAATTATTTTGTTTTGTTTTGTTTTGTCTTTTGGTACCGGGGATTGAACTCGGGGCGCTCGACCACTGGGCCACATCCCCAGCCCTTTTTTGTATTTTATTAGAGACAGGGTCTCACTGAGTTGCTAAGTGCCTTGCCATTGCTGAGGCTGGCTTTGAACTTGTGATCCTCCTGCCTCAGCCTCCCAAGTGCTGGGATTACAGGCGTGCGCCACCGCGCCTGGCTACTAGAAACAAAGTTATTAAAAAAAAATTTTTTAAAGGTTTTCCCTGGCTGCTGGGGGGCAGGCAGGAGCAGGACAGGCAGAGAGCTCCGTGGAGTGTCTTCTGTGACACAGGTGAAATAACTGTGGCTGAGGCTCAGAGTCCTGTAAAGTGGAGAGAAAGGGCCAGTTTTGTGCATATTTTGAAAGTAGTGCCCAAGTGGGTTGATGATTGGCTATCAGATGTGAGGAAGAGACCCTGTACCAAGGATTTCATTCTGAGCAGGTGGAAAAATAGAGTTATCATTTTCTGAGACTGGGAAGGTGTGGGAGGAACAGGATGGGAGAGAAAATTAGGAGCTTTTCAGGTCGTGTTGAGGTGGAGACACTTGCCGGTCAGCCCTGCGAATCTATGGTTATTCAGGAGCTACTCTTTAGCATCTTTCACTGAATTATGAGCTTTTTTTTTTTTTTTTTTTTTTTTGGTGGGGGATACCAGGGCGTTGAACCCAGTGTCGCTTAACCACTGAGTCACATCCCCAACCCTTTTGTATTTTGACACAGGGTCTTGCTAAGTTGCTCAGAGCCTCGTTAAGTTGCTGAGGCTGGTCTTGAACTTGTGAACCTCCTGCCTGAGCCTCCTGAGTCACTGGGATTACAGGCATGTGCCCCTGTGCCCAGCTGCATTATAAGTTCTGAAGACAAGGTGCATTTTACCACTCTAGCCTCAGCACATGGCACAGTACCAGCACATAGTAGGTGTGTCCTGAAACCCTTGTTTAGTGCTGTAACTGGGTGAACGCAGCAGTATTCACTCAGTGTGTGACCAAATGGAATCAGGAACTGAGGACAGCTGCTCTGTCCTAGCTGCTCTGGTGCTCATGATGCTGGGGGTGGAGCTGCACAGTTGTTTTGGTGTCTCTGGTATCCCCCTTCCCATCAGCTGCAACAACCTGTCTGTGTCCCTCCCCTGCAGCTGGTGAGTGACACCCGGAGGGTGTCTGACATCCAGTGGTTTCGGGAGACCTATGGGGATGTGATACAGACGGTCCGCGTGGTAGCCTCAGAGCAGAGTCGACAGCAGCGGGGCTGGGTGTTCATGCCAGGTAAGCTGCTTGTGGCATTTGTTCCCAAGGCTTAGTTCACACATGAGACACACCATGTGTAGGGCATGGACACTTACCCCAGTGTTCTAGCTTTCCTTCTAGCTCCTTGGTAAGCCTGAGGACAGTGAGTGAAAGGTTCCAAAGGGGGTCTGAGAGGCCTAGAGCTCAGGAGTGGGATGGCAGAGGGTGTTTTGTGACTCTGACTTGGGCCTTTTACCCAGGCTGTCTTTTCAAGGCCGATGGGCTTCTCTGGAGGTCTGGCTGAGACCCACCCCACGATCCCTCACTTTTGCTTTGCAGCTTGGTGGGGGCTGACAGCCGTGGGAAGAGAAAACCTGACAAACATAGTTCCTCTTTTGATTAACCTATCTGGTGAGGGTGTGTCCTGAGAGAGGAAGCTCTCTCAGGAGTCTCAGTGATGCTGGCCTAGGACCAGCTCTGCAAACAGTTCTGAAGACTAGCTCAGGCCTCCATCATGCCTTAGATCACTGTGCCTCAGAGAAGTTCAGATCAATGGCACCACCACCGCTACCTGCTCATCTCCTGGGTGCTCCTGTAGGCCAGCCTGTGCTGAGCATGTTGCACGCAGCAGCTCACTGTGCCATTGCACCAAACCCACCAAGGGGATGCTGCTGTTCCCAGGCCCATGACATATGAGAGCAGCAGCCTGGAAAGGCCACAGAGAATGAGAGAAGGAGATGGACTCCCAGCCTCTTCTTCTAACCCTGCACACGTGGCCTCCTGGGAGGATCGAATCAGACAGATGAGGGGTTGAAATGAACACAGCCGGGGCTGCAGTTGTAGCTCAGTGGTGGAGCACTTGCCTAGCACATGTGAAGCCCTGGGTTCGATCCTCAGCATCACATAAAAATAAATAAATAAAATAAAAGTATTGTGTCCATCTATAACAAAGAATATTAAAAAAAAAAGAAAGAAAGAAATGAACACAACCTGTATGATTCATACTAAAGCATGATGTCATTTTGGGTTGTGTGTGGTTTTATTTTATTTTGGAGCTGGGGATGGAATCCAGGAGTGCTCTACCACAGAGCCACATCCTCAACCCTTCATATTTTTTTATTTTGGGACAGGGTCTCACTAAGTTGCTGAGGCTGGCTTTGAACTTGAGATCCTCCTGCCTTAGCCTCCCAAGTGGCTGGGATTACAGGCATGCGCCATAATGCCCAGTTTGTGGTTTTCCGTGATGCACTTCACCCTCTGTTCAAAGTGGCAAGTGAAGAGTTCAGTCAGCTGGCTGTGGGCTGGTACATCTGCACCACAGTGTTTGAGTGGGTGGGAAAATGCCCTCTAGGTGGGCAGAGCTTGACTCTGGGACAGCAGAAAAGAGGCAAGGGGAGGATGTTCTCCATCTGAACCAGCTGGAGGGCTGGGGCCTGACTTCACCATGCCTCCTCTGCAGGGGTGGATGATGCTGAATCAGAATGTGGCCTGGACAACTTTGGGGACTTTGATTGGGTCATCGAGAACCACGGAGTTGAGCAGCACCTGGAGGAGCAGCTGGGGAACCTGCTGAAATTTGTCTACTCCAGAGTTTAATTGTCAGGCTCTCGAAGTGAGCTAGGCATGCTGGGCTGGGGCTGGGGTTGACGCTGCAGGATGTGGGGGTCCCAACCCTGACCAAAGTTGGGGAGCAGACATGACCTGTCCAGATTTCTTGGGGTCAGGGCTGGTAGTTGTCAGGCAAGTTAGGAAACCTCGAGGGAGCTGGCTTCTCTGTGGAGAGGGTGCCCTACTTCCCTCCCTCTTCAGGGGGATACTTAAAGGGCAAAGGAGGGAGAATTATCTGTGCTTGAAGCAGGAACATCGTCATTTCCATGGATGCCAGGCCTACTGGCTCTGGTGGCTCCACTTCCCTGTCTGGATGTTCTCAGCCCCTTGTTCGGGGCAAGAACCCAGGGCTCCCTAGTGTGTTTACTAATAAACCTCCTTGGAACACATGCTCAGAGCTGGATTTCTCTCATTTCCCAAAGCCAACCTGGACTGTGTGGGGCTCGGAAGGGCCTTGTGTATCATGGTGGACGTGGGTCCCTGCATCACCTTGCACCTGCTGGTAAGTATCCTATAGAGGGTGACCAGTGCCTGCACCCCTCAGGTGAAAGGCCTGTTTGTGTTGCAGGTGGGATTGGATCTGAAGGTCTTACCCTCAGGGATAGTTCCAAGAAAGACTTAGTGTCCCATAGAGAGTGTCTCCAGAGAGTGTCCTCCTACTTATATAGCTTTTTACGATTTCCAAATTTCATCATAGGCACCCTGTGGAATGGAATGAGCAAGGATAGCATTTTCATGTGTGTTTAGCACATGCCAAGAACTCAGAGCAGTGAAACAATTGGCCAGGGTTAGAGGGTCAAGTGTCAGTGCTCAGAGTGAAATGCAGGCCCCCTGATGCCTGACTGAGCCCCATCTGCTACATTGCTGTGAGTATGGCACAAAGTCCCTCGGCCACTTGCCCTCCCCTGGCCAAGCTTAAGTACTCCAACTCGCTAGCCCTGGCTTTGTTCTCCTCCCACAAATTCTGTCAGTGCTCATAGAAAAGGGAGCAACAGAAGCAATCAATGTTTCAGTGTAACTCCAATAAAACATGGCACACTCTTCCCCAAATCTTCTCATCCCCCATCACCACCACTCTTGCTGGGCACCAGACACCGAGGACACAAAGATGATCTTCGGCCTAGGGGAGAGAGAGATGTGTACCCCAAGGTGCCAGAATGCTGAACTCCATGCCAGAGAGAATCTGTGGGGCCTGAGGGAAGGTGGCTGGGACTGAATGGCACTCCAGGCCTGACATGCCCAGGTGAGCCCTGACCCTTTGTGCTAGGTGCACTGTCCCTGCTGCTAGGGAGTCTTCTTCTGGAGCCAGAGCAGATGCTCGTGAATGATCCCAGTCAGGGAAGTGACCCAAAGCCACTGGGTCTAAGTCCTGCAATAATGGAGGTTAAGTCTTTGGGTCACACACCTGGGACAAGTTTAAAGCCATCACGAAGGGTGGGGCAGGGGGTCTGCCTGCAACTCTGAGAAGAGCCCTGAGCTGAAGACTCAGGGTACTCAGGGGCCCCAGAGCAACTAGTACAACAGTGACCTGACGTGGGACCCTCTCAAGGGCATCCCCAACAAAGATATACTGAGTAAATTACAGCATGTAGCAACAACAAAACCCAGAGATGATTATCAAAACACCTACTTCCTGTAGCATGTTTTTATTTATTGTTGATTGATGGATTGAAGAAACAGTTCCCTTAACAAAGTTATATGGTCGAAGTGCAGGGAGAGCTATGGGGAGCTGCAATCAGATAATGAATTGTGATTTTTGCCCTCGACTCCCATGGAGGTTGGGCAGAAAGGTATCCTATGTCACTCTCAGGCTTGGCAGATGGTTGTTCAGGGCATAAGGAAGGCAGAAAAGGCTTTGGAGTTTAGAAAGGTGCTTGTGGGAGGGCAGGAGAGGTGGGTATAGTGTTGGCCTCCCCTGCAGTGAAGGTGGCATTTAAGATGATCTTGGGGGTCTAGTGGAGTTGACACAGTTGTGAGAGAAGGGATGGTGTGAGCTCAGGTGCAGAGGGAGGAGCCTGAAGATTGAGGAGTATTAATCAATAAATGAAGTGGTGGAGGAGTGGAAGGGGTGTGGAGGAGGGCAGGGTGACAAGGACAGGGAGGCCGAGCAGACCCAGCAGGGAAGGACATAAGTGTCTGGCTAGGGAGATGAAGGGGGAGCTATGATAATTTTTTTTTTTTTTTTGGTACTGGGGGTTGAACTCAGGGGCACTTGACCACTGGGCCACATCCCCAGCCTTTTTTTGTATTTTATTAGAGACAGGGTCTCACTGAGTTGCTAAGTGCCTTGCCATTGCTGAGGCTGGCTTTGAACTCACGATCCTCCTGCCTCAGCCTCCCAAGTGCTGGGATTACAGGTGTGCGCCACTGCGCCTGGCTGATAATTTTTTTTTTTTTTTTGGGGATTGAACCCAGGGGCGATCAACCACTGAGCCACATCCCCAGTCCATTTTTTATATTTCATTTAGAGACAGGGTCTTGCTGAGTTGCTTGGGGCCTCACTAAGTTGCTGAGACTGGCTTTGAACTCATGATCCTCCTGCCTCAGCCTCCTGAGCTGCTGGAATTTTAGGTGTGCAACGCCATGCCTGGCACAATGATAGTTTGAAGAGGCATCTCAGAATGCCCCTTTTTAATATTTTATTTAGAGACAGAGTCTCACTGAGTTGCTTAAGGCCTCGCTAAGTTGCTGAGGCTGGCTTTGAACTTGCAATCCTCCTGCCTCAGCCTCCCAAGCTGCTGGGATTATAGGCGTGTGCCACCACGACCGGGCTAGCTGCTTGTATTTTAAGACATTCTCCCCACCTTACTACTATTCTTTGTTAACTTCGTGGTTATAATCTCAGAGAATAGCTAAGTTATTTTTTAATATTATTTATATATTCTTTTAATCATTTGTAACAATATTCTTTTAAGATTTTATTATTCCATTTCTATATAGCTTTTTTGGGATATAATTATCATATAATAACTGTACATATTTAAAATGTACAATTTGATAACTTTCAACATATGTACACATCTGTGAAACTTATCAGGACAATGGACATGTCCATCACCCTCCTAATCTCCTGGTATTCCCTCTGATCCCTCCTCTCATCTCTCCCTGACTCTCCTCCCACATTTACAAGCAACCAACCATTGATCTCCTTTCTGTCTCCACATATTAGTTTGCATTTCAAGAATTTTGTGTAAAGAATCATAGAGTGTATATCTTTTTTTTTTTTTTTTTTTTTTTTTTTTTTTTTGTGGTACCGGGGATTGAACTCAGGGGCACTCGACCACTGGGTCACACCCCCAGCCCTTTTTTGTATTTTATTTAGAGACAGGGTCTCACTGAGTTGCTAAGTGCCTTGCCATTGCTGAGGCTGGCTTTGAACTCGCGATCCTCCTGCCTCAGCCTCCCAAAGTGCTGGGATTACAGGCGTGCGCCACCGTGCCCGGCTGTATATCCTTTTTTTGTCTGGCTCTTTTACTCAGAATAATTATTTTGAAATTTGTCCACATTATTACAGGTATCAAGAATTCATTCTCTCTCTCTCTCTCTCTCTCTCTCTCTCTCTCTCTCACACACACACACACACACAATATTCATTCCCAATAGAATGAATGGGACATCACTTTCCTATATATATGAATAGAATGAATTTCCTATGTTCATATATGACTAGTGAAACTCCACATCATGTACAACCATAAGAATGGGAAATTATACTCCATGTATGTGTGATATGTCATGTAAAATACATTCTACTGTCATGTACAACTATAAAGAACAAATAAGTCAAAAAATAAAAAAAATAAGAATTCATTCCTTTTTGTTGCTGGTATGTGGTATGTGGTGTAACTATACCATAATTGTTTACCTGATCACCTGTTGATGGACATTTGGTTTGTTTCCAATGTTTAGCTAAGACAAAGCAGCTATGGACATTCATGTGCAATTCTTTGTATGTACACGTGCTTTCATTTCTCTTGGGTAAGAAGATTTTTAACTTTTTAAGAAACTGCCAAACCATTTCTAAAGTGGCTATACCACACTGCCACCAGTAATGAATGAGAGTTTTCATTGCTCTGCATCCTTACCAATACTTCAATCTTTTAATTGTAGCCGTTCTAGTAGGTACATAGTGGTATCTCACCGGCATTTTACTTGCATTTTCCAGATGATTACTGTGATACAAAACCCGTATTCATATTTGATTAACTTGCTCAAAAAGCTAAAAATAGAATGGAATGTCCTCAACCTGATAAAGAATATCTATGAAAATTCTACAACTAACAGTATATTTGCTGGTGAAATACTAAATGCTTTCTCTTGAGACTGGGAACAAGGCAAGGATGTCTGCTCTCATCACCTAGTGAACATTCTGTTGGCTGTTCTAGCTAATGCAATTAGATAAAAAAAAAAAAAAAGAAATCAAAGGCATCCAGATTGGGAAAGAAGAAATCAAAGTATCCATTCACAATGATATGATCATCTATGTAAAACGTGTGATGGAATCTCCAAAAAAAGCTACTGGTACTGATTAAATGAGTTCAGTAAGTTTGCAAGCTACAAGATCAATAACAAAAATAAATTGTTTCTAGTTGTTAGCAATAAGCAATCAAAAATAGAAAAAATAATGCTAATTATTGTAGCACAGAAATATGAAGTAGAGATAAAACTGATAAAACACATGTAAGACCTGTACACTGAAAACTACAGAACATTGCTGGGAGTAATTAAAGAATTAAATAAACAGAGGGACTGTACCATGTTCATAAGTTAGAAGACTCATTATTGTCATTATTCATTTTTTAAAAAAATATTTATTTGTTTGTTTTCGTTGTACACAATGCCTTTATTTTTACATGGTGCTGAGGATTGAACCTGGGCTGCGCACATGCTAGGTGAGCACTCTACTGCTGAGCCACAACCCCAGCCCATCATTATTCATTTTTTAAAAAATTATGTATAATTAACTGTGTATGGTAGCACATGCCTGTAATCCCAGTTGTTTGGGAGTCTGAGGCAGGAAGATGGCAACTTCAAGGCCAGCCCCCCAATTTTTTTTTTTTTTTAATTCTTTCAATTCTTTTTTTTTTAAAAAAATATTTATTTATTTACTTTAGTTGTACACAATGCAATTGCATTTATGTTTACGTGGTGCTGAGGATCGAACCCGGGCCACGCACGTGCGAGGCGAGCGCTCTGCCGCTGAGCCACAACCCCAGCCCGAGCCCCAGCATTTTAGCAAGACCCTATCCCAAAATAAAAAATAAAAAGGACTGGGAATGTAACTCAGTGTTAAAGCATCCCTGGGTTCAATTCCCAGTATTGAAGAAAATATATATGTAATTATATACAATGAACTGATCTATCTTAAGTGTATAGTTCCATGAGTTTTGACAAATGTACTGGCTATATAACACAAACCCTGATTGAGATAGAAATTATTTCTAACATTTTAGAAAGTTACATTTTAATCCTTCCTACTCAATCCCTCCCCTCCAAGAGACAGCTGTGATTTTACTTTGTTTTGCTATAGTTTTGCCTGTTCTAGAATTTCACATAAACCAAATTTAAACCAAATTGTGACAATCCTTCATTTTTTGACTTCACTGGTTTACTCCTTTCATTTTTTTTTTTTTTTTTTTTTTTTTTGGTACCGGGGATTGAACTCAGGGGCACTGGACCACTGGGCCACATCCCCAGCCCTTTTTTTAAATATTTTATTAGAGACAGGGTCTCACTGAGTTGCTAAGTGCCTCGCCATTGCTGAGGCTGGCTTTGAACTCGCGATCCTCCTGCCTCAGCCTCCCAAAGTGCTGGGATTACAGGCGTGCGCCACTGCGCCCGGCTTTCAATCTTTTTTTTTAAAATATTTTTTAGTTGTAGAATATATCTTTATTTTTATTGATTGATTGATTGTGGTGCTAGGATTGAACCCAGGGCCTTGTGCATGTGAGGCAAGCACTCTACCAACTGAGCTATATTCCCAGCTCCTATTTATTTATTTATTTTAAAATGTGGTGCTGAGGATTGAACCCAGGGCCTTGTGCATGTGAGGCAAGCACTCTACCAACTGAGCTATATTCCCAGCTCCTATTTATTTATTTATTTTAAAATGTGGTGCTGAGGATTGAACCCAGGGCCTTACACGTGCAAGGCAAGCACTCTACCACTGAGCCACAACCGCAGTCCTACTCCTTTCAATCCTTTTTTTTTTTTTTTTAAATATTTATTTATTTGTTTTTAGTTGCACACAATGCCTTTATTTTTATGTGGTGCTGAGGATCGAACCCAGGCTGTGCACTTGCTAGGCGAGCGCTCCACCACTGAGCCACAACCCCAGCCCTCCTTTCAATCTTTTAACGGTACCTTGACTTGCTCAGTTTTGAAGTTTTAAAATTTTGATTCCTCTCCAGACAGTTGATGGGTCACCAAATATTGTCTTTTCAAAAAGGGTTGTGGGTGATATATTTTCCAAACCCATATTTTTGAGAGAATGACATTTTATTGCCACCACATGTGTACGATGACTGCCGTAAGGATCCATGACCTGGTTCCATTGTCTGCTAGTGTTTATATTGCAGAGTCTGAGGTCACCTTGACTTTTGTTTCTTTGAAGGTAAGCAACCTGCTTTTTCTGCCTTTTATCCTTTATTTTTGACATTCAAATTCTGGCATTATCCAAGGTAGAACATGGACACATTTTAAGAAAAGGCTGGTGACTTATTGTTCCTTGTAAAACATCATTGAATAATGAGATGGAAATTTAAATGGTCTTGTCTATTTGAGTGCTTGCTGCAATCTGAAGTAGTCACCTTGGGCATTTGGGCTCTGTCACTTCAGGGATGTCGCCTCTACTAAATATCCTTGGGAGCTCCTCTTTTCTTTAAAGATGTGGCTTCAATGATGACAAATTCTCTTCCTCTGAGGATTTGGACTTTTGGAAACAACAGAAGGAAACTTGGTGCTAAAGTCTGGTGAAGGGGGCAGGGGTGAAGGATGCATCTTTTGTACAGGAAAAATGGTGCCTACAATGTAACCATTCTAACACTTCTCCCAATAATTATTTAATTAATTTTTGGGGTTGGAACCCCAGTTCTCATGTATGCCACTTAAGAACTCTAACACTACTATTGAGCTACCCAGCCTTCTTTATTTTTTATTTTGAGACAAGTTCTCCCTAAATAGCTGAGGATCTCACTAAATTGCTGAGGCTGGCCTTGAACTTGCGATCCTCCTGCCTCAGCCTCACACATAGCTGGGGTTACAGGTATCATTGCATCTGGCTCTGAGTTAATTCTTAAGGAAGCATTTTTAAAAGTTGCCTTAGCATCCATGTCTCTGTACCTTTGCATATGCCATTTGTTCTGCCTGAAGTGCCCTTCCTGGTTGCTTGGGTTTGGACTCCACAACTTGAACAGAGCAAAGGGCATCCCCTCTCCATTCTCAGAGTGTTCCACAGTGTGTACTTTCTCACTATTCTACCACCCTGGGAGCAATTAATGAAAAAAACTTTTTTCTTTTGAATCTCTGGTACCTGGCACTTAAGAATCCTTTTCTTTTTTTCTTTTTCTTTTTTTTTTTTTTAATAGTTGTAGGTGGACAGCATGCCTTTATTTTATTTATTTATTTTTCACACCAGGCAAGTGCTCTGCCACTGAGCTACAGCCTCAGCCCCTCCTTTTCTTTTTTTTTGGTACCAGATATTGAACCCAGGAGTGATTAACCACTGAACCATATCCCTGGCCCTCACTTTTTAAATTTTGTATTTAGAGACAGGGTCTTGCTAAGTTGTGTAGGGCCCACTAAGTTGCTGAGGCTGGCCTTGAACTTGTGATCCTCCTGCCTCAACTTCCTGAGCCACTGGGACTACAGGTGTGTGCCACCATGCCTACCACCTAGTAGGTCTTTTTAAAAATTATTTTTCTTTTTTGTGGTGCTGGGGATTGAACCCAGGACCTTGTGCATGTGAGGCAAGCACTCTACCAACCGAGCTATATTCCCAGCCCCACCTAATAGGTCTTAAGAAACGTTTCTGAAAATGAAAAAAAAAAAAAAAATTGCAAGTGTTAGGAAACAACATACTCTTCTAGGCTTACTGTCTTCAAGAGGTTGGCATTCACTTGGACATATCAAGTTATGGTATGTTCGAAGCAACAATAAACTGACTCCTGCTGCATTACTCTTTTTTATACACTGCTGGCAAATGCTTGTCAGCTCTCGGGGAAGAAAAAAGTCCTGATTTGTAGCATTTGATCATTTCTGTAGTGTAAAAATTTCTGCTATGGCTAATTTCAAGCAACCAACGTGATGTCAACTGGCTAGCAAAATTCCTGGACATTTAAAAATTGGCTCTTGCAAACCAGTAGAAGCTGGCTCAAGCTGACTCCAATACACCAGTGTAAAAATCC
This sequence comes from Tamias sibiricus, assembly GCA_025594165.1. Taxonomy (NCBI): domain Eukaryota; kingdom Metazoa; phylum Chordata; class Mammalia; order Rodentia; family Sciuridae; genus Tamias; species Tamias sibiricus. The sequence goes on along the minus strand of CM046658.1, from coordinate 118,231,271 downwards.
TCTACCTCTTTTGTCATCCCCGAGTTCATTTAGCATTTACATGGCCCTTTTGCTGTTTATTTACTACTACTATTATCAATAATAGTAGTAGTAATAGGGATTAAAGCCAAGGGTGCTGTACCACTGAGCTACACCCCCCAGTCCTTTTTCTTTAACTACTTGTGTTTTTGGGGTGGGGGTGATGCTGGGGATTGAACCCAGGGCCTTGTGCATGCAAGGCAGGTACTCTACCAAGTGAGCTATATCCCTGGCTCACATATATATATATATATATATATATATATATATGTATATCTATATATATATCTATATATGTTGTTGATGGACCTTTATTTTATTTATATGTGGTGCTAAGAATCAACTCCAGAGCCTCACACATGCCAAGCAAGCATTCTACCACTGAGTCATAACCCTAGCCCCACCCCTCAGTCCTTTTTATTTTTTTAAATTAAAAAAAATATATATTTAAAAATATTTATTTATTTACTTTAGTTGTACACAATGCAATGCATTTATGTTTACGTGGTGCTGAGGATCGAACCCGGGCCGCACACGTCCGAGGCGAGCGCTCTACTGCTGAGCCACAACCCCAGCCAAAAATATATATATTTTAATATTTATTTATTTGTTTTAGTTGTACACCATGCCTTTTATTTTTACATGGTGCTGAGGATCGAACCCGGGCTGCACATGTGCTAGGTGATCACTCTACCGCTGAGCCACAACCCCAGCCCAGTCCTTTTTATTTTTTACTTTGAGATAGCATCTTGCTAAGTTGCTGAGGCTGGACTTGAACTAGTGATTCTCCTGCCTCAGTCCCCCAAGTCACTGGGATTATAGGTGCATGCTACCACACCCAGTTCCCCACCTTTAAAAAATTTTTTTATTTGTTATTTTTAGTTATATATGACAGTACAGTATATTTTGACATATCATACATACGTGCAGCATAACTTCCCATTCTTGTGGTTGTACATGATGTGGAATTATGCTGGTCATGTACTCATATATGAACATAGGAAAATTATGTCCAATTAATCCTACTGTGTTTTTCATTTCCATTCCTCCTTCCTTCCCCCGATTCTTCCCTGTCCAATTGTGAGTCAGCACTTGCATGTCAGAGGGAACATTCAACCTTTGGTTTTTCAGGATTGGGTTATTTCACTTAGCATGATAATTTCAAGTTCCATCCATTTACTGACAGATGCCACAATTTCATTCTTCTTTGTGGCTGAGTAATATTCCACTGCATATATGTACCACCCAGCTCCCGTTTTGCTGTTTATGTAGCACATGTCTATGTATTTTATCCTAGGCATCAATCTAATTATTACTTTTATTCTCATTTTACAGCTAGTAAAACAAGGCCCAGAGACTAAGGGACTTTTCTAAGGTGGCAAAACATTCCTATCTGGACCTGTGTTCAGTTTCCCTGCCTGAAATCCCACACCACCAGGGGCTGGAAAGTCATTTGCTTCACTCAGTCTTCTGTTCCCTGGTGTGGAGGGGAGGACCAAGGGCCCTGTGCTTTCCACCAGCTCACAGGCTTGCTCAAGGGGCCCTGTTGGTGGCCAAGCTGTGATGAATGCTGGTATTGGCTTGTTTACTTGTGACCTGATAAACAGGTAACTGGGGGTTTAGTAATGTTCATTCTATGGGGACCAACTGCTCTCTCTCTCATGGTCTAATTTTAGATCTAGACAGTTCCTTCTGTCTGACAGTCAAGTGAAGTGATGAGTCGCCCTTTGCAATTTAGATGCTTAAGTCTTTCTTTTCAAGCAAGTCCAAGGAGCATACAGACAAAGCTGTGTTCCTTGGGAGCCCACAGCTACTGGTAGTGACAGCACCTGTAGGAGGTGAGAGGTGGATCTGTGGCCTGCTTCCTGCTCTGTTATTTTATCACTGGTGGCTTTGTTTGAGGGCTTGTTGAAGGTCTGTGTTAGCAACTGTGTGATATTTTCTGAGGGCTCCTCATCTGGATATGGGACATAATAGAATGTCAATGTTACAATGGACCTCAGTGATCTAGTTCTAAAACTCTTGCTTACAGATGAGGAAACTGAGTGCCAGAGAGGGAAATGGTTTGCTCAAGGTCACACAGCAATTAGTGGCAATGCCAGGACCTGGCTCCAGGCCTCTTGAATTACTACTCAGTGCTTTCCCCCCACTCTCAGGGTCACTGAGAGAGCATGAACTTATGTCCTTTGTTAGAGAATGGCAGAGAGTGGTCACCCTGAGCCTCTGGGAGGTTGGACTGTTCCCTGCTTCCTGGCCTTTTCCAGACTTCCTTGAGAAGGCCAAGCCACCTGCCTATGTCACATGTCCTGCTTAGGTGGATCAAGCTGCAGCAGGGTGAGGAAGTGACAGAGTCAATTCCCAGAAGGGAATAATTCTGGGTGCTGGGAGTGAGGGGGTGGGAGAGACGGGTGCAGGCCTGGACCTGCTGTTCCTTGGAGGCAAGACTGGTATGGCAAGGTTCCTGCCCTCTACCATGGCTGCTGGCCATTTGGGCATGGACAGTGTCTGCTGAGTGGAGACTTTCCCAGCAATGTCCCTCCACCACGATGCCTCTGGGGAGTTTGCAGACACATCTAGACCTCAGCCAATGGTATCTCTGGCACTTTAAGCATCCTGCTGCAGGGGCTGGCTGGTCCTGCAGGATGGCTGGGAGTCCTCGGGACAGCTGGCTCTGACTGGGCATTGTTCTAGCAGATCCGGGATGTTCCAGGAACGGTGCTATAAATCCTGTTGAGCATTGGCCAAATGAGCCAGGAAGGCAGGGAGCCAAGGCCTTGGATCCATTGGGCAAAGTCATCACCAGCACCTGTCCTCTCTAAGAGAGCACCAGGGAGGGAAGGGCTCAGAAACTTGCCTGACGGGGTGGATGGGACCTCACTGGGTTGCAGAGGACATTAACATGGGTGGTATGCTTTATAGTTTACCACGTGTTTTTCTGCATATTATTTATTCAATTCTTGCAATAGATCTAGTCTTGTTCCCATTTTTGAAGTGAAGAAATGAGGACATAGACAGGTGAAGTGACTTTGCCCAGCACACTCTGCAGTCAGGCTTGATTCCCATCTGTCACTACCTGTGGGATCTTGAGCAAGTTAGGCCACCTTTCTGAACCTTGATTCCCACCTGTGAAATGGAGGTAATGCTACTTTATTTTTTGGTATTGAGGATTGAACCTAGAGGCACTAACCACTGAACCACATCCCCAGGCTTTTCTGTATTTTATTTAGAGACAGGGTTTCATTGAGTTGCTTAGGGCCTTGCTAAATTGCTGAGGTTGGCTTTGAACTCATGATTCTCCTGTTGCAGCCTCCAGAGCTGCTGGGATTACCAGGGCCACCACACCTGGCTAATGCTACTTTTTTTTTTTGTAGAAAAGGGGGGGTTTATTAGGGAAGGGGAGAAAGGGGGAAGGGGGAAAGGGAGAAAAGGAAAGGGCAATGGGGAAGGGGAGAGCTGGTGAGAAGATGACGGTGAAAAGAGAGGAGAGAGAGAGTAATGCTACTTTTTGTAAAGGGTTGTGCAGGAGCACGGTGCTTGCCTATATTAGGATCCCCACAACTTGAACCCTTCCCCCTTGCCCCAAATCAAACAGCCAGGACAGTGGAGTTGGGCCTAGGTTGAACTTCTATTCCATTTTTAGAGTTCTGTTTTTCTCACTTTACTTTTTGGTATGTGTGAGACAAAGTTGCGATTTTTGGCAAAGGAATTCTATTAAGAAACAAAGGGGACTGGGTGAGGTGGCGTATGCCTGTGCTCCCAAAAACTCGGGAGGTAGAGGCCAGAGTATTTCAAGTTTGAGGTCAGCTGGGCAACTTAGTGAGATCTTATTTCAAAATAAAATAAAATAAAATAACAAAATAAAGTAAAGTAAAATAAAATAAAATAAAATAAATTTAAAAAAAGGGGTACAGGGGCTGGGGTTGTGGCTCAGCGGCAGAGCGCTCGCCTCGCACGTGTGCGGCCCGGGTTCGATCCTCAGCACCATGTAAACATAAATGCATTGCATTGTGTACAACTAAAGCAAATAAATAAATATTAAAAAAAAAAGGGGTACAGGTGTAGCTCGGTGGTAGAGCACTTGCCGAGGAGCATGCATAAAGCCCTGGCTTTGATTCCCAGTACTGAAGAACAATAAAGGAAACAAACAAACAAAACAAACCAACAAACCAACAAACAAAAAACTGAACAACCAACTAAACAAGCAAACGAAACAAAACAAAAAAGAAAAAAAAGGGAAGAAAAGGGAAGCACAGAAATGTAAACCTAAATGTGTGAACAAAGGGCAGAATGCTGGTGACAGGTATATGTTCAGGGTGACTTGCTCAGGGCTCACCTTCCTCTGCCCCTGCTCCTTTGTCCCCTTTCAGCATGCCTGGCTGGCCCAAACTTGCAAATGCCCCATGGGCAGGTCCTCTAGGACCTGCCCAGAAACTTCTCTCACCTGCAGGGTTTTGTTTTTTTTTTTTTTTTTTTTTTTTTTTTTTTTTTTTTTTTTTAATGTGTGTGTAGTACTGGGGATTGAACCTAGGGGTGCTCTACCACTGAGCTACATCCCCAGCCCTTTTAATTTTTGTTTTGAGACAGGGTCTTGCTAAGTTGCTGAGGCTGGCCTGAAACCTGTGATCTTCCTGTCTCAGCCTCCTGATTCTCCTGATTCACCCTTACATGAGGATTTTTTACTTGACAACAGTAAGAATGCATGCATGGCACAAGTCTGGTGCAATTCAAGCCTCAGTCAGACCTGGTTTCCCTCTGTCAATCATTCTCCATTTTTGTGACTTGTGGTGGGATTGAACTTGACTTGCTCAAAAATGATATATTCAATTACATTCAGATCCTATAAGCCAAGCTTATTATGGGTCCAATTCTCCCTTCTTTCCTTTCTTTCATTCTTCCATTCATCTACCTATCTAAGCATCCACCCATCCCCATTCATCTGTCCATCCAGCATCCATCATCCACTGCACATGAATCAGGATGTATAAGGTGAGCAAAACTGAGGCCTCACCTCTGGTAAGCTCACAGATCACTTGGGGATATAGGCAAGAAAATACCTCCACCATATGCTGCCACTAACTTAAATACAGACACACAGGCACACAGAGACATGCACATACACACACGTATTTTAATGTCTTCAGGGGGAGGGAGGGAAGGTGATGTGAAGGTCTATGGAATTGCAGAGTCTATGGAATTGAATGTCCTAACTCCAGCAAGCCAAGCAGGTCATGGTGACATTTACCCTCCTGCAGTTGAGGGGAGATGAAAGGATCTTGGGGTGCCCAGTAGCATTGCCTCATGCATACCCCAATTCTTCCATTTTCTTCCCAATATCGACATACCTGGGGTTGGGTTTCATCCTTTGCTTATATCTCAGGGAGGGGCTTGACCTCTCCTAGTGGTGGCCAGGATGGACAGTCATCTTTATATCTTGGTACTGTGACTTCCTGGGGCCCACCTTTGCTTTAAGAAGCCCATGTTCCTAATTTAGGCTCTGTAGACATTCTCCCCTTCCCCGCCAGAGTTATGGCTTGCAATTGGTACACAATGTACACACTTGTTTTAGTCCCAGGATAGAGACCTATGAGGCCTGTTCTCATAATTAGGCACTTGTTATTATTTGGGGGAAGGTATTTTTTGTGAAATATCCCGGAAGTCCCTGTTCCTATGGCTCAGTCATCCCTAGGATGACCATTTTGGTGCCCTGTTCTCCAGCCATCCTGAACTTTTTGATCCCAGTTCCTGGAACTCACCTTTCATACCTTGGAGTGTTCTTTGCTCTCTTCCCGGAACACTTTTGTCCTTTCTGTCCTCTTGCTTTGGCTCTCTGCTTGCACGTCACTTCCTGCCCTGAACTTCTTCCTTCTCCATCCCTCCCTGGGATGGGGTGTCCTTGCTCTGGGATTCCATGGCATCCTCTATCCAGCCTTACCACCCCCTGTGGAAGTCTGCTGAGTTGCAACCCCCTGAGCTCTGTGAGGTCAGGCCCTGGGCCCTGTTGCTGCTGTAACTCCTAGACCTTATCATGCTGTAGGTGGGCAGTCAATATTATCGAACAAGTGAACTAGAGAGTGTCAGGAGGACATGATTATGGCCATGAAAGTGACTGGGCTCTGGAGCATCTGGGTCCCTTAGCTCAGATCCCACATGAACAGTGGTGGTGTGGCCTCACTGATGCTATCCATTTTTCATGCATCTGGATGACTAGGTAGGTGATGGGAGCCAGAGGGGCTTGATCCCAGATCACATCCCCCACCTTCCCTCAATTCCATTTTCCTCCTACTGTCCCTCCTGTCTTTGTGGGGGCCTGCCCCTGGCCCTTCCCAATGCTGAAAAACTCCCATGCCCTAGCTGCTGGCTGTGACTTTGCTGCATCAATTAGTTTCTTTCCTTAAGTTTTTCCAGGTTCTCCCCAACTGTCAAGTACCATGTCAGTTCTTTCTTCCCCTTTGTTCCTTGATGCTGTACAAGTTGACCTCTGCTGCTCCTGTCTCCATTGAAACTGCTTCTAGAAGGTCACAGCTTTGTTCAGTTTTCACTCATGACCCATCTGCATTGTCTGGTCTGATCATTCTCTCCCTCTTTCCTTCCTCCCTTCCCACCTCTCCCTTCTATCTTTTCTTTCTTTCTTTTTTTCCCCAGTACTGGGGATTGAACCCAGGGATACTCTACCACTGAGCTATATCCCCAGCCCTTTTAATATTTTACTTTATGTTGTGATGGGGTCCTGCTAAATTGTTGAGGGTCTTGCTGAGTTGTTGAGGCTGGCTTCCAAATTGAGATCCTCCTGCCTCAGCCTCCTGAGTAGCTGGGATTATAGGCGTGCGCCACTGCCCTCAGCTTCACACCCTCTTTCTTAAAGTCACTTTGGTTCTCCTCCCTTTTTGCTCCTGTCTTTTCTATTTCTGACTCCTCCTCTCTTCTTGTCCTAGAAATACAGGTGTTCCTCACGTCCTTGCCTTCTGTTCTCCCGCTTTCCTCCTCCCTTGATGAGCTCACTTTGATATGGATGACTCCTGAATTTTCCTATATCTTTACATGAACAAACCATTTGCTATTTTCAAATCGTATATTAGCTGTAAATGTCATTGCCTCTTGGAAGTCTGCTCCCTCCCTTAGTGATGGGTTCTACCACCAATCCTCAGATTTTTTGAAACCCTGATGAACTGAAAAGGGAAAAATGGCCATTGAAAATTGGCAAGAATTATTAGTTTTAAAAACTAATAATAGAAGTGTTGACCTTAATTCTTTTAATTCTCGTTTAGATTATGCAGTCCTTTTGTTTCAGGTAAATCGCCCAAAAGGGTCCTTTCATGACACATGTCTGAGGTAAGTGTCTGCCTTTGTTTTGGGGAGAATATAGTCCTGGGCTATCTGAGTGCACTCATTTGATCCAGCCATTCTGTTTGGTGACTTCAGCTCTTGTGCAGCAGTTGAGCCACAGCTGTGCCTCTGAGACTGTCTCACTTTGGTGGGGTGCTGAGGAGGAGAAACATTTCTCTAATCTGTATAAATTTAGAGGACGCTGAGCTGCAGATTGCTCTTGGTGTTCCCATTGGACCAATAGTTTAGGGAATATCCAATGCAGAGGTGAAGAGGGCCACTAGTAGATCCCACCAGCATGCCCACACCTGGTCGTGGAGGTGAAGCCAGAGCCATCAGGACATGGTGCAGCTCCATAAAGGAGGGGAGGAGACAGGATGGACTGTAGGTGGCCTATCTGTGTAGTCACACTGTTTCCCACTGAACTGTTGGCAGCAAGATGGCAGGAACCATGAATGTCCACTGTCTAGTTCAAAGAGCCTGGCCAATGTCTGCCAGTTGAATAGATAGATGAGTGCATAGCATGGGCTGCTGTTGTTGGGGCCGTGGAGCAAGAGCACCCCCTGTTGGCAGGGCTGGGTTTTCCTTGGAAGGGTCATTTGTCATGGGAAAAGCAAGCTCCTGGGCCAGGAAGGCAGATTCTCTCCTGGCTGCTGCTGTTTCTCCTCCTCAGCACCCCACCAAAGCGGGACAGTCTCAGAGGCATAGCTGTGGCTCAAGTGCTGCACAAGAGCTGAAGTCACCAAACAGAATGGCTGGATCAAATGAGTGGACTCAGATAGCCCAGGACTATATTCTTCCCAAAACAAAGGCAGACACTGACCTCAGACATGTGTCATGAAAGGACCCTTTTGGGGATTTACCTGAAACAAAAGGACTGCCTAATCTAAACGAGAATTAAAAGAATTAAAGTCAACACTTCTATTATTAGTTTTTAAAAATAATAATTCTTGCCAATTTTCAGTGCCTTTCTTGCTCTTCAGTGCCTCAGCAGGTGGGCTGGGAGTTCCTTAGGGCTGTGGGGGCCCCCCATCTCTAGTCGGTGGTGTCTTCTCTCCTCTGGGGTATGCTTTCCCTCCCTTATCCTAACTGAGGGTACGAAGGCTGGGCCAGCGCATCTGCCCGGCACATTTGTGCGGCTGTGGCAAGAGGCCTACATGCTAGATTTCTAAACATTTGAAAGACATAAGTAAAGATAATAAAACTATTCTGACCTCCTACTTTGGTAAATATACCTTTATAATAACATAATTAGAAAATATGTAACACAAAGTTGCTTACATATCAAAATTGATTGAATTTAATTATTGTACATATCTGGGTATTCTGTTCATGGGCCAGAGGTGACTGGATGAGTAATAAAGACAAATACCATTATTAAATTATTATACAATTTTCCATAAAATTTTATTTTTCTTGCCCTTATATTGGCAGAATCACAAATTATTTATTTTGGTCAAAATTTTCACCTAATTTAATTTGTGTGCTTGTAGTAGTGATCTAAAAGGTAAAAATACAAAAGGTAGTTTCCAAAAAGTACAGCATATGAATATTTTCTCATTAAAATGTAATTTGAAATAAATGTAAAACACTGAAAAGTTAAAGTTAATTTCCATACATTCCCAGAAATTTTGGGGGGTGGTAGTGTTGAGGCAAGAGGATCACAAGGACAGCCTTGGCAACTTAGGGAGACCCTGTCTCAAAATAAAATAAACAGGGGCTGGGGTTGTGACTAAGCGGTGGAGCGCTCGCCTATCACGTGGGCGGCCCGGGTTCGATCCCCAGCACCACGTAAATAAACGCATTGTGTACAACTAAAGCAAATAAATAAATACTTAAAAAATAAACAAATAAAAGAGGGACTGGGAATATGGCTCAGTGATGGAGTGAAGGAGCCCCAATTAGGAAGGGCTATTGCGGCTAGCTGGAAGCCATAAGTTCCACCTGATATGTATGTGACGCACCTGTAAATGCACGTGAGGCACCCGCAAAGCTAAAGGTATATAACCGGGTGAAAGCGGTCGGAGTCAGGAGAAGAATGAATTCATTCAGTCAGTCATGCAGTCGCTCAGTCGGAAGAAGAGTTCGGGTCGGAGAAGAAGAAAAGAATCAGAGCGGCCAGAATGTAGGCAGAGCGGTTACAGAAGAGAAACCAGATAGAAGAAGTAATTGCTGGTCAGAGTCAGGCCGAGGCTCCCGAGGAAGAAAGAAGAAAGAAGAAAGAAGCTCTAAAAGCTAAGCTCTCTCTCTCTCTAAAGAAGAAATCTCTCTCTTTCAAGCTCTCTCTCTTTCTCTCTAAGCTCTAAGAAGAAAAGCTCTATCTTTCTCTCTAAGCTAAGAAGACAAGAAGAAAAGCTCTCTCTAATCTTTCTCTCTAAAAATCTTTCTTTCCCTCTCTAAGCTCTCTCTAAGAAAGTAGAAGTAAAAGTAGTAATAGCTTTACTCTGCCTCCGAGTTTTCCTCCCGCGGCTCTGTGGCTGGCCATGACAGGCAGCTTACAAATGGTGGTCCGTCCGGGGCTCGGCAGGCAGAGAAGAAAAGATAAGAAATAAGAACAAGAAGCTAAGATAGTGAGGAGAGCGAAGAAAAAGCATAGCCTCAGACTCAGTTGAGACCAGCAAAAAGAGTAGTAAACAAGAGAGCATAGCCTCTGACTCAGTTGAGGCCAGTTAAGAATTAAGCCAAAGCAGAGTAGCCAGCGAAAAGCCGAAGCAGAGTAGCCAGCGAAAAGCCGAAGCGAGCCGGCCAAAAGCCATAAAGAAGTAATAGCATGGTAAAAACCACGCAGAGAAAAAGCCATTGAGCTTTGGCAAGAAAGCCATAAAGAAAAAAGCCATGAGCTTAAAACCAAAAAGCCATTGAGCTTTGGCATAAAGAGCCATGCAGAGAAAAAGCCATTGAGCTTTGGCAAGAAAGCCATAAAGATAGAAAAAGCACGGTGAAAACCATGCAGAGAAAAAGCCATTGAGCTTTGGCAAAAAAGCCATAAAAAAGCCACAGAGAAGCTGCAAAACCCATCAAACTGCAGCTTAGCGAGTCAGAGCTGCTCATGCAGTTGTGCTTAAGTGCATTAGCTGCTCATCAGCAGTAGGCTTCCTTAAAGCCGCAGCACCTCCTCAAAAAGGGCTCAAATATCCACCCTTTTAAAACAAAAGGTGAAAAGCTAGGTAGGGACAAGAAAATAGAGAAAATAAAATATAGAAAATAGAATTAAAGCACCTTTTAAACTAAAGGGGAGGAATATGAAGGAGCCCCAATTAGGAAGGGCTATTGCGGCTAGCTGGAAGCCATAAGTTCCACCTGATATGTATGTGACGCACCTGTAAATGCACGTGAGGCACCCACAAAGCTAAAGGTACATAACTGGGTGAAAGCGGTCGGAGTTAGGAGAACGGAGAACGAATTCATTCAGTCAGTAGTGCAGTCACTCGGTCAGTCAGAAGAAGAGTTCGGGTCGGAGAAGAAGAAAAGAATCAGAGCGGCCAGAATGTAGGCAGAGCGGTTACAGAAGAGAAACCAGATAGAAGAAGTAATTGCTGGTCAGAGTTAGGCTGAGGCTCCCGAGGAAGAAAGAAGAAAGAAGAAAGAAGCTCTAAAAAAATAATCTTTCTCTAAGCTAAGCTCTCTCTATCTTTCTTTCTCTCTAAGCTAAGAAGACAAGAAGAAAAGCTCTCTCTAATCTTTCTCTCTAAAAATCTTTCTTTCCCTCTCTAAGCTCTCTCTAAGAAAGTAGAAGTAAAAGTAGTAATAGCTTTACTCTGCCTCTGAGTTTTCCTCCCGCGGCGCTGTGGCTGGCCATGACAGGCAGCTTACAATGGAGCACCCCTGGTTTGAGTCCCCAGTACCCAAAACAAAATAGAACAAAAAACCACTACCATGGTTTCTAAAAAGTTCTTACTCTTTTAATGGTCAACTGCCATGGTCTAAATGTTTGTGTCCCTTCAAACTTCATAGGCTGAAACCTAAGATGATGCTTAGTAGAGGCAGAGCCTTGGGAGGTGACGAGGTCATGAGATCTCGGGGTTCCTGAATGGAATTAGTGACCCTGGAAAGGAGGCCTGAGGGGGCTTGTTTGCTCTTCTATGAGGAACAGGCCCTCATCAGACATGGAATCTGCTGGCGCCTTATTTGGACTTTCCAGCCTCTAGAATAAGGAGCAATAAATTTCTGTTGTTTATAAATTACCCATTTTAAGGTATTATGTCAGAGCAGTCTGAAAACTCTAAAACATCAGTCCCCGCCCTTACCCCAGTACTGGGATCAAACTCAGGGATGCTCTACTTCTGAGCTACATCCCTAGCCCTTTTTAAATGTTGTTTTGGAGAGTCTCACTAAGCTGCACAGGTTGACCTTGAACTTGTAATCCTCCTGTCTCAGCCTTTCAAGTAGCTGTTATTACAGGTGTGCCCCAACAGGTCTGGCTTCAACTTAGTATTAATTTGGCAGCCAATGTAAAGAATCAGAATTTAGGGCTGGGGTATAGCTCAGTGGTAGAGCTCTTGCCTAGTGTTTGTGAGCCCTGGGTCCCATCCCCAGCACCAAAAAGAGAACAATAAAACCAACTCTCCTTTAACAGCCCCTCTTAAAAAAAAAAAAAAAAAAAGACTCAGAATGGAGCTTTATGCTGTTACATCTGGACCTACATATTTACAAATTTAAGAGTATTACAAATGATTCAATACTGAAAATATTCCTCATCCATCAAGGTACCAGTTAAGAATGCTCATTCATGAATACCTGCACAGTCATGATTGAAACAAGAAGAGAAGAAAATGAACACTCAGTAGAGCATATGCTGTTCTTGCAAAAAGGATTTGACAAATTAATTAATTTGTCTTTTTAAAAAATATATTTATTTATTTACTTTAGTTGTACACAATGCAATGCATTTATGTTTATGTGGTGCTGAGGATCAAACCCGGGCCGCGCACGTGTGAGGCGAGCGCTCTGCCGCTGAGCCACAACCCCAGCCCCAATTTGTCTTTTCTTTTACCTAAGCCTGTCTCCACTGAAATCTTGCCTGCACTCTAAAGCACGGTTTAGCCAATGCTGGCTGTGCCTCAACCCACACACCTGCAGAGCATTTGGGTTTTGTGGCCTTTGTTTGGAAGACATGGGGTAAGAGAAGCAGAGAAACACAAGTCACAAAAGAGGATGTTGAGGTTACATGGTGGATTGTGCCAGCACAGAGCTGAGCTCCTGAGAGACTAAAGCACCTGTGCACGTGTGTGTGGGTGTACACACACATGTGTGTGTTTCATAACAGCTTTATCATAACAGTAGTCACACACCATACAATTCACCCATTTAAAGGGAATAGGTTAGCCAGGAGCACCAGGAGCAGTGGTGCACCGTTGTAATCCCAGCTACTAGAGAGGCTGAGGCAGGAGGATCCCAAGTTCAATGCCAGCCTGGATAACTTAGCGAGACCCTGTCTCAAAATTAAAAATAGGAAGGGCTGGGATATAGCTCACTGGTAGAGCACCTCTGTATTCAATCCCTACTATCACACACACACAAACACACACACATACACACAACATAGTTCAGTGGTTTTTAGTATATTTACAGAGTTGTTCAACCATCACCACTAATTCCAGAACATTTTCATCACCTCTGCCAAAACCCTGTATCCATTAACAGTCACTTCCTATTCTCTCCTCCCCTAATCCCCTGGCAACCATTAATCTCCCTTCTGTCTCTGTGAATTTGCCTATTCTGGGCATTTTATACAAATGGTCTTCTGTGATTTCTTCTTTTCATTTCATAGTGTTCTCAAGGCTCATCCATGTGTGGAACACTTTGGTACTTCATTTTTTTTCTTTTCTTCTTGGGGGTACTGGGGATTGAACCCAGGGGTGTTTGATCACTGAGCTACATGCCCATCTTTTTAAATTTTATTTTGAGAAAGGGTCTTGCTAAGTTCTTGAGGCCTCATGCCTCAGCCTCCAGAGTAGCTGGAATTACAGGTGTGAGCCACTATGCCTGGCTTCATTCCTTTTCATGGCTGAATAATATGTCAATGAATGGATATACCACATTTTGTTTATCCATTCATTGATGGATATCAGGATTGTTTTCCGTTTTGAGCAATCATGAATAGCTATGATTATTTATATATAAATTTTTGTATGTTTTCAGTTCTCTTGGGTATCTAGGAGTGGAGCTGCTGGGTCATCTGGTTCTTTAACAGTGTGTGTGTGTGTGTGTGTGTGTGTGTGTGTCTGTCTGTCTGTCTGTCTCAGGGCAAGACTCTTTGGTCCTGGTTTAAGGATGGTGGTACTGGCTTGGTCTCTTCTGTGCAGTGGGGAATGAAAAAAAGAGCTTTTGTCACACTGGAGCTAGGTGGCCAGAAAATGGAAGGGCTGTCACTGTGGAAGATGACCAATCATAATTTGGGCATTGAAATGAAATGTGACTGTTTTGTGTGAAGGCACTAACAAACTGATTAAAGGGCCATCACCCTCCTGATCACCCAGGCTGAAATTTTATTCCCCATTTTGTGAATTCTGTCTCATCAACAATAGTGCCCACATCTGTCTCCTTCTTTCCACTCCCTGTGTAACTGTCCTCATTCGACCTCATGTTATTCATTATTTCTCGTTTCCTTTCTATATTTTCTGATTCAGAAGTAATGCACAGATACACAAACCCCATACACTGCAGAAATACAACATGAAGAAAGTAGAGTCCCCCACATGCCAACCCCCAGAAACAATCATCATCAACAGTTTAGTGCATTCTCTTCTAAAATTCTTATATACACATCAACATTATTTGTGTTTTAAAACAAAGATAAGATAGTCCTGTTTATGCTGCTCATTGTGCAATTCATTTTTTCCCCTATCAAAATATATTAGACATCTTTCCATGAAAATGTATATGGATCTGCATCATTCTTTTAAATAGCTATATGGAGTCTATTGTGTGGCTACACAATGGTTTATATAACCAGTTCCCTATTTATGGACATTTGGGTTGTTTCCAAGTTTCTGCCATAATAAACAAAGCTGCAATGAGTGTCTTTGTATACTTATCTCTTTATGCATTCTTGGGAGTTTTTCTGTAGAAAAAACTCCCAGAAACGAAAATGTTGGGTGAGAGGATACAAACACTGAATACATTAAATACTACAGGTTGAGCATCCCTAATCTGAAAACACAAAATGAAATGCTCCCAAATCCAAGACTTTTTGAGGGCCAATAGGATGTCATGAATGGAAAATTCCATACCTGATCTCATGTGACAAAGTGCAGTTAAAGTCCAGCCACACTAAAAATATTATATAAAAATTACCTTCAAGCCAGTTACATAAGGTATATGTGAAATGTAAGTTTAGACTTGAATCCAGTCTCCAAGATAGCTCATTATGTATTTGCAAATATTCCAAAAATTTTAAAAATTCGAATCTGAACATTCTAGTCCCAAGAATTTCAGATAAAGGAAACTCTACCTATACCAAATTTCCCTCCAAAAGTCTAATACAGCTTATACTGTCATCAGTAGTTCATGAGAATACTGGTTTCCCTGAATTTTCAATGCGGGATGATAATGGTTTTTGTCACCAATCTCAGCAGCATGTCCTCTTGCCTCCTTCATTGTCTCAGCCTCCTAAAATTTCCTTGTATGCCCATTTTCTCTCATTTTACACATTAATCTGTCCGATACAGTGTTCTAATTTTGACCTTCCTAATTTAAAAATCCCTTTTGATGGGTTCAGTGACACATACCTGTAATCTCAATGACTTGGGAGGCTGATGCAGGAGGATTACACGTTGGAGGCCAGCCTGGGCAACTTAGTGAGACCCTGACTCAAAATAGAAGTAAAAAGGTGCTGGGGAATAAGATTGATCAAAACTGTGCTATGTGCATAATGAACATGGCATGTATGAACATGGGGATCCTAGCTCGGTGGTAGAGAACCACGGGGTTCAATTTCCAGCACTGAAAACAACAAAACCCTTTTGAGAAATCTTTTTCATTCAATCAACAAATAGTTTTTGATTATCAACTGTGTGACAAACACTGTTCTAAGCACTGGGGACATCACATTGAACAAGAATGATAAGGCCTCTGCTGTTGTGGAGTTTTAATTCTCATAGTGAAAGACAGACCATAAAGGAATGAAGAAGTTAAAATTATCAAACTGTTATAAGTGCTATCCTAAAAATTAATATAAGAATATGCCATGGTTACTGCAATGGGTAGGCGGTCAAGAAAAAAAATTTCTGGGTAAGGATGTGGGGTAAAAGGTATACTTCTATATTATTGGTAGGGCTGCAAATTAGTACAACCACTTTGGAAAACAGTATGATGTTCCTCAAAAGACTAAGGATGGAACTATCATATGACCCAGTGATTCCACTCCTTGGTATTTATCCAAAAGAACTAAGATCAGCATACTATAAGGATATATGCACTGCAATATTTATAGAAATGCAGTTCACAAGAGTCAAGTCATGAAACCAGCCTATTAAGGTGCCTGTTAATAGATGAATGGATGAAGAAAATGTGGTCCATATACATAATGGAGCTTCTCTCAGCTGTAAAGAAGAATGAATTTATGTCCATGAAATTATGTCATTTGCTGGAAAATGAATGGAATTGGAGGATATCATGCTAAGTGAAATAAGCCAGACTTATAAAGTCAAGGGTTGAACGTTTCTCTCATATGCAGGAGAGAGGGAGAGGGAGAGGGAGAGGGAGAGGGAAATTCAAGAGCTGGGCATGGTGGCGCACGCCTGTAATCCCAGCACTTGGGAGGCTGAGGCAGGAGGATGGCGAGTTCAAAGCCAGCCTCAGCAATGGTGAGGCACTTAGCAACTTAGTGAGACCCTGTCTCTAAATAAAATACAAAAAAAGGGCTGGGGATGTGGCCCAGTGATTGAGTGCCCCTGAGTTCAATCCCTGGTACCAAAAAGAAAAAAAAAAAAAAAAAAAAAAAAAAAAAAAAAGGAGAGGGAAATTTAAATTTAAAAAAGGGGGAATTTTGTGAAAATTGAAGGGAGGCCAATAGAGTAGAAGTAGAGGAAAGGGATCAAGAGGGATGAAGGAGGGGAGGATATGGGTGGGTACAAATTATGTTTATGTATGAATATACTATGATAAATCCTGCTTGTATGTATAATTATAATGCATTAATTAAAATAATAATAACAATAATAATAATAATAGGAGGAAGATGAGTAGAGCAAGTAGATCGGGGGAGGGAGAAGAGAAGGGTAGAGGAAGGTACTGGGGAATGAGATTGATCAAATTGTGCAATGTGCATGTATGAACATGGCATAATGAGTTCCACTATTACATATAATTATAATGCACCAATAAACAATTTTTAAAAAGTTATCGGGAAGAAAACACTTAAACTGAGCTCTAAACAGTAAGAATGAGGGTCCACAGGCTAGGCAAAAGAACAACATGTGCCAAGACCAGAAAGGAGATTGGCATGGTGAGGAACTGAATGAAGGCGGGCTGGCTGGAGTGCAGAGGGTGTAGGGCAGGAGGAGATGCCATGAGAGAAGAGGCTTAGTATGTATAATTTGGTTTGGGGTTTGAATTTTTTTTTTTTCTTTTAAGGCGGGGTCTTACTCTGTTGCCCAGGCTGGCCTCCAATTCATAATTCTACTGCCTCAGCCTCCTGAGTAGCTGGAATCATAGGCATGGGCTATCATGCCTGGCTTTGGGTTTGAATTTTAAGTGTGAAAAGAAGTCAGTGGAGTATTTGAATCATAAATATGGCCTCCTTTGGGTTAACTAGTTACCTTTTATTTTCTTTTTGGTACTGGGGATTGAACTCAGGAGCCCTTTTTATTTGGAGGCAGGGTCTCACTAAGTTGCCCCAGATGACCTTGAATCTGTAATTCTCCTCCCTCAGTCTTCCAAGTGGTTGGGATTACAGGTGTGAGCCACCACGCCTGGTTCTGGGTTACCTTTTAAGATGATTGCTCCCACTGGGCATGCAACATTGATTGGAACCAGGCAAGAGAGGAAGCAGGGAGACCCACTAGGAGAGTCCATGGTGGCTTGGGCCAGGGTGAAGGCAGGGCAGACAGAGACATGAACATATTTTGGATGGAGCCACTAGGTCAATGGAGGCATTACTGAGATGCAGAAGACTGAGGGAGGTATGGATGTAGGGGTAGGAAATCCAGAGCTCTGTTATGCTCAAGGTGAAGTTTGAAATGCTATTTATTAATAGTCATGCAGAGATGTTATGTGGGCAGTTGGAGAGCTAAACCTGGAACTGCGGGTTCCTGGAGTTCAGTGTTGTTGGTGCAGACTTGGAGCCATCACCAGGTACCTGGTGCTGAAAACCCTGGGACATTGCATGATTACCTCAGGGCAAAGCAGTGAAGGAGATGAGTAGGGGTCAAGGGACTGAGCCTGGAGTTCTTCCAACCTTTAAAGACTGAATGAAGGAGAAAGAACTTGCAAAGGAGGGGACTGAGAGGGCACAGCCCCAGAGTCAGAGGAAACTCAAACGTGGAGGGTGTGGAATCAGAGAGACCCAGAGAATAACATGGCTGAAGAAGGAACCAGTCAACTGTGTGAGGTCCAGAGGAAGGGTGACTTTGGGATGTGCAACATGGAGGTCCCAAGTCTGACTGAGAAGTCTCACTGGAGTGCGTTGTGGACAGAATGAGAGATGATGAGACTGTGGAGACCTGGGCTGCCATAGCTTTCCTATGGACTGGAGGAAAGCCATGGGGAGTACTGGGAGGGGATGAGATGGAGGGAGGATTTGTAAAGGCTTACTCAAGCATGTTTGCATATGGATGGCAGATTTGGTAGAAAAGGAGAAATTAATATTGAGGAGAGAGGACATGGGCAGGAGCTATGTCTTTGGGAAGGGAGAGGGTAGAACCTGTAGAACCTGACATGTGAATTGGTGCAGGGGCACTGTCCCTTCTCATAGGAGGGAACCGAGGAAGTGTTTTTTTTTTTTTTTTTTTTTTGTACTGAGGATTAGACCCAGGGATGCTTAACCATTGAGCCACATCCCCATCCCTTTTTTATTTTGAGATAGGGTCTCGCTAAGTTGCTTAGGGCATTGCTAAGTTGCTGGCGCTGGCTTTTTTTTTTTTTTTTTTTTTTTTTTTTTTGCTTTGTAGCATTAATTTATTGCAATATTTTGTTTTAAAACCAACTAAATTTGGTTAAATATCACATTACACCTAATAATTATCCTATTCATTCCTATTCATACACATTTAAATTGTTTCCAGGTTTTTGCCTTTACAGAGGTTCTACATTGAGTCTTTATATGTGAGACTGGCTTTGAGCTTGTGATCCCTCTGCCTTGGCCTCCCAAGTCACTAGGATCATAGGCATCCGCCACTGTGCCCAGTGAGAAAGTGGTCTTGATGTGGGTTTACTGTAGGCTTGGTAGCAGAGAGATGAGGGTGTTCCTGCTTGATCACACTGGGTTACCCCCCAACCCCAGGCATTAGGAAGCAAGGTCATTGGCACGATGGTGGGAGGGTGATGGGGGTAGGGAGAAGGAATACATGTGACACTTCAGTAACTGAAGAAACGTCTGTACCTGGGGTGATGTTACAGGCTGCACATCTCAGAATGACTTATCCCCAGGTCTTTACTCAGAGGGAAGCCTTCTACTCTTCTTCTAGGCCCAGCCTTCCCACTCCCGTACTCTTCCTTGTTCATTTCTTCACTGGGGTGCAGAAGGTGGGATCTGAACTAAAGGGATGGAAGGAGGAGGCGGGTGAGGAGATCGGGCAGACACAGTGGGGTAAAACCCAGCTAGGTCAGGGAGTCTCAGCGCAGCACTGGGCAGCTGCAGAGACCTCCCTGGGCCTGCCCTGGCAGGACTGAAGGCAGGGCTGGCTCATTTTAGGAGGCCTCCTAGTGCTATTGTTCTGGGTGAGGCTGGGTGGTAGGAGAGGCAGTTTCAGGCGGTGATACAAGTGTGGGAAAGGAAACGTGGTTGCTGTTGCCGCCACAGTGTGAGAAGGATGGAAACTGTGAGCTTCGTGAGCAGGTTTCACCCTGGGGAGGTTCTGCTCTGGTTCTCACGGAACAGGTAGGAAGTTGCCCTTCCCCTGACCTCTTTCTTCCATGAGTAGCTTTTACATGTCCCAGCTGAGCGTGGGGTTGGCTAGAGCCATCAGCTCCCATGACTGCTTCAGTACTGCCCCAACCAGCGTGTGTGTGTGTGTGTGTGTGTGTGTGTGTGTGTGTGTTTCCCTGGCTCTCAGCTGATCAAAGGGCAAATGCCAGCCTGTCAGAGGAAACCAGTGACCCTGTTGGATTATTTGAACTAACTGCCAGTGAGGCCATTTCATATGTAGGGATTAGAGGCCCATACACTGATTGACTTGCCCAGTCCTTGCTTTTGCACCCCAGCTCTCTAATGGTTCACAGAAGGATTTTTAGATTTCCAGAAGGACAGAAACTTGGTGTTCTTGTGATGCTTGCTGCTGTCAGCATGGTAGGCTAGGTAGACACAGTGAAGATGGTTTTCTTGATGGTACTAGAGATTGAACCCATACATGCCTCATACATGCTAGGCAAGTTCCTTATCACTGAGCTACATCCCCAGCTGTTTATGCTATTTTATTTTGAGACAGGGTCTCATTAAGTTGCCCATGCTGGCCTTGAACTTGGGATCCTCCTGCCTCAGACTCACAAGTCCCTGGGATTACAGGTGTGTGTGCCACCACTCCTGGCCTTCTTAGAGTTTTTGTATCAAAACAGAGGCAGTACAGAAAGGCCCCAAAGGCCTGTATTTGATCTTGACCTCTGGATGTTAGCATTGTGACCTTGCACAAACTTTCAGAGTTCAGGGTCCTCCTCTGCTCCTGAGGCCAGTCATCCCTGCCTGGTTCTCAGTGCTGCCCTGATGCTCCCAGAGATGCTGTGTAAGGAAGAGCTGCAGAAAGAGAAGAGTGATGAGTAGCTAATAGACCATCTCAAAGGCCGGATTTCATCTCAGCCCAAGAGGGAAGGAATTACTTTTCAAAAGAACGAGGATTCATTGTACTCACTTGGAGCTTTCAAGACTGTGGATTTTGTCGTGAAAGTCTTGTGGTTGACTAGAGCAAGCGTACCAGGAGGTGGCCTACCCGGTAAAATTCCAAATGCTGCTGGTCTCCAAGGCCCTGGTGAAGTGGAGGGCCCTTATAGGCTGGGAAGCCACTCTGAAGGCAACTTGTATGATTTAAAATTCCAAAGATGACTTGACAGCTGGGTATGTTCTTTGTTATTTAATAGGTTTTCTCCAGCTAATTCTCCTGGGTTCTTTCCATTTCCTGGGCAGAAGGAATCATCTTTAACATCTCCTCTTACTATCAATAAGCTGCTGCCAGGTGAAAGGAGGTAAGTGCGCAGATATGCAGGAGAGAGAGGACAAAAGTAAAAGAGTCTCAGTGGCAGTCAGCTCTGGAGGGGAGTCAGGCTGCCCTTAAGGTCACCTAGGAGCCTCAGAAGGCCTAACGGGTTCAGTCCTGATCATTCTTACCTCTCCTGTTTCCTGGTGAACTCCTACTTATCTTATAAGTAGAGCTCAAATGATTTCTTCTCTGAAACTTTTTTCAATGTCATCAAGCAAAATTAATTGGTTCTCCTCTGTTTTCCTATATTAATAAGGATAATGTTGGTTTTTAAGGAACAGAGAAAAATCAATGAAAAATCAATTTATTATCTTAGATAACTGAAAATCTGCAAAGTAAGTTTAGCTTCGGGCATGGACTGATCAGGACTCTGGCTCTGTTTCTTATAGTTCTTTTGACTCCACCCTCCCCTGGTATGTTGGCTTTATCCTTGGGCTGGCTTCTCCCATGGAGACAATGATGGCAGCCACCAGCAACAGAGACTGCATGCATCCTTGGATGTTTATAGGCAAAAGGAAAGAATGTCTCCCCAGCCATAGAGCAAAAACCCAAGCCTTACTGTAGTTATACCTACTACAGCTGGCTAAGAGAATCCATGTACTGATTGACTTAGACCAGCATTATCTTCTCTTCTTGAATAAGTTAATGTATGGTACCAAAAACAAGATTGTGCCAGGCATAATTCCACCTTAAAAATGAGATGGGTCAATCTCCCTCAAACATGTGGTTGCTATTATGTACAAGTAGGTTCCCAAAGGGAAACGTTTTATGGAGAAGAAGAGGGCAATTATTGATGGGTATGAAGCTGCCCACTGTACTTCCATGGTACTAGTTATACTAAAGTTATGGGCATGTATGTTTGGCTTTCTAATTCTCAAGTTTGGTCCAGTCCAATTTATCACAGTTTTTTTTTTTTTTTTTTTTTTTTTTTTGTGGTGCTGGGGATTGATTGAACCCAGGACCTTGTGCATGCAAGGCAAGCACAACTGAGCTATATCCCCAACCTCACAGTTTCTTTTATGAATTATGCTTTTAATATTATATCTACAAAATCTTTGTCTAACTCAAATTTACAAAGATTTTTACAAACGTTCTCTTCTAGAAGTTTTATAGATTTAGGTTTTGTATTAAAGTCTCTGAGACATTTTGAATTAGTTTGTGTATGTGCTATAAGGTATGTGTTAAAGTTAATTTTTTGTATAGGTATAGTATTATTTGTTGAGAAAACTATCCCTATTCCCCTGAATTGCTTTTATAGTTTTGTTGAAAATCAGTTGTTCACATTTGTAGGTCTATTTCTGGACTCTTTTTATTCCGCTCCATTGATTTATTTGCCTTTTTTATGTCAATGCTACACTGTCTTAATTATTGTGGTTTGATAAGTCTTGAAATCAGGTAGACCTCTGCCTTTTTTTCTTGATACTAGGGGTTGAATTCAGGGGCACTCAACCACTGAGCCACATCTCTATTTTGTGTTTTATTTAGAGAGAGGTCTCACTAAGTTGCTTAGCACCTCACTGTTGCTGAGGCTGGTTTTGAACTCATGATCCTCCTGTCTCAGCTTCCTGAGCCGCTGGGATTACAGGCATGTGCCACTGCACTGGGCTCTCTCTGCCTTACTTTTCCAAAGTTAATTTGACTCTTCTATATCCTTTGAATTTCCACATAACCTTTAAAATCACTTTGTAACTGTCTACCGAAAAGCCTTCTGTGATTTTGACTTAGATTGTACTGGATTTCTAGATTAGTTTGGGGGAGAATTAGCAATTTAACAATATCGAGTCTCCAATCCATGAAAATGGTACGTACTTCTTCATTTCTTTAGGTTACTTATTTCTCTCAGCAACATTTTGCAGTTTTCATTGTCTTGCTTGTGTTTTATCAAGCTCACCCTATTCTAGATTTCTGAAACTATTGTTTATTTCAACTTTTGATTGTTAATTGCTAAGAAACAAAAGTATAATTGATTTTAGTATGTTGATCTGGTATCCCACTGTTGTACTAAAAATGTTGTATCCAATGAGATGTCAATTAAAACTCCAAGCCATGTCACACTAATGCCAATAAAAAGCCTTTATCAAGCTGATCAGCGGCCACCATCCTCACACATCACACAGTGTGACAAGATGGTGCACTGGCAGTGATTTTTTAAGGGTTTATAAAGAGCAAAATCACAGAGGGCTGAATATTTAATTGCAGGGTTTCAGCCAATGCAAGCAAGCCATGGTACAGAAGCTGAATCTAGGCAGTTAGCAAGACAAAGCAATGGGTACAATAATATTTCCCACGGGACTTTCCAGGTTGATATAGCAATGATTAAGTAGAAGGGAATGGGGTCAAGATGACCCTAGTTGAGTACATGTTAGAGAATGGTTACTAACGTCTAGACAATCAATCTCTGACAAGGTATTTGACCAGGAAAAATGGAAACCAAAGAGAGCAATTTTACATTGTATAGGAATTGCTGTTTTTATGCTGTCAAGCGTATTATGCTAGGTAACAATTAATGGGTACACAGGCAGGACTTTCCGTATTCTATTATTTCTGAGAAACAGAACTATTTCTCAGAACTCCTAAGATGGCTGCTGAAGAACAAGATGGAGTCCCTTTAGTTCTCTTATCACACCACAACCTTGCTGAACTGAATTATTGTATCTGTTTATGAGGGATTTTGGCCTGATTTTTTTTCTTATAAAGACTGTATCTTAGCCGGGCGCGGTGGCGCACGCCTGTAATCCTAGCACTTTGGGAGGCTGAGGCAGGAGGATCGCGAGTTCAAAGCCAGCCTCAGCAATGGTGAGGCACTTAGCAACTCAGTGAAACCCCGTCTCTAAATACAATTACAAAAAAGGGCTGGGGATGTGGCCCAGTGGTCGAGTGCCCCTGAGTTCAATCCCCGGTACCACACAAAAAAAAAAAAAAAAAAAAAAAAAAAAAAAAAGACTGTATCTTGTTTCGGTATCAGAATGATGTTGGCCTCATTGAATAATAATTCCTTTTTTGCTTTCTGGAAAAGGGTTGTGTAGAACTGATATTATTTCTTTCTTAAATTCTTCAGAGAATTGACTAGTAAAGTCATCTGGGGCTGGGTTTTTGTGAGAAGTTTTAAAACTACAATTCAATTCTGTTACTTTCTATTGTATAATCTATTTCTTCTTGAAATTTGGTAGGATTTTTTGTTTTGTTTTGTTTATTTTTTTGAGATGGGGGTCTCACTATGTTGCCTAGGCTGGCTTTGAGCTCCTGACCTCAAGGGATCCTCTTGCCTCAGCCTGGTAGTTTGAGCTTTTCAAGGAATTTATCCATTTCATCTAAGTTATAAAATTTATTGGCAGAGAGTTGTATATAATTTTTTTATTATCTTTTTATTATCTAAGACTCTATAGGGATGTTACTTCATTTCTGATATTAATAAATTTTTTCTTTCTCTGATCAGCCAGCTAATAATTTGTCAATTTTATTTATCTTCTTAAAGATACAGGTTTTGATTAGCTATCTTTTTTTGTTATTCCCTTTCCTATCTTATTGATTCCACCATGATCTTTATTATTTCCTTTCGTTACGATGTGGATCTGGAATGTCCCTCTAAAGCAATGGTCCTCAGTGTAGCAATGTTCAGGGGTGGGGCTTTGGGGAAGTGACTGGGTCATGAGGGCACTAATCTCATCAGTGGATTAATTCATCAATGGATTTGTAATTTGATGGCATAATCAGGAGGCGGTGAAAACTGTAGAAGGTGGGGCCCAGCTAGAGAAACTGGGTCAATGGTTGTGTGCCCTGGAAGGGTATGTCTCGACCCTCGCCCCTGCCTTGTGCTCTCTCTCTGCTTCCCGACTGCTGTGAGCTGAGAAGCTTTCCTCTGTCACACCCTTCCACCAGGATGTTTTCTGCCTTACCTCAGGAGCAAGGCAATGGAGCTTGCCAACTGTGGACCGAAGCCTCTGAAACCATGAGCCAAAATAAATCTTTCCTTGTTTAAGTTGTTATTCTCAGGTATTTTGTCACAGCAACAGAAAGCTTACTAACAAACCTCTCTTTAGTTTACTTAAGGCTTAATTTGTTCTCCTTTTACCTAATTTCTTATGGTAGAAGATGAAGTCATTTATTTGAGACATTTCCAGTGTAGGCATTTGGTGCCAGATGTGCCTCCAAGTACTACTTTTGTGGCAGCTCGTAAACTTTCTGTGTTTTAATTTTCATTCAATTAAAAGCACTTTCTATTTTCCCTTTTGCCTCTTTTCTTCTTTGGCTTACAGATTATTTGGAAGTGTGTTATTTAGTTTCTAAATGTTTGAAGATTTTGCAGAGATCTTTTTGTTATTGATTTTTAATTTAATTCCACTTTGGCCAAATACTTTTTTTTTTTAAACTTTTTTATTGAATTTATTTTTAACTGATACATAAAAACAAAAATTGTGAATAGTAAGGAGTACTAAGTAACATTTCAAAACACATACATTGTACAGTGTTTAAATCAGGTTAAACATATTCCTTACAAAAATCTATCGTTTCTCTATATTGGATACTTTCAAAATTCTTTCTTTTAGTTTCCTGAAATGAACAGCACATCATTGTCATCTATAGTCATGCTACTGGGCAGCAGCACCCCAGAACTTCTTGCTCCTAACTGTAACTAAGTATCCATTGATTGGCCTTTCCCCATCTCCCCCTCCCCCACTCCCTCCTTCCTGGTAACTACCATTCTACTTTCAACTTCTATAATATCAACTTTTAAAATTCCACACATGCAGGACTTGTCCTTCTGGGCCTGGCTTACTTGACTTAACATAGTGATCTCCAGTTTCTTCCATGTTGTAGCACACGATAACTTTTCATTCTTTTTATGGCTGAACAGTATTCTGTTGTAGTTATGGATTCATGTTTTCTTTATCGGTTCATCAGGCGATGGACACCTTGGTTGTTTCCACTTCTTGGCCATCCTGAAGAGTGCCTCCATAAATACAAGAGTGCATACTGAGGTCAAATACTTTTATGACTGAATCCTTTTAAATTTTTTGAGATTTGTTTTATGACCCTGAATATGGTCTGTCTTGATGGAGTTTCTATATGCACTTAAAAATAGTATTGTTGTTGGGTGAAGGATTCTGTCAATTAGATCAACTTGGTTGATTGTGTTAAGGTTTCTATACCATTGAGGATTTTTTTAAAATTTTGTTTGTCCCTTCTATTCTTTATTACTTACCCCCTCACTTTTGGGATACTTTTGGATTATTTGGATATTTTTAATAATTCTATTTATTTTCCCTTCTCTGTTTATCCACATATTTACCAACTTTAATGTTTTTAATTTTTTTGTGTAGGTTCACATATCTGGTTATTGTCATTTTCCTTAAGCTTGAGGAACACAGGCAGTTCAAGTCTCCTGGTGTTTGAATTACTTCAGCTTTTGTACATCTGCAAAAGTATTTTACCTTCATTTTGAAAAAATATTTTTTAATTCTATAATTCAAAGTTTACAGTTTTCCCCCCAGTACTTTAAAGATGCTATTCCATTGTACCCTGGTTTGCATTATTTATGACAGGAAGTCTGCTGTCATGTTTTCTTTGTTCCTCTGTATGTAATGTCTCATTGCTTTGAAGATTTCCTTCTTGTCACTGGTTTTGACCTATTTGATTATAACATGCCTTAGTAATTTTCTTCATGTTTCTTGTGCTTTGGGTTTATTGAGATTCTTGGCTCTGTGAATCTATATTATAAAATTCTGAATAATTTTGGCCATTATTTCATTAAATATTTTTTTTCTGTTCCCGCCTCCCCTCTTTCCTCTAGGACTTTAACCACACATATGTTAGACCAGGAGGGAAAGGGGCAAGGGGGTAGAAAAAATGGCAGAAGGAGTTTGACACCAATATACTAAGTACACGTATAAAAACTCAAATGGTATGAAAATACTTTGTGTAAAACCAATGACTGGAAAACTGTGCTCTTTATATGTAATATGAAAGTAATTGCACTCTAAAAGCATGTATAACAAAGTAAATTAAATAAAAAAAAGATCACTGATGCTCTGAGAAAAACATATTGAAATGGGATTAATATCGAGTTAATTAACTTGAAGACAAACAAATAAAAATACCCAAATGAAAGACAGAAGGAAAAAAGACTTAGGGTAATTTGTAATGTAGTGATAGTTAATTCACCCTGTTTGCATTTCCCTCTAACTTTTCCATATATAAGTCTCTTCTTTTTAGTGACTGAGTTCTAAATTGAGAGTCATGAATACACTATTAGCTTCACTTTCTTAACTTCCATGTATTTCTATCTCAGTGCAATCAAGTTTCTCTCACTCTCTTTTTCACAAATGCACTTGTGAATTCCTTGTGGCCATTTTACAGTTCTCATCTGGCTTGACCTCTCTGCTCTCTAGGATGCTTATGATCGCTTCTTCTGATTTTTGATGCTCTACTGTTGCCGCCTGTAGCTGCTGCCGCCTGCAGCAACAATACCGCGGGAAAGAATTCGGAGGCAGACTGGAAACGAGTAGGATCTTTATTCTGCTTTCTCTTCTGACTTCTCTCTCCAACTCCAACTCCAACAACCCCCTCACAACTCCAACCCTACCTGCTTAAATACTCTTCACCTTAACAAGTATACACGTGTCACAAGCTCAACTTACAGGTGCATCACACAGTGTTCACAGTAACAGAGAGATTCTTAGTTGATTACAATAAGGTCAGGAGAAAACAATTAACTGCCTCCTCTTTTGCTGTCAGCCAGCCGCTGTCTTAGCTACCTCCTCATTAAGGCTCTTACACTCTACTATTTTCCTATCCTACCTTGTTTTTGGCATTTTTTCTAGGCCTCCTTAATTTACTATTTAATTTCTGTTTCCTCAAGCATCTTGTCCTGTTTTCTCCAAGTTCTCACTCTACATACTTTACATACCCTCTCCCAAGGGCCTCAAGTTCACATGTAGCTTCAACCACAAGCATTATGCTATGATAGTCTTGCTTATGGCTCTCCTCCCCTAAGCATCATGACTTCCATTCCTTTGTTTTTTCCTTCAGTACTGATGCTAGAACCCAAGGCCTTAAGCATACTAGGCAAGTACTCTACCACGGAGCTACAAACCCAGGCATTTTATTTTTTATTTTGAGACAGGACCTCACTAAGTTGCCCAGAATGGCCTGGAACTTGTAATCCTCTTGCCTTGGCCTACCAAGTAGCTGGGATTTCAGGTGTGCACCACAGGACCTGGCATGACTTCCAGTCTTGTGCTTTGTGTCGATAATGATGTTGACTGCAAATAAGAGAAAATGCAACCCAAGATGGTTTCAACATAAAAGGTTGTATAGTAAGAAGATGGTATAATCAGAAGATTGGAAGGAAGACACATCCAGAGTTGGCTGATTCTACAACTCAGTGATGTTATCAAGTGCCTCACTTTCTTTCATCATTTTGCTCAGCTATCCTCATTGAGTTCTCTTCAAGCTAGCTCCCTTCATGGCCCCAAGATAGCTCCCATAGATTCCAGCATCACATACAGACCCAGAAATATCCAGCATCAAAGAGAATTTTCTCAGAAGCCTCTTATAGACTTCCCTTTCCATTTCATTAGCCATCACTTGTGAATTCTTGTCCAGTCACTGTGAAGGAGATGGGACTGCCATGTAGCAAGCAGTAGGCCAATTATGACTTAGTCCCCAGGACTGGTGATGTGGTCCTCCTTCTCCAAGACACATGGTCACTTGGGGAATGAAGTATCTGAGCTAACTTTGGGTTCTGTTACAAGGAGGAAGGGGGATGGTGGCTGCTGGGGAGATAAATATATCTGTTTCCCTCTGTCTGACAATATTGTCAGACATCTGACCATGTCAATACTTCGATTAAACCCTCCAATAGCTACACATTAACTTCTTCTTTTTTGGTACCGGGATTGAACTCAGGGGCACTCGACCACTGGGCCTCATCCCCAGCCCTTTTTTTTATTTTATTAGAGACAGGGTCTCACTGAGTTGCTAAGTGCCTCGCCATTGCTAAGGCTGGCTTTGAACTTGCCATCCTCCTGCCTCAGCCTCCCAAGTGCTGGGATTACCAGCATGTGCCACTGCATCCAGCTAAGTGTTTGCTAATTCTTTTCTGAACTAAACTGCATTCCTGCCAACCTCTGTCCTGGAGCTCCGGCCCTGCTTGACCTGTGCACTCTGTTTGGCTCACAGACCCAGAAACTCAACCTGTCCAGTGAGTGGTGTGTCATCATCTCGCCCTGATCCTTTCTCCTTCCTGATTTCCTTGTCCATTAAGCTGCTCCAAACAAAAATTTGGAAACTACCATTTTCTCTTTCTCTCTTTTTTTACTATATATTTTGTACACAATGCCTTTATTCTTACGTGGTGCTGAGGATCGAACCCGGACTGTGCACGTGCTAGGCGAGCACTCTACCACTGAGCCACAACCCCAGCCCCCCATTTTCTCTCTTAACCCCATTTTGTCACCAAGGTCTGTCAATCTTATTTTTTAAAAATTTTGTTTTTAGTTGTAGATGGACACAATATCTTTATTTATTTATTTCTATGTGGTGCTAAGGATCGAACTCAGTGCCTCACACATGTGAGGCAAGTGTTCTACCACTGAGCTATAGACCCAGCCCTGACAACCTCATTTTTAAATGCCTTCCTAACTTCTTTCTTCCTTTGTTTCTCTTCTCACTGCCTTAGTTTGATTCTTGATCATCTCTCTGAATTGCTGCAGCAGCCTCCATATTGATCTCTTTTTCTCCAACCTCAGCCTCATGCCGTCCTTTCTCCACACTGTAGCCAGAGTATACCTTAAAGAAGGTCACTGGAGACTATTCATGCTAAGTGAAATAAGCCAATCTTGAAAAACCAAAGGCTGACTGTTCTCTCTGATACGTGGATACTAACATACAATAAGGGGGAGGGGCAAGGGAAGAATAGAAGTTCATTGGATTAGACAAAGTGGAATGAAGGGAAGGGAGGGGGGATGGGAATAAGAAAGACGGTAGAATAAATTAGGCAGAACCTTCCTATATTTGTGTATGAATACATGACCAGTGTAATGCCACATCATGTACAACCGCAAGAATGGGAAGTTATACTCCATGTATGTGTAATATATCAAAAACACACTCTACTGTCACATATATCTAAAAAAGGACAACGAAAACAGAAAAGAAGGTCACTCTCCTGCTTTGATCCTTTTGTTATTTTTTTTTATTAAAAAATTTTAAACAGCCGGGCGCGGTGGCGCACGCCTGTAATCCCAGCACTTTGGGAGGCTGAGGCAGGAGGATCACGATTCAAAGCCAGCCTCAGCAACGGCGAGGCACTTAGCAACTCAGTGAGACCCTGTCTCTAAATAAAAAACAAAAAAGGGCTGGGGATGTGGCCCAGTGGTCGAGTTCCCCAGAGTCCAATCCCTGGTACCAAAAAAAAAAAAAAAAAAAAAAAAAAAAAAAAAAAAAAAAAAAATTTTTTTAAAACAGATACAACACTTTTATACCTTTATTTTATTTATTCATTTTTATGTGGTGCTGAGGATTGAACCCAGTGCCTCCCACATGCTAGGCAAGTGCTCTACCACTGAGCCACAACCCCAGCCCCTCCTTTTGTTCTTTATTCCCTTATTAAACTTCTTCATTTTGTGGTGCTGGGGATTGAACCCAGGACCTCATGCATGCAAGGACAGAGCTTTACCATTAAGCTACATCTGCAGCCCTCAAGCTGCTTCTCTTGTTGTAAGACCCTTCCAGTCTGGCTCCTATTTAATTCTTTAGTCATATCTTTTAGGCTCAAACACTCATGTAAAGTCAAGCCCTGAGAGATTATTTCCTATTTCTCCAAAGAAATTCCCCAAGGCATCTCCTCACTTCTCCCCATGGTTGGCTCAGGAATCCTCATCCTTCAGGGCTCAGCTCTAGCAGCACCACCCCTACCTGCTTCCCTTGGTTGACCTGGGTGCTCATCACTCTCACAGCTCCAAGCTCACTATTCCAGTAATCACTTAATGATTTGGGTGCCTTCTGTGCTCCAGGCCCTGGGATAAGATGCTGTTTGGTGTTTCTGTTGTAGTGGGAGTTGGGGCCTGGGGGGTGGGTTCCGACATGAAACACACATGGTTTCATTAGAATGGAGACAGTGCTAGAGAGAATAGTACCGGGTATTAATGTGAGAAATACCAGGGGACTTGTCTGAGCTGAGGAATCAGGGTGTCTTTTTTGTTTTTTTAATGGTACCAGAGATTGAACCCGGGGCACTTAACCACTGAGCCACATCCCCAGCCCTTTTTTAAATTTAGAGATAGGGTCTTATTAAATTGCTTAGGGCCTTGCTAACCTCTTGCCTCAGCCTCCCAAGTCGCTGGGATTACAGGTGTGTGCCACTGTGCCCAGCCTTTCAGGGTGCCTTTCTTGAGGAAGTGATGTTTACGTAGGGTCTCTAGGGATGGGGAGGAGTTGGTGGCCCAGCAAAGAAGATGTTGGGAAGGGGATGGGTGGTCTTCCAGGCCTGCGGGAGGCCCTTCCCACAGAGGGAGCTGGTGTGACTGGTGAGCAAAAGTGGATCTGGGGTGGGGAGGGATGGCATGGGTGATCATGGAGCTGCATGAGCTCTGGGAGGCCCAGAGGGGTTTTCAGCAGAGGGGCAGTAGAACCAGACTTGCATTTTCAAAAGATTCTCTGCTGCCATGTGGAGGATGGATTTGAAGGCGGAGGCCACTTAGGAGGTGTCAGGGTAGTGATACTAACTGGAGAGGTAGATAGAAAAGAAGGGCAATGCTGAGAGCTGTTTCCAAGACTGGGTCAATGGGACTGGGAAGGAGCAGGTGCCTAGGATGTCTCCCATCATCTGGGGGCGGGGTAAGGGGGCTCTGCCTGAGGTGGAGGATCCTGAGCAAGGGGATATTGGGGAGACTAACCCAGTCTATTTGGGACATGAAGGTGAACTCCTCAAGGGTGGACATACATATTATTCATCTCGAATTCTCTAGTCCAGAACAGCAGGGGCCCAAGAAATGATGGGAGACCACCTGGGGCTTGCTGATGTGTTCTGTTGGTTGACAACCAGCACCAAGGGCTGTTCCTTGGATGACAAGGGAAAGATCCTGTTAGCTGTTTCTAACCTAGCCTCAATCGAAGCTCTGGTAGGTTATCCCAGACGAAAGCAGAGAGAGGCACTTGTGGATATTCAGTGGTATGTGTTGGGGTGTGAGAGGGAAAGAGGGACCCCAGGAGTTGGGAGGAGCTTGTACTTACCAGCTCATCACAATTTGTTAGCATTTTCTGCTCAGCTGGGGGCATGGTTGTGGCTGGCTGCAAGGTGGCATTTTTAACCCAAGGTCTTGGAACAATTTCCTGCCATTAACACACAGCATTCTTAGATTTCCCCAGAGGTTTGGGGTTCCATTTTGCAGCCAGGGAGTTTAACACACAGAAGGCTGAGGCTCCAATCACACTGCTGAGGCATCTGAGCATAGTTCATCTATCCATCCAACCAGCTGTCATTCATCTGTCATTTGCCAGGTCCTGTGCTGGGCTCTGGGTAGTGAAGGGCAACAAGACAGGCCAGGTCCCAGACTTCATGGGCTCATAAGTTTCATATGCATACAGACACAGTGGTGCCACTGTCACCAGAGCCATGTATACAGTCCACTGGCAGGATCTAGAGCATATATCCTCACTTTCATCTAAGCTGGCCAAACTCTAGTATTTCCAGAGTCTGTGGATGATGCTGTCACTGAGAGTTTAATCTCTAACCACACCTATCTACTTGATGGAAAGCAAAGCAGTCATGTATAAACACAGACCATCACCCAACTACCCAAAAAGAATCAAAGGCAAAGCACACTAGGGATTGTGATGGGATAACATGGCACTGTCTAATAAAAACAGGGGCCAGGCGTCGTGGCGCACACCTGTAATCCCAGCGACTTGGAAGGCTGAAGCAGGAGGATCGTGAGTTCAAAGCCAGCCTCAGCAACTTAATAAGGCCCTAAGCAACTCAGCAAGACCCTGTCTCTAAATAAAAAATAAAAAGGGCTGGGAATATGGCTCAGTGGTAAAACACCTCTGGTTTCAGTCCCCAGTATCCAAAAACAAAAAATCAAACAAACCAAACCTAAACTTGGTAACCAGTAGATTCTGTTGGTCACCTTTGTAATGAACTATACTCTGATATTTGAGAGTTGGACTTCAGGCATGAAATGCCTTTTCTGCTCTGAAGTTCTGTGAGTCAATTTGTCCATATAAGTCAAGCAGTTCCCAATCTAGTCAGGAAGGTAGACTTACTTATTTACTCATTTATTCCTTCAATAAGTACTTATGGTGTTTCTACTCTGTTCCTGGCATTGTTCCAGATGCTGGGGCATGTAAACACTTAATTGTAAAGTGCTATAAAAAGTGCCTCAATAGAGGTCCCTACAAAGCTTTAAGGCACAGGGCAGAGGGAGTAGCTGACCCAGTTTGGGGCTGTGGGGTCTGGTGGGACCTCCTAGAGGAAGATCATTTGAACAGGGCCTTGAGGGATGAATAAGAGACCTGCAGGGCTGGGGTTGTGGCTCAGCGGCAGAGCGCTCGCCTCGCACGTGCGCGGCCCAGGTTCGATCCTCAGCACCACGTAAACATAAATGCATTGCATTGTGTACAACTAAAGTAAATAAATAAATATAAAAAGAAAAAAGAAAAAGAGAGACCTGCAGGCAGCATATAGAGGGAAATGGAGCCTATACTACTTTGGGAGTTATTTTTGGAGATGCTTTACATGTAGTATACGGGAAGATGGAATATGTAGATTATTTATAGACTGTTGTCCTCATTCCAGCCAGAAAATCAGGATGAGGAGCTGAGTTCAGAGATCTGAACTCATGAAGTAAGAATAACTCCTTTGCGTTCTGGTTGTCTTCTTACCCTGCATTTAACTAAGAGTCATGTATGATCAAGGCCTCTTTGAAAAATACCCCTTGACCCATCAGTGCCACCAGATGCAGGAAGGGGAAACATCTGGATCCTGCTGGGCTAGAAAAACATGTGGGAACCCTGGGTTTTCATCCTCATGCAGAAAGCAAGGACAGCTTCCAGAAGGTGACCCAGGGTGTGGGGGCGGATTCTAACTGGTAAATATCAGTGCCAATGAGAAAATTTGAAAAAGGGTTTTGGGGCATCTCCTCTCCCTTGTTCAATCTTTCTCTCTTTCCTGTTTCTTTTTTCTCTCTTTTTTCCTTGCAGTTTTCTTTCTTCTTCCTTCTCTTCTTGCCATTCTTTCTTTCTCCTTCTCCTTCTTCTTCATCTTTTTTTGATATAGAGGATTGAACCTAGGGGTGCTCAACCACTGGACCACATACCAGCCCTTTGTATTTTTTTACTTTGAGACGGAGCCTTGCTAAGTTGCTGAGTCTGTTCTTGAACTTGCAATCCTCCTGCCTCAGCCTCCTGAGTCACTGGGATTACAGGCATGTGCCACCATTTCTTTTTTCTTTTTCTCCCCCTCTCTTGGTGTCACTTTGTGCCTCCTGCTGTCTCTTGGAGTGCTTCTCTGTTCGCTCTCCCTCTTTCTCCTTCCCATATTTCATGCCTACCCCAGGATCACCCTTTTGTGTCCTTCAATTTGAGGGACCCCCAGCTTGTCTTTAAGGACACTGGGAGAGGGCTGAGTTGGTGGGATGCTCTGAACTGAACTGCCCTCCCTTGACAAGGATCTCTTTTTAAGGAGTCTGGACTTACAACATGAAAATACAAAAGCCTCCTTCCTCCTGGCTCTCACACATCCCTACTTGAGCTGAAACATTTCCAGACAGATAATCATCAGGCTTCCTACAGGAAATTAAAGACCTTGGCACTGCGCAGTTGTTCACATCACTTGCGTTGCTCGCTAAGTTTTACCAAAGGCTTTGCTTCCTTGGTATGTGATAGAACAAATCTTTAATGAGATTTCTTTTCCAAATCTCTCTAATGAAGTCAGTTGTGTGTGTCCTTTAGATAAGCTCACAATAGGGCCAGCAGGTTTCCATTTGGGTACAAGCTGCTACCTCACCCCTTCTTATCTGAGCTGCGAGGACACTGAGCTGGCACATATCCTCAGGGTCCATGCTGGGGAGCTGTGCTGGGGACAAGAGTCCTTGCAAGATGGTGCATCCAGACCTCTGGCTGGCTGGACAGATGTGGTAGATGTGGTGCTTGCCTATCTAGGAGCCAGCGACACCCCCCCACATTTTCTTTGAGTTCCTATCCCTGCAACCCATGTCCACACACCTTTGGCTAGCATCTGCTTCAGAGGATCTCATGCCCTGGCCTCACCAACATGGCGCCCCTACCACCCTTTGGGTTGGGTCTGAGTATGTGACTCATTTTTGACCAGTGAGATGTGAAGGAAAGTGACTTCTGGGACAGTTTTCTCTTTTATTAAAAGAGATCCCCAACAGTGGGGCGTGGTGGTGCACACCTGTAATCTCAGCACTTGGGAGGCTGAGGCAGGAGGATCTTGAGTTCAAAGCCAGCCTCAGCAATGGTGAGGCACTTAGCAATTCAGTGAGACTCTGTCTCTAATAAAATACAAAAAAGGGCTGGGGATGTGGCCCAGTGGTCGAGTGCCCCTGAGAGTTCAATCCCTGGTACCAAAAAAAAAAAAAAAAAAAAAAAAAAAAAAAAAATCCCCAACAGGGATGCTTCTCCTTGTCTCTGGACTTGGAAGGGCAATGATGGGATGCCTGGATGTGCCAGGGCCACCTTGTGATCAGTATGTAAGGAGACAGAGCAGGAAATCAGAAAGAACCGATGTTCATGGTGACACCTGCCACCAACTTAATGAGCCTTGGAACTGCTCTCCCTCTTGAGTTCTTAGAGTGGGGGGATAATAAATGTGCTTGTTTTTCAGTTCTCTTGACTTGGGTTTTCTTTCCTGGCAGCAGAAAGCATCTTAGCAGATACAGACAGGGAGGTCCAAGATGGTCCACCATTAAGGGAGGTCCAGGTTCTCTGAGAGGGGTAGGTGGGGAAACGAGTCTTGGAGTCAGATGGCTCCATGTTGGAGCACCCGCTTTGTTGTCCCACACTGTGACAGTCATGGGCAAGTCACTTAATCTCTCTGAGTTGAAGTTTCCTTGGCTCAGAACGAGTATTGAGTACCACAAAGATATTCAATAATTGTCAGTTCTCTTCTTCTTAGACATGTTTATCTTCTAGCTATTTTTAAAGGGACCAAGAGGTGCCAGGTGCAGAGAGCTATTTAATGACATTTCAGTGCTGGGGAAATTTTACACAGAGACCGTTTTGAGTCCTTTACCCACAGTTGCTCCAAGTACAAATCACGTCTCTAATGCCAGCAACAGCGTTGAGGGGGAGGCAAATACACCCAATTCTCAATTCTCCATGGTGATGAGGGATGTGGATAATTGAAAACAGCAGATAATCCCCGAACCTGCTTTGAGTCACTGACTTCCACTGCCTCCCCCAGCATCACTCTTGTGGTGCAGCTGACAAACTGCCACATGGATGCACGTTTCTCCGCATCTCTCTTTTGGTGCAACCACTTGGCAAAGCTTCATTTGGCAATCGCTTCAAAGTGGCTAAGGCTGAGGTGACAGAGAAGAAGCAAGGGGGTTCCGCCCCCTCCCCCCATGCCACACATAGTAGCCAAGCATGGCCTGGAAGCTGCATGACTATGCTTGGCCTAGCGCTTGGACTATGTACCCCTGGGGCTTGTTTGACTTTGATTTCTTCAAGCTCTTTAGGAAGTCTAAGACAAGAAGGCTCAGGGATCCTCCAGGTGCATGTGAGCACCAAGATGCTAGGCACGTCTTCTCAGATGGAGCACAACTAACTTCATGTGTGATCGGAGCACCTTCCCACATGCCACACATTTCTTGGAAACAGTCTCTCCCTCCCCACCTTCTCCTGAGGAGTGGCATGAACAAAGATGAACTGTACATTTTGGATTTGAAACTTTTGGGATCTTGATCCAAGCCCTGCTTTGGAATCAGTGAAACACCTTCATACAAGAGGGATGAAAATTGAGGTGAGAAGACAGTAAACGTCCACTGCATACCCACTATGGTGAGCGTGCTGTGACAGCCATTTCACATCTGTTACTTCATCGGGAGACAAGATATATATATATATATATATATATATATATATATATATATATATATATATATATATTATTTTTTTTTTTTTTTTTTGTACTGGGGATTGAACTCAGGGGCGCTTAACCACTGAGCCATATCTCCAGCTCTTTTTGATATTTTATTTAGAGACAGGGTCTTACTGAGTTACTTAGGGCCTCCCTAAGCTGCTGAGGCTGGCTTTGAACATGCTATCCTCCTGCCTCAGCCTCCTGGACCCAGATCTTTCCATTTACAACTGACTCTGGTTTCTTGTTGTCACTGGTGCCAATATCACACAAAAGAATTGCCTAAGTCCAAATCTGGAGTTTATGTCTTTCAGGATATTGTCCTTTCTCTCTATAGTAGAAGTTGGATCAGCTGAGATTTCTGGGTCAGAGAGCACTGAAACTTCTTTACTGGGCAAGGGGGACTTGATGGCCTTTTGGGCCTTTGCTGGGAGGTGCAGAAGTGCCCCAATGGTCAGAGTCAAAGCTCACACTGCTGGAAACAGCCATAGTGAGATATCAGGGGCCACCAGGTCAGGCTTTCACCCTTCTTCTTTTCTTGCCCTTCTCCAGCCCTCCTGGCTGCCTCAGAAGGTTCACTAATGGAAGTGACAAGAACTGGGAAGCCTCTGGCCTTTCTTACCCTCCAGAGCTCACATTTTCCAGTTCCTGGGGGCCATCAGGAGGCTTAATCACTGGCTTTGCAGGAGGAAAAAAGTGCTGTGCTAAGAAAAGAGGATTAGCGCACACCAGGCCTCCCAGGAGCCCCCATCATGGGCCATGGGGATTGTTGGAGCAGCAATTTGT
The DNA here is from genome assembly GCA_025594165.1 of Tamias sibiricus. Taxonomy (NCBI): domain Eukaryota; kingdom Metazoa; phylum Chordata; class Mammalia; order Rodentia; family Sciuridae; genus Tamias; species Tamias sibiricus. The sequence goes on along the minus strand of CM046658.1, from coordinate 118,193,690 downwards.
CATAAAATAGGCCCTGGGAACACAATTTAGGAAACAATCAGAGGAGGCAAAGTTTCCTAAATGGTAGGAAAAAAAAAATTCCCCGGTTAGAATAATGGCTTATATTTGGCACGCACTCTTTCTGAGATGTACAGCCTCATCCATTCCCGTTCTGAGGTGTGACTTTCAAATGCCAGATGGGAAGAAGCCAAGATAAGGGTGCTGGGCCTCAGAATCTGAATCTCAGGTTTTTAAATCTTGGGGCAAGTTCTTAGGCCTACAGTGTTCCAGTTTCTCTGTAAAATGGGGACAACAAGAACTACCTCACAGAGAGAGAAATTAATAAATGGGGCGGGGGGGGTGGATGTAAAAGTCTTTGATCCCTTCTTTCACATATATCCCCCCATAAGTGTGTTCCTGTGTCCCTATCCCTATTCCTATTCCTACCTCTGTCTCTCAAGGGTCTTGGGAAGGAGGTGGACTTCCATAGTCCATTCATTCTTCCTCCAGGGTTGATGTGGTACCAATCTAACTTTGTCCTCATGGCCATGATGACATCACTGGGTATAGCCTGAGAGAGACAAGCACAGCTTCCAGAGGGCCACCTGGCCACTGTATTTGTGCTCAGTGACTTGTAGGGGCAACATGACTTCCTATGTGCCCTTTTTTTAAAGGTTCCATGTGACCAATGGCAGCTCTGGAGGGTGAAGCTCACTGTGCTGCGTCCAGTAGTGTGTGGTCTCTGGTTGGGGTGCTTCACATTGGACCTTCCTGTCCAGTTGGATTTAAGTCTGTGGCTTCAAGGAGCTTTGTGGTCTTGGTGACCTCATCTGATGAGCAGGTAGGCATCTGGGGATCACATGAATAAGAGAATTATGATTTCATGGGGCAGAGCCCAATGGTGGGGTCTCATGGTGGGGGAAAGAATAGTAGTGGCATTGTCCTGATGTCTTGGAGAAGATGTTCATAAAGGCCATATGCTCTGGGCTCATGGTGGGGACAGGATTAGAGGTGATAGCTCTCTGGTCACATGGTGTGATCCTGCTGGGAGGGAACATGCTCTGAATTAATGGCAGGGAAACTAGCAGTGGTAAAAATGATCTGTTTTCTTGGTGGGGATAAATGAGGGGGTCTATGTGGCGGTCAGAAGCCGGGACTGTTCTGTTACCAGGGTAGCTGGATATCCAGTTCAGATATGCTCCTGGACCCCTGGTTCTTATATAAGAACAAAATGGCTGTGAAGGTCTTTCCTGCAGACTCTGCACACAGTTGCAGGGCCTCTTGGCTCCTCTTTTCCTCCCAGAATCCCGCTGAGAGACGCTGGCCACACTGATTAAGTGTCCGAGTTGATGGGGAGCCTGTTAAGACACTATTGCTTTTCTAATTCTGGCTAAATCGACATTGGTTTTGTCAATCTACCTACATAGGTCGGGCTTGTAGCTTCCAATTTCGAGTGATTTCCATCTTGTCACTCTCTCCTTCCTTCCTCAGCGCATCTAATCCTCGGGCTCTTGGGCTGCCCAGTACCTCCTGTGAAGCATCCTGGCTGCCTCAGAGGCTTGGCAATTAGAGCCTGGGACTCCAGCAGGGAGGGCAGCTTTGGATTATTACTGAGGAGGGAGAGCCCGGTGGCAGTGTCCATAGCAACCCTCTGGCTTTCACCTTCACCAGGAGAGCAGGAAGGCAGAGGAAGGAGGGCAGGCAAATGATGCCTGCCTTTCTCTATTATCCACAGCAAAGTGTTGATCATCGGAGCTTTGGCTCCTGAGCGTGCCCTGTGGATGGTGAGGGGAGGGGCTTCTTTCCTCTTTTGATGGCAGTGACTTGGAGTGGAGCTAAGGCTGGGAGCTGGGTTGGGGAAGCATGTGGGTGAGATGGAAGGGAAGGGGAGGCCAAGGCGGGCTGTGCTGTTGGATATTCAACTGACCAGGGGCCAGTTGAAGGGCACACATCAAGGAGACCTGTTTTGGGATCCAGCTTTGTCCTTAACTCATGTGAGTTTACACAGGTCACCTCCAAGTTTGGAGGTCTTCTTATTTTGCAAATAAAGGTGGGCTCTGAAGCATCTCTGTGGTCCCGTCCAGCCCTTCCATTCAAAGACTTTATATTGATGTCTTCACCTAAGATAGACAACTAGCCTCCCTTCTTTGGTAGCAAGAACCAAAGAATCCTGAAAAATAGAAATGATTTTGCAAAATATTCACAAAGGCATGGATCCAGTCCCTGAGTCTCCATGGAAGGAGGTTGAACATTGAGGCTGAGGTTTTGTTTTTGTTTTGGGAGTCTTTCTCTCCCAAGGTGCCTAGAGAGAGAAGCTATGTTCATATGCCACCAGCAGAGGCCGCCAAACTCCTCACAAACCCTCCACAGGTTGCTCTGCCCCAGGTGGGTGAACCTAGGGTGAGCATCAGCCAGGGGCCAGACATTTTGGGTGGGAGCAGGACTTGGGGCCGTCAGGGCCTTCGCTCCTGAGCTTCTGACTGGCAGCTGGCTCAGAGGGCTCTGGCCCAAACTTTTAGCCAGGTCCTGTTGTTGCTGTCTACCCTGACTCCAGGAACTTTGCTGCCCTGGTTCTGGGTCTTCCCTTGGGCAGTTCAGGGGCCTGCTTTGGGTTTGGGAATGTTACAGACATTTTTTTTTCCTCTGGGGGCTGAGGAACTGATTTATTCAGTGAGTCTTAGTTGAGAGCATGTTCTGTGACAGGCATTGTTTTAGGCACCGGGGATATAGCAGTGAACACAATAGACATAAATCCTGCTCTAGTGAAGCTGAGTCTTCCGGGGGTGGGGGATTCCATCATCTCTACTGCAGCGTGAGCTGGGAGAGGACTCAACCACCGGCCCACCATGGCAGGTGACAAGCTCTCTTCACTGACTTGGCCCCAAGCAGACACCTTTGGGTGGCCCCAGACTCCAAGAGTGAGGCTCAGATGCTAAGCTCTCACCAGTCAGGGTCTCCAATTTCCCTCCCTCAGTCACTGGTCCTTGCACTTGCCCAGTCCTCAGGGGCAGCACTTTACAATTTGCAAGTTTGTGTGTGACTCCACCTGTTCCCTGTGAGTCCAGCAGGGCATTATGGGGACAGAATGTTGGCACCCTGTGCCCATTTCCCATGCCTTCTTCCCAGATACACTTCTTTCCAGACATGGTATCAGCACCTTTCCTTTGACCCTTAATTCCTCAAATAAATAAATGTTCCCATCCGGACTGACTCATCTGGCCAGAACACCAAGTTCCCACACCAAAACCATGGAAAAGGGGGCAGGAGAAACATGTATTCCAGTTTTCACAAACCAACTGTGGAGGGAGGTGGATGAACTGGGTTTAGCCTCAGAGCCGTATGACTTTCTCATCATGGTCACTGGCAGGAAAATGGCAGCTGTAAGATAGAGGGGTCAGAGCCCAGAGCTGTTCTTGGTGCACTGCCGAGCTGGCCCACCCCATCTTCTCCCCACATGAGGACCAGTCGGGCCTTCCATAGTCTCAGGAGCAGAAGAATGGATGCTCTTCCAGAGCTGTTCTCCATAGGGTCACTCTTTTGAAAACTCCACCAGCTCCCACTGTCATCAGCGGGGATTTCCTGGAGAATCTGCGGCAGGAAGAATCATTTTCTCTGGAGGGGCAATAAGCCCCATGGCAGTGACAGAGTGGACAGGGCATGGCCTGTTTGGCTCATGGCTTGGTCTCTTGCCTCCTCTGATTAGAGCCAACCTGTCACCTTCTGTGAAATTTGATGCTGTTTCCTCAGCGGTACAATGGGATGTAAATATCACCCTTTAGCTCGAGGAAAACCACATATGCACAGAATAGACCTCTTAGCATGGGGGTGGGCGTCAGTCCATATGTTCCCTTTCTGGTGACACCCAGACCAAGCAAAAGAGTTCCAGTTTTTCTCCAGCAAAATGGGGGACTGTGAGGAGACCTTGTGAAGCTGAGGAATCTTTGGTCTGTGTAGGTGACTAAGAGTTTGTTGGTGTGTGGCCTGTGAAATTTGATGCTGTTTCCTCAGCGGTACAATGGGATGTAAATATCACCCTTTAGCTCGAGGAAACCACATATGCACAGAATAGACCTCTTAGCATGGGGGTGGAGGCAGGTGTAGGTGACGCCTGTAGGTGGCGTGTATGTAGTCCCCTTTCACCCTTAGGGAGGGTTAGGTGGGCTTTATCCATAAAAGGCCTTACCTTAGGGTCTGGATATCCAGGGACTCAGAGAAAAGGAGCCCGAAGGGGAGAGGGATACATACATCCCTGGCATCCCTGGTGGCCAGTAGAGCAGATCAAGGGCAAATACTCTAGGAGAAAACTGGCCAGTCTCTCACTCATGCATAAACTCTCTCATTTATTCATTCAATGCACAATTTGGGCACAGGGTGAGCTGTACTGTGTGTATGGGTGTGTGTGTGTGTGTGTGTGTGTGTGTGTGTGTGTTACTTTACTATCACCAAGGACCTTATGGTGTAAATTAAAAGCAGGGGAGAAAAGACATGTATAGATAACACTAATACAAGAAAAGAAGTGAAAAGTGTCCCCAGAGAGATATAAAGTACCAAGGAAATTAAGAAAAGGGGAATGATGTAGACTGGGAGAGAGAAGAAAGGAAGGAGGTTTGATGGCTTCTGGGACAGAGGTGGCCCTGGTGCTGCTTCTTACATCCTAGTAGAGTGGTGGCCATTGGAAAGGCCTTCCAGGCAGAAGGAATGAGACCCAGGTTCAAGTTCATTGCTAATAGGTGACACTGAATGCATGAGTTAAAACTTTCTAAACTTCAGTCGACAGGGGTGAGAGCAATAGAGCCCCCTGCCTTCCAGGCCTGCCAGGAGGTGCAAAGGAAGTAATTTATGTGAAAGTAGTTGGAAAACTATGAAGTGCTATGCAAACACAGTTAGTTGTTTGTATTATTAGAGCAGAGTAACAATGTTCCTATATAAGATCAAAACAATGATTGAACCTGGGTGGGCCAATGTGCTGTTCAGCCCAGGACTGTCTCTGACTTAAGTGTAAAAGATCTGTGGAAAGTGTGGTTGATTTTTACGACACTGTCTCTAGAGGCGAAGGATATCTCTCCAACCACTGGCTTTTATAGAAAACTCACTATTATCTGTCACTGTATCTAACATCCACCCATCTACCCATCAACCATCTGTCGATCCATCCTTCCATCATCCATCCATCCACTCATTCATCATCCATCTATCCATTTACCCATCCATCCATTCATGAGCCATCTGTCCATCCATCCTCTATCATCCATCCATCCATCTAATAAGCCTTTAATAAGTATATTCATGGCCAGGCACCCTGCTCAGAGCTGGGGATACAGAACAAAATTAGACTCCTTCTGCTCTCAAGAGGTACAAACTTGTGGGAAAGACAGCCATGTAAACCACGAATCATCACTTTTCTTAACCTATTTTCAGTTAGTTCTACTTTTTAGGGATAAGAAGTTCTACAGACCACAGATTATGGAATTTTAAGGCTGAATGATCTTAGAAATCATCTCTTCTATCTCACTTATTTTACTGACAGGGAAATTGTGCTTGTCATTTGTTGTGAAAAGTGCTGTGACTTCCTCTTATTTACCTCCAAATGACCTCTCCCCAGTTTCAAGTTCAGTCAGTACAGTCAATCTCTGTTAAGCCTCCATTGTGCACCTGGTTCTAGGGAAGAGCTGCAGATACAGGTCTGAAGAAGGCATCATTCCTGCTCTCAAGGAGGTCAAAATTTGGGGAAAGGACACACAAGCTGACATGAGATGTACGGCTTCATAGGGACCGTGTGTGCACAGGGTACTGAAAATACAAGGAGAGTGAGATCCCCCAATTTGGATTTGGGAGCTCAGGGGAGGCATCTTAGGAAGCAGACCTTTGATCCATGTCTTTAAGGGCAAAGAGAAACATGTTAGATGAAGATGTAGGGAAGGGCACATCAGAGGGAACAGAGTGAATGAAACATGGAGATGTGAAGTAGCTGGGGGAAACTACCAGAGATTGGTGATGCTGGGGCCTTAAGGAGGAGGTGGTGAGGAAGGCCGTTGGAAAGGAGGGCAGGGGCCGAGTGATAGGACACCTGAGGTGGAGCTGGTATGGCCAAAGGCCACCCCTCTCTTCCTGGGTTTGGTGGACATGTCCTTACTTACTCTCTGGGTATTCTCTGAGGTAAGAAATTCTACCACACCCCCTGGCCTCCATATTTGCAGCCCGGAGAGGCCTAATGTGTCAACCTTTCATTTTAGGGCAGTGTGAAGGGTTGTTGCTCATCCTTCAAGATGTGGCCACCATCTCCATAAAGCCTCCCTTGACTATCCTCTGCCCTCAATGACCTCTAGTGTCACAACCATATTTTGCGGTCTGATTTGTTGTTCTTTGTCACCCCCAGAGGAATATAACTTGTTTCTTCCGTGAGGCCATAAGCTCCTGAGGGTTGGCTGTATGAGTCACATGGCAATATTTAATAAATATCAATAAGACTCAATCCTATAGATTTGGGTTCCAAAACACATGTGAAGTGTTGGGGTTGATTTTGGGGTTGAACAGGCCTGGGTTTGATCCCAGCAATGCCACTAGTTATTAGTAAAAGGGGACAAGTTTTAAAACCTGTCAATACCTCTCTTTTCTCATCTATAAAATGAGTAAGGACCCCAACTCATGGGTCGTTGTGATGACACAGTTGTAGTTGGGGATCAAGGCAAGAGCTGGGGATGTTCCGACACTGGGGATTTGGACATGCAGCAATGGTGGAAGACATTTGAGTGCTGTGCACTGTTGGGCAGAGCAGAAGGCGGACATGATCAGGCCCTGTGCTTGGGCAGCTCCAAGGTGATTCACTAACATGTAGGCATTCACCTTCAGGATTGACCTGTGCTACCTCGTTGGAGCTAAGGAAATGGAAGGCCTGAGAGCTTAAACTATTGGCTCAAGGTCACACAGTGAACCAGTTGCACAGCTGGAACTAGAGAGAGGGCAGGCAGGAGGAGAGTAAAGCCTGGAGGGTCTCTGGAAGAGGATGGGGAGCACAGTCTGGATATAAGGATGGGGCTGGGAAGTAGTCTGGGTGCTGCTAGATCAGTTTAACAGCCAGTAAGGACTTAACTACTCTATAGGAAAAAGCAAGCCCCGATTTACATGGTTGCTGGTTCCTGTGATGTAAATAACTCCCATCATGACTGATTTCAAGACACAGATGTGACACTGCTGAACATGGAGCTGGGAAGAGATGGGCACAATTATCTTTTAAGAGCCAGTACTGGCCAGCTGCAGGACACCCTGAGGGGTTCAGGGCTGCCATGTATGGTGACTTGGGATAGCACCCCTTACTAGTGACTCACCTCTCATATCCTCCTAAACCCCATGAGTAGGGACCCTTATTATTTCTGTTTTTCAGAGAGGAAGCGGAGCACCAGAAGGTCATCTTTCCTGTGGCTACATAGACAACCTGTGGCAGAGAAAGGCTCCAGCCTGGAAAGTCTGATTCTAGAGCTCCATCTCTAACCATGACCCTGTCTGTCTCCTGTTTATGATGGGGTAGCTCTAACCAGGGGTGGGGAGCTGCTTTGGTAATGTCAGCTGTCAAGTTCAAGCTTTTTCCCAGATGAACCTCTGTCTTTGGCTCTGGGGTAGTTTGGACATACCAAGGCTGTTCCTTATCCCTGTCCATAATGGCAGGACATGCTTTGATGGGACCTATGTGGATCCTTCTGGCATAGTCAGCAGAACTAGAGTCAGGAGGCTGGCCCAGAAAGGTGAGCTCAGGCAGAAGGTAGCCCATGAAGGTGGAGTGGGCACAGAAATGCCAGGAGTCTGTCCTCCTTAATAGATTTTTTCACAGTCTGGAAGTTGTATCTGGCACTAAAAACCAATACTAACAGCACATTTCAGTTACTAACACCATATTAATGGTAATTTATTAGAAAATTATTAAAACTAAACAGGTGATCTGGAGCCTTGAACTAAACAGGTGGCTCTGTTTGGGGGTGGAGGAGAGGGACAGAAATCAAGACGACAGACAGGAAGGGGAGGGTCGGCAGGGCACGCTGCAGGGGGTGTGGATGAACACATTAGGGGGCCCGGGGCCGGCATGGCCCTGGGAAAACACATGAGACCCCAGGCTTGCCTCTGTCCCCTGGTGCTGGCTGTGTGTGTGTGTGTGTGTGTGTGTGTGTGTGTGTGAATGACTACATCATTGATAATAATAATAATCAAGATTATTGTGGAAGAATAATTTTAATTATTCAAGTGTCTGGGGTTGTAGATTATAGTACAAGTAACATGCAGCTCTGTTATTATGGCTGATGAAGGATTGGAGAGGTGAGAAATGATATGCGGGAAGGGGCCTCTGGGTTCATTTGGTGGAAACTCTGTTCCTCCCTGACCTGGTCATTTGCTATTCACTATTCAAGAGAGCTGATTTCAAAGCTCACTATGTGTGTGCGTTAAGTGTGCATCTGTGTGTGCACAGGCAGTGTGTGTATGCATGTGTGCATCTGCATGTGTGTGTGTGTGTGTGTGCGCGCGCGCGCGCGCGTGTGCCTGCATCTCTTACTCTTCCTCTTCTCTAGGGAAGGAGCTGAACAGAGGCCAAAGGGTGATGGGGAATCAGGAAGCAGACAGGAAGATGCCTCCCCTCCTTTTTTTTTTTTTTCCCTTTGTTGTGCTGGGGATCAAATCCTGGGGCTGGTACGTATTAGGCAAGCACTTTACCATTCAGCTACACCTGCAGCCCAGATGCCTCCGTCTTAAGACCCCAGGTGTGCCTGGGGAATTCCATAACAGTGTCTTTCTCTCTAATCCCTAAGTCTGTTGCAGTTTAAAATGGAAATAAATTCAGCTCTGGTCCCATCCCTTTCGAACTCCCTGTGCACACAGTGGGAACTTAATAAATACTTGATGATGATGATTCTGAACCTGGGAAGCCAGCAGCTGTTCTCAGCTCCAACTCTCAGAGCCCCATGGGGAAAATCAGGCAGGGGGTGACCATGGGGGGTCTTCAGTCTTTCTGCCAGATCCTCTAGTGACTCCATGCCCAGCTGTTAGGGAAGAGGCTGGAGCTGTGGTACGCTTCACACATCCTGCTTTGGAGAAGCCGGTTCTTCCTGGACAGATTCTCTTTGGCTGGTTCTCATCCATCATGTGAACGATGTTTGTTGAACAACCACTTTGTGCTGAGTGAGACAGTATAGGAGCTGGGTGTCAGACTGACCTAAGTTCAAAATCCTAGCATCATTAATTACAAGCTGGGTGACATCTGGCAAGTTTCTTAACTTGTCTGTGCTTGAATGTTCTCCACCTTTTCTTTCTTCAAACATTTTTCATTTGTAAAGGAAGAATGATGACATCATTTTTATAGGGTTGATGTAGGGGTTGGAAATGACAGAGAGGGGGTGCACATACATTGCAAGAGCTCCATCAGTGGTAGGTGAGTTTATCCACAGTAAGAAGGAGTGAATTCCCTCTGCTTCTGTGACCTTGACGTTGTTACTCAACATCTTGGAGCATCAGTTTTCTCCTTGGTAAAATGGGAACATAATGCCCACCTCCTTGGGTGTTGGGAGGATGTACCTGGAATAATATGAGCGAAACAACCTGTGCCTTAATAAATGTTTGTCTTCCTAGCTTCTTGTCCCTCATGGTGACAGCGCCCCTCCTTAGGATTCCCTCCTTCCCACTGTCCCCGCGTGAGCTTACAGCCCTGATCACCGTGGGTTTGCGGGCTTCGGCCATACCTGTCACAGGAAAGAGGGCGGCAGCTGCTGTGCTCCAGGGTCGTGGAGCAAAAACTACAGTTCCCAGCCCTCGCTGCGCTGCCAACCGGCCAGGAGCCTAAGCCTGCAGGCCCCTCCTTCGGGGAGGAGCCTGGGAGGGGGGCGGAGTTAGGAGGCGGTTGGAGAGTTAAGCTGAGCCAATGAGACCAGCTGCTAATAAGTGGGCTTGGCTTACAATATAACAGTGGCAGGAGGAGGAAAGCGAAGCTATTGAGCCAGCGAGGAGTGAAGCTGAGCCTGGCCCCACACGCTCCTAGAGGACCACCTCCTGAGCTAGAGTTCTTTTCCCCGCTTCTTCCTTCTCCAAGCTCCCCTCCTGCCCTTCCTCACTGCCCAATACAATGCATTCTTGAGAGGCAGCGTTTGGACTCCAGGCAGCCCCAGAGAACCGAAGCAAGCCAAAGAGAGGATTGGAGCCAAGACACTCTGGTGGGGGAGCTTGGATGCCTGGTTTTCTTTGAGGACATCTTTGGAGCGAGGGTGGCTTTGGGGTGGAGGGTTGTGCTGCAGGAAATCCAGCCAGGCCCCAAGATGGACACTTCTGGGCACTTCCATGACTCGGGGGTGGGGGACCTGGATGAAGACCCCAAGTGCCCCTGTCCATCCTCTGGGGATGAGCAGCAGCAGCAGCAGCAACAGCAACAGCCACCGCCGCCAGCGCCACCAGCAGCCCCCCAGCAGCCCCCAGGACCCTCGTTGCAGCCTCAGCCTCAGCCTCCGCAGATTCAGCAGCAACAGCAGCAGCAGCCACCGCATCCCCTGTCTCAGCTCGCCCAACTCCAGAGCCAGCTTGTCCACCCCGGCCTGCTGCACTCCCCTCCCACTGCTTTCAGGCCCCCCCCTTCGTCCAACTCCACCGCCATCCTCCACCCTTCCTCCAGGCAAGGCAGCCAGCTCAATCTCAATGACCACTTGCTTGGCCACTCTCCAAGTTCCACAGCCACAAGTGGGCCTGGAGCAGGTAGCCGGCACCGGCAGGCCAGCCCCCTGGTGCACCGGCGGGACAGCAACCCCTTCACAGAGATCGCCATGAGCTCCTGCAAGTACAGCGGTGGGGTCATGAAGCCCCTCAGCCGCCTCAGCGCCTCCCGGAGGAACCTCATTGAGGCCGAGCCTGAGGGCCAACCCCTCCAGCTCTTCAGCCCCAGCAACCCCCCAGAGATCGTCATCTCCTCCCGGGAGGACAATCATGCCCACCAGACCTTGCTCCATCACCCCAACGCTACCCACAACCACCAGCATGCCGGCACCACTGCCAGCGGCACCACCTTCCCCAAAGCCAACAAGCGGAAAAACCAAAACATTGGCTATAAGCTGGGACACAGGAGGGCCCTGTTTGAAAAGAGAAAGCGACTGAGTGACTATGCTCTGATTTTTGGGATGTTTGGAATTGTTGTTATGGTGATAGAGACCGAGCTGTCTTGGGGTTTGTACTCAAAGGTAGGGGCTGTGGTTTCTCTTTATACCTTGAACAAAAGGAATATGTAGGTAGTGAGAAAAAAGAGAGAGAGAGCGAGAGCGAGAGAGAGAGAGAGAGAGAGAGAGAGAGAGAAAGAGAGAGAGAGAGAGAGAGAATGAGAGAAAGGTGGTGGTGGGAGAGGCATTAGCTCAGTTATATGGAACACTCTAACTTCCCATGGTTTTCCTTCTTGATCCAGGGAGAATTCATTCCTCACTTCCTTTTGGGGGTGGACATCCCCATACACTGTGTCTAATTTGCAGACTCTGTGTTAGGGAGGATTAAAGAATCCCTTCTGAGAAATCGTTTTTCCTCCTGGCTCACTTGTACTAAAGCATAACCCAGCAGCTTAACGCACCAATTAATTACACTCTGCCTTGATGTGTTTGCCAGTTCCTGCGACTTCCCCTCCTCTCCTCCCCTCCCTGCTCCACTCCATTTTCCCCAGGATAAAAAAGAAATAAATGTCTGGGTGGGGGTGGGGGATTCTGTACCCACTGTCCAAGTCCCTTCTATTCTCCCTCTCTTCCCAAGTTTCTATTTCCCTCCTCTTCCCGAAGAGACTCGGGGCAAAATAGAAAAGCACCGGGTGACCTGAGTCTCCCGAGGGCATCAGGGTAAAAATACAGGCAGAGGAAATCAGCAGTCTCTTCCCTCAGGAAAGAGGACTCAGAATAAACCTGCTGCTGCCTCATAAACATCCCTTGATAAAAATGGCTACAGGTGTTACCCAGGCAGAGCAGATGGGCACCGCCTTGGCATCAGCCTGGGGGGACCGCCTCTCCTTGGGATGGGATGACAGGGCTTCCCCAGCGGTCCCTGCGAGCCAGCGCCCCCAGCTCAGCCCGGGTTCTCCCCTCCCACCCCAACTCCTTCTCCTCGGGATAAATAAAGATGAGTGCATGTGTGAGTGCGCGCCCGGGTGGAGAACGGCAGGCACTGGCTTTAGGGGGGTGCTGGCCCCACTGCTGCAGCCTCTCAGTCCAGCCCCAAGACGGAGGAAGGGGCTTCCCTTGCAGGGGGAATGGAGATGGAGGAAGGTGGGTTTCCGTTGATGCTCTCCTTGCCAGGGAGCCCTTCTGCTGTGGGCTGGAAGGCTCAGAGACCTGGGGAAGCCTTGGACAAGTGTCTTTTCCCCCACTATATCCCTCAGCCCCAATTTGTTTGTGTTTGTGTGTGTGTGTGTGTGTGTGTGTGTGTGTGTGTGTGTGTGTGTGTGTACTTGTGCCTGTGCCTGCTTGTTGCTTGGATTTCTCTATTTATTTGTCATTTTGGGCAGGGGGTGGCTGGGCTGGCTGGCGGGTAGCTGGGAGGGGCTCAGCTGTTGGAGGTTTCAAATAGAGCTTGTTTCAGGCCGGGCACAGCTGCTGCGAGACTGTCACATTCCTTGTTGAAATCCAGCCGCAAAAACCTAGGAGGTGCTGATCGGATTTCCCCCATTCCCAGCATCTCACTTTAACCAGGGATGGGCAGGCTAGCCCACTCTGGAATCCAGTGGGGCAGACCTGTCAGGCAATCTGAATATTCAGAAATTAGACTCCCAGGCAGAGAGAGGGTCCTCCAGGGACCCGCCTGCTCTGTGGGGGCCGCCCCAGCGGAGGGCAGCCCTTGGAAGCTGCCTTAGTCTAAATAGCTCATGCCCCTCAGTGAGCAGAGAAGCAAGTGGGGTTTCCCCTGGAAACGCAGCTCACTTAGTCATTCCTTGAAACAAGCCTCTGAGTCTGCAGGTCCCTCTGCTCACTGCTTTCTCAGAGCCACCTCTCCTGCTGAGTGCTCTGCTTCCGGAGATGGGGCTGGCAGCCACCTTGGGCCAAGCCCTGTATCCCTCCAGTTATTCTCCCAGGGTCAGCAGTCCTTCCTAGGGGAAAACCAATGAAGGCCCAAGTGGGAGGGACTGTGGGGAAGGGGGGACACCAGCACATCCTCTCTCAGTGACCCTTGGGCTAAGAGCTCTTAAGGAAACGGCTTTTCCCAAAGACAGTGGCTATGCACAATTCCCAGGGTAGGATCTGTGCTTATTTGTCTGAATACTATGGGAGGGTCACTGCAGGGCAGGCCGAACTATCTTCTTCACCTGGGGCAGGTGCCACCACTGATGGAGTACTCAGGGAGAGGGTGTTTCCAGAGCTGGGAGGCAGGCTGTGGGTGACTGAAGGGTGAAGTGACCTGAGGTGCTTGGCTTCTTCCGCTCCTAAGTCACTGACCCTCTGACTGTGGTGGCACAGAGAGGACAACAGTAGAGAAGGTTCTGCTTGCCTCCGCTGGTGAGGTGGCTACTTCCTGTGCACCTTTGGGCTGGAATTGGGGCAAGCAGGGCTCCTTTAACCTGCTTACCCACTCACCTGTCCTTCCATCTAGAGCCGCGTGTTTTGAGTCACCTTTGGGGCAAATATTTTCTGGGCATTTCGTATGTTCCAGGCCCTGAGGACCCAGAGTCGGGAGAGGGGGAAGATATCCCTCTCTTTCCTGGGTGCAGGTGGCATTGTGTCAAAGGATCAGATCAAAGTTGGAGTCCTAGGTCTGTCACTTCCAGTTGTGTGATCTTGGATAAGTCATGTAGCTCTGGAACTCATTGCCCAGCTGTCAAGTGGGAGATTAAATCAGATGAGCATAATGCACTCCATCTAGTACCTGCTCAATAAATGGGATCTCTTGTGATTATGATAAGAAGAGAGACAGATTTTTAAAAAATTAATCTAACTCTGGCTCTAGAATTAGTTGGGAACCCAGACTTGTTAATGGAGGGGAGAAGTTATAGGAAGGGGCTGACTGTGGCCAGAGACCACTTTTAAACATGGGTCTGTTTTAGGGGGGAGGTGAGCATCTGCCCCCCAGCTCCATGGAGGAATGGGCTCTGTGACAGGAGTGTTTGGGTTAGTATGAAGAATTGCCATGGGAGAGCTTAGAGACACTCAGGTAGCCCTGGGGACAGATGAGTGACACTCCATTTTGCTTTGGAGCTTGTGTGAGGCTGGGCTTTGCTGACCAGTCTGAGGTGGGAGGATGGACAGGGTAACCATAGGCACCCCAGTCAGGTTGGGTAATTTTGCATCTACGGTGGCAGTTCCCTCACAAAGGCCTTTAGAAGGGGACACTTTATTTCCCCCAAGTGATTGAAGATGTACTTGTGCCTTGTGCCCGAGTTGCTGCGTTCTGAAGTTCTCTGCTTTTATTTCATGGGTTTGTGGCTTTTCTGCTTGCCTATCTTTGGCTGTTATCTGTTGTTGAGGAAGGAATTCACCACCCAGGCCTTGGTCTCTTGAAAAGGAACATGGCATGTCCCCGGGCGTGTTCAAAGTTGATGCAAAAGGGGAGCCAGCGTGAGTGAGGAGGTTGAGAAATCAGGACAGAATGATCCCCAGCTCCCACCCTCATAGGCCGTAGGCGATGACACTGGCAGGCAGCCTGCTGCTGAGAGCTGGGAGGTTTCAGCCTGGAGCAGGGAGGCAGGGCTCAGGTAAGAGGCGAGCTGTTCTTTATGTGAGAGATGCTGAGATGGTCCTAATAGGTCCTAAAGGTACTGAGCTTCCCCTGATCTGAATGGGGAGTCTGTTTTCTTTCTTTTTTTAATTGGTGGATTTACTCTCTGCAGGCTTAGACATCATGACAGGGCCAGATCCTGTTGAGAAATCTTGGTGATACTCTCTCTACCTATCACTATTCCTCTATCAGTGTCAGAGCAATGAGAATTTAGGGTCCTTCTTGTTGTTTTTTATTTTCTTCTAGAGCTGGTTTGGGGCACACAACTCCATTGCCACAAAAACTGTCTTCTGTTTTTTCTCTACTGGGTCCAGAGTTAGAGATGGGGCTGGCCTGCCTTCCTCCTCCTCCTTGGGTTGTGGACCCCCTCCCCATCTTGTTGGTGGTAGAAGTGGTGCCTCTGTCCAGTGAGCCAGTCACCAGTGGGCCTTGGGCTATGGGATGGTCTCATGGGAGGCTGGGACACACTGGCACAGGAGGGGGTCCACAACCCAAACCACTTCCCCATCCTTGATTTCAAAATTCATCTGAGTTTCTCATCTCAGGCTGAGCCAGTCCTCTGCCCACCTCCTGCCCCTCCTTCCTATGCTACCAACTTCCTGCCCCTCGTTCCTCCCTGCTGCCTTTGGCTCCTCCCTGCTACCTTTGCTGGGTTTGTTGCCCAGGTAACCCAGGCTGCACACAGAGGAGTCCACGTGAAGGTGCTTGCTGGTGCCCTGTCTACTCCTATGAGTAGCTTCTTTTCTCACCTCTAACCTTCTTCTTCAGACCACCTCATGGGAGGCCACCCAGAGGGGGCAGGCTTCTCTACATGCCCAGAGGAGTCCAACTCCTGGCCATTCAGTCTTCAAAGAGAATGGTATCCCTTAGGCCAGGGCCAACTTGCTGCCTGTCTTTTTGCTGAATGCACAGAGGTCAGGGAATCTACCCCTAGCCTCCAGCTGGAATGATCAATAATATCCCTGTTCTTTTTATTTTTTGGTGCTGGGGATCAAACCCAGGGCCTTGTGCATGCTAGGCAAACACTTTACCATTGAGCCACTCCCCCAGCCCTAGTAGTGTCACAATCCTGATCTCTGCCCTGCCCTGTGCTGTCTCCAAAAAGGCAGTGCAGAAGCCAAGTGCTGTTGAGTGAATGACTGTGTGCCTTCTGTAGGCCCAGGTGGCCATGGGGGGGGGGGTAGGCAGGTGGCTGTCAGAGCAAGTTCTAGTATTTTTGAGAAGATCTCTTAGGGCACTGGTGTCTGTGGTTCCAGGCATGCTGGGTAAGTAGGAATAGGATAGATTCCTTTTCACAGACCCTCCCTCTGGGATGATCTGGACAGTTCCAGAAGGCAGAAGACTGTAAAGGCTTTGACCACAGAGAGCAGCCTGAGAGCCAGCTGCCAAGGGACCCCAGGGCCACATTTTATTGTCACAGGTCACACTGAGTGTGTTGGCTCCAGGGAGGGCCAATGACTTTTGGCAGTGTGAAAACAGGCCCTTCACCCTGCAGGATGGTGACCAATTTATTTATAATCTTTGTGGACAGTCAGCAAATGAGTCAAACGTTTGTAACCCACAGGGGGACAGCTAACTTTTTATATATGCTTTCCTTTGCATGTCATCACACTATTTATAACTGTCCTGGGGAAAGACTTCATAATACATCCGGACTTCCCTTCCCCACAGGCGGCATTATCAGGGTGTATGGGCACTGGCATAATGGTTGGGGCATTTGTCTCCTGTACAGGCTAATTAGAAAGCTATTTGATGCCTCATATTTCCCTTAGTTAGCTTTCAGGAAGGGGGATTTGTGAGGCCATCGCCAAAAGATTTGCTTTAAAAAATGTAAGGCAAAGAAAAACAAACAAAAAAAAAATATGCAAGTAACCTGTGTAGTGAATCTGACACCTGGATGGAAATGTCAAATCAAAACAGAGTACTTGGGTTCTACTGCAGTTATTTGTGAAGCATATTTGGGAGAGAAAATAAGGGAGTGTGTGTAGGGGGTGAAGGGTGGCTGTATATTGATGAAATACCACTTTTACTTGGCTCAGTGACAGGAAGACCAGGGTGTTCATTGGGAACTGTTTTTCTTCTCTTGCTTTCAAAAATCCCTACGGGAAAGAGAAAGAAGAAAGTCACCTATTCCTCTTTAAATAATGAGGGTGGGGAATTCTAAGACTGTGCTGTTCTCAGGAGCTTTGGAGAGGAAAATTCTAGTGACTTTTCTTCTGGTAAGGAAAGTCCAGAGGAGGCTAATGTGTTTTTAGGGGTCCTTTCCCCCTTGTCATTCCACTCCCAGGGGCTCAAATGGGATCTGAGAGGCAGGAGGGGAGGAGGGGCTGGGGGCAGGGACAATACTGCTTTACCTTGATGCCCAGCTTCACATAGTGCAGGAATGTTACTGAGTGACAGGAGAGAGAAGGCAAGGACCTTTAATTGAGCAGTGGATGATTTTATATCAGAAAGCCCTAGAAGTAGGTGATCCTCAATTCCATTGCCAATGAAGTCACTGGCTGAGAGGCCCGATCCTTTTGACTCTCAAGTTCATGCCCTTTCCCTTGCCTGCTGCTATAGGAGAAAATGCTCATTTTAAAATTTTTACTGGCCAGGCGCGGTGGCGCACGCCTGTAATCCTAGCACTTTGGGAGGCTGAGGCAGGAGGATCATGAGTTCAAAGCCAGCCTCAGCAATGGAGAGGCACTTAGTAACTCAGTGAGACCGTGTCTCTAATAAAATACAAAAAAAGGGCTGGGGATGTGATCCAGTGGTCGAGTGCCCCTGAGTTCAGTCCCCAGTACCAAAAAAAATTTATTATTTTCTTTTTCTTGGTGGTGCTGGAGAACCCAGGGCCTTGTGTATACCAGGCAAGTGCTATACCCCTGGGCTACACCCCCAGCCCAAATTGCTTATATTCAAATCAAGATCTATGGGCCTAAGGCCAGTGATGCAAAATGTTGAGACAGAAGGATCTTTACTAAGAAATGCACAGGAAGGACTTGATGTGGGAGGGAGATGTCAGTATAGCCACCAAGAGAAGGCAGGGGTCTTTGGGGCAGCCAGGGAAAGGGGTACCTGCAGGGTAGCCTGAGCTAAGGGTGAGTCCATGGATAGACCCATGGTCACACTACAGGGGTATGGTGATACTGGACAAGCTGTGGGGTAAGTGTGAGGATTACAGAGAAAATGAGAGCCTTTCCTGCAAAGAGCTGGTGTAGGCTCCTGCCGTGGCCCCATTTCCACCCACCTATGGAGAGCCAGCAGGACCCAAGCCTTAGTGTACACTTTCATACACAACTCTCTCACCTCTGTCTGGCTCCTTACTGAGTCCTCTTTCTCCTTTTCCAGTGCTGGCTCCATGGTCTCTTATCAGGGGCAATCCACATGGGCTCAACATCAGGTATTGTCATGCCTGTTGTCCCTCATGATCCCCACGATGGCCTCAGGAGTCATCACAACCAATTGAATTTCATAGATGAAAAAACAGAGCTGCAGATTTCTGTGACTTAGTCCAGTTAGTCACAGGACTGAGTGACTTAACTTCAGGTGCAGGATAGATGGTTCTAGAATGAAGTTCAGGTCTCTAGTGCATTGCTAGTTGCTCATCACAAACCTCTGCTGGGAATGAGGAGTGAGGAGACATTTAGGGCTCTGTAAATTCCTAGTTATCGAATTTTTTTCTTTATTCTAGTCCCCTTCCCCTACTTCCTGACTGTGCCTCATGTCAGCTGCAGTTAGTGCTGAAGAAGGGCCTGCCTCTGTTTTGAAGGAAACCTGGGGAGGTGCTTCTATCTCCTACTTCTAGCCTGTTGCATTGTCTTTGTCAAGTCCCTTCACCCATCTGGACTTCCATTTCTTTAGTTTAAAAATAAGAGCGAAACCCTTTCCCTTCTCCAGGACTTTATACTCTGATTCTAGATCATGTTCCATCTTAGAGATGAACAAGCCATTGTCCTCCAACTAATGTTCTTGAAGGGGTGTCCCAAGGGCAACCTGAGGCTGTCGATCCAGGCTGGGCTGGTTTATGATGTTGGTGCTTACAAGGAAGAAGACAGTAACTGAGGCTGGGGACATTGGGCTCCCTGTTGGAGGTGGAGTGGTTCCTGAAGGATCAGATAGCTGGAATGGGAGGCTCATGGGCAGAGGCTTATTGCTGAGTGCGGGAACATTGGGAATGGGGGTAGAGGAGGCCGAGTGTGTAGCGAACACAGCTGGTTGTGTGGGGGGCAGCTTGAAGTTCCTGCTGTGTGGTATACGCAGGGGCAGGCAGAGAGGGAAGAGAAGATGGAGCAAGTCTTCGGACTATGCCTATTTCTGAGAGGTTCTGAGTGGGAAGTGAAATGCTCATGGCAGGGGTATGAGCAGTGGTGGATTTAATATTTGGTAACTTGTCAGGAGCTCAGTGTTCTGCACTCAGGGCCTAAAGACCTGATGTTCCTTTCTCAGAGGTGATCTTAATGGGTACAGGTGGCCTAACATGATATTCAGGGCTTGGGATCTGGGTTCAAATCCTGACTTGGTGGTGTACCAGTGGTGGGCTCTTGGGGCATTTACTGAACCTGGAACCTGTTTCTTCAGATGGCAAAAGGGACCCCCAACCCTGATGTGTAGGATGACGCCCAGCACAGAGCAAGGTACACAGTGAGCCTCCATACCTACCAGCTGTTGCTTTTATTAGTCACTAGAAGATGCCACCTGGAGGATCAACTGGAGAGACATGAGTGTCTGTGTCACCTGTGCAAATTCTATAGGTTGCTGTCAAGAAGATGTGTCCTTGCTAGGAGGAAGGGTCTCTGGAAGTGGAGGAACATGCCCTGTTTCTCACAATGTCCTTCTTCTGGTGGCTTACCCAGTCATATTTCTGGATGGGTCTCAGTGAGAGTGAAGTGGATAGTTTTCTGGAAGATGGGGCTGGACCTCTGAAACCTTCTTATCTCATGGGGCCAGTTACTCTACACTCAGAGTTGGCAGTCTGTGGTCTGGGCATAGCTAATTGGGTGTGGACATTCAAATTGGACAGGTGGAGAGAGAACAAAAATAAACCCATGGGGCCAGGCCAGAGGCTGAGAGGCCTAGAGAAGGTCAGGGGGGACACATGATGACCAGGCAGAAAGAGGCCGAGAGCGCAGGGCTCCAGGGAGAGGGCTGACTTGGGACAGAACCAGGAAAGAAAAGAGTGCTACAACTGGTCTTGATGTGTTCTTAAGAGAACACAATTTTCCCTTCAAGACTCAAGATAGGGGTGTTTTCTAGAATTCAGAAGGTTCTTTCTGCCTCTTATACCCTGCTTAGAACACCAGGGCTGTGGCAGTTGGTAACTTTCCCAGGTAGGCGCCAAGGGGCACCAAGAGCAGCTGTGTAGGGGAGGGATGACCCCAACTTGCCTGTGTGGAAGCCATTCCCCCACTACCCCAAACCCTGGCCACAAGGTAACCAAAGTTGTCTTCTAAGCAGAGCCTTGGTGATACTAAATGAACAACATGCAAATGATGTGTGAAATAATATGCAAATTGGCATCTGTTATTTTTGAGTCAGCTTCTTGGGCATTTTTCTTAAAGGACAAGAGTGGTGCTTAGTGTCAAATGAACAGGAAAGTGGGCTTAAAGGATCTTCCTTGCAAGGGCTGCAGAGGCTGGCTCCTACCCTGTAGAGCTTAGGTAGTGGCCTGCTAGTTGGCATGTACAACATTGTTTAGTGTTTAGTTTCAGGTTATAGATGACAAAGCCCAGAAAGGTGTTTGTCTTGCCCAGAGTTGCCCAGCAAACAGAGGTAGATTTGCTGACCAGATTGAGCCACCTCTCCTTGTGACCTGTAGGTGGCTCTGAACGGAAGGAGGCCCTGTGGGGAGACAGGAAGAAACTGTACCAGTTGCTAATTCTGGCCTACTCGTTATTGCTGGGTTTCCCGAAGGCCCGTGACTCAAACTTTCTGAGCCTCAGTTTCCCCATTTATAAATGATGAGAATCACACTTGAGAATGGCTGGGGAAGTGGCCAGCGTGATGGCTGGCACATTTCAGGCTGCCCACAAATGGCAGTTCCTCCTAGCGCCTTCGCCTGAGCTGGCACCTGCCTGCATGCCCAGGTTCTACCAGCAGGAATTGTTGCCGAGCCTTTTCTCCTTTTTGAGATTTTTGATTTTCACAAATTGGGGCCTAGCCATTTTCTTTCTTTTCTAACTTCCAGTGGATAAGATGTTGGCTCTGTAAATAGCTCCCGCACGTGAGACTGCTGGAGCCCCTGACTGGGTGGTTGCACTTTCTCCTGAGGGGAGGGCTCAGGGTAACCATGTTACCTCTCTCTGGGTGGGACCACTGTATTTGGAGGTGCTTGGAGCCATATGGCATTGGGTGGCATGACCCAGAGGAGGCTAACTCTGGGGGCATATCTGCTTGGTGTAGCATCATGCCTACCCTGAATGGCCTAGCTCTATAAGCTATCTGAGTAGGTATGGCCCCCGTGGATAAGGAGGGGCTTGGACTGTGCTTACTGGGCTCGGAGGCCCAGAGAAGCTCTGTGATTTGTCCAAGGCCACTCAGCATTGTAAGCAGCAAAAGTAAAGCAGGAATCCAAGGATTCTGTTTTTTAGTCCTTGTTTTCTTTCTTCCAATCCTGTTCCCTAAATATCCCAGATTTCAGGAGTGCCGAAGGTCTGTGTCCCTAACTACTCAGTCAGCTCTGAGGATCTCTCCTTAACCAAATGGGTTGCTCTCTGTTCTTAATAGAATTCAAGCTTCACCACAGCCCTGAGGCAGGGCCTGGCAATTTAGCTGGGTAGGGTTGGGTGGCCTCTGTGTCTGGAAAGTGGGCTTTTAATTCCTCTTATTAAGGGTAGAATTGGGGAGGTGGCTTAGTGGTAGAGTGCTTGCCTAGCATGCTCAAGGCCCTGGGGTTTCATCCCCAGCATTGGGGAAAGAACAAAAACAAAAACAAATTTCTTCTGTTCCTGCTGGTTAATGATGGCTCCTGCCTCGACTGTCTCTTGGAGAGCTCAGTGGCCTTGGGGATCATTTGAGGTCCTTCATAGCCAGGCCCATGGTTCCAGGCCACTCCTGCTCTGGGCTGGACCTGGCATTTGGTTCTGCCAAGATGCTTTTTCCTGCTCCCAGGGAAGTAATGGTGCTGGGCGGGTGGGAGGGCATTTTGGCACAAGGCGCCAGGCTGGGTCCATGCTGTCTGCCAGGGATCTTGAGATCCCTCAAGAGTGAAATGAAATTGATGCAAGCTGAGAGCGTGTCTCTGATGGAGGTTGAGTCATAAGGGGTTTCCTAGCAGGCAGATGGGATCATATATAATGCTTCTGTCCCTGGCAGCTTGGGAGAACACTCCACTGTCATAAAATGGAAACTTTTTCCTCTTCCAGAAAAATGACTCCAGAGTGACATGGGGGTCTTTTTTTTTTTTTTTGGTTGAACCCAGAAATGCTTAACCACTGAGTCATATCCCTAGCCTTTTGTGTGTGTGTGTGTGTGTGTACATGTATATTTTGGGGGGGTTGTTTTTAGATATACATGACAGTAGGGTGTATTTTGACATATTATGCATACATGGGGTGCAACCCATTACAAATTTGATTCCATTCTTGTGGTTGAACACTTGTTGTGTATTGTGTATTCATATATGAACATAGGAAAGTTATGTCCGATTCTTTCTACTGTCTTTCCTATTCCCATCCCCCCTTCCTTCCTTTCATTCCTCTTTGTCTAATCCAACGTACTTGTATACTTCCCCTCCCTACCCTCCCTTGTTATGGGTTAGCATCTACATACCGGAGAGAACATTTGACCTTTATGTTTTATTTTGAGACAGGGTCTTGCTAAGTTACTAAGTCTGGCTTTGAACTTGTGATCCTCCTGCCTCAGCTTCCTGAGCTGCTGGGATTCCAGGTGTGTGCCACCATGGCTGGTGACATGGGGTTTTATTAAGGAGTGAAAAAGGGAAGAGATGGGGAGGAAAAGAAAACAAATATTTATTATATGCTTTTATATAGCTCATCTCATTAAATCCTCATGACAACACTATGAGGCGAATATATTTTCCTGCATTTGGCAGATGGCAGACTTGAGGTTTGGAGAGGTTAAGTGACTTGCCCAGGATCTCTTAGCTAGGAAGCAGTGGAATTGGGATTCAAACCCAGGGCTGGGTCTCTGAAGCTGTGCTCTGGGCTGCAAATGGGCTTTTGCAGAGTATCTCTGGACTGGTTTCTTTTGAACCAGTAAGATGTCTGGTCTCTCGGAGCTCTCAACCCCTGTCCCCTCCCCCTTTACTGTGCCTTCTCCCTATGCTTCCAGCCCCCACCAGAGCTTTGGTGGATGACTTGGGCTCACAGACTGCTGCAGGGAGGGGGAGGGGTGCTGTCAATTTAATGCAGAGGTGTGTTGAATCTCCAGGAATCAGTGTCAGGGCAGGCTGGGCTGGGGCGCAGGAAGGTCTCCATGAGCTGGAAGGGGTCAGCTGAGCCATCAAAAGCACGCATTTTGGGTTCTCAACCCAGCTCTGTGGTTTCTGGCTGCGCAGCCTTATGGAGGAAGTTGACCTCTGTGAGTCTCAGTCTCCAGGTCTGACTAAATGGGGACGCTGATGTTTTCTCTCTCCGGAGAAAACGTGTCTTGAAGAGTGATGGAGACAAGATGCAGGGCTTGGTAAATGCCTGCTGTTAGTACTGTTAATTTCTCATCTTGTAACTGAGAAAACTCCAAATGCAGACTTCTTTCCCCAAACCTGGAGAACTGGAATGAGCCCCACTTCTGCCCCCCTGCCTCCCCCAGCAGGATCATCTGGCCCTCATGCTCTGTACCCCTGGCCCTCCACCCCAATTTCATATAAATGCTCAGGCCTTCTGTCCCCTCTCTCCATGAGCCCCTCACCTCCACCCCCGTCACCTCTGTTTCCCAAGCCTGTGTCTGAGTTAGTGACTTCTCGTGAGGCCCTGCTCTATGTCAGCTTCTCTGATCAGCTCTGAGCTTCAACACGGAACAGACATGGGGCTCCCAGGCTGGTGGGGGAGGCAGACCTTGACCAAGGAATGACAGGTATGATGTGAGTTTTATTTCCCCTTCCCCCCCGTACTAGGGATCCAACCCGGGGGTGTTCTACCACCCTGCTACAGCCCCAGCCCTTCTATTTTTTTATCTGAGGAGTGTCTTATTAAGTTGCCCAGGCTGGCCTCATAACTCGCCATCCTTCTGCTTCAGCTTCCCAATAGCTGGGATTACAGGAGGGAGCCGAGGCACCTGTCATGTATAGGAGACAAAACCACATATTGTGGCCTTTATTAGGCTCACAAACTGAGACTGAGTCTCCCTTCCTTCATCTGTTCCTCTGCCCTCTGTTTCCTGAAGGTCCGTTTTGCCTTCACTTCTTCCATCTGTCGCCCAGGCCACCTCTGCTTCTCATGGGCAGAATAGCCTGGCATTAGGAAAGCAGCTTGGTACTGTGGGTTGAACCCAGGAACACTCTACCACTGAATTATACCTCAGCTCTTTTTATTTTTTTTTAATTTTGAGACAAGGTCTTATTAAGTTGCCCAGGCTGGCCTTAAACTTGCCATCCTCCTGCCTCAGCCTCCTGTGTTGTTGGAATTATAGGCGTGTACCCCAGCACTCCACAGGAGAACAGCTTTAACACTGGATGGATCTGAGTCTCAATCCCGGCTCTGTCACTTCCTGGCTGTGTGCCTTTGGGAAATTGTTTCAATACTTTGATTCTCAATGTCCTTGTGGGAGTGGGGGGGGTGGTCATCATAACCTGGGTGCTGGGGCTGTTGTGAGGAATCAATGAGATGCTGCTGTCCGAAAACGTGTGATGTGGGTTTTGGCTTGTACTGAGCACTTAGTAAAGGTCAGCAGAGCTTGCGGGTGGAGAGAACCACTAGGCTAGGCACAGGTACACTTGGTTCCTGGGTCTCTGTCTTGTCATCTGGAGAATGGGAGCAATGAGTGGGAGGAGCAGGAGCTCCCATGCCGCCTTTGGAAGGGTAGTGAGGATCCCATGGAATTGGAGAGTGAGAAGGAGGGAAGCTACGGCATTCCTGGCTGTGGGGAGCCGCCCTTCAGCGGGGTCTGTGGGATGGGTGGGCTGAGGAGGTTTATCTTCCAGTCCCACAAGTGAAAACCTGTGAAGGCATTGTGGCTAAGTGGATTTCCTCACTATCGGGAGACAGCTGAGAGACAGGCCCTTCTGGCCAGCCGCCCTCCCTGCCGCCTCCTCCCTGCAGGCCAGCCCTTGGCATGAGGCCCGTTTGTCTCCTGAACCCTCCTAGCAGCAGGGATTTAATTACTATAATGTAAGGAGCCGTGGCTCAAGGCCTTCTGGCAGAGGGGAAGCAGATTTGTCTTCTCACTGGGAGAATAAAAATCGATGGAAAGGAAAGGCAATGTACCTTCCCCCGAGGTTCCCAAGGCTGTTGGGCTAACTGGGGACTTTTCTGGGGTGGGGTGAGAGGAGCAGGGCAGCAGGGGACACAGCGTTCAATCAGAGACCCTTGGCACTTACACTGGCCTTCCAAGGGTGATTTGGCTGATCTGCCTCTGTTTCCCCAATGAGCCTGGCAACAGATCAATAACCATATGTTAAGCACCTACTATGCACTAGGTACTGCCCTTGAAAAGCTTTCAGCTGAGTAGCAAGTCCAGGCAGAAAAAACAGATTATTTTATCCATGCCACAAATAGTTATTGAACACCTATTGTGTATGGGTATTTTATTCTAGGTGCTATGGAGAGTAGGAAAAACATACAAGGCAAAAGTTCTTGCCCTCAGGGAGCTTACATTTTAGTAGCTAACCTAACAATAAATGACATCAGTTATTACATATTATGTTAGAAGTGCTATGATGAAAAATAAAGCAGGAATGGGAGGCATGAAATTTATTTAGTTATTTATTTTTGGTACCAGGGATTGAATCTAGTGGCGCTTAACCACTGAACCACATCCCCAGCCCTTTTTATATTTTTATTTAGAGACAGGATCTCCCTGAATTGCTTAGGGCCTCAATAAGTTGCTGAGGCTGGCTTTGAACTTGCAATCCTTCTGTCTCAGCCTCCTGAGCTGCTGGGATTACAGGTATGTGCCACCACGCCTGGCCTGGTCATTTTATTTGATGATTATTATTTTGTTTTGTAGCACTGGGGATTGTGCCCAGGGGTGCCCTATAACTGAGCTACATCCCCAGTCCTTTATACACACACACACACACACACACACACACACACACACACACACATATATATATATATATGTAAATTTTTAGTTGTTGATGGACCTTTATTTTATTTATTTACATGCGGTGCTGAGAATCAAACCCAGTGCCTCCTGGGAAATCACTCTATGACTGAGTCACAACCCCAGCCCAAGTTCTTTATATTTTTTATTTTGAGACAGGTACTTGTTAGATTGCTGAGGCTGGCCTTGAACTTGTGACCTTCCTGCCTCAGCTTCCCGAGTTGTCAGAATTGTAGGCATGTGCCACAGTGTCCTGAGAAGGCTCAGGGAAGGCCTTACTGAGAATATGACAGTGGTGAAAGATCTAAGGGTGATTTCTTCTTTGGGGGAAGAGGAAATAGGAACATGAAGGTCCTGGGTCAGGACTGTGCCTGCTGTGGTCAGACAGCCCTGTCCATTAGAAACAGAATGCAAGCTGCATCTGTCATTTGAGTGTCCCAGGAGCCATATTTTAAAAAGTAAAGAGGAATGTGAAATTAATATTAATATTTTTCATTTAACCTGATATAACCAAAATATTATAATTTCAATGTGTAATCAATGTAAAATATTATTAATGGAATATTTATATTCTATTTTTCATACTAAGTCTTTGAAGTTGGGTGGGTATCATGCTTGTAGCCTGTGTCAATCAGACACTAAATGTTCATTGGAAATATCTAGTCTGTATTTATAATTCATTAAGTCTATAGTGAAATAAACACCCAAGTTGTTAAAAACATACTCAAGAGTTTTCCAGTAAATGAATGTTGCATTTCTTTTTAAATTAAAATTTGACAATGAAATGCATGGAAAGGCCAGGAGTGGTGGCCCATGCCTGTAATCCCAGTGGCTCGGGAGGCTGAGGCAGGAGGATCACAAGTTCAAAGCCAGCCTCAGCAACTTAGTGAGGCCCTAAGCAACTTAGCGAGACCCTATCTCTAAATAAAATAGAAGAAAGGGCTGGGGATGTGGCTCAGTGGTTAAGTACCACTGGGTTCAATCCCTGGCACCCTACCTCCCCCCACCACCCCCAAAAAAGGAAAGAAATGTATGTAAAAATCAGTTGCACTGGCCACATTACAGGGGCTCAGTAGACCATGTGGCCAGTGTCTGTGTACCAGACAGTTAGTTCTCAGGGCATCAGGGTGGCCCGTGAGGCTGACTTTGTGAGTGATGGGGTGATGATAGGAGAGGAAGCCACAGACTCTGCAGGGCTCTGTGTACATTATGACAAATTTTGCTTTTCCTCTCAGTTAGATGGGAGCAGGTGGAGGATTGTGAGTAGAGAAGAGACAAGATCCCTCTGGTGAAAATTAGGAACAGATAGGGAAGCAAGGATGGGGGAACCCTGTGAGAAGTTGTGGTGACAGTCCCGTGGAGGTTAGTGGTGACTGGGCCATGGGTGGTAGAAGTGAGATGGTAAAAAATGCTTGGGTCTTCTGAATATTTGGAAAGAAGACTTTTCTGTGAGTTGGGGAGGAGGAAGTGGTGAGGAGGAAGGGCAGATAAAGTTGAGGCCAAGGCTTTTGGCTCAAGCAACTGGAAGGATGGGGTTTTTGCTAATTGAATGGAAAAGACTATGGGAGAAGCAGTTTTGGGGGAAGACAAGGCATTTGCAGTTGGACTTGTTAGATTTAAGGTGTGTCAATTTCAACGTAATGTGGTGGACTATGCCCTAGAAGTTGTGAGAGTTGAGAGGACAGGCACTTGGGGCAATGGAAGGCTTCTGCCATGGGCCTCTGCCCATGACAGGTGGCTCCTCTTGCATCCCAGAGGACAGTTCATAGCAACTTTTAAAACATTTCCAATAAATTATCTGTGTACATTTGGTGTTCACTCCGTGGAGGTTACTGGAAGTTTCTGGATTGGTCCATATTTCAAGGTCAAATCTCCTTGCCTGCTGAACCTGGAGCAGTTTGATGAGTATAGACTCATAAATGATCAGAGTCCCCCACCTCCAGCATGGCTGGAAATCCTGATATTATGGAAAGTTACTGAAATAATTCAAATTTTCAGCACCTTCAACTCCCCAGGGCAGTGTGTATGTGTGTGTGTGTGTGTGTGTGTGTGTGTGTGTGTGTGTGTGTGTGTGGTGTGTTGGGGTGGGGGGGTGAATGATCCTGAAGAGGTGAAATGACCTCCCCAAGGCCTCACAGCTGTGGGGGAGGGGAGGTGTCGATGTTGGGAATCACCAGCCTCAAGGCCAACCAAGTCACCTAGTGTCCAAAGCCCACAGAGTTCCCAGGGCTCTCAGAAACTGGTTAGGGAGGACACCACATCCGGGGAAAGGGTGGGGAAGGAGCAGGAATGGCCTTTAAGGTCCTCTCCCAACCCTTCCAATATCTGATGCTGGTATCTGGGCCACCCCACGTGGGAAGCCCAGGCCTGCTGGGCATGGGCCTTCTGACTTGGGTTCAGAGCTGATCCCTGACCCTTACTGGCTGTATGACTTTTAATGACTCATCTTTGAGTCCATTTGTCCGTCTGTTGCATGGGTCTGATGGATTCTGCCTTGTAGGAGTTTTGTGATGTTAATAAATGACTTAAATCCAGTGACTTGACACTTAGTAAATGTTGATTTCCTCCTTGCACATGAAGCCTAAGAAATGCCCATGCTCCACCACTGGAGTGGAGGAGGGTGGTGCAGAGAGAACACCTGAGCTGGCCTGGGGCTGGAGATGCTCAGAAAGAGCAGGCACAGGAGAGGAAAGAGGTTAGGGGGAGGTCAAGGCCTGGGGTCTAACTGGCCTTATCTCACCTGGGCACTTTTACTCTCCAGGGAGACATTGAGCAAAGTCCAGAGACATTTATGGTTGTCACAATTAGGGGAGAGAGGTTACAGGCATCTAGTGGGGAGAGGCCAGGGGAGCCGTTGAAACAAAGAATAACCCGGTCCCATGTTAACAGTATGACATTGAGAAAGCCTGCCTTAGGTGACTCATTCTCACGGGCTTGTTATGAAGACAAAAGAGAAGATGAGCGAGGTTGCTTTATTAACTGTAACTTGCCATTCGGTTCTTCTCCTTCTGTCCCCTTTCCCAAGGGACAGCTCTGTGTTGTTGGGAACTCTGGATCAGGAGTCAGAAAATCTGAGTCTGGCGCCTTGAGCCTTCATGGAATTCTTTCTTTGTTACTAGTCTCCATGTCTTTTTTCCCGCCTCGTACTGCAAAGGCAACCCCTGGGGGTGCTTTACCACTGAGCTATATCCTCGGCCCTTTTATTTATTTATTTATTTTTTGTTTTTGAGACAGGGTCCAAGTTGACTTCAGACTTGCAATCCCCCTGCCTTAGCCTCTCAAGTCACTGTGATTGTAAGTGTGTACCACTGCACCAGGCCGCCATGTCTTTTTGTCCTGGTAGGACTCACCTGTAAATGGGGCTGAGATGTGGACTTCATGGGAGCCTATTTGGGAAAATACTTGATGTGCCAGCAAATGGAGGTGGTGAGGTGATGAACTTTCTATCCTGGCACTGAATGAAAACTTTAGGGAGGGGATAGTCCTAAAATCCCACTTTGCCTCGTGAGGTCACGAGGCTGTTCTCCTGGGCCTGTTCCATCTTGCTTCTTGTTTTGTGTTTCCTTGAACAGGTGGAGCTAAAGTCTCCATTTGGGGAAGATGGAATTTGCAGGAAAATGCAGGGCTATTATTTCTGTGCGTGTGAGTGGGAGACAGAACTGGTTGAGTGGCAGATTTCTCGGTAGGGAGAGAAACAGCTGAGTGTGCCAGCCCAGGCATTGCTCGAATCCTTTAGAGGTGAGTGGGCCAGGATTCCCCAGTGGCCACCTTGAGAAGCAAGAACTCATGCTGAGCTGACAATCAGCCCCCCAGGAAAAAACAGAGTTGCTGTTGGGGAAAGGTCTGTACCAAAGCACTGAAGATTTTAAGATATTCTATTGGGCACATTTCACTGATGCCCATTCTGTATAGACAGGATATAGTTGAGGGGTGTGCAGTCTGCCATACTGAGACATGGGAGCTACAGAGGAACAATATCTTGTTAAGGGTATGTCTGTGAATGTTAGTGTTGGGATTCTTCTTTGAGGAGGTGGAACTGGGTATTTAAAGCTTCATGAGGCAAGAGTATTCTGAGCTGAAGGAACAGTAGAGGCAGAGGCCCAAGGTTGAAAAGCACCTGGTGCTCCTAGGGAGGGACAAAGCAGGCAGGTTTTCCTAGAAGTGCTGGGAAGAACAGACTGGAAAGGGACAGGAGCTTCCCATTCATGGAAGTTTTGCACACCAGGCTGAGAAGCTGCACTTTTGTCAAAAGGCACGGGATCAATGGAAGGTATTTAAGCAGGGCCAAGTGGCATGATCAAGCCACGACAGGGAGGATGGAGTACAGAAGGAGGAAACTGGAGGCAGTGTTACTGCCTTAATCTAGAGGAGAAATGAAGGCATGGACCCAGTTGGGGACAATGGGAAAAGACCACGTGGGAACAGGTGAAGATTTTTCTCTCCCCTGGGTAACTGGGCTGGGTATGGGTGTTGACATGAGTGCTGTGGCTTGATCACCTCACTGCTCTGCTCAAAATCTAGCCCTTTCTTGGAGGGTGGGAAGCAGCGAGCTGTCAGGCAGCCTGCTGGTCCCAGAGAGTGGGGTGGCATGGTGCCCACGCCAGCAGGCACCAGCCGGCACTAGCGCCCTGGCTGGGGGGGTTCTCCTTCTGGAACCCATCAGCACTGGCTTCCAGCCAGGCCCGAGGGAGATGGTGTACACCCTCTTCCTGCCTGTTTTCAAAGATATGGGAGGAGTAGATACGAGAGGAATAGCAACGGCATGCTGGAGCCAGCAGCTTGGTTCAGGCCGTAGCTTGGGTAGTGTCTGTGTGTGGATGGGCAAGTTGCCTGGTCTCCATTATCCTCGGTTTCTGCATGTGTGAAGTGGGGGTGTGGATGCTTAGCCCATAGGGTGGTTGTGAGAGTGGATTAAATGAGAACACAGGCATAAAGTTCTGGACTCAATACTGGCTACTATTTTTAATGGACAAGAAATAGTGGTGTATTGGACATGATGAGCTGGGACAGATAGTTCATCTTCCTTTAAAGATGAAGACCTGGGAAGCAGCTTTGATGGTGGGTTCCATCTTGGATGTGTTGGCTTTGAAGGGCTGGGAGCAATCCCAGGAAGACATCCAGCAGAATCCTGGGGAGTTATAATTGTGTGGCTCACAGGAAGGAACTTTGCTATTTACTTCAGAATCAAGTTTTCAAAACAACAGTGTCCCTGCAGGCCACTCAGGTACCGTGTTCGGAGAGTAGGTCAGCAGGGTCAGCATGGCCATCCCAGCCTCTGGCCTTGCTTGCAGTGTTGGCAACTCCCCAGGGTCCTCAGTGCCTCCCTCTACGATGGCGTTTCCCAGACTCTGGTTGGACCTCTGCCCAGGCTCCATCTGGGTCCTGGCCCAGCTCCGGCTCCAGAGAGGAGAGCTCTGGATTTGGCACCAGTGACCTGATATTCACCCTGGCTCTGTTCCTCCTCCCTCCGTGTGACCTGGACAGATGTGTGGGCTCTCTGAGGGGCAGTATCTTCTTACATAGAGCAGGGATAGTGATGCTTCTGGGGTTGTCAGGATTCTAAAAGATAAGGGATATGATGGTTCCAACAGTGTTTAGCACAGAGGGACCCTCTGTGTATGTTTAGTAAATGAATGAGGGCAGGCCAGGAAGGAGGGGTAGCAGGGTAAGTGGGTGTGAGGTGACCCAGGAGGAGGCCCAGGGCATGGGGACGGGTGGTGTGGGGCTAGGTAGAAATGACTCAATTCTCGGCTCTATCACTAACAGGGGGACTGTTATGAAGTCTGTTGCTTGCCCCTATGTGTGTAGGGGTGGTGGTGATGGAGGGTTGGGCTTGGGGGGCTGCTCTAATGCCTACATTACAGAATAGTGACAGGTCTGGTTGGATCAACAGCACTAGCAACACACAAAGTACTTAAATCATCAATTCCTCCTTCAGTAAGTACAGTGAGTCCCCAAAGGGCAGTCCCCAAACGCCTTGATTACCTCCAACTGTGGCAGCACAGAGAAGAGGAGCTTTTCAAGGCCAAGCTTCCTCTCTGCTCAGCTGAGCAACTCATCTTCTATATTCCTTTGCTCTTTCATCTCCTGAATGTGACCCAGCCCAATGGCAACTGGCTGCAGCCACCTAAGGACAATGGTGTACCAAGGGGAAGGGGAGGAAGGACTGGGTGCTCCAGGGCAGACAACAAGGGGGTATGTTGTCTGTAGACCATGTAAAAAAAGAAAAGAAAAAAAAAAGAATAAAATTGACGGAAAGTCGGTCTCTTCTTTATTATCATCATGTACCGCCACTTCTGAACATGACTGGTGATAAAACACTCTCTTGGAAGGCGGCTGCTTAATGATCCTCCTGAAAAGAGCCGAGGTGCTGTAAATATCAGGAGGGAAACTGCTGGTCTAGCCCTGGTGGAGGAAGCCCCAGATGATTTGGAGAATGAACCCATTCATGATTGGTGCAGCGGCTCAGATTTGTGGCCCGGGAGACCAGGGAGAAGGGAGGGGGCCTCACTGTGAAGAGGAGCAGGTGAGGCAGTGCAGAATGGAGGTGACAGCTGTGGGCTGGCTGGGAGAGACATTGTCTCCATCATTGGATGTGGGAAGAAGAGAGTATATCCCACCTCCCTGCGGCGTGGCTGGGAACCAGCGCTGATGGGTTCCATAAGGAGATCCCTCCAGCCGGGGCGCTGGTACTGGCTAGTGTTGGCAGGTGTGGACACAGTGCCCCCTGACTCTGGGAACAGCAGGCTGCTTCCCGTCCTCCAAGAAGGGACTGGTCTCTCTACCAGGGGAGGAAATGACCTAGGGCTTTCCTTGGGCTGGGGGGACCAGACGAGGCAGGCTGGGAAAGGCAAGATTTACATTTCCCCACCCTGGAGAGCAAGGATTTGTGTGAGGACTACAATGAACACTTTTAGGGTTGTATTGCTGTAGTTCAAACACCTTTCCTTGCAGGGTATGGTGGGGCCCCTGTGGAAGGATTGTGGGAACATCTCTCAGACTGGAAGAGGCTCAGTGGATGTCCACGGGAGGAGGTGTGTCACTGGGGCTGGCTGAGCACTGGGCCCAGGGCCGCAGGTGTGTGTGGGGTCTGGCAGTGTTTGGCTCCTTTTCTGGCTGAACCCCTTGGAGGGCCTCACGCCAGAGCAGCAAGGCTGGGGTCTACCC
The DNA here is from genome assembly GCA_025594165.1 of Tamias sibiricus. Classification (NCBI taxonomy): domain Eukaryota; kingdom Metazoa; phylum Chordata; class Mammalia; order Rodentia; family Sciuridae; genus Tamias; species Tamias sibiricus. Next base: position 118,160,642 of record CM046658.1, on the reverse strand, counting down.
TTGGCCCTGTTGCATTAGTCAGGGTGGACCTGTGTGGTAGGGCCCCTGCAGTGAAAAAAGCAGAGACCTCTTGGGTTCCAGGGCATGGGAACTCCTCTTCTGAATCTGCTCCCAAAGGCAGGTGTATCTGGTTCCACTTGAGGCCTATTTGGAACGGGGAAGCCAGCTGATGGGTGGCTGTCTGGGGTTCCTGAGGCTGAGCAGCCAGGCTAAGCTCAGCCCACAGGCACTTCCCAGAAACTTGCAGCACTGTCACCATATTGGCTGGATGCTGAGCAGTTGGCAGGATATAATGCAGGAATTGCAAACAGGTTTTATCTGGGTGTCAACTCAGAACAATTGGTACCAGTTGCCAGAAGGGCTGTGATGAGAAGGATTCTGAGGTGCTATCTGAGCTCGGTGGGAAGAGGGCTGGGAAGATTGATTGGTGTAATCTATCTTGGCAAGGAGAGATGAAGCAGTGGCAAGGTATTTGCTGTCCCTGGTATAGTGGGAAGAATACAGGGAGCCTAGATTCAATTTTAAGGGAATAATTTTAACTTCTCTGCGCTCACATTTCCTCATCTCTTAAGTGGGGGTAAAAATGTTGCCTTTCCAACCCCAGAGGCTTGTTGTGGGCATTGAGTATGATAGCAGTTGGAAGCACTTTGTAAAATATTAAAATTGAAGAAAATGCAAAGTGGGGGTTTGATGTTATTGAATTGCCTAGGAACCCAAAGAGACTTCATAATAATAATATCTACTGTCTCTACTTCCTTTTCCTCCCTGGGGACCACTGCATGGTCTGAGCATGTGAGAGACTTGACTGCCGTGACCTGTGACCTGGCCCTTGACAGACTCTTGGCTAAAGTGTCAACTAAGTGTTTGGTCACGTTTCTGACTGGAAGTCACTTCATTTCTGTCATGGACTCTCTCCCCAACTTAAGATTTAAAGATTGTGTTTTTGTGTTTAATGAAGAAAGGACAGAATCTGTCTCTCTGGAACCTTGTGTCGGGCTCTCCATTAAAGGTAGCAAAATTGCTTTATAAAGTCTAAAAGCTTGACAAGAGCACGTACTAATAACGCATGAATTATGCAAATCTGTGTGTAGTCACTTGATTTGCATAATGGAGGGGCTGGAGGAGGGTTGGGGAGAGAATAGGAGGGGGGTGGGGCTCCTGCCCAGATCTATATCTATTGGGGAACCCCATCACCCCTGGGGTGGAGCTTCCCACATTCCTGCCGGTCCCGAGGGTGCCCATCCGCAGCAGCCTTTCCCCACCGGGCCTGTTCTCTCCATGGGCACCCCTCCCGCTTGCAGGACAGTCACTGAGGCAGGCCCTGTTTTTCCTGAGGAACTGCCTTCATTAGATCTCACAGCCGCCCCTCCGTGTACAGACAGCTTTCCCCGAGAAGTCCCCTGGGTTATTATTTCTCCAATGTCTGTCTTGCTGAAGCGTTGGACTTTGTTAAGTGCCGTCTGGAATTGTAACTATGGCCAAGTGCCTTTTTCTCAGGCTCTCTGGGAAGTGAGAGTGAGGTGTCTGGAGGAGAGGACTCCCCACCAGAGCTGCCTGGATTCTCTCTGGGTGTTTCTGACCCTTGCTTTGAAGGGTTCACTCTTTGACTGGAGGAGGCCTCTACCTTCTGCTTTTTCCTTCCAGCTTCCCCAGCCCTTGCTAATCTTAGGGCTTTCAGATTTGATGAGGCTGGGGTGGGGACTGAGGGCACTTGAGACCTGAGCCCAGGGGTACTGCCTGAAATCCTAGGGATGTGGGGGCTCTGGCTGGGGGGTGCTGGGAACCCACCAGCTGTGGAGGTCTTGCAGCCTGGGAGGGGGCCAGGCAGCTGGCTTTTTCAGAAAAGAACTGTTACTCTCTGGATGGGACAGCTTCTTGCTCTGAGAAAAGGGGATTATTCTGTATTTGGCACAGTAGAGGGATGCCAGGACCCAGCCCTGGCTGAGGAGTGGGCAGGTGTGGGGACCATGTGTAGTTCCAGGAGCAGCTGAGCACAGTGTCAAGGCTGCAAACAGGTTGGGACTCAGCTCCAACCAACATCCTTGTGAAGCACCTAGCTCATGGCCTGGGGACCATGCAAGGCCCTAGGACCCTGGAGATACAAAATCACTCTCATTTATTGAGCTCCTACTGTAAGTACCCAGCTCTGTGCTAAGCCAAGTATTTTTTTTTTTTTTTTTTTAGCTTTTAAATTTTTAAATGTGTTCTTTTTAGTTATACATGACAGTAGAATATATTTTGACATATTATATATACATAGAGAATAACTTGTAGTTGTACCCGATGTGGAGTCACACTGGTCTTGTGTTCCTGTATGAACATGGGAAAGTTATATCTGATTCATTCTACTGTCTTTCCTATTCCCATTTCCCTGCCTTCGCTTCATTCCCCTTTGTCTAATCCAATGAACTTCTATTCTTCCCTCTCTTCCCCTTACTGTGTGTTAGTATCCACATATCAGAGAGAACATTTGACCTTTGGATTTTGGGGATTGGCTTATTTCACTTAGCATGATATTCTCCAGTTACATTCATTATTTTTTTTTTGTGGTGCTGAAGATTGAACCCAGAGCCTCATTCATGCTAAGCAAACACTCTACCACTGAGCCACATCCCCAGCCCTTCAGTTCCATCCATTTAATGACAAACGCCATCATTTCATTCCTTTTTATGGCTAAGTAATATTCCATTGTGTATATATGCCACACTTTCTTTATCCATTCATCTGTTAAAGGGCACCTAGGTTGGTTCCATAGCTTAGCTACTGTGAATTGAGTTACTACAAACATTGATGTGGCAGTGTCACTATAGTATGCTGATTTTAAGTCCTTTGGGTATATGCTGAGGACTGGGTCAAATAATGGTTTCATTCCAAATTTTCCATACTGCTGAGCCAAGTATTTACATGTGTCATCTCATTAATGTTTATAAGAACTTCATGAAGTCACTACTGTTACTGATCCATTTTACAGATGAGTAAGTTAAGCCGGGCGCGGTGGCGCACGCCTGTAATCCCAGCACTTTGGGAGGCTGAGGCAGGAGGATCGCGAGTTCAAAGCCAGCCTCAGCAATGGCGAGGCACTTAGTAACTCAGTGAGACCCTGCTTCTAATAAAAATACAAAAAAGGGCTGGGGATGTGGCCCAGTGGTCAAGTGCCCCTGAGTTCCATCCCCGGTACCAAAAAAAAAAAAAAAAAAAAAAAAAAACAGATGAGTAAGTTAAGGCTTGGTCATGTGGCCAAGAAGTGGCAAGCAGTGCTCTAAGGATGTTCCCCAAAGCCCATTCTCCTGGCTGCAATGCCCTGGCCTTCTGTGAGTCAGATCTAACCATTCCCTGGGGGCCCTCTGGTAACAGGGGTGTGAGCAGATGGTGATTGTTGTGCAGTGTGACAGATGCAAGGGGAGGGGACCAGCAAAACAAGCAGCATGGAGCATCACCTGTGTCAGGAGGGCCAGGGAAGGCTCACAGAGGAGGGCCCTGATTAAGCCATAGCAGGAACCAGGATTCTGCCTGGCCCTTGGGAATTGGAAGCAGCAGGCCAGGGGCTGGGTGGGCAATGGGAGCTTTCAGGTGCTCACAGCCTCCTCCTGCCTCATTCCCTGGGGACCAGCAGGTGCGGAGGAACTGACAGACCTCCACTCTAGTCCTGCTGGGATTGATGGGGGTGGCTGGGGAGGGTGTGGCCCCAGGGCCCCTCTCCTAGGCTGTATGTTCAGCAGGTGTACTGACCTACTAGTCTGACCAGACAGCCCCCAGAACCAGGGATGGTGGGCACCTGAACTGGGTGTGAATCCTTTCTGTTTGGGGTGAGGCCATGGCTCCACAGCCTTTCAGACCCCAGAACAGCGCCATCATCAGCACTGTGCAGGAAAGGGCTGGGCGGATCCTCCTAGGTTATGTAGTGCCACCCCACTGTCACATAGAGGAGGACTCTGAGACCCAGAGTGGGTAAGTGACCTGCCTCAAGTCACACCCAGCCAGTGAAGAAACGGATCAGCACTTCTGGTTCAGGGCGTTCTGGCAGCGTCCCCTCCCTCGCTCGTCCCTGGACTCCTGCCCTCTCCAGGCTGCTTGCCTCCCTGATCATGTGTCTTGCGTCTTACAATCTTGTGTGTGCTTCCCCTGTACCATCCCAAGAGGATGCTCTTGGGCCAGGCCCGGGCTTTGTTCTGGAGAGATCTTAATGGCATTGTCTGTTGAGGAAGGAGCAGAACCTGCGGATCCTATTACTTCCAGAAGTCCCTTCACAGGCTCCCTGCCTGCCATGCCCCAGCCTTGCACACACGCTTCCACCTGACTTCACATCTTGCCCCGGCTCACAATCAACTGTGCCTGGAGGGGCTCTGACTCTGGGCTGGGTGGAGTGGGGGGAGAAGTACAGAGTAGATAGATCCGAAAGACTCGGATGGAATCACTGAGGTGTGAACCAGACCCCTAGCTCTCTTGCTGATCATCTGTATGACTTCAGGCAAGTGATGTAACCTGCGTGTCAATTTCCTCACTAAGAAAATAGATGAGAATAGCGTTATTGCTCAGGGATTCCTAAACTTTGCTTCATTTTGGAATAACCCTGGGGTCTTGAAAAAAAAAAAAAAAAAAAAAAAGGCTGTTGCTTGGTTCCCAGCTTCTTTTTTTTTTTTTTTTTTTTTAATATTTATTTATTTACTTTAGTTGTAGACAATACAATGCATTTATGTTTACGTGGTGCTGAGGATCGAACCCGGGCCGCGCACGTGCGAGGTGAGCGCTCTGCCGCTGAGCCACAACCCCAGCCCCTGGTTCCCAGCTTTTGGTCTTCTGCTTTCATCAGTTCGGGGTGTAGCCTTGCTACTGGGATTTTTTTTAAAAAAAACTCCCCCTGGTGATTCTAATGTGTAGCAAAGTTTGGGAACCACTGTCAGAGGGTTTGTTGGGGATTAAGGGAGATTGTGCAGGTGCCTGGGGAGAACTTAATATATGGAGATGATAATTATTCATCTCACTGCCTCTCACTCTATTTAATGTGGGGTCTGGTCGGGGAGAGAGGGAGGGAGGGTTTGTCTTGAGGGCTGACCTTCAAGTAGCTATCAGTAGTTGGTCTTTACCCAGAAAATTCCCTCCTGTACTCTGGTCTGCCCTCAGTCTTCCATATAGGTACCAAGGTTCTGATTAAGCTGGGGTGCTGAGAGGTGACCTGGAACACCTGGCAGGCTCCCTGGAAGCCCCCCTGAAGGCTTTTGGGTGACAAATATGGAAGACCCTGGTGTGTGGTACAGATCCCCAGTCTGGACTGGATGACCTGACCGGGGATCCTGGGGGAGGGTTTTGGGGGACAGAGGCAGAGGAGGCTCCTTTGAAACTCCCCTCTCTGCTCCTTGGCACCGTGTGAGGCTCTACAAACCTGAGTGGAGGCTGTGAAGGAAGACACATTTCCCATTTCCTTAGCTGTCCTGACAGGAAGTTGTGCATCACTGGGGCTGACAGGAAGGAAACAGCTCTGCTGCTGGGAGAGAAAGAGGATTCTGACTGGGGCTGAGGGAAAAGGGGTTTGCTCGGGGAAGCTGTTTGGTCCACCAGTGAGGACTCTTTCCCCTCAGGCAATTTCTGATTTCCGGGTTTATTTTCCTTTGAATGACAAAGATTAGGTTTCACTAATGAGGAGCAGTGAGAGGAAAGCAAGAAGGGGCCTGTGAGATTTGAGAGGTGGGAGCTTGGAGAGTATGGAGCCCTCTGCTTTTAATCAGCATCTTTCCTCTCCAGCTCCCTGCTTCAGGGAACTGGAAGGTGACAAAGCATTTTGTGATCTCACACACCACTTTTTCCTCTATCCACCAACCATACCTTTTGCAAATGCCTTTGATTTCTATTTCTTTTTTACCACCCCAAAAAAACACAGTGAATCTTTTAATAGCACAAGGCCTTTAGGATCACTAACCAATCACTTGCCAAATCCTATCCAAAGCACCCTCAGAATAGATGCTTTTAATAAAATATATTACCTTTAAGCCAGCATAAACCTGTGAAATTTGTACATTTCTTTTAAAGCATCTCTACAAATTTTACAATATTGAAATCACCACCCAGTGACCTTTCAGGAAATACTAGATAAATTGCAAGAGATAAATAGACAGACCAAATGGAGTAACGACAATTTCCAGTGCCTTCCCTGGCAGATTCTCAAGCAGGTCTTAGAAATCCCTGATTCCCTGCCCCCCCACCCCTAGCTCTGTGACCCGGCCCCTGCCCATAGGCCTGTCTCCTCACCCAGCTCCTTGCAAAGAGAAAGCAGCTCTGGTATGTGGCTGCCGGCACCTTGTCCCGTCTGTGTTTGTCTCTGGGCTCCATCATTCAAAACACTTCCACCAGCACCCAGAGCTTCTAGATATGCTCTTGGGGGTGGCTAGGGCTGCCATCCTGGGCAAGCGACAGACAGTCCTTGGTTTTGCCAACGGAGAGCTGAGCTGGGGTCTGAGCCCTGTGACCTTCCCTGTGGAGCATTCTCTGTGCCCATGCCAGCCCTTGGTCCCCTGGGCATCATGATCCATTTCATGATTGCCTGAGGTGTCTTTTGCAACCCCAGCTCCAGCCTTGCTGTGGTCTTGCTGCATGGACACCTCCCTGCCCTACTATTTGGTGGTGCTCAGGGGATGAACACCATAGCTCATATTTTGTGTAGGGCAAACAATTTGGAAGGCAAATGGTCTGTAAAATCACATCACTTAGAGCCCTCAAAAGGTTTTCTGGAGACTCAGTGCTCCTTTGGGTTATGGGAGCCACTCACTCTCTTCCTCTGGGCAATTGCCAGAGCCCTGGAACAGTGATGGGGTGGCAGGGTGTGGGGTGGCATGGCTGCACTGTGCTTCCTGAGGGCTGCTAATTGCCGTTTACTCGATGGCCACGGTCACATGTTTATGGGCTAATTTCATGGATAAGTGAACTCAGTCACCAGCCTGTCTACTTAGCCATCGCTGTTCCGTGACCTGTATCAGCATCAACAGGAGGTGTTACTCGGGTATCCTAGATCTTGGTTGCTGTTTTTTTTCTCGTGAAGTTACAACCTCACACAACCTTGGTTGTGGTCAGAGACCCTACCACCCTCCAGCATAGGGAGGGACGGAGGGAGAGCAGAAAGGAAATCAGAGGTTATAGAATATACAGCACAGTCAGTCCCTCTGTAGTTAAATAGCTTCACGAGGCACAGGGCACTATCAAAGTGTCCCAGGTTCATTCACTCCTTAATTTGATAATTGATTCCACAAACATTAATGGAGTTCCCCCCCCCCCCCACATACCAGGAACTCTGCTAGATGCTGGGGGTTGGGGAGACACAGCAAGATGGCAGAGACCTGTGCCATCTCCCTCACTCAGAGAACTCCCGGACTGATATACAGATACTGAATGCATTAGATTGTTTCTCACTGAGTGACTGCATCAGGTGGGGTTGGCAGCTCCAGGAAGGTGGGGCAGTGGGAGTCCTAAGAGGGATTCGGGTCTTAAAAGTTGACTAGGAGTGTGATAGACAAGAGAGTGTGATAGACTAGGAGTGGTCTAGCAAGCATGTGCAAAGGCCCAGTGCAGCAAAAATATAGTATATTTTTGAAGGATTAGGACTGGTCACTCCCCCTGGCTAGAATCCATGCTGTGAGTGATCTGTGGGGCTGGAGAGGTGGGCAGGGCTCAGACCAGTATCTCACTTAGGGATTTGCCTGTGTTCCAGGAGCTGTGGGGAGCTGCAGAATGGTTTTAAGGAGTGGGGTGGGGTGGTTTGTTTTTTATATTCCTTGGTATGGAATCTACAGGTAGTAGTAGAAGGAGGAGATGAGGTCCAGGGAATGTGATTCTAGATCTGCATCTCACAGCTAGGTGACTGTGGCCAAGCCTGGGCATGAGTGTCCTGACCTGTAATGTGTCCCAGCCCTGACATTTTCCATGCCTGTGACCTCCTCTCTCTTTGGCCCCATACCCTTTGTTCTGTACTTATCCATCCACTGCTGGCCACCTGATTTCTATCTCCTGACTGTCCCTGTAATAGTCAGCAGCTGGTGGCAGCTGGAGGGAGAGGTGAGTTCTCCGGGAAGAATGTGCACTCCTGACCCCTGTGGTCCATCCACAGCCTGGCCTTTCCTTTTCCAGGGCAGCAGGGACACCTTCCTTCCTCCTGTTCTCAGTCCTCTGGGCTCTCTGCAGTTCACAGCCCTGGGCGCAGCTGGGTCTCTTCAATGAAGCAATCTGTTCCCCTGAGCTTGTACTCCCCCTTCCACCAGGCCCCCAAGTGACAAGAAGCAGCTGATGCAGGCTTACCACCTGGAGAGAGACAGTGCATCTGGCCTGTGCAGTCTTTTCCCTGGGCCTTGACCTGGGTTTTGGGTGTGTCATCTGTAATCCTCTGGTGTGGTCGTCTGCACTGGTTCTTCCTGCTCAGAGACCCCTGCAGCCACTTCTGCAGGGGGCCTTGAAAACAACTATGGGGGAAAGTCAGGTCCTCCCACAAGCACCATTCCCTCCCTGCTTTTCTAGCTAGCTTCTGTGCTCTGGATCCCGTGCTCCTCCAGGGGAGGAATGCTGGGAGGGGTTGGCTGGGCTTTCTGTTTTCCTAGGTCTTTGATCACAGCTGTTATAGTTAAAGGCTTAAACAATGGGTTCTAAACAAATAAGTATCTGTTTAGTCAGTGGGATGTGGAAATTAAAGGTGACTCAGATTGTAAGTTCCCATTTCTAAGAGATAGCACCTGAATGATCAGATCTGTAGAGGAGTAATTTTGCTTGGTTCTCCTCTCCTTGGGACTATGGCATGGTATTGCATTCACTCACTCACTCATTCATTCATTCAGCAGTTATTGAGTGTGTTCCAGGTCCTGTGTAGGTGATGGGGATAGAGAGACAGATAAGACTCAGTTCCTGCAAGCTAGAATCTGGGGTGACCACTCACTGGGAGGCCAGGGGCTGCAGGAACTCAGGAGCTCTAGCAGTTTCATTCAGAGCTTTACTCTTTGTTTGGGGGGAAGGTACTGGAGACTGAACCCAGAGGTGTTCTACCATTGAACTACAATTCCCACATTTTCTACTTTTTATTTTGAGACAGGGTCTCACTAAGTTGCTGAGGGACTTGCTGAATTTCCCAGGCTGGCCTCGAACTTGTGATCCTCCCTTCTCAACCTCCTGAGTCACTGGGATGACAGGGGTGTACCACTATTTCCAGCCAGAACTCCATTCTTTAGCTGGCAATCTGAAAGCCTATTCCTAGAAAACAAATAGTGCGAGAGGGAAGAAATGTGGGTGAGGACAGTGAGACGAGGGTGGAGGGAGAAAAAGAGATGGATGAAAAGGAGCAGCAAACTTTCCCATGAGAGAGACACTCCCGGTGGTGCCCCAGTTCCCAGTGGAGACTCAGAGCTGAGTGCAGCAAGAACTCAGAGGAGGGAAAGGCCTGCATTCTCTGAGCTCTGCCCTGGTCACCCTGCTTGGTGCCTTAGTTTCCCCATCTGCAAATTGAGGCTTTGGACTAGAGATCTGTTTAGAACTAACCAATGAGTGAGGGACTATGGATCTGAGGCAGGATCCCCAAAAGAGGGCACATGAGAATAAGACCTGGTATTCCTTCAGTTCCCATCTCAATACCAAGAGACAACCTGAGGGGCCTCTGGGAGCCCTATCATTGCCTTACTTGAAGGCAGGACCTTCCAGCTGCTCCAGCGTGCAGCTGGAAGCGAGGAGATTCTGAGTCTCCATATTTGTATATACTTTTTGATCTGGACATACTCTTCTGGAAGGCCCCCCCCCGCTTTCTGTTAGTAAGCCCACTTGAAACATTCAAGGTAAATAAAGGCCTGGTCTGTCTGGCAAACACACATCATCTGATGTATTTGGCTGGCTCCCTGGCAGGCCTGCCTCCAGGTTCCTTTGGGTGCTGTCCCATATACCTGGCCATGGTGTCATGCTAGACCACAGAAACCTGAGGGTCACATCTCAGAACTCTCATGCAGGTCACACCCACATATCTGTAGAGAAGACTTGGAAATGTTTTGGCAATATAGTGTTAGAAGAACTGGGCTTTCCCTGTGTGACCTTGGGTAATTGCTTAAATATGTTAAGCCTCAGTTTTTATGTCGGTGAGATGGGAGGGGCTCTCCCTATCGCCCAGGGATCAAATAGGAAACTGTGCATAAAAATGTTTTGTAAACAGGAAAGCCCTAAACTGACGTCCAGGACACAATGATTCAGTGGCAAGTGTATTCTGACAATCAGCGCTCCCCATGGGTACAGCCTCCTTTGTGCTGAGAAATTCAAGCCACCAAGGGTTAAAGCAGGCTGGGCACATGACTGTGATTGTCCATAATTGATGGAATAAACCTTAAAGGAGTGACATATAATTGTAATTAATCCAGGCACTTTGACACTGACTTGCTAAAAATAGTGTCTACTAATAATTGCTTTGATCTAGCAAAATGATGCCTGTCCATGAGCCTGGCTGGGGCAGGATGGGCAAAGGTCTGCTCATGGTAACACTGTAGCCCACCGCAGCTGGGTATGGAAGCAGGGAGATGGGGCAGAAGGGCAATGAGGGGCCCCAATTCTCTCAGACCCTAAGTCAGCAAATGCTATATGTATAAAAGGATCATCTGATTCATTGTCTAAACTGGGACACTTTTGAGAGTATCATATTAATAATAAAGCCAGATAACATGCACAAATGACTCTCCCGGGCTACCTGGGATGCCCTGTCACCCTGCTTATAGCCTGTACTAAGCTCGTGAGAATGCTTGACTGCTAGAGCATTCTCACATTCATTGTCTGGTCTTCCTCACGACAACCCTGGGAAGCAAGGAGTTTTGCTCTCATCTAATAGATGTTGAGAACAGTGATGAGGCCAAGTGGTCCAGCTGTGGCCTTTGGCTTGCCTTTCTTAGTGGCTGACCCCATGCAGGTAGAGGACAGATGACCAGGATCAGGAGCTCTGTAGCTGTGGAAACAAATGGAACTCAGTGGGGAAGAACCAGCAAAGCTGGCTTCCATGGACAGGGAGCAAGTATTCACTTCCATGGAGAGAATGGGATGCAGGTCTTAGCAGAGACTCTGCCCAGGACTTGTCCAGTCTTGGGCAATGAGAAGACTTGAGTTTCAAATCTAACTCCTCTATCTCCAAGCTCTGTGATCTTGGAAACTATATTAACCAAAAAACAAACAAACAAACAAACAAACAAACAAAAAAACAAAAAAAAACCCAAAAAACCCACCCTGTGCCTCAGCTTCCCCAGTTGTCAAGTATAGACACGGATTCTTTTATGTGAGGATTACTTGAGATTCTTTATGGAAATGGATGGATAGACTCAGGGCCTGTCACGTAGCAGGTCCTCAGCAAACCCTTGTAGAGTTTGTTTGGAGAGTTCCCAGAAGCAACGCCCTTCAGAGGAGAACCAGGGACGTCCTTCTGCCTTGAAATAGCTTTAAGTGGAACCAATCAAGGTGGACTGAGCTGCTGCCTTGAGATGGGGATGGCTCAAGTTCTTGGAGGAAGGAAGGGGATAAAATAAATGCATGTAGGAATCGAGAGATTCCTTGACTCTCCGAGGCTGTGGATAATCTAGACAAAGGCGGGGTCAGTACCCAAGGAAACTTCAGGTCTTGCAACCCCTTGAAGCTCTGCCCAGGCCAGCAGCCCTCAGAGCCTGTGGCCCCGTCCTACTGGGCTCTCCAATGAGCTTTCTTGGATATGGCCAGGCAGCATGGCTCATGTGGTGTTCCATTGCTGGCATTGATGGTGCTCAAAACAAAAGGTAGGCAGGTTGGCAACAGTTTGGTGCCAGGAAACTTGTGTGTGCGAGAGGGAAGGTTATAAAAGTAACCATGTCCAGCCTATTAATAGCTTGTGTTTGGTCTCTACCTTTTCTATCAACATCATCCATCACATCCAAACAATTGAAAAGCCTGTGCCAAATGGTTAGGAGTTAACAACTCATGGCTGCGCTGAGTTTCTGAAAAACAGAATTTCCACTTCTTATGCAGCACTGAAATGCCAATTGTTTCATGCCAACTGGTTATTTTTCCAGACCATTTCCCTTTATTTATGTTGAAGCTTTTGTGTTTTTAAGCGAAAGGAAGATGGAGAACCTGGAGTAGGTGATTGTTATTTCTCCCGATTTGCCCTTGAATGAGCCATAGGAGAAATGTTCCTTTTCTGAATCTGAAGTGAGATCCTGCAGAGGCTGGAGACAGGGGTCTTGCCCTTTTCAGGAGTGCTGGGGCCAGTGGCAGGAAGACTGGGCCTTTGGGGAAAAGGCCAGCCTGACCCTTGGTAGACTAAGGGCAATGCTATCCCTGGGTATGGCCTTGGGTAGGACAGAGCCCCTCTCTAGGCCTTGGTTTCCAGGTCTGTAAAATGTGTTGGAGGAGCTGGCCTTCCAGCTAAGTCTAAACTTTGTGGGGAGGACTCGCTGCCTCATGTTTGTTGGCAAGGCCGTGGGTATAGAGGAGAAAGGAAGATGCTGCTGCCCCCAGAACACAAGAAACTCCCAGAAGCCCAGAAGCACAGACGGGGCTGGTCTTTCTCTGGGAAACTCCAGAACAGCCTTCAGAGACGTCTGTGGAGCCCGCCAGGCAGTTGTTTTTCTCACCATATGTGATTTCTGGGTATCTTAAAAATTTTCATTTGGCCTGAGCATTGCCAGACTTGAGGGATGATTCTGCCCAGAGTGGGGATGGAAATGGGTTTGGCTCCCAGGTTGGGAGCGGTAGGTTTTCTCCACCCTGGAATTCTCTGATGAGGCTGGAAGGTACAGAAATGCGGCTATGGTGTGGCTTCTGGTACCTCAGCAGCTTCTGGTGCAGACTGGTGGAAGCAGGGGCTGCGGGGAGGAAAGAGGGTGTCGTATTGGAGTGGGGCATTCTGCAGGCCTTGCTATGTCATTAATACTAACTAACTCGTGTTTCTCTGTGGCTGTCAGGTGGTACAAATCAACAGTCTTATTTCAAGTCATAGCCACTGGAAGATGCACGTAGCCAGCTCCTTGTCATTACCTGACCACAGCTCCTGCAGAAAGGATGGAAATCCTGTGTATGTGTGTTGTGGGCAGGTGACTGGAGTAGGGTGGGGAGACAGTGGACCCAGGCCTGGGACCAGTCAGTTAGTTGGGCTGGCTTGGTGCTAGTCAGGAACGTGTTCTACCTGGGAACACACTGCTTTCTGCAGAGCCAATCAATTTCCTGCTGCTTTAGTGGTTTGGGGGCCAGATAGGTTTTAATAAGAGAAAATAAAACTACTTCAGAGCAAGCCATCCAGAAAGCACATGTATTTGTTTTAAATAGTCCAGAACACTTAAGAAAATGGGAGCTTTTGCAATGTGGATGAGATACAGGGATGATGACCCTGACAAGGGGAGCAGGGAATAGTTGCAGTCTTCTGGCAGGGCTGAGTTATACCTGGAGAGTGGATGAAGGGTCAGTGGTTTTGTGATTGTATCCCCAGGCTGGCAAGAGGAATCCTGGGGCTGGAACAAGAGACCTTCTGTATGCACCCCCGAGATGAAGGTGTGGTGTGGGAATCTTCAGAAACAGATGTGTGGTGGCAGGAATGTAGTCATCAAAGCTGGAGAAGGCTGTAGGGGCTTTTTTCTCTTTTTGGTACTAGGGATTGAACCCAGGGGTGCTTAACCACTGAGTCACATCCCCAGCCCTTTTATATATTTTATTTAGGGATAGGGTCTCACTGAGTTGCTTAGGGCCTCACTAAGTTGCTGAGGCTGGCTTTGAACTTGTGATCCTCCTGTCTATTCCTCCTGAGCTGCTGGGATGACAGGTGTGCACCGCTGTGCCTGGCTGTAGGGGTTTTCTGACACCACTGCAGCAATGTGATTGGTGACTGGCCAAGAGCACTCACTCCCACAAGCAGGGCAAGATGAAAGATAATCAGCAGCAGATTGTTTGTTAGAGAAGGAAATAGAGTGATCAGGTGATAGATCTGAAGGTGACTTCCAGGATAGGGATTCAGACTTTGGAGAACAGATGAGTTTAGTGTCTGTTGTAGGAAAACCAGGTGGGTGGGGCTGCCTGCCCCTGTGCACATTGGCCTGGGAGCCCCAAGCCTGGGTTCTAAGGTTTGCTTTAAAACAGGCTGCTATCTGATGGGGGAAAGCCAGCCTCCCTGGGCTCAGTGTCCTCATGTAGAATGAGGGTGGGAACTAGCTGAGCTCTAAGGGTGCTTCCAGGTCTGGCCTTGAACACTTCTATGAGTGTGTGTCTGTGGGAGGGGGGCTCACTTGGTGAGAAAATTAGCATAGACACCTGTGATGCCATAGATCAGGACTTCACAGAGGCGTTTGTTTGGCCAAGCACCTGAGAAAGCTAAAGGCAGACTTGTGGAAAAGTCAGAGCCAGCTGGGTGCGGTGGCCCACATCTGTGATCCCAGCACCTTGGGAAGCTGAGGCAGGAGGATTGCAAGTTTGAGGCCAGCCTCAGCAGTTTAGCAAGACTCTATATATAAACAAACAAACAAATAAATAAATTTGGGGATGTATCATCTCAGTGGTAAAGTGTCCCTGGGTCCAATTCCTAGTGCCAAAAAAAGTCAAAGCCATCCAAGGTAGAACCTCTTAAGGGCTGCCTTGAGAGGAAGTGAGTTCCCAGTCTCTCTGGAGGCAATCAAGCAGAGACTGGATGATCACATGGCAGGAATCTTACATGGGTGAGTATGGACCACTAAACTATATGGCTTTTAATTTTCCTCCAACTCCAAGATTTAGGGACTCATTGCTTATGTGTATGACCATCTGTTTAATGGTGTCTCAGGGCTCTGATGGCAGCCCCCACATTCTGGTCTTCTTTCTTGTGCCTTAGAGCAGCAGTTGTCATTCCCAGTCTGCACATTATAGAATCAGAAATATAGTGCTTTGGCCTCACCTTCAGAGATCTGAGTTCCAGGTCAGGGTCAAGATCCCTCTTTTCTAGGACCTGGGCTGTTGGTGCCTGATAGGTTTCTATCCTACCTATGTACTCCCAGGAGGGAGGAGACCAACCCCTCCAGTTTCACATAGAGCTCAAAAGCTTGAGGCTGTAGTTACCATTTCACATGCATTTCTAACAAACGTTTGACAAATGCTTGCTTCGTGTCTGGAAGAGTCCTAGTGGGTCAGTTTTTGACCACCTTAGGAGCAGTAAGCACTGAACAGCCTTTCAAAAGATTTGATCGTGAGTATGTCCACCTCCCACCCTGACCACAGTGCCTGGCCCACGGCAAGCATGGAATAAACGTTTTGGTTGAATCACATGGAATCTTTGCCAATATTGTAAGTGGGGCAGGAAAATACATTATAAGCAAGCATGCAGTAGGGAATTCATGATATGCCATTTCCCCTCTGCCCAGACCTTGTAAAGGAAACCATCTCCTTAATTGCAATTATGTTTGTGACCCGAAGGGGTGACCCGTGCAACTTGATATTTTGGGAGCAGTGGTCTCCCAAGTGACCTTTTCTTGCTTTCCTCAGGGCATCAATGGCTCAGTGGGAGATCCAGGGCCTGGGGAGGATCATTTCCTCCTAATTGGTGTCCTGGTCGTCACGCTGGCTTCACTAAACATAACCAGGCCACCCTCTGCTGAGACCTGAATGTCCTTGTTATTAACTGCATGATGTCCCTCAGACATCAGCTCCTATCTCCTTCTGGAAGTGACAAAGATGAGGGCCACAGAGAAGTGCCCCAGGCCAAAGTCACTTTATAAGTTTTATTCTGAGACCATTGGCTTCCCTCACTCGGCAAGCATTTCCTGTCTGCCTCCCATGCCTCACAAGGCCTGGGCCACACTTGCAGCAATGACACAAGCCTCCGGCCCTGACCTAGGCTGTTTACTATCCCCCGTGCCACTAAGCCACTGAGGTTTCGTGGTGGCACAGTTAGGGCCTGGTGCCAGCCAGGAAGGCTGTTGCTTCCCAAATTGCCACAAGATTCCCTCCAAAACCTCAGCTGCAAGAGTAGAGGTCTTTGAGTCAGTCTTGCCCGGCTTGAATCTAGCCTCTCCTTCTTCCTTGCCCAGGGACTGTGGGCCACTGACCAATCCTTGCTGGGCCTTGGAGCCCTTATCTGCACCATGGAGCTGTTTTGAGGCAATGACACAGTAAATGTAGTGCCTGACCCACGGCAAGTGTGTGGTCCATGTTAGTCATCTGGTACTGGGGATTGAACCCAGGGCCTTGCCCATGCCAGGCAAGTGCTCTTCCTCTGAGCTATAATCCCAGCCCATCTAGTGGTTCTTTGAATCATCTCCCTTTAGTTTTCATGAATCTGGATATTCAGGATAGAAGCGTTTAACTGCTTGACATGTCTCTAAATTTTGCTCCCTTCTTTCAAATATCAACATTCAATATTTATGGACCTACTATGGATAGTAGTCTAAGGGTGGGGATATAGGGTAGAACAAATGAAATTTGAAAAGCCTGCCTTCTAGGGCTTGCTTTCTGATGGAAGTGACAGGCAATGAATGACATCAATGTGATAGTGGGGTTAAATGTTGATAAGTGCTCTTGTCACCCCAGCTGGGGCAGGGCTGAGAGGGTCACTGACACCAGGTGTGGTCAGTCTCAGAAAGGGTACAGAGCCCATCAGGGGTCAGTGGGGTGTTTGGCACTAGGTTTATGCTTGGTGTAATATTCAGGCAAATGACAGCTCCCAGCTGAGATGAAGGGTATCAGAACCTCAGGAAGGATGGTAATTGGGGAGTACTTAAGACTGGGCCCCAAGAAGCCAGCTACTCCTGGGGGAGGATAGGTCAGACCCCCACCTAATGCTGGTCATCTGGTGCATAATGACCTGCTGGGTCTGGAATGGAGAGGACAGTGGATGAATTGGTGTCAGCTCTTTGCCACCTGGAATGTGCCTCAAGCATTCCCCAGGGATGGGGTGGGGCAAGCCCAGAATGGAAGCAAGTCCGATGCAGAAAAGGTGGCTGTGAGGCCAAGTCCCTTCTGCAACTACCCCAACCTATGGTAAAGACATCACATCTCACACAAGGGGCTCAGGAAGTTGGAAAATGTGCCTGGAGCCCGGATCCTGAGATTTGGGCTTGGTGGTCCACTGTGGCAGGTGGTGGAAAGGAAAAGGTCTCCAGCTCCTCCTCTGCATAGCCCAAGACACGAGCTGTGTGCTTAGGACATAGTGTCTTTGAGAGAAGCAGTGTTCCAGAGCCCCTTTGCCCTCTGGTTAGGCTGCTGGCCTCCTCTCTTGGGATTGAGGGATCAGGGTGAGAGATTCAGCTGCCTCTCCAAGGCCACCTCCTCTTATCCTTACCACATGCCAGTCAGGAGCCCAGAGGAAATGTTTGCTGATCTCATGCAGTCTGCTTCCCATCCATGTTTTATTAATCCAGCCCTATTTGTTTTCAGGGACCCCTCGTGCGTCTTTGATGCCTTGTACTGTGGATAGGACCCAGCACTTGGGGAGAGGCATGGGGTGTAATGGGAGGGGGTGATGGTGGTGCAGAGGGCAGCCCTTGGGGTGAGCTTCTGGGAGCTTTTGTGTAAGATTCAGGCTCAGCATATTAAGACTGGAGGGGGTGGGGATTCCTTGGCATTTTACACAATGTCTGGGCACACAATAAAGTGCTCAGTAAATATATGCTGTGTGAATGAACAAATGAATGTTTTGTCCACTGCAGACTGTCAAAGGTGTCTTTCTGAAATGCTTGGAGGTATCTTTGTAAATTGTTGAAACCATTAAATGCTGATACTGGAGGTGTATTTAGCAGCTCTGGACTGAGGACCAGTTGTTTCCCACCTCTGACATCTGTGTGGAAAGAGAAAGGGTATTTGGCCACAGAAGAATGGGAGTATTTCTTTGCATGCAAAAAGAATATGTTTTATTTTTATATGCATTATCTCATGTGCAGTGTCCAACATTTGTGGATTGTAAGTCTCCGTCTCATCTGAAGATTCCTGGTTTGCAGAAAAGGAATCAGAGATGCAGAGAGGTTGAGTAACTGGCCCAGTGTCATGTAGCTAATAAGTGGCAAAGATGTGATTTGAATTCTGGTCTGCTGGTTTCAAATTCTGTGTTAGGAAGAGATGACAGACACCCTCTTTGGAGCTAGGCACGGTGGTTTGAGTCTGTAATCCCAGCAACTCAGGAGGCTGAGGCAGGAGGATGGTGAGTTCAAAGCCAGCCTCAGCAATTTAATGAGGCCCTGAGCAACTAGGTGAGACCCTCTCTAAATAAAATATATAAAAAAAGGGCTGGGGATGTGGCTCAAGTGTTAAGCACCCCCCTGGGTTCAATCCCCAGTACAAAACAAAACAACCACAACCACAACCACAACAACAACAACAAAAACCCTCTTTGGTCTCCATGGCTAAAAATAGGAGGCTCAGCGTGGTCTGTTGAGAAGATGGAGTCAGTGGGTTTTGTGGCTGATCTTCATATCCACAATTTCATCATGTATAGAAATGCGGGGAGGGGGATTAATTTAAAAAAGAAGTGTTTGGAATGTCCTTTGACCTATATTGTCATGGCCCATTTGCACCTGATACCATAGGCCATCAGGCTCAGCCAAACTTCAGGGATACTTAGTCCCAGAGTCTTGTTTTCCTCCCCCTGGAGGACTGAGGTGGGAAGAGTGACTTGTCTGAGGCCAGACATTGACCAGAGGAGGCTGCGGCCACCTGCACGCGCTGGAGCCAAGCTCAGGGACTCTCCTCTAGAGGCTCTCCTCTTGTTTTGAAGCAGCTGGGTGCTTGGAGCTCCCTTCTCAGGCTTGTCAGAGGTCAGCGCCCGCCCCGTCCCACGGCATAACATGGCTTGCTTGCTCCGTTCTCAGGAAGACAGGATACAAATGGCCTGAGCCATTCCAGGCTGTGAGTGCCTCAGATAGGATTCTGGTAGGAGCCAGCCAGGGAAGCGGCTCTGAGGATGCTGGCAGGGTCCATGACCATAAATGAAATCAGGCAGCTGGACCTGGGGCAAGAAGCCGGAGCTAAGACATGAGCAAGAGGGGGAAAGATCAGAAGTTGAGATCACAGGAAAGGGCTGGATGCGAGCACAGGGAGGAAGAAGGCCCTGGCTGTGTGCTGGCGTGAAAGTCCGGGATCCAGGTCTCCCCGGAGAACAGCAACCAGGAATGTCCCTTCCCTGCCCAGAGGAGGGACTGGCTTAATCTGCGTAGCATTAATTAGCAAGAGTGTCTAATTAGGACAACCATTACAGAACCACAGTATTAAGCTGGTGCTGAATATCAATCAATTTTGGAAGCTCTCCATGAAATTGAAGGAAAAGTTGACCTTATTAAACAGAAAAGATTTCTAAATCAATTATTTCCTGAACTGAATTCACAAAACGTAGTGATGTCAGAAAGGTACATCAGACCTTAATTCAGTAAATAGAGACTCTAGATATTATCGCCTGTTTCCCTTTGGGGGTTCCAGCCAGTGACAGAAATCATGAATGGACCACATATGTGTGCTTACACACACACACACACACACACACACACACACACTCACACACACACTCACACTCAGAGGGCATCACCTTGGTCAGGAGCCTGCACACTCTCTTCTCAGTTAAGTCTGCAAGTAGAGTTTTCTGTTGGTTCCAAGGTTGCAAACAATAAAACATATTTAGAACTTCACAGTCTCTGGGAAGATCTACTGTAATCATTACAATTTTGGCCTGTCTTTGGAAGCTACAAGACAGGCCAAGAGAGCAATTTATATGGCTGGCTCAGTGGCAGGGGAACACACTCTATCACACTCTGTACTGCCTTCAGGGAGGAAGGACTGGAGCAGCTCTGAGAACCTTCACTGCAGAAATTGGAGGGCCAGCAGAGTCTGCAGGAGGGAGCTGGGGGTATTGGTGCCCTGGTAAGGGAGGCAGATAAATCTGAGTGTAAAACCTGACTTCTTCAAATCCTGACTTAGCCATTTGTTGGCCATGCCCTTGGATAGCTTACATAACTTCTTGGAGCCTCAGTTTCTTCCTCTGTAAAATGGGCTGATGATACCCACTTTGCATGGTAGGCCCCTTTTGTAGTACTTTATTTCAAATTTTTGTCATCATTGAGAAATCACATATCTGTGGAGCCCTGGCTCATGGCCTGGAGCAGAACAAGGACCATGTGGATGAGGGGCATCTCCCAGGGATGAGGCCTGACTTCCTGTCCTGCTAGGAACTTTCTCTGAAGTACCCAGGGGTGTAGACAGATTCCTCTGGGATGACACATTGTCTCACACAAAAGCCTAGGACATCTTTCTTTTCTTTTTCCTTTCCTTTCCTTCCTTTCTTTTTTTTCTTTTTTTTTTTTTTTTTTTGGTACAGGGATTGAACCCAGAGATACTTAGCAACTGAGCTGCATCCCCAGCTCTTTTAAAAATATCTTCAGGGCTGGGGTTGTGGCTCAGCTGTAGAGCACTCGCCTAGCACGTGCGTGGTCCACGTTCTATCCTTAACACTATGTAAAAATAAAGGCATTGTGTACAACTAAAATAAATAAATATTAAAAAAAACTTCAAATTTAGAGACAGGGCCTCGCTAAGTTTCTGAGGCTGGCCTCAAACTCACCATCCTTCTGCCTCAGCCTCCTGAGTCATTGGGATTACAGGCATGTGTCACCATGCCTGGCAGCCTGAAATATCTTAAAGGCAAGGAGTAAGCATGGTATGTAGAAAAATCTGGTCTTTGGCTAAAATCTGGGTTAGTTGTGTGACATTGGGAAAGTCATTTCAATTCTCCAACCCTCTGTTTTTTCATAATGGAGACATTATAACCTAGTATACAGAAGGAAGATTTGGGGTCAGTGTGTAAAGGACCTATTTTGGAAGGTCTCAATAAATGTTCGGTAAAGATAAAAGTACTATTACTAAGTACTTTCAAGAAGCACTTTTTAAGCACCTCTTGTACTCTGAGCATCAAATAGGTTATGGAGGTTGTACAGTATAATGTTGTTATTATACTGTGGAGCCATAAAGTCATCTGAGGTGGATATGAAACCCTCAGTTCAGCCCCAGGGCTACAAGAGGCCCCTGACTCCACTTGGCAGGATCGTATAATCTCCAGCTGTGAGTTGAGAACAGTTACCGTTATAGCATGAAATGGGCATCGAATAAATGAAATGGCATTTAGGAATCTGGAGTCTCAATTCTTTTATCCCCATCCCAGGGATAGGCTGGAGGCTCACATGCATTCCCTACAGTCACCCAAGGCAGGGCACTTGCCTCGTGACAAATGAAGATAAATCACCCCATCTGCATGGAAACCTCTTCCTAGCACTCTAGGGCTCAGATTTTGAAAAACAAATAAACTTTTTTGATTACAAAAGTAGTATATTCTCATTGTGGAACATTCTAGGAGAGAATTAAAAAACAATAAGAAAAACACCCCCACAATGCAGGATAGTTTATGTATTTTCAGTCTTTTTCTGCATTAATAAAATCTAAATATGTAAATGATTGGAAATATACTTTACATACAGTTTTGGGGATCAGGGTTTTTCACTTAATGTTATATCACCAACATTTTCCCCTATTTTCAAATACTTTCTCTTCCTCCTCTTCTCCTTCTCCTTCTCCTCCTTCTTCTTCTTTTTGGTACCAGGGATTATACCCAGGGGCATTAACCACTGAGCCACGTCTCCAGCCCCTTTTTATTTTTTTATTTATAGACAGGGTCTCATTAAGTTGCTTAGGACCTCACTAAGTTGCTGAGGCTGGCTTTGAACTTTCAATCATCCTGCCTTAGCCTCCTGAGCCTCTGGGATTACAGGCATGTGCCACTGCATCCAGTTCAAATATTTTCTATAGAAGTGTCTTTTAGTGACTGTATAGTGTTTCATCACTGTCTGGGCTGAGATTGAATGAACCACTTGAATATTCTTGGGCCTTTAGGAATAAATTATGACTTTCATCAAATGGGACATAGTTCCTATGCATCCTTGAGTATGAAGGATTATTATTGTCAGTGAAAAGAGCTGAGTCACAGGGGAGATAGGTTGACCAGTTGGTTATAGGACTCCCTCCCAGAATCACGAGTCTCTTTTTAGTCCTTAAAGGAGTGAGTTGGGGCACAGCAGGTGTGGTAGGCGCCCCACCATGTGGCGTGTGGCAGCTAATTAGCAAGGCCTGTGCTGCTACTATCGCCCAAAGAACCATATCAATTTAAGCTTCATTGGAGTTCAGGCAGCAAAGATGATAATTGAACATCTTAGCAAATAAAAAACATTTCTGGTCCAGCCAGACTACTTTGACATGTTTTCCTGATATGAAAAAAGGGTGAAGGTTTATTTTTTTATTGACATGTGATGGGGAATGCAAGGAAATCTGCAAAGTATCAAGCGTCTCCATTGATCCACTTCACAGCTTGGTCCCTGCAAATATGGAGCTGGCCCAGGAGGCTACACTGGCTAAAACCAAGAAGCAGGTGGGAGTTGCCTTTTAATGGAAAGCCTTCAAGTTTTAGGACAAATGGAAGAGGCTTAAAGGAGAGGAGACAGTATCTGGCCCTTTTCCCTTCACCTCTTCCTCGAAAAATGATGGAAATAGCCTTGGATTCTGATTTCAGTTCATTTCTGCCAACAGAAATGAATTAGAGGTTGTTGAGATGTGCAGCTGATCCCAAACTTTTCCTGGGGTAGGCGTGATGCTCCCCAGATGCTTTCGACCCCTTTGAGAAGAACGCAATGGTCATTTCTGGCTGGAAAACATCATGAGCTTTCCCCAGTTCATTCCTACAGAGAGGTTCATCGTATCCTCAAACAGTTCAAGCATCTCTGAACTCATTTCCTGCTCTCTTCAGCCCCAGCTCTGTCTGGGAGTTGAAGGGGGTACTTCCAGCATCAAGTAGGGCTTCTAAAGATCAGAACCTTCTCGAAGGCCGGAACTGGGTTCTGTTTATTTGTGTTCACATTGAGCCAGCAAAGCACCTGCGCCCCTTGAGACACATGCGCTCATGAAATGATAGCAGGCTGCTCTTCATTAAACTGTAGTACATGAGAGAGACTAAAGGAAAACTGGATTGTGTTTAGACAATCTTTTTATTGTATTTTTGTTTTTATTTTTTATTATTTGCAGTTCTGGGGATCCAACTCAGGGCCTCCAGCTTGCTAGGCAAGTGCTCTGTCTCTGTGCTGCATCCCCAGCCCTAGACCATCTTTTGCACGGTGCAGACTGGGGACCTTTCTCCATAGCTGAACCACCCCAAACAGTGTAGAAAGTTAGAGTTTGTATATAAGCAAGACCAGAAGCTTCTGGCACATCCTACAGTGTCTAGTACACTGTTGGGTATGTAGAAGGTGCTCAACAAATGAAAAGTGGTTGACATTGTTGAAGAGTGAATGGATGAGCAAATGGGTCACTCCATTGGCTTTTCCTTTAGATCTCAAGGGCTAGCTATCAAGTGGGCCTTGATACCAAATCTAAGAAAGAAGTGGTGAGATTGACGGAGACAGGGAGAGCTGCTTTCACTCTGTCTTAGCCCACAGAGGATGGTTGAGAGCACAGACTTGGGCATCTGAAAGTCCTAGGTTCAAGTCCCAAGCCCTCCGCTTACACCAGTGGGACAATACTACCTAATCCTGCAGATCTCAGTCACCCTTGCATTCGACTGTGTGTGTGTGTGTGTGTGTGTGTGTGTGTGTGTGTGTGTGTAGTCTGGGAATTGAACCCAAGGTGCTCTACTACTGAGCTACATTCCCAACCATTTTCATTATTTATTTTGAGACAGCGTCTTGTTAAGTTGCCCAGGCTGGCCTTGAACTTGTGATCCTCCTGCCTCACACTCCCTGGTCATTGGGATTATGGCATGTGCTACCATGCCCAACTCTCACATCCACCTTTGCATGCTTCTCTTACCTGTTCACAGTGAGATCACCCTTGCTTGAGCTCTCCTAGCTCTTGTATAGATCTCACTTGGCAATGAATCATGTCTACCTTCAAAATACCTTCCACTGAGACATATTCATACATGTCTACAGAGCATAGTATGATATCAACATATATATTCAATGTGTCATGATCAAATCAGGGTAATAATGTTTTTCCTCAAACATTACACATTTCTGAGTGTTGACTTTTATACTCTTCTACTAATTTTGAACTACATCATAGATGGTTATAACCATGGTTGCCCTGCTGTGCTATAGAAAACCTAGAAAACCAGAACAGATGACTCCTATCTGACCATGTTTTGGTCCCTTGTTGTCTGAAGCTGTCATTTAGGCCTACATAAAGAATGTTCCACATTTTCTCCTGTTTCCTATTGGAGAGTGGGCATAGTGCCTGGAGGTCAAGGTCCTGATTTTGAACTCTGGCATATGTCACTCACCCCTCTGGGCCTCCACCTGTAATAAAGGTCAAAGGCTATTGTGAGGATGCACAGGTGAAACCACTTTGTAAACTGTGGTGGAGATTGCACCAGGTCTAATCACCAGTCCCTTGAGGAAAGAGGCCGTTTTCTAGGTGTTGTGCACCTCTCAGGACTTCGAACACTTAGAAATGCTGCCAGGATCTATCACCACTTTTGCTCAGGGCTGTGTTCCTGTCTTCCTTTGGGACTTACAGCCAACTGTACTTCCGGACTCGCAATGCTCAGGAGTGCACCAAATCCTAACCCAGATGCTGGTTTGTGGATGAAAAGTCAACAAACAAAAATGGTGGCCAGCACTTACCGAGCCAGGCATAGCTGTGGGTACTTTCCATATACTTGCCCCTTTGTTTTTCACCACGGCCCTGTGAGGTAGGAAATGATATTAGACCATTTTAACACAATGCAGCTGAGTGCAGAGAGGTGGAGCAAGTGGCCTGAGGTCCCAGCTTTAAGTGGCTGTGTTAGGGTTTGGACCCAGCAGATTGGCCCAAGAAATCATGCTCCTGAGCCAAGACTACAGGCTCTCTAGGTCACCCTGCAGCTGAAAGCTGCAGTGAAGGCCATGTGGCCACCCCTCCCCATCCCTAGCAGGAGGGACCCCAAGGGCCTTCCCCTGCCTCGGACTCGTCTCTGCTCCTGTGCTCACCCCACTTCTCTCTCCGGCAGTTCGTCTGCTTCCCTTGCCTCCCTCCCCTGCCCTTGGCCCAAGCCAGGAGACGGGAGCCGCTGCCAGGGCATTCTAATTAATTCCTGAAAGAACTCTGCATTATCAGAGATGGAAAGGACTTCAGAAATCCTCTAGTTCAGGTTTGTTAAGAGAAAACTGAGACCCGAGCTGGCACGATATGGTTGCCCAAACCATATAATAGCAGCACAAAAAAAAGAATTATATTCTTATGACTTACAGGCATGGAGGCAAAGATTCTAAATAACACATCAGTGAACAGAGTCTAACCATGTATAGCAAACGTCATACATCATGCCCAAGTAGAGTTCACTTGGGAAGGCAAATAGGATTTCACCCTCAGAAGCAGAGCTCAGATGGGGCAGCAGCTGAGACAGCAGGTCCAGGCACGGTCCAAGGCTCTTTCGTGGCTCAGGCTAACTTTGTGGTCCACCCTGCTCCCAGAGGGACTGGTGATGGTCCCTCCTCCCCTTTGCACCACTTCAGAATAAAGTGAGATGCTTTTCCTGGCCCTCCCTAATTCTCTTTCCATCTCTTCTGCAGGATTCCATGTTTTCGTTGGCCCTGAAATGCCTTATCAGTCTATCCACCATCATCCTGTTGGGGTTGATCATCGCCTATCACACACGTGAAGTCCAGGTAGGTGCCCCACCTTCCCCGCTTCATGCAGGGGCCCATCCTTTTGTCTTGGTCGGGGCTGAGCCAGTCCCCCCCGCTACGTAGCTACTTGGGTGCTTTTACATACAACACAATGTCCAGGATCTTAGCTCTTCTCTTCTGGTTTGGACCCTATTGGGGGAGGGAATTGTGAGGTAGCCCTGTGGTTTTAGGACAATGCAGATGTTATCTTCATCTGGGGGCCTCTAGGGCAGACCCATGTCTTCATAATTGGGGGTCATCCTGCTCCCGACTCTCTCTGAGCATCATGAATTGCGACAGTTCCTGGTGACTTGCTTTGTCTTCCCAATCCTTTTCTGGATACTTTCTGAGCTTGAGCCACTGAATGAAAACCCTCAGCAAGGCAGACTGGTCTTGTGTATGCTCTGTGCACGCACGTGCACGTGCCTGCATTTCTAAATGTTTGGACACTTGCCCTGCAGACACCAGGCTGGGAGGTGCCATTTTCTGGATCGAGTAGAAGTTCAATGTGGTCAAGCAGGCCTCTGTTTCTTGTAGCCCAGGAGTGACTTGGCACCGAGAAAAATGTTGACCAGGCCTCCAGGGTGTGCTTCCAGTTTGGCTGACATAGGACGTCTACGTGGGTTGGGAGAGTCACACAGGAGGGAACAGACCCGAGGCAACCTCTCATGATAATGAGTCCCCACCACCCCACCCTGCAAGCCAATCTGCTCTGCTGTGGACCCGGGTAGACGGAAGTATCCAGATGTTTTTTCTCCTGTGAATGTGAATCTGGAAACCCTCCTGGTCCTTTGGCCAGAGGAGCATAGATAGATTCACATCTGAGCAGCAGGCGAGAGATTGATGAAGACCAGAACTCAGAGTCAGAAAAACTGGGGTTGAGTCTTGGCCATGACCTTTCCTCTCAGCATGCCGTTTGCCAGCTCTATGACCTGGTGGGTTTTGGTCTCCTCATCAGGAGCATGGGGTTTTATTCCAGTTTCTCTGGGCCATTCTGAGGATGGAATGAGGAGTGTATGGGAGAATGCTATGTATCGATATTCAGCCACACTGTGCAAACCTAGGTCCTTTGTTGTTGGTATCTTTGGGATGGAGTGGTGGCACAGATGCAGAGTAGGTGCCTCCTGGTCCTAAAGACTCAATCTGCTTCTAGCTGGCTGTCAGGGCTGCTATGGTCAGATGGGATGCAGGAGCTTTGACTTCATGCCACCTTGGCAAGGCTCCTGTTTGTTGGATGACCAGAGGACACTAGATGCTGAGCTCTTCAGCCTCTGCAGATTCTTAGATGCTTGGACTGAATCTGTGCTCTGAAGGTGGGAGTCCAGATCCCACCAGGGAGCTTCCTTTCTGGAGTCCAAACTGGACAAGATGGTGGACTTAACCCAGACCATTGTGCAGTAGATCCCAGAAAGGAACCAAAGGATGGGCAGAGAGGAACGGGCTAAGGAACCATGATTGGACAGGATTGCCACTGTGTGATCCAGGCCAGTTCCCCCAATCCAGAACCAGCTGTGGGATCCAGGTGGTCCTTCAACCTCTGGGAGACCTCATCTATGGGAGTCTGTGTTGTTATGTATCACCCTGCTCTGTGTGGAAGGATGCTACAGAGGACAAAGAGAAAAGGCAAAATCATCAAAGTCAGTTCAACCCCAGCTCCTGGGAGGGGGAAAGGAGGAGCAGTTTCTGGCATTTATTCCACACTGTGGTCCTGTTAGGCCTGACTACTTCCTCTTTCTGTTTCACATAGTGGGCAGGACAGAGCCAGGGGTCCTTCCTCTGATTCTCCTAGAATCCTTGTTCTTATTCCTGGGCCTGCAGTGCTAGTTCTCAGACCTGATCTGGTCCAGCTGCTGTGTGATCTCAGCTCTGCCCTGGTGGCAGGACCATGTTGCTGGCAGGCCAGCACCTAGCTGGACACCTGTGACCCATCCTTAGCTCATGATGATCTATTTCAGCCCTAACCACAGGCAGTAGATGATTCTTCTTGGGTCACTTTTCTTGGCCCAATATTCATGATTTGGAGAAACAAAGTGGCTTTGAATTCTTACTCAGACACTTAAGCCTGAATGACCTTGGGCTGGTGACAACTTCTCTGGGCCTCAGTTTCCTCACCTGGAGTATGGCAGTCACCTCACCTGCTTTGCTGAACTCCTAAGGGGGCTGGGAACTATGTATAGTGGGGTTTCACAAAATGGAAACTTTTGTCTCTGTCCTGTCACCTCTGCCCCATTCCTTCTAGTAAGGCCTTACCACGTGTGCCAGCCAGCCCAGCTGAATGGTCACTGTGACAGTTGTCCAGTACTGACAACTGGCAGGCTTCCTCCTTGCCCACAGTTTTAGCTCCTAGGACCCAGCTTCTTATCCCACCTCACCCACCCCCAGGTGACGAAAGTCACCTGGCTCTACTTTCTTGGTCACCTTCTCTCTGCATCTGGCTGCATCCTTTCCTGCTGGAGGCTGATGGGAAGGTTTGGGCTCAGGTTGCCGATGGGAGGGAGATCTTGCTCCTTTTATGCACCTCACCTGGCCATAGTGTAGTTTTCTTTTGTGACTTTCTCCTCCCACTTCAGGATTGATGAGGTCATTAATCTTTGCATTTCCAGGGACCCAGTATCTGACCAGGAGCAGATGTTTGTAGCACATTTTTTAATGAAAGGGGTGCTGGATTCAGGACATCTGGTTTGGGTTGGGAGTCTAGCTCAGTGGCAGAGCACTTGCCTAGCATGCATGAGACCCTGGGTTCTAGCCCCAGCACCTAAATAAATAAATAAACAAACAAAAATCATTTCCAAAGCGAGTTTTGTCATTACTTTGCTTTTTGGTCTTGGGTCTTATTTTCCTTATCTGTTAATTAGGGGTCCTAGGCCCTACCAACTTTGTAATTCTCTGGTTTAGGTCTGGATGCTCAGCTTTTGGGGGACCTGCTTCTTGAGAGTGGAGGAAAGAGCTCTCCAAGTGTGAGTGACAGAGGGTCTCCAGAGTAGAGTGCTTGGAAACACCTTCCCCAGAAAAGACCAGCTGCTGCTTGTGTGAGGCAGGGCAGAGGGCAGTGAGCGGCTATTGTATCTCCTGGGGGTGACGTTGGGGCTTTTGCTAAGAATATATTCACTATTTTCCTCATCCCAACAATTGCTCTTATTTTAGTAGGGACTAGATGACCATGGCTTCTTCTCCTGAATCCTAGCTTCAGATGGGCCCCAGGCCCTGGTCCAGCACATACTTGAGGTTAGGGCTGGGGTAGTACCTTCTAGAACAGTTTTTTTGTTTTTGTATTGGGACTGAACTCAGGGGCACTCGAACACTGAGCCACATCCCCAGCCCTATTTTGTATTTTATTTAGAGACAGGGTCTCACTGAGTTGCTTAGCGCCTTGCTGTTGCTGAGGCTGGCTTTGAACTCATGATCCTCCTGCCTCAGCCTCCTGAGCTGCTGGGATTACAGGTGTGCGCCACTGGTCTGTTTCTCTACTTTCTCAATCTGTTTGTGCTGCTATGACAAAAATACCTGAGTAATTTGTAAAGTATAGAAATATATTTCTTATGGTTCTGGAGGCTGGGAAGTTCAAGATTAAGGCATTAGTGGGCTCAGTCATCTAGGGAGGGCTGCTTCTGCTTCCAAGATGGTGCCTTGTTGCTGTGTCTTCACATGGTGGAAGGCAGAAGATCAAGAGACTGAATGCTGCGTGAGGCCTCTTTCATAAGAACTTTAATCTCATTCACAAGGGAAGAGTCCTCATGGCCCAGTCACTCCTTAAGGACCCCCCCTCTTTATCACATTGGCAACAACACCTGAATCTTGGAAGGGGCATATTCCAACCATAGTACCCTGTGTAGGACTCTGCTAGGCTCTGCATGTATTACTGTGACAAGGAACTAGTCAGCCTCTTGGGAAAGGTTCTCCCATCAATTGGCAGAATATGTCTTCAGAAAATATAATACCTCCACCCCCCCCCCCCTTTTTTTAAAGACTATGAACTTTTTTTGGTGGTTCTGGGGCTTGAACTCAGGGCCCTGTGCATGCTAGGCAAGTGCTCTACCAACTGAGCTATATCCCCAGCTTTAAAGGCTATGAGCTTTATAAAACTTTATTTATTTATTTACTTTTATGTGGTGATGAGGATCAAATCTAGTGCCTCACACATACTAGGCAAGTGCTGTACCACTGAGCAAAAACCCCAGCAGCCCCCCTTTTCTCTTTTCTTTTCTTTTTTTTTTTTTGGCAACACTGGGGTTTGAACCCAGGGCCTTGCACATGCTAGACAAGCACTCTACTACTGAACTACATTCCCAGCCCTTTTTAATATTTTTGAGACAGGTTTTTGCTAAGTGCCCAGCCTGGGCTTGAACTTGTGACACTGCTTTCTCAGCCTCTCAAGTAGCTGAGATTACAGGTGCGCACCAGACTGAAAGTCTACCCTTCCACTGAGGGAATCTGGCTTCCCTGGAACTTTCCTTCAGCCCTAGGTCTGTCTCTGGAGCAGGGAAAGAAGGCACCTATGTTTCGCACGTGGTGCCTCTGTCATTTGACGATGTCACCCTGTTCTTTAGTCTCCTCCTCTCATGGGGTTCTGGAGTAGAGCTTTCAAAAACTCAGGCATCTGTTATTCTCAGGCCTTTGTGTCCTGGAAAGAAATGAAAACACAAGCAATGCATTCTGTTTATTTACCAGAACTTTGACTAAAGACTGTGCTGTCCCTTGGAAAGTCCATTCACTCCTATGGCTGGTCTATAACCAACAGCTACCAGTTCAGCAGAGCAGGCTACAGGCTCATATTTTAGATGCCGCTGGCACATTTCTGGCTCAATACATAAAGCACTGAAATCTTTATTGCTCCCTTGATCTCCTCCCTGCTCCTGCTCTTGATTACCCATAGAGCTTCATCATTCATTCAGCATATATTTAAAGAGGTCCTACTTTGTGCAGAGCGCAGGACAGGAGCCCAACTCTTAATGCCAGAAACCCTGAAATCACTGTTGCTTCCCCAAGGGGTTGCAACCTTGAATGACTCTGTGGCTCTGATTGATGTCTGGTGCCAACCTGGAGGGCTAGCAGGTGGCTGACAATATGAACTTCAGAGCAACCCCTTAGATTCAACTCATGTTCTCTGTCATATTTTGGTGTGTCTGGTGGCCTTTAGTAAGTTACTTAATCCCTCCTAGTTTATTTCTGTTCTGTAAAATGGGACTAAAAATAGTCCTACCTACTACAAAGGTTGCTGGGAGATCCAACTAGATAATACATGCAAAATGCCTCAATTTATTTTATTTTATTTTTTTTAATATTTATTTTTTAGTTATAGGTGGACACAATATCTTTATTTTATTTTTATGTGGTGCTGAGGATCAAACCCAGTGCCTCATGCATGCTAGGCAAGCACACTATCACTGAGCTACAACCCCAGCCCCAAAATGCCTCAATTTAGATGAGGACAGGTGTGCCCAGTAGACAGTGTGGCAAGGATACCTCAAGTAGAGGTCTCAGACAAAGGCCCTGGGATGGACAATTGCAGGGCAGTGGGGAAGATCACTATGGAGGGTGGGCAGACCCAGTAGACACTTATTTGCCTTAAGGGTTTGGAATGTCCTGTAGGCAGCAGTGGGAACTATGAAAGGGTTTCAAGCTGGGGAGAGATGATCAGATTTGCATTTTAGATGAGGAGGCATATCAGCATCATGCAGATGTTGGAGGGACCAATTTTAGAGGCAGGAAGATAGTTAGAAGCATGTTTTCCATGATTCAGGTAGAAGATGGTGATGCTAGAAACCAGGGTAAGTGCATGAGTAGGAGCAGGAAGAGGAACTGCATAGAAGATGTTGAGCAAGTGGAATTGACAAGACTTAGGATGGAGGTACTATCTGCAGGGAGAGAGTGGAGTCTCCCTGGTGCTTGGGTAACTCAATACCTGAGAATACCATTCATTAAGATGGAAACCATAGAAACAGGTCAGGGTGGCAGATGGTGACAAGTTCAGTTATGGGCATGTTGAGTTGGAGGTTGTGTGTGTGGGATCCAGCTGCCTGTAGGATGGCACTAGGGGCTAAGTAGGCAGAGGCCATGGCTGGATGAGCAGGGGCAATGATATGAGAGGAAGGCACAGGACTGATCCCTGGAGGGACATCAACAGGTCAGAAGTGGGTGGAAGAAGAGGAGCCCACAAGGAAACTGTGAGGAAATAGTGAGGAAGGCCAGAAGAGACTGGGAGGGAGAAGAGGAGGGAACCAGCAGTTGTGCACAGGGAGGGCAAGGCAATAGGGAACACATTTGTCCTCTGTTTTAGATCCTGGGGAAGTCATTGGACCCATCAGAGTAGTCACTGGGAGCGACTGAGTAAGGGCAGGGGACCAAGTAAGAGGAGAGAACCAGAGGAGCATCTGGAGAGGTCACTGGTTGGAGGGAGGCGTGACTGGTCTGTTTTCAGAGACTGGAGAGACCACGTGTGTCTACTGAATGTCAGCAAGAACCAGCTGAGAGGGAGAAGAGATATCAAGGGGCCCAGTTTTTTGTCCAGAGCATCTAGGAGGGGAGGGATGGAATGCCCAGGGAGAAGGTCCCTGACTTAAGGACTTAGGGAATATGGACTATGGCAGAGTTCACACTATCTAGTGCCCGGGTAGAAATTTTGTAGGTCATTAATTTCAACTTCTGATTATATGCCATATTAAAAGTAAAATACATCAGGCATGGTGGTGCACACCTGTAATTCTAGTGGCTCAGGAGGCTGAGGCAGGAGGATCACAAGTTTAAAGCCAGCCTCAGCAATTTAGCAACACCCTAAGCAACTCAGCAAGACCGGCTCAAAATAGAAAATAAAAAAGGGCTGGGGGGACATGGCTCAGTGATTAAGCACCCCTGAGTTTAATCCTGGGTACCAAAACAAATAAATAAAAGTAAAATATGTTGATGAGATCAGCGGGGTATATCCACTCTTTTTGTGGGTGTGTTGATCCCCTCAAGATCCAACATAAGTCTGCAGAAGCTTCTTCAGTCTTCTTCAAATTTGACAGACT
The DNA here is from genome assembly GCA_025594165.1 of Tamias sibiricus. NCBI lineage: Eukaryota > Metazoa > Chordata > Mammalia > Rodentia > Sciuridae > Tamias > Tamias sibiricus. The sequence continues at coordinate 118,128,001 of CM046658.1, read as the reverse complement.
CATGGGAGTGACAAGAAATGAGACTTCATCTCATGAATTTGAAACACAAGGGATCAAAAAAAAGAAAAAAAGAAAGAAAAAGAAAAAGGTGGTGGTGGGAGACTTTTCATTTACTAGGTGTATAAAAGTGGATATTTTTATTAAATACCAATACAGTTCTCAGCGGACAGGGAAATTACTTCAAATTATGGAACATAAATTATATTTGAGAGACAGCTCACATTGTAAAAATGCTCACCTGCTGTGGAATGATTGTTCAGGAGAGCTGAGTGTCCTCCTGGGTGGATGTAATGTGCTGTCACTGAGATACGGGTGTCTACAGTGCAGGAGGTGTCACCGGTCCCGGGGCTTTGAGGTCCTATTGCTAAACGAGTTGGTGGCGTCTTCCCATCAGGGGATGGGCAGAGCAGCTCAGGCTGAATCTTGCTGTCCCCCTCTTCCTTCTCCCTATGGAAGAGTGGACTTAAGGTTCATCCCTAGCTTACCTGAAAGGTGACCTGGCACTGGCACAGCAGAGCTCTGTGCTGACTTCTCTAAATTAGCAAGTTGATCCTAATATAACTTATAAAAATGTTGAGCCCGTGCATTCATTTATTTGTTCGGCGATCATTTATAGCAGGACTACTTTGTTCCAGGCATCGAGAATCCAGGTATAACCAGAACCAACTCCTTCCTGCCTTTGGAGGCTGCTCATCTTAGATCTGGATCCACTTTGACCCAGAGTCATAAGGACCTTAATAGGAGGCATGTGTGAGACTCCCTGTGGCCATGAGGAGGGAGCCATGCATTTCTCCTAGAAGGGATGAGGCCAGTTCCCTAGGGAGATGATGCTCAGCTCTGTGCTCACCAGGAGCAGAGAGTCAGGGGAGAAGAGGAGGAAGTTGTGTTTGTCCTCCAAGGGGAGATGGAGGCTCTCTCTGTCCTTTCAGACACCTGGTGGACATTTCCTAAGGTATTTCTGGCTATTGGTTGATGGATTTGAATGACTTCATGGGGATTTTGAGACCCTGAGACCCCAGGCAGACCTTTCAGCCTAGCTTGGTCAGAGAACATCATCTCCTTAACCTAAATGTGATGAGAACAGAGAAAGAGGGAGCCAGGGTGATTCTGATACTGAAGGGGTGTCGAGCTTGACAAGGAAATTCCAGATGGTGGCTTCTGCCAAGTTTGCACCCATCCCCTACTCCACATTAATTAATGCTCCCTTGATTGATCACAGTAAATGCAGGATATTGGAAGTGGGGAGTGCCTTCCGGGGGATTCCTGGCCTCAGCCTTCCTACCTGGCCTGCCTGTGCACTGCTGGGTCTGGAAAGAAGGAAGACAGAGAGAGGAGGGGAACAGAAGCTGTGTCCCGACTTGGCCCAACCAGTCGGAGCACTGTGAGACCCAAACAGACTATCCCTTGAAGACAGGAGGTTCAGAGGCTGACATTTTGGCAACCAGCTGGGCATTGACACATCTTGTTGAATGCTTTGTGATTTAGGGAGCGTTTTCACATAGATTCTCAGACCTTTTGCCTGCTGACTTCACCTCCTTGACTTTTAGGTTTTGGCACAGAAAATTCCTCCTCCAGGAACTCTTTGTGGCCTCCCCCACTCCCCGAGCAAGGTGCCCTTCTAGCAGTTGACTTAGCATCTGCTCTTACCCTGTCATTGCATGTGTGATGGTAGATTGGAAATGCTATTTCTTGCGGACCTCTCTCTTTTTTTTTTTTTTTTTTTTTTTTTTTGTGGTACCAGGGATTGAACTCAGGGGCACTCGTCCACTGGGTCACATCCCCAGCCCTTTTTTGTATTTTTATTTAGAGACAGGGTCTCACTGAGTTGCTAAGTGCCTCGCCATTGCTGAGGCTGGCTTTGAACTCGCGATCCTCCTGCCTCAGCCTCCCAAAGTGCTGGGATTACAGGCGTGCGCCACCGCGCCCGGCTCAGTCTTGCGGACCTCTTATCACAGAGCTCTGGGCTCTATGGTAGTGGGGACCATAGTTGCATCCCAGAGCCAAGAGACTGTCACATAGTGAGTCCTCAATGAGCACAGGTAGAACCTTCTGAATGCACAAAACACCTGGTGATAGGTATGGCAGATTTATTTGCCTTTCCTTTGGCAGAGAAAACTGATCTCCAAAAGGCTGAGACAATGACCTCAAGTCCACAGTACTGGCTTCTGGCCCGTGTTTTTTTTTTTTTGCCCTAAGGGGTAAAGCCTGCCCTGTGAGCTGGCCTTGCCCACTGTGGTCCTCCCCACCACCCCCTGGTCAGCCCGCCTCAGGCCCAGCACCTGTTTGCTCAGATCTGCTATTGACCATGGATTGCCATGGTTACCACACCAGCCTGGCAGTCTCTGTGTGACACTGTGGTTTTACTTGCTAAATATTTAAATACTCCGGTTTAACCCTATCTGTTTCCAAGAGGGCTTCCTGCCTGGCCGCCCTTGAAGGCCCCGCTGCTCTGCCTGGATGCTGGCTGCCGTGTGGGTGGGGAAGCAAGACTGGTTTCTTGGCTGCCGGTATTTAACTTTCAGTTTTGTCACTTGGAAATGTCATCCTGTATCATTCTGCTTACTGACAGGGTGTGTGCGGTGTGTGTTAACAGGTGTGAGAATCCCTGCCCTGGGCATGATGAGACTTGCCCCAGCCAGGAGGGACAGTCCCAGATCTCCCAAGTCAGCCCACTAGGGCGTCATTGACTTTCAGGCAAATGCCTTCGCCACGACTTCCAGAAGCTTTCTTGGCTCTTGGAGTCCAGGATGGAGGAGGTGTTCTTTGCCCTAGACCCTGGCAGGGGCACACAGGGGACACTTCATGCCTGTGAATGGGAAGGTGTCTCTCACCAGCCACTCCTCCTCCCCCCCGATGGCTGAAGGTGAGGCCCTGGGAGGCTGAGTCCACCCGGGTGTGTGTTACCTTGGAAACCACGCACTTGTCCTTTCCTTGGGCAACTGTGGTCACGTTGCTCAAAAGTTTCCAGTGTCATTCAGTGATGTCAGACATCACCTTCCTGACAAGGGAAGCTGAGTGCATGGAAGAGGCCAGGGAGCCTGCCCTGCCTCAGGGGCCCACCCTATAAGGGGACAAGAGGCTTATGCCCAGGCTGTCTAGGATACTGATGGCTGTGTAAGCTTAGGCAAGCTGTTCCCTCCAGTTCAACTTCAGTTTTGTTGCCTGTGAAGTGGGCAGATTGGACCAGGTGATCTCTGGGCCTTCTGATTGTACCAGGGACTCCGTGTTTGATGGAGGCTCAGTGACAATGAAAGAAAAACGTAAGGAAAGTAGCTGAGACTTTGGGTACCAGTGACTGACATCATGTGCATTCAGGAGGCCCTTGTAGGAGACTGTCCCAACAACTTTGTCCCTCCTCTTAACAGCTTTGACTTTTTTGCTCAAAACGGAGCCGGCCACTCCCGCCCACCCCACCCCCAATAGCCTTAAACTTGAAATAGTAGACAATCATAGCCTTAAACTTGAAATAGTAGACAATCAAAAAGACAGCTTTGGGTTCCAACATCTTAGAGTTTAGGGATGACTACTTTCAAGTCTCTTTACAAACAAACTGGTCAGTCATCCTAAAACTTTTAGGATAATTAAAGTAAGTGACCAAATTCCTCTCCACAGTGGTAGATTCCTTTTCTAGCTCCTTCCTTGAATGTAGATTCTGGCTTCTCCAAAGTCATTGGGAAGCAATTGTACATTAAATAGAAATTTCTATTTCTCCAAGTGTGCCAATGGGTGTGTCACAACTTGTTCAGAATCAATTCACCCTATTTTGATTGTTGTTACTATATATTTTTTTGTGTGTGTGATACTGGGGATTGAACTTAGGGGCACTCAATCACTAGGCCATATCCCCAGCCCTTTTTTGTATTTTATTGATAGACAGAGTTGCTAAGTGCCTTGCCATTGTTGAGACTGGCTTTGAACTCACGATTGTCCTGCCTCAGCCTACCAAGTGCTGGGATTACAGGCGTGCGCCACTTCGCCCAGCTCTTGTTACTATTTTTTTTTTTTTTTTTTTTTTTTTTTTGGTACCAGGGATTGAACTCAGCGGCACTGGACCACTGGGCCACATCCCTAGCCCTTTTTTGTATTTTATTAGAGACAGGGTCTCACTGAGTTACTAAGTGCCTCGCCATTGCTGAGGCTGGCTTTGAACTCGCGATCCTCCTGTCTCAGCCTCCCAAAGTGCTGGGATTACAGGCGTACGCCACCGCACCCGGCTCTTGTTACTATTTTTGATGATGATCTTTTCTCCAGTGGTGGCAAGTCTTTTTTTTTTTTTTTTTTTTTTTTTTTTTTTGGTACCTGGGATTGAACCCAAGGGCACTTAACCACTGAGCCACATCTGAAGCCCTTTTTATATTTTATTTAGACACAGGGCCTCACTAAGTTGCTTTGGGCCTTGCTAAGTTGCTAAGGCTGGCTTTGAACTTGAGATCCTCCTTCCTCAGCCTCCAGAGTGGCTGGGATTACAGGCATGTGCCACAGTGCCTGGAAAGAGGTGGCAATTCTTAATCAGGGCTGTTCATCTGTCTCCCTGGGGTGAGTCTGTCCCCTCACATGTTACTGAACTTCATTGAATGGGGACGTGTCTTTTTGACAGCACCATTGGGGTTCCACAGACACTCCAGATTGGAAAACAGGAGAAACAGTGCTCAGTTTTAAGCTTAGCCAGGGCAGTGCCTTCTCTGAGTCATCTCTGTCACTGTCCCTGAGGTGCCTGAAGAAGGGTGTTGCACATAGGCATATGGCAAGAGCTCAATGATTCTAAAACTGGGCTAAAGGTAATTGACTCTCCAAAGGTTTGGAAAACAGGAAGGCATGGTAGAATTTTTAGTGTTTAGAGACTTCTACATGATCAATATTGCATTGTACTACTGAGGAAATTCTGAAAATTCTTGTTTCTTGCTGGGCAGGAATATGATAAAGTGACATTTTCCTTTTTTTGGGGGGAGGGTAATTGAACTCAGGGGCACTCGACCACTGTGCCACATCCCCAGCCCTTTTTTGTGTTTTATTAGGGACAGGGTCTCACTGAGTTGCTCAGTGCCTCACCATTGCCGAGGCTGGCTTTGAACTCACGATCCTCCTGCCTCAGCCTCCCAAGTGCTGGGATTACAGGCATGCACCACCACACCCAGCTTCATTTTCTTGTTTTTTAAAGGAAAGGATAGGAAAATCACCATTGCTCAAATTTCCCAAATCCCTGATTAGGGAAAAGATCTGAACTGTTCTCGGTTTATCTTTGGTTTAAAGGATCCAATGCAATTTGGTAGAGCAGAGCTGTTTGCTCTGACCCTATCACCCCACAAAAGCCATCAAGTAGAGAGTGTGGGGACGTTAGGCTTGTGGGCAATAGACCTAGGTCCAGGTTGTGATTTTTGTCCTTTAAATTTTTTCTGAAAAAATTGTGATAAGCCAGGAATAGTGGTACACATCTGTAATCCCAGCAACTCAGGAGGCTATGGCAGGAAGATTGCAAGTTTGAGGCCAACATCAACAACTTAGCAAGGCCTTAACCAATTTAGTGAGATCCTGTCTCAAAAAATAAGGAAGAGCTGATTAAAGGACCCAACCAGCACAATTATAGAGGAGGAAAAGATTATTTGAGGGCTCATGGTTTCAGAGGTCTTAGTCATTGAAGGCTGGCTCCATTCCTCAGAGCTCAAGGTGAGGCTGAACATCATGGCAGGAGAGGGTGGCAGAGGGAAGCAGCTGACATCATGGTGACCAGGAGGCAGACAGAGAGACTCCATTCTCCAGATACAAATATGTACACCAAAGCCACACCCTAACTCCCACCTCCTCCAGCCACACCTACCACTTCAGTTACCACTCAGTGAATCCCTACGGGGTGGGGGGGATGGGGGGGACTGAATCACTGATTGGGTTAGGACTCTTACAGCCCAATCATTTCTCCTCTGAACCTTCCTGCATTGTCTCATACGTGAGCTTTTGGGGGACACCTCACATTTAAACCATATCAAAGTCCATCTCCAGAACTGACTTTGTTATCTTCAGTTATTCTTTTTTTTAAATTTGTTTTAGTTGTACACAACAATGCTTTTATTTTTACGTGGTGCTGAGGATCGAACCCGGGCTGCGCACGTGCTAGGCGAGCACTCTACCTCTGAGCCACAACCCCAGCCCCTTCAGTTATTCTTGATGACAGTCCTGTGGGGTGGCTTCTCTTATTATCCCCATTTTATGGGTAAGGCAACTGAGGCTGAGAGAAGATACATGATGTGTCCAAAATCATGTGACTGGTGAGAGGCAGAGCCAGACTCAAACCAAGTTGGCCAATTCTAAAGCCTGCAGGCTTCCCTGCTGCAGAGAGAGAACAGTCTAAAACTCTCCCTCCTACCCCTAATTCTTGGGGTGTCTGCAACAATCTGGAAGGTGGGATGGGGACTCTACGACAGGCAAAAAGAGTGAACACGATAAAGTCCAGGCATGCACAGCAACCCCGATGCTATTGGTCCAACCTTACAAGCTCCTGAGTTCCTTATCCCAACCACACCTCCTGAAGGGACCCTTGGCCTCTGCCATGCCTTTTGGTGGCCTCTCTGCCCATTAGAAATCCCTTCCTTATCTTGGTTTTCCTATTGTTCTTCCCTTGCTCCCAGTCTTGCTCTGAGGATGAGGTCCTGCACCCTTAGAGAGGTGGGAAGGTTGCCATCTCAGGATAACATGCCTGGCCCTCAAAGCAAGGACCTGATTCCATTTCCCTGCCTTCCCTCCCCATCACTGCTAGGTAGAGTTTTCCTTGAAGCATGGCTGCTTGACTGAGCCTCATACCAAGGTTGCTCTTTCTTGCCTCTCTGTCCTCATAGGGGCTGGCTCCCAGGATTGAGCCCAGGTGTGCTCTACCAGTGAGCTACATCCCCAGCCCTTTATTTTATTTTGAGACAGGGTCTTGCTAAGTCACACACACTGACCTTGAACTTGTGATCCTCCTGCCTCAGCCTCCCAAGTAGCTGAGATTATAGGCGTGTGCCACCACCCACCCTCAGCACACGTGGCTCTTACTTCTCCTGCCTAGTCTCTGCTTATCTGGAGTCATACTGTCCCTTCTAGTCTCCTGTCCCTCAGTCTCAGACCTGCCTCTGTACTAAGCCAACCCCTGTCTGGGCTGAGTCTGGCTCCCCTGTAAATGCTGTGCTTGGGCTGCCAGTGGCCCCAGCAGGTCAGGCTTCTGCAGCCTCCTCAGTTTTCCCACCCATATTCCCTCCTCCTGACTGTTCTCAGGCTCCCTCCCACCCCAGCCTCACTGAGTTGGACCTAGGACTTGCCTGGGTCTTCCCTTTGCCAGATGAGACACCTCAGCTTCCCCAGCACAGTTAGGGTGTGCTGTCTCTGCCTTGACCCTGCTTCTCTGAACAGGATCTGCTTGGTCTATAGCTGCACAAGGAAGTAGTGCTACTGTGACTGTCACATGCTGCTGTGACCTTCAGTACAGAGGGCCACCTGCCCACTTTCTTATTCCATTACTGCAGCCAGGGATGGCCAGTGCTTTTGACTTCCACAGTAGCTTTTTACTTCTTCTTCTTCTTCTTTTTTTTTTTTTTTTTGGTAATGGGGATTGAACTCATGGGCACTCGACCACTGAGCAACATCCCCAGCCCTATGTATTTTATTTAGAGACAGGGTCTCACTGAGTTGCTTAACACCTCACTTTTGCTGAGGCTGGTTTTGAACTTGCGATCCTTCTGCCTCAGCCTCCTGAGCCACTGGGATTACAGTGTGTGCCACCACACCCAGCTTGTTACTTCATATTGAATGGTATATGGACTGCAACCCCTCTACTTCTCCAAGCTGTGACTCCCCACCTGCGCCCCACTTTGCCCATCCTTGCTTGTACAGTGGACTTTTAAGGGTGAGAACTACACCTTTAATTTGCCTCTCCCCCCTCTCCCCCACCCACCACCACAGCAGCTCATTTTCTCCAGCCCTTTGTTCTAGTCTGTCCGGGTCTTTCAGCATCTCACTCTGCGGCGTGTATTTGGGGCCCTCCCAGCTTCCTGTCCTCCCACACTTCATGAGCCTGGCTGGGAGAGCCTCCTCCAAACCATTGATAGAAATGCAGAACCAGAAATTGAATCTGGGGCAGTAAACTTTCTTTTGTTGGATTAAAGACAGGATTTGAGAAAAATAAATAAAACTTGAAGGATTTGCAAATCTTTTATTCTAAAATTTTGTCCTCCTGCTTAAGCTGTGGTATCATCTCCCTCTACCCCCAAAACATGCCTACTATACCCCCATCTAGCAAGTGTTTGTGGAGCCGTGCTCAGTGAGAGTCACAGTGCTTGGTGCAAGGATAGACTGGACCCTGTCTTTGTGTTGCTCATGGTCTGTGAAATTAAAAGGCAAAGTGGCATGCTTGGCCACCAGGCGAGATTGGGTTTAGTAATGTGGCCCCAACAGCCTGCGTCATAGGAGAGTGCTGATGCACAGCCACATGCCACGGTGGCTCCAATGTTCCCAATTGCTCCACCGCAGCAGCTGGGCTTGGCCATGACTACTGACCTGTGACTACATTAACCACAGCCACAAAGCAGGGATCAGTAGCCGCCACGGTGGAGCCATCAGCCAGGTGCAGAACAGCCACCGCCTCTGAACTCAGTACCACAAGGCAGTTCTGTGGGAACACGGGAGGGTCAAGTGCGTTTCTGACACCTGCTTGCTGTGTTACTGCCCACAGCCCCTGCCCGGCACTGCCCCTCACTCTCCCAATTCCCTCATTGGTGCAACCAAGGCAGGGAGCTAAGTGCTCTCCAAGGCCCCTCCCAGTTCACTATGCTGGTTCTTGCTAGAATGTGCTAGAAAACTAATTGATTTAAGAGCAAAGAGGAATTACCACTATTGGGTGTATGTGTAGGATGGGGGTGGGAGGGGTGGGCAGGGCGATATTTATCTTCCTGCTGCTGTTAGAAATAGCAACTGTTCTCCACCTCCTCTGGGGACTGGACAAAAGGTGATTAATTCCTTCAGCACAGAGCTATTGAAAGTCTGTTCAAAGCCAGGCACCACGGGGACAACAAGGTTCCTGCCCTAAACGGGCTTGTGATCTAATGGGGAGATAAGCATGCAAATACTCACAGGCCTTGGCTGCAAGTGTTTCTGCTGTCTGAACTGCAGAACAGCACAGCAAGCATTTCTATTAGGGCAGGGGTGAGAGCACTGCTCTGGGCATCGAGACTGGCCCTGAAGGCTGGTCAGAGTTCTGGCAGGTGTATGTGGGGTGAGGGCTGTTTCTGGGAAGGGGTCTGCCTGAGCAGCTGTGAAGCGTGGGTAAGCCCAGGGTTTCCAGGGAATGGGAGGGAGGGATGCAGATGGCCATAAAGGGAGCAGTAAGAAGTAAGATAAGTGGGGGCTGGAGCTGTCCTAGTGAGTTGGCGCCACAGAGATTAGGCATCCATGTTTAAAGTGGTAGCACCCCAAACTGTGTATGAGAAGGGGCTCAGGGCTGATAATCTGGTGGGGGAATAGGAAGGTAGGGAATTTGTCTTCAAGGCTGCATTGGCAAAACATTTGAGGTTAGATTTCAGAGTCAGTATCAAAGACCAGGGGTGGGAATAGGGCAGGAAGGTGGGTGCAAACATGGTGGAGGCTGGTCCCCAATCTTGGCACATGCTCTCACTTCCAAGTGCAAGATTGGACTGGTGGAAAAGTTGAAAAATAGCCCTCCCTGGGGATCTTTAGGATTAGAGACATTGGCCACCTGGTACACTTGTTTGAGAGTTGGATGATGAAAAAAAACCTTCCCAGCCCATGTCCTGAAGTTCCTGATCTCATTGAGGGAACACGTCCCCCACCCAGGAGCCGGGGCCTGTGGGGAGCCCCAGTTTGTCTTGCTCTGTCAGATCTTTTCAGATGGTTAACAGGAGCTGCACCAATGAGACTTTACAAGAACCTGAGGCTTTTACAATTTTATTCTTCTCTTATTGTTCCCAAACCAAGCCTGCACCTAAAAATACACTGTTTCCCAGCAGCCTTGGGGATTTAACTTCTCCCCCAGGCAGGGGTTTACATCCTTCTTTTGCCTGCAGAATTCAACCTTGCAGGTTTGGCCAGGTGACTGGGAACTGTCACCATCCCAGAGCATCAGAAGATGGGCTCCTGTTCCCAAGGCCTGACTGTCACCTGCAGCAGCAGTGATGTCACCCAAAGCCCACATGGGGCCTCTGGGTTTGTAGTGGGCTCAAAATGAGCATGTTTGAGAGCCATGTAGGAGGAGGTTTGCCGCCTGTGGCTTGTAATGGGAGCAGCTCGTGCTATACAGGAACTGGCTGGTGCAGGCTGCCATTGGGTCACAGAGCCACAGCTTGCCAGCAGCCAGCCTAAGGTGTTCTTTCCACTTCTCAGTTTCTCTTGGACCCTCTGATCAGCATCACCTCATCCTGCCTCCTCCCACCTCCTTTTTGTCTTCTCTGGCTCTCCTCTCTTGCTTGCTTCAATCCTTCCCATCTTTCATATCTAAACATGTGGTGTCTGTCACTGTGGGTTGATGTGGTGAGCGTGTATGTGTGGTTTTCAATCTAAATTGACAGGGCTGAATTTTACAGCTGATACTGCTTGGCTTTGGAAAAGCAGAAAGAGAGAGAGGAAGACAATGAAGGACAGGATCTCTGAAGTAGAGAACATTCTGGTCTGGGTGTCCTTTGGGGATAAATTTAGTTCCCAGGGATGGAGCAACATTCTAATTTGGGGGGAGACCTTGGGCTCTCATGGAGGGGAGTGGCCACATCATCCCTCACCTGCCTACTTGACTTCAGAGACCAGAGGAAAACCAAGGTTTATGAACATTATGCAGAGCTGTAATTACAGTAGTAACCCTGAGCTGACACAAGATTTATGTATCTGGCACCAGATTTCCTCCAGGCCCCCAGTCTAGTTGTTTGTAGTCTTGAAATTTCTATATTTTCATGGCTGCCAGATCTCAAGGAGGAAATGCAGATTGATAGTCTGTACTAGCTATGTCCTCATGCTCCCAGGATTAAATCAATAACATCTGAAATATTAATTGGGCTTTATGAAAAGAAAATGAAATATGGCATGGCATGAAATGTTCTAGATTTGGAATTGTGAGTTTGGATCTCAATTCTGCTGCTGAGATTTGACCTCAAGAGAATCACTGAGTTTCCCCAAATCTGTTTTCTCCACTGTGTAACAGGTCATAAAGCTGATCACACTGGTGTTATAAGCATCTGCTTAGAGAGCTGGGTGAGCATCACTGGGGCCTGGCATAGATGAGGGGTCCTGGGGAATGCTCAGCTTGGGGTCCTTCTTGCTGAGGAGCTTAGCACTACAAAGCCAAGCCTTTTGCTCACGGCACAGTGTCCAGCACTTGCCTGCTGCTGGTAACTATAGAAGTTCTCAACCACGTCAGCCCTTTGGATGAAGACTTTGAAGCCCTTGCTGACCACTTCCGTGGGCCCTTCTTAGCTGGTGGACAGAACACCCTCTGGGAACCTCCACCTGATCCTCCACCCTGTCCCCATGGCCCATTTCTTCTTCTTCTTCTTTTTTTTTTTTTCTCCTGAATAGACTCAGGAAGCTGGAGCACTGGTCTATGCTGTGTTAATGGACATCCTGGGGCTCTAAGGAGCCTCTTGCCTTGTCCAGTAAAGGAAGACTGGCTAGTTCACACCAGCCAGACCCAGGTCATCGAATCAGGCTTATTCCTGACATATGGGGCGAAGAGTCACTCAGTCACCTCCAGAGTCAGGGAGGAATCTCAGAGTGGAGGACTGAGTGGACAGCCTCACTGTAGCTGTGTGACCACAGAAGGTAGCAGCTCCCCATAGGAGAGTGACAGTAAAATAATAGCAACTAATAATCACAAAGCACTAAGCACAGTGCTATGTATTATACAAATTTTAGATTATTAAATATTTTAGTCAGCTTTTTTTCATCACTGTGACCAAAGACCTACCAAGAACAACCTAGAGGAGGAAAACTGTATTTTGGCTCATGGTTTCAGAGGTTCAGTCTACAGTCAGCTGACTCCACAGCTCAGTTCCCAGGGATGGAGCTCTGGGCCTGAGGCGAGGCTGAACATCTCGGTGGAAGGGCACGGCAGAGAGAAGCAGCTTAGGACATGGCAACCAGGAGGCAGAAAGAGAGGCTCCCTTTACCAGGGACAGAATGTAAACCTCAAAAGCATACCCCCAATGACCTACTTCTTCCAGTCCCACTCCACCTGCTTACAGTTATTGCCCAGTTAATCCATATCAATGGGTTAATCCACTGATTAGGCTACACCTCTCATAATCTAATCATTTCACCTCTGAACATTCTTCATTATCTCACACATGAGCTTTTAGGGAACACCTCTTAGCTAAACCATAACATTGAATCTTCACATTATCCCCAATTTATTTCCATCCATCCTGTGTTCATTTCCTATTACTGCTGTAACAAATGATCACAAACTTAGTGGCTTCCAACAACCCACATTTATGACCTTACATTTTGCAGGAGTCAGAAGTTCAAAATGGATCTTACTCAGTGAAAATCACGGTGTTACCAGGGCTGTGTTCTTTCCTGGGGGCTTTCAGGGAGAATCCATTCCCTGTCTTTTCCATCTTCCAGAGTGGCTTGCCCTTCCATCTTCAAAGCCGTCAGCAGTCAGTTAAGTCTTGCTCATATCACATCACTCTGATGTGGCCTCTCCTACCTCCCTTTTCCATATTTAATGACACCTGTGATTATGTTCAGTAATAATACTGCTCTCCTAGATAATCTAGGATAATCTCCCCGTGTTACAGCCAACTGATGAGCATCCTTAATTCTGTCTGCGTCCTTAACTCCTCTCTGCTATATAACATGTTCACAGGCTCTGGGGATTAGGCTATGAACATTTTGGAGGCCCTTGTTCTGCCTACACAATCCCCTATTTGCAGATGGAGGAAACTGAGGCTTGCATATTGAATCATCTGCCCAAGGTCATTTGACTGGTAAGTGGCAAGGTTGGAATTGAAAATGGAGTTGGAGGATCTAAGAAAGCACAGAAAGGCACGCTCCCCCAGAATGGCCCCAATAGCCCTCCACAGTAGAGGAAGAAGAGATGGGAGAACTCTCCATCTTAGTCCAGAATGGCGACAACAGACTGCTCTGGTGAATAATACTGCATAGACTGAACCAGTGGTTCTTAAATTTGGCTGTATGGTGGAATCACCCTGGGAGCTTTAAAATAGTACTGGTGCCTGAGTCCCACCCCTGGAGATGCTGATTTAATTGCTCTGGGGAGGCACTGAGTATATAGATATTTTTCCAAGCTCCCCAACTGATTCTAAAGTGCAGCAGTGTGTGAGAATCATTGCTTTGAACCAATCCATGGCTCCAGCCCATGCTCTGAAAGTCAACCATTATGTTCACAGTCTCATTAGGCCATGCTTAGAACACCCCACTACCACCACTCTGGGACTTTGCTCTTGGGCCCTTGGCCTACGTGGCCATGTCACTATTTCCTCTCTTATGCCACATGGCATCACATATACAATAGGACCCTTCCATTTGATGAGGGGACATATTCTCTGGGTCTCTTGTGCCCCTCTTGCATGGCTGTTGCAGAAATGAAATGTATTAATTTCTCCTTTGTATGTGTTATATATCTACCGAGGGTCTCTCTTAGAAAACATAATGAACTCTATTTCAGGGAGTTTACATCAGTTCACCTCCCGAGTCAGTACATGTTGAGGATTACAGATGGATTTCTGGAGCAAACTGCCTGGGTTCAAATCCCAGCCCTGACTGAACTTGGAGCAAGTTATTTTACCTCTTGGGGCTTCAGTTTCCTCATGTACAAAATAGGTATATGAATAGTACTAACTTAGAGTGGATGTTAAGAGTAATAGTTATATATATATATATATATATATATATATATATATATATATAATGTAAAGGGATTAGAACTACCTAAGTATTTGCTAGAATTACTACTCTGACTCCTATGGCTACTACGAGTAGCTTTGCCTAGCACTGTGGGATTCAGTTAGTTTCAACAAACATGGATTCCCTACTCCACACCAACCTAGGAAAGAGCAAGACTTCTTCCCTGTCCTCAATAGCTCATGGTGAAAAGCAAAAAAGTGGCAAAAGAGAGGGGCTCTTTAGAGAAAAGAGTTGCTCCCTGGGCCGAATGTGTCCTTCCCATCCCCTCCAGCCAAATGGCCACGCACACAACTCTCACTAGGATCACCAGCTTTCTTGATGTTGGCCAAGGTTGCCGGCAGCTGTGGGCGTCTTTGCCAGCTGTGGGAACAGCTGTGCGCCACCCCTGGGCTGCGTTATACCCTGGCTCATTTTCCCATCTCTGCTTGGTTGAACACACTTACAAACAGGATTTCACACTCCTTGTTCTAACTGTAAAATATGCCGCTCAGAGGACAGAAGCTCGTGTCCGCCTGGGGAGGACAGTGAGGAGAATGTTCGATGGGCTTGTACGTTTTCTCATTATGAAGTAAACCAACTGTCTCGAGGCAGACAGATGTTGCTGAGTTTGTTTATACAGGGTGTACTGTGAACTAATAATGACACCAGATCATCACTAAAATGGCAGGTGTCAATCCTGACCTACAGCTCAGAAGGGTTTATTGCCAGAAAAATCATTCAGACCTCTGCAGGAAGAGCTTGCTCGGTACTGCTGAGCTTTTCAGCTGCAGCCCGACAGGACTTATGGCAAACTGTTTACAATAGCCTGGGGCTTGCCCAAATGCCCTACTAATCCATCTCTGTGCCTTGCTGCTGGTCAGAAATGTCCCTTCTTGTTCCTGGGCTGCTGGAATCTCTAGGATTCTGCATAGGGAAGGAGAGACTAGGGATGCTTGGTGGGTAGGTCCCTAGGGGATTTCTGTGTCACTTCATAAGGCCTGGCCAGAAGCCAAAGCCCAAAGCTTGCAGCTGGAACAGAGACGACATGATGGCAAAGAACTACATCCTGAACAAAAGGCTCTTGGCACAGACCTCAGTGAACCGTGGGAGAGGCCAGGCCCATAACTTGTCATGCACAGCATGAAAAAGACCCTCACAAAGACAGGCAGGCTTTCCCTTCCAACTGGTCAGAATAAGTGAAAAGGCTGACATAGCTGGGGAATAAGTCCAGGGAAGAGGTCTCAAAGTGATGGCTGGAGGAAACCCAGGCAGGAACTGCTGGCTTGCATAGACCTGCCTCCCATTAGGGGCTCCATGCACACCTGTGTTAACAGGTGGGGCTGTGCAGAGAAATTCAGGTTTCCTGGGGTGGTGTTTGATGTCTAGCCCTGGATGGAGGATTTTAATGAATGTATTTTTTTCCTGTAATATTCTAGGTATTACATTTTGCCTCATATTTGTGAATAAATATGTGTACTATACACATATACACATACACACATATCCATCTGCAGCTGTTAGTCTTCCTAAAACAGAACATTGAGTGGGTCATTCACTGATTGCCCACCCGTTGGACCCCTGAGCTTGGAATTCAAGGTGTTAGAACTGGCTGGGTTCCACAATGCCTCTGGGTCCTGCCTTTCTCCAGTCATCAAATGTAGAATAGATCTCCCCTGTCCCCTATCCCTGCATTTATGCAGGTTTTCCTCCTTTCTGGCTCTGGAGTGAGCTCCTGAACAGTAAGACAGTGGCTTGTGCTTCTGTATGCAGGTTGGTGGAATATGGTGCCTATTCATGCTGATAAACTCAGTAAGTACACATTGACATTTGTCTTCCTCTAACTAAGAGTCAAATGGATTTGGGTAGAAACCCCAGCTCTGCCTTTACTAGATATATGGGCTAGTTGCTTAAGCCTCTGTGTTTCAGTTTTTCCCATACATAAGGTATTATTAGTGTTAGTGCCTCCCTTAAGGGGTTTCCATGACCATTAAATGAAACAGTGCTCAGAAACATGGTGCAGGGTATGGATTCAATATTGTGGCTGCCATTATTATTTCATCTCACTCTCACTGCTAGTGCCTGGCACACCATGGGTGCTAATAATTATCCAATCAAGAAACAGGGTGTTGGCTGGGTGTGGTGGCACACACCTGTAATCCCAGCAGCTTGGGAGGTGGAGGCAGGAGGATCATGAGTTCAAAGCCAGCCTCAACAAAAGTGAGGCACTAAGCAACTTAGTGAGACCCCGTCTCTAAATAAAAAATACAAAATAGGGCTGGGGATGTGGCTCAGTGGTCAAGTGCCCCTAAGTTCAATCCCAGGTACCCTCCACCAAAAAAGAAAGAAAAAAGGATGTGCCAGACATGGTGGTGCACACCCGTAATCCCAGTGACTCAGAAGCCTGAGTCGGGAGGATCACAAGTTCGAGGCCAACCTGGGCAACTTAGGGAGACCCTGTCTCAAAACAAACAAACAAACAAAAAGGAGTGGGATATAGCTCAGCAGTAAAGCAACCCTGGGTTCAATCCCTAGTACCTAAAGAGAAAAAGAAACAAAGGAAGGAAGGAAGGAAGGAAAGAAGGAAGGAAGGAAGGAAGGAAGGAAGGAAGGAAGGAAGGAAGGAAGAAACAAGGATGTGAGGGCAACATCTGTCATCTCATTGAGTGCCAGGGTTGTTTGGCTGATCTGGTTGGTTAGGTGGCTGTCTCCTCCTCGCTCACAGCTCCATGTGTGTCCCTCCCAAAGCTGCACACTCGCCCAAGAGGATACACTTCCCTGATAGAGAAGGATGGTTCTTTACAGGAATAGCTGAGCTCCCCTGCTAGAACCTCTAAACAAGCTCTCAAGAAACAAGGGATTGAAGAGTGAGCTATGCTTTTATTCCACTGCCCTCCTGGGTGTGGCCCCTCCTCTTCTAGGAGCACCCACCCACCCACTTGGCTTCTGGTGTGTTCTGGGGATGCCCAAGCCCTTATGTTAGCAAATGGCCCTGGAGGGCAAGTTGGTCACACTTGATTTGCACATCCTCTTGGGACATCAACAGTTCCTGCTCCTCTCGGGAATCTTTTCCAGGTCATGCTGCTGTTGGCTAGAGATGCCAGCTGTGGAAACATCTGTGTGTCTACCATCTTTCCTTTTCCTCTCTCTGGATTTCTGCCATCACTTTAGCAAGCAACGTGCACTTAAAAATAAATGGCAAAAGTTGCTTTATTTGAAGTGTAAGCTATGTCACTCTCAGAAAGAGATTTTGTTCTTACTGGATAATAGATAAGAAATATATATCTAGTTAAAGGACTTTTTTTGGCTAGCTCTCCTCCCAGGGCGTGGGAGCGAGCATCCTTTGTCCTTTTGGCGTGGGCTCTGGGGAAGAATGGATGTGCTCACCTCAGAGCCGCCAGCACAGGCGCTTGGGGCGGTGGCTTTCTCATTGATCTCTTTCCTTCTAGTGAATGGGTTTTACAGAAGCTGCAGAGAGATTTTCCCCTAATGATTGTGGATAGAAAAGAATAAAAAGTGACTCTAGGGGTATCTTGGGGCTTAAATTGTCATTTCAGAATGCAAAAGAGCTTTAGAAAAAATAGGCAGAGATTTCCATGTAATACTGAAGGGTCTCCTGTGCATGGGGCAAGGGTCTTCCCTCTCCTTTTCTCCCCCAGAATTCCAAAGAAAGGAGGCTGGAGTCCCCTGGCCAGTTGGAGCCCAGGATAGCTCAGTAGTCTTTTTAGTGCAGTGCTGGGGAGGGAACCCAGGGGCTCACACATGCTAGGCAAGCACTCTGTCACTGAGCTACATCCCCAACTCTTTCTATTTTGAGACAGGGTCTTACTAAGTTGCCCAGGCTGGCCTTGAACTTGCAATCTTCCTGCCTCAGCCCCCCTGAGTAGCTGAGATTATAGGCATGTGCTGCCATAGCTAGCTTGGCAGATAGAGCCTCGATCAGTTTCTTCCTAACAGGCATCTCCTGGTGATGCTGGAGTCTAGGGAAGGGGTTTTTGCTTAAGAGGCCCTGGGCAAAGATGCCTTTTCTGGGCATCATAACTGGTGCTCAGGTAGGAGGCACCAATGTTGGTCTACTTTCCCCATGGGTGCCACATCCTGGCTGGGTTATAACCAGGCTGGCTCTGGAGCTCTGTTCTGGGATTCCTTGACAAATATTGGCCCTGAGCCCTTATCTCCCTGGTAAGGATTTGGGTCAGAAAAATCCCCTGAACCAACTCTGGTTTCCTGATCTGTGTTCTGTGGTGCAGCAATAGCTCTGTAATGACAAGCCTTTTAACCAGGGCTGGGTGGCTGCTGTGGTGTACCAACATTGGACCTGACCCTGGTAGAAAATCAACAAATACCGGTTGCAATTGAATGGATAGATTAAGGAGGAAATCACAGCTTCTTTAGTTGGGGAAATGGGTTCTCATGGCTCTAAGCTGTGGCTTTGATCTGCTGTGGCTGGGCCAGGGGGACGTGGAATAAGACCTCCTTTGTTTCAGAGTGAGCTACTGATGTGCCCCATTCTGTAAGAATATGGCCAACAAAACTGTCATAGACAGCACAATGACACTGATGACTTTAGGGCCTGTCTTAATCTGTTTTTTATTGCTATAAGCAAATACCATAGACAGAGTTCTTATAAAGAAGAGAGGTTTATTTAACACAGAGATCTGGAGGCCTGAAGCCCAAGAGCATGACACTGGCTTCTGCTTGGCACCTGGTGGGGGCCTTCTTGCTGCATCATAACATAACAGAGAGTGTCACATGGTGAGACAGAGCAAGTGTGCTATATTCAGTCTCTTCCTATGAAGCCACCAGTGCCATTGTAGGGCCCCACCTTCATGACCTTATGTAATCCTAATTGCCTCCGAAAGGCCCTGCCTTCAAATACCATAAAATATGAATTCAAGATTACATTTCCAATATGTACTTTTGGTTGACACGGTTATACCATAGCAGAGCCCCTGATGCTTGGGACTCTGCTCTCCCAAAACTGTTTCCCTTGCACAGATCATTCATCCCTTACCCACAGGAGTAGACTGCTAGGTAGCCTCTTACAGGTGAGGCAAGTGAGGGGCTGCCAGGCCAGAGGACATGCCCAGGACTGTGCAGGCAGGAAAAGGCAGGGAGGCTGCCTCCCAGAGAGGTTCAGGGACCAAGTTGCTTCAGAATTCAAGGTGGTTTCTTGTTCAGCTGCAGAGCTAATCTCAGTGATGTTTCCTAAGTCCTGTGTTCTGCTGCTTGATCTCTTGTGGGGTAAGGTCAACAGCTGACCAGGCAGCTCCAGACCATGGCTGGCTTGCGGTCAGGCACAGGACACAAGTCTCCCTACCCCAGGACGTTTGCATGTTCAGGAGGGAGCAGTGAAGTCTCTCCTTGCCCTCAGTAGAAGCTAAGCCCCTCCACGTGCCACTCCCACTCTTAGGGCATTTTTAGCTAAATTGCTACATGACCTATGTAGGAGAGGGGACAAAAATCTCTTGAAGCCTCATTTTGTGGGCTTGGAGACATTGTGGGCTCCAAAAACAGGTCAACTTGTCTATAATCCCTGGAGACCCTGACTATTCTCTTTTGGATGGTTCATAAATAGGGACAATCTATAGAGGTGCCCCAACTGGAACATGGAGACACCTGATACAACTATGCATTGACCTACTGAGCCCTTGACCTAATGCCACAGGTGACCAAATCCACTGAGCATCAGTGTTGGCCAAAGCTCACCTCTTTCTACCTTGTTCATATTATTAGGACTGCATGAATACAGATCATTGTGTGGAGCATGTTCTGTGTGTGTACATGTGGCAGATCTTACATTGGTATAACACACATACAATGAATGTCAGTGCTGTGTCATTACATGTTAATTCATACCAATGGTCTCACCCATCTGCCTACGTGGCAAGGTGGTAAAAGTGACGGTCTACTGTTAGATCAAGATTTGAGTTTTGGCAGTACCACATGTTAGTTGTGTGACCTCAGGCACTATTTAAGCCTCTGCTTCCTCATCTGCAAGGTGGGGACAGTATCCGTGCCTACTCATCGAGTTTTGTGACGATGGACTGAGAGAGTGCTTTGAAAGTGCTTGACGCTGTGGCCTACGTCACCCCTAGGATATGCTCAGTGATGTCATCTCTTTGCATTGTTCTTATTATTGCACTAGATCATGCAGCGCTTCCTGTAGTGGCTGTTTCTGAATTTGAAATGCATTTTTGCCATAACTTCCACTTGCGATACACCCCGATGAACAGTCGTGGATAAGGTCCCTGAGGTCTAGACTCTCCCAGTGACTCCAGTGTGGCAGGCTTTGAGTCAGAAGCCTTGACTTTGTTGCCTGCTTTGTCACTGCTGCTTTTGTGGGTGTCACCTGCACACCCTGTCCTCATCTGTGAATGGGGATAATGACAGTGTCCAGAGTGGAAGGAGGACCAGACAAGCTGGTGCACGTCAGAGCACCAGGCATGGCCTGGTGCATATCTGTGTCCGCCTGTTCCTTCCCTCTCTCCTCCCCTCCTTCTTTCCGTCCTTCCTTTCTTCCTATTTTCAGACCAGGTCTGAGGCTAACCCAGGAGTCATGGTGACTCCCAGAATGCTTGATGCTGGGCAGTAAGGGCAGAGAGAGTGGAGAAGTGTGGCTATAGGTGGATGTTGGCTATTTCTTCCCAGGAATGGCACCTAGGCCTCTTGGGTTGATTTTGTGTGGCAGTGATGGATCTGGGTTTTCCTGTGGTCCTTGTGAGTTCATAACCCATGTGAAAATCAGAGTTAGAGCTGGAGAATGCTAGAGATCTCAGCAATCATTTCCACCAGCTTCCTGATTGAACAGGTGAGGAAACTGAGGCCTAGCATGTAGAGAGACTGACCCAAGTCCATAGAGCAATTCACAAAGACTTGCTCCAGCAGGGCATGGTGGTGCACATCTGTAATCCCAGCAGCTTGGGAGGCTGAGGCAGGAGGATCATGAGTTCAAAGTTAGCCTCAGCAACTTAGCGAGCCCCTAAACAACTCAGTGAGACCCTGTCTCTAAATAAAATACAAGAAAAGGGCTGGGGGTGTGGCTTAGTGGTTAAGTGCTGCTGGGTTCAATCCCTAGTACCAAAAAAACCCAAACCAACCAATCAAACAAAAACCCCAAAAAACTTGATCCAGGCAGAGCTGGGCCCCCATAGCCACACCTTGGCTGCTTCTAGTCTTTTTGGGGGTCACAGTGATCCCCCATTCCTTCAGCATGTGTTGTGTGTAAGGCTCCATGTTCCACATTCAGCTCCTTCACTAAGATCAAGACATTAAAGGTATTTACATTATTCCAGGCACCAGGGACATATTTTAGTTAGCTTTTTTGCTGCTGTGACTAAAAGACCCAACCAGCAC
The DNA here is from genome assembly GCA_025594165.1 of Tamias sibiricus. Taxonomy (NCBI): domain Eukaryota; kingdom Metazoa; phylum Chordata; class Mammalia; order Rodentia; family Sciuridae; genus Tamias; species Tamias sibiricus. The sequence continues at coordinate 118,106,776 of CM046658.1, read as the reverse complement.
AATTATAGAGGAGGAAAAGTTTATTTGTGGGTTTATGGTTTCAGAGGTCTCAGTCATAAGAGGTGGGCTCCATTCCTCAGGGCTCAAGGTGAGGCAGGACATCATGGTGGAAGAGTGTGGCAGAGGAAAGCAGCTCACATTACGATCAGAAAGCAGAGAGAGGTCTCAACTTTCCAGATACAAATATATACCCCAAAGCTATGCCCCCAATTCCCACTTCCTCCATTCACACCCTGCCACTTTAGTTACCACTCAGTTAATCCCTATTAGGAAATTAATTCACTTATTGGGTCAAGACTCTCACAACCTAATCATTTCTCCTTTGAACCTTCTTACATTGTCTCATATATGAGCTTTTGGGGGACACCTCACATCCAAACCATAATAAGACACAATAATGAACAGGACAGGTCTGATCTCTGCCCTCATGGAACCTGTCCTTCCAGTCTAGTAGAGGGACAGTGACAAGCAACAACAAAGGAGGCATCATATAAGTCAGTGTAAATTCAGATGGGGACAGTGAACAACCAGGGCAGTGATGGATGGAATGGTGGAAGGAGAGATTAATTAGCATTGGGGTTTCAGGGGAGACCTCTTTTAGATGGTGATTTGGGTATTGAGAGATTTATTTCTGTTAATATTATTTCCTTTCCCTGTGGATTACAATATTATCTCCTCAGGAAATGGAAGCCCGGAGAGATTAATTAACTTGTCCAAGATCACACAGATGGTCAGTGGAGGAGCCAGGATTTGAATTCTACTCTGCCCAACTCCAAAGCTCAGGTCCTTTCCAGGAATCAGAATAACCCTGTTCTAAGTGTTCATGGTAATATGGTAACTGTTAATGTGAGCATTACAGGAACCCAAGGCCAGGCCTGTGAGTCTGGCCTCTGTGCTTTCCCTGTCAACTGTTCTGGGGGAAGGGACAGGATGAAAAATCCACATGGCCTCCTGACCTCTCCTTTTGGGACTGGCCTCATTAAGAATGAGGTGACACTGTCCCCAGGGGCCAGATTTTTTAGTTTACAATATATCCCAGGTTCCTCATGAAGCAGGGCAGAACACCCCATTTCCATAGGCACACTGATACACTGGAGCCCCAGTTCCCTGACACCTTTCTCATTTCTGGTTTCAGGATTGTTTTGAATCTACCAGCTTCATTTGAAAACTTGTTTTCATTCATCATGAGAGCAATCCACGCAATCCAAAAGACATATCCTGTCCTCTGGGTGTTGCCTCATTTCCTGCCCATGATTGACAAGTGCCGCTGGAGCACCTTGCCTACCTAGGGGAGCACTTGTTGTGCTTCTCAGTGGGCTGTTATGCTCACAGCTGCAGGAGCTTTGTCCTCCTCCAGGATTCTGGACACAGACACTTCCGACCCCAGCTCCTTTATGGGCACAATCTGTTCTTGAATCATGCCTGGATGCCTCGTCTTCCTAACCACAAATTTGTAACCAGTTCACTGTAAGCCCTTGCAGCCAGGTGACCAGTCACTTGGGCACTCTCTGTGCACTTACAGTTTTCACTGAATGGAAAATTATATCTAAACATCTGTGTATGCACAAAAGCATGTCTCTGTATTCATGTGTGTAGGGTTGGGGTGTCACCCACGTGTCAGGCACTGATGGGCAATACAGAGACGTGCGGAATGCCAGCTCTGCCCTCCACCTGTTCCTGGCTGGGGACAGGAGGTGACACTCCATGGACTATTATTCAAGGCAGACAGACTAATATCAAAGAGCTGCAGAGACCAGGGGAAGGGCAAGAATTCAGATATGGAGTTGTGATCAGGATAAGGGTCCTTGGAAGGCCAGGCTCTCCAACAGATGTGGATCTGGCAATAAAAATTTGAGCTCTTTTAGGTCCTTGCTGAGTGTAAATCTTCCAAGGTGCTTTCCAAGACTCATAAAATACCTCTGGATTGTAGCCTTCTCTACCCCCTCTCATCTCTTCACATCGGCTCTCTTGTGGACTGTTAAGGCAGCCTCTACCTCGTGCCCCTGCTCCTTTGTCTTCTTGAATCACCTCACCTCATATTTGTAGCTGCGGTGGCATCCAACAGCCACATCTGATGTTGTCCTTGCCTGAAAATATTTTGCTGTTCCTCGTTAGCCTTAGAATATGGTTTTGACTCCTCAGTGTGGCATGTAGGGGCCTCCTGAAGCTGCCCCTAACCTGCTCTGCAGCCACACCTGTGCCATGTCCTCCACGAACACTGTGCCAATCACCCTACAGTTCCCAGTGGCCCACAGTGCCACCGGTCCTTCCCCTCAGGTGTTGTCCCTTTGATGGAGGGTCTCCCTGGCCTCCCTGTTGGTGCCCCCACTGAACCTCATGCACACAGATATCTCTGTTGTACCCCCAGTGTGCAATGCATTCCTCTGAGGCTAGACATCTGGAACCGGGGCGGCATAAGAAGGAGCAAACACTCTGAGCACATCTAGGAAGAATGCTGGGATCCACTAGTCATGTCTGTGGTGGGTGCAGCATTGGGACCCAGTGGCATGTCTGTTTTCCTTCAGTGAGTCCTTTGAGAGCGCCCAGGCCCATGTCCTTCAGAGAACCCACCTCTGGCTTTATACAACATTTGACAATGGAAGGGGCTCTGGGAACATTTGGCAAATGAATGGATTGTATACAGCTTCAACTGTATTTTCAGACATTAACTTGGGAGGTCCTGGAAGTGGGCCTCTGCCTTCAAAGAAACCTTTTCACCTTGTGGTCCATAGGTTGAGGACTTGACACTGTCATTGCAGAAGTGGCTTTGTTGTGTGGTCCCCAGGTGCCCTTGTTTGTTTACAAGGTGCTTTCTTTCAGGCAGTCAGCCTACCAATAAATGACAGGATTCTTCCCTCAGAAGCCAGTTAGAGAAGGCAGAGGGCTTCCCAGGTTACACAAAGGCAACCTAATCCCAGAACTTCAGTTTTGATTTGGCCAATAACTGCACAAAGTCACAGGACAATAGAGACTGGGACTTGGGGACTGTAGTCCCTCCATTTCCCTGGGCAAATTAAGATGTTATTGTCTCACAAGGTTCCACTAGTAGCATTTCAGAGAATGTTCTGGAAATATGAAAGGCTTAAAATGAAACTTGCCTGCCTGGATAATTTAAGTATAGGCTACTTATGGATACATCCAGCTGTAGGAAATCCAGCCACAAACACTAATCCTGAAGGAATGGCCTTCCTTATTACACAGAGTGCATGTCCTCAGGGGTTGAGTGAGAAAGAGTTCTCGAGGGCAATGAACAAGGAGCTCCCCGCCTCCTCAGAGCAAGACAGGCCAATGTGTGACAGGCCAGTGCTGCACCCACAGCAGACACCACCACTCAATCCCAACCTTTTCATTGATATGCTTGGTTTTCTCCCGCCGGTGCCACCTTAATGCCAGATGTCCAGAGCCTCAGGCACACTCTGCTTCTGTGACTCTCTGGTTCAACCATGGACCCAAACTCGTGTTCCTTTTGGGACTCAATATAGCTGAATAATCTAATTCAAAGGAAGAGCAGAAAGGCAATAGAGACAAGGAGAATATCAATAGTCTACCCTTCAGTCCAAGCCTTTTCTCCTCTCAGAGGGTCCCTGAACCTCACCAGAGTCTTCACTAACAAATCTGGTCTGGCAGAAAAGGCCTGATAGAGTGATTTACATGGGGGCCAAAGAGGGTCTCTCTCACTTGGCCCAGGGTTCTTTTAAGATCTGCCTCATTCTTTTCATTCAAGTGTTTGTTAAGCACTGTTATTGGTCGGGTGGGGGCGCTCTGGGAAGATGGTGGAGACAGAAACAGACATGGCCTCTGCCCTCAAGTTGCTGACAGTCTCATAATAGGCCAGGTACCACGCAGGTAATGGCCCAAATCACTCTGATGAGGAATACAAAGATCCCAGGACTGAGCTCAGGAGACTGAGGCAGGAGGATTCCAAGTGAAGCGGTGCGGACTTAGCACAGAGTGAAGGGAGAGCATTCTAGGCAGAGAGAACAGGATGCACCAAGCCTGTGTGTCAGGAAGGAGATGAGCATGACAGCCCGAGGAGGGTGGAGGAGGGGCTGCTGTGCAGGGTGAGGGGGACCCAGGAAGATGATTCATCTTTATTCCATTTGAAAAGGGGAACCCCTGGGCAGAACCACTGCTTCTGTGCATCCAGCCCTGGGACAGGGCTGTGCACGTTTGAAGACTGGAGGTATCATGAGGAATGAAGGGACCCACAGAGGGGAGGATCGCCTGTGATGGAGTGAGGGACACACCTCTCTGGAGTATTTGTAAACCTGGAATGAATAATGAGTCCACTTCTCTCCTGCCTTTAGGGATCTGGAGCAGGACAGGATTTTAACTGTAGGTCTTTGGCATTCCTTGACTAAGTCAGTTAACTGCTATGGTAATTCTTTACCCTATCCATGCCCACATGCAAGCACACACGTGTGCATGCACGCATGCACATGCACACACATGCATGGTGCTTGGAAACTAACCCTACTCTGGCCATTCCTAGAGGGATTTCACTGCAAGCATTTTGTATTGTGTTTCTGCCTCTTTTTTTTGTTTTGATTTTCTTTCCCAACAGTTCCAAGCATTTTGATTTAATATTGATTTGTTGGTTTTCTTTTTATTAAAAGCATTACTAATTATTTATTTTGGTACTGGGAATTGAATCCAGGGGTGCTTAATCATTGAGCCACATCCCCAGTTCTTTTAAAGATTTTTAATTTTGAAACAGGGTCTGGCTAAGTTGCTTAGGGCCTCTCTAAGTTGCCAAGGCTGGCTTTGAACTTGGAATCCTCCTGCCTCAGTCTCCTGAGCCTCTGGAATTACAGGAGTGCACCATCATGCCCTGCACTAATGATTTATTGATAACAAAGTTTATATTAATCACTCTTATGAATCATAAACCTTTTATGTGTTTTCTAACTTTCAACCATGGTCTAGCAGTCCCCAGGCCTGTTGACTTTGTCTCCAGCCTGCATTGGGGTCTGCCACCCTTACTGGTTGGGACCCTTTTCCCATCCCACCCCTTACAACCCTCCCCATACCCCCTGTTTGCTTTAAAGTACAGGGATGGAAATCCAGGTTTAAACTTTTCAGTGTCAGCTTCATACAGACATTTGGGACTCTGCCTGGCCAAGAGGTAGGGGCAGTACATAATCCAGTCCTGGGCTTTCACCATGGGCAGAGAGAGCCAGGCCACTGCTAGCTACTCACCAGGCCAGTCCTTGCAGTTCTCCAACTTAGCATTCCCTGGTTTGCATGTCTGACACCTCCCTTACTACTTGATTTATTACAGCTTTTAAATAGCCTTTCTTTCTGGATTGAACTGTCCAAATCCATTTGGAGTGGGAAGATTGGCTTCTAGGTGTTTGCGGTGAAAATGTTTCTGAGTGCAATGGTTGGGGGTTAGACCATTCCTGCTCGTGGTGCAGAATTAAAGCCCACAACCCGGACAACTCCCTTTTATTCTGCTGGGAAGGGGAAGAGATGGGGGGGCTGCACTCTGGACTTGGCCTGGGACACCGGTGAAGGGTGCTCTGGGAGTAGAGAAACCTTTGTTTTGTTTTTTTCCGACACCTTCAGGGATAGAAACACATCAAAACTTCTGCCTGAACCCCAGGCAAGGGAAGGCTCTTCCATCCAAGCTGCAGAGAAAGGGCTTTAGAATCCATACAGGCCATTCCTTGCCTCCTGGGTGAGCTCTGTCTCCCTCACAGACACTTCCCTAGGTAAAGTCCCCCAGCTTTCTCTCTCTCTCTCTCTCTCTCTTTCCCTCCCCACCCCCATGCCTTGGGATTTGACAATCTCTCTAACCAAATTCTTCTTGCTATAGTTAGAGCCTCTTAGGGACCAGTTAAACTGGAATAAGGGATGGTTACAACAAAACATGCAAATTCTCTTTCCTTTTACAGAGAAACACATCCCCTGGATATCACCTGCATAAACTCATCAGCTTGTTATCACCATCCTGGGATTATACTTGGTGAGGGTGGTTGCAGAAATCCTGCAAAAAAAATTCTCCATCTTCTGGATGGGGTGGACAAGTCCTGCAGGTTTCCTGTGGAATATTCTGGTTCCTATTGTTACCCTATTGTATTTATAGCTTGGGTTTCAGAAGGGCCCACTTCCTTCTGTTGCTGGCTGAAAGGCTATTTAGTGCAATCCCAATAAAAGGGAAGAGGATCTGGCTTGGTTGAAGCATGGTGGAGAGAGGGATGCAAGGGAATAAACCACCCTGAGGTGCTCTATGAGTCACCTGACCCTCTGCAAAGGGACACCCATTAGGCATCATGGCCCTTTGTTCCCTTTCAAGATTCCTAGTGAGCACCACCCATTTTTTACCACAATGGGGACAGGATTCATGCCTCCACCCACTCTCGATTCTGAACCCTCAAGGGCTTGGCCTTCCATTGATCATGAAACAGGTGTCACCTGCCGCTCTGGCTTGGATTTTCTTGCAATTACATGGTTTCTTTTGCCATTTTTCCTGGCCCAGTGGAAGGGTGCTTTTACGGACAGGATATTATAGACAGGTTAGCAGATGAGATGATTTCCGAGGGGCTGGCACCATGCCCAAAGGAATGTGAGTCAGCTCTTGGAGTAGGTTTAGTTTTTCCTTCCAAATTCATGCCAACAGCAGAGAAGTTTAAAGAACCTTCAAGAAGATGATGACCTCTCTCCTTTGGCCATAGAGGAACACAACTGTCAGAGAGTCCATGTCCCTTAAACCATGGGAGAGGCACGGAGTCACTTTCAAGTTGGAGGGAGCCCCAAGTTATTTGTAAAATCAACACCAAGACTCCTTGTTTCCTTTTGAGATTGCTTTCAAGAATGGGTAAGAGCCACCTATTCTTTACCAATGGCGGCTGGACTTATTCTTATCCTGCTGGCCTCCTTCCCATTCTCAATTCTCAGTGCTATTATCATTGTTGTTCCTAACCAAACTTGGGATAGTTGTTTAATTGCCAGTCCATAAAGCATCAAACCTTCTAGAGGCCAGTTGCACATCTGTAATCCCAGTGACTAGAGGCTGAGGCAGGAAGACTGCAAGTTTGAGGCCAGCCTCAGCAACTTATGCAAGGCCCTGTCTTAAAATAAAAAATAAAAAGGACTGGGGAGGTAGCTCAGTGGTAAAGTGCCCCTGGATTCAAACTCTGGTACTGCAAAAACAAACAAAACACAAATCAACCTACTGGAGGTGTGAACCCACAGCCAGGGGGAGGCAGCAGAATCACCCACTTGGCCACTTGGCTTATTCAGGGTCCTGGGCAGACAGCTTTTGAGTCCCCACTATGTCCCAGCCCCAAGAATAGACCAAATATGATCTCTTCCCTGCAAGAACTCTCAGTGTACAGCAAGTGATCTTTCTTTTTTATTGCAATAAAACACATAATACAAATTTATATTGATTTATTAATTATAATTATTTATTAATATAAATAGTCCTCATTTTTGAGTGTACAGGTCAGAGTGTTAAGTACATGCACACTGCTATGCAGCTGATCTCCAGAATTCTTTGCATCTTGCAAAACTGCAACTCTACATTCATTAAATGACTCTTCATTTTCCTCTCCCAGCCCCTGGAAACCATCAATTCTACTTCCTGTCTCTGAATTTGATTTCTCTAGGAACCTTGTATAGAATCACATAGTACTGGTCATTTTGTGTCCACCTTATTTCACTTTTCATAATGTCTTCAAGGTTCCTGCATATGTCTGAATTTTCTTTCTTTTTATGGCCAAATAATATTCCATCATATGTACACATATGCCACTTTTTTTTTTTTTTTTTTTTTTTTTTTTGTGGTACCGAGAATTGAACTTAGGGGCACTCGAACACTGGGTCACATCCCCAGCCCTTTTTTGTATTTTATTTAGAGACAGGGTCTCACTAAGTTGCTAAGTGCCTGGCCATTGCTGAGGCTGGCCTTGAACTCGCCATCCTCCTGCCTCAGCCTCCCAAAGCGCTGGGATTACAGGTGTGTGCCACCATGCCCAGTGTCACTTTTTTTTTTTTTTTCCAGTGCTGGGGATGGAACCCAGGGCCTCACACATGCTAGGCAAGTGCTTTACCACTGGTCTACATCCCAGGCCATACACATCATATTTTATTAATCATTTGTTCACCAATGAACACTTGGGTTGCTTCCACCTTCTGTCTATTGTGAATAATGCTGCTATAAACATGGGTGTGCAAACATCTCTTTGAGCTCCCAGAAATAATTTGTAAATGTTGTGTGTTCAGATAAATGCATCTTGGTGGGATGTAGAGGACAGGCAAATTTATAGCTCTCATCAGATTTTCAATGGGGTCAGAACACACTAAGACCTCATTGTCCCAAGTGCTCTCCAGTAGCAGATACAGGTATAGAGAAGCAAGTCTTCCTTATCTTGGTTCCAATCCTAGTTGTGCTGTCTACTCCCCAGGTGATCCTGGGCAGTGCAGTTCACTTGTTAGAGCCTTAGACTTCTAACATGTAAAATACAGATAATGGTAACGTTGTCTCAAGATTGTTGCCAAGACTGAAGTGACACAGCACAATGGTTCAACGCATGATGTTGTAGATTGAACGATGCCCCACCCCCAGAATATCCAGAATATCCAGGCGTCAATCCCTGGCTATCCGGCTAAAGAGACTTTGTAAGATGTAGTTAAGGATTTTGAGATGGGGAGATTATCCTAGATCATCTGAGTGGGTTCTAAATGTGATCACAAGTATCCTTATCAAAAGGGAGCAGAGGGAGATTTGACTATAGAACAGGAAGTAGGTGTGATGAGTGGAGCCAGAGTTTGCAGTGATGGGAAAAAGGCTAGGAGATGAGGACGGCGGCGGGCACCTTCTAGAAGCTGGAAAAGGCAAGGAAACAGATTCTTTCCTAAATCCTCCAGAAGGAGCCACCCCTGCTAACCTTGACTTCAGTTCAGTGAAACTGAGTCAGACATGTGGCCTCCAGACTGACAAGACAACAAATTTGTGTTAAGTCACTAATGTGGTAATTTGTTACAGCAGCAACTGGAAACTAATACGTATGGACTTGGGAGTCAGACTGCCTGGGTTTGATCCAGGCTAAACCACTCATTAGTTATGTGACCTTAGCAAGTCATTCAACTTCTTTGTGTCTCAGTTTCTACCTTTAAACAGCAGAGCCCACCACATAGGGTTGTTAGGAGGAGTAAGGAGTTAATATTTGTAAATCATTGAGAATAGTCTCTGGAACCTAAAAAGCATTGTACTTATTAAATAAGTGACTAAAAAGCCCAGGACTGTGCTCTGCTCACAGAAGCTGTGGGAAGATGCTGGTTGCCCCAGTGGATGGCGGCTTGGGTCTGCTCAGCAGTCAGCTGAAGAAGGCAGGGGAGGGTGTGTGGTGCCTTTGAAGCACAGATGCTCAAAGGGATGAACCCTCAGTGACCTGTTACACCAAGTGCTCCACAACTGCCTGTCTCGGTGCTCCTTGGAACATTAACAGCTGTTACTCCAGGACCAGAGTCACGGTCATGTAAATTTGAGAAACTGCATTTCAAAGCAATGTTTCCTTTGGAAATCTCAGAACCTTTAATATGCTAATGAGCCTAGTGAATCTCTAGGAAGCATTTCCCAAACATTGGACCACTAACCCCATTTTTATGGTGATTCTTAAAGACTAGTGTTCTATAGAACCCCCTTCAGATCCAGTCTGCAACCCCGGGGCTGGGGGCTGCGGTTGAGGATGTATGAAGGTAGAACAAGTGGAGAGGGAGCATTACAGTGCTCGGTGCCTGACTTCATAGCGATCTAGAAAACACAGCTGCTGCGGCGGCGACTGCTGCTGTAATACACATCTTGGACAGGCAGAAGCAATTGTGGATAGATCCACCCCAGTATCCAGACCCAGGACCAACCCAGCATGCCTTAACTCCCTGCCCTGGTCCATCCAATATACCACAGACACTTGTGGTGCTTTAGCCTTTGGGTCCAAGCTCCATCCAACCCTCCCTTCTCTAGTTCTCAGGCTTAGGGACAGCAAGGTAGGCAGCAGTGGTCTGTCTGTGAGAGGACAGGCGAGGAGAGGGGTGGTGCTGGCCCTGGAAGCAGGATATGGCTCTTTTGGATAGGGAATTCTAGGATCCTGGACATCTAAAGGGTGGTATAACAGGTTGGGGTGGCCCTGTAGGCTTCTGGCTTCATGAGGTGGGGTGAGACCCGAGGAGAGATCAGGCAGAGCTCTCAAAGTGGGGGCCCAGAGCAAGGGTATCTGGGCCCAGGGAGGTAGGAAGCATGTGTGTACACAGACAAGGCAGTGATACAAGATCCCAAATGGCAAATAGTGCTCATCCTTCCTCTCCCCTAATCACCAAATTGGTTACCCACCGTGACTGTAGCTTTGTTTACATCTGTGCATCTCAGGGGGGGTACATGGCTCTAAGCTCTTTGCTTGGCGGGAATGTGCATCTTGACTTCTGCTGTACCCCATGGATCCTGTACTGCACCTGGCATGGAGACCAAATGCACAGTGAACCTTGGCCAGCGGCAGTCACCTTGGTGATTGTGGTCCTTCCCCAGCGAGTGGAGGGAACCTTAGAGCGAAACTGAAGTTATCAACTGTGAGGAGGGCCACCTCCTCCCACGCAGAGCTGGCCTCTGCCTGCTGACTAATGTGACTTTCAGAGCCTGCATGGAAATGAGCATGGAGAGGTGGGCCTGGAAATAAGTGCCTTTGTTTCATTTTCTGTGCATGGGAACTATTTTTCACGGGGTGGCTTAGTCAGAAGGGGCTATGGAGCTGGTAATGAAACTGCCTCAGAGTGGGGAGCTTTTCCAGGGGAGCCCAGCTAGTTACGCTTTCCAAAAGGGCTTTATTCACAAAATCCTGGGGGTCCTTGGGGAATTGGAAGCTCTGCATGGAAAATTGCAGGGTGGAAAAGGACTCAGGAGATCATTTTCCCTCCAAGAATGGCCATGCTTAAAACATCTCCATTAGGTTCAACGAGTAGCTTTCCCCAGGATAGTTCTTTTGAAAGATACCTTGTTAGGTTTTTAAAATTACAAAAACAATATAGGCTTATTTTAACACAGAGGTGTGTTCTAATTATTAAAGAAAAAAATCAATAGTTCCCCTGATTCCCACCACCCCCACCTCCCCAAAGGAACCAGTGTTACCCAATTTGATGTTTTGCCAGAGGTAATTAACACACCTTTGTGTATGTGCCTGTACAAAAATATACCAACAAGTATGCACATAGAGGAGATTATTATGTTATTATGTACTGTTTTTTTTTTAAAAAAAGAGGACTCACACTATACCCATTACACCACAATTTTCTCTTTTTACTTAACATTATAGCATGAACATTTTCTAAGTCAATATATATAGATCTGCTTCATTTTTAAAAACAGCTACATAATGTTCTACAGTACAAGTACCATAATTTATTCAACTGTGTTCCTATCGATCTGTATTCAGGTTGTTCCCAGGATTTGGGATTTTTAAAAATCATAAATAAGCAATTATTTTAATGATGTTCTTTGATTTCTTTCTCTATGTTGTGCGTATGTTGCAAAAGACTCTTTTGCCTTGAAAGGGAGAAATGGCAAACCACTAAGATATTTTTCTTAACAGTCACACGATAAAGTTTTGATGTCTTGAACCACTTATGCATCTCTTTGGGAAACCCGTGTTTCCTGAGTGCTGGGCCTGGCACTGTGGTCCTATGATGACGGACGAGACACTTTGTCTTTGCCCTGTGTTAGTGAGGGTGTGGACAAGCCAGTGGACAGACACCCTTTGGTGAAGTGGTTCATATGGGAGCTCAAGAGGGAGTTTTGGGCCAGGGATAGATGATGAATAGATGCAACTGTGAACTTGAGGTTCAAATCCTGTCTCCATCACTTCCTATGAGGCCCTTGGGGAAATTGGCTCCTCTGTAGACTAGGGATGATAACAGTATTTTTCTTACGGGGTTGTTCTGAGCACTAAAACAGCCCCAAATAATAGATCCAAATAATAGATCTATTATTATGCAGTTATTAGATGAAGTTAGATAGGAGGAATAAGCTCTAATGTTCTCCAACACAGTGGGGTGCCTATAGTTGGCAATATTAGAAATTCTATGAAGATCTAGAAGAGAGGAGCTCCAAACATAAAGAATGAGAAGGAGTTGGAAATGCTAATTACCCTGATTTGATCAGTACACATTGTAGACATGTATTAAAAATGTCACACTGTACCCCATAAATATGTATCATTATTATGTGTTAATTTAAAAAAAAGAAAAGTGCTTAGGACCATGCCAACAAGTTGAAAGCACCAAGTGCCCCCTCACCCTCCACAGAAGACATCAGGAATATCTCCCCTGAGGGGGTGACATTTCAGGTGGTCCCCAAGGATGAGTTTAAGGGCATTTTGGTCATTTATGATGGGGGTACGAACACTCCGCTCACCATCACCATCCGGTCTTGATCTTGGCTCTTCAGCTTCCTAGTTTGATTGAACTTCCAACAACCTCTTTATTTTCAGTTGCTTAAAAACACCTTCTGAGTCAGAGTTGAAGAATCTCCCACCTCCCCTGAAAGTGGAGCTAGCATGGGAAACTTCTGGCCATCCTTCCCCTGCCACTACTTGAGGATTGGCTCTGTGACAGTGGGGGACACACAGATTAGGGAGTCCCTGAGGAAGGCACCCAGTCCTACCTGTGGGTGGAAAAGGGCCAGCAAAGGCTGGAAAGGAGGGATGTTCAATCTGGATCGTCAGGAATGGGAAGGGGCTCTCTGGGGAAGAAGTGGAAAAGAGCAGCAGTTTGTGCAAAGGATGGAAACTCAGGCACCAAGAGTAACTTGGTTTGGCTGGAATGAGATGCCAGGTGTGGTGTGGCAGGTGATGCAGATGAAGGGACAGCTAGGATCAGGTATGGGGGCACTTTTTCCCCTGTGCAACTAGGAGGTTGGACTTGATTCTGAACACTCTGGGGAGCTATTGAGATGTTCTAGAGAGGGAAGTGAGATGGTTTGGTTTGTGTTTTAGCACATGCGCTCTGGCAGCCAGAAGATGGGTGGAGAGAGGCATATTAGGAGATGTGGGTGTGGCTCAGGTTATACTCTGGCCTTGCTGCTTCAAATAGAAATAAGCACAAACTCCCACCCTACACAGGGAGGGGACCCAGTGTCTCTCTAGGGGTCTTTGCAGATTCTTGGAAACTTCCATTTCTCTCTTGGCAATTCCTCTGATGGCAAATCCCTGTTTCTGCTGAATTTTCCACCTCTTAGTGACCCCTTTCGATACTGGGTCACTTCCTATCTTGTCATTGATCTCCAAAGGACTCATGATCAAAGCTTCCACATTAGCCTGCTTTTCTGGGGTCAGGAGCAAGGGGAAGGAGGGTGATGTTTTGGTGGGACAACAAACAAGATAACACTAAAGTTTGCATAGTTCTTGTCTTAAAAGTCATGAAACCCTTCATGTCTTGTGGGGGTGGTCTGCATTAGCTAATTCTATGTGGGCTCCCTCCTGTCGTGGACCAGACCAAGGTGCCTCTTAGCCACTTCCCTTCTGATTCTACAGCGTACAAACCCAACCCTCAATGTTCCTGTTCACTTCTAGGGCAGCAAATTGAGACCCATGTTGTTCTCCTCTGACCGTACCCCAACTTTGCCCAGATGGAATCTTCTTCATTTAGCAAACATGCTTAGGTATGTAGGTGGGCTCCTCAACGAAGATGGACTCTTCCCTGATAGGGACTCTGCCACCAGATCTCCATAGAGATCTATTCATCGGGGGGTGCGGGGGATGAGGAGGCAGGGAAAGATGATACACAGATATTCTATCTGTGGAAATGAAAGCAATTGTCTTATTTCCATAAACAGAGACCCATCTAGATGGCTAATTTCAATGTAGATTCGAACAGACATTCCTAGTGGTACAGACACTAGGAATGGAACCCCAGCCCATTTTAACTGCAAATTGATACTGTGGTCAGTAAAGATTCTTTTAAGAATGAGTGTCTAAATGGTGGGTTTGATGTTTCTTTAGAACAAAACAAAATAAAGACCAAACTGGCCAGTCCCCAACAGAGTGGGGACTGCTTGCCAGGCTGGCAGGTGAAAGGGTGCAAGACGTTGAGTCCCATGGCATGCTGCAGGTCCTGGGTGATTGGCTGAACCTCCCTGTGCTTTAGTTTTTCATCTGCAAAATGGACATGATATTACTCCCCTTGTGAGGTTGCAATGAGACTAGCATGTGCAAAATCACCTGGCCTGGCCCAGAGTGTGGCTTTCAGGTAATTTTTTTAAAATAATTTTTTTAGTTGTAGTTGGACACAATACCTTTATTTTATTTATTTATTTTGATGTGGTACTGAGGATCTAACCCAGTGCCTCGTACGTGCTAGGCAAGTGCTCTACCTCTGAGCCACAACCCCAGCCCCTGGCTTTCAAGTAATTTTGAAGCATAAGGATATTGCTATGGACTGATTGTGTCCCCCTCAAATTCCTGTGTCAGTGTACCTGCATCAGAAGATGGGGGCTTTAGGATGTTATTAAGCTTAAATAAGGTCATAAGGGTGGGGCACTAATCCAACAGGACTGTGGCCTTACAAGAGGAAGATCTCCGTCTCTCTCACACCAGTACCCCACCGAGCTGGCACTCTGATCTCAGGCTTTCAGCCTCCATAACTGTGAGAAAATAAATTTCAGTTATTTATCATCCAGTCTGATATTTTTGTTATTGCAGCCAGAGCAGACTAATACAGATAATATTTTATCTGTTGACAAGTCTTACTACATCTAAGGATACAAGAAGAACAATAGATAGGCTTCATAAAGCTTACATTCTGGTGGAGGAAACAGATAATAAAAAGGTAAACCATTTACTTTCAGTAAGTGACACCCACTGGGAAGAGAATAAGACAGGGCAGTCTATTTTAAGACAGTTGTAACATAGTGTGCATGGCCCTGGTTGGGTAGACCTGTGATCTCCTTGCCTTTCAATACAGCTCCCCCCTTCACCCCCAGAGTCTCCATGACCTGGCTCCTCTCCCTTCTTGGCCTCATCTGGTACCATCCCCCACTCATTTCCCACCTTGGCCTTCTTTCTTCTCTCAGACTTTCCAAGTGCCATCCTGCCTTGGGGTTTTCCATGTGTGCCCCCTCTCCCTATAATGCATACCTTTGCAAGGCTCACCTTTCACTCCAAGATCCTCTCTTTAGACAGTCCAGTTCTGGCTGCCTGTGCAAGATAGCTCTGTCTCCACCCAGGTTTCTTTCATTTTCTTTGCCCTGTCTTTTTCTCTTCCCAGTGGGAGTCACTTACTGAAATTAAATGGTTTATTTTTTATTAACTGTTTTCCTCCACTAGAATGTAAGCTCTATGGGAACAGAGGTCTTATCTACTTGTTCTTGTTGTATCCCTAGAGCTTAGCAAAGGACTGTCACATAATTAGAACTCAATTCATACTGAATGGATGAATGAATGAATGAACTGATCAGGGTAAAGCTCATGCCTGTGCGTCTAGCTGCTCTTGATCTAGACCTCAAGCCCCTTGATTTCCAGCTGTTTTAGTCAGCTTTTTCACCGCTGTGACCAAAAAACCTGACAAGAACAATTGGAGGAGGAAAAGTTTATTTGGGGGGCTCATAGTTTTAGAGGTCTTAGTCCACAGTGGCCAACTCCATTCTTTGGGGCCCAAGGTAAGGTAGGAAGAGTGTGGTTGAAAGTGGCTCAGGCATGGCACCAGGGAAGCAGAGAGAGGAGGGAGGGAGGGAGGGAGGGAAAGAGAGAGAGGAAGAGAGAGGGTGGGGGACAACACTCTCTCTGCTCAGCAAGGACAAAATATAAACCCTAAAGGCACATCGCAATGACCCACCTCCTCTAGCCACATCCTACCTGCCTTCAGTTATCTATCAGGGGATTATTTCACTGATTGGGTTCAGGCTCTCATAATCCAATCATTTCACTTCTAAACCTTCTTGCATTGTCTCACATATGAGCTTTTGGGGGACACCTCATATCTAAACCATAACACCAGAATTAAATCTTACTCCCCATTACAACCAGAGTAAAAGTGGTCCATCCCATGGTTTTCCAACTAAAGGGTTCTGTGCAGGGGTATGAAGGCCACTGCAGAGATCTCTCTGAACTGGGGGAGGAAGTGAGTGAGTTGGATGTTGTTCTCTACTCTTTTAACTGGAAAGCTGAGTTTGTCTGTTTCCCCTATTGAGCTTACATGAAAATCCTCATTAGAAGAAATGGCTCCACAGCTAGGAAAAGATAGAAAACTACAAATAGGATCCAACCCTTGATGTTACAGATGAGGAATCGGAGGTCCAGAGAGGGAGAGAGACTTGCCACATAAAATGGGCAGTGGCAGAATATTCTATCCCCAGTGGTGCCACCAACAGGAATAGAGGGATTCTTGCTATATGAGGGAAAACCTTTGCTTCCCCCAATGCCATAACTGTACTTTCATTCTCCAAGAACTGAGTACAGGAGAAATGATCTGTGGTCACCCTTGGTCTCTGTTAGTCCCAAACAGATTACAGATTCAAAAGTCCCCAGGGTTCTCATGCACACGACCAGAGACCATGGGTGAACTCTGCCAGGGGCACTTGGGAGAACCCTGCCTGACCAGGCCAAAGAGCCACAGTGGGACACTCCATATGGCCCAGTGCCACCTGCCTCAGTAAGTTAAGTGTTGGACAGGGAAGATTTCTTCTTAGATCAACACAGAACAGGACAGTGTGAACTCACTACTATGCCAACTTCTTTTAAAGTCACTTTTTTTTCTACCTTTGCATTTTATTTTCTCTTATTTTTTGTTTTATTCTTCCCTCCCTTTCTTCATATAGTTCTGTGGAGCATTTGCTTACTAGAAATTTTATGTTCAGCATTGCTGCAAACTCGAAGTTCATTTCATCACTGGCAATCAGCTCTCGTCCTCAGGGAAACCTAATTAGGTATTACAGGACTTTTGATGTTGTTTCCATGGTAACCCCCATAGTAATGTTGTATATGCAGAATATATGCTCTAGGGAATTTAAATTTATTATCTATATAGCATACATTAATAACATATTTTAAGAAAATCTGTTTTTTTTAATCTGTAATGGTTTTACTTTTTTCTGTGTGTATATGTATATATATAGAAAAAATGTATGTATATATATTTTTAAATGATGGAAAATTTCCCTGATGTTTTTCTCCCACAGAGAGGGAACAGTAGAGAACACAAAAGCTTTTTTCCATTTTCTCTTCTTTAATTTGTAAAAATTCATAGTTGTGAAAGAATGGAAGTTTTTCAGATTGGTCAGAAAATGTCTAAGAAGGGTCTTCTCCAATAGCTGAGAACATTTTATTAAAAGGTTTTGTTTTTAAGAAGAACATAAAAGACCTCAAGCCTTCTGAAATAGAATGGGCAGAGGTCAGGGGTGGGGGTGGGGGGGTCTAGTGAATCCCATGAAACAACACCAAATTTATATACCCTGAAAACAAAACAAAACAAAACAGCAAGTCCAGCTGTGTGACCTCCCCTCTCAAGGAGGCTTGCTGGCACCTGAAGCACAGCTCTGTCATGGACACTGGAGACTGCACAGTATCCTTGTCTTCTTGTACATGTTACCAAAGTCGTAGGCCAGAGGCCCAACTCTGGGGGTCCCAAGAAATCAAATTCATCCTCTCACCCCAAAAAACAAACAGAAAAGGTAATGGTGAAAAGCAGAAGAGAAATCACTGTGGCCATTTTGGAAAGGCAAAGTGAGATCCAGCATCTCAGCCCTGTCTTCAGGTGCTCCAGGATTGGGGAGGGGCGGAGATATGCATAATTAGGCAGTCTTGGTCACAGTGTGGTCTGGTTGACCATGCTCAGTTCTGGTTCTTCAAGGTGAATCTTTATCATCACAGGAGGGGTCAATTTCCACTTGCTGCTCAGGACATTTGTCTATCAGACCTGTGATCCTGGAAGGGGGCAATTCCATTTCCATGAGGTGATTGCTCCTGCTCAGGGGGCAGTATGGTTGTGAGGTGTTGTGGAAAGTTTAGAACAACAACTGAAGACTTCTAGGCACCCACTGCAGGACTCTGACACAGGATGCTGCAAATCTCACCTCAGTCTTGAAGTGGGAGGAGATAGGTTAGGCAAATCTGGGGCCAATAAACCTTGTACTACCAGTTTTTAGATGAACACTCCTTAAATGATGAACCTATGTGCTGGGCTGAGCAGGTCGCAGAGTTTAAGGACATAGAGAAGAGAGATACAAAGTGAAGGTAGAGATGCTAAGCTTTATCCTGCTTTTAGTTACCCTTAGGGCATCTGTAGGCCTAAATGAAGAGTCTTTGCTTTTAGCAAAAGCGGATTCTCTAAGTCCCTGTTATATCAGGACAACCTGTCCCAGAACCTGCAACTACTATATAGTGAACTCCAGAGATTCTAGTTGAACTGGCCTGTCTTGAGGTGACCAGATTGCCCTTCAGAGCTGGCCTCTGTGGTGAGCTGGTGAGTGGCATGAATGCTCTGTGAGAAGCTCTGAAGAGGAAACAAAACAGCCTAGTCTCAGTGAGCAAGACGTGTTGATGGAAGGGCTCAGGCCAGCCTTATATAAAGAGTCTGCTAGTCCAGGTGCAGTGGCTCATGCCTGTAATCCCAGCGGCTCAGGATGCTGAGGCAGGAGGACCATGAGTTCAAAGCCAGCCTCAGCAACTTCGTTTAGGCCCTAAGCAACTCAGTGAGACCCTGTCTCTAAATAAAATACAAAAAAGGGCTGGGGATATGGCTCAGTCGTTAAGCGCCTCTGAGTTCAATCCCCAGAACCAAAAAAAAAAAAAAAAAAAAAAAGTCTGCTAGGTATCATGTCCCACAGCCAAAACTAATCCCTAAATAACTGAAATAATTTTCTTTGATACCCTTATTATCATTCAGAGATTAAATACCCAACTGACCTCTTTGCCAGCTTCCAGCTAATCCATTTACTCCCCAAATTTCCCAGAAAGTTTCACTGTTCCTACTCCCCCATGAATTAAATTTTGCCTTTTCCCCTTAATTCCATCACCAGCATCTACCAGCAAACTTCTTCACTTCTGGGAAAACTCTGTATGGAAAATAACTAAATAGTTTGCAGAATAACTTTTTTAATGTTTTGAATTTTTCCTTGATGTACGAAACAGTGTGTCTGTAGGGTAGGGTTGAGGTGAGGGAAGCTGGAATGGCCCCTGACCAGGATCCCCTTTTCATCTGATTACCCAGTCACTTTAGAAAGACTGGCCAGCCAATGACTGCTTGGCTGTGCTAGAAGACTCTAAAAGGGAAATGTTGGACGTGGTAGGCGGATTATCCACTTCTGATACACATGCTAAGTGTATGAATTAATTTGTGTATATATCAGTATTATCGCATAACAAAGCACCCTAAAACTTAATGGGTTCAAACAATAGTCATTTAGCTCAGGATTCTCTGGGTCAGCAACCTGGGCTGGGCTCAGCTTGGTAGTTGTTCTGCTGATCTCACCTGGGGTGGGGAGCTCTGTGACGCAGGTGGTATAGGATGGCCTCACCACAATGTCTGGCAGCTGGTGCTCTCTGCAGGCTGAGGTGACAGGAATAATGAGGTCATGTGTCTACAGTAAGCCCCACAGCACTGACATTTTCCAAACCTCTGCTGCATTACATTTACTAATTTCCTGTTGGCCAAAGTGAGGCACACAGCCAATTTCAGATTCAAGTGGTTGAGAAATAGACCGTGCCTCTTGCTGGGTGGAGAGGTCAAGTTGCATGTACACAGGCAAGCTAACAGTGGGAGGAATCTGTGACCATTTTTGTAAGCTACATGTCAGGTGTGTCTGCCTCAAGGTTCTGCCCAAACCCTGTCTTTCCCAAGAAGCTTTCCAACCTGGGTCCTCCTCTGGATTCTTTAATGCTCAAGAGCCACTTGAGATTGTGAGCTGATTTGTGGGACATGTCTTTGACTCATGTTTATGTCTCCACAGTGTCTTATGTTCGTTGGTTCTTACTGATTGTTGTATCAAATTGAGTTGAGTGGAATTGAGTTGGTTCTCTTTTTGCTCTAATTACAAACTCCTTAAAAGCAAGTTTGGAATCACTCTGTTGTGTAAAACCTCCCTCCCAAAGCTCTGGGGATTATACTAACACACTGAAAATCCTACAAGCTCTCAGAATCCCCAGTAAAGTATCAGAAGGATTTAGTGTAAGGGGCAAGCCCAGGCCAGGTCAGGAGGACACTTGTTCTTAGCTCTGGGCCTCTGAGCTTTCTCCCCTGCAGGGATCCTAGGTGCTCCCTATGCTGTGCTGGATTCTGTCCACATCACCTTGGTACTTTTCCAAAATCCATTCAAGGTGAACAGTTAAGCTGTTCTAGAACCAGGCCTGGGTGACTGAGACCAAACCCTAGGAGAGGACAGTCCTTGAATATTCTCCCTGACCCTCTGGTCTAGTGCGACTCAAAATCCTGATACCAGATTAGCTCTAGCACTTTCTTTTTCTTTTCTGGGCATACTGGACCCAGGGATGCTTAACCACTGAACCACCGCACAGTTCTTTTTACTTTTTGAGACAGGTTCTCATTAAGTTGCGTAGGGCCTTGCTAAGTTGCTGAAGCTGGTCTTGAACTTTCAATCCTTCTGCCTCAGCCTCCCAAGCCTCTGTGATTACAAGCATGTGCCACCATGCCTGGTAGTTCTAGAACTTTCTAAGGTTTGGAGATCACCTGGGACAGTTCCTTCTATATTGGACCACCCTTTGGAAATAAAACGGTGTCCTTTCCCATGGCTTGAGATGAATTGGCAGGTCTTTTGTTAGTCACAGGCTTAGGAATGAATTTTTGACAGGAATTTCCATTCTGAATGGCTAACAAGGGCCACTGGCAACTGCCCTATTCTTCATATAACACTTGTCTTCTACCCCCCAATCCCTTCATTCACCAAAACTCGACTTACCACTCATAGTGTGCCAGGCACCATCTCATGTAGCAGAGGAGGTGAGACGAGGCAGGAGTGGGTCCCATCCCCAGAGAGCTCACATGTACAGAGGACACAAGCAAGGTGGGATGTTCCAGTGAGAGTCTACACAAAGCCACAGAACTGGCTCCTTAGAGAAGGAGGCTCCTCAGGGATCATCTAATCCATCCCCTCATTCCTCAGAAGAGGAAACCGAGCCCAAGAGAGGGAAGATTAGTTGTCTAGGGTTACATGGTGATAGTTCTTGATCCACTATGCAGCATTTATTGAACACCTATTATGTGTTAAGATCTGGGCTAGGCACTGCTGGTACCACAGAAAACAAGGATGATAGCCCCTGATCCTTGGGAGTTCCAGTATTACTACCAGGTCCCAATCCTGGTTACATTTTGGAGTTACCTGGGGAAATTTAAGAAAAATCTCAATGTCAGGGCCTCACACCCCAGAGATTCAGACATACTTGGTATAAAGTGGGCCTGGATGTGGCATTTTTAAAAGTGGGTTTTCCAACTGATTCAAATGTACAGACAAGTTGAAAACAACAAGTCTAAGGGGAGAGACAGACAAAAGCCTGAAAAAGACAAATAAATACATAATTGAGATTTGGGCATTGCAAGGAATGAATAGGATGCTGAGTGAGGAAACAGCAGGGTGGGGTAGCTGTTATCTTCCCTAAATTTAAAGGGAGCCAGGGACATGTTTGGAGAACCCGAATTCCAGGGGTCAGAAAGTAGAAGGCATTGGGTGTCCTCATATGGGACAGACTCGGATGTTCTGGGACCACCAGGAGATCCACAAAACCTTGCCATCAGAGGCTTCCAACCTGCAGCTTGAAGTGATGTCTCCCCATCCTGCTACTCCACACACCCCCAGGCAGCCAGCTTAATGATCCCTCACATTTTAGAGTAGTTGGCAAAGCACAATCCCACTTATTATCTATGTAAAGGGTTCCTAACACTAATCCTGTGAGGCAGGCAAGGTCAAGGTCACTACCCCTATGATAGAGATGGGCAAACAGGCTATGCTAAGTTCTGTGACTGGCCTAAGATAGCATGGCTAAAGAATGGATGTGGGAGCTCGCCAGCCTCCAAATCCACTCCTCCCTGTTGCCCCCACCTGCCTGCACCAGGCAACTAGAACAGAAACAGGACACCTGAGAGGCAGGTAAAGACAGGCCCTGGGATCTGTACCCTCCCACCAAGCTGGGTAGGGCCACTGTCCCCCTATCCTTCAATCAGATGGCATACAATCCCGTTCCTCATCAAGCAATCAAAGAAATCTGTTACTCATTGCTTCAATTCCTGCCCAGAGTGAACCCAGTTACTATAGTAACCGGATGTGATTCTTTATTACAGGGTGGATGGTTTTAATTTTATATTTGAAGAGTTTGGCCAGACAGTCACGTTGCCATGGCTTGGCCTCTTGGGTGGCAGTCAGGAACAGAGGGAACCCTTGGAGTGGCCATTAGGTCTTTCTAATTGATGGGGGATCCTGTGTCTGGGAAAACCCGGGGTCCCCTGCCCTGGGGAAGAAGGAGGGGCATCTCCTGCTAGTGCTGCGCTGCTATGTCTCCCATTCTGAGATGAAATCTTCTTGTTAGAGCCTTGGCACGGTCAGGCCCTCAGCCTGTTGCTCCCATTGTGGATTTTACCCCCGCTCCATGATCTTCACTGGGGGTGACCCTGATCACATGGGTTTTTCTCCACCCTGAATCCCACCTCCCTACAGTAGATAGAAGGCCTTGAGTGAATGAGTACATGGTCTTTTGTGGTTTATGAAGTTCATTCACAAGGATGATGGCTCTGTAGAGTCCTGGGCAGGGAGAAGCAAAACAGGCTCAGCAAGGATAGAGACCTGCCCTCACATTTGGCCTCCCTCTGTCAACATTTCTACCAGTCACTCTTGGCTCTCTTCAGCCTGCTGAGTTGCCTGGAACAAGTGCCAAAGCCAAGGAGACCCCTATTGTCCACATCACGGGACTGGATAGATTTGCCTTGAATTCATTCAGACATGACAGAAACCCTTGGATGGATCCTGCTTCTTCTTTAGAGGCCTCGGGCCTGGACAGCAACAGGCTTTCTCCTGGGTCCTTGGATAGAGGGGTGGTATCTGTGGGCAGGGAAGAGGATGATGGGGAAGATGGGGGTATTAGATAACTAACATCAAAACAGAGAAGAAATCCAGACATGGTGGCCACACCTGTAATTCCAGCAATTCTGGAGCCTGCGGCAGGAGGATCGCCAGTTCAAAGCCAGCCTCAGCAACTTAGGGAGGCCCTAGATAACTTAGTGAGAACCTGTCTCAAATAAGTAAGTAAATAAATGAATAAATAAAGACATAAAAAGGGTTGGGGATGTAGCTCCGTGGTTAAGTGCCCCTGAGTTCAATCCCTAGTTACAAAGCAAACAAACAAACAAAGCAGAAGCTTCCTTGGGCCCAGACCCTTGAAGAAGCAATGGGATGGGCAGAGTGAAGAGCCTCTTGCCCCTAATGCCCCTGGGCAGGGTGAAGCAGAAGGGGAGGGAGGTTTAGCTCAGCCTTTGGCCAATCCACGTGCACCCTCCCACCCCCACCTCTCTGCCTCCCCTATTTCTAGACTAAATAAAACTTCTTTCACCAGCCCTGCCCCAGTATAAATTTCTTTCTTTTAAAAAACCTACTGGTACATTATAGTTATACATAATAGTGGGACTCATGTGACATACTCACGTATGCAGGTAACATAATTTGGTGAATTTCTTTCTAAGCCAGCCTAATTTCACTAAAGCCTTGAAGTCTGAGCTGACCTGGGATTCATAGGCCACTCCCCCTTCCAGGATATACCTGGGCAGTGCCCTTCTTCCCAGGCTCACTGCCCCAGAGCACCAGCCCCATGAGGCCACAAGACCTTGCCTTTGCCTCCTCCTAAGAGGAGAGGGAAGCAGTCCTGGAGAGCAGCCACTCTGTGGAGCAGGCAGAGTGCGGCACTGGAGTCCTGAGTGGGTGTGCGGGTGGATGAGCTGGGGCAGGCAACAGCCAGGGCTGCTGGAGTGCTGAGGTTCTAGGACAGAGAGAGGATGGTGTGATGAACAGCTTTGGTGCCTCTCAAAAATAGGGGGCACAGCTGCCCAGGAGGACTCACACCCAACACACAGTCTCAGCCACATCCTCCAAGAATCAAACCCTGAGGCATGTTGGAGCTGAGTAGGACCTTCAAGGCTTTTCACTTTGTGGATGTGGAGATGGAGGCCACAGAGAGGAAGGATGTGAAGTCCCCTTTTTAAAAAATATTTTGTTAGTTATTGATGGACCTTTATTTATTTATATGTGGTGCTGAGAATTGAACCCACTGCCTCACACATGTTGGCAAGCACTGTGCCACTAGGACACAACCCTAGCCTATGAAGTCCCTTTTGCAGTTATCAAACATGGTAGAATCCAACAGTGCACTTCCTTGAGGACAAAAGCTGGGCCTTTTGCATGTATAAATCCTAGCACCAAGTGCAGTCTAGGAAACTGCAGGTGCATAGTGAATACTAGTTTGTGCATGCATTCTCATAATGTGACGGCAAGAATCTCCAGTTTAGTGGAAGGTTAGGCCTGGAAGGGAACTTAGACATACTGAGCCCAACTCTCATTTTATAGAAAGATTAAGACAACCCCCAAAATAACAATAGCTGATACTAATAGCTTACAGCTACACTATTAATATTGGGTGCTGGGTGCTAGGCAGGATTCTGTGCACATTGTGTATGCTAATCCATTACAGCCTCGGAGTGACCTATGTGCAGCAAATAATATCGTCCCCAGATAAGAGAACTGAGGCACAGAGAGGTTCAGTGACTTGCACAAGATCAAGGAGCAAGTTAGTGCTAAGATCAGGCAGCCCCGCTCCAAAGCCGAAGCCATGAACACTCCACTGAACACACTGAGCACAGCATTGCCGGCAGGCACTTGCTGGTCCCTGCTCTGAGCGGGGAGCAGGAATCTGTGCCAGCCCTTGTGAGTTCACTCATGCAGGAAACTTCAATTTTCATCTCTGCATCCTCCTTCAGGGAGTAGCTCAGGGCCTAGTGGGGATGTGTTTTTAATACTAAAGAGCTGTTCTTGCTCCTTATCATGAAGTAGCCAGTTTGGGGGCCTGGCACCTTCAGATTGGAAGGGACCTTGGAAGTGTATAGCAAAAACTTACCCAACTGTTTTCTCCTCCCAATTCCCTCAACACTGAACACTTCTGATCACCCAATTTGTAGAGTTCTTGTCCATACAACAACCAATTCTCCAGCGGACACCCTTGGGTGACCTACAGTTTAATCCAGTTCAAACACTATCTACCTGAAGTTAGCATTACATAGCACAGGCTAAGGGCCCCGTCCTGCCATATCACCCCCACTTCAGAGCCCCCCTTTCTGTTCTGACCAATCAACTATAAATCAGGGGCTCCCATTGTCTCCTCCTTAGAGTTGATTAGAGAAGTTTACATAGCTCAGAGAAAACATTTGCTGGTTTATTATAGCGTATATTGCAAAGGGTACAGATGAAGAGCCAGATGGAAAAGACACACAGGGTGCTGCTGCAGTGGGAAGGGCACAGAGCTTCCAGGCCTTTCTGGGAGTGCCACCTTCCAGGTACTTCCATGGGTTTGGCAATAGGGAGGCTCTCTACACTCCGTCCTTTGGTTTGTTATGGAGGCCTCATTACACAGGTGCAACTGAATAAGTCACTGGCCACCAACCCAACCTCAGCCCCTCTCCCTTCCTGGGAGGTGGCGGGGTGGGCTGGAAGGTGAGTGCTCTGGCATCCAGCTCCCATGTGGAGGCCCTCCAGGCACTCCCCCCCCCCCAGCCAGCACTCATCACATCTGCATTCAAATAACACTTAATACTTTGGAAATTCCCTGCTTCCTGGTGCCAGGGATCAAGCCCAGGGCCTCAGGAATGCTAGGCAGGCGCTCTGCCACCCAGCTATTACCCCAGCCCTTCTGGGGTTTTCCTTGTTGTGTGTCTAAAGCAGAATGAAGAACTTTTTGGTTTTGTTTTGCTGTGGTGCTGGGGATGGACCTCATACATGTGAGGAAAGCACTTTACTACTGAGCTACATCCCTAGTCCTTTGTATTATTTCTGAAAAATCCCAATGTCCCAGGAAACAATTTCCAGAGGAGGAAGGTGAGGTCCCCCCATTGGAGGACCCCGAGGTGGTCAGGCTGACCTGTGCCCGGCAGCCTGCCCATCCTCCCGGACCTTCCTGAGCACTGCTATGCCCATCCCAGTCCTGCTCACACTAACCTGCTCTCTGCTCCCGCCAGCTCTTCGTGATCGACAATGGCGCGGATGACTGGCGGATAGCCATGACCTACGAGCGCATCCTCTACATCAGCCTGGAGATGTTGGTGTGCGCCATCCACCCCATTCCCGGTGAATACAAATTCTTCTGGACCGCGCGCCTGGCCTTCTCCTACACACCATCGCGGGCGGAGGCCGACGTGGACATCATCCTGTCCATCCCCATGTTCCTGCGCCTGTACCTGATCGCACGCGTCATGCTGCTGCACAGCAAGCTCTTCACCGACGCCTCGTCCCGCAGCATCGGGGCCCTCAACAAGATCAACTTCAACACCCGCTTTGTCATGAAGACCCTCATGACCATCTGCCCTGGCACTGTGCTGCTGGTGTTCAGCATCTCCCTGTGGATCATCGCCGCCTGGACGGTCCGAGTCTGCGAAAGGTATTCCCACAGTCCTCTTCGCCACCCACGGGGCCCCTGAGCAGGCTCGTGCAGGGCCAGGTAAGGGTGGAGGAGCAGGGAGGCCCAAGGTGTATGGGCAGATGGAGGAGACAGGAATACCCAAGCACCTCGAGGGAGAAAATGGGAAAGAGGAGGGCGGAGTTGGGGCTTACTGAGCTGGTATATTGAAACACTGGAACCAAGGTAAGCTGGGGAAAACACATAGAATATTCCTGATTTCCTATTCCTTTTGTAAACCAATGTGTCAAAACCTTCTGGTTACATTGTTAACCCTTACTGTGTCTCACACTTGGCAATTTTTGTATCTGTTTAATGATGTTTACTGTAGTAATGAAGCCTCTTCGCTTTTGCTTAGTCTGGATGTTCTCAAGAGTATTTCCTGAAAAACCCTTTTCATCATTCAACACTGCTAGCATCTCACTACCCAAGGTTTGGTCCACAGATCAGCAGTGTCAGCATCACTGGGTATTTGTTACAATGCAGAATCCTGGACCTTACCCCAGAGCCACTGAATTAGAACTAGCTTTGTGGCAAGTTCACAGCATGATCTGCATGCACCTTAAAGGTTGAGAAGCACTTTACTGATGGGATAGATTTTGGGAAATATTTTAAGAGGCGGATGGCTGGGCAGTGATTCAGAGAAGTGGCAGATGGGGGAGCAGGGGGATGTAGCCTAACAGAGATCCCAGGCTCTGCAACAGCATGCCAGTTCCCCAGAACAGCCACCATCAGGGCTCAAGGTTAGGACTGTTGCTCCCTCTCTTTGCCACCACCTTCAAGCTGCCCTTTGTGACTCCTCTCCCTTTCAAGCTGGCCCTGGATATTCTTTTTGATCTGATTTCACATATGGAGTCCAAACCTAGATCAGAAACTTGGATTCTGTCCCTAAGTAGCTGTGAGACCAAGGGCAAATTACTTAACCTCTCTGAGCTTCAGTTTCCTCATTTTAAAGTGAGGATAAATTGAAATAGAATAAAGATATGTTCATAGGAGAGAGCATGTCATGTCAGAAAACATCCCCTATAGTTTACACAAATCCTGGTAGTCTCCCTCAATTCATCAATGTTTATACTTTTACTGTCAAATCACCCATGCACTGGGGTCCTAGCAGAGATAAAACAAGGCAAAGAAGTCTGGAGAAGAGTTAGCCTAAATGCATCTCACATGGGTGCTTTGAACCAAATCTCCCATCTATTTTGAGATGTTCCGTTTGTAGATTTCTTTCAGATTTTTTAGCCAGTGAGACATGGTCAAATTGAGAGAATTTGACCAATTTCTGCTGCAGCAGAACCAGGGTCCTTAAGGGTAGCAGGGTTAGTTTCTGAAAACCAGTGAAGTGTCAGGAGAATTTTCTCACAGATGGAGCCCAGGGCCACAACATACCAGACATTCAGACCCCTGCCTTTGCTTGGTAACTGATATCCCAACATCTGCTCCAAGTGGGATCACACTGCACGTTGTGCTGACACTCTTCCTGTAGTGGAGAAAACTTTACCTTTCTGGGCTTCAATTTTCTCATCTGTAAGTAGAGATAATAATACCCACTTTGCAGGACTTATTATTAGAGTCAAACTAGGTAATGTACATGAGATGTATATTGTAATACAATGGTAGTAAAAATTATAAATAGTAATTGCGTAGGTTCCTTCATAACCCTTGGGGATTTGTGGCTGTCGTCTTATAATTCGAACAAACCGACTCCTGCTATACAGCAGCCTATTCTTGTCCTGTTTTCCTTTCTAGTTGATGGAAGCCAAGTTTTCTAAAACCGTAATAATTGAATATGTGTGGCCCTTTAAGGTATTTGAAGTCTTCTGTGTCTCCCAATCAGCTGCTTGGCGTGTATTTCAGATAAGCAAAGAGCCTGAACATGCAATAAGTACCTACCAGTGAGTTTCATTGTTTATGGAAACTGTCACATTTTTTTTTTTTTTTACTGGAAAGTAAACATGTTTCAAAGCATGCAGTTTGCAAAACACTTTGTTCCATTTTACTTGATAGCGAATGGCTCTTCATGTTTCCAAACTCAGGATGAGTTAAGCCTGGGCCTCCACAACACGCCAGGCCTCTCTGCAAACATGACTCACAAGGCCCACCCCAAGAACAAGGCAAAGGCACAGAGAGGCAAAGAACAAAACCCTGGATAGTGGCACATGCCTATAATCCCAGCAACTTGGGAGGCTGAGGCAGGAGGATTGAAAGCGTGAGGCCAGCCTCTGCAACTTAGTGAGATCCTGTCTCAAAAACATCCAAGAATGTAGTTTAGTGGTAGAGTACTCCTGAGTTCAATCCCCAGTATGGAAGGAAAAATAAAACACTCAAAGAACAAGTCAGAATTTATAAAGTCTTCCCTTCTCTGTGGAACGATCATTTGGCAAAAAAGTCTTCTGCTTCGCTGTATACATGGGGTCTATTACAACACAGTGGATATTGTCATTGCTCCTGCTTTACCTTGTGCTGCCTCTATGTCATATGCTTCATATGTGACCTCCACTTGTCCTCACAACACACTGATGGCAGAAGGACCTTGATGTCCCCATTTTAGGAGTTTGCTGATGTAAAATAACTGGCCAAGCTCACAGAGCCAGGAAGTGTGAAGCCTGAATGTGAGCCTGATTCTGACTGTGAACTTCATATCTCATCAACCCAGATTGGATCCTGCACTTAACAAGGAAACCATGGCTTAGACCTTCTACCAGGTTTCTTAACATGTGAGTCTCAGGGCCATTGAAACTGACACTAAAACCCCAGTCTCGCTGCCTTGCCTGCCCTTGATGTCTGCACAGTGTCATTTGGTCACCGGGGCTGGCTTCATTGTAATTCGAGCACACCTGTGAGTAGTGGGTGGCTCACCCAGCTGCTCCCTGCAGGACTCAGGCTCTCACTCCCCACCTGGGTTGTGTTGGCTTTGCCTTGGTCCTCCCAGAATTGCCCGAGCTGAAGGGAACTGATTGGCTCAAGGTCAAGCCCTCTGTCCAGGGGTAACAGGTGTCTCTGAACTTGTCAGGGCAGTACTTTGCAGGTCCAGCTGCTGTGCCTTCAGCAGGATAAGTTTGGGTTCCCAAGAGGTTACTGGAGGACTCTGTCTCCACTCAGACTCCTCCTTCTGCTCATCCTTCTTCCTTCAGGCCCCTGTGAGCAGTTCCAATAAACCTTCCATCCCCCAAATCTCAGCATCTCAAAGACTTTCCCAGGAACCTGATATGGGGAAAACATATACGAGTAAGTGTATTCATTCCCTAATTGGGCAAAGCACTTCTCTTACAAAGACCAACCGATTTCTTTTAGAATCAAGTTTAAATGATCCTTGTCCTTCCCAGTGTCAAATAATAAGACCGGCAGAGACCTTCAGACAGGAGTTATTCAACCAGAGACTGGACAGAAGCTGGAAGCATGATACTTTGAGGGATACTTTGAGGGACTGAAGCATCAAATTGGGGTGGGGGGTATGGATAAGATAACTTTGATCTCTCTTGGCCTGATCTGATTATGAATCTATCACTTTTGATATCAGAGAGGGTGAGTGACTTGCCTAGGGTCACAGAGCAGGATGACAGCTTCTAGCAAAACCCATGGCTGCTGAGGCCCAGATCAGGACTTGCTCACATTCCAGGTATCTCTCATCAGCCTGGACTTATCTCTAGTTGTGTACATACACTTCTGAAGTTGCTATGGAAATCCCTCTTCAGCAAGACGCCTTTTTAAAAGACATTTCTCACATCTTGGCTTGTCTTTTATGTGACATAAAGGTTTTCCCATCGCCTCCTGGCAGGGAGGGGGGGCAGCATTGTGCAGAACAGCCACACTGTTGGGAGGGCAGCGCCTGGTTGCCAGGGGGGCAGTGACAACATCGGGCTTGTTTTGCTGGGACCCCAGTAAGGCATTACATCACTGGTTCCGAGGCCTGACAATTGCACACCCGGCATTCTCTGGGATTCTCCTGGCTGCGCGCCCGCCTCCCACAGGCCTCCCAGGGCTGCCGGAGGAACCTCCTCATTAAACACTGTCAAATGCCAGGCACGCTTTCAAGGGGAGAGACCAACGGAGGCCCCAGGTCCCAGTGCAATGCAGCAGGTCGGGGAAGCCGGCTTTCCCTGCATGCCCTGAACAATAGCCTGCCAACTCGTATTTGTGTGTTTCTCTCCTTGGAGGAGTAGTAAAACCTCCATGACACTGATAAAGTGGGCTGAGTCTTGCTTTGTAAATGACCTCCCCAGCCTCTCGAATGGATCCCTTTGGACTCTTCCCTCTTGAGGCTGCAGGATCCACCCACAGGCTGCCTCGTGTCTTGGGCCTTCAAGACGGTCAGTTGTGATGTTGGGAATTTTCTTCTTTCTTTCTTTCTTTCTTTCTTTCTTTCTTTCTTTCTTTTTTCTTTCTTTTTCTTCTTCTTCTTCTCCTCCTCCCCCTCCTCCTCCTCCTCCTCCTCCTCCTCCTCCTCCTCCTTCAACTTGCATACTAGCATTTGAACGAGGAATTTGATTCTGGAGACCTAGCCCCGAGAGCTGGAGAAGAACAGCCCATTCTTTGTCTCATGCACATGGAGCCACCTCTCCCATCCTAAGGAAGATAAAGAAGGGCTTTCACCCTCCAACCCCCTCTGCCCCTGCTGCAAGCATCCAGCTCTGCACCAACCAGCCACAGAGAGCAAGAACATGGGGCTTCCGCCGGCCCCTGGCCTCCCATAACCTCCTGCCACCTCTGGCAGGGGACTTCAACTCCAAGAAAACAGTAAAGAGATAATCTCCAGAATGGAACATGTTGATGGGGTTGATAGAAATCCCTGAGTTAAGCCCATAAACTGAGCAGGACTGAGAAGAGCTTCAGCAGAGCGCGACTGAGGACTGTAGTTCTCATGGGCCCCTTTGATGAGGATGAACCTCCAATGTGGAGCCCACGCAAGTATCCATGGGAAGAAATGATCAGAACCTATAGTTATAGTTATTTTATCTAAAAACAAATTTTAAGCTTGGTTAGTATTTAATATATAGGTAGAGAGTGTATTTAATATATAGGTAGACATTTATAATATATGTGTAATGGGGGACGGTGCAAGCTCAAATCTTTTTTTGTTGGTAGGAGTCCATGATTTTAAAAGTTTGCAAACCACTGGTTTAGGGCATGAGAGATCTAGTTAGTGAGGATAAGAAAGTATTCACTACACTGGATGAAGCCCGCTAGACCCAGGAATCCTGCCCTCTAGTGGGAGAAATGAAAAGCAGACTTAGGTAGGGCAGGGGGACAGGCAAGGCCAGTACTGGGTCTGGAGAGGTCACTCACAGACACAGGGGGGAGGAGACAGGCTCTTACACGAGACTTCTGCAGCCTTAAGGAAGAGGAAAATGATCTTGAAGACCTGGAAGAATGTTTAATTATGATAAACCAAACGTAACATTAGAAGATTTGGGGGCTTCCCTAATAGTACAAGAAAATTCAATCTCTGTGATGAAGAAGAGTGTAGAGATATGAAATGAAAATGTATCTGGTTCATATAAACAGACCTAAATTGTTTTTGAAAAAAAAAAAAAAAAAGAAAATCCACATTGATGACACTGAATTTTTTAAAAATGTGGAATGTAGAGGCCAGACCTAAAGTTCTCTCAGAAAGCAGAAGAGATGAGAGGAAGAATGAATAGAACAGAGTTGGAGGTTATATATCCAGGTTAAATACAACAATTACAATTGTTTCAGAGGAAAAAACCAGAATAATTTGAATAAAAGCATAATCAAAGATATACACAAAGAAAACTTTTCCAGGATTAGCCCAGGAGAGGGATGTTCAAGAACTGGTAGATCAGAACAGACAGATCCAAAAGGTTTTCTGCTTTCCAGTTGGAAGGACAAGAGGAACCATCCCTACCCACATCCTAATACATTCTTTTTCTGGAAAAGTTATTAAATCATAAGGTTGACAATTTTGGAGGCACACAGGCAGCACAGAATTGACTTTTCCTCAGGAACTCTAAATTCCAAGAGACATTAAGATACCTCTACAAGCCGGGCGCGGTGGCGCACGCCTGTAATCCCAGCACTTTGGGAGGCTGAGGCAGGAGGATCGCGAGTTCAAAGCCAGCCTCAGCAATGGTGAGGCACTTAGCAACTCAGTGAGACCCTGTCTCTAATAAAATACAAAAAAAGGGCTGGGGATGTGGCCCAGTGGTCGAGTGCCCCTGAGTTCAATCCCCGGTACCACAAAAAAAAAAAAAAAAAAAAAAAAAAAAAAAAAAAAAAAAGATACCTCTACAAAGTCTTAAGATGTTGACACACCCTATCATTAGAGTGAATCAACAAAAGAGGACCAAAAGTCATTCTTAGAGTTTTTTGGGATCATAAGGAAAACAATCTACACATTAGAGAGTAACTTGAATACTAGTTGGCCAAGGGAGGACCACAATGAAGATCTTAATGGAATGGTGTGAAAGAAAGACAGGTAAATAGCACTGAAACCAGGTAAAAATGAAATGAAGACTACATTTATACATATTTGACAAACCCAATTCTAGTGTCAAAGAAAAAGATTCTGGAAAGAGTGGATGTATGAAGTAAAAACAATAATTCAGTAATAATTAGAGGGTTAGAAATCCTCAGATTAAAATGTTGAGAGGAGAGGGCTAGAAGGGATTAGTACAAGCCTGCTAAATTCATCGTTTCATGTAGTGGAGAAAAATGTTTTAAATCCCTATCACTAAACTTTAATAATTAGAGAAATTGGAATCATTGTTAAAGCCTAAAGGTAGAATTTTAAAGGTATAACAATGAGGATAACAATAGCCTCAGCCATGTATCATCTCACCAGACCTGTGACACAGCTTTGTGAGGTAAGAGGGCTATTCTGTCTCCGTTCTACACGTGAGGAAATCGAGACCCACAGCAGTTACACAGTGTGCAGCAGGTCACAGAGCGAGGAAGCAGCAAAGCTGAGATCCCGATCCCTGCCCCTGAGCCTCACCTTTTCTGATCTCATGAACATGCCCCTTCCAAACAACATTTGAGCCCACAAAGCTAAGATAGAAAAAAAAAAAAAAATAAAGAAGCAGGAGGGGAAATCAGCCTGGGACACTTAGCAAAATCCAGTCTCAAAATTACAAAAAATAACAAGGGCTGGAAATGTAGCTCAGTGGGAAAAAAAAATGTGGCTCAGTGGAAGAGCACCCCTGGGTTCAGTCCCCAGTACAGAAAGAAAGAAAAGAAGGAAGGAAAGAAGGAAGGAATAAAAGAAAAGAAAAGACAGGGAAGGAAGGATTTATAATAATCAATATAATTGAGTTTACTTCCTCAATTAGACAATGCCTTGCCAGGAGTGGTTGGTGCACACATGTAATCCCAGTAGTTCAGGGGGCCGAGGCAGGAGGATCACAAGTTCAAAGCCAGCCTCAGCAATTTCTGAGGCCCTAAGGAACTTAGCAAGAATCTGTCTCAATAAAACATAAAAAGGGCTGGGGATGTGGCCCAGTGGTCGAGTGCCCCTGAGTTCAATCCCCGGTACCACAAAAAAAAAAAAAAAAAAAAAAAAAAAAAAAAGGCTGGGGAATGTGTCTTGGTGGTTAAATGTCCCTGGGTTCAATCCCTAATACCAAAAAACAAAATAAAACAAAAAATACAAAACAAAACAAAATGACAATGTCTCTTACTTAAATGGGATTTAAAAGCAAAATGTATTTTTACACTATTTACAAAAGAGATACCTAAAATGGTCAGGGGGGTGGTATCTAGGGAAAAAAAAAATGAAGGGCAAAGATTATTTGTTACATAAATGCAAATCATAGGGCAATCGAGTAAAAAGCCTCATTTAAAACTAAGTGTAATTCAAAGCAAAAGTCATTAATTGATCAAAAGGAAAAACACTTAATAGGGATGAAAGTATTATGTACAATAAGATTGAACTTTTATACAAAAGAAGATATTGAGAATCCGAATTACTAAATGTCTTAATTAATTAGAAATCTTGAACTTTGAAGCCTATACACACATAATATATCTCTTTTTAAGCATTCGTGAAACATTTATAAAAATCAATCAACTTCTTGGCAACACATTTCAAAACATTAGAAAAATTGCTCAGGCCATATTCACTGACTATGTACCATAAACATTAATTAAAAGGAAACATATGGGGGAGATTTTTGAAGCAATCTCCTCAGTTACAACCTCATCAGCAAATCACTCAAAACTACCACTAAAGACTATTTAGAAAATTACCACAATGACCATTTTACATATCAAAACTTATGCTGTGACCAAAGTTCTACTCTGATTTGAAAAAGGTTTTCATTTTTTAAAAAATGAAGAAGGAAAATAAATTGTATTCATTAGAATAACAACAACAACCCTCAGAAGAGCAGATTAAATTTATAACAAAGACAAAAACAGAAAATAATGAATTTTAAAAACAGAAAGAACATATAGGCTAGGGGTATAGCTCACAGACAGAGCACTTGCCTAGTACATGCAAGGACCTGGATTTGATCCCAGCACTGAAAAAAAATCCATTTAGACTGAATATATAAATCCAAAAGATACCAATTTTTAATAAATGTAATCAAATGTTGTGTTAGAAAACAAACAAAATTAGAAAATTTAAAAGGAAAATGCTGATTCAAAGACTGCTTTAATAAATGAGAATAGCTTAACTCTTTAAAAAGAGAATATTGAGGACCTTTCTCTCCTAGATATTAAAGTGTATTATAAAACAGAATAATTTTGTGGGTATGGAGGTGGGAAAGACAGTGAAATGAATCGGACATTATGACTCTATGTGCATATATGATTACTCGACCTGTGTAATCATCATGTACAACCAGAAGAACGAGAAACTATACTTCATTTATGAGGTGTCAAAATGCATACTACTGTCATGTATAACTATTTAGAACAAATAAAAAATAAATGGGAAAAAAGAATAATTTTGTCCCTCTGGTGTCACTGAAAAATCAGTAACGACAGATGGATGAAATCCAATGGAAGCCCCTGAAATAAACCTAGTGTGTAGGAACCCCATATAAGAGAAAGAAAAACAATTAGGAAGCCATAGATTATTCAATAACTGTTAATAGGGAAGTTGGAAGCTTGGATGGAAAATCAAATCAGAGTCCCACCTCTCACTAGTCACCGAAATAAATTCCAGGTGGACTCGAGTTGGATGTAAAAGAAACCATGAACAGGATCCAGAAATCAAAGTGAATATTTAATCAATCCTGGAATGAGAAAAGAACTGTTAGGCATAAAATCTCAGAAGAGAAGAAAGATGAAAGGAAAAAAACCCAGTATATTTGATTACATCATACATACAATTTTAGATTTCTGTCCTTCAAAAAAATTTTATTTAAAAAGCAAATGTTACCTAGGAAAACTATTTGCAGCAAATGTGACAAGAGGTAAATAGTGTCTAGCAGCCTTGGAAGCCAATCAAAATCCCCTTCCCCACTTAAAAAACAAAACAAAACAAAACAAAACAAACAAACAAAAACAACCACAAAGGAAGAAATACAAAAGCCAATAAAGTGAAATACGCAAAATATATTGAGACCCACTTCAAGAATTACTTTTTCTCCTCTGAAACTGACAAAAATTTAAATAGATACAATTCAGTGCTGGGGAAAGTTCTTACTGTTGGAGGTGGGGGTGGATGGGTGTCTCTCTCACACTGAAAGCAAGAAGGAAATTAGCACCATCTTTCCAGAAAACCACAGTATGTCACAGGAGCCTTTGCAAGGTCATAACTTTAATCAAGTAATTCTCTTTCCAGGAAGCTGTTTTAACAAAATAATCAATTTATATCACAATTTTTTTTTTTTACCATGGTGCTTTTATAACAGCAATGAATCAAAAACTAAGTAAATGTCTAGGATTTAAATGATTAAATGTTATACTGCATCCGTACAATGGGTTGTTAGACAATGATTAAAAATATCAACCTTTCATTACCTTTCTCATATGATGGCACACACCTGTAATCCTGGTGCTGGGGGAGGCTGAGACAGGAGAAGAGCAAGTTCAAGGCCAGCCTCAGCAAGTCGATGAGACCCTGTCTCAGAAATAAAAAGTAAAAAGGGTTGGGGATGTGGCTCAGTGGTAGAGCACCCCTGGGTTCAAGCCCCAGTACTCCCACCAAAAAGTCAACCTTTTTAAGACTATGAGGTGGGAAATAGTCACAATGTAATATTTGAAAAAGGAGCACACAAAATAGTGTTATGTAAAATTTCACTAAGTGGGGCTGGGGTTGTAGCTCAGTGGTAGAGCTGGGTTCGATCCTCAGCACCACATAAAAATAAATAAATAAAAATAAAGATATAAAGTAAAGAAAAAAGTCACCAAATGTAAAAATATATAGATATATAATATGCATAGAAATGCTTGAGAAATACATAAAAAAAATCAAGTTGTTTTCTTTGTGTGATGTTATATGTACTTTTTCATTACATTGATTGTATTTCCTACAATGACAATGCCTATAGATACATAATTGGGGGGGGGGGGCTGGTATTGAGGATTGAACTCAGGGGTGCCCGACCACTGAGCCACATCCCCAGCCCTTTTTATATTTTATTTAGAGACAGGGTCTCACTGAGTTGCTTAGGGCCTTGCTAAGTTGCTGAGGCTGGCTTTGAACTCATGATCCTCCTGCCTCAGACTCCCAAGCTACTGGGATTAATATTTCTACACCCTTGACAAAACCCCTTTTCATTTATCACAAGAATTCACATTTTGTAGCAACAAGTCTTGGAAAGTAAAACGGAATAGCTTAGTTTTCACGCTTATTTTCCCTAACAGCCCAATGAAAGTTCCTTCCTGAAGGGTTCCTCTTCCTGTCTAGCTGTGAGTGGCCTTAGTGGACCAGGCTGTTGGAGGACTCCAGCCTGGGCCGGGTCCTCTTTTCCCCTGGCGGTGTCTCACTCAGAGCCCCTCTGGCCAAGTTTATGTGAGCACCTAGAGCCACTGGCCAGACAAGCAGTTTCTGAGGTGAGGGGTGACCTGAGCACAGCTTCCTCAGCCCTTCGGCACCTGCGCGGGACACCTGCAGGGCTCTGGGACCCAGCAGTCCACACTCCTCCGTCCCCAAGACTTGGCCCCAGCCTCCAGAAGCTGAGCTGGGAGGTGAGAACATGCTGGCCTCCGCAGGTGGCTCCTGCCGCCAAGTTGTCGCAAGGCGGCCCAGGGCCCGATGGGAACAGAGACGCCCCTCCTCTAGGGAGTGCGGGGCCCACCTGGCAGTGCGAACAGGTGGGGACCAGTGGGCAGGGAACCCCTTGGGAGAAGCAGAACCACGCCCAAGTGCAGGTTCAACCCGGTGTGGCTGGGCAGCCGAAGTGAGGCCATCGCTCCGGTCCCAGTGGACTTCCATTCTGATTTCATGTACATGCTTCTCGTGTCCCCTCATCCAGGCCCTTTCACTGCCCGGTGTCTCTTTCTTTGTTATTTCTGGTTCAACAATTCTTTCCTCTTTCCCATTCCCAGTATGTGTTCTTTGACCCTCAAACATGGAAACAATTTGTGTCTAGTTTCTTCATACTTTTATTTAGTTACTTATAAATTAATTATAAATTGCATTATAATTAAAGAATGACAGCTCTTAGGAGAATCAGGAAATGGGGGAAACAGGAAATTTTCCATAAAATCAACATTCTGAAGCCCTAGGTTTGGGACAGTGTGGGTGCAGAGTGAACCCCATATTGCATTGAGAAATTGTTCCATTTTTTTCCAGTGGAGTCAATTCCCAAAGGACTCCAGCCTGTATTGCAGTAAACCTGGGTTTCCCTCAGCTCTCTCCTGCTGGGAAGTGACTATCTTTGGCCTCCATGATGTTTGCCTTAGGGAGACCCAGCCAGGGAGAGTCCTCCAACCTCTCTCCATGAAATGACGACTGCTGGGCCATAGGCGAGAAGTTAGTTCATTTCTTAAGATGGATGCCTAAGATCACCAGGGCCTCGTGTGCAGCCTCTGGTATCAGTTGGAAAGGGTGCACCCCCAGGAGAAGACAGGGCCAAAAATCCTACCAGGGTGGGAGTCCGTGGAAGGGCAAGATGAGGAAAAGGGAGCGGTTCCTGTAGGCATGTGAGCCACGGCTATTTGTGGGCCGACATTAGTCAAGACAGGAAATCCATATTCTGTCAACTTTTCCATTTTTTGACTTTTAGGTTGTTTCGTTTGTCCCTCCTGATCCCATTGTGCCTGAGCTTCCAGAGCAGGCATTCCCTAGCAGCAAAATGCTGGCATCTCAGGCCACAGGCTGAAGGTGTCTCGTCTATGACTATCCTCTAGAACACCTGCTTTCCCTCCCTTCCCTTCAGCGTGAGGCTGTGGCCATTCCCCTGCTGGTGCCCTGCATCTCCAGCCATTCCCAGCCTGCTGCTAGATTCCATTTAATCCAGGCTCCTCCATCTCTTGAGATTTGGTCCCAGTCTCCCAGAGGTTGATCCAGGAGGGAATATTGGGGAGAACATGCTGTCCACCTTGAGTACCCCCCTCACTCTGCTCTGCCTGGATGCCTACTTGCCCACTCTGTGCACTGCCTAGAAGTTTAGGGGTAACCACCATTCCCTGGTCTCTGGGTAGTGGTGGAGTCTACTGCCCCTGACACACTCGGTCATTTTGTTCTCCCCAGAGGCTCATGGGAGCTCTCTGCTAACAAAGCCCCTGTAGGCTCATCCAGACAGGCCCAGGCATGCTGACACAGGCCCCATGGACTCTGACACCCCTTAATAGAAGGCACACAGCATCTAGTTAGCAAAACTCCTTTTGAAAAATCTAAGCATGTTTCAGCTGAGCCAAGGGGGAACTGCCCAGCTCACGAGAGCAACGAGGTCTCGCCTGTGATGGTTGAGCCTGGATTCAGGACTAAGAAAACAGACGAGAGCCCTGGTTCTGCTGTTTACCTTTATACATGTACTTAACCCCATCAGAGTCGTGTGACCTCTATTAAACACCCTCTGGCACAGGGCTCTCATTACTTTAAAAGACAACTTAATCCATTTGCAGATAGCTGTGACTTAGAAATATCTTGCTAATATTGTTTTTGATTTGACGCCATGTAATTTCTGTCCTGGGTCCTAACACTGATTTCTGTGTCCACACAAAAGAAGTTAGTTCCAGCAACACAGCCTATTGGGCTTGGATCTTGCTCATGCTCTTACTAGCTGATGACCATGGCCAAGACATGGGGTAATTCACCAAAAGCCCTTTGCCCTGGGCACAGCAGTTAGCACGAGGCAAACACCTCGGTGTCTCCTCCTCCACCTTCAGTACTACAGTCAAGTTTTTTTTTTATTCAAAGTTGTTATATATATAACAGTAGCATGCATTACCATTCGTAATATACATATAGAGCACCTTTTTACATATCATTGTTTGTATACAAAGTATATTCATACTATTCATGTCTTCAAACATGCATTTAGGGTAATGATATCCATCTCATTCTACCATCTTTTTTTTCCCCTTCATACCCCCTGGCCCCCTCCCTATCCCTCCCCCCCATTGACCTTTCTAGTGTTCCTCTAATCCTCCTATGCTCCCCGACCCAACCCCACTGTGAATCAGCCTCCTTATATTGGAGAAAACATTTAGCATTTGGATTTTTGAGACTGGCTAATTTTTATCTTCTCTTCTCCAATTGGATCTCTCATGGGACTTGTCAACTGATCAGACTCCACCCTCCTGCCACCCTTCCCCTTGATCATCAATGTCTTCACACAGTGGAGGCCCCAGACTGTACCTGATGCCCAAATGTTAAATCATCTCCCATTTTCTCAGTATTATTCTCCCTTTAACACATACTGAGTGTTGCCCACAGGGAAGGCAAGGGCTCCAAGATAAACCAGCTTGGGACTTGAGGAGTGAGACCCAGGACACATTTCTATTTAGGGTTGACACTCTCAATAGTTCTCTTCTATAACCCCACTGCGAATGCCTCACTTAGCCTGAGTCCTGCAGAAAGCCACTTTCACCCCAACCCTGTGTGACCACCTCTGAACAGGTGCCATGCTTAAGTTAAGGCTGGCAGGGTCATTCAGCCATGTGGGCACCAGGCAGGACTCCAAGTGTCAGGAGGCTCCTGTCCTCTTCCCAGTGTCATCAACCCGGTCAGGGGACTGGCCTGGGGCCCATTTCTCTCTGCCTTCATTTTCGTGCGATGGTTTATCAGGTTCTTGTGGATGTTTAAATGGAGATTGCCAGCAAGAGTGTGGGGCTCTCTGGACCCATCCCATCCTGATTGTCCCCATCCCTTCTTTTCCTCCACCAGATCTTCTTGCTTTGGCTGGACATTCTCCCTCCTCTGCCATTTCCCTCATCCTGCTTGCCCTGGCAGAATACAGCCAGTCTCCCCAGAATGCACCTGTACTTCCCGTGTTGGAATGTCAGGCCAGCCTCCCTGTGAGCCATCACGCTCTGTCATGGTTAGCTTGTTCACTAATAATAGCAGAACTAATGGTCACCGAGTCCTGCTTCACCAGGCACTGTGTTAGGAAGTAAATACACCTTAGTGAATAAAGCACATGTGATTTTCCTGTGCATGGAGCTTCTAATCTGTAAGGGAAGATAAATAACAAACAAGTAAGGAAACAAATACATATGTAATTTCAAATCTATGATGTGTACTGTGATGGAGGAAAAAGAACAAGGTTGCAATGATTTTTAAAACTTTTAATTTTTTTTTAAAGCAATGAAGTTGGAGAGGGATCATACTTAGCCAGGACCTCCTGTTTCAGGGGAAAGCTGAAGGAGAAGAAATGAGCCATTTGTAGACAGAGGGGGTGAGTTTTCCAAGAGGAAGGAACAGTGTGTGCAAAGTCCCCACACTGACAAAGAGCTTGGTGTGTGGAGTCACCTGAAGGATGATAGAAAGGCTGGAGCACATGAGTGGGCCAGGAACTGAGCTGCAGCCAGGGTGGGAGGCCAACAACAGAGGGCCCTGGGGACCATGACAATGGTTGAAGCTTGGGAAACCTTAGAAGAGTTTTAAATAGGAGAATAATACAACCTGGTTCATTCTAAGAATATTACTTGGTCACCTTGTGAATACATTGGAAGCAAGCAAGAAAACTACTCAAAGGACAGAGGTGGCCATTGTGTCAGGCCAAGCAAGAGAAGAAAGTGACCGAGAAGGGTGATGGTGGCAGTGTAGGGTCCTTGATACATCCTGTATCTGACATTTCATGCATCAAGTCTATGATTGAACTCATCATCTTGCACCTAAATTCTCTCTCTGCTTCTCTTTTTGGTCTTCTTTTTTCCTCAGGTCTTCTTTTTATCAGTTATATTAGTTTTTGGCTGTAAGAGACAGGGAACCAAAATAACAATAGCTTAAGCAAAATAGAAATTTCTTTCTCACACAAAAGAAGACCAGAAAAGGACTATTCCAAAGCAGATAAGGCATCATGGACTCAGGCCACCACCTCTGACAGAAAAAAACAAACAAACAAACAAACAAAAACCCACTCCAACCAAGCCCCTTGTTGTTCTACATTCTTGGTACGTGGCTTCTTCTTCATAGTTACCAATAAAGAAGAGAAGATGGATAATTGGGCCACAGTTTTCACTTAGGCTCAAAATTATTTGCCATCCTTGTGCCCATGCCTACCCACCCCATCCCTCTATTGAGATATCAAGCTTTGTGATTCTTTTTTAAAATTTTTTATTAGTTGTTGATGAATTATTTTACTTATTTATTGGTATGTGGTGCTGAGAATTGAACCCAGTACCTCACACATGCTAGGCAAGTGCTCTACTACTGAGCCACAATCCCAGCCCAAGCTTTGTGATTCGTATTCTATAATGTCTCTCAAATTTGTTTTTCTCTGTTACCTCCCTGCCCCAAATCTCTGTCATCTTACGCCAGGCTACAGAATTAGCTTTTCTGACTTCCAATTATGCTACTGCTAGATACATTCTATTATCCCTTAGGGTTCATGGCCCTCCACCAACCAAACCCAGTTAACCCACAATAAAAACTAGTTAGTTCAATTTAAGTAACATCAGCAATGACATCTCCAAGTATAGTTTTAGTGCTTACAGAATGGAAAACATGTGGCACCAGAGTCAGAAAACCCTGGCCTGTAGCATAGCTAATCAGTGGACCCACTGTGTGACCTTGGACAAGTCACTCACCCTCTATTAAGCGAGGTAGCTGGTTCTTGACAGACCCTGGCTCCTTTCTTTCACTGGGGCCCATTTTTGTGTTCTGCACATTGGAGATACCTGCCCTACCTACTTCCTAGGTGGGTTTTGAAGTTATAAACCAGAGAAGGCATGCCAGGCTGGGGAATCACAAAACACGAGGCATGTGCTCTCTGCCTGACAGCCCTGTGACATGAGCAGGCAGGACGGGGAAGCCAGAGCTCCCACTTCACAGATAAGGACCTGGTGACTCTGTGAGGCCTAGCATCCCGGGATCCTAATGGTCCACGCCGGGCTCTTGGGGTCTTTGTTGAATTGAGGAGTTGTGTTACGGTTATGGAGAGAGATTGACTTGGGAAAAGAAGAAGAAAAAACATAATGTG
The DNA here is from genome assembly GCA_025594165.1 of Tamias sibiricus. Classification (NCBI taxonomy): domain Eukaryota; kingdom Metazoa; phylum Chordata; class Mammalia; order Rodentia; family Sciuridae; genus Tamias; species Tamias sibiricus. The sequence goes on along the minus strand of CM046658.1, from coordinate 118,063,635 downwards.
CAGTGATTTAGTTTTTTCTTTCAGTTTGGGTTACAAGGTCATTTTACATTATTTTTTTGAGGGCATGCCATTTGGTTTCTAGAAAAAAAAATGATAATTTTTATGATAGAATAACGGTAATTTTTTTAAAAGTGGAAAGCCATTTACTATTATTGGATACAGTTGGCCACAGCCCATTGGATGCTACAATGTCAGTTTTTGGGGGGTCAGTGGGGTTTGGTTACTGGCTGTACTTTTTCTGAGAAAATAAATATTAAAATTAACCCAGGAAACACCTATGTTGTCAAACTCGCAGAGTGAAGTCAGACTGAATATAGTTAACTGTGTAGCAGCTTTATAATGATTCTGTCAAATTTAACAAACAAAATTGTTTCTACTTAGTTACCAGCATTCTTAATTTGGTTTGTTCTTGTTTATAATTTAAATTATGGATTTTATTTAGGGAATAAATATGTCTTGAGGCTTTTCATTGTTTCAGAAATTAGACCGTAGTCTCCTGAGATTACCCACCTGTCATCACGGCCAAATAATACCAAGTCGGAGGTGGGGCGAGACTGAGCCAGGGTCTCAGACCCCTAGTGAAGGGTGACCTCCAGCCCAAGGGAGGAGAGAGAGTGTTGTCATTTGCTAAGCTGGATTCTAATGGACACCATCCTAGCTAATGCTCAGAAGAGTCTTTTGTAGTACTAGCTCCATTTCACAGATGGAAAAACTGAGACCCAGAGCAGTGAGGTGAACTCCCACGCGGGCACGAGGTTGCTTGTGTCATTGCTAAGTCAGTGTAATAAGGTTTATACAGTGCCCAGCTAGTAATCAGGTGGCTAGTGATCATTTTTTACTAAACAAAGGGCATTCTTTGGTAGTTCACAGCCTTCCAATCTCTGGTTTCTTTTCTTTTACATGGCAAAAGAAGTGAGCAGGGTGGGAATGATGTTCCCACTATAGAAATGAGGAAGCAGAGGCTTCGGGAGGTACATGAGCCTGGGTCTCAGTGCTGGCCTGGAGGTGCTTCTACCTGCCCCACTCCTGAGCGGGCTCCAGTGCCTCCGTGGTTCTCGGGGCAGCCAGGTGTTCCTTCAACCTGAGCATCCTCCTATCCTGGGTCCTACTCTACAGAGACTCCTACTCTCTCTGATCCCCTCAGTGCTGGAAGATCCCAGAACCCAGGGCGCTTAGGCTAACGAGCACATGGACTGGCGTTCAGGTGAGCTGACTTCAATGGCAGCGGAGGAGGTCTTTGTTTTAAAGGATAATAGTGTTTCCTGGAAAGTCCATGAATTGTGCCATTGCTTTAGAGGCATTTAATAGAAATCATGAATCAGGTAAAAGCAGACGCCAGAAGAAGGTAGGTGTTTACCTGAAGCATCGTCACCACCACCGTCATCAGCGTTATCACAACCTCATCTCCAACCATCACCGATTTGACAGAAAACGAAACTCAGGAGGCCTTTCCGGGACCTGTCACCCAGACGATTTCCTCCATGTCTCCTCGCTCTGTCTGTCTCCTTGATCTCACTGAGTCAGTTTTTCCTCCCCATCTGTTTGCTTTTTGGCACTTGGTGCAACTGCTGGGGCGCTCTCACTTTCTGTGGTTTCTCAACTCGGTGTCTTCCCTCCTAACCCTTCTCCTTTGTTCCCTGGCCATCTCTTCTCATCTGCCAGTTTCCAGTCCTATGAACTGTCAGAGGTGGGTTGTAGTTTTCAGGCAGCAGTTTTTGTTGCCTGGCAACATGTAAGAAGCGTCTCCTGTGGTGACTGCTTCCTTTAAAACAGAGCTGGGCCTGGGGATGTGGAGACCAGGGAGTCCAGGGGCCTCTCTGGGGTCATGGAGAGGAGGGGAGGGAGGGAGCAGACCGACAGACCGATTGGCTTCCCTGGTGACTCTGAGTGTGGTTGTTCTTACTTTCCCACAATGGTACTGGCAGATGACTTGCCCCCTCCATTTCTGTTTCCAGGGTCCCTGGTGGTCAGTGGCCAAAAGTCCTAAGTTAAGAACTGTTGGAGGCACTGTGTAACTTGGGGCTCACCTGCCCGAGACATGGCCAGCCCTGGGTGAGGGCTGCCAGGTGTTTCCACCTGAGCTGAGTCTGATTTTATCTTGTTCCACGGGCTCCCACAGGCCTCCTGTCTGTGAAGATGCCTGGCTTCTGTGTCTGCAGTCACCCAGTGACAAGTTCTCCTGGGACGGGGAGGGGAACAGGGAAAGGGGACAGAGTGTGATTCAAGAAACACCTAATGATACAGCTGGAAGGGTCTCTAGAGTTCATTTAGGCACATCTTCACATTTTTACAGAGAAGGAAACCAAGTCCCAGAGAAGAGAAGCGACTTGTCCAGTTCTCCAAGGACCACAGCAAGTTGGGGGGAGTCTGAGCTCCCAGAAGAGGGAGCCAGATCATACAGGGCTCACATGACTGGTCCCCTGTGGGCTAGAAAGAGGCCACACTTGGTGAGAAGTACACCAGGAACTCCTGCTGGGCCTTTGATAATGTGTCCATGGCTTTTCTCTTGCTTTCCTAGAAAAGCAACAAATGCGAGAGTCCCAAGCTTCTGGGCTGATGCCCTGAAGAAGATCCACTCTGTGGGAAAGACCTTGAGCACAGCCACTGTTGTGCTTCCAATGACATTGTCCAAGCAGGCTGATGTAGGGCATTCTCCTTGTGAATGTGTGTCTTTTCAAAGATGGCTGCGAGGACAGAGACTAGGCTGCTTGCTTCCCTGCCTATCTATCAGTTCTCCGTCCTGTATGGGCAACATGGTAGGAAAAACCAGTTCTCCAAGGACCACAGCTGCTTAGAGCTGGAAGGGGCCCTACCACCCATGGGCTCAGGCCCCCTCATTTCTCAGAGGAGGACACGGAGGCCAGAGTGATGTGGCTTAGTACTAAGGGGATTTACCTTTTTCCCTTCAGGCTCTGCAGATAAGAAGAACACTCTAGATGGGCCAGCTCCACTTTGTCTTGCTGTTTCTTTTCCTCCAGCAAAGACTTCCTTAGTTCAAAGGAATTCTAAGACTGAGGGCAGCCTGTCCCCAGCCAGGTCCCTTTCCTCTGCTCCTAGGGCTGAGGAATAAGTAAGGAGGGGCGCAGGGGTTCCTTGGCCCCAGACCCAGTACCAGAGACTATTTGAATAGCTGTTCTCATGAGATGTTGGGGCACACCAGCTTTAAGAACTTAGAAATCCCTCCAACAAGAAAGCCCCTGTGAGCTGGGCTTGGTGGCCTGTAATCCCAGCACTTGGGAGGCTGAGGCAGGAAGATAGCTAGTTCAAAGCCAGCCTCATCAATGGTGAGGCACTTAGCAACTCAGTGAGACCCTGTCTCTAAATAAAATACAAAAAAGGGCTGGGGGTGTGGCCCAGTGGTCGAGTGCACCTGAGTTCAATCCCTAGTACCAAAAAAAAAATAAGAAAGCCCCTGTGGTGGGGGCAGTGGAGTGTGTGACTGGCTGTCTCCATTCCTTTCCCCACATAGCACTGAACTTCAGCATAAGCATTATTTCTGATGTGTTCCAGAACTTTCCATTTAATCATGTCAGCCAAGGTCCGGGCGACTTGGCTGTGTGGGACAGGTAGGCCTGGACCAGGTCCTAAGGACCTGCCTCTGCCCTACTCCCAGAGTTGGTCACCCTTTGCTTGGCCAGAAAACAGGGTAGCATGCCCTTCTGGAACCCCAGGCCTGAGGGAGGTGGTTAGAAGTTAGAGGCACCTGCACTCCCTGTGTGGGCTGCTTGCTGTCAGGAGCACCCTGCAACCCCTGGAATCCCACAGCTGTGTCCCCCAGATCAGGGTACTTGTGGTACTTGTGGTGCACTTCCCTGTCCTCAGGCAGACTCTCACCAGGTGTCCTGGCCAACAGAGTCCTCCACTCTCACCTGTCCGCTCTCCATGATCCCCAGGGGCTGCTTTGCGGCCACTGCAGAGTTGGGGTTCTTCCTACTTGCCCCGATGTCTGGGGCTCCTCCTCAGCACCCCATCTTTCAGTGGCAGGGCAAGCCTCCCAACCAGAGCTCCTATCTCCTATCCAGGAAGCCCTGCAGCTCTGAAACAGAAACAAGAGAACTCCTTTGCATGTTATTTTTCCCATCCTGTTTTTCTTTGTTCTCAGTCACAGGGTGGAACCCACCTCCATCCCACTTGAGCCCTGCCGGGTAAGACTGCTGCTCTGTGTCCTCCGCAACATTACCTTGCTTGGCAGGCTGCCTGCTTTAAACCCTCTTTGGAGAGTATAACTGAAGAAAAAGACACCCTTCTTTCCTTTGGGGCTCTAGCCAGGACCACTGCCCACGCAGCACTTCCCTCCAGGGGGCGCCATTAACACTGAAGTCTCTGTGAATGGCATTCCCTGGAACTGCACAGTGCACAACCTACGCTGCTGAACAGGGCAACCCCAGCTCTGGCTTTCTCCCCTGTGAAGCGAGTTCATTGTAATACAAATCCATGCTCAGATACCCAAGAAAGGAAATTCCCAGAAATCTCTCCACTCAACCTCACTGGGCATCCTGTAGTCAAGCCCTGGGATGCAAATTGGGACCAATCCAAGCTCACAATCTGCTCTGCCACTCAGTAGCTGTGCAAATTCCCTGATCTCACTGAGCCTGAGTTTCCAACTCAGGAAAAATGGCTGACACTTCCAAATCTTGTTTCTGTGGGGATTAAGTGAGATAATGCACATAAAGTTTTAACCCATGTGGCACATGGTTGGCACTTGATAAATGATGATGATGGTTATCTCTTATAATAAGGTTGATATCCAGTTCCGCCTACCTCACAGAGGTAGTCCCAGAAATAAAATGAGATGAGAAATAGATCATTTCTAAGATCTCTGAGGAAATATTTCACAAGAATCCCAACTACTTTTATTCTTGTCTCTGTCTATAAAAACTAAGCAGTGTGAAGCCCCTTTGCTTCCGAGTCACGCTCTGTGACTGATGGTGGATGTCAGGAAGCGGCTCAACTGAGAGGGAGAGAGATCACAGGCAGCAGACTGAGGCCCTGGGCAGGTAGAGCTGAATGAGAACCAAAGGCGGCAGTTGTGAGAGAGAGCAGAGACCCAGAGTGACTTTAAACAGAAAGCAGAGGCCCAAAGAGGGGAGGGGAGGGTAGACGAGGCCAGGCTCACAGTCACCTCCCCCACGGCCCTCCTTCACTCACTGGTTTCTTCAGCAGATCAGCTGAACCTCCTCCTGTCCGTGGAGATGTGCAGGCCCAGGAACAAGGTAGACGCTGTGATGAGAGGCGACAGAGACACATGGAGCTCAAGACCCCTGTGCAGTTCGCAGGGGTCTCCTTGATCCAGGAAGGCTCTCTGGAGGAGGCGATTTTCTGGGTGGAAGGGGACTCTGGGGAGAGGCACCAGCGTGAGCAGAGCTGGAGATGGGGGAGTGGGGTTGGGAGAGAGGAGGCAGCTGCTTGCCAGAATGCGTGTGAGAGGCCACGGCTGCCCCCAGGCTGGAGAAGTAGGCAGGGGCCTTGACACCAGTCTAAGGATTTAGGCGAAGGCTCCTCTGTCCACACCAACAGTTCCCAGCCTTATCCACTTGTTTCTTTAATTCTGGTGATGCAGGCGAGATGCTGTTCAGACAAGTGGCTTCTGCTGTCATTGTGCCCCAGGATATAAGTCATTTCCATCAGCCTAGCTGGAGCCCCAGCCCTCCTTTCTACTGAGGAAAGCCAGAGTGATGATATCAAAGGGCTAGCGTTGGAACTACCATGGCACAAAAGAGCACGCTGTTTACAAATGCCAACCTTTCAACTCCTTTTAGTCCCGGAGAGAGAGTTTGTATACCCCAATGTGTCTCCACACAGAGGCTGGGATCATCCCCTCCTCCCTCCCTGCATTCTAGGCCAGTGGGAGCCATGGTTGGATTTGGAGCAGGGGAGGGCCTTGTGTTTTGGAAGGAGTGTCCTGACTTCAGTGTGGACGGGGCGGGGCGGCCATAAGTCTCCCCAAGGATACCAGCTGGTGATACAGTGTGACAGGAAGCCGGTTTCCCCAGGACGAGGGTGTGGGGACACAGAGTGAGGGGCCGCTCTGTGAGAGCTGGAGGAGCCCAAACCTACATAATGACAGACTTGATGAATGTGGAGTGACAGCGAGGAAAGTTCAAGAACAATACCCAGGTGCTTGATGAGTGGCTGGTAGTATTGCCCACAAGTAGAAGATGGAAGCGGAGGAGAGGTGGATTTGGAGGTGACCTGGGCAGCCTGGTGAGGGCAGGTAATGAGCAGGGTTGGGGATCAACTGAGTTTAATTTACCTCCTGTCCTCCAGAGATACCCCACACTGGCAGATCCGTGCACCCCCTCCCGACACCTCCCTCCCACTCTTCAGGGGCTCCCTGGAACAGGGGCCCTGCCTTGTGAAATTTTGCCATCTGTATCTGGCCCCCTAGTAGGTGTGAACAGAACCAACCTGAGGCAAACTGAGACTGGTGCCCCCACAGAGATGGGTGTCGACTCCCCAGGGGCAGACACGTCTTCTCCTAAATGCGGAGCTCCCATTGAGGGGCCTCGCCAGAGAGGACAAGAGAGAGATGGAACGAGGGAACAGTTGCCATCTGGCCTTTTTTCACTCCAGTGTGGCCTGACATCAGCCATCTTCGCGGGACAGTAAGTCTCAGGAAGCAGACAAGCCCCGCACACAGTCTGGGCTCATTCCTATTCAAGCTACCAATATATGCCAGGTGCTGCTATGCGGGGTTCACGGTCACTATCGCATGCAGTCATCCACACGATCCCACGAAAGCTTCGATGAGGTTCTTTTGTAGAAGGGAAGCTTGAGACATGGAGAAGTAGGCGACTCACCTCATGGAGGCTGCACTGGCAACAGGTGGCAGGGCTGGGATCTGCACCCCCACATTGGACTCTCCGCCTGTGCCCTCTTCACCACCTCCAAACACAGTGGAAGACGTGCTTCCCCTGGGAACGGTGCTTCTTCCAAACATATTGTTTTTCTCTCCATTTTCTTGCATTTTATTAAACATTTCCAAATCAGGAAACATGGAAATATTTTTTATTAAGAAGAAAGAAAACATTACAAATTGAGAAACTCACTCGGAAGGGTTTGCCAGATGAGCCATCTGGTTTTTAATTTAATAACCATCCAAAAAGGTCGACAGCTCTCCCCTTTGAGAAGAAAATGGACTGTGGAGGGAACGGCAGCTGGTTTCCCTCAAATTCTGCTTCCTTGGCAATGTGGGGACTTGAATAAAACAATGAGACCAAGAGGCCCGGGAGAAGAGACACACGGCCTGTAGGGAGGTGGCATCCAGAAGTATGACACCAGCAAGGTGTCCAAACTCTTCCATAGCTGGTCAGATGTCTCCACGGGGAAATGAAGGAGACAGAGGTAGTACCACCTCTGCCAGAGAAAGCCACACCAGCCAAGGCTCAAGTTCACAGGGACAGAGCAAGCTGGTTTGTTGGTTGGCATGTCACAGCTGTGTGTTGAAGCTGTGGTGTTTTGCTAGTACTGGTTTTCTCGCCTTTCAAAAATATCTGGAGGCCTTGCACCCAGGCTGTCAGCTCCTGTGGCTGGAAATAAAGGACTAGATTTAGATTTGTCTTGGAAAAATCCAAGGCTGTTACTTTGAATCACCTGGTTTAGGGGAACTATCATTATTTCCCTAAATTCAAAGCCAACTTCTATGAATTAGGGCACCATCTCTGGAGGATAAGTGGACAGAGAGACTTTAGGTACACATATGTCATCAAGGCATATGATTGTGGTCAGCCCCGGGTCTCCGAAGCCTTTTATTTCATATTTTAAGATGTTTATGAAGGATATTGTTTTTAGAAAAAAATTTATTTTTTGCCTTTATACAAATTCACCCTGTAGCTAGAATAAGCTGTAATGGCCTTGAAGTCACCCTAAGCCATTTATTCCTCAGTTATGCTGTTTCACACACCTAAAGCATTTCTCAAATGCTTCTAAGCTAAGGTTCATAATGCCCTTTAAAATGGTGATTTCACCCCATTTTCTCCCAAAGCTGGAATTACATGGTCCTGCATGCAGGACATTTGATAATTAGGAGCTGATGATGTTGGGGACCTTGGCAAAGGCAGAAGCAGGGTTGGGAGTGAAGCCTGAGACTCCGTGGAAGTATCACCCCTTTAGTAATAGTGTGTACCCTCCTAATCCAGGCTGCTAAGAGCCGGTCACACAGCCTGCTGGCCAGAGCTGAGCAGCGGCTCTGCCAAGCCTGTCTGGTCCCTGCCAGAGCACAGATACCCTGCTCACAGCAGCTGCCATTTCTAGCATCAAAAAAAAAAAAAAAAAAAATGGAGTTCCTCACTAATCTATTCCCTGCCTTGCTGTGAGGAGCTGGCGGTGTCGGTGATTCTCCTGAGCTTCTCATTGCTACACTGTAAAATCAGGGTAACAGCCCTTGACCCGCTGGCTTCTGATAAAGACTAAATAGGAGCATTCATGCATTTTTTTCATTCATCCCCCTAACGGGTATTTATTGAGCAGTAGGGATACAGAAGAAAACAAAACAAACAGTCCTTTCCTTCTTGCCACTGAAGTCTAATGGACGTTGACATTCAATAAACTCAAAAAATAAGCCAAATGGCGATACATGCTGAGGACAGGAAGTTGGGGCATGGTGGGTAGCGCAGTTATAGACAGGGTGGGTGGTCTGAGCCTGACTGAGAAGCTAACATCTGAGCCAGAGCCTCATGCAGCCTGGGGAAGGAGGCTTCCAAGCAGAGGTAGCAGGCAGCTCAGAGGCCAGAGTGAAGCTGGGTTCTTGAGGAGCTGTATGTACTTCAGATTGGTGAAGGGGACCTCAGGGGAGATGGGCTCCAAGAGGACCCCAGGGCTGAGGGATGCTCTTTAGGCTTGCATACGGACTTTGCCTTTTGATGTGTCAGATTCGGGAATGTTCATCTTACTCTTTGAAAGGCCTGCTCTGGTTGCTGTAATGAGACTAGACAGGGCAGTGCGAGGGTCATGTAGGCAGAAGCAGGGAGGTCAACCGGGCGACCACTGCTGTGATCCAGGTGAGAGGACAGGGGCTGAAGCAGGCGAGGGGATGAGAAGGGTCTGATTCTGGAAATCTTTTGAAGGTCGAGCAGGCAGGATTTGTTAGAGATGGGTAAGGGGCTCAGGCCCACCAGGAAGAACTGCAGGAACAAAGAAGATTAAAAGGAGAACTTTTCAGAAGTCAGCTTTTCTTACACGCAAGTGTCCATGGCCTGCTCCCCCTTCATGGCCCGTGCAGCTGTCCTTGTCACTAGGACAGAGCCTCAGGTGGGAGGCTCCCTGAGAGGGAGTCACACGCCTCTATCAGTGTCACGCATCGAAGGCTGACAGGCCCTACCACTTTCGCTCCTCACCACAGCCTCCTGAGATAGGCAGAGCGGACACGATTACACCTGCTTCCCTGAAGAGAAGACAGTGACAGGATTTGCTCAAGGTCACAAAGCCATTAGGGTGTGAAAGGCAGTCTGTGGACTCCAGATCCTGTTCTCTCAGCTCTGCCAAGACTGAACATATCACTCAAGACGGTAATTGCACAATGGCCAACTTTTTTTGTGAACCAGGGATTGAACTCAGGGCCCTTCAACCACTGAGCCACACCCCTAGCCCTTTTTTATGTTTTATTTAGAGACAAGGTCTTGCTATGTTACTTAGGGCCTCAATAAGTTGCTGAGGCTGGCTTTGAACTCTCGATCCTGCTGCCTCAGCCTCCTGAGTTGCTGGGATTACAGGTATGTACCACACATTTCTTTAGTTCAACTCTGTTCCTGACACTATTTTAATTGTTTTAAGGGTATCGGTTCATGTAACCCTCGTAGGAGCTCAGTGTGAGGTGATTCAAAGATTGTCTTGTTTTACAGGTGGGGAAACTGAGGGCAAGGTCATGCAGATATTAAGGGGCAAAACTGGACTCAAACATAGGTGGTCTGACCCTGGAGCCTGTGTATTTAACCTTGACCTCAGGTAGCCTGTGGTCTTAGCGTGAGGGCAGCAGGAGCAGAGACCGAGTGGTGTAGCGGTTAGAGGCAGAGAGCTCACTTTGGATGGGCAGGTGGTGATGGGGATTAAGTTGGATCTTGAAGGGTCAGTGAGAAGGACCAGTGAGGACATGGCAGGCATGACAGGAGCAAGAGAGGTCTATGCAGAAAGCAAGCTCAGAGCACCACAACGCTGCAGAGGAAGTCCGAGGAAGAAGGCAAGAAGGTGTGGTCAAAGTGGGAGAAAACCAGGATAGCAAGCACTGAAGAAGCACAGAAGGACAGTATTCCAAGAAGAGAAGCACCAGTGGGGTCAAAGGCCCCCAAGAGATCAAGCCAGGTTCATGTTGGTTTCTCTCTTGAAGAACTTAGCAAGTACAGGGGCCCCCAGCTCAGTATGCAGGGCACTGCCCCCGTCACCCCCCACAAACCTGAAGATCAACTGCCAGTCGAGAACCAAGCAATCCATGTGGATGGAGTCCTGCATGGGCCTGGCTTGATCCCTGCTCCTTTCCAACAAACCAACCAGACCCAAGACAAATGGCTAAAGCCATTAAATTGCTTAGATCTATTGCGTCTTTTATTTAAAAAAAAAAAAAAATTGCTTACAGAAATATTTAGACTCCTTTGGAAAAGGAGGAGGAAAAGGCAGTCACTTCGCTTCGCTGGGGCTTATTTTCTATCACCTTACTGCTGTAACAGGTCACAGCTAGTGTCAAGAAGCTGAGTTCTTATTAATAGTGAAAACTGACTCCAAGCCCAAGGAATTTGGCAGCTACTTTGACAAAAGTTGAACTGTTGAAGAAGAGAACAGCTGAAGTCACTTTAGCATGCTTCACTGAGTTAGTGAAGCAAGCATCACTTTCCCAGGGGGACAGGGAAAGCAGTGAGAAGGCCACATTCATTCCGTAGGTATTGAATGAGCATCTGTTATGTGTTGGGTCCCAAGAAGGTACCCAGAAAAGAGTACCAAGAGGACCCTTCTGAAACATTAGGGTTAGACAAGTGATCCAACAGAATAGAATGGAGAACCCCAAAATAGTACCCCTTCCACATATTATCTATAACACAGAGGCAGAATTGAAAGTGAGTAGGGGGACCAATGGACTGCCCATTAAGTTGACCTGGGACCGTTGGTTATCCATATGAAGAAAAACCATGAAGTGGTATACCCTACCTCGCATGAGACACAAAATCAATTCCAGGTGAATTAAAGACTTCAATGAGAAAGACAACATTTTAAAACATCTAAAAGAAAGTTTCATACACTCAGGTAGGGAAGGACTTCTTTAAAAATCATGAAAGGCAGTAATTATAAATGAAAAGGATGATAAATTCAACCATAGTAAAATTTTAAACTTCTATTCATTGAAAATACTATAAAGAGAATAAAAAGAACGTACAAACTAGAATAAGATGTTTGTAACATGTAACCCAACAAAGTTCTTGTTATTTAGAATATATCAAGAACTTTAAGAACAAATAGGAATAAGACAAAAACCAACCAATAGAAAAATGACAAAAGTCATGAATGGCTTTCTGAAGAAAAGATGTATAATAAACATATGAAAGCATACTTAAACTTAATTTATCCACTAGGTGAGCCAAAATTAAAATCAGATGATGGCAAATGTTAGTAAGGATATGGAGAAAGAGGAACTCTTATCCAGTGCTGAGGATGTGTAATTGGTATGGACATCTTGCAAACAATTTGACATTTCCAAATGAAGTTCAATATGCATATGTCCTACAAACCAGCAAATCTACTCGTACGTATTTGTCTTAGAGAAACTCATACCATGCATGAACTATGATTAGGAATGTTTGTAGCAATACTGCCCATTACAGGAAAAACCTAGAAAGCAATCAAATATTCCTCAATAGAAGAATTAATGAATAAGACCTGATATATTCATATGACGAAATATAGTACAGGAATGAAAATACACTATAGTCACATATGTCAACATGTATGCTGAGTGAAAAAAAAATAATACAAGAGTTCATTGTAATAGTTATCTATTGCTGCAGTACAAATTACCCCAAAGCTTAGCAGCTTAAAGCAGCAGACATTTACTATCTCGTGATTGTTATGGGTCAGGAGTTTTGGTTGAATGCCTCAAAGTCTCTTATGAGATTATAGTCAGACTGCCAGCCAGGGTGGTGATCTAATGTCAAGGCTTAACTTAGTATCTGCTTCCAAGTGCACTTGTGTTCATTGGCAGACTGTGGTCCCTTGCTATGTGGGCCTCTCCTCCAGCTTGCCTCAAGACATGGTTGGTGGCTTCTCCCAGAGAGAGAATCCAAGAGAGAAACGAGTAAGAGATGACCCGTAGCGGAAGCCACAATCCTATTATAACCTTCTGAAGTGAAAGTCCATAACTTCTGCCATGTTCTGTTTGTTTAGAAACAAATTACTAGGTCCAGCCCATGTTGAAAAAGAAGGGATCACAAAAGAATGTGAACACCTCATGAAGGGAGGGGAATATTGGAATATTTAGAAGCTGTCTACCACAATCCTGTAGTGTGACTTCATTTTTATGAAGTTCAGAAATATAAATAGAAATTGAAATTATGAATTATTTAGGCAATCATAACCTATGTGGAAGCATTATGAAGAAAAGCAAATGGTAACCATGAAATCCAGGAAAAATGATTATCTGGAGGGAGGTGGGGGGCTGGGAATGGTGGGAACATGCACACAGATGCAACAGGTTGGGGTTGCATGGTGAGTTTGTGGATGCTTCTTTTGTTTTTATGCTTCATGACTTAACTAAATGTTATGTGTATTTCCATTCCCCCCTCTTTGGTTTGGCTTTATGTTTCGTATTCTCAAGGCTATACCTGAATAGACTTTATGGTTAATCATTCTGTAATATTTACTGTCTACCACCAGCTCTTCCCATTTATCCTTCTCCAGAGACATCTAATTTACCTCCTTTTGCTAATTAATTTTAGTATTTACCTCCATGTCTCTAAATACCATGCGTGTACTGCTGCTTTTTTAGGCACTGGTTTTAGGCATTATCCAGTCGCTTCCCATGGTGGAAGATAAGGAGTTAGCTCCCTTTCCTCCCCTTTCATTCTTCCGGTCTCCTCCCCACACTTGCTCCCCCACCCTCCTTTTATAATTACATCCTAATTTTGGTTAAATCAGTAATCAGTGTTTACATCACTCAGTCAACACTAATTTGACTCTATTCATAGTTGAGCCTTCTAGTAAAATATGATAACTTTTCCTTTTCTGCACAACTTTTTATTTTTGCTGGAGTTGTTAATTATCATGTTTGTTCATTTGCTTAGTTTTCTATGTATTTATCACTAATTTGAATCCAAACTCTGGCAGTTATTTAAATCTCTTCTCAGGAAGTTTGGGGATATCAGGCTGCTGATTTTGTCCACTTGGAACTAGAGCCCTCCTGCCTGCTCCATCTCTGGTTGTCCTTCACACCTGGAGCATGGCTGTCCCCCAAGGATCTCCCTCACCAACACCCTGAGCCTCCTCTGCTGCTGGGCGTCCTCCCTTCACCCCATGTCCTCTTCCTTCTTGCTTTACTCCTTGGACTGGGTGAGCCTTACTCTGCTGTGGCTTCCTAAGGAAGGATGTGGGGGAGGCAAATCTTCCAGAGCATTCTATACCAGAAAATGTTCTCATTCTACCCTCAACAACTTGTGGTTTAGATGGTTCAGAATTCTGGTTTTCTTGGCTTAGAATTCTGATTTGGAAATAATTTTCTTTCTGAATTTTGAAGGCTTTATTCCATAGCCCTCTAGCTTTCAGTGTTGTAGTGAGAAAGTCCAGAGTCATTCTAACTTCTGATTCTTTGTATTTGACCTCTCTCCCCCTCCCCCTCCTTCTAGAAGTCTGATGGGATCTTTGGACCTTTGATTTAGAAACTCAGTGCTCTTCGATTCTGGGGAATTTTGGGAATGATTTCTTTAATTATTATTTTTCTCCTTCTCTTTCTCCTCCACCTCCTTCCTTTTCCTTTAAATCTTTCTTTCTGGAACTACCATTATTTGAATAGGTAGACTGAGTGTAATTTTCTCATATCTGGTTTTCACTTTCTTTCTCTCTTCATCTTTTTCTGCCTTTGGAGAGCTCGATTTATCTTCCAGTCCTGCTAAGGAGACTTTTCTTTGTATAGCATCCCATTCTTGTCTCATGGGTCCAATGTCTAATTTTATCTGTCTTATGTTAATTATAGAATTTTTCCCCTTAAGAGTTCCTCTTTGTGAATGATCTGTATCTGATCTAGAGTCCTTTTTCTTTGTTTGTGTTAATTGACTGCTTTGGTCTGTGTCTTTAATGTTAGAGACTTCCTTGGAAGTCTGGGAATTCCTGGTTGCTTGCTTATTTTTTAAAGTAGGGGACTCCCAGCCCTACTGATCCCTCAAATCTACAAGGGATTTGAGGGAGCAGAAGTATACATATGTGTTTAATCCACCATCTTTGCTCAGCCATATAGTCTCTTGTATCCGTTTTACTTTGTAATGGTAAAAAGTAAAAAAAAAAAAAGAAAGAAAGAAAAGAAAAGAAAAGAAAAATGGTCCATGCCCTGAAAGATAAATGAATAACTATAGCAATTATCTTGAGCTCCAAGAAAAACTACATCTTTTCCTCCTCGGCCCTTTAAAAAAGTAGAACTATTCTCCCTCCTCCCCCCCAAAAAATTCTCTAGTGCAAAAAATAGCACGAGATTAGTACGTGAATTTGTGACATGTGTAAACCACTCTAAAATTGTGAATAGGTTTAGAAACATTTTCTCCCTCCTCTCTACTCCCACAGTCCTGAATCACCAGCCCGGCTTTCTCGCTCATCACTTCCTGCTTGGTGAGTTGCATGCATGTCTTATCTCCACAATGATGCTCCAAGCCAGGGGACAGCAGGGGGCATGTCCACTTCATCTCGCCTCTTCTGCAGCCCCCACCAGAGGAGAGATCATTGAAGTTTGACAATGAATGGATGGATGACAGTCTCAAGATCTGTTTCTCCTCTCCCCAGCACACACAGTTAGCACTAATGGGATTTTATATGGTGAAGAAAAAAAGAAGCCCATAAGAACTTAAAGGAAATTTACAAAAAAAAAAAAAAAAAAAAAAAAACCAAAAGAAAGAAAAAGAAAGCAGTAAATCATACATCCATTTTAAAGAGAGAGACATTATCTGTTGCTTTATATTTAATCCCACTTTGATATCTAATCTCTTTGCCTCAGAGTCCACTCCTGTATGAATAGGATGATCATCATCCCAAAGACACCCAAGCAGACAGGGAACACTAAGTTATCTTAAGTTAAGCTGCAAGATTTACAAAGAAAGGGCTGTGGAGATCCACTCACACAGCAAACCAATAATGTGCACAGAAGATAGGCCAGTAATTCCATCCTTCTCTCCTGATTGGACATTCAGGGTTCTCTATTGCTTCTTTGTGGACACTCATAACCTTCTAGCAGTTGCCCCTATCTGACCTCTTTAGTCAGTCTGACACTGCTAAAAGAATCATTCTCAGATACCAAATGGCTTGTGCCCCTTCTTCATCAATAACCTTGTAGTACATTTCTTTTGTCCCTGGATCAAATGGTTCTGCAGTCTAAACTTCAAGACATCTCCATGAATGCTTTGCCATTCTCTCCCCACTGCACTTGTTAATCCAGACCCCTGCCTTTTGCTGTGTATTGTTTCCCAGACTGACAATTGCCCCTCCCAACGGCAGCACTCAGCTGTCACACCATGAGCGCTTCCTCTGGGCCAAGCTCCGTGCTACCATTGCTTGCGGGTTATTTTACTTAATCTTCCCATCAGCAAATAAGGAAAGTGAGTCATAGGGAGATTAAGGCGCTTACCCACAGCCACAGAGCTCCAACTGCAATTCAGGTGAACCACGCCCAAGACTGTGGACACTCCTCACTAGTAACCCACCTGAGCCTCAGCATCCTCAGACCTGACCCAAGCCTTGTTCTTCCAGAAAATATTCTTTTGATGAACTGATGCCCCTGGCTGTGATTCTTTATGTTGCTGGCTTGTAGCATGGGCTGCCTCTAAGTCTTCTCCCTCCTGTGTCCTGGCTCCCCACCCCACACCACCACCACCAGAGTCTTACTGCATTACAGATTCTAAAGCCTGATTTTCCAGCACAGCCTGAAAGCCAGGGCCTGCCACCCCTCCTCCCAGCATGCGGGATTAGGGGACTGCATGGCCTGAGAGCCTGGCAGGCTAGGCGATCAGGAGGGGGCAGGCAGCTGACTGTCAGAACTGGGACGGGGTTGACACACAAGGGCAGGCTCAATCCTGGGGGTCAGGGTTGGGCACGCCCCAGCCTATGCTTCTCAAGGATAGATAGAGGAGCAGACGCAGGCCTGTCTGGGGAAATAAGACCCACTGAAAGCATTCAGTCAGGGGTCCTCAAGGTAGCAACAGAGCAAATCTGGGGAGCAAATGAGGCAAGGAGAAGGAGGCGGGTAAGGCCATCTGCCCAGCAGTGCTTTGGGGGAGGGGATGGCCTGTCTTCAGAAGTAGCAGACACCCCTCTCCTTGTGCAGACAGTGATGAAAAGGCTAAAGCCACCCCCTCATTGCTGTTTGAGGACTCAAGTTGGGGCTGGCAGCTCATTGGTGACATAGGGCTGGGCTCAGGTGGGTGATAGGCTGCTGTCTGCCATCTCCCTCCTAGCTTTGCACACCTGCTTCTCATTTGGCTACCCTGCCTCCATGCTCCAGCTTTTCAAATGTCCTGCTTGCCACCTGCAGGCTATCCTTCCCTGCAAGCCATGTCATCTTGTCATTCCTCTGCCAAGGAACCTAGAATCGCTTCCAAGGCCTCTAAGACCAAATCCAAACTTCTGATCCTAGAATTCCAGGCCTTCCAACACCTGAACACCAGTCTCTGAAGCCATCTTATTGCCTATTAATGAATCCCAGGTGCCTTCCTTTCACTAAAACTTCCTCCTCATTCCTGATACACATGCCAGACACTTTTGCCTCTCTGATGCTGAGTGGAAGAGTGAAAGGAACATGGGCTTTGTCTCAGTTACTTCCTGTGTGCCCTTGGACAAGACACTCAGCATCTCTGTGCTTCAAGTTGCTTACCTATAAACTAAAGGATATTGTGAGAATTGGAGTGTTTGTGTTCAAAGTGTCAAGCACACAGTAGGTGCTTAATAAATGGTATCCATTGTATTGTGCTCTTGAGGTTCCCCAACGGATGCCATCTTCCACCTCCTTTCTGATTGGTAGTGCTCCTGCCTCTGTCTAGGCCCATTTCCAGATAAATTTGAACCTACAGCAGTCAGGAGAGGAAGCCCTTGGTAATCAAAGGGCCAGACCCTGTGGGACACAGTGAACACTGAGGGCAATAGCTAATGCTGCTTATGTCGGACCTGTCCCAAGTACTTCATGGCTGTGAATTCATGTTGGGTAACTACATTCTGTATATCAAGGTTCCTGAATAGCTTTCTGCTCTGTCCAGCAGGTTGGCTTGGTCTCCCTGGCCCTATCTCAACTTCCCCATCCAGTGGCCTCCAAGTGGTTGACCGGGAGATTTTATTGAGGAGTGGTAGGCCTATAGGATAAAATGCAGACCACTGTGTATCATTCAAGCTGATCCTGTCATAAGGCATTTTGAAAAAGGACCACCATGCTGCCCTTGGTGTTGAACCCAGGGCTTTCATCCGGGTCTTCTCTCTGCCAGAGCATCCTTTCTCCTGGCCTGCCTAGAGAATTCAAGCCTTTTTTCTCTGTGATGTTCTAATACAGTACCACTAACTGTGTCACCTATACACAACATAAATTTATTTCTCACAGTTCTAGAGGCTGAAAAGTACAAGATCAAGGCAGCAGTGGGTTCAGTTGTCTGGAGAGGCTGCTTCTACTTCCAAGATGGCACCTTGCTACTGCGTTCCCCAGGGGGGACCAATATAATGTCATCACAAGGCAGAAGGCAGAAAAGGGAAGAGAAACACGGCACAAAACCTCTTTTCTAGGGGCCTTAACCCCATTCAGAAGAGGAGGAGCCCTTATGGCCTCCTCATCTCTTAAAGACCCCATCTCTTAATGCTGTTGTGGTGACAACACCTAAATTTTTGAAGGGGGACACATACACATAGTGGGCACCTTCTCTGTGTGTTTGGGTCAAGTTCATTAACTTCTCTCTCTGTCTCCAAAGTGCCTCACCCACCCACTTACTGTGCCCTTCTGTAAATGTGTGCATCAACACCCTCTCCTGGGCTGAGAGCCCCGAGGGTGGAGGAAAACCACAAGTGGCATAGGTATCCAGGCAGAGAAAACAGAGGTTGCACGTTTCCAGTTGGTTCTTCCCAGGGCAGGGCAGCTAAGAGACACTGACCAGCTCAGCCAGGGAGGCTGTGCCTCTGTGCGCCCCCCCAACTCCCTCCAAGAGGCAGCTCGAGGAGAGCCCTGGCCCCCACAGCCTCCCTCCAGACACACGGGAGATGCCAGCCCTAGAATCCATCCGCTTTCTTAGGGGAGATCACTAACTGTGTTCAGTGATTTTTTTTTTTTTTTTTTTTTTTGACAGTTTGCCTGTTCAAGAGCTCGTGATTTCAGATTAATCACATTCACATACATTTCGACTGTCGGCTTGGAGGGGAGAATTTAAATTTTATTACTGCATGATTTAATCCAAAGCTATCCTACCAACACTAAAAAGATGTCTACGATGTGATACATATCATGACAAAACATTTTGCTTCTGGGACCTAGCTTGTGGCAGACGGGTGGGAGGGGACTAGAGGATGGGGTAGCTGCAGGCAGAACCTAGGTGGTCATAGCCCCAGCATCTTCGGTCACCTGAAGAGCTCTGTGTGTGTCACCCTTACCACTGTGTCCTCCTTAGCAAAATACCTCATTTCCTTCCCCCGTCTAGGTTCAAGCACAGCCTCTACTCCCGGCCATGGCAGCTATATCAACTAACTCCTGTCTTCCCTTTGGCAGGTACCATGACCAGCAGGACGTAACTAGTAACTTTCTGGGTGCCATGTGGCTCATCTCCATCACATTCCTTTCCATTGGTTATGGGGACATGGTGCCCCACACATACTGTGGGAAAGGTGTCTGTCTTCTCACTGGCATTATGGTGAGTACCCGCCTCTGCCCATGACCCTACCCTCAAACTGTGCCAAAGAGCAGATCCCGTTACTAAAACACAGAGGGGCCTTCCAAACAGGGTTGTGTGGGGGCAGCTGCTGGTTGATGGGCCTGCATGCCTGTCTCCCTGCACAGAAAAAGGCAGATGTACAATCTGCAATGGTTTCTCAGTTGTCAATTTACTTTGCTAGGGTACGAATGAAGTCCTGGTTTCTGACGGTTCATGGTCTTTTCATAGCCCACCTCAAAATGGGTTGGGGGAAGCTGGTCACTGTTTGGACCCTCTACTCACCTCCAGTAAACATCAGAGCTTGCAGTTCACTGTCCTCCTTCCTGTCCCCCAAGTCCAACAGACCTTGGCACCATTTTGAATCAGTTTGAGCTGGAATTCACAGAAGCAGAGACTGGGGAGAATGCATTGAACCAACCTGAAGGGACCTGTGTCCTAGACTGTGTTGGCCACCAGCTCGGGCCCTGGTTTGGCCACATGGCCCTGGGCCAGCTCCTGATCTATAGAGGTGCTAGACTCGAGTGCCAAGTCCTTTCTAGCACTGGCATCTGGCAAGACTCACCCCATCCCCAGGTGCCCAAGCTTATTTCTCCTGGCCAACTGCCCTTGCTAGCTCCACCCCAACACATGCTCTGGGAGACACTGGGTCTGGCCCACCACAGGGCCACTGTAGCATGGTGTGTGGGGGAATGTGAGAAGGGGGTCTGAATTTGTACTTGCTGTGGTCCCTCGCTGTGGACCCTGGACCAGGGGTTCACCTGTTGAACCCAGCACTCTCCAGGGTGAGGTGGAGATGGAGGGCCTGTCCTGTCCTCCTTGCTGGCTTGCTGGGAAGCCCAAATGAAACAGTTTATGTGAAAGTGCTTGGTAAATAATGAGCAGCCATTCACTTGTTCAGTGTTGGTGGCATCCTTGGTGTCCCCACCCTCAAGAGCTTTGCGTGTGCTTTGGGTGCGAGACAGGCAGTCACAGCCTTGACCTCCATCCTAGAGGTCAGTGGTGAGACCCTCTTTTCAGCAGAGAAAACCAAGGCTGGAAGAGGAAGGTACGTGTCTAAGCCACGGAGGCACTGGGGGTGGCTGTGGGGACAGGTAGATGGATTGGTCATTTAGGGCTTCCAAGTCATGTGCTCCAAGCTCTCTGTAGGGCAGCCATGCTGTGCACCCCACTCTTGCTGCTGTGAGCTCCTTCCTTTCAGAGCTTCCTCCGATCTCATTCCTCACCCCTGTTGCTCCCAAGAGACAGGACAGACCCTCCTTCTGTGAGATCAGTGACTCCCTTCTGCAGTAGGAAGGGAGAACCCAGCTCTTCCTGCAGGGTCCCAGTTGATTCCTCACCTGTACCAGGGCCTGTCCCTGCCCCCCAACCTGTTCAGCCTGGTGGCCTTGTGGGGCTGATTGTGATGGACAGGGCAGCCAGGCTCGGGCCACTGGAAGCAGAGGAGGCCCTGGGGCAGTGGGCACAGCTTTCTCCTCTTTCCTGATTCTAATCCAGGGCAGGCCCACATTAGCAGGCAGCCCTGAAAAAACCATTAATGACAAAAGGCTTAGCACCGGGGCTGGGGTAAATCATGGGTAAGTGTAAGGCTTTAGAACAAACACCTCCCATGGTTTAGTAGGAGTATGTCTGGCACAGCTCCAACTGTCACCAGGAAACCAGGGAAAGATTCTTCCTACCAGAAAGGAATGAAATGCCACCTGAAGGCCAAAGCTTTCCTTCTGAGCTGCTCCTGGGGCGTGGGCTTTGTGCCTCAGACCCAGCTCTCTGGCAAGGCTGCTCAGAGCCAGGCCGCCAATAGGTGGATGGACCCTGCTGGGAACCTCTATTATTTTTAAATACCAGCCATTCTCCCTCCCAGCATGGAACCCTGCTCCATCCAAGAAGCTGACCCAGGCCATTTCCCTGCTGGCTCCTTAACTCTGCAATCTCCTGTCTTCTGTTCTGACAAAGAGCAGAGGAAAACCCAGGACCCTCTGGCCTGATCCTGCCTCTCCTTGGCAAGTGGTCTACAGTGGACTGCTCTGTCTTCCAGAATCTTCTAACACTGCCTGGGTCCATTGCATTCCTTGGAAATGTCTGTTCCTTGTGGATTGAGGTGGGATCAAAGTGGTAAGAACTAACAGGTGAAGGAACCCATACCTAAATGAACCCAGGGGTGCTGTGCCACTGAGCTCTACCTTCAGCCATTTTATTTTTTTATTTCGAGTCAGGGTTTCATTAAGATGCTAAGGCTGGCCTCAAACTTGTGATCTTCCTGCCTCAACCTCCCTAGGTGCTGGAATTACAAGCATGTGCCACTGCGCCCAGCTCCTTGTCAAATGTTTTTACCCAAATTAAAATCAGCTGCTCACTCTGGAACCCTGGTGGCTTTTTCCCATCCAATGTGACTTTCCAGCTGAGTCACTCTTTTGAGGGGTTTGCATTGCTGAGGACCCCTTCCCCCAACAGGATGTATATCTCTGGATTATTATTGCAAGTGCCTTGACTAGAGGTAGGGCTTCCTGTTTGGTTGCCATGGACACCACAAAGGCCAAGGCAAGGCCTGCTCGGGAAGGAAACTGAAGGATTTGTGTGTGCAGGCTGTAAATGGTCTTAATCATTGTTTTCTCTTGGCAAACCCAGTAACGGTATAATTATCAACCATTAGGCATGGTATATAATTGTCTGGACAACTTGACATTGCTGGCACAGACCTGATGTGTTTGAGACTGTTCACCCACAAATGCAGATACATGAAAGTCCAGCATCTTTTGATGCAGGATCTTCAGGATAAGTTACAAGGCAGGAGAGGTAAAGCTGTCAAAATTTAGTACCCCAGTATAGGAAATGACAATGCAACTTTGGTCTTTTGGTTCTGCAGGCATCTTGGGAGACCATAAGACCCCCAAATCTGCTTGGTGGCAACTTTATTTCAGTAGAGCCACTTCCTAGAGCTGGACACCCTCTGTGGACCCTCCATGAGTTAAGAACAAATAGACAAAAATCTCCCAGTGTGTCTTTGGGGATGCTGAGTGTTTCCCTGATGGCTTCATGAGAGACGTCTCTTTGAACTGCAACAGGAAAGGATGATGAAATAGAAGGTAGCAGAAATTGAGTCATTTTGGGAGGAGTACCAAAAGGGCTCAGGGAGACATCTGCTTAATGTCAGTTTTAGATGCGCCTCTGCCGAAACACCTTGGTTTCAAACCGGTTGATGTTATTTTAGTGGTTACGTGGAATCTGTTGCAGCAACAGAATCCAACTGTAAATCCTCCAGGCGTCCCTCCTCCATTTGTCACTTTCATTTATGTTTTATTTTATTTTATGCTTCTTTAGTTAAGAATGCTTCATACTTTTCCCCTTGGGATGCATGTTTTTCCAGCTTCTAAGATTTTCCAGCTGGAAATGTTTCTTGGAAACAAGAAGTAGGAGGACTGGTGTGGAGGAGTCAAGGTCCAGACTTGGGTCCGAATCTCTTGATGACTTAGGCACGTTATCCCTGCCAGATAGCCTTTCTCCACTCACTCTGTGCCCCTGCTCACACATGTACCTCGGAAAGTTCTACCTCATCTAGGTAGTGGGTCCTCCCCACCCTGCCGTGGGATAGGAGTTGGGTAGAACAGACTCAGGGAATCCAGTTGATATCAACGGTGATTCAAGACTTGGCACATCTGAAGGCAAAAGACTGAGTCATGGATTTGTCCCCCAGTCTGACCCCACAGAAGTTGGGCCAGCAACTTCTCACCTTTCCTGCCCCACTCCAGCCTCTCCACACATGCCCACTCTGTTCACTCTGTCCATGTAGGGCAGCACGAGCTCTCACATGCTATGATTAACCAGGCCCTTGGCTGTTCATCTCATAAAGCCAAGCTGCATCACAGCCATGTCACACTCCCAGGTGGCCAGCATGGCCCTGTCAGATGGATAAGCTCATCAAAGTCAAAAGGCCCATAATCCTGAAAGGAAAAAAGGTGATAGGTGATCCTTAGACTGGGAGAGGAGTGGGTCCTATGGCACTGTCTTTATTTCTTCTAAAAATCTAAACGGACCTTTCAGTTGTGACTCAAGTCTTAGGCTCCTTAATTCCATCCTTCCTCTCTCATCTGTCCCACCAACCCATCCTTTTTTTTCTTATTGACTGGCCAGAGTTAGGCCGAGGCTCCAGAGGAAAATAAGAGAGCAAAAAAGCATAGCCTCAGACTCAGTTAAGACCAGCAAAAAGAGTAGAAACAAGTAGCATAGCCTCTGACTCAGTTGAAGCCAGTTAAGAATTAAGCCGAAGCAGAGTAGCCGGCCAAAAGCTAGAAAAAATAAAGAAGCCAGAAAAGCTATATAGAGAAAAAAGCCTTGAGCTTTAGTATAAAGAAAAAAAAGCCATGAGCTTAAAAGAAAATAGAGAATTAAATAGCATGGTAAAAAACCATGCAGGAAAAAAAAAAAAAAAAAAAAAAAAAAAGCCATTGAGCTTTGGCAAGAAAGCCATAAAGAAAAATAAAGAAGAGGAGAAAAAAAAAAAAAAAAAAAAAAAAAGTCAAAGCCGCTTATGCAATTGTGCTTAACTAGGTGCGTTAGCTGCTCCTCAGCATTAGGCTTCCTTAAAGCCACAGCACCTTCTCAAAAAGGCTCAAATATCCACCCTTTCTAAAATAAAAGGTGAAAAGCTAGGTAGGGACAAGAAAATAAAAGAAAATAGAGAAAATAAAAATAGAGAAAATAGAACAAAAGCACCTTTTTAAACTAAAGGGAAGGAATATGAAGGAGCCCTAATTAGGAAGGGCTGTTGTAGCTAGCTGGAAGCCATGGGTTCCACCTGATATGTATGTGACGCACCTGTAGGCACCCGCAAACCTGAAGGTATATAACCGGGTGAAAGCGGTCCGAGTTAGGAGAACGAATTCATTCGGTCCGTCGGGCAGTCACTCGGTCGGTCAGAATCAGAGCGGCCAGAACGTAGGCAGAGCGGTTACAGAAGAGAAACCAGATAGAAGAAGTAATGACTGGCCAGAGTTAGGCCGAGGCTCCAGAGGACTGGTCAGAGTAAGGCCGAGGCTCCCGAGGAAGACAGAAGACAGAAGACAGAAGAAGGAAGAAAGAAGAGAGAAGAAAGAAGCTCTAGTCTTTCTCTAAGCTAAGCTCTAAGCTCTATCTTTATCTTTCTTTCTAAGACTCTAAGCTAAGAAGATAAGCTAAGAAGACAAGAAGAAATCTTTCTCTAAGAAGCTCTATCTTTCTTTAATCTTTCTTTACTTTATTCTAAGCTAAGAAGAAAAATCTTTCTTTCCCTCTCTAAGAAAAATCTTTCTTTCCCTCTCTAAGCTCTAAGAAAGTAGAAGTAAAAGTAGTAAAAGCTATACTCTGCCTCCGAGAATTTTCCCGCGGCACCGTGGCTGGCCACAATAGGCAGCTTACAAATGGTGGTCCGTCCGGGGCTCGGCAGGCAGAGAAGAAAAGCTAAGAAATAAGGAGAGCAAAAAAAGCATAGCCTCAGACTCAGTTAAGACCAGCAAAAAGAGTAGAAACAAGTAGCATAGCCTCTGACTCAGTTGAAGCCAGTTAAGAATTAAGCCGAAGCAGAGTAGCCGGCCAAAAGCTAGAAAAAATAAAGAAGCCAGAAAAGCTATATAGAGAAAAAGCCTTGAGCTTTAGTATAAAGAAAAAAGCCATGAGCTTAAAAGAAAATAGAGAATTAAATAGCATGGTAAAAACCATGCAGAAAAAAAAAAAAAAAAAAAAAAAAAAAGCCATTGAGCTTTGGCAAGAAAGCCATAAAGAAAAATAAAGAAGAGGAGAAAAAAAAAAAAAAAAAAAAAAAAAAGTCAAAGCCGCTTATGCAATTGTGCTTAACTAGGTGCGTTAGCTGCTCCTCAGCATTAGGCTTCCTTAAAGCCACAGCACCTTCTCAAAAAAGGGCTCAAATATCCACCCTTTCTAAAATAAAAGGTGAAAAGCTAGGTAGGGACAAGAAAATAAAAGAAAATAGAGAAAATAAAATAGAGAAAATAGAACAAAAGCACCTTTTTAAACTAAAGGGAAGGAATATGAAGGAGCCCTAATTAGGAAGGGCTGTTGTAGCTAGCTGGAAGCCATGGGTTCCACCTGATATGTATGTGACGCACCTGTAGGCACCCGCAAACCTGAAGGTATATAACCGGGTGAAAGCGGTCCGAGTTAGGAGAACGAATTCATTCGGTCCGTCGGGCAGTCACTCGGTCGGTCAGAATCAGAGCGGCCAGAACGTAGGCAGAGCGGTTACAGAAGAGAAACCAGATAGAAGAAGTAATGACTGGCCAGAGTTAGGCCGAGGCTCCAGAGGACTGGTCAGAGTAAGGCCGAGGCTCCCGAGGAAGACAGAAGACAGAAGACAGAAGAAGGAAGAAAGAAGAGAGAAGAAAGAAGCTCTAGTCTTTCTCTAAGCTAAGCTCTAAGCTCTATCTTTATCTTTCTTTCTAAGACTCTAAGCTAAGAAGATAAGCTAAGAAGACAAGAAGAAATCTTTCTCTAAGAAGCTCTATCTTTCTTTAATCTTTCTTTACTTTATTCTAAGCTAAGAAGAAAAATCTTTCTTTCCCTCTCTAAGAAAAATCTTTCTTTCCCTCTCTAAGCTCTAAGAAAGTAGAAGTAAAAGTAGTAAAAGCTTAACTCTGCCTCCGAGAATTTTCCTCCCGTGGCGGCGCCGTGGCTGGCCGTGACAGGCAGCTTACATTTCCTGACCTCCTCCTTCTCTCTTCCCATATCTGACCTTGGCTGTTCAGAATGTGGCATGGCTTGTTTTCTGAAGTCTCCATCTCTCCTTGCATCCTCCTCCCTTCCCTCTGCTCCTTCCCTTCCTTTCTCCTCTCTTCTCATTCATCTTGGTCTTCTACCCCTCCACCTTTGCCCTATTCACACTTAGAGAGGACCAGTAGCCTGGATCTCATGACTCTGCCCATCACTTACTTTCTGAAGACTGCTGGCATCTGATTCCATCTTTACAAGGTTGCCTCTTCATGCAAACAATCACAT
This sequence comes from Tamias sibiricus, assembly GCA_025594165.1. NCBI lineage: Eukaryota > Metazoa > Chordata > Mammalia > Rodentia > Sciuridae > Tamias > Tamias sibiricus. Next base: position 118,037,587 of record CM046658.1, on the reverse strand, counting down.
TCGCCATCATTATTGGTGACCTCCTTAACTACATCCAGACACTGGCTTATCTAAAAGAAAAGTAAAATTGCAAATATTCATTTCTATCTATTCTAGTTGAGATTGGAGGTCAAGAAGGCAGAATCCTCTAAAGAAATGTCCTCAAGAGAGTCTTGGCATCATTTTAAGTTAAAATAAATTGGGAAATGTGACCTGGTCCACCTCCCTGCCTCTATGCAGAAATTCATCCTTCTAGTTTGAGACAGATAATCTTTTAGGTAAAACACTTTGGCTTGTTAGAAGCCCCTTGTATTCAACCACATAGGCTGTAGATCATGGCAAGAACCATAGAGCACTCCACAGAGGGAATTTGAGATGGTGGATGCTTGTTTTGATGAAATCCCTGAGGTGGCATGGTGCATAGGGAGACTCTTCTTTGGCTACTGTACCCCCAGCTTTCAGGGATGATTTAAGTGAAATTTTGCCTGGACCCAGGGAGATGAAGGAGAACAGAACCCGGGGAGAACCCTCTCCAACGGATGTTCCATTTTAACACCATGATATATCCCTCCTTTGGGGCTTTTGGCCCCAAGTGCTTTTGGAACTCCACATAAAGGCAAGATATGATACTGGGTCTGGTTGAGGGAAAGGGAACACACATCCTCCCTCTAGGACATCTTCTTTTAAGCTATTTTTTGCTTTTGGAGGCCTGGCTAAATTGATTACAGCTACAGACCAGGCTGCCCAACTGTCCATAGCCTCTGAAAATTGGGCACAGTCTCCTGCAAGTCACAGATGCCAAGAAAACTCAGCCGTCCCTGAACAAAGGAGGAAAATGAGGTCAGAAAAGGAAAGTTCACACAGACTCAGTTCTTTTCACTTTGCTGTGCTCAAAAGTGGGCTACCAAGTGCACCAAGAAACACTTGATTGTTTTAATGGAAACCCTTGTAGGACAGTAGGAGAAATCACCAACCCCAGCCATGCTGACACCTCACATGAGCCAGCCTCTTTCAGCCATATGAAAGGAGAAAAAGGGATAGCTAGGGAGAGAACAGGAGCTGATCTGCCCATGGGCAACCCTCCCAACTCAGTGGCAGATTACAGTGCCTTTGAACAACATTCCTGTTAGCCAGGCATGGTGGTGCACACCAGCAATTCCAGTGATTCAGGAGGCTGACACAAGAGGATCCCAAGTTCAAGGCCAGCCTGGGCAATTTAGTGAGACCCTGTCTCAAAAAACAAAACAAAACAAAAAACAGGTAGCTCAGTGATAGAGCACCCTTGGGTTCAACCCCCAAAACCACACCTCCCCGCTGCCACCAAAAAAACTTTCTTGTTCATTTCTCATACATTTCGTTAGATTAGACCTGATGAACCAAAATGTCATTGATGGATTTCTTTAATCCAGGAGGGACCTCAATCTGCTAAACTGGGCTCTGTATTTTACTGTTGAAACTGGGATTACTATTTGGCATCCAGAGGATCACATTTTGGCTTTGATAAATTCATCATCTCTTTACATAAGTGGTGATCAGGGCAATGCCAATGTGCAGGGAGAAGGCAATTGTCTCTGAGGACAGTCCTTTCTTGCCAAGGACAGGGCTGACTTCCACTGCCAGCCAGAGAACGGGGGTTGTGTGTGTGTGTGTGTGTGTGTGTGTGTGTGTATGTGTGTGATGATCCCCCCCCCCCCCACACACACACACCCAGTGCTTGCAGGCCTACTCAGAAACACAGGGAAGAACATTTAAAACCCCATCTGGAGTATGCTGGAATGTGCCATTTCCTTTTTCCTGTTTGTTTTCCGGTCAAGTGTACACCCAAAGGATTAGGAGTGAGGAAGCAAGCGCTGCCATTCTGTGGCTCAGCAAAACCCTGCTCTTCTGCTCATGTTCTTCTATGCTCTCCTCCAACCTAAGCAGACTAGGAACTTTATTCTGGAAAAATCCTAAGGGTCTCCTGCAGGTTTGCTTATACCCTGGTTGTAGGCAGAAGTGTTGTCATCTTTTAAACCTCTGCATGATTGTGAATTCATGAGCCTCCTGGTGAAAGCAAGAAAGAACCCTTCCCTGTGCTGAGTCACAGCCTACACCTTCAGGTAAAAAGACTCAGCTGCAGAGCAGACATGATCATTCAGTGCCAACCAGTGTTTCCTCTAGGAGACAATTTTCAGGGAAACTGCATTGCCTCTTCATTTGATTATCTTCAGGAAAACTCTCAGCCATGGTGTTGTACATATGTCCTTCTTTCCTTTTGGGCCCACTGGGCTAGAGATTGCAGTGGGCTTAGGGCATGCAGGAGGCCAAGGGTACCTGTGTGTGCTGAACCCTCTGTCTCCTCCTGTACTGCACAACTCGGCAGGGGACCTGTTGATTATCCATTGGTTTAATTTCCCAAAGCCTCAGCCCCATACAGCATTAAGATCTGGCTAGTTCTATGAAATCTCCTTCTCCCAAGGGTTAACTCTGGAGCACCAACCAAGAGGCACTGCAGACTCCTTCTTGGGTGGGGAGATGAAGGCTCCACAGGTTTTGGCAGTATGGGTGGCTCGGTCTTGTCCAGCCAGAAGGCTTGAGTGGGCAGTCTTGCACCTTGCCTTTGAATGATGTGCCCTCTCCCCATGGTCCTCTTGATGTCCTCCCACAGGGTGCAGGCTGTACTGCTCTCGTGGTGGCTGTGGTGGCTCGAAAGCTGGAACTCACCAAAGCAGAGAAGCATGTTCACAACTTCATGATGGACACTCAGCTCACCAAACGGGTAAGATGTCACTCGTCCATGTCTTCATGGGGATCTTAATAACCAAAATGGAAGCCAATTTGAAAGAAGATGGTCATGTGGTATGGATTAGGGCCACACTTTTAAATGGAGTGTCAAGGGAGCCCCAGGCATAGACAAAACAACTTCCACACAATGGACACAATGTCTGAACACACCAGGCTCCTGTCTTCCATTAAATCACTGTGCATGGCTCAGGCAACCAAATAATCTTCCTGATAATTAGATCAATAGCATACAATGATATAACCCGCCCCCTTGCCTAATGGTGCCAAATAAATCACCCAGCATGATGTTTTTGTTTATGCTCAAATATTTTCAGGATTCTCATTAGGAAGGGAAGTAGAGAATCTTGAAACTATATTGAAAATGTATCTAAATTGAATCCTTTTTTTAAAAAAAGAATCATTGAGAATGATCATTCCAGTAGAGCCCATATTCCTAAATATTGTTCATCAAAACGTCATGATCCAATTTTCCCCTTTTGGGTTTTCCAGATAATGTTTCTCACTTGTACCCTATGAAAGTGGTTAAGGAGGATGAAAAACTGAAAATATGCAGAAATGGGGAGCTCATTTAGCTGCTAAAAATCTGACACCCCACTGAATTGTGAGAGAAGAGAAGGCTCATTTAGAAGAGACAGAAATGAGCCTTCCAGGATAACAGCAGGCCAAATGAGCTAGGCAGGAGCTGTTTATTTAATGACAGCTTTTATGGAAGATTCTTTAGAACTGCAGCCTGAACCAAGGTCAGGAACATGATTTCCTGCAAGATTCTCCTCTTCCTGAGACCAGAGAGAACCAAAATCCTGTGCTGGGGTCTCCACTTCCCTAGTAACTCTGTCTCATTTAGGACTCCAGTAGGGTAAGGGATCCATGAGCAATCCCACATATCAATTTGAGTTTTTGAAAGCTGGAGAAAATATTCAGTGATTAATGTTGCAAAGCAGTAAAAAATGTGTTAGAAATAGAGACAAAGGCAGGAAGGGAGAACAAAAAGAGAGTGAGAGAATCACAGAGCAGCAAGTGGGCTCTTCCAGAAGGCAGGGCAGGGGGGTGAGGGGATGTGCAGTTGCCAAGGCCTCTCCAGTTTCTCAGCAGAATTATTTATGGCATTCGATTGTTTGGTCTTTGATTACATTTATTGGATTCTTTAAAGAGCCACCACAGATGTTAAAAGGAACAGGGACAAACAAATATCCCTATACTGTTGACATACAAATGGTGGTACGAGGTACATCATGGCACTGAGCTACCAGCTGTGCAAAAGAAAACATTTTTTGATGCATTAAGACGGCAGCCATTGATGCTGTCACCATTGTAAGACCTGCTGGGTTTCACATGGAACCCTACAACCAAGTCCCTCTTCTTCAGCCCCGCTGTGATACACTCCTCAAAGGCATGCTTGGTACTGAGAAAATTTCTAACATCATTGGAACAACTAAATGTGAAACTACTAGCTTCTGTTAGCCTGATGTTTCACTGTATTGAAACCACATATAGGAGTGAGGGGAGAGAGATTTTTTGCCTCCAAAACCTTCTCAGAAGTTATTTTCCAAGGAGCAGAGACACTAATAGTCTCTCTGTATATATTCTGGTTTGCTTTTTTAAACCGAGAGTATACTTTGTATTTCATGTTATTCCTTTGTCCTCTCCATTTTTTACCCAGTAAATCAGACACTGGAGGAAAATAAAGCCGAGGAAAACCAGCTCTCTCATATGCCAGGAAAATAAACAAATTTTTTTTCTGCAATATAATTGTGGAAGGAGATGAAGTTGTGGTTGCTAATTTCAATCTTTCAAAAATAATTCTCTAAAACCCTCTTCACATCCACTTGCTTCTTGAAAAGTAGGACTGAAAATCAAATCCTCAAATATTTATTGCTCATCCATGAGTGCAAGGTACCTTCTTAATCGAATAACATTTCACTTTTCTGAGAACACTTAAATCTGTTGAAAGGTCCCTTTAATAGCTAATATCTTTTCCCAGAGAAATAAACAACACAAGAGGGAGGATTCGTACAGAGAATTTCAAAGCTGGCAGGACTGGGACTTCCAAAGGTTTTTTCATATAACCTTAATTGAAATGAAGCGGGATGCATCCCTGAGCTACTCTGGTTTGAGCTCACTTCAAGCTGCCTACTAGACAGGCCCATCTTTCTTCCCCTGGGGATCCTGGCCTATTCTCGGTCCTCTTCAAATGGCCTTTGTATTCAGCTGGAGTGGTTTATGGGTCAGAGATGCTAGGTTCAGCCCCTATGTAAGATCTCAGTGAATTCTTGGGGAAAGATCCAACTTGGAAGGAGCTGATGGTGACATATTGCAAACCTCATAGGAGTAGACAATTAGTAGATTTAACAGATAAAAACAAAATCCCAGCCGGGCGCGGTGGCGCACGCCTGTAATCCCAGCACTTTGGGAGGCTGAGGCAGGAGGATCGCAAGTTCAAAGCCAGCCTCAGCAATGGCGAGGCACTTAGTAACTCAGTGAGACCCTGTCTCTAATAAAAATAAAAAAAGGGCTGGGGATGTGGCCCAGTGGTCGAGTGCCCCTGAGTTCAATCCCCGGTACAAAAAAAAAAAAAAAAAAAAAAAAAAAAAAAAAAAATCCCTTAAAAGTACATGTGACCTTAATTCTCAAAACATCTAAGTAAAAAAGAAGGAATTATTGATGAATCTTAAAAATGCTTTAAGTTCTCTAGTGTTAATTCATCCCTGTTTCTGCCATTACGGTGGCACTATTTTCACTGACTTACTTGTGGAGATGTGAGGAGGTCTTGCAGCACAGAGGAAGAACTCATTTCTAGTTTTCCTGAATCCCATGGCTTTTCTCTTCTTTTACTTGTATAACTCATCAAGCCTGGTGGCAACGTCATTTCTGTATTTAATGCGATCAGCTCTTCCCACACTGACTTAGCAGTGTCACTGCCAGTTATTCTATAATTACAACTAATGCTAACCTCTGGGTACTAGATAATATATGAGTAAATGACACACAGAGAGACTGTGGAGGTCCTGATGCCCTATCTGTTCTCCTCCTCAGTGCTCCTCCATGTCGCCATCTTTGTTTTATGTAATTAACACACATGACAGAGGTCACTTCCTGGTGTGCTCTCTTGATGTCTCTGGGTACACCAAGATGGGTAAGAGGGAGTCCTTTGCCTTATACTTCTGGTGACTGACTGCCCTCAGAGAGCATGGCAGGGTGGGCTGCCATGGACACTCTTGGCTTCACAGGTGCCACGGAAGGGAGATTTCTGAGTATCTGCCGTTACTCTCCACTCAGACCAATGGGTGGACCTACTCCATGGCGTGTAGGAATGGTTCAGGATCCCCTCTCCTTCTCCTTGCTGAAGGGTTCCTTGCCCCAAAGCACTTATCCAAGTACACTTCCCACAAAATCAATGAGTGAAATCAAACTTACAACTTCCCTAAACCCAGTTTCTCCCACTGACTTCCCTAATCTGCTAATGACACAGCTATTTCTCCAGGGTCCAGACCTGAAGACCTTGAGCCAGTTCTGACTTCTCTGTGCTCTGGACCCCACCAGAGGACTGAACAGTTTCCAAGCCTGATTTGACCTTGCCATAGCTGTTTGTGCACAGTGGCCTCTCCAGGGCCTCTGCCACTATCCTTACACCCACCATCTTTCCAGTCTTGTACTATCACAAGAGCTTGGTACCTTCTCTCCTCAGTTGAGCCTCCTTTACCCCAGTTATCCTGCACTTTGCTTCCCTGTGGATCTCAGACTGTGCTTGAGCTCTGAACACACCACTACCCACTCAAACACATTGCATAGCCCCCTAGTATCTGTTGCCTAATGGTGATAAAGAAAACTTTAATTACAAGCTCTGTCAAATTTTTATCATAATCTTGCTAGGAAACAAATTTTTCAGCAGGCTATTTCAAAGATTTACTCTTATTAGGGGTATTTTATAGGAGTAAACAATGGTCATTATTGTTATACCAAATGCAGGAAGTCTGGCTAAAGGACCCTAGATGGATAGCCCATAGCTGGTTGGGCCTATGTATAGATTCCCAGAATAAGTCTTTATGGCTTTAAAGTTCAATAATCAATTAAACAGTTATCAGGGATGCTAATTCTTCTCAAAAGAGGATTGCAAATTACATCTCCCACAAAGGTTCTGTCCCAGACAGATGGGGCACAGTGTATCTTTAATAGCAGTCGCAGAAACATTGTGTGGTGGAGTTGGAAGGATCCTTGGGGATGATCGGGTCCAACCCAGATGAGAACACTCAGTTCCAGACAGGGGAGAGGGGAGAAGGGACGCCTAAGCCATATGCAGCAAGCTGGAGCCTATCTCAGATCCAGTTTATTCTCAAGAGGGCAACAGCTCTCCACTCACAAACCGACAGGTTTTCCAGGACAGTCACATGGTGGTTAGGGTCCCAGGCATGCTGGAGAGAAAAACCAGTTTAACTCCAAACTAGCTAAGCACCACAGCATTATTAACAGCATTATGAAATTATCCACCATTCATTACCAGGTTGCTATGGGGAGAGCTTCCAACTCCAACTTTGAACCACAGAAATATATCTCTCTGCCTCTCCCCCTCCCTCCAATTTCCTGTCAGTCACGGAGGTGGAGCCCTCCTCCCTCCCGGGGAGGCAAGGAGTGTGGAATAGAAGGTGGGGAGGAAAGAGAGGAGGTGTAAGCAGGGTGATGAAAGAGAGGGCAGCCTCAGGAAGCCAGCAGGAAATCTGTGGGGGTGACAATGAGGGAACAGTGGGCTCAGCAGATGGGAAAGAGGGAGAGGCCCCCCTTTCCAGTCCTGTGTGTAACAGACACCTCCAGTCAAGTGTGTGGAGATGGGGCTGGCCTGCAGGCTTTCTCACAGTGATATTGACTATTGCTCAGTTAGCTTGGGTTCAACCTGTGTAACTCCTTAAGACTGTAGAACATTCTTCCCTGGGAAGTTCCTGGCCTCATGACGGACAAGCCAGTGATTGTTTCCCGTGCGTCCACTAGTGGGGCTCTTGGAATTACTCTCCCAGGGCTCCCTCTGGCTGCTAGGGACATGGGGTGCCCAAGAAGGGGGCTCCTTTTATCCCCCTGGTACTTCTGCTCCATGTGTTCTTCCTGCAACCCACGGCCCCTCTAGGATACAAGTGGCAGGTTACCTTGGGAGAGAGGTGGCCCAAGCAATCCCTTGACATGGAATGGTGTGGCCAAGAGCTTAGGAAACAGACATGTATTCTGTTGTATTTCTTTTGTTAGGGGGTTGGAGAGAACAGAGGGAAAGAAGTTGATATTTATTGGAAGGAGAATATAATAAAGCAACCATGTATTGAGGAGCATTGTAGCCAGGCTCTGTGCTAAGTATTGTAAGTGTGTTCTCATTTAATCAACACAACAAACCCATTTCACAGATCAGTAGAACTTGCAACACTCCAGCTCCTGGCCCACTGCTTTATTTTTATTTGAAGCATTTATTATCTGATACTATGTTACAAATTGCATACTGTCTTCTCCAGGAGATTATAAATTCCACAAGGGCAAGAATGATACTGATTTGTTCACACATATTCTCACTTTCTAGAACAGTGTCTGTCCCATTGTAGCTACTTATTAAATGTTCCTTGAAGGAATGAATAAGGAAAGTAGGTTTCAGAGAGTTCAGCAATGGATCCAAGGTAGAGCTAATTAGTCCAGCTACTTGTTGAGTTTTTTGGGGGGGGTCAATGAAACAATGCAGATACTAGAGCCTGGCACATATAAATGCTCAGTAAATGTTAGCTATCACTGTCATTTGCAAGATCTTAGTTGGACGACTTTCTCACCAAGGCCCACTAACCTTAGAGTTCTTCCTAAAGAATGAAAGCATCAATTTTGGGGGGGTAGAGAATTTATGGGCTCAAAGGAAACAGCCTATGTGCTTATGGGGTTGAAAGCCACACAGATGGCTTTCCAAGCATGGAGGGTCCTCACTTTGAACCCATCCAAACCCATCCAATCGTGGCCAACCCTAAACAATCCTAGCTAGTTTGCTGCTTCATCCCGAGTCCTGTGCCTCCCACCAGGCTCCTGCATCCTGGGAGCATCTTTTGGGTCTGGAGTCCCTGTCTACTATGAGAGTCTCCAGGGTACCCACGCTGCCATCAGGGAAGCGTAGCATGTCCCAGGAAGGGAACATACTCTTATCTGCTCTCCACCCAGATGATGCTCCGAGCAATCAGTCAGGTGAATTGGAGAGAGGGAGACCTGGTCACAATAGCATCTGCTGTCTACCTGGGAAAGCATAGTGCAGTTAAAAGCCTATTTCTTTTTCTCTTACAGATATTGATCTACTTAGATTTGTGCCAGGCTGTTTGCTGGCAATTAATTTCAGTCAGCACAAGGGCTTGCATTTAACATCACTTTCCTGAATAGGCAGGGGCCTCCGTTCAAACCCATAAAGATGATGTGGCTGCTTTTCTCAGCTGCCTGGGCTGCTCTGTGACTGTGGTATCTTATATTTGGGCTGCAGTTAAGTGCAGGACCCAGAATCTGTGTTCTGCTGTGTTGCTAAGTGAGGGCCACAATGATTAAATTAAACAAAAAACAAACTAATGTCCTTTCCAATTCCTTGATCCTGGGAAACAGGAAATCATTTCTTTTGTGTAATGATGCAATCCAGTCAGGTCTTCCTTCAGACCACATGAAAACCTTATACATCTCTCGGACCTGGCTTTTGTTTTGACTTGGCCATGAGCTAGTTGTGTGATTCTGGCCCCACATCACATCTCTGAAGCAGTTTCCTCCTGTGTAGGGTTGAGTTGGATGATAATAGCTAATATCAGTTTGGCACTTTAGAAATTATGTAGCACTCAAATCCACATTGATTCCATTTTCCATTGATAGCTTTATGGCTTTAGTCTGTGGGGTTGTTTTTTTTTTTGTTTTGTTTTTGTTTTTCTTTTTTTGGTACTGGGGATTGAACCCAGGGGAGCTTTACTACTGAGCTACACCCCCATCCCCCACACTTCTATAATAATTTTTTTTAAAAAATATTTTTTAGTTGTAGATGGACACAATACCTGTATTTTATTTGTTTATTTTTATGTGGTATGTGGGATCAAACCCAGTGCCTCATGCATGCTGGGCAAGTGCTCTACCACTGAGTCACAACCCCAGCTCTTCTTTAAAAATTTGAGACAGGGTCTACATAGCTTAGGGCTTCTCTAAGTTACTGAGACTGGCCTTATACTTGTGATCCTCCTGCCTCAGCCTGCCAAGTCACTGGGATTATAGGCATGTGTCACTGTACCCAGCATCAGGTTTTTTTTTTTTTTTTTTTTTTTTTTTTTTTTTTTAGTATTTGGAATTGAACCCAGGGGCATTTAATCTCTGAGCCACATTCTCATCTTTTTAAAAAAAATATATTTTGAGACCGGGTCTCACTAAGCTATTAAGGCTGGCTTTGAACTCTCAATCCTCCTGCCTCAGACTCCCAAGCTGTTGGGATTAAAGCATGCACCAGAGTGCCTGGTGGCATCAGTTTCTTTATCTATAAAATGGGGATGATATTAGTCTGGGCCAGGTAGGGTGGATGCAGTGAGTTTATGCATAGGAAGTGCTCAGACATTAGCTATCGTCCTCAGCAACATCAGCACCAGCAGCATAGCCTTGTTTGGGCCTCTTAGCAACCCTTAAGGTAAGGACATATTCTTCGCATCTTATGGATAATTAAGCATTTGCTTCTAAACTGCTCAATAATTGGTAGAACCTGCAGGTTTTCCCATTTCAAATGTTCCATGCTGACACTGCAGACTGTTGTCAGAGACCTGTCAACTTTGATATTCTGTGACTCTGTCAGTGTTCCAAAGAGGCAACTTGAGTCTCTGGTGTCTGCTGTTCTTTGTAAAGGCTATGGCAAGTGTTTTTGGGTTTTCTTTGTTTGTTTGTTCTTTTTAGTTATACATGACAGTAGAGTATATTTTGACATATTATATAGAGAGAGAGTATAACTTCCCATTCTTGTGGTTGTACATAATGTGGAGTTACACTGGTCATGTATGCATATATGAACATAGGAAAATTATGTCTGATTAATTCTACTGTCTTTCTCATTCCCATCTCATGTCCTGTCCCCCCACTTCCCCCTGTATATTCTGGTGAACCTCCCCTCCTGCCTCCCCCACTCCTGCCTATTGTGAGTCAGCATCTGCATATCAGAGAGAACATTCAGCCTTTGGGTTTTTGGGATTAGCTTATTACACTAGCATGACAGTCTCCAGTTCCATCCATTTACCCACAAATGCCATAATTTCATTCTTCTTTATGGCTGAGTAATATTCCTATGGCAGGGTCCCCCCCCCCCAATTGTCTTTGAGACTTTCCTTAGAGGCCAAGAACCCATGGAAACTAAGAAATCACATATCAAATCCTACCATGCCCCCTGTCCCCACAAAAGGACAGCAGTAATGTGTGCTCTGCTGGGGGAAAGACCCCTCTCCAGTGCCACCTCTTTTTCCAGAAGCCCACTGTCCACTCCAGCCTGAACAGAGCCCCAGAGACCACCTTCTCCCTGCCCCCCTCTCATTCCCTGGACACCCACTGTCTCTAGCCTCTGCTCACCATCACCTGTTCTCTTTCAGGCAAGAAAGCACCAGAGGTGGGCAATTAAATCATTTAAAACCATTTCCACCGTGGATTTTTACTGAACGGAAAAAAAGCAATATTTATGTCACTTAGACATTTATGAGAAGACTTAGCTGTTCTTTTAAAAACATCATTTCAGCGCCAATGAAAAATATAATCCAGCCTTAGTAATAAATTTTTGAAGCATACACACAAAAGTTATCAGGCTGCAAAACAATGTCTTCTAGGCCTTCCCACACGTCTCAGTATTTTAACAACGTCCCATCTGTTGATGTCAGTCTGAAGAAGTGGGTCTGTATTCTCCAATTTTATTAAGATCCTTTCTGGCTAGTAACGTGATTTCTTCTAGGCTGGCCTACTTAACTTCCGGGCCCTGGGCCCATGGACCTGGGCCCATTTGCATGGCTGACAGAAATGGAGATGGTTAATCAAAAATCTGTTTAGCTTGTGCTTAATAAGGGATGTTTTCTCTTACTCTTGTTACTAATTGCTGAAGATGTCTGTGTTTGGATTAAAACTTTGTCCCTTGCCATCTGGATGCCATTGATATGTCTCAGTTCAGTCGTGAGCCGGGTGATATCAGTGGTTTCCATGTCAACCGATGACAGCGTCATATGTGGAAACGTGTGACTGCAGAGCACTGCGAAGGAACCAGCCTTGGAAGGAGGCAGCTCCCGTTTCACACCTAAATATCGTCACTGACTTTCAGATATTGCTTTGAAATTATTTCCATTTTCTGCCAATGACATTTACATGTAAAATTGCCATGTAAATGGTTTGGGCCATTTAGGAAAGGAAACAATGGATTTATGGATACCTCCAGTTCCAGTGGGGTTGGGGAGACATTTCCTCAAAGAGGCCTTTTAAAATCTCCAACCGATAGGAAATCTGCTTATTCTCTGCATCCAAGAAATGTACCACATACACTATATGGAAATCTCAGGTCAAATGTGGCACTGTGCATGCCAGGACGGCAATGGCATATATTTATCTATTCAAAGGTACCCGGGGCCTCAAGGTCTTGCTAAGGCTGGTCTGTCTAAATATAGCAGCAGCAACAGCAGTTGAGAGGCAGTACTGAAATAATTAAGAAGGAAAAAAGAAACACCTCTCAACTCCAAGATCCAGTCTATTGTGTCCAGTACAGGATTAATAAGAGACGAATTTTAATCATTTTTTTTTCTCAGAGTTCCATGATCTTGATTAAGAAAATAGATCACTGCAGAATTGTTTTCTTAGGAGGTAGACGATAGCAACGGACACAAAAACATATTACGTGAACCTCGGAAAATTAACCTGATAGCAGCCTGTTTTGTTTCTTTTGCTTTAGATCAAGAATGCTGCAGCCAATGTCCTTCGGGAAACATGGCTAATCTATAAACACACAAAGCTGCTAAAGAAGATTGACCACGCCAAAGTCAGGAAACACCAGAGGAAATTCCTCCAAGCTATCCACCAGTGAGTCCCAGGGCAGCTCCACCCTCAGATGCTCAGACTGGGGGTGGGGGGAACCTGCAGCTCCGTCGTTGGCATCTGCTCATATACCTAGGAGGCACACAAGAAATCCACTCTGTTCCATTCCACAAGCACCAGGGTCGGGGACTGGGTTCCAACCAGTCTGTCTATTCATTTACTGTAGCTGCCAGGCAGTGGGCAGCCTGCTGGGGAGGGTGAAAGAGCAAAAGTCTCCCAGTCTCTCTCCCTCTCTCTCCCTCACCACCACCCCGCCCCTTTCTCTCTCTCTCACACACACTGCATTGTTGAGAAGAGGGCATTCAGAGTGAAAAAATACAGCATAAGCAAGGGCTTACAAGCAGAGGAATGATCTGAAAATAGCAAGAAAACTATAGTGACTTAAGGCAAGCATGCATGGAGACATGAGTTTATATTGCTGGGGACCTGACAACACTTTGATTCTATCAGCAGTTACCCACACTCAAGGTCCCCATGCTACGTTCCAAACTCAGATGAAATGAGAGAGCTATAGAATCTACCAGTGGGGCTAAACCTTGACATGAACTTGAAACATTTTTCTGTCCAACTCTTCCCCACAGACTGAGGAGTGTCAAGATGGAGCAGAGAAAGCTGAGTGACCAAGCCAACACCCTGGTGGACCTTTCCAAGGTGAGTGGCAGAATCCAAAGACATCCTAGAGTTCCAAGCTGCTGGCATTTAGACTTCTCAGATGCTTCTGTGAAGACTTGGCTATGTCCAAAGTTCAAGGTGCAGGACAGAAAAGCGAAAAGTAATTCCTCCTTAGTCACAAAATAAGCAAGATTTAAGTTTCAGACATTTGCAATCTACCTGTAGGTTTTTTTTTTTGTTTGTTTGTTTATTTGTTTTTGTACCAGGGATTAGAACCAAGGGGCACTTAACCACTGAGACATATCCCCATCCCTTTTTATACTTTATTTTGAGATAGGGTCTATGCTAAGTTGCTGAGTCTGGCTTTGAACTTGCAATCCTCCTGCCTCAGCTCCCTGAGCCGCTGAGATTAGAAGCATGTACCACGGCACCCAGCCATCTTCCTTTCTTTTAAAGCTTGGAGTTTTTTCTTAAATGGCTCAGGTTTGTCTAATTATCTGACCTACTAAATCTTTTCTGTGTGTTGTTTTAGTAGCTGCCATTGAGGGGCTCCTAAGAAAGAACTTGGGTCACACAGGGGCACAACATGTTAATGAGAACCAAATAAGTGTGATGGCCTGGGTCACACCTAAGATCTTTCCAGTTTTCTGTTATTATTGGAGATTCATTTTCCTTCATCTTCCAATCTTTACAACCCAGTTTTTCTGGCCCCAAATTGGTGGTACATTTCTTTACTTCCCAAGAGGCAATCAACAGTGAATATAAAGATTCCCCCAAAAAAGAGAGCCCTCTTTTGAGAGCCCAAGGCCTTAAGGCTTGATATCACCTTGTCATTCCATGTTTCAGGCACTGAACTGCTGTAAATACTGTAAAGAAACTCACTCTTGCAAATCACCAAAGTAGAGAAAGCTAAGGCTCCACCGTGGGCAGAGCTGAGAGTACGCACCATTGTAGACAGGGTCCCCCTCCACCCTCCACTCCCCACTGCCTTCTGATAGAAATTGTATATCAAGGGTACCGCCCAGGGCCAGGCTGGCAGAACATTCCAGCAGATGTCAATTATCATAATGGAACACATTCCCTGGGAGAGCAAGAGAAACTCCCTCAGGCAAATTAAGCACCTTTATAAAAGGGGATGCAATCAGAAATGACTGGTTGTTGGGCCGCGTGCAGGCACCTTGTTCAATAGAGGGATCAGACTAAAGAAAGGGCCTCCTGAGCCTGTGAGGACTTCAATCAGAGAGTAAGTGATTTGGCACAGTTGGGGAGAAACCTACAGGGCTGTGTGCCTTTAGGGGGGTGATCAGGTGGAATGGGGGGTTCCTGAGAGGCTGGGTATGGGGAGGAAGAGAACGGAACAGCGACGTGCAGGAGAGAACCCCCTGGATGTGTTGGTTAATACTCTTGGGTTCCAGTATTAGAAACCCATGAAAGTAAGTTGAAAACTAAAAGAATTTACTCTAAGAATATAAGAGAGCCTCATTCTAGGCAGAACCTCAAAGCAGGCATGCAGTCAGAGAGGAACTGACTAGAACCATACCTGGGAAGCTCTCGGTGGGGGGGGGGGGGCATCTCCTTACATCCTCTCTCTCTCTCTCTCTCTCTCTCTCTCTTTTTTTGTGGTGCTAGGGATCGAACCCAGGGCCTTGTATGTGCTGGGTAAGCACTCTACCAACTGAGCTCTATCCCCAACCCAACACCATGTCTTGACTCTATCTGTTCAAGTGTCTGTTTCAATTCTCTCTCTCTCCCATTCCACCTCCTACCTCCATGGAAGACTATGGCAGGCCACCAATTCAGACAGTATATGTTATAGTTTTAGCCACAGGTAAAGACTAATTAGCCTCCTATTTGTCTTAAGTCTAAATTCTCAGAAGAGATGCTGATTGGCTAGTTTGAGTCGTGTGTTCACCCTTGCACCAGTCAACTATGGTCAGGAAGAGGATCATGTCAGGCAAGCCTACTCTGTGAGCTTCAGGAACAGTCCAGTGAGATTCCCCAGGATGTTCCTTCTAGGAGTAGCAATGTTACCCAACTCGCCTCTTACCTGGAAGGACACACTGTGACTGATCTCCTCCAGGAATATTAGGTAAACCAACTTTGAAGCCTGCCTTTCTGCAGTGCCACCGACAGCCTCTCAGAGAGATGGGTCCCACAAGCAGACTGTGTGAAGCGCAAACCTCAGTGAGTTAGAAAGATGCTCTTGTGAAATGGGGTGGGGGAAATAAGCCATTCATAACCTGGAGAGCAAGTTACCTGGAAAAAAAGAGCATACAGGAAAGAGTTAAGGGAAGATTCTGCAGAGCCGGGGTTGGGGGTAGCGATGCCCAGAAGGCCTGGGGCGGAGGTGAACTCTGACATCTATCCAGTCTTTGTCTTTTCCTCCCAGGAGATCGCCCAAGGTCCTGGCAGCATCTTAGCATATTTCACATTGGGTGTTTGCCCTGGCATCCTGTCACCAAGCAACAGAACAGGGGAGGGCAATATAATGCTGTGCTTGCTCCCCTTTCTTTCTTTATGCTTTACCCCCATCCCCCAACTCACCACCTTCACACCCCTCCCTTTCAGTCCTCCCTAGATTAAAGATGTGCTGCGTGGCCTCCAAATATTATTTTCTGTATTGAATAGCTACTTTATATGGTGACAGAGCTGGGAGGGCTTGGACTCTTTACCCGATTGCTTTAATTTCTTCAATTGAAATGTAAAAATAATTCCCACCATCTGAAGCTCAGGTGATCAAATAAGATAATACCTATAAAAATGCTGTGTAAACTCTAAAGGTTTTGCAAATGGTAGTACTGATTCTGAATATAGATGAGGAAACTAGGATCCAAGGAACAAAGCAGCCATCCCAAGGTCAGGCATGGTGCCGGGGCTGGGGCTAAAGCCCAGGGGCTTGGACTTTGAGTCCAGAGCTCATCAGGGTGCCCCAGCGATCACAGGCATCAGTGGTTTGTATATTCTGGGAAGAAAATGCACACTGAGAAGGTTCTGTGGATGTTAATTAATGGGGGAAGTACTTTCACTTCTAAAGTCACCCTTTCCTCTGAGGGTGTCAGGGATACAGTGTCCTGCTCTGGCAGGGGCATCGCTAATTGAGAGAAGAGCTGTCTTCATGCCACCTAGGGCAGCTCCTCCCTGTGCAGCCTGGTAAATTCCCACTGGCAAGGTTTCACTACATTTTCAATCCCATATTTCCACTCTTCTCTGGCTTATCATATTGTGCCACCTTCTTTAACTCCTCTTTTTCTCTCTCCCTTCATTTCCGACTCCTTGGGCCCCTGGAGGCAGTGGTTTCTACATCCTTCTAGAGTAACGTGACATATCAGGTGAAATAGGATCAGGACATCACTGGCAGATCACCAGAATCCCAAAGAGCCCTAGGCCCTAAGGGAGGAGGGATTGAGGGGGGGGGGGGGGGGGGGAGTGACACAGCAACTGCCAGCCTGGCCATCTGCCATTGCTGCCACAGGAACCTTATTTCTGAACACCTGGAAGTGTGAAGACTCTTGGGAATCTTCCTCCCAAGTCTGATGTACAGAGCCAGGACAGCCTTTGTTAATTTGCAGGATGAAATATGGCTGTCACATAGACTAGATTAACATGGGGCCATGGGATATCTGGGGGAGGAATGCTGATAACTGGTGAGGCCCTTGGAACACTGTGAGACAGTCTTGGGTGCAGGAGGCTTATTGGGAGCAGTTACTTACCCAGGTGGAAAGGCCCTTCAGGGTCATCCCCAAACAGGCAGCATGGACTGGGCCTTTGTACCACCTCCTTGGCCAGGCTGGGGAAGGGCCAGACCTCAGATGGTAGCTCCTTTTATAAGGAAACCAAGGTTGAGAGAGGTTAAGTGGCCACAGGTTGCTGTGTTCCTGAGCTGCATTCTTGCACTTGAACACTGGCCTGCTAATTGTAAGACTATGATAATGGCCATTTCCACTTCTGTGTCTTGTCTTTAGTCATTAAGTGCCAGCAGCCACATAAACTGGGAGCTTGGGTCTCTGTAAGAATATGGGGACAGTTCAGAGATGCACTCAATTTAAGGGAAAAAAAAAAGGGATGTTTCTTTTCCTTCATACATATTTTCTGTTAAAAATTTATAATTAGCTGCTGGGCACAGAGGTGCACATCTGTAATCCCAGGAAATCTGGAAGCTGAGGCAGAAAGATCACAAGTTTGCTGCCCAGCCTGGGCAACTTAGACCCTATCTCAAAATAAGAAATTAAAAAAGCTGGGATTGTAGCTCAATGGTAGAGCGCCCCTGGGTTCAATCCCCAGCACCCTAGTACAGGAAAAACACACACACACACACACACACACACACACACACACAATTAATACTCAATACTTTTGTAAAAAGAAAAAAATGTGCCCACCCCAGCCTCCCCATCTGTTGGAAGTAACCAATTTCTCCTTCCTTGGCCAGATCAGATACAGCTGGGGTGCAGGCCGCCCCTGCTACATGGTGGAGGGTGTTTCACTTGTCCCATGGCCGATTCCTCCACGATTACTGGTCATCTCCCTGTCTCTGGTTCTCTCTCCACACAGATGCAGAATGTTATGTATGACTTAATCACGGAACTCAATGATCGGAGCGAAGACCTGGAGAAGCAGATCGGCAGCCTGGAGTCTAAGCTGGAGCATCTCACAGCCAGCTTCAATTCCCTGCCCCTGCTCATCGCAGACACCCTGCGCCAGCAGCAGCAGCAGCTCCTGACTGCCATCCTGGAGGCCCGGGGCGTCAGCGTGGCAGTGGGTACCACCCACGCCCCACTCTCCGACAGCCCGATTGGGGTCAGCTCCACCTCCTTCCCAACCCCGTACACAAGTTCAAGCAGTTGCTAAATAAAACTCCCCACTCCAGAAGCGTTACCCATAGGTCTTAAGATGCAAATCAACTCTGTCCTGGTCGCTTTGCCATCACGGAACTTTGAGACCAGGGAACGGAAAGAAGAGAGACCGAGCTAATTAGCTAACTCACATTCACTCGGCGTGCTTGGTTCGATATGCCTTGAAACCAGAAATCTAATCTCTGTTTAGGTGCCTCTACTTGGGAGCGGGAAGAGGAGATGACAGGAAGCGACGCCTCTGGCAGGGCCCTTGCTGCAGAGTTGGTGGAGAACAGAATCCACGCTCAATCTCAGGTCTTCACGTGGGGGGTGGGGCGGGGCAGGTGCACTGAAGCAGCCACAGTGAAGCCAGTGGAGAAGAGGGGCCCGCTGGGAGAGGGGTGGTGTCAGGCTTGGGGAATGGGTCCCTAGCCGTGGGGACCTTGAGCATGCCTCTCTCCGTTCGTCTAAGGAAGTCTTGGGTGACAAAAAGTAAAAGAGAGCTGCCCACAACTTGCCAAAACAGACATACCCAATTTAGACTGAAAAAAACAGTACTAATGATAACTGCACACACACAGACTAATTAAAAGCCAGATTTTCCATCCAACAGAAATACCTATATAAGCCTGAGTGTTTGCACGTGTGCATGCACACACACAGACACACAGACACACACAAATTCCCCACACCCCACATTCAGTCCAAGTCCTTTCTTGTTTTGAGTTTCACCCAAATACAAAGGAACCTGATATTGTCCCCTGCACACAGTAGGCACTCTCTTAATGTGAGTTGAGTGGGTTTGAATCTGAACACGGGGTATATTCAGCCCGGGTAGTTAGGTAGTGTTGGCCACATTCTGATCTTCTCTGAAGACACAGGTCCCTTCCAACACAGTGCAGGTGGCTTTGCCCTGGATATGCACCACGCTTGATTTGAAGTGGATGCCAAGCCCAAACTGTTGGCATTCTGGAGGGGTAAGCAGGCTTCTAAAAATAACAGCTTTTGCAGAGTTTCCTTCTTACATCCAAACAAGCTGTTCTGATGGTCTACATACCCAGGTGTACATATGTGAAGAAGGGGGTCCAGAGGATTATGCGTGTGTTTGCACACATGCACAGATAGATGCAACCCAATGGCATCTTGGTGAACAGAAGTATTGTCTGGGGATTTGCTGAGCTGTGTTCACCCAGCAACAGGTTTCCAGCCCCCGGACGTTAGGAATGCAAAGGGTCAAGTGCCTCACCTTCAAGCTGCTGAGCTGAGAGGAGAAAGATAGAGAGTGGCCCTTCTACCTGACCTGAAGTCACCTCAAAATGAAATATTGTGAGAACAAAGGGAGTCTTTAGGGACCTTCTACCTGACCTGAAGTCACCTCAAAATGAAATATTGTGAGAACAAAGGGAGTCTTTAGGGAATCTTGTGGGCAAGGTAAGAAGAATAGATTTGTCAGAAGCCTATTCCTACTGTGCTATGTTAAATCTCGGTGCAAAAACAATTCCAATACATCACAAATTCCAAAAGACTCCAGAAACATCAAGATCCAGTGTAGTGACAAGCACTGAAATTTTTCTTTCATTTCTCCATAATCTGACCACACATAGTGTTTGTGTCATGTTATTCATTATTTTCCTCATTCTGAGTTCCTTGACTTCTACTTGTGGGAAATTAATGATACTGTATGGAATATTTCATCTGTTTAGGGTCAAACAAAAGGGTGCATAGATGGTTATCATTTGGGGTTGAGCTTTGTAACAGTCATTTCCATTCATAAGGCTGAGCTTTGTTGTGCAAATTTTTCTTTTTTTGGATTGGGGATTGAACCCAGGGGTACCCTACTACTGAGCTACAATCCCAGCCTTTTTTATTTTTTGAGACAAGGACTTGCTAAGTTGCTGAGACTGGCCTTGCATTTGTGATCTTCCTATCTCAACCTCTGGAGTTGCTGGGATTACAGACGTGCACCGTGGCTCCTGGTTATAGATTTTTCTTCTACAGCACTGGGTCCAGTCTTCATTAGACAGCAAGGTAGCAAGGTAGACAATTCTAGAATGAAGGTTTCTCTTTCAGGAAGATCTGATCTCTTGCTAACCTTTTTTTTTTTTTTATGTGTCCTGTTATTGCTGCCTTTTTTTTTTTTTTTTTTTCAGTGCTGGGGAGGCAATAGGCAGCACAGGGCCTCACACATTCTAAGCAAATGCTCTACCACTGAGTTAAACCTCAGCCCACCGCTGTTTTTAAATGATCTATCTTCTCAATGGTTTATCTTGATAACTCTCTTGAGAATTTTCATGGGTTGTTTTGCATGCCAGAGATGCCACACCTGCTTTGGCTTTTTATATTTTTCACTTGTTCTTTTAACTATTGATTATCTGAAAGACTCCCACCTCCTTTTTTCTTTTTCTTTTGTTCCAAGAATGGTGCTCCTATTTTCAGTGACAGTTCCACCAAATATGTTAGCAGATGTATAAACAGATGAAATAGCCACACAGTTTCTTTGTGGCATTAATTCTGCTTCACAAAGTGAAGACCACTGATGGTTCAACTGGAGTGTGCCTGTCATGATCATTTAACCTACAGCCATCGACTATTGATTCCTACTTACCTTCCCTCCCACTATAACTCTGTGCTGTGTGTGTGGTGTGTGCACGTGCACATGGGTGTGTATACACAGAGATTTAGTCTTCATTTCACATAAATGACTTGCAGAATTCACTGCCACCCCTCCTGCCCCAAAGTGTGTGCAGACTGTCATTTATCTGAATTATCACAGGCTGTGGATAATTCTTTTTAAATCCATTATTGATGCTCTTGCTAGGTCAACCCTGAAGATGAATGGTAGTCAAGGAAATGGTTGGTTATTTCCAGCAGCAGTGGCCACTGGCATCGTAGAGACACATGGGCATTTGTAGCATGACTTGACCTATTGGTAGTGCAATAGCTAGGTGTGGATTTTATCTTTGGCAAAAGATACTCTAAAAAACAAAAGTCAATCTGCATGTTGATCCCTTAATGGCAAATGGGATGTTACTTCTCTGTACTAGTGCTTCAGCTTTATGTGGGGAAGTTATGATTCTGCTGCAAGTACAATCAACCCTTGATGACCTAGGTGTTCATTATCCTGGGTGTAGCTCACCCAGATTTCCCTCCTACATCTTTTTGCTGATTCTGCTGCACCTCAGCAACACAGTCAGATGGGGGAAGGGGGCCGGTGAATTCTAATGTCATGGCTTCTTATACCTTATTCTCAAGTTTGGTCATGGAAGAGGTTTAATTATCTAGTCAAGAATGGGCTTCATGTAAAAACTAATCATCACAGAAACCTCACTCCAGTACAGAACCAATCAAATTCTGCCCATTTCTGGAAGGCTGACCCAGTTGGCAGAGCCCCTCCTATAGTCTTTCTGATAATGCAGTGGCAGGTAAAAATACCCTAATAATCCCCAAAGTATCTAGACACTTGAATTAGAAATACAAAGCCACCCCCTCATCGCTTAAGCCATATTATAGCTTCATGTGCTGAAAAGTCAGGGATGTACTGTGATACTTTAAGACCACTAATCTCAGTGGAATTTCAGGACATAGCATCAGTTGGTAAATTATACCAGACTAGAAGCTTGCTCCTCCTTAGATTGAAGTCCAAATACAAATCTGCACCTTTGGATCAAAGGCCACATATCTGTGATCATCATCAATAACCATTCTTACCATCTTCATAATATGTAACTTCATGCCATCATATCTCTAGAAATGCTTAATATAATCCAAAAGAGCAAGAGGGGTACAGACCTGAGTCCCCATTGACTGTCTGATGTCAGTGGGGACCAGTGGCATAATAACCTCATAAATGAGGAGATGTGGAAAATGTACATGCAGGCCAGTTCTAAAGCGCTAAGTGCAACTAGCTTTATTATCAAAGGTCAAGAAGGAGTAAGTAGCATTGAAGAAATAATGGTTTTATTATATTGGGGATTTCCCCCTTAAATTTTCATAATATCCTTGTGAATAAATCATGAAAAGGAAGAAAACTAGTGATCCAAAAATCAGAATAAATAAAAACTTAAGACTGGATCCACATCTTTGGCCAACTAACATAACCACTTCATACCTCGATTTCTCTGTACTTATAACGAAGATAATAGTTAATATTACTAAGTACAAATTATTCAATAGAGGAGAACAATGAAATCACTATTGTCATCAACAATGACCCAGCCTGACTCTAGTTAGTTCACGCTTTGATATTATATTTGAATGTAGTCAATAGTTACCAAAAAGTAATTATTACATAGCAAATAGGTAGTGAAATTGGCAGGGAGAAATAGCCCTAGTTTCAGAACTTCCTGCCTCCTCCAGAGTGTCACTTGATAAACAGTGCACCCCCAAATCAGAATCAGTGTTTCATCTCAGAATCAATGATTTTGCTACCATCATAAAAACCCAGCCAAGACACTAATGAAGTCATTGCACTACCAGTAGGTTGTTATTCTTTTTAAAATCACTGAATTTAAATCCTAAAAAATTGTCTCCAGTTTTACACAGTCATTCTACTTCCCTGAAAGTCGGTAGAAGCAGATTAAGGATCCTTTAGTGGTCATCTGGCTGTCCCTGTTGAGTCAGCGATGTTTGATTTCAGTACCTTAGACAGCTATCAGTGGCTTCCTGGCCGGCATGGAACAGTCCCTTCCCTCCCCCTGCAGTCTGTGGGCTTGATGACGCCCTGGACAGTATCCCTTCCTTCTCCACTGCCGCCAGAGTAAACATTTTGGGAATGAGATCATTGATACCACTAGGAAAGGAGTATTACAGGGATAGCTCTATTAACTTTCTGCCTGTGATAGTGGGAAGCTTGTGCCAGGCTGCATGAATAGAAATCAACATTTAACTCCTGTCAGGCAAGTAATATGTAGATTTATATTGAGATAGTCCACAGCTTATTTAAAACGTACTCAGTGCAAGGGTATATAGATATATATAGATAGAGAAACAATATAACTGTGATCTTTTTTGTCTTACACCATTACTGGAAACACCCAAACACGAACTGGAGTTCCCTCTGAACAAAACCATTGTCAAATCTTCAACATATGACCTCCATACCTAGGTGCCAAGTGCCCTGTGACAGTGTTTACACACCTGAGAATTGTATTCTGGAAGCTGTAATCTTGGGCCTGGACAAACAAAAGAGACGTCGTGACCAACTGAGCTGGTGGAAGAAAAGCACAAAATCCAATACCAACCTGTACAGTTAGGATCCCAAAGAGATGCTGACATTTCTGGCCAAAACCAAACAAATAAACAAACAAAAATAGTGACAAATCAAATATGAATCTGATCGGGATAGCTAACATCCGGGTTCTCAGAAGAAAGACAGGGAATAAACAACATTCTCTAACTGTGTCAGTGTTTGAATCCCAACCAGGACTGACCCACCTTCATCAGACGTTTTTAATGGCGCAACAACTCGATTTTGGTCCCAGACTCTCCATTCCGCGCTGGCCACAAGAGAACAACAAAAGAGCATGACAGGATGTTAATGGAGGAAACATTTTCATGGCAAACTCAGAGACTGAAGTGTTTATATCCTGAATCAGATGAGCTTCAATATGAATTTGCATCTTGCCTCTGTACTGCTTGCTATTTTTTAACGATAGGAGAAAGCATAACAGTTTATTTTAAATATGAAATATATTGCTATATTATAAAATATATTGTAACTTTCAATTAACATTTTGTATCAAACTAGTCTTTAGCAGGTCCAGTGTCAGCCTGCTCTCCCAACCACTGTTTCTGAGTACACATCATTGTTAAAGATCGCCTGACACCCAGGCCATGGTCCTGGCCCCACAACCTATGAACTGCCATATTCTCATTTTTCTAAGACCTAAGCATTAGTGAAAAAAAAAAAAAAAAAAAAAAAAACCCAATACTATTACAAACTGGGAAGAATAATTTTACCCTAAGTTCTATCAAGCCATTTCAGAAGAGATTTTAAAAGCCATCACTCCTTTAAGTAACAGCACAGAGCCAGTTTAATAAAAGTATAGATTCTTTCTGTAGAAATGCAAAGACCCCATGCTATAAATTAGGTCTCAAATGCAGCCAACCAGTTTTTCTTTGGCCATGTCAAAATTGGGCACAAGGAAGAATCCTGTTTTTCTCATGACTCAAAAGACTCAAAATTCTAAGCATTATGAGTTGCTCTAGGTAAAAGTAAAATCGGGTCTGAGTTCCACCCAGGCAGATGTGCTTTTCTGAATTGGCAATTTCCTGAAGGGAGCGTGGTTTCCACACGTCTGTCACCAATGTGGAGCCCAGCTCTTGCAGGAATGACAGCAAGAAGAGGCAGGACACCCACAGCAGGATCCAGCAAAGAGTTGGGCTTCCTTTTCTGCTCATTTACCCTAGCTGGAGGAAATCCTTTTCGACTGAGATGTTTTCTTTTATGGCAAAATTAAGCAACCCATGAAATCCACTCCCCTCTAGCAGCTGAGACACGTGTAAAATTTTTCAGTTTCCTCTTTTGAATGATCAAGTTCCTATTTCTAGATGAAAATGGAGGTATTCAGTTACAGAACAAAGATCCCTCAAATCAGTGAGGCTCCTCCAGGTGAGGACCCTCACTTTCAGTCCTCATTTCTGTTTAGTATTGTACAGGTGCAAACCAAATAGCATAAAGGTAGGTTCAACTTAGCTTGTGTGTCTCGTCACAAACTTGGAAAATTCACACAGATGTTCAGATAGTACCAAACAACAGGTTTTCTCCTGGGGTGGGGGTGGGGCTGGAATCCTCTCAACTTTCAATGTATTTGAACTTCATCTCACCAACCAAGGCTTGGGCCTCCATGATGTTAGTTATTCATGGAGTGTGAAAGCGAAATCTCTAAATGCCCATTTCAATCTGCTTGAATAGTTGAGTCCCATCTTATACACAAATTGTGTCTGTGTGGAGCTAAATACTCTCAGCGTCTGTGTTACTCCTCAGTTACATGCTAGGCTGAGCTCCATTAAAGCCATCAGAACTCTGGGGCACCTACTTTAGCTTATTTACTCACTGGGTAATGGAAATTAGCTAATTCTCAATTTTATCATTGACTGATGAAATGCACTGATGGTCATCGATTTGTTTCTTTATACTTTTCTACTACTAAATAGAACTGTCTCTTTTGGCTTTTCCTTCTAGCACTTCTCAGACTGACTAAGATGTTTCCATTTATAGAGAGCAAATATATTCTGACCTTTCCTAACAAAGTTGTTACTCAAGGAAACCAGTACAAATTCCAGATTTGGAGAGAGCAGAACTTTGGACTGTAATTCAAGTACATAGTTATATGCTAATACTTGCTACTTGAAGTGTGGTCCATGGGCTAGCAGCACTAGCATCACCTGTAAACTCTTTAGAAATGCAGAATCTCGGGCCTCACATCAAACCTACTTAAATCAGACTTTTAACAAGATCCCCAGGTGATCCATATGCACAGCAAATATTGAGAAGGGCTAGCTTCACCACACTGTCACAGACCAACCTCATTAATAATTAGAGAATTAAACCATTTCTTTCTTGAGCTTCATTTACCAAATGACTTGATAATGTAAAACCCCTTTATGATCATAAGGATAAAGACAAATGCATCTTAAAATTCCATTTGAAGTCATATAGCTTGGATGGTGTACATGAAACAATATAGTCAATAAGAGGCAGTCTTTTTCTAGCCTAATTTAAAAAGTGCTCACTTTATAGCCTTGAGCAACTTCAAAGCCCCTTTTAAGCTTTTTTCATTTTAGCCTGTGCTAGCAAGGCCAGGAGGATATGAGGTGGAGCCGCAGGGCAGGTCCCCTGAAACAGAAGGCTCCCTGGGTCTCTCTGCTAGCATAGTGCAGAAGGAGCTGTGATTTCTGATCCCTGTGTTTCTTCTATAAGGAGCTCAGCATCTCACCAGTGAGAACTCTCCTCCTTTAGAGGAATCTAGCAAAAGAAATCAGTCCAACCATCTGGATACAGTCCTAATCTCTTCTTAAGCCAGTTCTCTTACTCATTGCACCAACCAAGGAGGGTAGGGAAAGATGTGAATTCTGATATTGGCGCCATAAATTGATATGTACCCAGAAACAGTTAATGTTCTAAATTAATGGCTTTAACCTGTTCATTGTAAAAAGTGCCTTGGACTTCAATCTAAAGAGGTCAGTATAAATATGTATGTGTGTGTGTGATGTGTATGTAGGCAAATATTTACATATTTATACATACATAGGTGCACACACGTATACCTGCACATTCATATATGATATATACATACATAGATAAATGCTTCGTAATATATCATATTGCTATTCATAGCTCCATTTCTTGTCCGGTCCTATGTTTATTTGTTTAGGGAGATCTTTACATAGAGAGGTTCTATTCAGGACATCGATGTATTTTTTTGTTTGTTTTTTACTTTTTATTAAAAAGGTAAAGGATATTAAAAAAAAAAAAAAAAAAGTCAAGTGCCTGAAGGTTTTGAATGGAGTTGTGGTAAAATTTTTCAGGTCACCAAGAAGAAACTAACTTATCCTTTCGGGAACATTTTTCTGTTTCAGCAACTTTGCTTTTCCTCCATGGAAGTGCATAAATAAGAGCAGGTAAAGAGATCTTGTAACTTCCAGTAGAATCCATTTCTGTGGACTCCATAAGGCAACAGGAAAAAAAAATGTGTTCAGTTGAATGTCCAATTTCCTTCACACATCAGCATCAAAAGGGTCTGGGGCGAGGCGTGGTTTTGTTGGTGTGGTTATTGTGTTCCTTGTTAAGAGAAAGCACACTTCATTGCAGGGCATGGGGTTCAAACCAGCTTCCTCCCAGTAAAACATGCAGGAGGACTGGTGAGAAGTCTCTAGCGGGAACCTGTATCTTAGAAGGCTGACAGAGGGCCCCAGAGAACTCTCCAGGGCTCTGCGGGGCCTGCCTTTCTATTATAACGCAATTGCCTGTATGAATCGGCCTATCTCTACCTTAGCCAAAGGTCTCCTCTTTCAATAGCTTGTAATGAACCAACTGCCTCTGGTTAGAAGTTCACAAAGTTCTAGGGGGAGTCACCAGGTTTCTATTGCTCTGCTCTGCTCATGAACTCAAGGATGCATTGTAGACTTCTTTAAAGCAACACACACACACACACACACACACACACACACACACACACAAACTGGTCTAGCTTCTTGCACCTGTGGCAAGAGCCTCCCAATATCCAGGGCCAAATCCAGGAAGAATGGTCTGGTTACGGTGTCAATCAGAAGAGACACTGCAACATTTTAGATGGGACCAGAAAGACCACAATCTCCAGCTATGTCCAGGCTGTAGACACATCTGTGGAATGAGGACTGAGAAGGCCTGGGAGCCAGGGATGGGAAATGAATTTTTCCAAGTTGATACCCCTGAACCCTCACTGTTCTCCCTATGAGTTTTTCTGAGTTCTAGATAAAAACTAAAGTAATAATAATGCAAGTCACACAGGCAGTGCACACCTGTAATCCCACTAACTCTGGAAACAGACAGGAAGATCCTGAGTTTGAGGCCAGCCTGGGCAACTTAGCAAGACCCTGTTTCAAAATTTTAAAAAAGTGGCTAGGGATGCATCTTGTGGTAGAGCATCCCTGGGTTCAATTCCCAGTACAAAAAAAAAAAAAAAAAAAAAAAAAAAAAAAAAAAAAAAAAAAAAAACCTAGGTTCTTTCAGGAAAAAAAATCTAATAGTTGGGACTTTTTCTAGGTTGGAAGATCTAAAAACTATTTTCAAAAACTATATCTAGCTGTATTTCTACTACTGGTCATTCCAGAAAGCTGTCTTCTAAAAATTCCTTATGAATGACTTTATTTACCAACTCAGTGATAACTAAATGATAACCATTTGTACTTAGAAACAGTAACACCTTTCATTTAAAGGACCTCAAAAGTCAATAAAGTCATCCTGTAAGGTGGATGACAGATATTACTCCCATTATTCCTGTGGGAAAATTGGGCCATAGAAATTTGAGCAGAAAAGGACTCATTTTAATTGAAAATATAATGTGAGCACATTTGGGGAGTGAATGAAAACTTAGAAGCTTGTGGTCTACTGTGGCCCCCGTCAGATGGGTGTGAGCCAAGATGTGCATTGACAGTGGGTATTGACCAGAGCATTGGGAATGTGAGTGATGGGCTCAGGGTCTGGGTGGGAGACTACATTTTTTGTGTGTGTGAAGGGGCTCAGTTTGTGGCCATTCCCACTCCCTCCTGAACAGAAGCTGGGGAGAATGGGCATTTACATACGTTATGACATATAATAAAGGTAAGAGGGAACCAAATTAATATAAAAAAATCAGAAACACCAGCAGCTGATTTGCTTTCATCTTATCTCCTTCCTTCCATACATCTCCAGTTGTGAAAACAGGAATTTTTTAAAAGGATAAAATCTTAATTTAGATCAAAAACAGAGCCCCTCGGAAAGGCTGCTTTTTTAAGCCAGGCCAGGTCTACCCTGGAGTTAATAGCATTGTTGACTTGGGAGATTGGCCCCCACTGACATGAGGACACATGAAAGGGTTTAATACCTAACCCAGTTTTAATGACCTAGAAAGAGGGAGCCCTGTTCCTCAGTTCAACGTCTGTTCATCAGTGGGAATATCTAGTCACACTGATGTGTGATAAGGCAAATCCACAGCTGTGTTCAAATAAAGCATCAGGCAGTGAATCCATTTATCTGAGCAGAGGCTCCAAGGCTTTGCTTCACAGTAGAATCACCTCAGAAGCTTTTGAAAACACCCAAGTCAGTCTCCTGAAGCCCTGGAGATCCAGGAGGAGGATCTGCGGTGCCACCTGAGCATTTCCCTGAAGCAACACAAGTGGTTCTAAGGGACAGCTGGAGCATTCAGAGGCCAGGCTGCTCCCTGATATCAAGATTTTTATAAAGATGGTGATGTGCTCACAGCTGGATTCCTTTTTACCTTGCCTTCTTATTTTCAATCCTAGACCCATAAACCTGCACTAATTTGCATTCCGGCTCTACATGCATAGGCAAACAATGCTGCCAGGTTACTCTCCACTCAGTATTCCTCTGTCTCACAGCTACAGCCTGCTCCTGTCTTCAGCTTTCTCCTAGCAGTCTGGGAGTAACGTCTTCCCTTGGCCTTAGCTCTGAATGAGGATTGGGGAAGGACCACACCGACATTTTTCATTAGGAAAAAGAAAAGTTAAACTTAAAACTAACATATTACCTTTTCTAGCAGGTGTGACACTAAACCAAACATAAAAATAGGACAACCAGCCATTACACCCATTTGTCTTTTCATAACTATGTCCATCCATTAAATATAATTATGTCTCCTATCTTAAATAAAATTTAACCCACTATTACATTATGTATAACTGTGAACGCTGGCAAAACGACATTAAACCACAAAGGTGGGCTCAGTACTTGGAAATGGACAATTCAGACAAATTCAGTTTTCAGGGGATGCTGGGTAAGAGCGCCCCCTGCAGGTTAAGAAAAATAGAGCAATCAGAGAGAAAAGGAACCACCTCACCGACGTTCAGGGAAAGGCTTATCTGAATGTCTTACCAAGGAAATGGTGGGAAATGTGCATATATATATGTGTGTGTGTGTGTGTGTGTGTGTGTGTGTGTGTGTGTGTGTTTTCAAAATGAATCCAAATACTATGTATAATTATAATGTTCTAAAAAAACAACCTTGGGGGGAGGGGAGTACTAATGACCAGTGTGGATGCAGATGAGAAGGGCAGGGCATATCTTTTGTAAGCATTCACCTACATCTTGGCCCTTGCCTTACACATAGGAAATGTAGGTCCAAAAGAAATGATTTGCCCAAAACCAGAAGAAGAGACTAGAGCCTTGCCAGGTCAGTTGCGAATGACTTTCTGTCCTCATTTGGCAAACCAACCCTGCCCAGAGTCTGTCCATGCTTTTCCCAGATTCATCCTCAGTCACTAGTCAGCTATTGATTTTGCAAATGTTAGATTAAGAAGAAAAGGCTCCTGCTTTCCAACACCTGCTCATTTGCACATGCATATGTACCCATACCATATTCAGTTTCTCACTGAAAACTAAATGTATGTATTGTGACTGGCTAAATTAATTCATCATGTATTTTCTATTCCAGAGGCATTGATCATTTTCAAAGTTATCTGCCTTTAGTTTAAAGATTTTAGAGATAATACTTGCAAAGCTATGAGAACATCTAGTGGTTGGGAAACATTAAATTAGATTATTAAAATGATGCAATTTTATATCCAGCATTACAGTGGATTATGCTAATGGTGGTCAAGGTTATTAATCTTCATTGCAGTCACCACTGCAAATAGTATGGGAAGATTAGTCAAAATTAACTTAATCATTTTGCAGCTTGAATTTGAAATTTACACTTTATTTTCTGGGGACAAGTTACACTTAATAGCATCTCTTAAAAAGCAATCCTGTCCCCTGGAAAACCAAATGTGGGGGGAAATGCATGTAATATGTTACCGCTGCCTACGGGCAATTTCTTCTTTACTTAGGTAAAGCTGCTTTCCAAATCTGTTCTGCCTCCTACTTTCAAACACTGGGGTATCACTTAAAAGCAATCAAGAATTTCTTGAGAAAGAATACATAGAGCAATGGGGCACCCACACCCCAGTCACTCATCAAGGGAAATGTCAGGTCTTCTGTATGCACCTGTAAGATGTGATTCAAGTGCCCTTTCTGCAAACACCCTCCTCACCTCCCACCACTTGGAATGAGAAGGTAGATACATAGCTCAGCCTGAACTTCAGAATTTAGAAATCCTAGCAAATTTACCCTTAGGACTTCCCAAAGAATTTTTAAAAGAATAACAATGCAATATTTACTTGACTTAAAATTTTGAGAACATAGGACCTGCATGCCAGGGATTGATAGAACATGGACTAAAAGAATTGGCATCATCAGTTCTCTGGGAATACGGGGTAAGAAAACTGCAGAGGACATTTATTCATTACCTTCACAGCATCCATCTCCCAATTCTCTGGCCAATAGTACAAAGATTATTTTTTTTTCCTGTGAATTCACCCTTCCCCCATGCCCACTACAAATGGCTTACAGACCCATGATGGGCCATAGCAGGCTTAAGGCAATCAGAGTACACCATCACCTAGCTAACGGATGAACACACCACCTGTGAAGGAGCCCTAATTAGGAAGGGCTGTTGCAGCTAGCTGGAAGCCATAAGTTCCACCTGATATGTATGTGACGCACCTGTAGGCACCCGCAAACCTGAAGGTATATAACCGGGTGAAAGCGGTCCGAGTTAGGAGAACGAATTCATTCGGTCAGTCGGGCAGTCACTCGGTCGGTCAGAAGAATCAGAGCGGCCAGAACGTAGGCAGAGCGGTTACAGAAGAGAAACCAGATAGAAGAAGTAATGACTGGTCAGAGTTAGGCCGAGGCTCCTGAGGAAGACAGAAGACAGAAGACAGAAGAAAGAAGAAGGAAGAAAGAAGAGAGAAGAAAGAAGCTCTAATCTTTCTCTAAGCTAAGCTCTATCTTTCTTTCTAAGACTCTAAGCTAAGCTCTATTTTTCTTTCTAAGAGCTCTTTCTTTCTCTCTAAGACTCTAAGCTAAGAAGACAAGAAGAAAAGCTCGCTTTAATCTTTCTCTCTAAAAATCTTTCTTTCCCTCTCTAAGCTCTCTCTAAGAAAGTAGAAGTAAAAGTAGTAAAAGCTATACTCTGCCTCCGAGTTTTCCTCCCGGTTTTCGGTACCAGGTAGCTTACACACCTGAGTCAGGCCAATAGAAGCAAATGAATCCCAGAGCCCTGGGCTTCAACTGGAGCTATCATAAAAGACCCATTGGCCCAGGAAGGTGTGGTGTAAGAATTTGGTCAAGAACTGCTTCAGTTATCTTGTTTCATGGATTGAGAGAGTGGGGTTGACAGAGGGCCATTGTGTGAAACAGGAAGAGGAAGCTGAGATCACTGAAGTTAGAGGGGGAGAGGAGGAAGGAAATGAGAACCCTGTGTGGCATAAGAAGAAAGATATATAGGGTCCTTGTCGCTGGTTCCTGGCTCAGAGTTCCTAAGCCTCTTGCACTTTCCTGAGTGATTGGGATATCTTTTGTTCTAATATTTAGTCTTTGTCCTTGGTTCCTAACACAGAGCTGCTAAATTCCTTGGAATTTTCTGGGTAATAGGGGTATCTTTTGTTATAATGGGGTGAATTTTGCTGGGCACATGGATAGCTTCAGGATGGAGGCTGGTCACCAGAAAGATCCAGCGTTAATTAGAAGCCTGGAACATTCAGCCTCACTCATTCCCTAACCTCTGGGAAGAGGAAGAGGGGCTAGATATTGAGTTAATAATTAATGCCTACATGATGAAACTTCCATATGAACCCCTAAACAGTGGGGTTCAGAGAGCTTCCTCATTGGTGAACACCTGCACATGCCAGGAGGGTGGTGTACCCCTTCATTGGGACAGAAACTCCTGCACTTGGGACCCTTTGGGACTTTGCTCTAGGTACATCTTCGACTAACTGTTCATTTGTATCCTTTATAATAAACCAGTAAACATAAGTAAGCACATTCCTCTGAGTTCTGTGAGCCATTCTGGGCAAGTATATATAGTGTGTACCTGCAACTCAGGAGGCTGAGGCAGGAGGATTGCCAAGTTCAAGACTATCTTGGGCAATGTAGCAAAACCCATCTCAAAAATAAATAAATAAAACAAACAAAAGAAAATAATCAAACCTAAGAAGAAGCTGTGGGGACCCCTCATTTGTAGCTGGTTAATCAGAAGCACAGAAGTCTGGGACTTGTGCCTGGCATCTAAAGTGGAACATCTTGTGGGGCTGAGCCCTTAACCTATGGGGTCTTTGCTAACTACAGGTAGTTAGTATCAGAACTGAGTTAAATTGTTGAGTACCTAACTGGTGTCTGGAGAATCAAAGAATTAGTTGTTTGTGATGGAAAGCGCCCTACTTGGTAACAACCCTGGAACCAATGAATCTTCTAAAGTAACTCTGATTTACATGGAAGCCACTGGGAGGTGAAATTTCTGTCACATCCAACATAGAGTCCTGGTAGAGAAGAAACAAACCTCTGGGCACAGGTCTCACTGTCCAGAAGAGCAAACACACCTGTCATCTTAAAAGTTTAAAGCACAAAAAATAAGAATGAACAAGAAAGTTGGAGCTGTTAAAATTGAGTCTAGAGAGCACTTGACCCCCCAGGGTAAAAGGAGGATGGAGAAAGAAAAGAACCACAGAATGAGGTTCTGTTAAATGAACTAATGTGTTTTTTTTTTTTTTTTTTTTTAAAAAAAGAAAGACTAAAGTGGGAAATGATCTCAGTCAGGAGGGGGAGTGGTAAGTGGGGAAAAAAGGGGATGTAGAACCTTGGTATTTGTCTTAGTCCATTTTGGTTTGTACAATAGAATATCTGAAACGGGGTAATTCATAATGAATAGAAATCTATTGGTCTAGAGTTCTGGAGTCTGGGAAGCCCATGATCAAGGGGTGGCACCTGGTGAGGGCCTTCTTGGTGGGTCATCTCATTCTGAAATTGTTAGAAATAACAGGTGCTGCAAGAAATCAAACACAGGCTCCAGAGTGGGTGGGCTAGGCAAACCTTTATTTCTAGCAGAAGCGCGTGCTCTCCAACGTGGCAAGTGCTGGCCTGGCAGGCAGGCAGTCCGGAGGTTTGTAACTCTAACCTATCAGCGCTACCCTTCACTCTCATTGGAGGAGTTCAGGGTTACAAACGACGCCATTGGCTAATTTTTGGAATTAGGGCGGGCAAAAGGAAAGGGCTACAATGGGATCCAACTAAAGCCGAATACTAGATTTTGAAAATGAACGACCAGCTGGGCGCGGTGGTGCACGCCTGTAATCCCAGCACTTGGGAGGCTGAGGCAGGAGGATCGCGAGTTCAAAGCCAGCCTCAGCAATGGCGAGGCACTTAGCAACTCTGTCTCTAATAAAATACAAAAAAGGACTGGGGATGTAGCCCAGTGGTCGAGTGCCCCTGAGTTCAGTCCCCGGTACAAAAAGAAAAATAAAATGAACAACTAGTCAGAAAGCAGAAGGGTAACAGAGGAACAAAGAATGAACTGTAGCCTTGAGACTTTTTATTATGGCCATTAATCCATTCAGGGGGCAGAGCTCTTATGACCTCAGCGCCTCCCCTCTGGCCTCCCGACAGCATTGCCCTGGGTGGAGGACAAGGTTTCCACACGAGCTTTCTGTGGGACATAATCAAAACCATAGCAGTATTGTTTGGAAGGAAGGTAAATATTGAAACTTAAGAGATGGATCATTTAAATTGAAGAGTAATTAATATCATTGAAATAATATAATTTCAATAATATAATTGAAATAGAGTCTATAACTTCCAAATTACTAGAGGTGTAAAAAATGAGAAAAAAATAATCAGTTCAAAAGAAAGTAAGAAAAGAAGTGGGGGAAACACAAAAAAAGTTGGAACAAGCCTGGTGCTTACCTGGAAAGCCAGCAACTTGGGAGACTGAGGCAGAATGATCACAAAGCCAGCCTGGGTAATTTAGTAAGACCTTGTCTTAAAATAAAAAATAAAATAGGAGTGGGATGTAGCTCAGTGGTAGAGCATCCCTGGATTCAAGAGCCAATATCAAAATCAATCAAGGATTCTTAGAAAAAGATTACTTAGCAAACTGATTCAAAAAGAAATAGAAAAACTGAATACTCATAAAATCATTTTTCAAGGTACAAGTGAATGGTTCAAAAATTTCCCACAATTCTTACCCAGTTAGCCTCCAAAGGGAAGCCAGGGCAACATGTTGATTTCATGCTCTGAGACTGAGCAAATGACCCAGCTAATCTGGGTCCAGACTCCTCACCTGTGGAAACAGGTGGCAACTGCATGTTGCTTTGAGTAATTAAATGTGCAGTAATTTGTTATGCAGCAATAGAAAATGAATACAAAAGGGAACATCCTTAATTCAATAAATGATAGCTATAAAATAATATCTTCCTAAAGCACACATCATATTAAAGGGAAAATCAAGATGGCTGCTATTAGCCCTCTGCAGTCATTTCCAACAGTAGTACAATGCAGACAGAAAATCAAGTTAGAGAAAAAGGACTCAAAAGTGGAATTTTTTTAAATTTGCAGCTGATATTATCACCCATCTGTCCACCCAAAAGCATCTAAAGAAAAATTATTAGAATCAATAAGGAAGTATAGTTGCTGGATACAAAGTCAGTATATACAAATTAATTATATTTCTATACACTACCTGTAAAAAGCCAAAAATGAACCTTTTTTTAAAAAAACAAGAAAAAATTTATAATAGCAACACAAAACATTAAAAAACCTAGCACTAAACTAACAAAAGTTTTGTTGTTGTTTTAGGGAGAAAAATACGAAATGTTATTAAAAGATTTTTTTTAAAAAAGAGGCCTGAGGCTATAGCTCAGTGGTAGGTACATGCTACATTCTCTAGCATGTATGAGGCCCTGGACTTGATCCTCAGCCTTGAAGGACAGAGATAGAGATAGAGAAGAAAACCTAAATAAATGGGGAAAACACCCATGTTTAGAATTGTAAGGATGTTTATTCTTTTAAACAAATCTATAAATCTAATCCAAGGCCATTCAAAATTCAAACAGGGGTACACACCACGGGGGTGTGTGTGTGTGTGTGTGTGTGTGTGTGTGTGTGTGTGTGTGTGTGTAACATGACAAACATTGTAAAATTCACATCAAAACCAGAGAGGCTTTGACATTTTACGAAGAACAAGGTAGAGGGACCTGCCTTACTATATATCAAGAATTTTTATCCTAAAACTCTAAAATTGAGGAAATGTGGCCTTTGTGCAAGAAGAGGGAGGCAAATTGAACAATGGAACACAATAGAGAGCTGACAAACAAACTCATACATTGATGGAAATTTGATTTGTTATAGAACTGGCCTTGCAAATCAGTTGGGGAAAAAATGGGATTTTCAGTGAATAGCATCGGAACAATTGTTCTCTAAAATCATACCCCCAAATTAATTATGGTTGAATTAAAAATGTAACTGTAAAGAAAAATGGTGACATGTTCAGAAGATAATGGGACCTATTTCTTAAACTAGACTCAAAAAACTCAAGTCGTAGGGGGACTGATTGACAAGTTTGAGTATATTAGATTAAGACCTTCTATTCCATTTTTTTCAAAGTGAGATGCTGAGCCACAAATTAGGAGGTATTTACAATTCATGAAACTTAAAAGTCAAGCAACTCAATGGGGGGAAACAAGCAAAAGAAAGGAATAGGAACTGCACAGAGAAGGAATCACTAATCACCATAAATGTGAAAAGATGGCTGTTAATGTTTTGGATTTGAGGTGTCCCCTGAAAGCTCCTGCATATTAATAGGGAGGTTTAGAGGTGAAATGGTTAGGTTATGAGAGCTGTGACCTCATCAGTCCATCAAGTTCCAATAGACTAACTGGGTGTGACTTTAGGCAGCTGGTGTGGCTGGAGGAGGTAGTTCACTGGGGGAAAGGGTTCATCTTCCCTGTGGTGGATTCCCCTTTCTCTTTCTGCTTCCTGGCCAGCTGTGAATAGAGCAGCACTCCTCCACCATGCCCTTCCGCCATGATGTGCTGCCTCACCTTGGGCCCACAGCAATGGAGTTGGCCCGCCATAGACTAAATCTCTGAAACTGTGAGCCAAAATAAACTTTCCCTCCTCTAATTAGTTCTCGTCAGGTATTT
This sequence comes from Tamias sibiricus, assembly GCA_025594165.1. Classification (NCBI taxonomy): domain Eukaryota; kingdom Metazoa; phylum Chordata; class Mammalia; order Rodentia; family Sciuridae; genus Tamias; species Tamias sibiricus. The sequence continues at coordinate 118,000,602 of CM046658.1, read as the reverse complement.
TGGTCACAGTGAGGTAAAGCTGACTGACACCTTCATTAGCGACCAAGGAAATGCAAACAAAAGCACAAGGTTCGACTTTGCACCCACCACTGGAAAATCAGATAGTACCAAGCATTTTATGGAGAGAAACTGAAACTCTCACCAACCACTAGTGGAAGTGCAACTGGTACAAGTTCCTTGGAAAACAATTTGGCATTATTTAGATATGTTACATGTGTGCATATCCAAAGACCCAGTATTAATACATAAAAAAAAAACCACCCGAATAAATTCAATTCAAATATAGAATGGTTAGGCCAGGTAAGGAGGCACACGCCTGTAATCAGGTTGGGAGGCTAAGGCAGAAAGGTTATAAATTCAAAGCCAGCCTCAGCAACTTAGCAAGACCCTCTCTCAAAAAATTTTACAAAAAGGCTGGGGATATAGCTCAGTGGTTGAGAGTCCCTGGGTTCAATCCCAGGTTCCAAAAACAAAAACAAAAACAAACCCACAGGTAAGCTATGTACAGTCACACAATGGAATATTATGCAGCAGTGAAAATGAAATGAATAGACCACAGTCATATACGTGAGCAGGAATGACTGCCACATAGTATTGAGGAAAGAGAAAGAATATATGCTGTGTGTTCCAGTTAGATGAGGTTCAAAAACAGGCAAAACTAACTAACATATTGCTTAAAGATGCATACAATGGTATGTCAGGAAGGAGGAAATATCAGGGGAATTCTAAGTTCCTGACAATGTTCTGGTCTCAATTTAGGTAGACAATACCCAGATGTTCATTTTATTCTCCAATCTGTACAAAGATGTGCTTATACACTCTTTTGTATGCCTGCTACTCTTTGTAGTTTTTAAAAGTTCTTAATAAAGCAACACCTCCAAAATGCAAAGTTTTCCCTTCAGTCTGGTGCAGCTTCTTAGCCTAGAATACAACAGAAGCATCTAAGGAAATTATGAGAGATGACCCCATATCTGGGGAAGCAGGGTAGAACTGAAAGGCCACCACTTTGACAACATTTTTGGACTTTAGGATACAAAAGTAATGCCCATAAAATGACATCTACAGGGGCTGGGGTTGTGGCTCAGTGGTAGAGCGCTCGCCTAGCAAGTGCGTGGCCCGGGTTCGATCTTCAACACCACATAAAAAATAAACACATTGTGTACAACTAAAGCAAATAAATAAATATTTCTTTTAAATTGACATCTACACCTTTTCAGGTAGGAGCAGAGTTTATCTCCAAAACACTTTGACCGTGAGCCCATGGCAGAACATTCTGAAAACTGAGGCAAAAAGACACAGGAGAACATGGTCCTTACATATTTCCAAAGAGAAACGAGCCCTGGTACTGGGGATGTAACTCAATGGAGAGCGTTTGCCTACCATGCAAAAGGCCCTGGTTCAATCCCCAGCACTGGAGGGGGAAAAGTATCCCAGCTAAGATCTCCCTAAGTTCAGAGCACCCTAAGTATTCAATACCTAGATTTTGAATCCACCAAACCCAGATTCTCATCCTGACTTATGTACCTACTAGCTAGTAACCCTCTATGAGAAAGTCACTTAAACTCTGAACTTCAGTTTCACCATCTGTAAAATTGAAATAATAAGAGTTCTTTGGCTGTGAAGATTAAATGGGATACCTGGTATGTGAGGCCACCCCCCCCCCCCCCGCCAGGGCACATGGCTAGCCCAGCCTGATGCTGTTTATGAAGGGAGGCTTATGTCTGAGCTTCATGTTTTACTCCGAGGGAGCTCACCTAACATCACCTCTTCTCACCTGGTGATCGTGCTTTCCAGCCTCTTCCACTCAGCTTCAGCTGACTCTATCAGCATAAAATAAGGAGGGCTGGAAATCCCAACATAGTGTCCCAAGGGCTGCACATCAAGAATGCGCTGGCCTGGCTCATATTATGCCCTGGGAGTCTAGCACATCATGCACTGTGATTAAAAAGAGGCTTCACTGCCTCCAAAGTACAAGCTTGACAATCCTCTCAATCACCACAAACTCCTTAGAATTGACAAATATTTCCTCCCAATCTAATTTTACAGAGATCTGCATTTCTTAAAGAACAGCATGTGAAGGGGAAACGCAGAACACTCCAGAAAACTATAGAGCCCCTGAGAAGCAGCAGCCCCTTATTCCTGCAGAGGATGCCGGAAGCCTGTCCCTGCTCCCTCTCATTCCCAGAGCACCCCTGTGGATCACCACACACTCAGAACCCCGGCAGGCAGGCGCCCGGCTCCCTCCACTAACCCATAGTTGGTTAGGCCCCTTTGCCACCGTCTGCCATATAGCGCAGAGACCTGTTCCTCCACAATCATGCCTTTACACTTTGTGCTGTGAAAATACTCTTTCTTCATTTTTCTCCCCAAATAAGATAAGTTGGTGGCATAATGGCCACTTCAGAGCACATCTGAATTTCAACAATCTACTCTCCTCTCTCATTGAAAGCACTACAATGCTTCCGGCTAAACTAATTCTAAATCATGGTCTTTCTTTCCCTGCTAATGTTCATTTTCAAATCTTCCATATGTCAAAATTCTTGGAATGAAAAGGATGACCATCGAGAACTCAAATTATGTTCTAGCATGCCATGAAAATCCTTCAGGGGCTCTCCCTGTCTCTAGGATAAAGTTCAGATTTCTCAGCATGATGCCTAAGCCTGTCACACAGTGGCCCCAAGCCTCCTGCCCAGGTTCCTTTTTCCTCCTCCTCCTCCTCCTCTTCCTCTTCTCCCCCGCTCCCCCTCCCCCCGTCTTCCTTTCCTCATTCCTCCCTCAGTCTTTGGTCATCTGTGTCACACACGTACACAGCTAGGTTTTATAAACCTGTTTCATTTACTCACTTTTGTTGCTGGTGGCTTTGCACTTGCTGTTCCCCTGCCTGGGTGGCTCTTATCTACATTTTGCCTAGAAAACTCCACTGCATCCTTTAAGACCCATGGACATGCAGCCCTTCCCAACTCCCTCACTCTGAGGGTAACAGCTGCCAGTTACTGCAACACCCACTGGACCTCCACCTGCACAACAGGATCGCCTGGGAGCCCTTTAAAGATCCACATTCCTGGGTCTCATCCCACACCGCCTGAGTCAGACTCTCCCAAGGTGGGAATGGAGCACTTATCTTGTTCCAAAGTCTCACAGGTGATTCTCACATACGGCCATGGCTGAGAAGCTGTGCAGCTGGGTAGCAGCTGAGATGGCAGGCATGGGAACCAGGTGCTCTGGGTTTGAAGCCCAGCTCTGCCCCCAACCATCTGCACACCTGACCTTGAGCCAGTCACTCAACATCTCTGTGCTGCTCTATAAGTAAAAAACGAAGATGAGGATGATAGTACCTGATCATAGGGATATGGCTAAGTTTTAAATAAATTAAGATAGGAAGAGTGCCTGGCACGGGCCAAGTGCTCAATATTATTATTATTCTGTCTTTCTAGCACTCATGTCCAATAATCTTCACCACAATGCCAAAAGATAGCTCTTATTCATCAGATTTTACAAGGAGGGGTCTGAGGCTCAGAGACATAAAGCAACTTGGATTCACACCCAGGTCTGCCTGACCTCTGAGCCTATATCCATTCCAGTAAACCGTGTCGTGCTTTAGATTCATGGTGGTGAATCACACTGAGATGGCTTTATCTCTTGGGTGGGCTACTTGACACCCAGTGGTAGGTAGAATCCACATCTTGGACATATTTGTATCCTGAACATGCAGCACAATAAATGTCATCTAGTAGGCTCTCCATAAATTTTGGCCGAAATATGCATAAATAAAGGGAAGAAGAGAAGGAATCAATTAAGCAAAGGTGCCCTAAGAGTCCACGAGCTGCTCCTGTGGCCAGGAACTATACCATACACCATCTTTAGAGAACAATCTTCACAAATGTTACTTCCTAGTCAGGCATGATGTTGCAAGCCTGAACTTGGATCACAAGTTTAAGGCTAGCCTGAGCAACTTAGCAAGACCCTGCCTCAAAATTAAAAAAAAAAAAAAAATTTAAGGGCTGGGGGTATAGCTCAGTAATAGAATGCCCCTGGATTCAATCCCCAATACTGAAGAAGAAAACAAAATGGTACCTCCTTTACACCCCACTGGAATCCTGTGAAAGGATATTATTATACCTAGTGTAAAGATAAGGACAGCAGAGAATGGTTATGTTTCATTAATTGTTTGATTTTTCTTATTTTCATTTTTATATATTCTATTTAATGTTATATATGTATATATATACGCATATATATATATGTTATGTTACACACACACACATATCCATTCTATGCATCCTTTAATGTATAAGTCAATTCCAAATCATCATCTATGAAAATAGATAGTGTCTTAGTTCAGGCTTCTATAGCAAGAATGCCACAGAGTGAACATAGGAAAGTAAAGTCTGATTCATTCTACTGTCTTTTCCTATCCCCCTCCCTTCCCTTCATTCCCCTTTGTTTAATGCAGAGTATTTCTATTCTTCCTTCCCCTCCTTATTTTGTGTTAGCATCTGCTTATCAGAGAGAACATTCAGCCTTTGTTTTTTGGGACTGACTTATTTCACTTAGCATGATGATCTCCAGTTCTATCCATTCACCAGCAAATGCCATAATTTCATTCTTCTTTATGGATGAGTAATATTCCATTGTGTCTATATACCACATTTTCTTTATCCATTCATCTGTTGAAGGACAACCAGGTGGGTTCCATACTTTAGCTATTGTGAATATAACTGCTATAAACATTGATGTGGCATTGTTACTACAGTATTCTGATTTTAAGCCCTTTGGATATATACTGAGGAGTGGGATAACTGGGTCAAATGGTGGTTCCATTGCAAGTTTTCTGAGGACTCTCCATATTGCTTTCCAGAGTGGTTGCACCAAGTTGTATGTCCATATATGAATACATGACCAGTGTAACTCCACATCATGTACAACCACAAGAATGGGAAGTTATGGCCGGGTGCGGTGGCGCACGCCTGTAATTCCAGCACTTGGGAGGCTGAGGCAGGAGGATCGCGAGTTCAAAGCCAGCCTCAGCAATGGCGAGGCACTTAGCAACTCAGTGAGACCCTGTCTCTAATAAAATACAAAAAAGGGCTGGGGATGTGGCCCCGTGGTCAAGTGCCCCTGAGTTCAATCCCCAGTACCAAAAAAAAAAAAAAAAAAAAAAAAGGGAAATTATACTCCTTGTATGTATAATATGTCAAAATACATTCTATTGTTGTGTATAACTGAAAAGAATGAATAAAAAATTTTTAAAAAGAATGGATGGCTTAAACAACAGAGATTTGTTTCTCTTGGTTCTGGAGGCTGACCAATCCAAGGTTTGGCCCTCTTCCTGGTTTGCAGATAACCTCCTTTTTGCTTTATCCTGACATGGTAGAGAAAAGAGAGACAGAGACGGGAGAGAAGGAGATCATCTCTCTCATATCTATTATTTTTTTAATATTTATTTATTTACTTTAGTTGTACACAATGCAATGCATTTATGTTTACGTGGTGCTGAGGATCGAACCTGGGCAGCGCACGTGCGAGGCGAGCGCTCTGCCGCTGAGCCACAACCCCAGCCCCCTCTCATATCTCTTCTTAAAAGGGCACTAATCCCATTCATGAAGGTTCCACCCTTGGATCTAATTCCCTCCCAAAGATCCCATCTCCAGCTACCTGGGATCATAGCTTCAACACGTGAATTGGGAGGGAACACAAACATTCAGTTCACAGCAGATAGTTGACAGATAACTAAACAAAGTTTGTTGTTGGTCTTGTTTTTATTCCAATTTACCTCCTTGGTGGAACACTGAAATCCCTATTTGCTGATGCTTTCGAATTAATAGAAGTTTATAATACATCTACCATGGAGTCCATTTTTGTGAAAGTTTAAAGAACGTGTTTGTTTGAAGCTCATGTATCCAATGGAGGAGGCGCATGGGCACTTTTCCCTTCCAGCGGGACTGAGCAGCTGAACAAGGTAGCAGTGGCAGCAGAAACTCAATTAATGAAGAGGACGAATTCCCTGGCGGATGGAATTCAGGTGAATGTAGCTCCAGCTGGCCGGAACATAGCATGGCCTTCACCTGGGCCAGAAACAGAGCCCAAGACCCCTGTCATAACCAGCTCCAGCATGCACGGGACTGTAGGAACCTGTTGTAGAGCTCAGCTGCTGGTTAAAAGTGAAGGCCCGGAGGTCAAGGCCACCTGCTATCACACCTCCAAACTCCAGACCATCACATCTCATTTTTAAAATATGAATTTTGCTTTATCCGGTGCTATAGTTTGGATCAGGACTATCCCCCAAAGACCCATGAAGTCATGGTCTCCAGGTCATGGTGCTATTGGAAAGTGGTAGAACATTTAGTGGAAGGAACTTAGGTCACTGGGGATATGGCCTTAAAGGGGATATTGGGCCCCTGGCTCCTTCTTATTTCTTTCTGTGTTTCGTGGCTGCCCTGAGGTAAAAAGGCCTCCCCCACCATGCACCCCTGCCATGATGTACTAAAACTCCACAGGCCCAAAGCAACCGGGCCAAGTGACCATGGAATGAAACTTCTGAAATTGTGAGCCAAAATAAACCTTTCCTTCTTTCAAGTTGATTATCTCAGGTATTTTGTCACAGTAATACAAAGCTGACTAATATACCTGGTATAAGCGTTTTAGTTTCAGGTCTTTCTTTGAGAGTATTCTAGTCCCCCAAAGCCTGTTTTTTTCCCCTGTGAGCACCTGCCCCCTATGGGAAGTGGCATGTGCACATTCTAAGAGTAAAGGGGCTAAATCCCAGCCCTGTGTCCTCTCTCCATGGACAAGCTAATGGATTTTGTATTTACTTATTTCAACTTTATTTTCACATCACCCTTCTAGTGAGCTGGGACAGCAGAAGATGGGTGACTTTCCTCAGGTCCTAAACTTCTCTGGTGCACAGTCTGGCTCCACACTTGTTTTAGTCAGCTTTTTTGATGCTGTGATTAAAAGGTCTGACCAGAATAATTGCAAAGGAGGAAAAGTTTATTTGAAGTCTCAATCCATAGACAACAGACCGCATCCCTCAGAGCTCAAGGCAAGGCAGAACATCATGGCAAAGGGAAGCCGCGGAGAGAAGTGGCTCGCTTCAGGATCAGGAAGCAGAGAGAACCCACTCGCCAGATAGAAATACATCCCCAAAGCCACGTCCCAATTCCCACCTCCTGAGCCGGGCGCGGTGGCGCACGCCTGTAATCCCAGCACTTTGGGAGGCTGAGGCAGGAGGATTGCGAGTTCAAAGCCAGCCTCAGCAATGGCGAGGCACTTAGCAACTCAGTGAGACCCTGTCTCTAAATAAAATACAAAAAAGGGCTGGGGATGTGACCCAGTGGTCGAGTACCCCTGAGTTCAATCCCTGGTACCACAAAAAAAAAAAAAAAAAAAAAAATTGTAATCATCCAATTCCCACCTCCTGCAGCCACACCCTACCACTTCAGTTCCACTCAGTTAATCCCATCAGGGGATAGATCACTGGTTGGGTTAAGATTCTCACAACCCAATCATTTCTTCTCTGAACCTTCTCGTATTGTCTCACACGTGAGCTTTGGGGGGACACCTCACATCCAAACCATAACAACACTCCTTATTCCCAGTGCCCTGTCAGGTAGGGCCACTGCTCAGGGAACCACCCTGCCTCTAAAACAGAGGTCCTTCTCTTTTCTAAGTGCTTGGTTATAATCGCTGTCAAAGAAGAAGGTAAGAAGTAATATTCAAGAACCCCTAGGTCTAGGTCAGACTTCGGAAATTCAGAGCAAATAGGATGGAGTGACCAAGTTCTTCTTTGGAGATGGCCACTCTAGGTAGCAGGTGACACCCTTCTGTGCCTGGAAGTAGCCAACACAGGCAGGATCTTCTCTAAATGCAAAGGCCTCCTGGCTTGCCCATCTCTGTCCCTTCAGAAGGCCTCATGGCTGCATCTTAAAGCCCAGTAGGAATAAGCCTGTTCCATTTGGACCAACCAGGGGAGATGGTTACAAAAAGGAGAAATAGGAGCAAACTGGAGCCTGGCCAAAGGGAGGAGGCCATTGTGTTCAGCCAGACTGGAAGCCACATCTTTAGCCGTGGTTGTTTCTGTCTTTTCATTCTCCTCCGCGTCCTACTCTGTTCCCCCAAATAATTAGAATGAAATCTATCCATGCTTCTAAGAGATCAGGTATTTTATATCAAATGAGGGTGGGGCTTGTGCTGGAGGAAAGTTGGGAAGTTGGGCCTGGATAGTAAACACAGAACAGATTCTCAGGAAATCCCAGGCTTATGTCTCAGGGGCTCAGCAACTGCTGGAACCTACAGCCAAGTCATTAATTTGCTGAATCACTGCTAGTGAAAGCCCACCAGCTTTGACTCCCTTTTTTATTTCCATAGACAAACTGTGTCCTCTCGCCATGGGCAAGCTAATGGATTTTGTAATTACTTATTTCGATTTTATTTTCACATCGTATTCCAGTTTCAGAGTTGGAGTTTGGTAATTGAAATGCCTATAACATCAATATTTCATTTCCAAAGACATTTCCATTTTAAATGAGTAGTGCAGACCATCGTGTCCTCTCACACACAAGCGCACCTGCTTATTCCAGTTCTGCAGTTTTCATTACTTTCGAACCAGAGATTGTAAAGATGAATCATTATTGCTCCACTCTTAAAAATTAAACGTATCATAGTGCCAGGCATGGTGACACGTTCCTGTAATCCCAGCAGCTCAGGAGGCTGAGACAGGAGAGAATTGCGAATTCAAAGCCAGCCTCAGCAACATCGAGGTGCTAAGCAACTCAGTGAGACCCTGTCTCTAAATAAAATACAAAATAGGGCTGGGAATGTGGATCAGTGGTTGAGTGCCCCTGAGTTCAATCCCCAATTTAAAAAAAAAAAATCAAAAAATTAAAAGCATCATAGTGGTGTTGGGTGTTGTTGTATGTGTTTTGGAGCCATATGATTCAAAGAAACCTTGAAAGTACAGATTTGTTCCCTTTTTCTTACAGAAGAGTACAGTAGGTGAAATAAAGTTTTAGAGTCAGACTGACCAGGGTTATTTAAGTTTTCTGTTTGTTTTTTGTTTTGTTTTTGCAGTGCTGGGGATTGAACTCAGGGCCTCATGTGTGCTAGGCAAATTGCTTTACCATTGTGATATACCCCATCTTCAAGTTTTTTTAAGTTTCTAAGCCTTAGCTTTCTCATCTACAGAGAGGGAGCAATCATACCTGTGTCAAACCACTGCTGAGGATTAAATGTGATTGTTTAAAGCAATGAGTCCCTGGACCAGCAGCATCCGCAACATCTAAAAACTCATACAAATAAACAGGCCCTATCCCAGGCCCTCAACTTTAGGGCTGGGGCCCAGCACTCTGTGTTTTTAACCAGTCCCTCCGGTAATTCTGATGTCTGCTCAAGTTTGAGTACCTCTGTCTAAAGTACATAGCAAATAGCAGGTCCTCAATAGTTTCTTCTTCATCTGTTCTCTTTGATTTCTTTTTATTTTTGATTTTTTTTTTTTTTTTTTTTTTTTTTTTGGTACCGGGGATTGAACTCAGGGGCACTCAACCACTGGGCCACATCCCCGGCCCTTTTTGTATTTTTATTAGAGACAGGGTCTCACTGAGTTGCTAAGTGCCTCGCCATTGCTGAGGCTGGCTTTGAACTCGCGATCCTCCTGCCTCAGCCTCCCAAAGTGCTGGGATTACAGGCGTGCGCCACCGCGCCCGGCTTTATTTTTAATTTTAATTTTAATTTAATTTGATTCTTTTGGTACTGGGGATTGAACCCAGGGGCACTTAACCACTGAGCCACATCCCCAGCTCTTTTTCATATTGTATTTAAAGATAGGGTCTCAGTGAGTTGCATAGGGCCTCAGTAAGTTGCTGAAGCTGGCTTTGAACTTGTGATCATCCTGCCTCAGCCTTCCAAGCCTCTGGGATTACAGGCATGCACCACTGCACCCAGCTCTTTTCTCTTTAAATAACATTAGTAACCCTTTGCATCTAATGAATTGGACATAAAATGAGCAGGTGAGCTCAGCCGGATTGTTCAGTTAAAGGTACTACAAATCTGGACCTAGCGAGCCCAGCAAGGATGGATGCCTGCAGTCCGTTAACATCACCTAGTTCACCCCAAAGATGTCATCTTTCGTGAAACCCATTAAAGACAGGGTGGGAAGATAACACTGTGTACTCAGAAGAGGGGCTCTGAAACATTGTTTTTGTTTTAGCAGGAAACCAGTCTTCCCAATTTCCAAGCAGAGCCGGGCCCTAATGGGGCTGGAGCCTTGACTAAATGCTGCCATCCTGTGGGCAGAAGCGAGACACCACGCATGACCCCCTGGTCCCTCCAACCAACACTTCCTGGGCATCTGCAGCACAGGAGCCTGAGAGGGGCCAGACAGGTACAAATGTGCAGATGTTGCAGGACAGCCCTGAGGAGCTTGCTACAAGAAAGTGGAGAGGACTGTGTATGCAGGTTAGTATGTGCCAAGGGCAGAGCCCTGAGGCTCCAGGGCCTGAAAAGACTATTTTAAATATATAATCTGTTTCCTAAGGACAGCAGAGACTCTGCAGAACTATTAATAAAATCTCACAGAACAACAAAAATGTGAATTATTTTTAATGAGAATCTGAACATTAAGAGTGACTAAAAAGTGCTATGCAAAGGCTCAATTTCTAATTATAGTTTCCTAATGGATAAAACATGGAACGGATTCATTTCTCTTGATGTAACAGACGCTCTGTGAGAGCTCCCATTGATAAATTGGTGTTCTCATTTATATCCGTTCATGCCCATGATTTAATATTCAGGGAGGATATTTAATTTTAACAGAAAATGCCACCCTTTGAGCAAATGCAATTAACTAAATTCTACACCTAATTCAACGTTCAGAGAAGTAAACACTATTTACCCATCTACCAAAACAAGAAATTGGTAAATAATGGAGCATGTCAAAAAGCTACAGGGAATATTTCTATTCTATGGAATGGGTATTGCCAATTGTAGACTTGAAAAAAACAGTCAATGAAGATCATTTGTAAAAGGTGGGAAAACCAGCATGAAGGCATTCCCAATAGCCAAATCTAGAACAATTAGGACATCAACATAAATAATGAGAATGAAATTAACCAAATTATGTGCACGTACAAATATGTCACAATTATGACTGTAATGCACTAATTTAAAAAAGTTTAAAATATTAAAAATTAATATGAATAAATAATGAAGTGAGAGTATAAGCCTTTGCACATTGAATAAATAGGAAGTTTGATGAAGAAATAATTTTTTATTTGTTCCTTTTAGATGTACATGATAGTAGAATGTATTTTGACATATTATGCATACATGGAGTATAACTTATTCTAATTAGGATCCCATTTTTGTGGTTGAAAATGATGTGGAGTTACACTGGTCGAGTATTCATATATGAAAATAGGAAAGTTATGTCTGATTCATTCTACTGTCTTTCCTATTCCCATCCTCCCTCCCTTCCCTTCATTCCCCTTTGTCTAATCCAATGAACTTCTATTTCTCTCTCCCCTCCTTATTGTGAGCCAGCATTTGCTTATCAGAGAGAACATTCAGCCTTTGTTTTTTGGGACTGACTTATTTCACTTAGCATGATGATCTCCAGTTCCATCCATTTACCAGCAAATGCCATAATTTCATTCTTCTTTATGGCTGAGTAATATTCCATTCCACATTTTCTTTAAGGAATGTGATTTTTACATAGCTTTAAAATACTGCTCCACGAAATGCTAATTACAAAGGGAGAAATTACCTTTGTAGTGAAAAGACCTGGCAGTCAATCATCTAAAACAAGTGATCAAAGTGAATATTACCAATAATGGGATAAGTTGGAATCTTGTTCCACCTTGTTGCCTCCTGTAGCTGTTGCCGCCTGTAGCTGTTGCCGCCTGCAGCAACGATACCGTGGGAAAGAATTCGGAGGTAGATTGGGAATGAGTAGGTTCTTTATTCTGGTTTCTCTTCTGACTTCTCTCTCCAACTCCAACAACAACCCCCACACAACTCCAACCCTACCTGGTTAAATACTCTTCACCTTAACAAGTATACATGTGTCACAAGCTCAACTTACAGGTGCATCACACAGTGTTCACCGGCACAGAAAGATTCTTAATTGATTACATTAAGGTCAGGAGAAAACAATTAAACACCTCCTTTTGGGCTCTCAGCCAGCCGCCATCTTAGCTACCTCCTCATTAAGGCTCTTACACCACCTGATAACCTGATAGGGTTCGATGGAGCACAGCATGATGCTTCTCCCAAAGACACATGAGCTGAATCTACTCACAAGGAAACAGCATGAACTCAAAGTGAGGGACATTTTGCAAAATAACCTGTTGTCTTTAAAAGTGCCAAAATCATAAGTCAAGGAAAACCTGAAGAATTGTTTGTTCCAGCCTGAATGGTAGAGGGTAGTTACATTTCACTATTAATTTCCTGACGTTGATGATTTAATATAGAGGAGAATGTCCTTCTTTGTAGGAATTATACATTAAAATATTTGGGGATGCTGGGGCATCAGGTTGACAACTTATTCTCCAATGGAGTGGGGGTGGGTCTTTGTAACTTTTCTGTAAATTTTTTATTTTAAAATTAACAATAAAACCAATTTTTTGAACAAGAGTACAAACTCCAAAGTCAGGTTCTTTGGATTCAGTCTGTTGACCTTAGTAGGTGTTTGATCTTGGGATAGTTACGTGACTTCTCTGTGCCTTAATTAAAAAAAAAATCAGATGTTAATGGACCTTTATTTCATTTATTCTGAGACCTTTATTTGATTTATGCTGAGAATCAAACCCAGTGCCTCACACATGCTAGGCAAGCACGCTATCACTGAGCCACCACCCCAGCCCCTGTGCCTTAAGCTCCTCGCCACCCTCTGAAGGTTCATAGAAATGAACTGACAATTGACAGAATAAATAGGAGAAAAGGCATACAAATTTATTAATGTTCAAAAGAGGAATAATCACTAGCCGAATATGATTCAGAAATTATAAACCTTTTTTTCTGTAGAGGATGTGGGAATCAGGAACTTAGACAACTTTAAGGGATCATAAATAAGTAGTAAGGGAATGAATGGTCCTGAAGACAAAAATTAGCTTGTAAAATTATTCTCTTTGGAATTTGAATAAGCCCAAGGGATAGATATCTTGTAAAGGAAGTCCATCCAGATGGGTGGGAATGGAAGGCAGCCAAATGGTCTGGTCTTAATGCAGATATGAAATTCCAGACAGCCTCTCCCTGCACTTGAGGGGGGAAAACAAGGTCACAAGACGGTTTGTAAGTGTGTCAGCATGTCCAAGTGCCAGTCTTTGGGGTGTTGTTTTCTGAGCCCCAACAGTAGTAGAATACCTACTTCATAGGGTTATTGGGAGGATTAAATGAGAACAATAAATGTTACATATCTGTAGAGTAACCATAATTTACAATAATAGGAATCCTTTAATTTATCATCCAAACTAGGATACTTTTAAAAATTCAAAGGGCTTCAGTTGATTGCTAACTCTCCAAAGGAGTCATCAAAACAACGTGCTTGGGACAGGGGCTGTAGCTCAGTGGCACAGCGCTTGCCTAGCACCTGTGAAACACTGGATTCGATCCTCAGCACCACTTAAAAATAAATAACTAGCTGGGCACAGTGGCACATGCCTGCAATCCCAGAGGCTCAGGAGGCTGAGACAGGAGAATTGCAAGTTCAAAGCCAGCCTCAGCAACAATGAGGCGCTAAGCAACTCAGTGAGACCCTGTCTCTAAATGAAATACAAAGTAGGGCTGGGGATGTGGTTCAGTGTTTGAGTGCCCCTGAGTTTCCTTCCGGTACCCTTATTTAATTAATTATTAATTAATGGTATTGTGTCCATCTACAACTAAAAAAAAAAAAAAAAACCTTGCTTATCAGCAAAGCTGAATTTATTGCTTCATGCAGCAAGGAAGACCCCCATGGTAGTGTCTCAGAGGAGATCCCAGATGGGGATCACAGCATAAGGCTTAGAGAACATGGTTTAGGTTCAGTCTTTCAAGGTTTTCAATGCAGGAAACTGGCAGAGGGATAACTGGGATTGTGCGAACTTCATGAAATAATGCCTACTTTAGGACTGGTGGATGCAGGGAGGAGAAGCCAGTCTTGGGGAGTAAACATCCATTTGATAAACCAGTTAGTTAAATGGTCTCCGGCTCTGGGAAGGGGATAGTCATCTGATTAGGACTAGCTGAGTCTTCCTATTTTCAGATAAAAGAAGTTTCTAGAAGTTCTTGAAACAACAAACAAAGCCTTTTGCAACTTCATCTTCCTGGAATTCAAGTCATGTTAATGCAGTCTTGGTTCTTAACCTTACTATAGTGTGTGGCTTGGAATCCATTTTCAGCAGACGTGCACCAGATACAAATTAGGCACGACAGGCATAAATCAGGATGTTTGTTTATCCTACCTACCACTAGGTAGATACTAAAGATGCTAAAGCCGTATGGTATGGGCATTGTTACCTCCATCTTTGAGGCTTAGAAAAACAACTAATTGAACCTCCACAAATCAAGGAAAACCTCTCAAAGAAGCAAAGTTCAGTTCTAAACAGTTAGTAGAAGCTCATCAGGTGACAAAGGAAAAAGGGAAGAGCTAATGACACCTAGCTATGAAGTTTGGGCTCTTTTTCAAGAGTGACAGCAAGTCACTGGAGTTTGGTCATTTTTGAAAATTAAACAGCTGCAGTCATGGAAAGATGGATTAGGACAGAGCAATAGATGGTAATTCAGAGAGAAATAAAGAAGATTGAAATAGGTAAGAATCGGTTAAAACAGAGAAGTGGGCAGATGGAAGAGAAGAAAGCAGAACCTACAGGACTTAGGGTTTTGAGTAGGAAGTAGGGGGCCAAGAAGAAGAAGAGGGAATTTTATTGGAATTGCAACTGACATGAGAGTGAGTCATCCTATCCACAAACATAGTTTAGCCTTTTTTAAGAAAAAAAAAGTTCTTGTTTTTAAACTATCATTCAATAAAGTTCTATAAATTTCTTTGTACAGGACTGAGATCTCTTAATCCCTATAAATAACTAGTATTAGTTTGCTATTGTAAGTGGCATCTTAAAGTCTTGATCCTCCTTCTCAAACTGATGGGCTGAAAGATAGCTATTAACAAAATGCCCTGTTTTATCGCTGGGCCAAATGCCCAGCTACTTTGGGACTCTAGCATTAAAAAAAAAAAAAAACCACACCATCCAGGGTGGCAGCCAGCTGCTGTCAGACTAGCAAATTTAGCCGGTTCCCTGTCTCCTTTCTTCACAGACAGACAGACCACAGTGCCAGCCCCCACCAATGCCAAAGCTGTAATTGACTACGAGGGGGCGCCCTGAGCACAACCAACCTTCCAGGGGGACAGAGAAAAAGTGCCAAAGAACAGACCCCTAAGAGATTTCTCTCCAGGATGTGGACTGCTGATTGTTAAAAAGCAACTTCTTGTTAGCAGACAATTGGGAAGCCTTTGGCTTATAACCAAGTTTCACAGGAAACTCGTTACCCTTAGATATCTAAAATTGCACCTTTATACATCCTACTAAATGCAGCTGTTGGTTTCTTAGGAGCTATGTTAGGAAACTGCCCTATGAAATTTGCATAGAAGTGATTGAGCCTTGGACAAATGGAATAAGTGTATCCGTTCTAAGAGATGAAGGAATTTTCCAGAAATGGTTCAGAATACTATGCGGACAATAAGGAACCTTTCTGTCACACCTTGTTTCTTTCCAAAGCCTTTTTCTATCCATTTCATTTGATCTTCACAAATCTATGAAGTAAGGAAGAAGGCTATTACTGGCCCAGTTTTTAGATGTGGAAATGGAGCCTCAGGTGGTTTCAGGACTCCATCCTGGAGGATCTCACAAAGGAGAGCCAGAATGCAAAGACCTGATGTGAGGTCACCAGGCCCTTGGCAACTCCACAATCCCCTTTAGTTTTGCCTGCTAGTTAGATACACATTCTCAGCTATTCAAGGCCCTCTTGCCAGCTTAGATATTGAATATAAATATTTTCCAGGGTGGGGTGGGCAAAGATGAGAAATAAACCAAAAGACCAACTGAAATATAATTTTTTTTTTTTGTACCAGGGATTGAACTCAGGGGCACTCAACCCCTGGACCACATCCCCAGCCCTTTTTTTGTATTTTTATTAGAAACAGGGTCTCACTGAGTTGCTAAGTGCCTCGCCATTGCTGAGGCTGGCTTTGAACTCGTGATCCTCCTGCCTCAGCCTCCCAAATGCTGGGATTATAGGCATGCGCCACTGCGCCCCGCTGAAATATAATTTTTATGCCAACATAATCAAGTGTTTTATTCATTTATTACAAACCCATGGTAAATTTTATGGTGAAAATGAGTCTCAGGATAGCTAATCTGACACAAGAGGTTCAAACATGAGTGAAGTTTTCCTCTCCAGCCTTTGTTTTCTCTCCAGTAAACAATAAACTTGTAAACAAGTCAAACTTCCACTGTAAAGCATTATACTTTCTTTCTTTTTTTTCCATATTTTTATTGGTGTATTATAATTATCCACAGTGGTGAGATTCATTATTACATATTCATACCTGCATATAACAATGTAATTTGGCTAATATCATTCCCCAGTATTTCCCTTTTCCATTTCCTCTTCCCTCTCCTTGGTCCCTTTCCTCTACTGATTTCCCTTTGATTTTCCTGAAATCCCCATACATACACCTTTCTTTCCCCCCCCCCCCTCTTTAGCTTCCACATATGAGAGAAAATATATGACCCTTGACTTTCTGAGTTTGGCTTATTTTGCTTAACATAATGTTTTCAAGTTCCATCCATTTTCCTGCAAATGACATAATTTCATTCTTCCTTATGGCTGAGTAAAACACCATCACGTATATATACTGCATTTTTTTTCATTCATCCATTCACAGACACCTAGACTGGTTCCATAGTTTGGCTACTGTGAACTGTGCTGCTATAAACATGGTTATGCATGTATCATCACAGTAAAGCATCCTTCTTAGAATGGGAAGACAGTTATGCAAAGCATGTTTTACTTTTATTAAATATGCCACTAGATAAAATCACTTCTTTCCCTGTGAAAAGTACATTGCTTCTAATAGAATATAGACTAATGGTTCTTCCTAGAATAAAATGTACTGGAGAATAATTGGTGCTAGCAACCAAATTAGCTTATTTTTTCTAAAAATTCTAAAGATTCTCTGAGAAGAATTGTCCTACCCCCACTTGGGACATCAAAAGAAACTGGAAACTAAGAACATGGTCATAACTGGTTTTCATCTACACTGGGTAAGTACAAGAGTGGAATAATTTGAATGATGCATTGGAATCACTTGGACTAAGTGAGTTCATGTCAAATCTGTTATTTATCATCATTTTTTCTGTTTTAGATGAAGATTTTGTTGTTGTTGTTTTTGGGAAAGTGTTTTGTGGGGGTTACTTCACATAAAAAGATATTTAGGTTACAATCAATGTTCCCTCTTTATTTTTCCCCTAATAATTTAAAGAACAAATATAAATGTAAGCTTAGGGTTTACATTTTAAAAGATGTCTATTTCCTTTCCAAAAAAGTGTTAAGGGATTGAAGGGCAAAAATCACACCGGGGATGGCCGTGCAGCCAAGGGATTTATTAACCGGCCTTTATGGCTGGTTAAGGATGGAAAAGGAACACTGAGAGGGGTCAGGGAGAGGGAAGTGTGCAAGCTCTGGTGGAAGAAAGGAGTCAGGGAGAGGGAAATGTGCAAGCTCAGGAAGTGTGCAAGCTCTGGTGGAAGAGTGTGCAAGCTCTGAACGGAAGGTGGGAGTCTGGTCATGCCGACTGTGGTCTCTGGAGCTATCAGTTGGGGCAGCTGCCGTTGGGCTGGAGACGTGAATCTAAGGCTGGTGCAGTGGCTGCCTCTTCTCTGTCTCCGTTGTCTTCTGTCTCGTCATCTCTCTCTTCTCGTCGTCTGTCTTTTCATCGCCTGGATGGGAGCCCTTTTATACCCCCCTGGACCATTAGGTTGTCTGTTTAAAACTGTTGGTGGTGAAGCCTATTGCCTCCTGTCCAGGGAACAGAGCAACCTTTAATCCTATTGGCTCCTGTCCAGGCAACAGAGAAACTTTAATCCTATTGGCTCCTGCCCGGGGAAACAATGTTGCTTCCTGCCTGGGGGAAGGGAAACAAGATTACTTTGCTCAGGGCACAGAAACTTCCAGGAGGGGCAGGGGTAGCCCATCTATCATTCCCCCCTTTTTATTTTCTTAGGAAGTGGGATGTAGTGTGTTGGTCTGGTTATTTCCTGCTGAAATGGGATGACGTGGGGTGTTATGAAGGGGGGACATGATAAGACAGGTGGGTCAGGGTCGAGGGCAAAAAGGATACTTAGGAGGCTGATGTACAGCAAAGAGAAAGAAGGAGAGAGGGATTATTGTCCATCGGCTTGTATTCCATCAATGGGGCTTACGGTGAAGAGGCCAGTGGAGAACAGGAGGCCTGTGAGCAAGTTATAGGTCTCTCAGAGCAAGCCATTTGGGGTGTAGTTGATCCAATAAGCTCTTCCTTGAGGTGATGAGAAATAACAGGCGATCCCTAAGGAGAAACTGGCTAAAGGTTCAGAAAAAGAAAGACAAAAACATTAAAGGTTCAGAACAAGAAAGACAGAAAACATTATTTTGAGTCATCCTTTTGTGGATCCTCAGCTGTTTGAGCAGCTGGTTTCAGCCTGGAGATATGAATCCAAGATGTCAAGTTCCCTGAGGTTTCATGAAGCTTAGCAGCTGTGGGTGTGCACAACACAACCTGGAAGGGGCCTTAGACCCACCGTCTCCAGCCCGATGGCAGCTGCTCCAGCCAATAGCTCCAGAGACCATAGCCAGTGTGACCGGACTCCCACCTTCTATTCAGAGCTTGCACACTCCCCTCTCCCTGACTCCTTTCTCCCACCAGAGCTTGCACACTTCCCTCTCCCTGATTCCTCTCCCCATTCCTTTTCTACCCTTAACCAGCCATAAAGGCCAGTTAATAAATCCCTTGGCTGCACAGCCATCCCCGGTGTGATTTTTGCCCTTCAGGGATATGTTCCGTTGATTGGTTAACTGGGTACACATCAGAGGTGGCTTTTAGTTTTGGAGACAAGTAAAAACTAAATTTCCACTAAATTGCTCTAGAAACTGAAAACTTGTGCTCATTAAGAAACTTCAAATTAAACAACAGAACATATTGCTTCAACCTCTAAAGCTTTTTCACATTATATTTTCTTTAAGAGATCTTTCTGAAACCAGCTGTTGTTTCAAAGGAAGTTTTATCTCAAGTACACCATTCTTTCACTTTCATTTCAATTGACTTTGTTTCTATTAGATTTAAATAAAGTTCAATATAATGCTTGTATTAGCTAAGGCTCCCTTAGATATACACTTCAGGAGTAAAAGAGAATCTCCTGATTCCACAAATTTAGAAGCCAAAGATGTCTGTGGGTCCCAACAGATCAAGCACGGATCAGAGATGCCTCAGGACTTGCTCTCTTCTTTCAGTTTTATTGACTCCTCCTTGGTTCCATTCTCCAAACATCCACTCAATCGGTGGTGAGATGGCTTCTGGCAGGCCGATGGTGTAAATTCTTTGAACAAAGGAGATACAGAAGAGGTTTTCTTCATTAGCTCCATTGGTAGAAAGCTAGGTAGGACTTTGATTGGTCCATGATACATGCCCCGAACCAATCTGGGTCGCAGAAGAATGGAGAAGGGTTCTAATTGGCTAAATCAAGGTCATGGGACTACCCTGGAGAGAAGAGCCCAATTTGAACACATTCGAGCATTCCTCACAAGGAATAGTGTTTCTATTAGAAGAAGGTGGCCTGAGGGGCATGGGAGAGACCAAAACTGATGCTCAATTCTTACTTCTTTTTTTAAAAAAAATATTTATTTATTTGTTTTAGTTGTACACAATGCCTTTATTTTTACATGGTGCTGAGGATGGAACCTGGGCTGTGCACGTGCTAGACAAGTGCTCTACCTCTTAGCCACAACACCAGCCCACAATTCTGTACTTCTAAAGGGGCTCTCCGAACTGTGAAAGTAGAGGGAAATTGTTATTTTTTTATGCTTCTCTGTACATGTGGAATTTTCAACTAAAATTGTGTTGTTTTTTAACATAAAAAAAAAAACAGCCATGAATTGTACTTTGTATTTCAAAAAGTGTTATGCACCATATGGAAAGATTAATTGTTAAGTGAAATAAGATAAACTGTAGGATATATGATACCATTTCTTTTAAAACATTTTGAATGACATATAAGAAATAATTGATAATGTCTACCCTACAGGATGGGCAGGAAGAAGGTGAGGACAGACTTTTTTCACTTTAGACCATTTATACTGTTTGAATTTCTTACCATGCACAGGTATATCTTTTATATTAAATAAACAGTATGCAAATGAAGTACATGGATCAAAGGAAAGAAGGGTCAATATAGTTTCGTGTTTTCATTATCTATTGCTGTGTAACAAATTGACCCACAACTTTTTTGTTCACCCACCTTGCTGAGAAGCTGCCTATCTGCTTTCTTGGTTTCATGCCAAGTAGTAGCCAGGAAAGCAACCTTCTCTGTTCTGCCATCTTGAAACCCTCCCTGTCCCACAACTTATTGGCTAAAAATAATGCAAACTTATTATCTGCTTTTTCTGTGAGTCAGGAATTCAGGCTTGACTTGACTGGGGCCTCTGCTTCAGGGTAGTTCACAAGACTGTGAACTAGGGCATTGTTTGGTGCTGTAATCTCATCTGAAAACTCAACTGGAAAGGATCTATTTTCAAGCTCATCCACATGATGGTTGGCAAGATTTAATTCCTCATCTGTTGTTATACCAAGGTCTCCCTCAGTCCCTTGTTATGTAAGCCCTTGGTAAAGCAGCTCATAATTTGGGGTGAGCAAGTGAAGGGGCAAGAGAGTACAGCAAGACAGAAGCCAGGAAATGGTGTCTTGTTAGTTTTCCTGCATTTTTTAAAAGAAACATATCACTAGGTCCAGCCCATACTCAGGGCAGAGAATTGTAAGGAAAAGTATTACATCCTAATGCACAAGTAATATTTTCATATAAAACTGAAAATTGGCCATATGTTTATTCTAACCTCAATATATTGCCTTGATTTCGTTTTTTAAAGTGAACATCACTTGTCATATAAGGAGCCCAAAGGTTTTTAAAATACTTTTACCATGAATTATATTCATTCCAGTACTATCAGATTATATATTTCATTTCCAGTGTTGAGGTACCTTGATGTAGTAGCACAAATAATAAATTCAGAAGCCAGAAAGAGAATTTTAATATCATTTGAATCTACTTTTTGACTCTTTCAAGAAAGAGCATGTGATTAAAATGTGCTGAATACTGCTATTAGGCCAAGTAAGAAAAGAACACCAAAAGGTTGTTTGGTTATGGCAGCACAGACATGATTGATGGCTTCAATAAGAATAGTTTTGGTGAATTAGTAGAGATAGAAACTATCCTGGGTTGCAGAATGAATGGGACTTCCATTCTGACCACAACGAAGATAAGCCAGCAACTTGGCAAAATCCTGTCTCAAAAAAAAAAAATTTTTTTTAAGGGCTGGTGATATAGCTCAGTACTAAAGTGCTTCTGGGTTCAATCCCCAGTTCCACAAAATAATAAACAAAACACACAAAAAAAACCTTCCTTTTAAATATATTTCCTAAAAATACTGAATAAAATCTCTTAATATGCCTAGCTAATCTGGCAGGAAAGTAAGCAAATTCCTCAGAAGCCAAAATAAATTAAAAGCACAAGTTCAGAGGGTGAATGAACATTTAGTCCAGAGTTTTCCTCTGGGAACCTTACTAGAGGAAGTAAGTTACAACTTTGGTTTCATCAACCATGCCATGAATCATCTCAATAGATGGAGACAGACCTTTAATAAAATTCGACAGCACTTCTTGATAAAAGCCCTGAATAAATTCAGTATAGAAGGATCATGCTTCAACATAAGAAAGGCTATATGTGACATACCTTTAACCAACATCATACTGAGTGGGGAGATACTGAAAACATCTCCTCTAAGATCAGAGACAAGACACAGGTGTCTACACTCACTACACTTATTCAGTACAGTACTAAGAATTTTAACCAGAGCAATTAGGCAAGAGGAAGAAATAAAAGGCATACAAATAGGAAAGGAGAAAGTGAAATCATCTCGCTTGCTGACAATATGATTCTATAAACAGAATTAATAAATTCAGTAAAGTAGCAGGATACAAAATCAACATACAAAAACCAATAGTTTTTTCTTTTTTTAATTAAATTTAATTTTTATTTAATTTTTATTGGTGCATTATAATTATACATAACAGTGGGATTCTTTGTTACATATTCATACGTGCACACAATGTAACAATATAATTTGGTCAATTTCATTCCCTAGTACCTCCCTTTTCCCTTCCCTCCTCCTTCCCCCTGTTCCACTACACTGGTTTACCTTTTATTTCCATGAGATTCCCCACCACACCTTTCTTTCTCTCTCTCTAGCTTCCACATATGAGAGAAAACAAAAGACCCTTGGCTTTCTGAGTTTGGCTTATTTCACTTAGCAATATGTTCTCTGATTCCATATATTTACCAGCAAATGACATAATTTCATTCTTTTTTAAGTAAAGCTCTATAATGTATATATACCACATTTTCTTTATCCATTCATCCATTGATGAACACTAGGCTGGTTCCATAATTTAGCTATTGTGAATTATGCTGCTATAAACATGGGTATGCATGTATCATATCACTATTATATGCTGACTTTAATTCTTTGAATACATAGCAAGGAGTGGTATATCTGGGTTATATGATTATATGGTAGTTCCATTCCTAGTCTTTTGAGGAAGCTCCATACTGAAAATCAGTAACTTTTCTTTACACCAATAATGAACTCACTGAGAAAGAAATCAGGAACATAATGACATTTACAATAGCCACAAAAAATGTTAAAAATACTTGGGACTAAACCTAACTAAGGATATGAAATGCCCCTACAATGAAAATTATAAAACATTGAAGAAATTGAAGAAGATACTAAAAGGTGGAAAGACCTCCTATGTTCATGGAGTGGGAGAATAATATTACAAAAATATTGCCATACTACTCGATGCAATCTACTGATTCAGTGCAATTCCCATCAATATGACAATATTATTCACAGAACTAGAAAAAACAATCCTAGGGCTGGGGTTGTAGTTCAGTGGCAGAGCTTGCTTAGCATGCATGAGGCACTGGGTTCCATCCTCAGCACCACATAACAATGAACAAATAAAATAAAGGCATTCTGTCCATCTACAACTACAATTTAAAAAAAAAAAAAAAGCAATCCTAAAAAGACCTGAATATTGAAAGCAATTCTGAACAAAAAAGAACAAGGCTGGAGGTAGCACAAGGCCTGATTTCGAAATACACTACTGAGCCAGAGTAACAAAAACAGCATGATATTGGCATGAAAATAGACACACAGATCAATGGAACAGAACAGAGAATCCATGAATCTTCAGCCAATTGATTCTCAACAAAGGTGAAAAAACATAGGTTGGAGAAAGGACAGCCTCTTCAAGAAATGGTGCTGGGAAAACTGGGTATTCACATGTAGAAGACTGAAACTAGACCCCTGTCTCTTACCCTGTGCAAAAGTCAACCCGAAATGGATCAAAGATTTAAATATTGTAAGACTAAAACTCTCTCAAACAAGTAGAAGGAAACAGGAGAAACACTTCAAGATATTGGCACAGGCAAAGATTTCCTGGATAGAATTCCAAAAGCTCGGGAAACAAAACCAAGAATTGAAAAATGGGATCCCATCAAATTAAAAAGCTTCTGCACACTTTGTTCTGCACAATGAAGTAAAAAGACAGCTTACAGAATGGGAGAGAAATCTTTGCCAGCTATCTGACAGAGGATTAATATCCAGAATATATAAAGAACCAAAAAAACTTAACAACAACAAAAAGTGATCCAATCAGAACATGGGCAAATGACTTCAATAGACACTTCTCAAACGTATTACAATAGCTAATAAATATATGAAAAAATACTCATTATCTTTATCTGTTAGGGAAATGCAAATCAAAATAACAATGAGAGTCCATCCCAATCCAGTTAGAATGGCTATGAACAAAAATATAACAACAACAACAAATGCTCCCAAGGATGTGGAAAAAAGGAACACTTATACACTGTTAATAGGACTGTAAATTCGTACAGTCAATGGAAAACAGTAGAAACTGCCTCAAAAAAGCAAAATAGATGTACCTTATGATCCAGCTATACCTCTCCTGGTTATTTATAATTTTTTTTCAAAGGAAATAAAGTCAGCATAGGAAAGAGCTACCTGCATACCCATGTTTATTGCAGCACTATCCACAAGAGGCAAGATATGGAATTGGCCTAGATGCCCATCAACAGATGAATGGATAAAGAAAACATGGTGTATGTACTAAATACTGTGTTTATTCAGCCATAAAAAAAGTAAAATTCTGTCATTTGCAGGAAAATGAAATGGATGTAACAGGAGGATTTCATGTTAAGCAAAATAAGTCATTCACAGAAATACAAGTATCCTGTGTTTTTTCTCCTATGTGGAAGCTAAAAACCAAGATAATAAAAAATAAAAGACTTGAAAGTGGAAGTGCTGGGGGCCAGCCCCAGTCAGGGGGTACAACGCGAGCACTCAGCGAAGTATGGAGGCAGAGAAGCAGCGATGGGGAAAATAGCACACTGACACACGAGTCAGGCTGTGGAATCTTTTGCTGGTTTATTTTCAGTTTGTACAAGTATATAAGCAACATTTCTTGGCATTACACATTCTTTTACATCATAAAACTTAGGAAAGAGGTTGAATCATTTACTGATTGCATATCAGACATACATGTTTCGTACAGATGGAGAGTTACAAGAACTGTACGTAACTATCTGCGTATAATTTTTACCTCATATCTCTAACTTAGTCATTCTTTCTGTATACTGTTTGAACTTGTTTGATAAAAGTCAACTCTCTCTATCTGGGATTCCAAAGCACTATTGTTTTTCTTTTATAGCAGTTGTTTATAAAACCTAGAAGCAGGGCAAGGCTGAATGTTAGCTCATGGAAGACTTTTTGCTCTAAGGGATTTATATCTACTTTAAAAGTAAGAGAAATTTATTTTTAATCACAAAAAGACTCTTAAAGCTTATTAACTAGAAATTAAGTACTTATAGAAAAAGGTTTGTGTTACTTTTTTTAAGAAAAGATAAATGTACAGAGTTATTCTGGATCTAAATAATTGAAATAGAAATACCTGGTGGCCATATATGTGAATAAAGAACTGAACAGCAAGTAGAAGTCAGAGTTAACTCTTTCAACACCATGATATCTTTCATGAAAAAGGAGAGGGCTTTATAGAAAATGCCACAACATGGAAGAGGGACTTTTAGGGACTGGAACAGAGGCTGGGGAGAGGGAGGAGGGAAGGAGGGCAGGAGAAGGTAGAAGGGAGGCTGGACCTGATGGAAATGTCACAGTGAAACCCATTAATTTGTTCAATCAATATAAGTTTGAAGTTTTCTGATTCACCAAAAACAAATCCTTTTCAAAGACAAGTGCGTTTATCATAGGTTCAACTATTTACTCACGTACAGTTTCAATAACATGAGATCACAATAAAAATCACAAGATACACAAGAAAAAAGGCAGGAAAAAAAATCAGCAAAAGCAAACACAGAAAGATTTCAGCATTGAATGACCTTATTAAAAAATATATGTGATAGGTATGTTTTTAAAAAAGACTTTAAAACATGAGAAAGGAACAGAAAACTCTAAAAATGGCCTTGACAGGAAAAAGTACCTAACAGAAATTCTAGAAATAAAAACTAAAATCCCTGGAGTTGAAATTTTAAAAACCTAAAAGACTGGAAATTAATGGCTTTAAATGCTTTCCATTAGAAAACTAGAAAGGAAAAAAATAATGTGATAATCTCCAACTGAAGAAATCAGAAAAATAACAGAATAACCAAAAGGAAAATAGTAGGAAGAATATAATAACCATGAATAGAAAAAGTAACGAAGATGGAAAACAGAACAGCAAAGCTTAAATTCAAAGTTGATAGACTTCTAAAACTTACTGAAAGAGGAGCTGAGGACCATGTGACTTGCTTTAGCCAATAAAAAGTGAGCAGAAGTGACAAACTTCTAGCCAGAAACTTAGGATGAGCCAGTGCATGCTTCCTCTTATTATCTTTCTCCTCTGCCACACAACCAGCAGTGTTCTAGTTACTTCCTTTTCAGCCTAAGCCCCAATGTGAGGATGATGAAAATGTGGAACAAAGCCCCCTGGCTTGTTATGGACATGCTATGGGAGAGAGAAATAAACTTTTTTTAGTTGTTTTGTCTCAGCATTTCCTGAATGATATAGGCACCTGGGAATCTGGTTGATTTTTGACAAGGGTGTCAAGACAATTCAATGAAGAAAAATAGTCTTTCCAACAAAGTGGTGCTGAGATGCATGGATATTAACAGGCAAAAGAATGAAGCTGGAACCCGTACTACACACTGTGAGAAACACCTGTCTAAACCCAAAGAATGGGACAAAGGTACAAAGAAGACAAAGGCACAGAGAGAGCAAGCCTTTTAATGACAGTCTTGCAAAATTGGGGTGTCCAGATGAGCAGACCCACGCACAGCAATTACAATCAGCATTTTATACCCTAATGTGCGATGTCCCTCCCCTGGTTCCTCATTGGCTGAGTACTATGGTGTGTACAGTCTTCTCACAGGTCGCCTAAGGTTTACTGTCTCCTATTGGGTTATTTAAAGAAATGTACTTTCAGTTGTCTCCACCTCCCTTTGTTCTCCTGTGCTGGGAAGGCCATGGGGTGGGGGTGGCATGAGTGCATTTTAGCACATACTTCAGTTTATCCTTGTTGGTCAGGCCAGCCTCTTCCCCTTCACCTCCTGTTCATCAAGGGGCTGTGAATTTGTCACAATCCAATTTTAACTGCTTTTAACTTTGCATTCTGCTCTCCCCTCCAGTTGCCTTTCTTGTGTCCCAAGTAATTTTATTTTTAAATGGACTCCTGGACTTTTTATTTCTCACAACACTATACACAAAAGCTAACTCAAAATGAATTAGAGACCTAATATAAGAGCTAAATCTATAAAACTTTTAGAAGAAATTATAGAACCAAAAGGTCTTCATTTAGGCAATGGTTTCTTAACTATGACAGCCACAATAAAAGGGACAAAAGGAAAAAAAATATATAAATTAGGCTTCATCAAAATTTAAATCTTTTGAGCTCAAGAAAGTGAAAAGGCAGCCCACAAATATAAAGATAATATTAGCAAATCATTTATTTCATGAGAGATTTGTATCTGTAATATTAAAGAATTCTTAAAGTTTAATAATTAAGTTTAAAGATAGCATTATTATAAAATAATGGGCAAAGGATTTGAAGACATTTCTCCAAAGAAGAACTATAAATGTCCAATAGTCATCACAGAAATGCAAATCACACAGAAAGGTACCACCTTACACCCACTAATATGGTGTAGAGATCCAGCTTGGCCTGACTGCAGCCATCTTGAGTTGTAACCACCATGACCGCCCCCCCAGTAACCCTGGTTGCCCCCCCAACACACACACACTCCACATAATTTTCAGCAAACTATAAATAACAAAACCATTAGTGTAGTATGTGGAATTTTATGGTCAGACCCCTAGTCATAACTGTACATTCTGGCTTGTATGAAAATTGCTTTTGTCCTCACCACTACATAAGTCCCATCTCTCTGACCCAATTCATAACACTGGTCTTGCTGTAACCCTTGTCCATACTTCTGTCAGTAAGTCTCCAATAAATTGTACTCTCTGCAATGCTGGCTCTGTCTGCCTCTTGAGTCTCACAGCAACTTGCAGCTAATTCTCATACACTAAGCACTAAATTTGCCAGAACTTGTATTCAACCAACTTGTCCTTCAGTGTGTGAATGATTAAACTTGGTACACCCAGACAGTGCAATATCATTCGATGCTAAAAATAAATGAGCTAATAGCCCATGAAAAGACATGGAAGAAACTTAAATGTGTATTACTAAGTGAAAGTCAATCAGAAATGTCTACATCCCTACAATTGTAAATTATATGACATTCTGGAAAAGGCAAAACTACAGAAACAGAAAAAAAGATCAATGGTTTTCAGAAGTTATTGCAGAGGGAGGTATGAAAATAAAGGATTTCTAGGACAGTGAAACTACTCTATATGATAATACAATGGTGGATACATATCATTTATCCAAACCCATGGACTATACAACACCAAGAGTGAACACTAATGTGAACCGTGGATTTTGGGTGATAATGACATGTCAATTGTAACAAATTTAGCACTCTGGTGGGGGATGTTGATGATGGAGCAGGAAAGCTTTTGCCCAGTTTTGCTAGAAACCAAAAACTTCCCTAAAAAATAAACACTATAAAGGAGAAGAAAGAAGAGAGAGGACTAAACTACAAGGTCTGTTATAATAATAATTGCAAACATTTATTGAATCCCTACCATGCTCCAGGTATTTTGTGAGGTGCTTTATGAGGATTATTTTAATTATTTTGAGAGAGAAACTATTGTCATTATGCTTAGTCTTTTAATCAATTTTTAAAATATTTTTGTAGTTTTAGATGGACAGCATGCCTTTATTTTATGTGTGTATTTTATGAGGTACTAAGAATCGAGCCCAGTGCCTCACACATGCTGGGTAAGAGCTCTGCCACTGAGCTACAGTCTCAGCCCTATGCCTAGTCTTTTGTTGTTATTGTTTGCTTGTTTGGTGCTAGGGATTGGAAACAGGCCTTGCACATGCTAAGCATACACTCTACCACTGAGCTACAGTCCCAGTCTACCCCCAGTTTTGTTGAAAAAGAAACTGGGGTCTGAGAGATTAATAAGTCTACCAAAGTTTATATATATTTGAACAAATGGAAGAGACAGGATTTGAACACAGGCAGCCTGAATTAAGCACCTTATGTTCCTGAATGACAAGGCTCTCTATATATAAATGCATTGATTTCCCTGAATATGCAAAATCAATGCAATCCCAATTATATCTTAGCATTATTTATTATGGATTTTGACCAAGTGACTCTAAAGTTCACATTGAATAAAAACTGCAAGAATTCCAGGAACATTTTGAAAAAGGAACAATGGTGGAAGTAAAGGGGCGTATTAGAAAATAGTATAAATCTATGGCAATTAAGCAGTAGGATGTTGTTTCAAGAATCTAAAAAATTCAATGGAACTTACTGGAGTCTAGGAAGAGAAACATGTCCGTGTGGATATTCAATTGATAATAGCTTATGACAGATGAATGTGACAGTCATAATTAGTAAGAAAATAATTACTCATTCAATAAACCGTGATTGGAACACAACAAATGAAAAAGGAAAGATTGAAGGTTTGACCTCATTATAACTAAAAACTTCTGAATAATGAATGACACCATGGCAAAGTTAAAAGTAAAGACAGAGGACTGGGGTTGTGGCTCAGCAGTAGAGCGCTCGCCTAGCACGTGCGCAGCCCGGGTTTGATCCTCAGCACCATGTAAAAATAAATGGCATTGTGTACAACTAAAACAAACAAATAAATAAATATTTTTAAAAAGTAAGGACAGAAATATTTACACATGAAAAGGAAATTGATACGCACTGCAGAAGTCCCCAAGTTCAGAGGGAGGAGAAAAGTCAGTAGAGGAATTCCTCTCCTTTCCTCAAGGAAGTTTGTTGGATGATTGAAGATATCTTTAAAATATTTTGTCTTTCCTGAGACACACTTCATACAGCTTCTTGGAGGACAGCCCTATAGGACTAAGCTGCACCAATTGCACTTAAAGTTAGGTTGCAAATACATCCTCATATTGGCTTCTCTGTATTTAAATTAAAAAAAACATTGTGCAGAATAAAATAACAATGACTAAATTGTGGAGTTAAAAAGAAAAGGCAATAAAAAACCAGACAATTGTACTGTATAAGTCATATGGGATAAGAAAAAAGCTAAAATATTCTAATTTCTTGTACTATCTAGAAGAGAGTGGTAAACATTATATTTAAAGTGTAGACCTTGTCAAATTTAAATGCATGATATGTTTCAGGGGTAAGCATCTAAAAAAAAGTATAACTCCAAATATTTAGAGACAAAAACATGGAAGTTGTAAAAAGGTAAAAATGAACTTAATCTCTTTCTCTCTCGATCACACACACACACACACCTACACACACACACACAATAAAATGAAAGCAAGCAAGAAAAGAAAAAAGCCAGAGACATAGAAAATGTAGGACAAATATGAATCAAAAAGTAAAAAACAAACAAAAAAAAAGAGAATCAAAATCCCGAAATGCAAAAGTGCAAAAGTCATAATGTACATGAAACAAAATTGATAGTTGCAAGATAGTGATTATCAGGGGCTGGGGTTGTAGCTCAGTGGTAGAGTGCTTGCCTAGCACGTATGAGGCACTGGGTTCCATCCTCAGCACCACATAAAAACAAATAAATAAAACAAAGGTATTGTGTCCATCTACAACTAAATAAATATTTTTAAAAGAAGATAGTGATTGTCGGGCATGGTGGTACATGCCTGTAATCCCAGTGGCTCCAGACGGTGAGGTAGGAGGATTGCGAGTTCAAAGCCAGCCTCAGCAAAAGCCAGGTGCTAAACAATTCAGTGAGACCCTGTCTCTAAATAAAATATGAAATAGGGCTGGAGATGTGGCTCAGTGGTCGAGTGCCCCTGAGTTCAATCCCTAGCACCCCTCCCCCCCAAAAAAAAGACAGGAATTATCAGTGAGAATTTTGAAAAGTCTGACTGAACACGTGAGTACACACAAAGCCAAGGAACTTAGAAAGGTTGAAAGTAAAAGGACTGAAAATACTACAGGCAAATACTCATTAAAAGAAAGATGGCTTGACTATGTTAATTTTAGACAAAACAGACTTTAAGACAAAGAGTATTACAGGGATAGAATGGGATAGCTGTGTCATGATATTAAGTTTAATTCATTCACCATACATGCATACCCATGTTTATAGCAGAACAACTCACAATAGCCCAACTATGGAACCAGCCCAGGTGTCTATCAGTGAATGAATGGACACAGAAAATGTGGTATTATATGCACAATGGAGTTTTATATTTGGCCATAAAGAAAATGAAATTATGTCATGCAGGAAAATGGATGGAACTTGAGATCATTGTGTTAAGAGAAATAAGCCAAACTCAGAAGGTCAAGAGCCATATATTTTCTCTCATTAAGTGGAAGCTACAGAGGAAAACAGAAAGGTGGTGGTTGAGGATCTCATGAAAATCAAAGGGAGATCAGTAGAGAAAAGGGACCAGGGGAGGGAAGAAGAGAGTGGGGGAAGTGCTGGGAGTGATGTTGGCCAAATTATATTGTTATATTATGTGCATGTACAAATATGTAACAAATCTCATCATTATGTACAGATATAACGTACTGATAAAATGGGGAAAATAAATTTAATTCACCAAAAATGATAACACAATTCTAAATATATAAGGACCTAATAAAATATGTGCAAGCTATATAAAGCATAAACTGATAAAAACTGGAGAGGCTGACTAATCTACTGTCACATCGGGAGATTTTTTAACAGGCCTTTCCCTGTGACTGCTGATTCAAACAGGACAAAATCTGCAAAGATACAGGGTAGTTCAACAACAAAAATCAACAAGCTTAGCTGGGCGCGGTGGCGCATGCCTGTAATCCCAGCACTTGGGAGGCTGAGGCAGGAGGATCATGAGTTCAAAGCCAGCCTCGCAACAGCGAGGTGCACTTAGCAACTCAGTGAGACCCTGTCTCTAATAAAATACAAAAAAAGGGCTGGGGATGTGGCCCAGTGGTCGAGTGCCCCTGAGTTCAATCCCTAGCACCCCTCCCCCCCAAAAAAGACAGGAATTATCAGTGAGAATTTTGAAAAGTCTGACTGAACACGTGAGTACACACAAAGCCAAGGAACTTAGAAAGGTTGAAAGTAAAAGGACTGAAAATACTACAGGCAAATACTCATTAAAAGAAAGATGGCTTGACTATGTTAATTTTAGACAAAACAGACTTTAAGACAAAGAGTATTACAGGGATAGAATGGGATAGCTGTGTCATGATATTAAGTTTAATTCATTCACCATACATGCATACCCATGTTTATAGCAGAACAACTCACAATAGCCCAACTATGGAACCAGCCCAGGTGTCTATCAGTGAATGAATGGACACAGAAAATGTGGTATTATATGCACAATGGAGTTTTATATTTGGCCATAAAGAAAATGAAATTATGTCATGCAGGAAAATGGATGGAACTTGAGATCATTGTGTTAAGAGAAATAAGCCAAACTCAGAAGGTCAAGAGCCATATATTTTCTCTCATTAAGTGGAAGCTACAGAGGAAAACAGAAAGGTGGTGGTTGAGGATCTCATGAAAATCAAAGGGAGATCAGTAGAGAAAAGGGACCAGGGGAGGGAAGAAGAGAGTGGGGGAAGTGCTGGGAGTGATGTTGGCCAAATTATATTGTTATATTATGTGCATGTACAAATATGTAACAAATCTCATCATTATGTACAGATATAACGTACTGATAAAATGGGGAAAATAAATTTAATTCACCAAAAATGATAACACAATTCTAAATATATAAGGACCTAATAAAATATGTGCAAGCTATATAAAGCATAAACTGATAAAAACTGGAGAGGCTGACTAATCTACTGTCACATCGGGAGATTTTTTAACAGGCCTTTCCCTGTGACTGCTGATTCAAACAGGACAAAATCTGCAAAGATACAGGGTAGTTCAACAACAAAAATCAACAAGCTTAGCTGGGCGCGGTGGCGCATGCCTGTAATCCCAGCACTTGGGAGGCTGAGGCAGGAGGATCATGAGTTCAAAGCCAGCCTCGCAACAGCGAGGCACTTAGCAACTCAGTGAGACCCTGTCTCTAATAAAATACAAAAAAAGGGCTGGGGATGTGGCCCAGTGGTCGAGTGCCCCTGAGTTCAATCCCCAGTACCAAAAAAAAAAAAAAAAAAAAAAAAAAAAAAAAATCAACAAGCTTGCCTTTGTGAACATACATCAATTTTGCATCCAACAACAAGAGAATACAAATTTCTCTCAAGTATATATTTCCATTTACAAGACTAGGTAATAAATGAGGGTATAAAGCAAATATCAACAAGTTTCAAAGAACAATATAAAAATTATGCTCTGATAACAATGTCTATATGCGAGAAGTTAATTTAAAATCTCTGTAAATTGGGAAATAATTAATATGATCATTATTTTTATTTTTTACAGTCCTGGAGATCAATCTTGGGGCCTTGTACATGCTAGGTGTGTGCACTAACCACTGAACTGCATCCCAGCCCTGAATATGCTTTTAAAGTAACTTATGAGTCAACAAAGAAACCATAATAAAAATCTAAATATTTTAGACATGAATGATAATAAAAACAATGTATATCAAAACTTGTGGGCTACAAAAAATAGTGCTTCAAGGGAATTATTGCCTTAAATGCTTTTTTAAAAATATATTTTTTAGTCATCAATGGATTATTTATTTATTTATTTATTTATTTATTTATATGCAGTGCTGAGGACTGAACCCACGGCCTCATGCCAGGCAAGCGCTCTACCACTGACTCAAAATGGTTGAAAATGAATGAACTAAGCAAAAAACTTAAGAAATAAAAAACGGGGCTGGGTGTGGTGGCACACGCCTGTAATCCCAGCACTTGGGAGGCTGAGGCAGGAAGATCGTGAGTTCAAAGCCAGCCTCAGCAGTGGCGAGGCACTTAGTAACTCAGTGAGACCCTGTCTCTAATAAAATACAAAAGAGGGCTGGGTGTGTGGCCCAGTGGTCAAGTGCCCCTAAATTCAATCCCCTGTACCAAAAAAAAAAAAAAAAAAACAAAAACAAAAAAAAAAAAAAAAAAAAAAAACAGGCCAGGCACAGTGGTGCACACTTGTAATGCCAGCAGCCTGGGAGGCAGAGGCAGGAAGATGGCAAGTTCAAAAACAGCTTCAGCAACTTAGCAAGGCCATAAGTAACTCAGAAAGACCCTGTCTCAAAATATTTTCTTTTTAAAAAAAAAGGGCTAGGGGTGTGGCTCAAAAACCAAAGAAACAATAGAAAGAATGGACAAGGCTAAAAGTTGGTTCTTTGAAAAGACCAACAAAATAAAGAATTCTCTAAAATAATTTACCTGAGGGGCGGGGAAGAAGACATAGGTAAATAATTTCTCAATTTTCATTACAATATGCTTTGGTAACTAACAAAACCCCAATCTCAGTGTTAATTTTTTGCTTGTTGTATATGGCCACTGTGACTCTTGTAGGTCTTTCCTCCCGGGTCTTCTTCATTATGGGATTCCCAATAAAGGATATGTCATTCTCATGGAAGGAGAAAATAATAAGAAAGCTGTTGGAAATTCATACAACATCTTTTAAAGTATCTGGTCAGATGTGATGTCATTGTTATCTGGCCATGACAACTGGGTGGGTATGCATTCTCACCCACAAGAGGCACGTGGCAATAGGTGGAAATGTATAGTCCTCTTTTGAGAAGGAAGCAAATATTTGAGGTGCAATAACATGATCTATCACAAGTAATATTGTAAGTAAAAAAAAAAAAAAGAAATGGCTGAAAATATGGCAGAGATTGAGAATACCATCATTAAATTCATGCCAAAACCTTAAAACCTTAGATTGAATGGAAAATTCCTAGAAATATATTATTTATTTATTAAACTAACCCTAAGAGAAATAAAATATCTGAATAGTCCCATAACTATTAAGAAATCAAAGCAGCACTTTGAAGTCTTCCTGTGAGGAGAATGTCCAGTATCGCCATTCCCATGAGCACTGTATTAGTAGTCCTAACCAATGTAATACTTTAAGATAAATAAACAGCAATCATACTGGGCAGGAGGGGAAAATTGGCATTATTTTCAAATGATTGTATACTTATCAAATCCAAAAGAATCCATAGACAAATTATCAGAAAGAAAAGCTTAACAAAGATGGCTGTATGAAGCCGGGCGCAGTGGCGCACACCTGTAATCCCAGCACTTTGGGAGGCTGAGGCAGGAGGATCGCGAGTTCAAAGCCAGCCTCAGCAGTGGTGAGGCACTTAACAACTCAGTGAGACCCTGTCTCTAATAAAATACAAAACAGGTCTGGGGATATGACCCAGTGGTCGAGTGCCCCTGAGTTCAGTCCCCGGTACCACAAAAAAAAAAAAAAAAAAAAAAAAAAAAAAAGATGGCTGTATGCTATATCAATATTCAAAAATCAATTTTATTCCTATTATCAGTATCAAATGAGAAGAAAGCATAATTTTAAAGGATGTCATTTATAATAGCAACACACATGACAAAGTATCTAGGAATAAACCCAACAAAAGATGTGCAAGAACTGGGCACTGAGAATAACAAACTTTACTGAAAGACATTCAAGAAACTGTTATGGTTTGGATGTGAGGTGTCCTCCGAAAGTTCACATGAGACAATGCAAGAAGGTTTGGAGGAGAAATGATTGGGTTATAGCCTTAACCTAATCAGTGATATATGCTTGATGGATTAACTGAAGTGGTAGCCTATAGCTAGAGGAGGTGGGAATTGGAGCATAGCTTTGGGTATATATTTGTATCTGAAGAGTGGAGTTTCTCTCTCTGCTTCCTGATCACCATGATCACCATGATCACCATGAGCTGCTTCCCTCTGCCACACTCTTCCGCCATGTTCATCCTTACCTCCAGCTCTGAGAAATGGAGCCGGCCTTCTATGGACTTAAACCTCTGAAACTGTGAGTCCTCAAATAAACTCTTCCTCCTCTATCATTGTGCTGGTTGGGTCCTTTAGTCACAGCAGCAAAAAAGCTGACTAAAACAGAAACCTAATTTTAAAAGAGTGTTATTCTGTATTGGAAAACTCAGAATCATAAAATGTCAATCAATACTCTCCAAATTTTCCTGTATATTACATCCAATGCCAACAGATTGTGTTGTTGTTTTGGTGTTTGTGTATGTGTGTGCATGTCCAACCTGAGAAGCTTGTTTCAAAATATGAAAAAACAAAAGACCAAGAATATCCAAGACAGAAGATGAAGAAGAAATAAAGAGGAAGATTTCACACTACTAAATATCAAGACTTTTTATAAAGCCATGATAATTAGTGTGGCACTTGACATCAAGATAAACAAAATTTCTGGTAGAACAGAATAGAAAACTCAAAAATACCCTTGTTTATAACTGGAATGTTTGTATATAACAAAGTTAGAAAAGGTGGCGCTAGTCAATAAACAAAGCTGAAGGAGGAAAGTCAGTTGTAAATGTCAAAAGCAATAATAAATATTTTTAGAAGAAAGAGTAGATTAATATAAATTGTGGGGGAGCAGGATAAATATTTACAAATTCAAAGTTGAGAACGTCTATTTATCAAAATAGAAAATCAAAAGACAAGGCACAAATGGAAGATAAAAATTGCAACATGTGCAACTGACAAAGAATTAGTGTCCAAAGTATATAAAGAATTTGGCAAATAATCCACTAAATCAATGGGCAAAAGACACTAAATGACCCTTACATAAATGAGACAAAGATAGCCTTGATGGACGGGGCCCTAATTTGTTCATTTCTTCAAAGCAGGATGTGATGTATTAGCTCAAAAGTCTGCCTGTAGCACCAAACTCAAATATTTACACATCCAAGAAGGTTTTTGTTGTTGTTTTAGGGAAGAGGGTCTTGCAGTGTTACCCAGGCTGGCCCTGAACTCCTGGGCTCAAGCAAACCTCTTGCCTCCACCTCTCAAGTACACATCCAAGTGTTTTAAACATCACCAAAGCATATTGTTAGCCACTTGGAGATACTTGCCTGAAACTTATGAAACTGTTACCACCGTTTGCTAGTCATAGATAAGATAAACACTCTAGTTATAAAGTCCAGTGACTGGCTGCTGCCCTTGGGTGCTTTCTGACCCAGAGACTTTCCACAGGCTGCTGAACAACAGAGGGAGCACAGTAAGCTCCCTCTCTTCTGGAAGTTTCCTTGCCCTTCTTCCCTCTTGGAGAGTTTCTTCATTCCCTGAATCTTCATTTGTTGTGAAGAACTTCCCTGCATACCAACCTGTCAATGCTGGCCCAAGGGAAGCCTGTGTGGGCTACTTCCACTTTCTGGTCTTATTTTTCTTTGTTCGGCTCTGAAATTCTGTAAGCCCCCTAGACTGACATTTCTCAGCAGAGGAACTAAGATGGCTGAAACATGTGTAAAAGAGATGCTTAACCCCAGAGATAGGGCAATAAAGCCAGGATGAGATGCCACTTAACTGTCATCTCACCGGCAAAAATCAAGAAAACTGAGGTGTTCAAGAAGATATAAATGTTGGTGGTGAGTGAGGTAGAAAAAAATATTAAAAAGCTAGGCAAAAAGAGACAAGAGGGGCTGGGATTGTGGCTCAGCGGTAGAGCGCCCGCCTAGCACGTGGGCGACCCAGGTTCGATCCTCAGCACCACGTACAAATAAAACGAATTGAATAAAATGCATTGTGTACAACTAAAGCAAAATAAATAAAAATATTTAAAAAAAAAAAACAAAGAGACAAGAAGAAGGAAAAGGAGACTATAACTTTAATCTCAAAGTCTTGTACTAAAGTTCCTCTGTCTACTTGCCCCCACTTCCAAGCCAGTTCTCTCTCTCTCAGGCCTGTCACTCTCAATTTTCTGGGAAATCCACAAATCTTCACTTACAATCTTAAAGTTACTAGAAATTCACCCACTTATGAAAATTGCCTATGTCCTGTTAATTAGCCACTGATATATATATTTTTTAGAACAGATTGTGAAAAGGAAGATACAAAGCCTATAATATAAGGTAATTTCCCAAAGTTATCTGTTGATCAGATAATGGATAAGAAGGCAACCTAAGGATCCCAAGAATTGCCAAACCACTCTAAACCATTGCACGATCATCAGACTGATGTCATCCCCACATATCTTCCTGTGCCCACCTCTCACGAAGTTTCCTTTTAAAGAAGACCTTGAAAACCCCCAAAGCACATCTCACTCTTGAAATAAACTACATTCTTCCTTGAATGCCTACTCAGTGCTTTCCTAAATAAATTGGTCTGTGCTTTTGACGCATCTTGAAATTCCTTTCTGCAAAGTTGTGAAAGACCCTGATGTCCTGAGTTGAGGGCTTCCTCTGCAGGACTTCCTTGAACCCCCTTCAGTGACAGTAGGATTGTAAAGTGGTACAAACACTTTGGATAAAAATTTTGGCACTGTCATATAAAATGAAATACTGGCATACTAAAGACCTATCATTTCTATTCCTAGGTAAATATATCCAAGAGAAATTTTTGTACAGGGACACCAGAAAGTAATAGCACTATTGGAAATAGCAGAAGACTGGAAATTGTGTGTTTGGCAACTGGAGAATGGATAAATAATGGTACATAATTGATTATTATGTATTCTTGCCCTCCTTGCCTTTTGGATGGTTCATGAACAGTTGCAGTGGAAATGAACAAAATACAATTTTACTCATCAATGATGAATTCCATATATATATATGCATATATATATGTAAAAAAGTGGGCATTTAAGGAAGAATATATTTATACATATATATGTGTATATATATATGTGTGTGTGTATATATATATATATATATATACACATATATAGTTGTAGATGAACACAATACCTTCATTTAATTTATTTATTTTTATGTGGCACTGAGGATCAAACTGAGTGCTTCACACATGCTGGGCAAGCTCTCTACCACTGAGCCACAACCCCAGCCCCATGAATGAATCTTAATATGTCTGTGAAAATAAAAGTCCCAGGACACTAGATCAAAGTTTGAAAACACACACAAAACTAATATAAACATATTGCTCAATAATACATGTAAATGTGAAAAGAAATTAAAGAAATGCAGTAGTTGTGTAAATGCAAGTTCGGGATGGTGCTTACTTCTACAGGGAAAGCAGTAATAGAAGACAGGGATCACTTAACAAGCTGACGTTAAGTTAATTGGTAGCATTTTATTAATTAATTCATTCGAGGTTCTGGGGATCAAACCCAGGGCCTTGAGCATGCTAGGCAAGTTCTTTACCACTGAGTTAATACCCCCCAACCCTCACTGGTAATATTTTAGTTCTTGTGTAGGGTGTCAAAAAAGGTGTCCTTTTAAAAATAAGTTTTATTTAAACTATAACCATCCAAGGACTGCTGGTTCAAGTGCATTATTAACTAATTCTGTGGAGTTGAGGTCCATTTTTTAAAAAGAGAGGATTGTATATTATACCTTCTCAAGTCTTCTGGCCTAACCATGCAATGGATGACTGAGAATTTTAACAAGGCCATGAGCAAAAACGCAGTATCCTTAACCCAAGTACCTACTCCCCACCGTGTCCACACCACCACCATTAACAGATCATAAAAACTAACGAAGACGAACAACAAAAACCTAGCTTTCCTATGGCACAAACAAAAGAAGCAGGCGTCACGTGGACTCCCTCCCACGCCCGGCGCGCCAATGATGTCACCAATCTGCGACCCGGCCATTGATTCCCGACTGAAGGTAGAGAGGACTACGTGGTGGGGGAGGGCGGGGGGAGGGTCCCGGCGGCAGTGGCCACCTCCGGTGCGCGGCTGCGTCGCGAGGAATTACAGGACGCGGTAAGTGGCTCTCCCCTTCTCCGCCGTCACCTTCCCAGGCCCAAGCACGGCTTGCGTGGCCTCTCCAGTCTCGGGTGCTGATAGAAGGGGAAACGCGGAGGATGTCGTGGGGGGCGCTGAAGGTGGCCGCAGGGCCGGGTGGCGATGCGCCTGGTGGGGGACAGCGGCTGGGCTCCGCAGCCTTCCGGGAGGCGGGCGCCGGGGCCCGTGTGCTTGTGTGCGTGTGTGTGCAGCCCTGTGCACGCGGGTGTGGGCGGCAGAGGCTGCGCACGGATGCTCTGACGGTCGTGCCAGCCGGAGCCTAACAGCTGGGTACCAAAGGCCCTGGTTTCTCTCTCGCTGATTCCCCCGCCTCGGAGAATGACTGGAGAGCGCGGCGCCTGGGACTGGTCCTGGTACGCGCCTTTCAGCGCCTTCTCCCCCAAATGCATTGGACCAGCAGCTCATCCTGGGAATAATATCCGCTGCCCATGCGTGTCTTGCACAGTGACGGCGTAGGAGGCCACCGTGGAGAGCCCATTGCGGGGTCACGGCCGCTGCGCACAGCCTCTGTCTGGCTCTGGTGCAGGAGGCCTAGTTGCGTCACCTCCCTTTCCTTCATCTGTTTGGCTTGATTCCTGGGCCCCACTAGAGGGTAAGCCGGCCCGAGGTGTTCCGTGTTGGTGTCAGCGTTTGGGAAACTTACCTACCCAAAAAGGATACCTGTCATGGGATTTTGAGTGCTGTGGGGAGGCACGGGCAGTGCAAGCGCCCAGTTAGCTCAGGGCGCAGAGTCTAAGCTGCAGTGGGAGGACACACACATAGAGGCCTACACTACCGGCTGGTGGCCCTTTGCTGGAGTGGGAGGCTGGGATGCTAGAGCAGGTCACTGGGGGCAGAGAACACAGGAGCATCAAAATGTCGCCAAGTGCTGAGTGATAGCACCCAACTCCTTTCTCTACCAAAGGGCTCATTCCTATTGCTTTAAAGATCCTGAAATATCTTGTTCATTATTTACAAAGAGTTGAGTGCTTGCTGTAGGGGAGGCAGAGAAAGGGAGTGGAAAGGGGGCATAAACTGTGGAGTCAGGTCTGCCACTTAGCAGCAGTGTGACATTGAGTGAGTTATTTAACCTCTACTCCTACTTGGGCTTATCTACAAAATGCAAATGCAGATAATTATACCTACCTTGCAGGGTTGTCAGAATTTGAAGTGTTTAGCTATTATTAGTAAGGGCCTAGTACCCAGGCACTTGAACTTGTCAATACTGAAAATTTTTTATTGGTACAGCTGCTTGACAGACAGGGGATCTTTTTGCTATTTTGGATGTTTGCTATTCTGCCAGATATGATAAAGCAGACTAGTGTGTGTGTGTGTGTGTGTGTGTGTGTGTGTGTGTTTGGTGAGGGGGGGAGGAGTAACAAAACCCATAATCTCTCTACTGTAGATCACATAAAATGCTAGATCTGGAAAGAGGTTAAGATCTCCCTTTATTAATTATAGCTTCTCTTTAATATTTATTTTCATACCTGTCACCATGTGAAAATTTTCACGTATACTAATTTATTTAATCCCTCCAGCAACTTAGTGCAAGAAATAAATATCATCCCCATTTTACAGATGCAGAAGGTGAGTCTTGGCCTAGGTCCTGACACTACTAGTTAATGGCAGAACTGGAACTTGAGCCAGGCCATCAGGCTATGTGGTTTGGGCCTTATTCTTGTGTTCCAGCAATGTGAAGGTGGTGTGTGGGGGAAGGGAGGCATAGCAGAGTTTAGAGAGCCAGCATTTGCTGCAAAAATAGCATCTCATATTGTTCCAATGATACATTATTTTCTTATTTTACATTTTACCCAGCATTGTCCAGATGTGAACCAAGATTTGGCCTTTTCACCAAGAGAAAAGGGAAGGCTCATGGGCATGGGCACACAGTGCTGAGATCGTGGGCACACACAGTAGGTATTTGGTAAATGCTTGTGGAAAGAACAAATCTTGAGGCATTGTCATTCTTGCCAGAAGGAGGCCCTATGCTTAATACCACCAAGGCTCCTTAAGCTAGCTATTTTTATACTACAACACATTGTAACATAAGCATCTTTCTGATTCATGGATTTAAAGATCTGAAACTCTTTCAGACCAAGATTGGTGTTATTATCTGTGACTAACTGATTACAGTTTTTAAATATGCGAACAATGGAATCTGAGCTTTTGGGCTTTTGTAGTGATCTCTTGAGATATACCAATTTGTTTTGCTGTAACATCTGTTCAGATTGGACTTTAATGGGTACAGCTGCTTGTGTTAAGTTTTCTGGAGAGCACCAGATGATTATTTAGCATCCAGGATGAAGAGTTCAAAATATTAAGTTTCTTCCAAATTTAAGTTTTTGAGAAAGATCTGTGACTGATGTGGATTAATGTGGGAATAGTAAACTAGTTTTTATTCATTTGCTCATTTATTTATTTATTTACTTATTTTGCAGTACTGGGGATTGAACTCAGGGGCCTCATGCATGCCCGGCAAGCGCTCTACCACTGAGCTACTTCTTCAACCCAGTAAACTAGTTTTAAACAGATGGCATTCATGGTGTTTTTGTGTCATTTCTCTATTCTGTGTCATTTCTCTCTTTAAAGATGACTTAGGTCCATATAGTGAACTATTAGGAACATGCAAGGTTTATATAACTCATCCACATAAACTGTTCTACACACACATCCTGCAGTTCCTCTACCCAAGAAGCTCTGGTTCTTTTCTATACTCTGACAGATGCCTTGAAGCCACCTATTTCACCATTTTTATCAGACTCGATGAGAGAGACCCTCTGATATCTGTCTTCCTTTTCCTTTTGTACCATTCCCTACCACACACAAAAAGTGTTCTCCCCCCTCCCCCGCCAAAAGAGGGTATATTAATCTAGTTGCAAATGGAAGAAATCTAAAATAAACTAACAAGAAATTTAAAAAAAAGGTTTTTCCCCTTTGATCATTTAACTAGAAAGTCCAAAGGTGAGCTTCAGGCATGACTAGATTCTAGGGCTAAAATGATACACAAAGGCTCTCTTGGCCCTGTCTTTCTCTGTTCCTTTTTGGCTTATTGCTTTTTCTATGTACTGAAAAAGCTGATTCTTGGCAGCCCCAAATCTATGGCCTTCTAGCTGTCTTCTAGCATCATAAGCTAATCACTATGACAAAGGTTTAGGGCTAGGGGTTTCACAATTGATCAGGTCTATGTCTCAGGCCCACACCTGGGATGAAGAAGTAAACTGTTGCTCCATAAATACATGGGCTTCCCCACCCCTTACTGCTAGGGATTAAACCCATGCCTTGAGCATGCTGGGCAATCCCTATACCACTGAGCTACATATGCAGCCCCTCCTTGATCACATGGGTGGAAAGTACAGAGGTACTAGGCAGGCAGAAATGTCAGATGACCACTGCAGGTGTGTGTACATGCACAGGCACATGTGCTTGCATGTGTGCTCATATCTCACTTCTTCAAAGCCCTTCCAGAACCTTCCAACTGGAATGAATCCACTGGTTTTGTTTGTCCATCACACGCTGTTTTTCTGTGGTGGCAGAGCACCCACCATGTGTTCTGCATTCCTTCCACGCCTTGGCATCTGCTCTTTGGGTCATCCTTTCCCTCTGCTTCCTCTGGCTAATCTTTTTGGATGGAGTTGTGCTTCTTCCAGAAGCCTCTGGACCTCCTTCATTGCATCATATACCCCTCTCTCTGTTCCTGTGAACACCTGAGCACACCCTATAGTGGATTTTTATTTCTGTTTGGCAATTGTTTACCATTCTGTTCTCCACTAAGTAGAACCCCTTTTTTGAATTCCTTACCTCTTGCCCTTAGCTAGCATTATTTTTCTTCAGCGCATACACAGTCACGTGGCTTTGTATATTTATTTGTTTATTGTTTTTCTCTCCTCTTTGGAACATCAGCTTCATGAGAACAATGAGGAAAGGAACTTTGCCTTGTTTGATATCCCTAGGGCCTAGGATGGTGCCCAGCACATAGTAGGTGCTCAGTTAATGTTTAGTAAACAAATGAATGAAAATTTGCCCAGAGGAAGAAAATGCTAGCATTCTGTTACTAAAGATTCAAATCAGCATGATAGATGGAGTCTCACTGTGAAGATCTCACACTCAGTACTGCAGGTCA
The DNA here is from genome assembly GCA_025594165.1 of Tamias sibiricus. Taxonomy (NCBI): domain Eukaryota; kingdom Metazoa; phylum Chordata; class Mammalia; order Rodentia; family Sciuridae; genus Tamias; species Tamias sibiricus. The sequence continues at coordinate 117,956,710 of CM046658.1, read as the reverse complement.
TCCCAGGAAGGTAGAACCTTGTTCTCCATGTGGGTTTGAACCTGCAGAGATCAGACCCAAGGAGAAGCCCACTGGGAATTTCACCCTGTGTGATGATTCACTCTTCTCAAAAGCTTCTGAGTCTCTCTGGGTTTTTATTTTTGTTTTGTTTTTAACTTTGTTTTTGAGATGAGGTTTCCCTGTGTTACTTAGTCTGGGCTTGAATGTATGGGCTCAAGTGATGATCCTCCTGGTGCAATGTCCCAAGTAGCTGGGACTACATGCACATGCCACCCACACCCAGCTCCTTTCTGAACTTTGATAGGTTGTATATTAAGGTTTTTTCCATATCCTAAAGCTTTTTCCTTATATATTTAATTTTGCAGTGCTAGGGATTGAGCCCAGGGCACTCTACCATGGTATTACAACCCCAGCCTTTTTTTTATTTTTTTGAGATAGGGTCTCTGAGTGCTAAGGCTGACCTCAAACTTGCAATCCTCCTGCCTCAGCCTCCCAAGTAGCTGGGATTACAGGCATGTCCCACTGCACTCATCAGGAGTATTTATTTTTAAAACATTTCCTTGGGCATTTACAATGTGCCAGGCACTGTTCTAAGCTCTTTATAAATAGCAACTCATTCTTAGACTGAGGTTTTGGGATCAAGGGTTATGAACTTTAAGGCCTGTCTTCTTTTTGAATATCAAGACATTCATGAAAGGCAGGACAAAAGGAAGTAAAATAGTCCCATTTTAAAATTACAAAAGAAATGAGATTTCTCTATCTGATTCATTCTATCCTCCAGAAGTAGAGCTACCAATAACAGCCTGGTGTGTCTCCTGCCCTTTCCTTAGGTTTTTACACTAATAGCTAATAAATATGATTTACTGCATCATCGACATGCACGCTGACCTGTACCTGGCCTTTTCCATAGCTGCCATCAGTGACATTAGTGCCACCCACTGCCATTGTCCAGAGCAGAGCCTCCTTACCCTGGGATGTGTGGCAGAGCCTGTGGATGACCAGTGGCTCTTCAAGATAGTAGCTGCTCAAGCCTCTCACTTCAGCCCTCTCGGAGGGAGGGCCCAAATCCACACCCTCGCTCCTTTCCACAGCCCACTCATCTACCTGACCTTGTGTTATGTCTTAATTTGGAGGAATCCTACCCAATCCTTGCCCACCTCCCAATACCACCACAACAAAGGGGAAATACCCTTTTCTTTATTTTAACAACAACAGAAAAGTAATTCTCATGCAAATACAGACTTAAGGTGAGAGGATCCTTGTTTCACTCCACACTTAACCCCATATCTCCAAGCTCCAGTTCCAGGCCAGCTGCAATCTTCCATTAGAGTGCTTAGTCCTGATTTCCTTCCTGAAAAGCAAATACAGATTAAGTATTCCTTATCCAAAATGTGTGGGACCAGAAGTGTTTCAGATATCAGATTTTGGAATAGATGCATGTACATAATGAGATATTCTGGGAATGGGACCCAAGACTAAACATGAAATTTCATTTACATTTCATATATGCCTTATATACATGCCTGTTTTAGCCAGCTTTTTCCCTGCTGTGACTAAAAGGCCCAACCAGCACAGTTTTTGAGGAGGAAACATTTATTTGGGGGCTCAAGGTTTCAGAGGCCTCAGTCTGTAGACAGCAGGCTCCATTCCCCAGGACTCAAGGTGAAGAAGGACATCATTGTGGAAGAGTGTGGTGGAGGGAAGCAGCTCACTCATGATCAGGAAGCAGAGAGCTCTCCACTTGCCAAATACAAATATATACCCCAAAGCCCAGTGACCCACCTCCTCCATCCACACCCCACCCATCTCCAGTTACCTCTCAGTTAATCCCATTAGGATTAATCCTAATTAATGTTGATTACATTAAGGCTCTCACAACCCAATCATTTCCCCTCTGAACCCTCTTGCATTGTCTCACTCATGAGCTTCTGGGGAACACTTCACATCCAAACCATAACATGGCCTAAATATACTTTTATACAATTTTTTAAAATACTTTTGTGCATGCAACAGCATTTCATGGTATGGAATTTTCCATTTGTGGCATCACGTCAGAGCTTAACCGTTTCATATTTTGGAGCATGTTGGATTTCAGATGATCAGAGAAGGATGCTCAACCTGAACCAGTTCCCACTGCCATCAGCGATGCCTGAGCACTGGATGTGTCTCTCTGTCCCCTGCCCTCTCTAAAACTGGGTATTTTAACTAAGAAAAGGAAAATCTAAGCTCAATTGAAAATGCTATTTCATTATAATTTGCACTTTTCTTATAATTCAGTGAAGCTCTTTTGCTTATCTTATTAACTACTTTTATTTTTATTTTCAGAAATCTCAGCTAATATTTTGTCTATTAATTTATTATGCTCACGTGGTTTTAAAATAAATTATACAAATGCTCCAAAAACATGAGTATTTGCTCATTGCAAAAGAAAAAAATGTTGACTTGCTCTGAACATTTTTCCATTTTATCATTCCTCATCTAATTTTGGCTTTATTGTTAAACATATAAAACCTATTTTTCATTCTTATGTAGACAAATTTTAATCCTTTTGATTGCTTTCTTTGCTTGTAAGTTTAAAAGTTTCTTCTTCATTCTGTATTCTAGTTTTGACATGACTTTCAAAAGCTAATATTCAGTTTTATTTCAGATTTTAGGAAGATACTTGATGAAAATGTGTGACATTTTAAATAAAAGAAGTTTTAATTAGATAAAGGTCTATGTTTTATTTTAAAGATGTTTACATTACTGTACTTACATTTTTCCCCCTTTTTAAAATAATGTATCAGGATAGCAAAGCTTACTCCAACAAACTGATTCAAATACAGGTGGTTCCCAACTTTGAATGATCTGACTTATGACTTTTCAAGTTTATAATGGCTCTAAAGCCATACACATTCAGTAGAAACATAATTCAGATTTAGACTTGTGATCTTTTCCTGGGCTAGGAATTTGCAGTCTCACACTCTCAGGATGGATGCTGGGTAGCAGCAGATGCTGTTCCAGGTCAGCCACACAAAGAGGAGGGGAAACCACAGCTCTCCAGCTACTGTTGCTAAGCTCGATGTTCAGTGGGTTAGATGTGTAAGTGCTTTCTCTCCTTGTACTGTTTTCAACCTGTGATGGTTTATTGGGCTGTAACCCCATCATAAGTCAGGGGGTACTATTTCTCATAATTTTAGTGTGCTTAGCATTTCCATAAATTGCAGTAGGAAATTATATTCATCTGGAGCTATCAGGTTTAAAGAGGCACTCAGAGTCAGCAAGCAGCTTCTCAGTATGTGGTAATGATGAATTCAGCCTCTTCCAGTTCCCCTTCCTCACTTTTTCCTAAGACTTTTTTTATTGGGATGTAATTATGTGTAACCTATGTGTACTTTTCATATATTCTGACAAAAATATACCCTTTTACTTGCCATCCAGATCAAGAAATAAAACATTTCCATTTCCCTAGAAAGCTCCCCTCTGCCCCTTTCTTTTTGCAGGGGTAGCATTGGAGTTTGAACCACTGAGCTACCTCTACAGCCCTTTTCCTTTTAATTTGAAACAGTCTCATTAAGTTGCCCAGGCTGGCCTTGAACTTGTGATCCTCTTGCCTCAGCCTCCTGAGTCTCTGGGGTTATAGCTGTGTGCCACCACACTCAGCCCCTGTACCCCTTTGTAAGTCACTACTACTCCCTACTGTTCCGATGTCTATGACCATAGATTAGTTTTGTCATTTAAATTTCATATGAATGCAATTATGCAATGTGAGCTTTTGAGCGTGGCTTCTTTCAGTGAGGTTCAACAGAGTTGTATATGTCCTTTTCCATTATATGAATATACATCAAGTTGTTTATGGATATTTGGGTTGTTCCAGTTAGGGGCTAATAAGAATAAAACTCCATAAACATTTTTTCCCATTTTCTATTGTGGTAAAAAAAAAATATGTATAATGTAAAATTTACCGTCTTAAACCATTTTTAAGGGTATAGTTCAGTAATATTAAGTGTATTTACATTGTTTTGCAACACAGATCCAGAACACTTTCATCTTGCAAATTAAAAACTCTGTTCTCATTGAACATAACTCCTTTTCCCCCTCCCTCAGCCCTTGGTTCATGAGCATTCTTGTAAAAGTCTTTTTGTAGACATTTCTTTCATTTTGTGGGGACTAAGTATCCAGGAATACAATCACTGGGGTTTAGCCTTAAAAGAAACTGCCTACCAGTTTTCCCAGATGGTTGTACCATTTTACATTCCCACCAACAGAATTCTAGTTGCTTCCCAACATTAGGTATTGTGAATCTTTTTATTTTAGCCATTCTGGTAGCTGTGAAGATGTATTTCACTGTGCTTTTGTCTCATATTTTAATCATTTATTTATTATTTACATGGTTATCCCCATCACTAGACTGTGAGCTTTGTCAATTATCTTTTTGGTTTTAACCTTTTTTATGTGTGTGCTGGGGATTGAACCTAGGCCCCCACACATGCTAATTAAACTCCCCCTCCCCTTATTTTGAGGGTGATACACACTTTTTATTTTTTATTTTACTTTCTGTTTTATTAAAAACAAAACTTGAAACTTATAGAAAGCTATCAAAATGTAAATAAGACCACAGCCTAAGTGTAATCGATGCAAGCCAATTTTTTATGATTTTTATGAGTTGTATTAAGTCCCACCACTCAGATGTCACCATTACTATTTTGGGGTCTTTCACGCATTGCTGTGCTGGTTGATTCAGCAGCTTGACAGTGTCCCAGCCCTTCACTCCACCATCACAGCAAGGGACCCTTGCCCCAGAAACCCCTCCCCAACAGACTTCTTTTTGTGGTTTGCTGGCCATAGGTATCCTATGCTGGCCATAGGTATCCTGCCCACCTGAAGGAGGGGAATGCTAAGACTCATCAAAGTCCTCCCCTCTGGGTCTGAGAGAGAGCTGATCTTCTCAGAGGGAAGTGGACAGAAATCGGGGCTCAGAAAGGAAGGCTCCATGCTGGGGTAGGCAGCTGGTCTGCATGTTATTTTTCATAGCTGCAGTTGTTTTAGATTTACGATTTTGTGTTCCATTTAGGAAATTAACCTCTCCGATTGTCTGTAAATATCACTTTTTAAAAAAATATTTATTTATTTGCTTTAGTTGTACACAATGTGTTTTATTTTTACGTGGTGCTGAGGATCGAACCTGGGCTGCTCATGTGCTAGGCGAGCGCTCTACTGCTGAGCCACAACCCTAGCCCTGTAAATATCACTTTTATCATGACCATACCAGACTCCACTTGAGCAGGTCTCCAGCTTCAAGCATTAAAGCTCATTTCAGTTTTTTGCTATTTTAAACCATGCTGTTTGTTCATATGAAAATATATATTCATGCTAAGTTTCAAATTGTCTTCCTCATTGATTTTTATGGATTAATGACATTGTTTAATGAATAATGATGAAGTAATATTATTACACATAATCATTAAATAAAGTTTTAAACATACTAAAGGCTTTCAACACACATTAACCAATTGCTTGGTAAAGAAGTTGAAACTATCAAGTTAGCCTTACTACCAGCATAGGAAAGTACCTGAGTTTCTTCCTTTCCTCATTATTTTTTTTTTCCTTTTCTCCCTCTCTTTCTTTCATTTGATCATTAATGGATATTCATTTGGGAAATATTTCTTGAGCACCATCTATAGACAAGGCACAGATGGGTCATGGAAGCACAAGAGTTACTACTCAGGAAAGACAGATATGATTAATCAAATTGATCACATGAATGTAGAACTACAACTATGATAAGATTATAAAGAAAGCCACCTATATGACCTCTGATATTAGAACAGGACCAGAAGAGAAAATAGTCTGTGATTTGGCTTTTTCAAGACTGCAAGAGTTATGTGGCCATTGGGCAAATAAGACAGAAGGTGTTTTCTTGAAGTCTATTGAGAGTGGGCTAGCACAGGGGGGTGGGGACATAGTGCAGGCCTTGTTTTACTCTGGGGCCTTTATCCTAAGAGGAATGGGCTTATAGAAAGGCTTATAGAAGGGATGTGGCAGGGACCTAAATCAGATTTGAGAACTTTTAAAAGAGGCCAAGATGGATTCCTAGAATCTAAGATTAGATTGTGAAGGTAGCCATGGTTCCCCAACCAGCACTGAGTAATCTCAGTGTTAACTCAGTTGTTAACTGCTACTTCATTTTCATGTCTTTGTTAGTTTGATTGAATATTTTCCTGAATATTTGTCAAGCATCTGCACTTCCTTTGTTTTAGTGGGGATAACATATCTTCATGGCCAAGATCATCCACTCTGGAGCCAAAATGCCTGGGCCTGAATGCTGGCTCTGCCAGTTATTGACTGTATACTCTTGGATAACTTCTATGACTATGTTGTACTTCAGTTTCCTCTTCTATAAAATGGGGGCAATGATAGTGTGCCTCTCTCATAAGATGGTTTTGAAAATCAAAAGATAAATCACAATGCTGGCCCACCTGAGTGCTGCTGTGCATGTGACTCTTATCCAGGTGCGTGAGCTTCACACATACATGTATACATATTAACTGTCTTGCATATGTGTGGGGATGGTAATTCCTCTGTTTTCATTTGTGTATTGGTTTATACATTTTTAAACTTATTATTGTGAACATTTTCAAACATTATGTTGCTTTTCTTAAATACAAAACTTTATCTGCAGTGAACCAATATCAGTCTTCTCCTTTGTGATTCTGTTGTGAAACAGATCAAGTAATACAAGCAGCCTTTTTAAAATTCTTTTTTTACTTAAGGTTTTTTCTATATTTAATCCTTTATTACAATTGAAATTGTGTCTATTGATATAAGGTAACACTCTAGGTTTAGGGTTTTTTTTTTTTTTCTTTCTTTCAAATAGCCAACCAGTTGGCCCAGCTCCATCTATTGTATAACCCTTCTTCTCATTGCTACAGCTTTTTTAGTTGTAGATGGATACATACAATACCTTTATTTTATTTATTTATTTTTTTTAAAAATATTTTTATTTATTTGCCTTTAGTTGTACACAATGCGTTTCATTCAATGCGTTTTATTTGTACGTGGTGCTGAGGATCGAACCCGGGTCGCTTACGCGCTAGGCGAGCACTCCACCGCTGAGCCACAATCCCAGCCCTATCTTATTTATTTTTATGTGGTGCTGAGGATTGATCCCAGTGCCTTACATATGCCAGACAAGCGCTCTGTCACTGAGCCATGACCCCAGCCCCTCATTGCTACAGCTTTTGAATCTTTATTATGTATTGGATTCTTACACATACTAGGGTTTGTTTGAGGAATGTGGCATCCACTCCATACTCCCCCAGCCTCAAAGAGTTTGTAGTAAATTGTTTTAAAATTTGGCAGGAATTAGCATTCATAGGGGTTAGTATATCTTTCTATTTAGGACATATATTCAAATTTTTATAACTTGCTGCATGTAAGTTCTACATATTTCTTAAAATTATTCCTAGATATTTCGTTTTATAAATGCTTTGTTTGCTATTAAAAAATAGAGTATTTCCCCTAAGTATAAGGAAATTGTTATGTTTTGTATATTTTTCTTTTATCTAGCCATATTCCATGACTGGTGTTCATTCTAAAAGATTTTCAGTTGAACCTCTTAGCTCAACTAGGGTTGTGATAGTATCATCTACACATAATCCATTTTTTTCTTTCTTTTTCTTTTTTTTTTTTTTTTTTTTTTTTTTGGTGTGGTACCAGGGATTGAACTCAGCGGCACTAGACCACTGAGTCACATCCCCAACCCTTTTTTTGTATTTTATTTAGAGACAGGGTCTCACTAAGTTGCTAAGTGCCTCGCCCTTGCTGAGGCTGGCTTTGAACTCCAGATCCTCCTGCCTCAGCCTCCCAAAGTGCTGGGATTACAGGCGTGCACCACCGCACCCGGCTCATTTTCTTTCATTTTTAATGGTTATTTTAATTAGCTTTGTGTCTCTGTGACCAGAAGACCTGATAAGAACAACTTAGAAGAGGAAAAGTCTATTTTGGCTCATGGTTTCAGAGGTTCAGTTCATGGCCAGCTGACTCCATTGCTCTCGGCCTGCCATGAACCTTATGGTGGAAGGCTGTGGCAGAGGGAAGCAGCTCAAGACATGGAAATTAGGAAGCAGAGAGAGCAAGCTCTGCTCACAAAGGACAAAATACAACCCCCAAAGGCACACCCCTAGTCCTTCCTCTAGCCACAAGCTACCTGCCTATAGTTACCACCCAGTTAATACACATCAGTGGTTTGATCCACTTATTTCTTTTTTGTGATGTAGAATATGCCAGATATTCTTGTGTAGGGATGTGAATTTTTTTTTTCTAAGACCATTGAGCATAAGAACATGCTATTGATTTAATAACAAATAGGGGGCACTATATTGAGAGTGCATTTATAATGCAATTCATGTTCCAATAACAGAAATACTAAGATATGAAAAACAGTGCCTCTTAGATTTAATAAGATTTAAATGGTAACTATGTTGGGCTGGGGTTGTAGCTCAGTGGTAGAGCACTTGCCAAACAAGGGTGAGGCACTGGGTTCGATCCTCAGCACTACATTAAAAAAAAAAAGGAAAAAAATCCAGATAAATGAAAATATAAAGGTTAAATTCTTTTTTTAAAAAATGGCAACTGTGGCCCTCCTTATTTTATTTCTCATTTTAATGGTAATGTCTAACTATTCCAAAATACAATGTTGACTGTTGACTGATGATAGCTAGTCTTTGTTATATTAAAGAAGAATCCCACTTCCCAAACAATGAGACTGATTCAGGTGTGCAACACCTAATAAGAAAAGGTTTCATCAGCTTCAGGGAGCAGGAGTGAAAGGAAACTAAAAGGGTCAGCCTCTTGCTGGCAGTTTCTCACCTCTGCCTGAGGTCCTGCCTTCCTTGAGCTTTTTTTCTTTTTTCCTTTTGGTGGTGGTTCGGGGGATATGAACCCAGGGCCTTAGTGAATGCAAGGCAAGCACTCTACCAATTGAGCTATGCCCCCAGCCCTTTGAGCCTTCTTTGTTAAGGAGAAAATACAAACTCTGTCATCAAAGACTGAGTGTGCAGAGGGAGATTTCCTGCCTAGCAAAGGCAAAACCAGTCTGGTTTAAAATTTAGGCAGTGGGAAATGAGTCTCAATGAGGTAGTTTTTTTAAAAAACCTACACATAGCCTCTGTCTTGTGAAGTCCGAATACCACTTACTAGCCAGTGTTATCGGGATTGGGTATTTAGTCTAAGCAGTGAGCAGGACAGGAAGTTTGTGGCAGTTTCTGATAAGTGGGTTCTTTTTTTTTTTTCTTTTTGGTACCGGGGATTGAACTCAGGGGCACTCGACCACTGGGCCATATCCCCAGCCCTTTTTTGTATTTTATTAGAGACAGGGTCTCACTGAGTTGCTAAGAGCTTCGCCATTGCTGAGGCTGGCTTTGAACTCGCGATCCTCCTGCCTCAGCCTCCCAAGTGCTGGGATTACAGGCGTGTGCCACCACGCCTGGCTGATAAGTGGGTTCTTGCTATGTGTGTGTCAGCGCATGTGCCTGGGTAGTACAACGTAGGCAGCTGTGTTGGAATATGTTGCTTTGTAGGTTAATTTCTTAGTGCATTCCATATTGGGAACTTCAACCTTTTTCTGGGATTCCCACTATCCACTGGAACTCCAGAGAGAAGAAGTAGACAGGGCCGTGGGCCAGGTCAAGAAGTCATAAATCAGAGTTGAAGTGCACCAGTAGGAAGAACATCTTTAGCACAGAGATTTGTAACTTTCATTTAGGAGGACTCTGATTTGTCTGGGAATCACACAGCTATGGACTGTCTTTCAAGGAAAATGTACATGTTTAGTTTTTCAATAAATACTTTGGATCACCTACCATGTTCTATGAAGTGCCAGTAACACCCTGTTGAACAAAACTTGTGTAGCTCTGGCCTCATGGAACTTGTGGTAAAAGAGATCGACATTGACCCAGAAACCACACAAAGAAATGTAAAATCACAAGTGTGAACTTGCTCCAGATGGAGAGGTTCAGGGAGCTGCAGAGCATAGGATGGGGGGGGGGCAGTCGTCAGGTGCTTCCTGAGGAAGTATTGCCTAAGCTATGGTCTGAAGGATGGATCATAACTTAGATGAAAGCAGGAGAAACAGGCAAGAGCAAGTGCCAGAAGGGAGCCTGGCAGTCTGGAGGATGGGAAGTGGACTCGGGGAGGCTGGGAAGGAGGGACTGGGGGCGAGAGGAGAGAGGACAGCAGGTGCAAGCCAGGCTAGGCCGCAGAGCCATCACGTAAAGATTTTTGCCTTACCTTAGGAACATTAGGAAGCCATCAAATTGTCAAATTGGTTTTTGTTGTTGATAATGTAAGAATTTGATATGTGTAAAGCATATTTGTATGTGTAACATACGTCTAAGTCATTGAAATACAACAATAAACGGAATACTCATTTTGTTAGTCGGCTTTTCCTCACTGTGACCAAAATACCTGACATGAACAACTTGGAGGAGGAAAAGTTTATTTTGGCTCATGGTTTCACAGCTTTCAGTCCATGACTGGCTGCCTCCAATGCAGAAGCATCTTCACGGAAGGGCTTGGTGGAGGAAAGCGGCTCAGTCATGGCAGCCTGGGAACAGAGACCAAAGGATTGGGGTAGAGATCAACTCCTCCAGGATATGCCTGCAGTGACCCACTTTTTCATAGTGGCTCCTACCTCCCAATAGTCCATTCAGCTATCAATTTACTTATTTTTTGGTACTGAGGATTGAACCCAGGGGTGCTTTACCATTGCGCTCCATCCAGCCTGTTTTATTTTTTGAGACAGTGTCTTGCTAGGTTGCTTAGAGCATTGCTGAGTTGCTTAAGTTGGCCTCAAATTTGCAATCTTCCTGCCTTAGCCTCCCTAGTCACTGGGATTACAGATGTACTATCAATTTGATGACACCATTTAATGGATTAATCACTGATGAGGGCAAAGCCCTCATGATACAATCATTGCCTAAAAGCCTCACCTCTGAACTTGCTGCATTGGGAATCATGCTTTCAATATGAGACTTTGGGGGACATTCCAGATCTAAGCCATAGCACTCATGAATCCAGTATGCTTCCTCAACCAGAGCCCTATCTGTTGAAGCCTCCTTGGCCCCTTCCTGGATCCCGTCTGCCTGTCTCTCCTCCTCATTAACTGACAGTTTATAATTTTCTTGAATTTCGTGACATAATCAGATTGTGTTTTTCACAAATCACTCTGGCTGTGTGGGGAGGACTGGACAGAGTGCATGCAGGGAAGGGATTACAATTGCATAAAACACAATCACAGCCGGGAACTGTGGCACACACCTGTAATCCCACATCTTGGGAGGCTGAGACAGGAGGATCATGAGTTCAAAGCCAGCCTCAGCAACTAAGTGAAGCCCTAAGCAACTCAGTGAGACCTTGTCTCTAAATATAATACAAAAAGGTTGGTGATGTGGCTCAGTGGTGGAGTGCCCCTGGTTTCAATCCCTGGCACCAAAAACCAAAAAACAACAACAAAATCACACAATCACATCAGAACTTTGCCTTCATTTTATATTATTGCCTTGGAATTTTTAAATTTCATTTGGGATTTATTTTCATCTTTACAAAAAATCTCTTTTTCCTTTTTGACCCAGAGTCTTGCTATGTTGCCCAGGCTGGCCTGGAATTCCTGGGCCCAAGTGATCCTCCAGCCTCAGCCTCCCAAGTAGCCGGAACTACCACACTGGGGCTTTCATTTCAAACATATAAATTGGGCTGGGGATGTACTTGCCTAATATGCATGAGGCCCTGGGTTCAGTCCTCAATACCACAATAAATAAGTTAATTAATTAATGAATGACACCTTCCTGGAAAAAAATAAAAATCAGATAAAACAGAAAAATGTAATTCTGTTGGACAGTAATCAGAAGGCTATATTGTTTGGGTTTAATTAAAAAGTGGACTCTGTGGCTTGTGCTCATGCTGTCTGTGAGAGCTAGTCTGTTTCTGCCTTTCCCTCTGATATTCCCAAATGCAGAACCCCTGGCTGGTGGCCGAATGAGGCCTGTGGCTGTCCCCAACTTAGCTCTGTGGTTTGCCCTACTGGGCAAAATCTCTATTGGTTTTCTACAGTTGCTGTAACAAATTACCCCAACTGGTATTACCACAGCAAAAATTTACAGTTTTAAAGTTTCAGTTCTCTGGAGGCCAGAAATCTGAAATCAGTGTCACTAGACTGAAACTGAGGTATGGACAGGGCTGCTCTCCCTCCAGAGGTTCTGGGTTGAAACTGCTTCTTGAGCCTTCCAGATCCTGGTGGCCGCTGGCATGGCTTGACTTGAGACCACATCCCTCTAATGTTTAAAGCCCACATCCCGAAATCTGACCCCTCAGGGCTTTCTCCTCTCTGTGTGTAGATGGAAATTTTTGTGAACTTGTCAATACTGACTTGTCAAAGACAAAGCCTAGCCGGATGCAGTAGGACACACCTGTAATCCCAGCAGCCTGGGAGGCTGTCCCGAGCACATTAAGTAGACAGAGGCAGATATGTCTTTGCAATGCCAAGGTTTATTCACAACCAAATTCAAAGCTAGATTCACACAGTCCTAACTTAGCCTCTATCTCCCCGAGTCCCAGGGGGGCTCACCAAGGGACGTCTTCTTAGCCGCTCGCTGGATCAGATGAAGTCTGGTCCGGGAACTCAGCAAGCAGCCGGCACCATCAGCAGGTCACTCCGACGGGAAGCGTGACGGGGTCCGGTCGTCTTGAAGGCGCTTCGCTTGAGTGAGCTGGGGACTTGGTTTATATACTATTTCTAGCTAGGCCCTTACGTCACTCATAGTGACATATCAGGGTCATGCACTCTGTTATCAGGGTTACACACGCGGGGTCTCTTTCAGGCGTTGCCATGGACACTCACTGTGCATGTCACAGTGTGACAAGGCAGGACATATTCATGACACTTATAGCATTAAGCACTATTTCCACACAAACACTAAGTTAATATCAGATTCATTATTATTATTATTCTTTGGTACTCAGTACAGAGGCTGAGACAGGAGGCTCTCAAGTTCAAGGCCAACCTGGGCTATTTAGCAAGTCTCTGACTTAACATTATAAAGGGTTGAGGATGTAGTTCAGTGGTTCAGCCCCTGGGTTTAATCCCCTGTACCAAAAGAAAAAGAAAGAAAAAAAACTAAATGGCAAAGCTTTACTAATTCCCTTCAGAAAGAAGATGGTAGACACTTAGAATGGGCCCTCTGTCAATTCCCAGAAAGTCACTCTGAGGAAAGTTCTACAAAAGCTGCTGGATCTCAGCCACTCCCCCATCCGGTTTCTCCTCAATCTGTAGCTCCAGGGCAGCAGAGAGACAGTAAGGTACATTTCCTCCAAATTCTATTATAAAGACAGAATAAACACTGGTGAATTAAGACCAAGGGGAAAAAAAGTAAATTCAGCTTATTGGTTGTTTTGTAAATTGGTTGTTCAATTTACAACTCTACCAATTTTATGAATTGGCCATTTGACAAATTGGCTTTCTGCAAATTGGCTCTTAGGAGATCAACCTCAACCTGCTTCTCCCAAAAAAACACTGCAGAACTCTGACCCAGGCTGCTTTCAAGCCTGCCCAGGATGAGACTGCACTTGTGCCCTCTGCTTTCTACAAGTTGTAGTGATTGAGACATTGTCCTTGCAAGAAACTGGGACTAAGCCTCGCCACTCAAAGGCTGGGTAAGAGGAGGAAGACAAAGTGAGAGTAGACCTGAGGTCCCCTCTTTGGGTCCCAACTCAGTGGAACCTCAAAGCAGGCCAGAAGCTGAGCCAATGTGCTGACCAGAACCACAGCAGTGTCAGTCAGGTGCTGCACTCAAGTCTGAGCTAGCAGAGGACGGGCAGCTTAAGTGTCAAGATTTAATGCATAAAATCACAGGTTGCATAGGGGTCACCTCATGGGTGGTTAGGAGACTAAATGTACATTAAATGGTTATACCTATATGTAGAATATTCTACATAGGCCTGGTAGCCATTATTTTTAGTATTGTTTTGACATTATTACTGATACTGTAGCTTTATTTATAACAGCATCTACAAACTGCAATGCCCAGCCCATACAGATACTTGATAAATACCACTTCTTTTCTTTCATTTACTGAATAACTTGGGGTCTGAGCACTTAACTGCTTTGAGAGACCTCTGTTTCTTTTGGGGCTACCTGAGGCATTTCTTACTTTCTTGGAACTTCAAAAGCCAGTTCTGGTCACCAATATCAATATAATATATATCAGCATAAATACAACTGTGGAACGCCACTCAGCCAGTTGGGCAGCTCACTGTTCTGTCTCTTGAAACCTATCTTATAGGTTATCAAAGCAAGTGCATAACATGGGAAGACCCCGTGAATTCTGAAAATTAATGTTGCAAGGGTAGCAGTGGTAAAAAGGTGAAAAGAAACAGCTGAGTGCAATGGCACATGCTTGTGATCCCAGTTACGGCCTTAGGAAGGCTGAGGCAGGAGGATCACAAGTTCAAGGGCAGCCTGGACAATTTATCGAGAGATTCAGTCTCAAAATAAAACTTAAGAAGGTTGTATCTCAGTGGTAGTATGTCCCTGGGTCCAATCCCTGTACTAAAAAAAAAAAAAAAAAAAAAAAAAAAAATTGAAGAAGCCAGTAAATTTGTGCTTACCAACTCTATGAATTGCTCTTAGTTTTCTAAGAGGTAGGATAAAAACACAAGTCTATTTGTGTACATATCCTCTTCAAAAATAATGCCCTAGGATTTAAAAATAACTCAACACTTTATTACCTTCCTGATAATATGTTAGAGTTGTCTAGGGAGCACAACAAGCACAGACAGTACATATCTGTTGTGGGAATTTGCAGGCATTTCGCTTTACTGTAGGGAGGTGAATGATCCAGTTGGATGTAGCCCATATGTGTATTATAGGAAATTACACACTCAAAACTATTGTTGTAAATAGTGAGGTTAAACAGAAAAGTCCACAACAAACCAAATTAATAATTACAGAATTATTATCTATAGTTAAAACATCATAGTTAAAACAGCAAGCAATGATGATGAAGTATCCTTCCCCCTGATGGGGGAAGTCCAGCCTCCTGAAGGCACACACAGAGTTGCAGCTGCAGGGGTGATGAGTGAGGGGCCTCCTGAAACACTTTTTATGATACACAACTTTTTTTTAATATTTATTTATTTACCTTAGTTGTACACAATGCAATGCATTTATGTTTATATGGTGCTGAGGATCGAACCCAGGCCGCACACGTGCGAGGCGAGCGCTCTGCCGCTGAGCCACAACCCTAGCCCCTGATACACAACTTTTAATCATTTAGGCAATCATTAATAAGCAGTCCTAAGTGGCATGTACTAGAGGCACTGCGTTTGGGGTCACTTCACAGCCCCTGGGGAGGTTAGCCATCAGGTACAGGAAGAGATCTACCTTGGGAGAGGACCATTCACCTGTTGTCCCTGGTATCTTCATGCACAAGGAAAAACATGGAAGGGGGGCTGGGGTCGTGGCTTAGCGGTAGAGTGCTCCCCTAGCATGTGCGTGGCCCTGGTTCAATCCCCAGCACCACATAAAAATAAAGGCATGTGTACAACTAAAACAAACAAATAAATATTAAAAAAAAAAAAAAAAAGAAATACATGAAAGGGTAGACACCAATGAATTAAAAATGGAGGATTAAAGGTGATTTTCATTATGTTTACTTGTCTATATTTTCTGAAAATTCATGCAATAGTCAGATATTACTTTTGGTTAATTTTTAAAAGCGCTTCATCCAATTCCTCCAGCTCCATCTCCCTACAATAGAACAGTACAAAGCTTTCAGTCACCACCTCCCAGTCCTGGGGGAATTAAAACAATTACTGAGGAGGAGGAGGAGATGAAAGATTTATGAATAAGACTCTTGGCAGTTACCTGAGCTGCTAAGATTAAATGACAATAGAAGTTCTTTCAAGGCACAAACTGACCATCTTTTAGAAAAGAAATTTCTCCTATGTTAGATTAAAAGGGATGGGAAGCAGCTGTACAGTTGGGATACAAGCGCTTCTGGGTCATTCCTAAAGAAGGGTTAAATCCTTTGAGATTATTTAACTAGAAGACAAGAAAGCAGAGGTAAGACCTAATTCCTAACAAATAATTACTTCAGTGGAGAAAAGAACATGGGGAAAGGGGCTGGAATCGCTGCAGGAAGACTTGTTCTTTTTTTTAACCTTTTAACATTGTGAAATACACACATGTATACATGTACAAATGTGAATAAAATATAAATGTATAACTTAATGAATTATTGGAAAGCAAACTTATCTAGCTGTAATAAACAAAGGCGACTTAAACTGGACTTAAACTGTCTCCACCAGATGGCCCATTAACCCACCCTTAAACCGTCTCCACCTGAGGGCTTGAGGCTTTATACACCCTGCCCTTGCTATGAGCAGGGGCCACTTTTTTTTTTTTTTTTTTTTCCTGTGGTACCAGGGATTGAACTCAGGGGCACTCTACCACTGGGCCACATCTCCAGCTCTTTTTTGTATTTTATTTAGAGACAGGGTCTCACTGAGTTGCTAAGTGCCTCGCCATTGCTGAGGCTGGCTTTGCACTGAGATCCCCCTGCCTCAGCCTCCCAAGTGCTAGGATTACAGGCGTGCGCCACCGCGCCCTGCTTCAGGTGCCATTTTCTACCACCCTGCTTTGTGCTGGACGTAATTGGTGGCCCCGGCCAGAATAAAGGCTTCATTGGCTATTACGTGAGTGGCTTGTGAGACTTTTTTCCTGCAAATTGGGTACAACATAGCTACTACCCAATTCAAGAGCTAGAATATCCCCAGCACCCAGAATATTCCTTCCCAGTCAAAACCCCCTATTCCCTCCCAAGGGGTAAACCATCCTGTCTATGCAGTGCATATCATAGTTTAGTTTTGCCTGATTTGGGATTTTACATAAATGAAATCATACGTAACGTGTATATGGCTCCTCTCAATATCATTTAGATAATTACCCACCTTGTTGTTTGTAATTGTAGTTATTTCACTTGTGTTGCTGTACAATATTCCAGCATAGGCATATACCACCATTTATTTATCCATTTTACTTTGATGGACATTTGAGTTGTTTCCAGAAGTTTGGGGGCTATAACAAATAATGCAACTATGGACTTCTTGTATGTGTGTCCTCCTGTAGGAGTGGAGTGGCTGAATTGTGGAGTACATTTATTCACAACTTTCCTAGGTGAAAGCAAACTGGCTTCCTGCAGTTGACAAGTTGCTCTTTGTCCATGCTCCTACCTGGTCTGATCCAATGGTTAATGGTGCCTATTGAGTGGATGGGCAGTAACTCACTGTAGCTTTACGGAGCATTTCCCTGATGTAATGAGATTGAGCCTTTTCATGTGTTTATTGATACTTTGAATTTTCTCCTGTGAAGTTCCCCAATGTTCCCGCCCATTATTTTACCTACTGAGTGCTCTGTCATTCATTTCAACTAACCAGCAATATAGGGATGTATAAAACATGCTCTCTGCCCCCAGGGGAAGACTTGACAGCTATAAGTCAGATATATTAACAAGTAATGCATAATATTGGGATGATTGTTGAGGCATCCATCATCCCAGCACCCCCATCCCCCCACTGACTGACAACTGCAGGAAGGGACCCTAATTTGTACTTCACACACTGGTGCCTAGTAAATTTTTGTTAAATGACTGAAGGATTTTCAGAGGAACCTGAAAGTGCTCCGTTAGGGGTAAGTGCTGAGTAAGGGGCAAACACAGAACCAGGAACCAAGAATTGAACCCGCTGCCTCACTGCCCATCCCCCTCCGGGAGTGGAGTGCCTCCCTAGGAGGCAATATTTGAAGCTGATTTTGAAAAACTGCTTCAACAGAAGAAGTGCATTCTAGGTCAAGGAACAGAATGTGCAAAGACACCGAAGGAAGAAAGAACACTGCCTACAAGAGAATGAAATTTGGAGTGATTGACAGGTTGGATGAATAAGAGGACAGTGGCGACAGGGTGTCAGCTGGAAGGGACATAAATCTCAGGCAGTGGGGATAAAACAAATTAAACACAGAAAGGGGGATTTCTAGGGCTGGGGATATGGCTCAGTGGTTAAGCGCCTGTGGGTTCAATTCCTGGTACAAAAAAAAAAAATAAATTTTTTTTAAAGAAAGGAAAAATGAATTTCTCACGGAATGGGGGGGGGGGAGGGAGCATTGGAATGGATCTGTAGATCTCCTAGGAGTTAGATACAAAAGCAAGCAGTTAGATAAGCTTGACTATGAAATCCATCGATTTTTTTTTTTTTCTTCTAGATAACAAAGGTAGTGGTGTAAGCGAGTAGTAATAAAGTGTGAGCTTTCGGAAGTCAGACCCAGTTTAGCGGCTTAACTACAGTTAAGCCTCAGTTTCAACATCTGTAGAGTGGCAACAGTGTCTCCCCCGCAGAGCTGATGCACGTAAAGTACTTACCCCTTGCCTGGGAAGAGGCGGGTTACGGATGTAGGTCCTAAATTGTCATTTCTGCTGTTATCTTTATCTTGCAATTTTTACTATCTGGTAACCACTAATTACAGTTTGTAATATGGTGGGAACATTGATAAACAGTCCATAGTGGGGACGTTAGCGTTTGAAGAGAAACTCCCCCCCCCCCCCGCCCGCCCCATTAAATACCCACGGAGTCACGTTCAGGCTGGCCCTGGGGAGGCCGAACCGACACTTGTCCGCTTCCCCAGCGCCGCGTTTCGCTTTCGCCTCCGTTTTCCTTTTGCTGGGAGCCTTGTGTTCCTTGGAGGCCCCGTGACGGGGGTTAGGGGCGTAGAATGTTCCGCCGATTTCCTAAAGAAAGTGCACCTCCCGGGTTCTGATGCAAGGAAGGGACTAGAAAGGCAATCAATGTAAAACCAGGCGCTGTCGCTAGGCTTGCCCAAACCCCTACTCTCCGCCCAACTTTCGGAGGGGGAAGTCTTTCCGAAGAAACGAAAGCGAAGTTGATCCGGAGCCATCTTGCGGGCCTGCGTACTGTCGCTGGGTTCGCGTCCCCAAGGGGCCTCGGGGTGCGGGCGGCGGGGGCGCGGGCAGGCAGGGCGATGCCCGGGGGGCGCCATGGATCCGCGGCAGGTAAGCCGTCCCGCCACAGACTCGTCCTGCGACCCCGGGGGCGTTTGCGTTGTAGAGCGTGACTTGGGCGAGTTGTGTTTCCTTTTGCCAAACAGAATTACTGTTCTGGGGATTTGTATCAAGTCAGTTCATTCAGCCTCGTTGAACGGCGTGCGGGGGAGGGTTTGTGGAGAAAACGCACCCCACCTGAGCAGCAAGACCCTAGCCCCATGTCACTTTCTGCTAGGGCTCCTTTGCTGCTTCCCCTAGTCTCTCTAGCCCCCCTCGAACAGCTTTCTTTACTTTTAGCAGCCCTCCTCTCCGCACCCTTTGCATCTCCTGAAGGCCTTAGCAAAACTACAAATAGCCCTTAACCTGTAGGAGGAAGTCTGTAACAGCTTTATTAAATATAGCTAGAAACTAGAAAAAAAGTAGATGTCGTTCAACAGTTTAGTAGATAAGCCCAATAAATCCATGCAGTGGAACATGGTTCAGCAGTTTAATAAGGAGTTACACATTCGTGCAACAAGGATGTTGTTACAATCTTAGTATACAAATGTGGTATGGTAAGAAAAAGAAGCCAGACTCAAAAGTTTTCTCTGCCCATGTACATGACATTCTTGGAAAACGAGGCTGTAGGAACAGAAAACAGATCCAGGGGGAAGAGGTTAACAGCAGAGGAGCATGAGGACACTTTGGGGGGAAGTGGAAGTTCTCTGTGTCCGTCTTTCTTTCTTTCGTTTCTTTCGTTTCTTTCTTTTTTTTTTTTTTTTTTTTTGTCGGAACTGAGGAGTGAACCCAGGACCTCACACATGCTCGGCAAGAGTTGTCTCAATGAGCTGCATCCCCAGCCCTTATTAAATTATTGTTTTGAGTCAGGGTCTCTGCTAAATTACCCAGGCTGGTCTTGAATTTGCAATCCTCTTGCCTTAACCTCTGGAATAGTTGGGACTACAGGCATCTGCCGCTGCTCCCAGCTTGAAGTGTTCTGTATCTTGATTGTAGTAATAGTTTTTAAAATTCATAGAATTGTACACTAAAAAGTGTAAATTTTACTGTGTGCAAATTATGCCTCCATTTTTAAAAAGCTGTTATGCATACATATTATTAATGTATATTTGTATATTTTTTTAAGTCTCTTCTTTAGGGCTGGGGATGGCCTCAGTGATAAGAGCACTTGCCTAGCATGTGCAGGGCCCTGGGTTCAATGCCCAGCAACAAAAAATAAATAAGGCCCTTCTTTAAAAGGATTAGGGAGACTTGACTTGAAGAAAAAGTATTTCTTCAGACATACCAGAGTATGACACTGTGGAGCCCACGTGGTTAAGGGTGGGGGGCTTTATTCTCTTGATTCTAAATATAAGAGGCCAAATTAAAATGAAAACCAGGAGGCAGATGACTTGTTATGCAGTTTGCTCCATAAAAAGACATGAAATGGGAGAGAAATGAGGTTGGGGATTTAGGACGGACCACCATGGGCTGATTTCCTACTTCTTGCTCTCACTGCCATTTGTGGTTATCTGCATGGCTATTCTAAAGTGGGACTTGGTTTTTAGGGTGCTGAAAGGGGTAAGAAGACAAAATTAATGATCTTCCCTCCCCCTCTAACACAACTTCCCTAAAATAACCGTCAACAAATTCACATATCATTTATTTTTTCCTCTGAATTCATTCTAGCTTGTGCACGTGTACATTTATGTATGTACATGTATACACATGTGAGTTTTCCCTTATTTATAAAAGAAGAGAAAAAATAATGTATGTGATTCTGATTCTGCAACTTGCTTTTTGTTGTTTTATTCAACATATTCCTGAATTTTCTCTAAATGAATACAAACAGATCTAAAACACACACACACACACACACACACACACACACACACACACATACTGGGGATTGAACCCAGGGGCACTTTACTACTGAGCCCTGGTCCTTTTTTTTTTGTTTGTTTAAATACAGGGTCTCACTAAGTTGCTGAGGCTGGCCCCAAACTTGCCATCCTATTGCCTCAGGCTCTTGAGTCACTGGAATTGCAGGTGTGTGCCCCCATGGCCATATTTTCAAACCCTACGTGAATACTGTTCCATAACATGAATGTATCATAATTTATTCAACCCTCTTTTTAAGGTGGACACTCAAATATTTGCCAGATTTTGGCTGAGAGTAGCAGTTTAACTCTAGAAAGTGCCTAGTAGAAACAACTTTAACCAGTTCAAATCAGTTTCTTTTCCCAAAGGTACTCAAAAGAGCTAATCAGAAAACCCCTAAAATCCCCACAAATCAGCTCTGTGATTGGGGTGCTCACTCTGTTCACACAACATCTCTGTCCCTAACAATATGGGGGTACAGAGGTATAATAATAGGAGCAAGGGCTGGGGTTGTAGCTCAGTGATAGAGCATTGCCTAGCATGTGTGAGGCACTGGTTTCAATTCTCAGCACCACATATAAATAAACAACTAAATAAATAAGTAAATAGAACCTGTCTCAAATTTTTTAAAAAAGGACTAGGGATGTATGTCAGTGGTAGAGCATCCCTGGGCTCAATCTACCTCCTACCCCCATAAAAAGAAGAGTGAGAAAGGAGGTGCCATTGCTTGTGGAGGTGCTTTTTCACACATTCATGTTGGTTGCTTGGTGGTTAATTTTGTGCCAGGTGCTGGGGAAAAAAGGTATCATAGTCCTTGTCCCCCCACAGCCTCCATCAGTACTGTGTGGGGAGTGGAGTTGTGACTTCTGGGGCACCTGGCATTGTTATTACCTTTCAGATACACTGTGTCTATGCCATGATTTAAAAAAAAAAAAAAAAAAAAAATCTAATAGCTATGATTCAAAGCAAATGGTTTACTGGGTGCTGAGTGGGTGGAGTTATAGGAGAGGAAGCTCTGGGCTGAGGGAGGTGGGAGTCAGGAGTCTCCTGAAGAAAGTGACAGTTAGGAGATTTGTAAGGAAAGGGTCAGTTGTGGCAGGTAGCAGTAGAGGGAAAAGCTGCCACGTTGATTTGGTGCATAGAAGAGTAGAATGATTTGAGGCTTCTGTAGTAGTCTGAGTAAGAGGTAATTATGAGGGGCTGGAACCGGAATGAGACACATTTCATACAGAGGTGGTAGACCAGACTGGACATGGCAGCTGCCTGGTTATGGGGGAGGTGAGGAAGGAGGGCAGACAGACAGTGAAGGAGACTCAGGTCCCTGGCCTTAATAACCTACGAGGAGGGTGCCATTAACAGTGATAACGGGAGAGGACGACAGCTTTGAGGGAAATGATAAATTTGGTTCAGAATATGTGGCATTTGAGGTAATGGCAGGACACTTGAGTGGACAGATACCTAGTGGTAGCTAGATAGATGTGAGTTGCTTCAGAGGGCTAGCTTAGGTAAGACCCAACCAAGGTTCAAGAGAAGGGACATGTATGGATCTGTCAACACAAGTCATTGTCCTTCAGTACTACAGAAACTTGGGTGCTATTTCTCCCAAGTCTGCAAGCCCTGGGCAAAGGAAGCAGAGTGCTTCCTGCCACCCCCAGCTCCATGAGTACCCCTGCCTGCTCCACACTCCAGTGAACAGCACTGGGGAGAAGATTAGCACCAGATGGTGTGCAGTTGTGGGATGGGGCCATAGCTACTCCATTGCAGTAAACGTACAGTGACGTGAGAATTTGGGGTCTCTTGTGCTCCAAACAGCAGAGTTCAGAAGGAGAGGACATGGAAGCAGCAATTGGGAGGTGGCTAAGAAATTGGGAAGCTGGCTGAGAGGGTGAGGAAGGGACCCTGCCAGCTCCACACATCCAGGTGAGCCTGGGTGTTTGGGCAAAAGTGCCAGGTGTCCCTCCCAATCCCAAGCCTGGGTACCAGGCTGAAGAGCAAGGACAATGTGCCATTTTTATAAGGACACCTTCCAGCTCCCTTAAAACCAAATTCTGATCCTCTTGGAAGGGCAGTGACAAGCAGGTGACCCTCTGCAGTCTCTCTCCTTTTTACAACCCCGGATGGCTGGGATTCAGTTTTGTCCAATCAGCTTAAATTTCTCATGATGTCATAGGCATTCAGTGACAGCTTTTAGAGATTGGGGGGCTGAGGTGCCTGGCTCAAGGAGGGGTAACCTTGTTCATTCTCCAGCCCCCTAACTCCCTTGGTTTTTCAGGGTTCTGTTTTTGCTTTTAAGACAAAATACAATTTATTTGTTTCTCTGATTTTAGAAGGGTAATTTTTGGAGTTGGTGGAAAGTTTCCTTCTCAACTCTCTAAAACTCTGTGGAAAGGGAAAGACTACGTTAGGTCTCTGGAGAGGCTACGCTGTGGAATTTGAACCCCTACTAGGTGCCCTGTGTGTTCTGCCTCCTGTTTGCTATTGGTGGGCCCCTAGCCAGTACTTAGGAAGTGGCTAAGTCACCCTTGCTAGGTCATAAGCCCGTGACTCTGTCACCTTTTCAGTCCATTAGAAATCAGGAGTGTCTTCCCCAAGCAGGGTCAGGGTAGGACTCCACCGCCTCTCACTGCAGCCTTAGTTCACTTCCTTTCCTCCCTCCTCTTGTTCCACAGGGGTGTTTCTTCAACAGACACTGCCCCCGCCCTCGTCAAGGATATGAGCACAGCAAGGCCGGACAGCAGCAGCCGTGGCAGGAATCTTATACTGAGAGTTTCCGGCTCCAGCAAATAGAGTTTCTCAAGGGGCGGCTCTCAGAAGTGCCCCTAACTGGAAAGCAGACACCATCCCTGCCACCACCAGTAGTCCCCCCAGGACTCTGGCCAAGGTTTCCAGGACCACCTTTTAGAACCAGGCAACTGGAGATCTGGGGTGTCTCTAGCGGCGTGCCTCTCAGAAGTCAGGGGCTCCAGGGAGTATCCCAACTTCCTTTGCCAGGTGGCAGGGGTCTGCCATGGAGAGGTGTTGACAGGCTTTCCTCACACTTCCAGGAACTGAGCATCAGCCAGGATCAGGAAAAAAGGATCTTAGAGATCTTAAAGGAGCTAGGGGAAGGGAAGGACACCACAGCACTTGAGCTGGCCAAGAAGCTCAGGATTCCGAAGAAAGAGGTCAATCAAGCTCTATACTCCCTGGCAAAGAAGGGTAAGCTGCGGAAGAAGCTGGGAACACCCCCCTTGTGGAGCATTGCAGTCTCTGTTCAGGCCTGGAGCCAGCCCAGCAAAGTAGCAAAACCTGACATTCATAGCCAGGGAGCCCCAAACTCAGAGCCCAATTTGGAATCTGAAGAAAATAACCCCACATCTGATTTAGAAGATCCTCCTGAGCCTTTTGACATGGCTGAGATCAAGGAGAAAATCTGCGACTACCTGTTCAGTGTGTCTAACTGCTCTGCCCTGAGTCTGGCTAAAAATATTGGCTTCACCAGAGCCCGAGATGTAAATGCAGTGCTGAGTGACATGGAAAAGCAGGGGGATGTCTACAGGCAAGGGGCAATTCCCACATGGTACTTGACAGACAAGAAGCGTGAGAGGATGCAAATCAAGAGAAATATACACAGTGCTCCTGCAGCCACTCAGGGTGCTGTCCCCGATACCAACAGAAACACAGCATTCCCCACCTATCACCTACCACCATCAAATGCCTCAAACAACATGATGACCACAGAAAAAGTGGAGAATGGGCAGGACCCTCTCATAAAGTTAGAAAGTAGACAAGAACCCAGACCAGGACCCATGAAACTGAAACCACCTGTTTATCACAATGGCCCCTCAAAAGCAGGGTATGTTGACTTTGAAAATGGCCAGTGGGCCACAGATGACATCCCAGATGACTTGAATAGTATTCACGCGGCACCAGGTGAGTTTCGAGCCATCATGGAGATGCCCTCCTTCTACAGCCATGGCTTGCCACGGTGTTCACCCTACAAGAAACTGACAGAGTGCCAGCTGAAGAACCCCATCAGCGGGCTGTTAGAGTATGCTCAGTTCGCTAGTCAGACCTGTGAGTTCAACCTGATAGAGCAGAGTGGACCACCCCATGAACCTCGGTAAGAGACCGCCCAGGAATCGCGCCCAGGGTTGGGATCAGGCAGTCTTGCTCCTGACACAGCCTCAGCTGACTTGGGAGCAGTGCCCTTTGGTGGCCCCTGTCTTTTCCCTCTTCCTTTTCTGCCTTTTGGCTAAATCACCCTCGTTTGGCCCTTTCTCTGGATATTGAGCAGGGATGCTAAGACCTGGAGCCAGCCAGAACCTTGGCTGAGCAAAGAGGGAGGTTGACTCTCCACTGAAATGAGGCTTCCTTAACAATCATTGGCTTTCAGGCATCCGTAATATGCCTGCCCCTGAGGCCATAGGTGATGGAAGACTTAACGCCTTTCTCACCTCCTGCATAGTTTTCCCTTCCCCTCCAAGTTGTGTTCCTGGAAGAGGTGTAGGAATAGGACCACCAAAGGGTAGCCCACACATACAGGATAAGGGTGGCTTGTGCTGCAGACAGCCCCAGGTGTACCCCTGCTCAGCTGGGAGGGAAAGGCCTAGCCTGCCTGCCTGCCTGTTGAAAGTGGTAGTCTAATTTTACATGCCTCCTCTGTACAGATAGATGGGCTAGCACTTGCTAAGAAGCACCTGAGCTAAATAATCAGAGATTCCTTCAGATAGCTGGCTGGGCCTTGCACTCTTGGTCCCATAGGTCAGGACAGATTGAAGGACAGATTAAGAGACAGATGGGCCCAGAAAGGACCTAGCAGAGAGCTGGAGCCATTGACTCTGAGTGGCTGCAAGCTGCTGCTAGACAGAACCAGTGAGAATGAGAAAAATGCCACCAACTTTTAGAGTCACATGTCAATGACAGGGACACGATCTGAGAAATGTATTGTGAGGTGAATTTGTCATTGTACCAACCTAGAGTGTGCTTACACAAACTTAAGACAGCTACAATGTCACTAGGCAATATTATCTTGTGGGACCACTATATTGTGTGGTCCATCACTGGCCAAAACGTTGTTGACCAAAACATCCTTATGCGGCGTATGACAGTTATTTATACAGGCTGGTTTCTAGACTAAGTATTTCCATCTTTGACCCTTGGTCCTTATCTGACCATCTTAATGGCACCAAGTTGACATTACAGGGGAGCTGTTAAGGAAAGGGGTGTATCTGTCCAAAAGCTGGCAGGCCCATGACTGTTTTGTCTCTGTTTGGGATGAAGGCTGAGTGGCTGTCACCCTTTTCCCGCCATCCCCCTTTTCCAGAGTTGGGGGATAGCCCTGAGTTTTGTGGTTAAATAATTTTTGAACTTCAGCTATATGAAATGTCACTGGCATGTTTTAAGTATTTCAGAAGACCTAGGAGATAAGAAATTTGACCTACTATTCTAAATGAAATTTCAGATTGAGCGAAGAGCTGAACAAATTTCAAAGCTTGAATACAAGAGGCCTAGGCTGGGTCTAGCAGCTTGTAACAAATGCTTTTGGTTTTCTTTATAACAAGGGAAATTCCTTCACCTCAGACTTGGGAAAAATTGAGAGGTATAGGATGACTTAAAACAAATTTTAAGAGTGAATTATCTTTAGGGGTAACTTAGGGACAAACAGTCCTAGAGGCTGCCCAGTCTTCCTTCCACCCACTTCACCAGCCTGCCTTTCCTCCTATACACCCTGCTCCCTTTTCCCCACCACCCAGTGTGGACCCCTGATGAGTGGCAGGTAGGTGTGTGGAAAACAGGAGACTGATCTGTATACACCTTTGCTATCTTTTTTTCTTTCCTTTTGCAGTGCTGGGGGGATCAAACTCAGGGTCTCATGCATGGTAGACAAGTGCTGTGCCATGAGCCACACCCCCCAGCTCTTCACTATTTTTTAGGCCCTTCCTGAGGAGCCAGTCCACCTCATTTGCTTTAGAATGAAGGCTTTTGGGTTGCTGACAAGACTAGAATGGTGATTTTAGCCCATTGCTTATTGTACAAAACTTATTATATTTAAGACATGGTAGGTCTCCCATAAGCAAGGTTCATATCACCCACTGTGGCTATGCATGCTTCACTGACCTATGGGGACGGAGTCACTGGCTGCTCTGTTCCCTAAAAGAATGAACAAGCTGCCTGGTGTAGTGGTGCACACCTGTAATCCCAGCGGCTTGGGAAGCTGAGGTGGGTGGAACGAGAGTTCAAAGCCAGCCTCAGCAATTTAGCAAGGCCCTATCCAACTCAGCAAGACCTGTCTCTAAATAAAATACAAAAAAGGGCTGAGGATGTGACTCAGTAGTTGAGTGTCCCTGAGTTCAATTCCTGGTACCAAAATAAGTAAATAAATAAATAAACAAACAAACCAAAAGAAGGACAGGCCAAGCCTCCAAAAGGACAGGAGTTCCTTGGCCTCCCCTCTTCCACAAGTCCCCTCAGTGTAGTGGAACATGTGGGATGGAGGTCTCTTTGGAAAGAGCAGAGAGATGGCCTACTCTGGTTTTCACATGTCTAATTCCTTTCCGCCAAGATTTAAATTCCAGGTTGTCATCAGTGGCCGAGAGTTTCCCCCAGCGGAAGCTGGCAGCAAGAAAGTAGCCAAGCAGGATGCAGCTCTGAAAGCCATGACAATCCTACTTAAGGAGGCCAAAGCCAAGGACAGTGGGAAGCCAGAGGACTTATCCTGCTATTCCACAGAAAAAGAACCAGAGCAGGTAGGGATCTTTCCCACAGGTTGATTTCATCTCTCAGTGTCAGAAGTGTTAGGATTTTAACTGGCCCCCTAGAAGCAATCCTGGTCTAAAAGTCCTGATCTCTCTTTCCAAGATAGCTTCTTGGCCTTCCTCTGTCTACCTCTCCAACCCACTTTTCCTCTTCTCATTCCCAGCTCCCTTTTCCGCCCACCTCTGAACCTAACTGTACAGAATGTCAAACTTGAAAGAGACTGAAGGATTATGGTGTTCAGTCTCCTCTTTGGGAAGATAACTTACCCTTTCCTGCCATGCCTGGGAAATCCCCAGCAGCTCTGCTTTGGAAGGCCAGCCCTTAACATTTACTTATCCAAAAGACATTCTCCCATCCCCATCCCTTCTGCTCAGATGGACTAACCAGTGTTGTCTTAGTTTTTTTGTTGTTGTTTGTTTTTCTTGTCTCATTTACACCAGACAGCAGAGCCCCAGCCCACGACCACTTCACCATCTTTATTTTCTGGAAAGAGCCCCGTCACTACATTGCTTGAGTGTATGCACAAATTGGGCAACTCCTGTGAATTCCGGCTCCTGTCCAAAGAAGGCCCTGCCCATGACCCCAAGTACGTCCCATGAATTATGTCTCTGCTGAGGCTTTTTCAGAAAGAGAGACTTGTCTTCCTCTTCAGAAATGGCAGCTTATTTTCTCTGAGGAATTTCTTCTGCTTTCAGTATGGAAGGGGGGCCTTCAGGACCTGGTTGCTGCTTGGGAAGCAGAGAAGCTGGAATTAGGAGTTCAAAGGGACCAAGGGCAAGGAGGGGTTTGTGACTTGGAGGTCACTGTTGGTGGGACAAAAAGGTCCAGGACCTTGGTGGGCCTGAGCAGCTCTCTGAGGGTCTGTGGACTCATATGTTCAACAGAAGGGTTCTGGATGAGGGGCAAGTTTTGCATGTTGAAAGGGGGGGTGCAAGCTGAAAGACACTGGGGTAGCAGGTGGGTGAGGGGCAGTGTCTATAGAAGGCGATGTGCACAAGAAATTGCATGTAGTAAAGAATGTTAGGCTAACAGGGTTAGGCCAGTTTCTGCAATCAAAACCATTTACTGCCTTCTTCCTCCCTCTCCTGTCAGGTTCCAGTACTGTGTAGCTGTGGGGGCCCAAACTTTCCCTACTGTTAGTGCCCCCAGCAAGAAGGTGGCAAAGCAGATGGCCGCAGAGGAAGCCATGAAGGCCCTGCATGAGGAGGCAACCAATTCAATCGATGACCAGGTGGGGCATTTCTCCTGCTGAAACACTACAGGTCAATTTTAGCGACTAAGCGGGTCAGGATTGCCCAAGTTTCTTTGAATGTTTATGGTTCCTTTTTGTTTGGCTAATTCTCCTTCAGTCTGGAGGTACGAACTCAGAATCACTTGACAACTTGGACTCTGGGATGCCCAACAAGATCAGGAGGATTGGTGAGCTCGTCAGATACCTGAACACCAACCCCGTGGGTGGCTTGTTAGAATATGCCCGCTCCCATGGCTTTGCTGCTGAGTTCAAGTTGGTGGACCAGTCTGGACCTCCTCACGAGCCCAAGTGAGTGTTCCAGTCCCAGCTACAACCGTGTGTTATCAAATAGGGGTGGTGTGTCATTCAGGGAAAGAAAGAATGTACATGTGAATGACAGGAAAGGCAAGTTGATGGAAATAATTCCAACCTTATCTATATACACAGCCTCTTAGATGACGTTAGGTCTTCCATCTTGAAAATACAGTTAATCTTCCAGTGAGAATGATCCTTGTATTTTTTAACTAATTTTTTATTTCTGAAAGAATACATATATACATAGAAAATAATGCAAACTGATCAAATGAGTCTACAGTGAAACGTCTTATTTTTTTTTTTTTTTTTTTTTTTTTTTGGTACTGGGGATTGAACTCAGGGGCACTCAACCACTGGGCCACATCCCAAGCCCTTTTTTGTATCTTATTAGAGACAGGGTCTCACTGAGTTGCTAAGTGCCTCGCCATTGCTGAGGCTGGCTTTGAACTCGCGATCCTCCTGCCTCAGCCTCCAAAGTGCTGGGATTACAAGCGTGCGCCACCGCGCCCAGCTGAAACATCTTATTTCTATCCTAGATTTCTTTCCCAAGACCCTCACGCTATTACTTTGAGTCCTTCTAGAAATTTCTATGCATAACTAGCACATTTTCCTTTCTTTTTATTTAAAAAAAATAATAAGCATAGAGCATGCTTTCTGTTCAACACCTTGAACCAGTGTGTCCCAGAGATAAATACAAATCAGAATATGTAGATCTACTAGTGTCTCTTGCATAGCTGAATGATATTTCATTGACTAAATGCTTGCAATTTTAAAATTACTTATTAAGTAAGAGATATGACAGACCTTTTCTAAAATAGATACTGATGCACTACCACCTAGTTTAATAAAATGAAATGTTGCTATTACCTGGGCATAATTTGTTTAACCCACTTCCTGTGACATTTAGGTTACTTTGGTCACACTACTAGAAACACTGCAGTTGAATTTCCTTATACTGTATGCTTTTGCTTACATTAGCAAAACTGTCAGTAGTAAATTTTTAGGAGTGAAATTTTGGGGCCATGGGTGATGTGTGTATTTTTAAGTTTTAAATTTTTTTTGTGTGTGTAGGTAATAGACTACTCAAAATTTTAAAAAAGTTTTAAATAAAAAAATATAAGAAATTCATTCTCAGTCTCCCTTGGGCCTAGCTCTCATCTCATATCCACAAGCCCCAACAACATTTAATGACTTTGCCTTATAATATTGTCTCTCTTAAGTGTGTTTGTGTAAATACAGGCAAGTGCATCTCCCCAGTTGGTTTCATATAGGCATTGATCTATAGCTTGATTTTATACAACAATATAATAGCAGCATCATATAACCCTATATTCTTTTACTATAGCTGCAGAGTGTATTGTTAGACTGCGCATAATTTAGTTAACCAGAAGAAGTAATGACTGGTCAGAGTTAGGCCGAGACTCCTGAGGAAGACAGAAGACTTGGAGAATACTTGGATTGTTTTCTATCTTTCTTCTACTGTTATAAGAAAACAAACTATATCTTTCTTTCCCTCCTGTTTATGAGCATTCAGAATTTTAATAAGTAAAATTTATGTAAATATGAGTAATTTTCCTCCAATGATATCATACCAGCCCCTCTTTTTATGTTTCTACCAACAATATGTAAGGATGGCTCTTCCCTAACTCCACCCAGGCTAATATATCATCAAAATTTTTATCTTTGGGGGGCTGGGGGTATAGCTTAGTGGCAGAGCACTAGCCTAGCACCTGTGAGGCACTGGGTTCAATCCTCAGCACCACATAAAAATAGACAAATAAAATAAGGCATGCTTTCCATCTACAACTACAAAACAAATTTTTTTAAAAAATTTTATCTTTGCCATTCTAAAATGGGAAAAAAAACAGTATCTTGCTGTATTGCAAAGATTAATCTGTTAGGATATATATTATTATTATTTACCATATTAATAGATCACAGGAGAGAAACCACATAAGTATCTCCAGAGATTCTGAAAAGGCATTTATAAAATTCAACATCCATTAAGATTAACAAAACAAGCTATCAGTAAAATTAAAATGATTGAATGCCTTCTTAGCATGATAAAAATACATTTGAAATCAAAAGCCAGCAGCTTATTTAATGATGAACCTAGACTTGTTCCCACTAAAGTCAGGAGGGAGACATCATTGTCAGTGTCATCATTATTAGACATTTTTCTGGAATTCTAGCCAGTGCAGTCAAGAGAAAGAAATAAGTGTACATGCCAGGCACAGTGGCACACACCTATGATCCCAGTGACTCGGGAGGCTGCACTTGAGATCCTCCTGTTTCAGTCTTCTGAGTCACTGGGATTACAGACATGCGCTACCCATGCTCAGCATTGATAGAATTTTTTAAGCGTGTATTGGTTCATGTGCTCTATCTTTAGACAAGTTTGAGGCCAGCCTCAGCAACTTAACAAGTCTTAAGCAACTTAGTGAGATCCTATCTCAAAATAATAAAAATTAAAAGGGCTGCAGGTATAGCTGGTGGTAACACATGCAAAGAAGAAAGAAGTAGTTAATCATTATTTGCGGATTATTTGATTGTATACCTGGAATACATGAAAACTACAGAAATACAGAGACAGAGAATTGAGAAAAGTAGGAAATTACAATGTAATATGTAAGAATCAAGAGCTTATCTGTGGGCTGGGGTTGTAGCTCAGTGGTAGAGTGCTTGCCTAGCATGTGTGAGGCACTGGGTTCAATCCTCAGCACCACATAAAAAAATAAATATGTAAATAAATAAAGTAATTTTTTAAAAGAGCTTATCTGTATGCAGGAATGAGCAATTGGAAAATGTAGTGGAAGAAATTAACCCTATTACAACAGCAGCTAAAAAGATAAACTACCGGGTTGGGAATATAGCCCAGTTGGTAGAGTGCTTGCCTCGCATGCACAAGGCCCTGGGTTCAATCCCCAGCACCACAGGGAAAAATAAATAAATAAACTACCTAGGCACAGTTCTAATAGGAACTATATAGGAACAACATTAAGTAAAATGGTAATGAAAAATATGAAGGAAGACTTGATTAAATGGGAGGAAGAATCTGTTATTAGATAGTAAAGGTTTTTGTGTTTTGTTTTTTTTTTTTTTTTTTTTTTTTTTTTTTGGTACCAGGGATTGAACTCAGGGGCACTCGACCACTGGGCCACATCCCCAGCCCTTTTTTTGTATTTTATTGGAGACAGGGTCTCACTGAGTTGCTAAGTGCCTCGCCATTGCTGAGGCTGGCTTTGAACTCGCGATCCTCCTGCCTCAGCCTCCCAAAGTGCTAGGATTACAGGCGTGCGCCACCGCGCCCGGCTGTTTTGTTTTTTTGAGGTCTGAGAACCTCACACATGTTAGGTATATGTTCTACTACTGAACTACACCCCAGGCCAGGAAAATCTATTTTAAAGATAGCAGCTGTCCCCAGATTAATCTTCACACTTAATATGATCTCAATAAAAGCATCAACAGAATTTATTTTGGAAGTAGAAAACTTGATTCTGAATTTCATGTAAAAAATGAATACATAAAAATAGCTAGGAAATTCAGGGGAAAAAGGATTGATCCTACCAGGTTTTTGTTGTTGTTCTTTTAAGAATTTAACCTTTTTTTTTTTTTTTTAATATATTTGTATTTTACATGCTGCTGAGAATTGAACTCAGTGCCTCACCCGTGACAGGCTATAACCCCGGCCCCCTACCAAATGTTAAAGTAGTGTTGTATTGTACATAGCTAGAAAGGTGCATCAGTAGATCAGATTGGAGCACCCAAGAGGTAAAGATAGATATGAAAGGTATTTTTGTATGTTGTAAACATAAGGCTTCAAATTAGTGGGGGAAATGATAGGTTATTCAGTAATGGTAGTGGGACTGCCAGCTATCCATCTTAAAAACAAAACCAAAGCTGTTTATCTGTCTCCTTCCGTACTCCCAAATTCCTACAGACCCAAGGTTTAAATGTAAAATAAATGAAATTTTAAAAATTCACTAGATGGAAAGGAGGGATGTTTCTAGAATCTTCGAGCAGCAAAGCCTTTCCAATCAAAAACACAAAACATAAAGTTATAAAGTAAAAAGCCCGGAAAATGTAACAGTAAGAAAAAATTGTACATAGTCAAAAGACCACCTGAGAAAAACAGCACAATGCACAACAGCCTAAGGGCTAATTTCTTTGACATATGAGGGGTTCTACAGAACCCCTTAATGGAATATCCCTAATGGAAAACCTCAGGAGAAAAATAAAGTATGTGAACTGTACATTCATAGAAAAAAAAATACAATGAATTGCCAAGTGTGGTGGTGCATGCCTGTAGCCTTTAATCCCAGCAGCTCAGGAGGCTGAGGCAGGAGGATCACAGGTTCAAAGCCAGCCTCAGCAACTTAGCAAGGTCCTAACCAACTCAGTGAGACCCTGTCTCAAAATAAAAAGGGCTGGGGATGTGGCTCAGTGGTAAGGGGCCCTGGGTTCAGTCCCTGGTACCAAAAAAGAAAAAGGAAAAGAAATACAATGAGTTGTCAATAAACAAAAAGGTACACAGCCTCATTTTGTAAATTAAATTTACACTTTGACGGTATACTTGCAAAACAGTGGTGCAGTTTATCATATGCATTACAGCTGAGTGTAGAGAACAGTGGCTTCAACCCAGTAGTGCCACTCTGAATTCCCAAGCACACACACAGTTCATGACATGTGTGCAAAGGTTTTCATTGCAGCATTGTTTACAGTAGCAAAAGGCTCGAAATGGTCTAAAGCGCCATCATTTGCAGACTGGTTAAGTCAACTGTGGTACATCTCCACTAAAGAGTACTGAACAACCATGTAAAATAACAACAGGTCTGTATGAAACCATCTGTAAAGACTTGTGTTGCAGAGTGGAAAGGCACTGTGTATAGTACGGGGGAGATGTAAACTTTGTGTGTGTGTGTGTGTGTGTGTGTGTGGTAACTGCATTGTATCTGGGGAAGGAAGGACATGTTTCATTGTGTACTCTTAGCTATTTGAATTTTTACTTGTGTGGCATCTAACTTTTCAAATTAAAAAATGCCATTGGGCTGTGGCTGTAGTTCAGTGGTTGAGCACTTGCCTCGCACTTGTGAGGCACTGGGTTCGATCCGCAGCACCACATAAAAATAAATAAATAAAACAAAGGGGCTGGGTGCGGTGGCGCACGCCTGTAATCCCAGCACTTTGGAGGCTGAGGCAGGAGGATTGCGAGTTCAAAGCTAGCCTCAGCAATGGCGAGGCACTTAGCAACTCAGTGAGACCCTGTCTCTAATACAATACAAAAAAGGGCTGGGGATGTGGCCCAGTGGTCAAGTGCCCCTGAGTTCAATCCCCAGTACCCCCCAAAAAATAGTATTGTGTCCATCTACAATGAATGAAAAATAAATATTTTTTTTTAAAAGCCATCAAGCAGAAAAGCTCATGAAAATGGCACCTTGTTATACATTTGTCTTTAATAATAACAACATTCATTTATTTGTGTTTATATGTGATTTGCATTTAATTTTATGTGAAATACCTTTTCTGTCCTTATCCAGTTTTCTTTTGGATCATTACTCTTCATTAGTATGTTAGGGCTTTTAACATAATAAAAATGTTAACCCTTTGACCAGCATAACCCAATTTAGAACCCTTAGACTAGGAGAGCAGAAAAGGTTTTCCACTGCCCCCGTGTGGCAGGATGCACTTGCCCATTGTTGAAGCCGTCTGGAAGGGAAGATGCAGTCTTCCTGCTGTTTACTGATTCATATCCTTCACTCTGAGTAAACCTCCCAGTGCCCCCACCCCACTACTGGGGATTGAACCCAGGAGCACTCTACCACTGAGTCACATCCCCAGTACTGTTAATATTTTTTTATTTTGAGACAGGGTCTCACTAAATTGCTGAGGCTGGCCTCGAACTTGTGATCCTCCTTCCTGAGTCACTAGAATTATAGGTGCCCAGCAGACCGCCATTTCCTTTAAATTCATTCCTGTATGTAATAGGTTCAGTATATTTCTTTCTCTCTCTTTTTTTTTTTTTTTTTTTTGTTACCAGGGATTAAACCCAGGGGTGCTCAACCACTGAGCCACATCCCTAGCCCTTTATTATTTATTTATTTGTTTGTTTGTTTTATTTAGAAGCAGGGTCTCACTGAGTTGTTCAGGGCCTCTCTAAGTTGCTGAGGCTGAGTTTGCACTTGTGATCCTCCTGCCTCAGCCTCCCGAGCCACTGGGATTACATGCATGCGCTACCGTGCGCAGCTTTTCCTCTTTATCTTCTATGAAATCTTCTATGATATCCTTTCTGAAACTCCAAGTCATTCATTCATTCAGAACATAAGGACTTATTATTAACTAAGTTGAGAATATGAAGAGTTGCTGCCCTGAGTTTGCAGCAGATGCATAACCATAACACAGAGTTAGAATGTGCTGTGGGAACACAGGGTATTGCTGCCAGCTCCTCCTGGGAAATCAAGGCAGGTTGCTTTAGGACAGGAAACACTAATTGTCGCCGCCTGAAGCGCTTGGAGCAACGGAGCCGCGGGAAGAACTTCAGAAGCAAACTGGAGACAAACAGCTTTTTATTCTGATAACTTTTCTCTCTGGTTCTAACAACAACTAACACACGCCAAACACACCACTAAAATGGCGCTGACCCGATCAGCAATTTCGGCCAAGTCACTCGAGATCCCGCAACAAATCCCGTGAGACTACGGGTGGCGACAATGGCCAAATCTCCACGGCTCATAGTCAACTGCAATTCAAGTCAATCCCCAAACAGGGCTCCTGCAACTAATGTAGTAGCCACATTTACTCACCATCTCATACAGTAATATACTTTGCTTCCTTCTTATATGGATTAGGCTGGGTCCTCCTTTTCCTTTCTCTCTTGATGACCTTAACCACCTGCTGATATCTAAATGCTATAGAGCACTAAATATACATCTCTAGCCCAGACCTTCTCAGACCCCCAGATTCCTCTATCCAGCTGTTCACTTGTCCCTTCGACTTGGATAGGAATCTCTTACATGACATATTCAAAGCAGAGATCTTGATTTTTGCCTTCTTAACCTCTTTCCCTCCAGCCTTTCCTGTCTTAGTAAATATCAGTTATTTTCTATCTTAGTAAATATCTATCCAGATGTTCAAGCCAAAAACCCAAGAATCACCTTTTCCTCTAAGCCCTTCACCTCCTTCAATCAAATCATCCTTTGATTTCTATCCCAAGTCCCCTCCTCTTCTTCCTATCTCTAGTGTGAGCACACCAGTCTCAGCCACTATAATATTCTCTCACCTGGATCATAAGGGTAAGATATACCCAATTGGTCTCTCTGCTGTATTCACTCAACACATACCTACAGAGGTCCTTCTATTAGTATAGGAGCCAAATGGTGACCAGCAGTCACCTAAGGAAATATGAGAGCTTGTGTCTCCTAAGTGTTACAAAAGGCTAGAGTTCTGAGGGCAGTGAGGATCTGTAGTGGCAGGACTTGACTTAGGGAGGGGGAAGGCCCCCCAAAGAAATAATACCTGAGCTGAGACCCTAAGGGTAACTAAGAAGAAGATTCTGGGTAAAGGACACAATAGAGTTGGCTTTCCATATCCAGGGATTCTGCATGCATATGTTCAACCAAGCATGGAATGAAAGTATTTTTTTTTTAATTTATTAATCATATAATTTGAACCTGTAGCTGTCCTAAACACATACAGACTTTTACTTCTTGTCATCCTTCCCTATACCATACAGTGTAACACCTGCTCACATAGCACTTACATTATGTTAGATATTATAAGTAATCTAGAGATGACTTAAATCTAGAGATACAGGAGGATGCCGTTTTACACAGGGACTTTGGTATCTATAGAGGTCCTGGAATCAGTCCCCCCATGGACACTGAGGGATGACTGTACCTCAGTAGTCCTGTGGTAGGAGGAGAGCAGAGCTGGAAAAGAGACGGGAAGAGGGCCAGTAGATGAGCAGAGGGCAGGAGGGAAGCCTGGTGTGGATAAGTGGAGAGGCCCTCTGATGGCCCCATAGCGCTGGCCTTGCGGGTCAGCGCTTTTACCACAGAAGCCATGGAGAACCATTGAAGGTTTTCAGTGAAAAGGTGTCACTTTTTCTGTCCCCACACTTTGGCTCTGCTTTCCCAGCATTTGTCTACCAAATTTCCTTTCCTACTCTGAGAGAACCATTTTGGACCTTTGCCTCTAATTTCCATCAACACCCCTGGTCGTCACTCTGAACTGATAATCTTATATCCCACTTCAGAAAATAGCAATGATCATGTAAGAAATGCCTTATCTTCCCATTACCTCCTACCTCCTCTGAACCTTGTATCTACCATTAGGTACAAAGGAAACCTCCTTTCTTCTTCCCTTGAGTCCTGTATGCCCCTCCCTCTTGTCTGCTCTAGGGTTTTCCTATTTCAGTCATCTCCCCTCCTCATCATCAATGGGATCATTGCCATCAGCCTGTAAACATGCCCATCTTGTAGACACCTTCCCTTGACCCTGTGTCTCCCTCCAGGAACCACCTTGTGTCTCAGCTCCTTCACAGCCAAGCCTCTCAGAACGGTCATTCATGCTTGTCACTTTCACAACTCATTCTGCTAAAAAGGCTAACCACCAGCCACATGTGGTTATTGAGCACTTCAAATGTGGCGAGCTTGATTGAGGGACTGAATTATATGTAATTTTGATTAATTTAATAGCCTTGTGTGGCTACCATAGTAGATAGCATAACTCTAAAGGATTCAGATTACATAATTTACAAACAATCATTCATATATATGTGCATGTGTATATATATGTGTGTGTGCATACACACATGTGTGCATATTATGCATGTGTCACACATATAAAACTATGTATAAGAGTTCATATTCTTTTCGAAGACAGAACAGTTGAGATTCTCCTGGACCCCTCAGGCAAAGATCCTACCCAGTTCGTTCCCTACTCCCCAACCTCTTTTTTCATGTCACAGTCTGTCTCATTCTGAACTTGGCCCACCAGCCAGGAAGGACCTGCCAGAATGGGCAAATAAAGGAGCAAAGACATCCAGCTGCTTAGGATAACCAAAGAATAGTGAGAATCTCAGTGTGGTTGAAAATGGAGACCAATTTCTTCTACACTTGGTGCTGACTCATCTGCTCCGGGCTTCAGAACTGAAGCCTCTCCATTTTTGCATAGTTGGATTATCCAAAGCTGTGTTTCTAAGCAGTGGCTTCAGATCTGGTTGAAAGCTAGGATCTTGAAACCTTGTCTGGTAGATTTCCAAGATGCTTTGCTCTGTCATGCTCTTCCCTCTGGGATTGTGGAAATCCCCTGTCAGGAATGGTGGGGGCCAATTCCCTTCTGTACTTCTGTACTTCACTGTCATCAGAGCCCATGTGCCCCAGGTCCGCGGCCCTGCCCTACTGTTCATCTTGAGCCTGCCAGAAATCGACAATTAAGTCCCCAAGAAAGCTTGGTTCCCCAGCCTAATGCTGTCCTTGTCATTATGATCTCTCCAGGTTAATCCTTGTGAGATAATCAGGAAGTGGAGGAGGAAATGGAATTGGGTACTTTAAAAAATCAGTGTATTAAGTAAGTGATTCAAGTGGGGAGAAAGTTCTTTGCTTCTCATTTCTGCTTAAGAAGAAAGTCCAAATTTTGTGTTAGTAGTTATTTAAACCCTCTTATTACTTCCTAATCTTCCTTTATATAAAGGCAGGCCTGGCTGGAGTCTTTGCAGATAATAATACAGTATCTAGTCAGAATTAGTCATATGATTTTATCACATTCAGTTTTATAGCCACCTTCAATTTATGGCAAATGGCACTGGTGTTCTATTTATAGCACTGTAAAATTTCCTTTTTAAATGTGTGTTGAACACAATGGCACACATAATCCCATATACTCAGGAGACTGAGGCAAAAGGATCACAAGTTCAAAGCCAGCCTGGGCAGCTTAGTGAGACCTGTCTCAAAATGAAAAATAAAAAGGACTAGGATATAGCTCAGTGGTAGAGTGGTCCTGGGTTCAATCCACAGTACCACCACCCCCCCCCCAAAAAAAAAGAGTGTGTGCATTTTTAAAGAATCAGTTTAGAGAAAACATTAAGTAATAGTCCACAGGACATCTGGAGCTAGCAAAAATCATGTTGTAATTCATGAATGACCAAAATCTGGGAAATGCTGCCTTAATAACATCTGTCAAAATCGACAGGTCCATATGTTTGCAAGACTGGCCATGTTGAAAGCAAAACCAGCCTTTTCTGCAACAGCTGTCAGAGTCGTGTGTTTGTCTTTATCCTGCTTCTCATCCCAAAGGTTCATTTACCAAGCAAAAGTTGGGGGCCGCTGGTTTCCAGCCGTCTGCGCACACAGCAAGAAGCAAGGCAAGCAGGAAGCAGCAGATGCGGCCCTCCGAGTCTTGATTGGGGAGAGCGAGAAGGCAGAACGCATGGGTTTCACAGAGGTAACCCCAGTGACAGGGGCCAGTCTCAGAAGAACTATGCTCCTCCTCTCCAGGTCCCCAGAAGCACAGCCAAAGACAGTTAAGACGTCTACTTTTGGTGCTATCTTTTTGTTTTGGGGGTGGGGTCCTGCTAACTCCTCTCTGGGTAGAGTTAGCTCGTCACTAGCTGTCATGTGAATTGTCCCTTGGCTATACTACTAGCCTCAATAGAGCATATAACTGGGACATTAGATGTGAAAGGGGAAAGATGACGCATGAGTCCATTAGCACGTGATCTTTCTGCCCACTGTGAAGTATGGTGGACCCGGACGTGACTGCATGGTCCTCACACTACCCCCTGTCCCTACAGCTTCCTCTCACTGGCAGTACCTTCCACGACCAGATAGCAATGCTGAGCCACCGGTGCTTCAATGCTCTCACAAACAGTTTCCAGCCTTCCTTGCTCGGCCGCAAGATCCTGGCTGCCATCATTATGAAGAAAGACTCTGAGGACATGGGTGTTGTGGTCAGCTTGGGGACAGGTGAGTAAGTGCCTCCCAAGCCATCAGCCTCTCACAGTGACTGGAAGCAGGTCTTTCTTACCCTCCCCTGGAGTCCATGTGAACAAGTCCAAGGCAGGGGGACAGGTTGAGCATCCCCTTATCCTAACATGGAGCTCAAAAAGCTTTGGATTTTGGCCAGGCACTGTGTTGCCTTTAATCCCACCACTCAGGAGGCTGAGGCAGGATGATTGAGAATTCAACACCAGCCTCAGCAACTAAGCAGGGCCACAGCAAGACCTTGTCTCTAAATAAAATACTATAAAGGGTTGGGGATGTGGCTCAGTGGTTAAGTGCCCATGGGTTCGATCCCCAGTACCCCCCAAAAAGAAAAAGCTTTGCATTTTGGAGCACTTCAGATTTCCAAATTAGGAGTGGGTGCTGTGGCACACACCTATAATCCCAGCACTTTGGAGGCTAAGGCAGGAGGATTGCGAGTTCAAAGCTAGCCACAGCAATGGCGAGGCACTTAGCAACTCAGTGAGACCCTGTCTCTAATAAAATACAAAAAAGGGCTGGGGATGTGGCCCAGTGGTTGAGTGCCCCTGAGTTCAATCCCAAGTACCAAAAAATACCCCCAAATTTCCAAATTAGGGATCTCAACTAGCAGACTCTATGCAAATATTCCAAAATTCTGAAAAACTCCAAATTCTGAAACACTAGTCCTGAGCAGTTGGGTAAAGGACAATCAACCTGCATGTCATTTTAACTGCAGTCAGCTCAGAGTAGGGGTGAATTCTTTCTCCCTAGGTAAGAGAATATGGGAACCTAGCAGCTGAGTAATTGAGGCTGTTTCTCTCCGAAGCCTGAAAAACAAACTGCCTCCACCCAATTCACCATCATTTTCCTTTGATTTTTCTCTTTTTGTTTTAAATCCTTCCCAGGGAATCGCTGTGTGAAAGGAGATTCTCTCAGCCTAAAGGGAGAAACCGTCAACGACTGTCATGCGGAAATCATCTCCCGGAGAGGCTTCATCAGGTGAGCGGGATCAGAGCATGCCCTGAGTGAGCACCTGCCCTGGGCTGCCTCCCCTGCCTACTTGGGGTACAGTGGCTCCAACACATGCCTTCCTGATACCCCAGCAGACTGGCAGATCCCTGAGCCAGCAGTAGTGTCCTTTGCTTTTAGCCTGTGCATTTGAACCCATCAGAGTCAGTCCCCACTAAGACCCAGCTGCATCCCACTCCTCAGCCTGTTTCTAAATCCTTTTCTGCTCCTTTTTCTGCTAACTCTGCTGTATACCCGTTTTTCAAAACAAAGTGACCTCTGGGTCCTCGGGGCCTTAGGGATGAGGCAGCCTTCCATCTCCATTTGAGGACCTATCAACAACCTCCATGTCCCTGCCAGCTTTCTCCTCTGGTTCACCTTTTCTTTAATTTATGAAGGGAGAGAGGGGAGAAGAAGCAACTGCCTCTTGTAGGCCTTGAACCAGTTTATTCTGCCCTGGAATCCCTGTAGCCGCCATAGCAAGGAGCCTTTGGCAGAAATGAAACTGACCCGAGAGGCTAACTTTGCTTTATGAAATGCTGAGGTCTCTCTGGGAAAACCCCCACCACCTCTCCCCACCTGAGAAACTGGAAGATCTGCACCAGGAAAGCTTGTCCTTACTTGGGGCTCAGATAGGGGTCAGATCGTGGAAGCTTGATCTGCTCTCGCCAAAATCAAACCTGCCTTCCTAACTGCACTTTCTTTTTATAGGTTTCTTTACAGTGAGTTAATGAAATACAATCCCCAGACTGCGAAGGATAGTATATTTGAGATTGCTAGGGGAGGAGAGAAGCTCCAAATAAAAAAGACTGTTTCGTTTCATCTGTATATCAGGTCTGTACCTTCTCTGTTGCTGTCAGAACAGGCCCTGCCAGGCTCCCAGGACTGGGTATCCACATGCTCTTCTGGCCCCTAATACTGACCCCCTACAACAGGCCACACACTCTGCTTTGTTTGAGGTACATTCCCTGGTGGAGAATGACTGTCATAGACACGGCCACCCACCTCCAGCTTTCCGTGGTAGCTTCAGAAAACATCCCCAGCTCCAACCACATTAGACTTGAAACCCCCAGAAGTTGGAGGGAAATTTACATGGGTGAGTTGTAACAGACACCCCTGTGTTGCAGCACTGCTCCATGTGGAGATGGCGCCCTCTTTGACAAGTCCTGCAGTGACCGTGCAGTGGAAAGCACAGATTCCCGCCACTACCCTGTCTTTGAGAATCCCAAACAAGGCAAACTCCGCACCAAGGTGGAGAACGGTGAGTGCCACATAACCTCCTTCCTTGCCACAAAAGTCTCTGCGAGACACCAGGGTATGCCATTAGTCACAGGGGGAGGTCTGTAGGAAGGGGAAGTTCCATTTTGAATTTGTTAGCTTGGGTGATCTCCAGATCACATTGGAGGTGAAGAGCCTGGCTGGAAAGAAAGATAGGAGTGTTATCTTCCTGAGGATCTTCATGGCCAGGAGAATGGACAGGAGTGCTCAGGGGAGGATGGCGGAAATGAAAAGGTGATGCAGACAAGGCCCTGCAGGATTGGCAAATGTGATGCCAAGAGTCAGGTCCTCCATCTGGTCGGTTACTGACCTTACCTCCTGCCCCTCGTTTCTTCTCCTCTCCTGTCCTCCAGTGTCTCCTTACTGTCTCCTCAGTCATTCCTGTTCCCTTCATGCTTCAGCAGTCATCTGAGTCACCATCAAACCTAAGTCAGATCACATCAGTTCCCTGCTAGACACCCTGAAGTATAAACAGAGCCACCATGTGACCCAGCAGTTCCCTCCTAGGAGTATCCCCAAGAGAAGTGAAAGCACAGGTCCACATAGAAACTAGTACAGGAACTTTCATAGCAGCCTGAAAAGGAGACACCACCCAAACGCCCATCCCTTCCTGAATGTGCTACATACAAACAATGGAATACTCTTTAGCCATAAAATGAAGTAAACATTGATACAGCTACAATAAGGATGAACCTTGAAAATATTATGCTAAGTGAAAAAAGCCAGTCACAAAAGATCACCTATTATATGATTCCATTTTAAGTGTCCAAAATAAACAAATTCTAAAGACAGAAAGTACATTAGTGGTTGCCTAGGTCTGGGGACGAGTGGGGTTAGAGGGAGATAGGGAGTAAGAGCCAGCGGAGGTTTGTTTTGGGGTTGACAAAATATTCTAAAATTGTGCATAACTATGGAAATGCTAAAAATCACTGAATAGCATGCTTTAAATGGGTGAATTGTAGGTATATGACTTGTGTCTCAGTAAAGCTGGTATTAAAAAAAAAAGCAAGCACCATATAGGGTCTCCCACTGCACTTTATACAAAGGCAGAACCTGAGCCAGACGTGGTGGTGCATGCCTGTAATCCCAGCAGCTCAGGAGGCTGAGGCAGGAGGATCATGAGTTCAAAGCCATCCTCAGCAACTTAGCAAGGCCCTAAGCAACTCAGTGAGTCCCTGTCTCTAAGTAAAGTACACCTCCCAGCCTCATCCTGCGCCTCTCTTCTCTTTGATGGGTTCTCTGGTTGCCCTTGCACTTTTGTCAGCCCTTGAAGCACCCAAATCCTTGCTGCCTCAGGCCTTGGCTTCTGCCGATCTCTCTGTCTGAATGTGTCAGAAACTCTTCTCTCTCCAGCTGTTCCTTCTCCTTTGCATCTCAGCTCCTCTGACTTCTCTACCCCAGGAGCTCTGCTGTGCTGTCCTCCATCATAGCTCTCCCACAAAGCCTTCCAAGTGCTGTTAGCATCTAGAATTCCTATGTGCATATTGGTGTATTTGCTTAGTGTCTGTTCCATTCCCTTTCTGTCACCTCACCCCATAAACATCGCAGGACAACAAGGATCTTACTGAGGTTTGCTCACCATTGTTTCCCAGCATCTAACATAGGTATT
Source organism: Tamias sibiricus (assembly GCA_025594165.1). NCBI lineage: Eukaryota > Metazoa > Chordata > Mammalia > Rodentia > Sciuridae > Tamias > Tamias sibiricus. Next base: position 117,912,628 of record CM046658.1, on the reverse strand, counting down.
GCCATGTACTGCAGGGACTGTGAACTATTTGAAGAATGAATGAATGAGCCCAGGCCTCAGGAGCACAAATACTGTGCTAGGGAGGGTTTGTCTGGTAGCCTCTGTGGATCTGACCCGAATCTCTCACACAGGGGAAGGCACAATCCCTGTGGAGTCCAGTGACATTGTGCCTACATGGGATGGCATCCGGCTCGGGGAAAGACTCCGTACCATGTCCTGTAGTGACAAAATTCTACGCTGGAACGTGCTGGGCCTACAAGGGGCACTGTTGACCCACTTCCTACAGCCTGTGTATCTCAAATCTGTCACACTGGGTAAGGGACCTGCCTTGGGAGTTGGAACCCATCTTCTCCACCCAAGTCCTAGAAAACTTCATGCTTCGTTCAAATCCACTTTCCAAAGTGAGCTTGACTCAGTCATCAATAGTGGGTTCTGAGTGCCTCATCTGCAGGGGTCGGAAGGGTTCAGGCAGCAAGCCTAAGGAAGGATGTGCCAGGCCAATCTCTCCCAAGATATGTTAAAGGAATGCAGCAAATAACAATAGCAGCATCTGATTCTCCTTGTTCTCCACAGTCCTTGGCCTTACTTGGAACATTCTGTTTTGTGCTTAAATATTTGGTGATCCTGTGTATGTCCTTTGTGGCCACAACTAGAAGGTCCTTCCTATCAAGAGATGTTTCTCTGTCTAACAATTCTGTTTTATACCTTCAAACTCCCCACGTGCCTCTGCTTCTTAATAGCTTTTGGTGAAAACACAGGTATATGTGTTTCTTTTTTCTTTTCTTTTTTTACTTTTTCTTTTTTTTATACCCAGGATACCTTTTCAGCCAAGGACATCTGACCCGGGCTATCTGCTGTCGTGTGACAAGAGACGGGAATGCATTTGAGGATGGATTACGATATCCCTTTATTGTCAACCACCCGAAGGTACTATAACCCTGTTCTATTTTCCCTTCACGTTTTCTCCAAGCATTGAATATGGTCAAGGGGAGCCTTGGTTGGTGTCCCAAGTACTTCTTTCTTCCTTTTGGATGCCAAGGGCTTCCTCCCCCTACTCTGAAGTTGATCTGAATCAAGGAGGATAGTATATCTAGAGTGTGCTCTGCTGTAACCAAACAATGTTAAATAAAGGGGAGAGACTGTGGCCCCACACCCACTCTTCCCCATGATTCGGAAGTCCCTGCTTCCAAAACTTATCCCTGAATGGTTTCCGTCTTTCTCTCTTCACTCCTGGGATTCCTAGGTTGGCCGAGTCAGTGTATATGATTCCAAAAGGCAATCTGGGAAGACTAAGGAGACGAGTGTCAACTGGTGTTTGGCTGACGGCTTTGACCTAGAGATCTTGGATGGTACCAGAGGCACCGTGGACGGGTAAGGAAGTGGGAGGGTGCAGGAGAAGCAAACTCACTCTCCAGAGCCTGAGGGCCACTGTCCTACCAGGGGTGCTCCACTGTGGCTCCCACCTCTCCCAGTGCCAGGTGAATAACCAGTGCTTTTGTTTCCCCAGGCCTCGAAATGAATTGTCCCGGGTATCTAAAAAGAACATTTTTCTTCAGTTTAAGAAGCTCTGCTCCTTCCGTTACCGCAGGGACTTACTGAAACTCTCCTATGGTGAGGCCAAGAAAGCTGCCCGAGACTATGAGATAACCAAGAACTACTTCAAAAAGAGCCTAAAGGACATGGGTTATGGAAACTGGATAAGCAAACCCCAGGAGGAAAAGAACTTTTATCTCTGCCCAGTACCCAATGACTGAGGGCTTGGGGGTGTTTTACATGGGGTGAGAGAGGGAGGTCGTAGCATTCCTCATCACATTGGCAGAGGGTTTGGGGAATTTTTTTTAACCCCCACCTTTTTTTTTTTTTTTTTTTTTTTTTAATGGAACCATAATTAGAGTTACTGAGAACTTTGGGTTCCCATTTATCCTGCTTTCTTTGGGGTTTCTAGGCAGAGTCTGGCCAGGCCCCTTCTCTTTTTTCAGGTGAAGAGGCAGAGATCTACAGGAAGAGAAAGGAGTTTCTTTCCACCCAAAGCATAAGCAGTCACCAAGCACCTGCAGCCCATTTCCTCTTGAGTTTTACTTTGTTTTTCCATTTCCTTTGTGTGTGTGTGTGTGTGTGTGTGTGTGTGTGTGTGTGTGTGTGTGTGTTTGCTACACCGACCTCTTGTGGACTTGATTAGGTTCCAGTCAGTTCTCTGTGAATCATGTCAGGGACTAAGGATCTCATTTGTGGATTCCACAGGCCCTTCTACTCCCCCCCCCCCCCCCCACCCCCCGCTGCTGAGATTCTTACCTGTGATCATTGAGTTTCTCCTTCCCCACCCCGGAGGGTAAAGAGGTGAACTTCAAGAATTTGGTGAACTATTTACAAGGGCAGGAATTGAAGACTACAGTTGATTAACTCCCAGTGCCAATGGAAATGTGACTGGAATCTGCAAATCCTGCTCAGCAATGGGGACTTGCACTTTAGCCAGCCAGGAAAAAGCTGCTGCTCGGGAAGTGCATCCCTTCCTGGGGCAGCAAGAAGTTGAGAACTAGCCAGGCTGGGCTAGGGAAGTTATGCAAGCAGGAGGTGAGGTTTCCCTCTGCAGAGTGGCACAGACCACTACCCAGGGGGCACAGACAGACATTCCTTGGAGTATTGCCAAGCTCCCATCTGCCCATAAGGCCATAGACCCCAGTAAACTAGTATGAAAAAATTCAGGACAATTCTTAGAGGGTAAATCATCTGCTCAGATAGTTAGGACTTAGCAAGAATAGGGAAAAAATCATGTTGGGTCAGATCATTGTTCCTGCAGTACGATATTTGTCATGGCATTGATCCAAGGGAAGTTGACTAAGCCCGGTGTAAATTAGGACTCTTTAAAAGAATGCCAGAGGTGTTGATTCTTAACTGTAATCGCACAGATTTAAAATTCAGATGTACTTTTCCATTCATCCCAGGGCTTTCGTTTTGTCAGATGGCTCTGGAGGTTGGACAGGGCACAGGCCTGAGGTCTTCCTGCCAGTTAAGGAGTCTTGAAGGGGTTAACATACAACAAGACAGTGGTTACAGGTGAAAGAACAAGTCGTCTTCAAACTCTTTGGGGTAGACTCCTTAGTCTGCACCTGCATCTAACGTTGACTGGTGCAGCCAGGGCCTTTGGCCTCTGGAGTCTGGCTCTGGAGCCAAGTCAGCCAGATGTGCTCAGGAGGACTGCCAAGTGTCTGCCCCCTCCAGGACTGAGCCTGTCTCTTTCCTTTGGAAGATATGTCTTCATCTGGGAACAGGCCAAGCCAGTACTCTCAGATGATTTTCCATGCTCCTCCTCTGACCCCACAAACTGCTGACTAGTTCCCCCACCTTGTCTGGCCCCCCTCTTCAGTAATAGATATATCTGTGTTTGCACTTTTATTCTTCTGGCTACTATACTTTCTGTACCTGTGACCAAAAACTAAACAAAATAATAATGCAGGTTTTTAAAATACACTAAGGATGTCTTTGTGGGACACTGAAGCATCCCAAGGGAACTGGCAGGGAAATGGGGCCTGTTTTCTGGGGTAGAAGGGGCCTGGGCTTTGTGAATACTGCCAAGCTTGGAATATTAGCTGAAGGCACATTACATTAGTGCTGACCTGAAGAGTGATCAGTGCTCACTGTGCAGGGGCAGGGTGATCTTGTGGCTCCCAGACATCAGAAGTCTATCACCTTGGTCCTCCAGGCTGGAAGATGACTACCTAGCAATTTCTCAGGATGTTTGGCACCTTTGGTCTGTCTTGGGCATTAGAATCTCTGGCAGAGATCTGACTCAGCTGCCCCCCACCCCATTACTGGGAGCACAGGGGCCCTCAAGAGATCAGAGCCCCCACTTGTCCCCAGGATTTTACCTAGCAAACTTGTAATATTCCATCTCTGCTGTAGGAAGAGAGCAAGAAGCATCCCTGCCCTCCACACGCCTGCTGGAATTGAGCCATGTCAGGCCCCGCCCCACCGCATCCCCATGCCCTGCCCCTCGGAGTCACACAGGACAGTGGACAGAGCACCCACCCTGTGTTCACTTCTGTCCGATCTTTGTTTCTAATAAGCAAGACCCCTCCCTCCTTTCTTTAAGGATTTTAGTAGTTGATTTGTCTGAACTGTGGCTATTGTGCATTATCTTTGAATAATCACTTGTAAAAATTGTTGATGCTTGAAGCTATTTCCTTTACTCAAGTTGAAAGGACTTTGTTGGCTTTGGAGTCTTGACAGTGACTCCAAGAGCTGAGTGGGGAAGAGCCCAGGCATAGCCTCGGTGCCGTGATGGCTGCAGTCCAGTTTTATGATTCTGCTTTTTGTGTCTACCTTAAAATAACAATGTACATTCCTCCTAAATAAAAAAACAATGAACAATCTGAATTATTAGAAAGCTTAATATCTTGGTTTCTTGGAGAAGAAAAAAGGTGGGGACAGAGGGACCTGGGGTCTTAAGATTTCTGGTAATAGCACCAGTTGCATCAGACAGAACCTGGGGAGAGGGTTGTCCCTCAGTCCCTCAGCCAGAGGAAAGGAGCCATTTCAAAGAGCCTCGACTTCGTGGTGTGGGGTATATCAAGCACCTCTTAAGTACTTCTCCAGCTCCACACCAAGAGAGCCCATCACTGAATGTTTTGTCCTCAGGGACTTGGCCATGCGGGACTTCAAGGCCCACGAGGAAACATCCCTTGAGAGGGTATGTGACAGCTTCACAATTCCAGCTCTCCCTGAGGGGTGTTTTCTCCCCCACCTTCTCCCTTCCCAGCTGCTTTGCCTTCAGGGATGTGCATCTTTGGAGTAGGGTTGCAGCTGGGGACCTGAACAGGCTTAGTTGCAGTCTTGGGAGACGTTTGCTTTTCACAGCATAGATGGTATCCAAAATCTCTCCATCTTGAATTTCAAAGAAATTCACCTCTTTCCGCATTGCAACTTACTCCAGAATTTCTAGAAGACCCATCCTTGACTTTTTTTTTGTACCAGAGATTGAACCCAGGGGCACTTAACTGCTGAGCCACATTCCACCCTTTTTATGTTTTATTTTGAAACAGGTTCTCGCTAAGCTGCTTAAGCCCTCACTAAGTTGCTGAGGCTGGCTTTTAACTCAAGATCTTCCTGCCTCAGCCTCCCAAGCCACGGCATCCTTGACTTTTTAACAGTGACATCATGTCAGAGGACATAAAGCACCTAACAGTGAGGCTAGTTAAGTCACAACAAAACCTCATTCCTCATCTTCTATACAGCTAGAACTGAGGCCAGGAGAGCCTGCAGTGTGTTGGGGCATGACACATAAAAACAAGAACTCCTCATAGTGCCACTAATAGTTGCTGAAATTTAGTGCTAGACCTGAACAACTTTTCTTTAAAGAGAGTGCAGGATAATGTCTCCTATTATGTACCAAGAATCTCGGGTGCCTCTGTCCTCGGGCAACTAGTGGTTCCACTAGAAGGGAAAGACCTATGTCTCTCAGAAAGTGGACAGGTTCCCTGGGCACAGTGGCATATGCCTGTAATACCCCCCACTGAGGAGACTGAGGCAGAAAGTTTATAAGTTTGAGGGCAGCTCAGCAATTTAGTGAAAACTTGTCTCAAAAAAGGCTGGAGATGTAGCTCAGTGTTAGAGCATTCCTGGGCTCAATCCCCAATACCACCAAAAAAAAAAAAAAAAAAAAAAAGTGGACCATCCTGGGCTGGGGGTGTATATAACTCCATGGTAGAGCATGTGCTGAACATGTGTGAGTCTGAGTTCAACAGCCAGCATTACAAAAGAAATCGGACAATTTCCTTAAAGCCTAAGGCCAGTGCTCTCTCAACCCCAGCCAGCACTGAGTGGCCTAGGAAGTAAGACTGCTCTGCAAAAGCACAGCAAAACTTTTTTCAGCTCTTCATTCAGTTGTTATCCATGCAGCATTTCATCCAGGTGCCCACAATTTAATTTTTTGGTGCCTGCTTCCAAAAAGACAAGTCCTCCAAAAAGGTCCTTCCCAAGGGCCATTTATGGGCTCTGGCCACTTCCAGCTCAACTGTTTTGCCCTTTCCAGTTGATAAGTGGGCTTGTAAAGCAGCAGACTGATAATTCAACAGCAGACTGTTTCCATCACCTTTTCTTCAGATCGTGTCACGTCTTTAACCCCTGTGACTTCCATTTCTCCAGCATCCTCCCTTTTTTCCACATTTGCCAACCAGGACCTTGAGAATTCCCACCCACCCCACACATCCCCAAATATAACAGAATGACAAGATGTCTTTGGAAACAACTTTCTTTACAAGAATCTTGAGTTCCTAATGAGTCCAGCCAGGGGTGGGCTAGACCAGTGCAAATACTCCAGGAGCGCAGACAAAGGAGGTCAAGGGCAGTGTGTGGAGAGGGGCACCAGGGGTATATGAGTGAGGTGTCCTATAGATTCCTAGAGCTAAAGTCCCTTAGGAACAATGTGACTATTGCACTCACCTTTTAGACCTGTTGGGATAACTACAAAAAGGTGACTGTTCTGTCTGGTCAGGGTGAGTGGACGGGAGGCTGGTCAGTGCTCTTTGGGCTGTGAGGAATGCTACCAATCCACTGCTGCCTAGAAGCAGAGGGTGACAACAGGAACCAAGTCACTCTGGCTTGGGGAGTGATTCAGAGAAGGCTCTGAATGCCCCCCTTCTTCCTGCCCCAAGGGCCATAGCTCATGCATGGACTTTGGGGCATTCTTGGGCTTGGGGGCCAGCACTACCCATCAGCTGTCACTTGGTCTCTTCTGCCAAATAGGCCCTTCCCCACAGGATTGTTTTGAGGAATAAAGACAGTGCATCTAAAGGGACTGGCACAGAAAAGACCCTTAGTAAATGGCAGCTAATACTGGGATTCAGAGAGGTTGAAAACAGGGGTCTAAGCCCCCAGATCATCCTATTTCCTTAGAGAAAAATGGTCCTGCCCTTCCTCCACAGATAGCCTTCCTTGCAGAACATGCCATCTGGGGAGATGCCTGCATCTTGTTTGCTTTTAATTTTTCAATAACCTGATACCAGCTGTTCAAGGATTGTATACCTCGCTGCCAGGGAGCTGCCTTCCTGCCACGCAGTGCCAACTGAAGCAGAAAGCCTGCGTGCACCTTCTTTTCAAAGATGGCTACCAAGTCACTGTGACCGTGTCATCTCTGATGAGTAATCCCAACTCCTCTCTTCACTGCCTCTTCCCAAGTCCTTGTTCCAGGTCCCCATCCAGTTTTTCTACCTCCCTCTTCAGTTCCAGGGCCTCCTCAATCCTTGTCCAGCACTGAGCCTCGTACCCAATTCTCCCCCAAGGCAGCCCCACCATGGAAAGGAGGTAAGGGGCCTCCCTGACATCACCAAAGGAAGAAGATGTAGGACCCGAAGAGGAAAAACTGTGGTTCCCAAAACTCCCAATATCCTTGAGGGTTCACACGATACCAGCGTGGTATTTCCTTGCTCATGCAATGGTCCCCAAAGGGGGCTGCACCCAAAGTGGAGAAAGTCCCATACATTGACCTCCTTCTTCCCTTGTGCAGCTCCTCTCCCTCCCCTCCCTCATCATCCCCACTGTACACATGCAGAACAGCAAGTTCAGAGAAAAATGCCTATATGAGATCAGACAGCAAATGACCTCTGGGCCTCAGTTTCCCAATGTGACAAATGGGACATAGAGAGGAGTCAGACAGACTGCTCATTAACATCCCCTCTAGCAGTTTGGTCACTAACTTGGACAACAGCCACTCAGGAGAAGTATTAAAGGGCTGGGGATGTATTTCAGTGACAGAGCGCTTGCCTAGAATGTGTGAAGCCATGAGTTTGATCCCCAGCACCACTAAATAAACAAATACAACCCCAGTAGCAGCTGGCAGGGCCTCCCTCAAGCTGGCACACTGCTCTTCAGAGGGAGAACTCCTTTCTAATAGCTGTTTTAGATTCTAGGATATTTTCCCCAGGGCTATGAGTTTGGAGTGGGTATGAGCATAATACGGGTGACTCTTCTTGTTTTCTGTTCTAGAAGAGGGGCATCTTCATGATGCAGGAACACTTCTCCTGCCTCCAAGAAGAAGAGATATCCACACACATTCTGACAGGGGGAGAAAATGTGCTGAGGCATGCTAATGTCAGGTCCCAGGGATGTCCTTCCATATTTGGGACTAGGACAGCTGTCCCTGAGCATACATCTGCATCAGGAGGAGCTGACCTTTAAAGGGAGGCAGGGCCAGGGCAAGCTATCTGCCTTGGGATGGAATGAAGCTTGGCTGCAGACACTCCAGAGAGAAGCCCTCACCCATTAGACTCGCTCAACAATTCCTGTAATGTTGTTCTCCATCAGCATCCACTCCCTTTCCAGCTCCTCTGACCCAAGTCCCATTTAGGGAGACTTGGTTTGCTCAAGGAAGAGCTGGGTAAGCATGGGTCTGGAAGGGAGACTGACATGCCAGTCAAGTGGCTCATCCCATAAGCTCCGGTGGCCTGTCAGATGCAACATCATGCAGCATCCACTCTGAGCACACCATCCTTCATCCTCACAGCAACCCTGCAAAGAGGGCATTACTCTTCCTGTTTTATAGAAAAGGAGGCAGAAGCCTAGAAAGGCAAAGGGACTTGCTGGAGATGGCTCAATGAGTAAGTACCAGAGCAGAGCCTAGAACTCCACTTCAGGGATCCCTGTCCAGCTCTCTTTGTGCAGTGTCCCCTCCTACCCACGCATCAGCACAGCCTCCCGTCTCTCCTGTGCCTGGAGAAGCAGCAGTCCCCACAGGGCTCAGGGCACTGAACGGCCCAGGTCAGGCAGATCCCTCAGGATGACCTGCCATCTGCTGGCCCAGCACCAAACACAGACTGGGACCAAAATCAGAGGCAGTCACAAAGTGGGGGAAGACACAGAAGGTCCCCTAATAGATCTGCTTCCTGGGCTAATGGGTCAGGTGGCCTCCAGCAGGAGGACCCTGGGAACAGTGTCGGAATGCAGCCTTCAGGGACCCACAGGATGGGCAGCAGAAGTTATGCGTCTTGGGGGAGGGGTCACTGGAAGCAGCACACCTGGCCTTCTGAACTTCTGTTTCAGCCTATTCGGGTTTAGTGAAGAGGAGGAAGGGACGGAGTCACAGCAGGTACAGTGCTGACATGGCCAAGTTCTGGCAGTTTGCCCCACCCTGCTCAGGTGGCTTCCACAGGCAGCTCTCCTGCCCAGCTCAGCTCTGGGTGTGCTTAAAGCTAAGGTCCTTGGATCACTTTCTTCAAGCAATTCAAAGTGAGGGGAAACAGGGCATTCCATAGTCAAATCGACCTCAGGGTGGGGAGGCAGGGTCAGAGATCTCCCAAGGTTATCTCACCTTCTAGTTCCGTTTCTCCATCTAAAACTTGGCTTCTGTTGGAAGCTGTGACTGTAAATGATTCTTCCAGCTCCAAAAGCTTATGAACTTGCACTTCTCACACAGTTTAAGCACTTGGACCTCAGACTCCAAGCACCCAAAGATTCAGAACTCAGAGGCTACCTAACTTTGTCCATTGCACCCTGCGCCTGAGCAAGAAAGGAAGGAAAGGAAAGTCCAGGAGGTGCAGAGAATTCTTCATTGGGCAGAAGCAGGCATGGGGATGGACTCTGGACCCCTTAGAGGCACAGGGCTGTGGGACTGAGCTGGAAGCTTCCCCCAGGCTAAGCCCTCTGTGCAGGAACTTCAGATGCTATGAGGCCTACCCAGCCAGGCTGCTGTCCACTGACATAGGAGTGGACAGCAGGTCACACCAGGCCTCTCTGCTCTACTCCTCCCTTCTGAGCTCCTGTTCCTCTGCCCCTCCTGCCATATTGCCCTTCTCCCAGGACTTGGGGGCAGTGGGTGATTCTGTCCCCTAAGGCCCTTCCCCGTCCCCCTCCTCAGGGTAGAGGGCTCTGACATCTCCGTCCTCCATATAACCTGATCCTCCACATTGATATTATCATCAGGGGGGGTGGTGTGAGAGGAGAAGAACAGCCCAAATGTAATGCAGCTGGTCCAATTCTCCAGGCCAGATGTGGAGATGGAGGTGTCAGGGAGCACTCCACATGAAGTAAGAGGATGCATCTGTGGGGACAGCACCCCTCTCTTCCTGGTAGCTCACTCATCCATCCTCCAACCAATGCTATTGTACACCAGGGGGTCAAGGGCTGGAAGAGGAGGGAGATGAGCACATCTCACTTGGAGCTGGGAGCCGAGTGGTCTGCATGGAGCAGGGTGGTGGTGGTGTAGTTCTGGAAGAGAGGCTGCAGGAACATGCCGATGGTGCCAAAGACACAGACAAAGACGAAGATCCAGAGGAACAGACGGTCGATCACCATGGCAACGTACTTCCAGTCCTCACTCACCTGGATGGAGGAGAGGAAGGAGACCCAGGTGTCAGTCACAGGATGTGGGATGAGAGTGGAATTGTTATGGGCCAGTCCAGATGGACAATGACCAACAGACTCCATTTTACCCGGAGACTCCATGTCATGTAAGAAATGCTTCTCCCGTGGGAACAGCCCGCCTCTGTACCCATCAACAGTTGCTTAGTGTAGCATGTCTGGCAACACAAAATGGCAATTCTTATACAATGTAAAATTGTTCTCTTGGGTTCCCATTTTTCTTGGACAATGTCCCCTGTCAGAGATTGATTGTCTAGACATTAGTAACCGTTCTTTAACTTGTACTCAACTAGGGTCATTTTGACCCACTTCCCCTTCTGCTTATGATTTTAGATCTCATGACGTTTGTTTATGCTCTTGAATCCTCGCAACAGCCACTTATAATTAATGTACTGGCATGCTTTACTTATGGTATAAAAGGTGTGTTCCAACCCCTGGGGGGGGAAATGGTGTAGACTTTCAGCCTGCCCCTTGGCCCACCAGCTGGTAAATAAAGATGGTTCTGTCTCCTGCTTTAAGATCGACTCAGTGATTTATTGCAATCTCACCATAACAGAATGGGGCGTCAGGTCTCACCACACATATACCCACTCCACTCCTCTCCTTCAGAGACCCCAGAGTGGCCTTTTTAAATAAAGCACAGCTCTGATCCTAACTGACTAAAAGCCTCCAGTGGCCCCATTGTCCTCAGGGCCCAACCAAGCCTCCAGGTCTAGAATCAAGATCTATCCATGATAAAGAAAAGCCTATCTTCTATTTTTCTTTCACCCCATAATCCAAGTTTACCAAACCCCAACATGTTCTCTCAAGTCTCTGTGCCTTTCATTTTCCTTTGTATCTTGAAAATCCTGACCCTTACCCAAAGGACTTAAAAATCAGCATACTATAGTGATATAGTCACATCAATGTTTATAGCAGCTCAATGCACAATAGCTAAGCTATGGAACCAACCTAGGTGCCCTTCAACAAATGAATGGATAAAGAAAATTTGGTACATATACACAATGGAATATTACTCAGCCATAAAGAAGAACAAAATTATAGCATTTGCTGGTAAGTGAATGGAACTGGCAGCTATCATGCCAAGTGAAATAAGGCAATCCCCAAAACCCAAAGGTCAAATGTTCTCTCTGATATGCAGATGCTAACTCACAATAGGTGGGGAAGAAGGAGGAGGGGGTAGTGGGGGAAAGAAAGGGGGTGGGAATGGGAAAGACAGTAAAGTGAATCAGACATAACTTTCCTATGTTCATATATGAATACATATGTAACGCCACATCATGTATCACCACAAAAATGGGAAGTTACATTCCATGTATGTATGATATGTCAAAATATGTTCTACTGTCATGTGTACTAAAAAGAACAAATTTAAATTTTTTAAAAATAAATAAAAAGAAAATCCTGCCCTTTCTCTCCTGGTGAACTCCTACACATCCTTGAAAGCCCAAATGAAATACCACCTTCTCTATGAAGGCTTTCCTGACCCCTGGATCACAGAGAAACATGGCCCCTTGTGGGTTCCTGGGGCACTATGTTACATATCCCCACATTTTTACTGTGCTTACTGTATTCTTTCAATTTGTAGGTCTGTCTCCCCACTAAGCTACAAGGTCCTAAGTCACAGGAACCCTGCCTGTTTCAACTTCGTAACCCCTGAAACAGATTCCAGCAAGTGGGTGCTGAGTCACTGAGTGGATGGCTGCCTCTGCAGGCCTTGCTCCTTTTATGATTGTATGGGGAGCCCTATCCAACAGCACCACCTTAAGCATAGAGGCCCCAGAAGGTCATGACCAGGTCTGAGATCTAAACCAATAAGTGAAAAAGAATACTCTCTGGGGTTTGAGAATCAGCCACAGGGCTTGCAAGAGGGGCCAGCCTCTCTCTGGGGCTGCTCCACTCTGGCCTGACTCTGGGCCTTTGCACATGTTTCTCTGAGGCCCAGGCATCTCAAGGGGTGGAAAGGAGGCAGGCATGCACCTTCATTTATTCAGCAGCTAAGTAATCTCTCATTCGCGTTACAATCGTGCCTACCATATACCTGGCACCATGCTGGGCACTGGGGCTACAACTGGGCAAGACGAATGCTTACTGCAGTGTGAATCTACGATGGGAGCCGAAGACAAAAATAAGTCAGAATAGAAAATTTCACACTTTGTGGGAAATGAAGGATTGAGGTAGGGAAATGGAGGAGGATCTAATTCAGAACGTGGCCTAGGAAAGTCTCTTTGAGGAGGTGACATTTAAATTAAGATCTGATGAGCAAGAGAGAGCCAGCTGTTTCAGGGATACATTGACGAAAAACAGTCAAATCCAAACATAGTGGATTCACCTGGCCCTGTGCTCTTTAAAAATGTTTATGTCATGAAAGATAAAGCTGGGGAACAATTCCAGATTGAAGGAAACTAAAGAGACATGACAACCAAATGCAATTTGAGACCTTGGATTGGGGTAGGGGTGGAATGGTGATCCTGTGAAGGACATACTGGGACAATTGGAAAAATCTGAATGTGTACTTTATATTAGATAAAGGTATTGATGGTAAATTTCCTGAATTTAATGATTGAACCTGGGGTTTTTGATGCTGTTGTTGTTTGGTTTCTTTGTTTATTTGTTTGTGGTGCTAGAGATAGAACCCAGGGTCCCACACATGCTAACCACTGCTCTGCCACTGAGCTGCACCCCCAGTTTTGAGCCTGGGTTATATGTGAGAGAGTGTCCTTGTTCTTAGGAGAGACACACTGAAGTATTTGGGATAAAGGGTCACAGTCTCTAAAACTTACTTTCAAATAATAGGGCAAAAACTAATAACAGCAATAACTTTTTTTGGATTTTGGATATGTTGTTTTGCAGTACTGGAGATTGAACCCAGGGGTGCTCTAGCACTGAGCTATGCCTCCTGTCCTTTTTATATTTCATGTTGAGACAGGGTCTCACTAAGTTGCCCAGACTGGCCTGAACTTGGCCATCGTCCTGACTCAGTCTCCTGAGTCACTGGGATTATAAGGATGAACCACTGCGCCTAACAATAACGATTTTTAGAGAGAAAAAAGAAAGTTATTCCAGGGAGAGACCTATATACGCAAAGGTTCTAAGGCAAGCCAGATAAGCCAGTCAGCTGAGTAAGGAGGAAAAGCCAAGTTGAGGAGAGTCTTTGTTTGGATACAGAAGCACAGGAGTTGAATCAGGGAGACTATTAGGAGATTCTTCTAGGCAAGAATTGATGGTGGCCTAGAACCAAGGTGATGAGAAAAGGATGAAGTTGAGGATTATTTTAGAGATGGTGCTCACAGTACAGGACTTCTGATGATGTGGATGGTGGAGGAGGCGTGAGAGAAAGAGAGGAGTGAAGGATATCTCTCGTTTGGGGTCTAATCATTGGATTAACTGTGATGCCATTTATAAAAGATGTGGAAGCTGGAAGAAAGTTGGTGGTGGGGATCAAGCACACTACATTTTGGAAATGTTGAGTATGAGATGCCTCTGAGTCACCCAAGTAGGTCACTGCACCCCAGCACCTAGCTCAGTAAATGCACAATACAGTGGACTGCAGCAGGAGGGGTGGAGGCCATGACACAGCAGCTGCTCAGCCCTGCACCCCAGCATCTCCCACCTGGCCTCAGTCTCCCACTCCATCTTCTCCAGTCTCAGGGCCCTCTTCACCACTCTGGACCATAAGATGTTCCCTAACCCAAGCTTTAGCTCCAACCCATTTCCTGCCATCCAAGGGAATAGAAATACCTATGAAATACCCCAACCCCACTCACACCAACAGCAGTACCAGACTACCCCTCCTCATCCCCCAACAAGAATGGTAGAGTCGCAGAGGAAGCCTGGCCAGTCACCATGGCAACAGCTGAGCCTTGACCTGGAACCAACCGGGTACCTGGAGAAGGACTACAGGGTGGGTCAGATGCTGCCCGAAGACGGGTGAGGGATGTCACCCATCATGCTTTCCCCAACTCCTGGCTCAATCTTAAGCAATCCCTTTGGTGGAACCGCTGCAGAAAGAGCCAAAAGCCCAAGGTGAAGAAGGTGTGTGTATTGTAGGGGTTGAGGGAGGCAGCAAGCCCTCCCTTCCAGCCACCCCCATCTCCAAAAAATATTACACAGGACTGTTCTCAGGGACCCAGAAGAACAGAAAAGAGAGATTGATTTGGGACTACTCTCTCCATTGGGAGCAGGTCCATGGGACCTCTTAACCCTGCCCCCGCCTTACACCGCCCACGTACACATCCCTACTGTCCTCAATTTTGCTCCCCAAGGGGTTCATGAAAGACTCATCTCCATTTGTGCTAAGAGCTGCAGATGAACGACGTGGAGGTGGTAATGTGAGCTGCCGGGAGGGACTCAGGGTGAAAGCTACAGGCCAGCTGCCAACCCAGAAGGGCCTCCTTTCCATTCCAGGCCGCCCTCGGGACACTGAAGATGCTCCAGCTGAGGCATTTCGCCCTGGAGACTAGTCTTCAGGAAGAAGCAAGGTCATCTGTGAGATGAACTCTAATTCAGGCCATGCAGCCTCCCGGTAAGCAACCCAGAAGAACCAAGCCAGCGCCTGGCCCCAGCACAGGCCTGATGCACATTTCCTTCATCCTGTACACAGCTGTGCGTGTCTAAGCGGCACCCTGCTATCTAGGCACCCAGGACACTGATCTCCGCGCCCCCATCCCTGGGGAGTCCCATTTCACGACCACCGAATGTCCCGGCCGCTGCACTCACGCTCTGGTCGTCGTCCTCACTTCGCATATGGTCCGCAATGAAGCGAACGCCGTCCACAGCTTCCCGGAGACCACAGCCACAGGGGCCCGCAGAACGGCCGGAGCCGGTCATCTGCGCAGGCTCAGACCCAAAAGCCCCTGCCAACCCCTGCACTGATGCACGGTTGACAAAGCAGGTGCAAGAGTCGGCCCCGGGGGCTTCACGGAAGAAGAGGGTCCCGGCACCCTCACGCTCTCGCTGGTGACGCCGCATGCGGAGGCGCTGGCGGGCACAGTGGTGGCGTGGCTGCTGCATGAAGAGCAAAGTGGGTAGCTTCTCCAGGAAGACGACTTTGACCCAGGGCGCCATGGTGTGCGTGGTGGGAGAGCGGTGGTGCACATTGAGCACACACACGCTGGTGACGATGGAGAAGGTGACAAGCACCATGGTGAACATGAGGTACTTGCCCACAAGCGGCACGTCGAGGGAGGTGGGAGGCACGATCTTGGAGATGAGTAGCAGGAAGACAGTGAGCGCCAGCAGCACAGAGATGCACAGTGTCATCTTCTCACCACAGTCCGATGGCAGGTAGAAGACAAGGATGGCCAGTGAGGTGATGAGCACACAGGGAATGATAAGATTGATGGTGTAGAAGAGTGGCTTGCGGCGAATAATGAAATCATATGTGATGTCCACATAAGTGGAGTCATCTGGGTTCTCATTGCGCCGGCCTGGTAGAGCCACAATGTCCCACTCACCACTGGGTGTGAAGTCATCCAAGCTGGCCACATCACTCTTGAGCACCAGGTCGATCTCAGTACGGTCATAGGTCCAGGAGCGGAACTTCATGGTACAGTTCTGCTGGTCAAATGGGAAGTGCTTTACTTCAATCTTGCATGCACTCTTGTAGATGGCAGGTGGCAGCCAGAAAATGCTACCATCATAGGAGACTACCGCGTTGGAATAGAAGGACACCTCGTACATGCCATCCGCACTGCCAAGGAATGGGCACAGTCAGTCCCGGCCTAAGCATTTCCCCATCCCCACCTATCAACCCCCTGAGTGGGAGGAAACGAAAGCCAGAGGAAGATATGAGGAGGGGCATTCAAGTCTGAGAGTAACCCTCCAGGAGTATAGAGAAGTAGAGCAGGAATGGAGCAAGAAGGGGATATTGGTCGTATAATAGGTAGGAGAGGTGGGGGAAGGGCATATTGATTACTTGTCACATATTGTGTTGGTTGGTTGTTTCTCATGAGGGTGGAGATATTGGGGAAGGTTGGGAGACCAGATTGAGGATCCCTAAGTAGTGAAGGAGGATAGGGGGAGGTAGGAGTAGAGTAAGTTCCCATCAGTTGAGGGAAGTCATTTGTACCTTAGAGGTAGAGGGATTACTGCAGGAGACAGGATAGAACCTGGAGGAGAAACTGGGACCTTAAGGTTCTTTTCCCAGGCTTCCAGGAAAACATTTTCTTGAATCAGTTTAGGCATTGGGGGCTGTCAATTTTTAAAATCCCCACCAAAGCCCCTAATACTGGCAGTCCTGATTGACTGAGAAGGGGCTGGTCATGGTCCAAGTCACTGTGGCTGTCCACACTAGACCTCACTTGCCTGGGTCTGTCTATTTGGCTATTGCCTTTCTGCATATCTAGCAATGAAAAGTCCCTTTTCTCACACATAAGCTTGTTTCTCTTATTTTCTCAAGACTTCTTCCTTCCCTGAGCACTCCCATGGTCTCCCTCAACTTTCCCATTACTCCAGAGTCACCTACTTGTTGTACAGGACCACATCTGGAAGCCAGATGTGTTTGGAAGGGAGTCGAACTTTCTTCATATTGTCGAACTCCTCAGGCTTCCAGGTGAGGCGATAGTCCTCCCACTCCTAGGAAAGGGAGAGAGGGAGGCAGCACCAACCACTACCTCAGGGAGGGACCCAAGGTCAAGGAAAGAGACAAGAGGGGATACATGTGGCCTGAAAAAGCTTTTAAAAGTCAGCTTCCTCCACTGTGACTTCTCTGCCCAATAAGTGTAGCTCATATGACACTTTCTCATTTCATTTGCACAGCTAAGCCAAGGTAGTACAATCTACATTTCACCAATGAGAAAGTGAATCTTAGAGAGTTTAATGTGTTTAATTAAAATCACAGAGCTGGTGAGTGGCCAAACCAAGATTCAAATTCTATTATTTAAGACTCCAAAGTCTATACCTTTCAAAGAAGGAGGATGGGGTGGGAAGAGCACTAACCTGGGTCAACCAGACATTGGTGGTCATGATCTGCTCCCGCTCATGCTGCAGGGAAATAGAGATGCTGATGAGAAGCCCCCCTAACCCCAGCCTCACACCAACTGTAGCCCTATTGCCACTACCCATGATCCTTCCCACATTGGACACACCAGAGGAGTAAATACAAACACTAACACATCCTAGTTGGGTTGACTTCAGTAGATGGGCAGAGACTTTGGGACCCCCCACTCACCACACTGATGAGCTGGGCCAGTGATACCATTAGCTGTACTGTCACCAGTTCAGAGCCATTGGTGGCTGGGCGGATAAGCTTGTTATAGCGGGAAGGATCCAGGAGATGTTCCACCAGTCGCTCCTCTGTGTCTGTACCCCATACCCCTGGACAAGGCAGGGGCAGGAAGTGAGTTAACAGAAGGGTTCCAAAGGATCCCACCTTCTGCTAACATGTGGGACAATCCAGTAGGCCCAACCAGAAGGCTATAGCTTCCTACTGACCCATCCCTAAGGATACTGAAAAATGTTTAGGTTACTCTGTGAGGTCCAGATCAAGACCCTCATAGAGAAGCCCCTCACTGACCACTGACCAAAGAGTCCAAACAGAGATGTCCACACTAAGAATCCACTCTTCAAGGATTAATGGAAACCTGCTCTTCCCTCAAAGTCTCAGAGGTGGTTTCAAAACACTTGAGGTTTCTGCTTCTGTGGCTTTCCCAAGAAATACCTACAATTCATGGGATGTTTAGAGGGTAGTGAAAGGAGAACAATTATGTGTTTTACCACATACCCTTCATCGTTAATCAGTGTGGGCAAATAACATTACGTGCCTGCACACGTGGCTGTAGTCATAATACCATCCCCCTCCCTCTGCAGGCAATGGGTTAGAGTAGGATTGTAGGACTACCTATACTGTGTATTAGAATCTAACTAAGCTCCATACATACATACAGAGGTCCACCCCCATGAGTTGGCATGCAGGGTAGCAAGCTCATTCCATCATACATTCCCTTTGTACTTTCCCCTCCACATTCTCTATCCCCTTCATTAGCTCTGCAAAAGCACACCCCTCCCCAGCCCCTCAGAGAACTCCTTCTTGATCTTTAGCCTGGCAGTTTCCTCCTTTCCAACTTTCCTGTCTCACCCCACAGGAGAAGTAAGCAATCAGTTTTCTTCCCTTCCAGTATTGACCCTGGGGAGTGACCCAAATTAGGGGCCCAATGAGGGGACACACTGGGAAGTGATGGAAAGCCAAGGGAGAGGTCTTAAACCAGATAATATTCTTGAGATAATGTTTCACAAAAAGTCAAATGGCATCTCAGCCATTGTCAGAGTCAGCCCTTCTTCCATCCCAGATAGCTGGGGAGACCCCCTTCTACTTGCCTCACTGTGTCCATACCCTCCCCACCACCACTGGCCAGGTTTCCATCTCTTCCTTATATCACTTACTCCTTCCAGTTCAGTCTTTCAAGTGCTCTCTGCAGTACCAGGGGCCTCTCTCCTAATGGTCAGCAGGCTCCCCCACCTCTAGGGAATCCCTCCCACCTTCCAGGCCCACAGAGCAGGGGAAACAGTGGGACGTCTTCCGTCATTGGATGGGGCATAGGAGCCTGCCCGGTCCCCGTTTTTACCTGAGCACAGCCCGAGGAGGCCAAAGCTAAAGAGCAGCGCCATGGGGCTGGAGCGCTGGGCCATGCCGCGGGCATATCTTGCTGCCTCGCCTAAACCAGCTGGAGCGCGCCGCCAGCGGCAGGGCCGCGGGCGGGGCGCTGTCCGTGGTGCTGAAGCCGCGCCGCACCGCCCTCACCGCCGGCAGCTGGGCCCAAGTGGGGCTCGCGATCGCTAGTGCTGTTGTGCCCGCCGCGCGCGGGTTCCTGGAGTACAAGGAGCCTCTGCAAAAAGGAACCGGTTTCTCGCTCGTCCTGGCCTGGGCAGACGGAGGCTTTTCCGGCTGCTCTTCCAGGGAATACAATTGGGACGGCGAAGGGGAGGAGTCTCCGCCCCGGAGGCGGAAGCGCCAGATCCCAGAAAAAAAAGGGGGTCCCTAAGTGGGGTATTCTTCGACTGCTCCTGCCTAGGCGGGATGTGCGTGAGGTGGAAGAAGGGTTTTCCACCAGATGGTGGAGGAGTTCTGAAGCCCCGAAGTTGGTTCGGGACCTGGAGATGCTTGAGAGGGGCCCTGGAGGCCGGTGGGAAGCAGCAGCGGGAGTAAGACAAGTAGGTCAGGGCCCTCTTAGTACGGGGGTGGAGGTGGGGAGCAGGCAACCAAAATGAGGGGGCGGGTGACGGGAGGAGTTTCTGGGGTTCCTGTCCTCCTTTTTCCCTCCTGCCGAAACCAAAGATCCTATTCCCCAGGAAGGCTACAACAGAGAAAATGCATTTTAGGCCCTTAGAGAAAAAGAGAGAGGTGAATTTGCTATTTTAAGAAAGCAATAGCTTTGGCGTCGGGGAACAGAGCCCCTCACCTGTCCCTTTCTTTACCTCCATAAATTTCCTAAAAGGCCAGGATCCTACCCTTTCCACAGGGGGCCTAAGATGGGGAGGTCTAAGTTTCACCTGAAAAGAAGGTAACCTTGCAGGTCTTGAAGAATGAAAAGATAAGCAGCCCTTATAAATGATTCTTTTTCACCCCCTGTCCCCTGTTCGTTTGCACTCCAGTCTTTGTCTTTGTGGCTGGGGAGATCAGGGGACAATTTCACAAAGAAAGAATGAAGGAAGCTAACACAAAGGAGAGCAAAGATGAGAGAGGTGTCAAAACTCAATGACATCTTTTATCTTGAAAGCCCTGAACTTTTAGCTGCTGAGCCAATAAAGGCCCCCTTTTTTTGTAAGTGGGTTTGTTGTCACTTTTAACCAAAAGATTCCTGACTAAAGCAGACTTATCCAGCAAGGCTCTGTCTTGTTTCATCAACGTTCTCCAGTCTCATCTTGGCCACTCTGCCCGCAGCTCCACACTCAAGCTCTGGGCAGTGTCTTTTAAGATCTTTGAACATTTGATCCTTCCCATCTCCCACACTTCATGGACTTTTAAACTGTAGTTTGGCTCTTTTATCACCCATTTTTCTCCTAATTACCTTCTACCTAAATTTGAGTATTTGGCAGGAATTTCAGTTCCTCAAGCAAGTTGTGCCTGACCAAGATCCCTATTAGGCACTCTTTTACATGTTTCCAGAGCATGTCCAATGAAAGCTTCTAAAATAATGTCTGCCTGCCTCTCCAACTAGATTATCAACCAGGACAGTGTCTGGCATGTTGTAAATCATTAACAGGTAAGGAAAAGGACTAGTACAGATAGAATCAACTTTTTTTTGGCAGTGCTGGGGACTAAAAACTGACATTTTTTAATGTGTAGGAGAAAATCCCTCTCTAAAAGCTCATATAGAAGCAACTTATTTAACATATTCCCAGTTTTTAATATTGAGGGAATTAAGCAGGACAAGTTCCAAAAAAAGGACTGGAGAGAATACAGGTTGACTGCAGGTCCCATGATGCACATGGAAGTGAGCATAAATCTGTACCACTATTTCTAGGTCATGTACATGTGTAAATACATAATAATCTCTTAAGAAAGAAATTTGGTCAGGCAGGTGGCACATGCCTGTAATCCCAGCGTCTTGGGAGGCTGAAGCAAGAGAATCACAAATTTGAGGCCAGCCTCCACAATTTAGCAAGGTCCTCAGCAACTTAGTGAGATCCTGTCTCAAGATAAAAAAAAATCAACGATTGCTCAATCTTGAACCAAGGAAAGGATTGGAGAATAAAAGCCTTGAGGAAAAGGAAGGGAATGTGTGCAGTCATTCCACTTGGGGAAAGGGTCAAGGTGAAAAGATGAGCTATCTTCAGCAATTTAAATGAACATTTGTTGAGTATCTACTGTTTACCAAGAATTGTATAGGTGTTGAGGATGCAGTGATTAAAAATAAAAGACTTAGTTTCAGCTAAGGAGATCATAATTTGGCAGCAAATTATTTCACAATGAAGTGGCTGTTCTAGGAAAGGTAAAAATGAGGTCCTGTGGAAGCGTAGAAGAGCGAGAGATTAATAGTGCCAGAGGAGCTTGGAAGGAACGGAGATGAAAATTGAGATTTGAAAGATGTGAAAGTCCATAAAGCAAGGGTGACTTAAAGGCATTCCAAACACCTGAAAGGGACAAAGAGCTTTGGTGGATTGAGGAAGGCTGTCAAAGTCTTCTCTTATGAAAATCTCTGTCTAGAGTGGTTGCTTGTTTCTGGGATGACAGATGGAGAGGATCACTTGCTTTTGGCTGCACCCTGATGCTCCTTTCAGGCCAGGACAAGCAGCCTGTTCATCTCAATCTCTTATCTGTTCTTACCAAATTTCCCAGCTTTTACTTCAAGTTTACTTCCAGCCTGGCAAGGAGTGAATCCTCTGAGCAGAACCACCCAGAGACCAAAGAGAGCTGGGATGAATTCCTTTTCATCTCTCCCCCACATACTCTTTCCATATCCATCAGGAAGAAAGGCAGCCTGGAAGAGAGCATAGGTCCAGAACCACACAGGGTGATGGATAAATATAAAACTATCAATCCTGAGGTCAAATAGTGATTGGACAAATTTTGGTAGAAGACACTCCCTTTGCCTCTACTAAGGACATTTTTTTTTTTTTTAATGGTACGGGGATTGAACCCAGAGGGGCTTTACCACTGAGCCATATCCCCAACCCTTTTAATTTTTTATTTTGAGGATGATCTCAAATTTGTGATCCTCCTGCCTCAGCCTCCCAAGTAGGTGGGATTATAGGCTTGCCAAGCTACTATGCCTGGCTAGGAACATTTTATTTTGAAAGACATTAAAATCAATGTTTTGTCCTTTAAGATGTTTTAAATTTTATTACCAAAGTAACCCCAGTGTTCATGAAAACCAACTGGAAAACACAAGTTAACAAAATAAAGTGATGGATTCATAATTTTTCCAGGGGAGAAAATCACTGATAGCATATTTATATATCTATATCTATTCAGATATAATATTCATACAAAAAGTATATACATTTTAAGTGTATAGCTAGATAAATGTTCACAACAAAAACACAACCATACAACATCTACTGAGATATTTTTTGAAAAGGAATAAACAATACCAGTATCCAGAAGCCCCCATTAAACCCCTGTCAGTCATTTCCCTCTCCTTTTCAAAAGTAACATCATAGGGGAAGGGAGAAATAGGGAGTGACTACTTAAAAGTTGCAGCAGTGGGTTTGATTCTGAGCACCGCATATAAATAAAATAAAGGTCCACTGACAACTAAAAAATATTTTTAAAGTTACAGAACCAGATTATGGTAGTGGTTATACAATATTGTGAATGTGCTGAATGCCACTGAATTACCATGTTAAAATGCTAAATTTTATGTGTATTTTACCACAATTTTTTAAATGACTTAAAGTGGTTTTTGTAAATAACCACCACTGTGACTTCTACTGGCATATGTCAACTTTGCCTTCTGAACTTTATACAAATTGAATCATAATCTTTTGAGTCTGCTTTTTTAGCTTTGTTAGTAAGAATTATGGACATTGTTGAATGTAGCTGTAGTTCATTCATCTTCATTATGATAGAATATTGTATATTTTCTCTTATCCATTCCACTATTAATGGATATTTGGATTGCTTCCTATTTAGGAACATTAAAATAATACTTTATGACTATTCTTGTTCATGTTTTTGGTGTGTGAGGATATTCAATTCTGATGGGTATATAAATCACATACATACATAAATAAATCTATAAATCACAAACATTTTTAAAAGGTGCAAATGTGATATAGCTTTGTAACCTTCCCTTTTCATTTACTATTTCTCAAACATCTCTTCATACCAAGTAGTATTCTTTTTTAATAAAAAATAGTTGGACACAATACCTTTATTTTATTTGTTTTTATGTGGTGCTGAGAATCGAACCCAGGTTCTCACAAGTGCTAGGTGAGCACTCTATCGCTGAGCCACAACCCCAGCCCCCCAAGTAATATTCTTTGCAAACTATTTTTTGTTTTTTGAGATAGGGTTTTGCTATGTTGCCAAGGTTGATCCCTATTATTGTGTATTATTGTTGATTATGTCTGGCTCCATTTCATCCATTACCATGTGCTCCTGAGTGCAGGAACAAGAAATACGACAAAAAAATGATTAGTTGGAGCTGTCACGAAAGGAGCCCCTCCTCTGTGCCACATATCATGCCAGGTGCTACCCAAAGGGTCTGAATGTTATTTGTGACTGCATTCCCAGTACATAACATAGTTCCTGGAAAAGAGCAAGTGCTCAGGACATATTTGTTGATCCAATGATATAACCCTAGGCTTCAAGGAGCGAGTCAAAGAAGGCTGCTCACCCTGCTTCAAACAAGCACACCTGCTCTTTCTGATAACACATGACCTTTTGGAGAAAAAGAAAATCCCTACAATCCATTTTCCACAGAACATCCAGAGTGATCTTTTAAATTTTTAAATCAGATCATGCTGCTCTCTGCTTAAAATCCTCCAGTGGTTTCCCACTGAACTTTGAATAAAACCCAAATAACTTACTGTGGTCTCCATAATCCAGCCCCTGCCTTCTTCACTGGCTTCATCTCCTTCCCTTTTCTCCTCTACTTTCACTAGACTCAAACTGTGTGGACTTTAAAAACATTTATTGAGTTCTTATTATGTGCACCATTCTATATGCTTTATGTTTTCATGTAATCCTTCCAATAACCTTTGGAGGTAGGCATCACTATGACCTCCACTTTACAGGTGTGGAAACGGAGGCTAAGTAACTTGTCCGATGTCTCACCATTAATAACTGGTAAAGGTGGGATTCAGAGCCCATGTTCTTAGTCAGTATACCATTAGCATCCTACTTCTAGACACACCAGCCTTGTTTTCACTTGGCCTTTGAGGTTGTTCTCTCTCTGCTTAGAATGGTCTTCCCATCCCCTCCGTCTTGCTTCTTTTCTCTATCAGATCTCAGCTCAAACTCCACCTCCCTAGGGAGACCTTCCCTGACTGCTGAACTTATAAAGTAACCCCAGTCACTCTCTCCCACATGATCCTACTTTAATTCCTCACATCTATTTGTAGTCTGATAGTCCATAATCCTTGCACTAGAACGGAAGCGCCACAAGAGCAGGGATCTTGTCTGTCTTGTCTACTGCTGTATGTCAATAACTAGACTCATGCCTGGCACATGGAAAAAGCCCATAAATGTTTACTGAATGATGGGCACCTCTTGGCTTTTTAGTAGTAATGGTGATCATAGCAATAGTAGGATTTAGCATTTGTTGTGTAATGAACTAAATACCCATGGCTGTGTTAATCACTTTACACATCTCATTTCATCTAAACTGGCACAATGACCAGGCAGAGTATTATGCTCATTTTACAGATAAGGAAGCTGAAGTTTGCAGAAATTAAATAACTTGCCCAAGGTCACATAGTTAGCAAAGCAGAGAAGCTCAAACCCAAGTCCAGTTTGGTCTGTTCCCTAGTCTCTCTTCCCACCCTGCTGTGCTACCCCTTTATGGTCTAATTCAGAAGGCTGTAGCAGTCTCTGAAATTAACATTTATGGCTCTTCCCTCTCTTCTGAACTCAGAACCCACACCCCACCAGACATCCCAAGGGGATGGTTTCTCATCACTCCCTCCCTTTATACACTTAGTATGTTCATAAACCAACTCCCACTTTCCCACAAAACTCAGCTCTCTTTTAAGAGGTCTCTCTCAGAGTGCTATTGCTATTAGTTCCCTAGGTTTCCAGATTTTCTCAAAACTGTAGTGACCTTTTGATCTTCTTTGATTTTAAAATAAACCCAAATTAGCCGGGCACAGTGGCACAAACCTGTAATCCCAGCAGCTCAGGAGGCTGAGACAGGAGAATCACAAGTTCAGGGCCAGCTTGGGCAACTCAGCAAGACCCTGTCTCAAGATAAAAAATAAAAAGGGCTGGGGATTTAGCTCAGTATTCAAACCCCAGTACCTGAGGTGGGGTGAGCTCAAATACCTAAACATGACTTTGAATACCTGCCAAGATCTAGCCCTTACCTGCTTTACCTGCACCACTGTCTTATTCTGGGTGTAGAATTTCTTTCTGCTCCTTTGTTTTGCTATGGTCCTACCTCAAAACTTTTGCATATTCCATTCTTTCTGCCTGGAACACTGTCAGCCCCTTTCTCTTCCTGCTGGTAATTCTACTTGCCCTTTAGAATTTAGCACATCAGGGGCTGGGGTTGTGGCTCAGCAGTAGAGCTCTCGCCTAACACATGCACGGCCCGGGTTCGATCCTCAGCAGCACGTAAAAATGAAGGCATTGTGTACAACTAAAACAAATAAATAAATATTTAAAAAAAGAATTTAGCACATCACTTTTTCAGGAACACATTCCCAGTTACATTGTTCTCCTTTGAAGCACCTGCCACACCTCAGTTAAATGATTGGGTATGTAACGATGCATGAAATGTCTGATTTTCTAACAGCTGAATACAAAAGAATGTGAGGACTGGGTCCACCTCATTCAATGCTGCATCTCCAGTGCCTCACACATAGTAGGTGCTCACTAAACACTTATCCACCTTCTCTGGCATTTAGCAAGTCAGTTGGCTTTACCACATCTATTTCCCTGAACAGAATGTAAGCTCCACGAGGGCTGGAGATTTTGTTTTAGTTAACTGCTATTTCCCTAGCACCCATGTATTTATTAAATGAACATATCCGTCATTTCCTTCCCATTTCTGCACTCTGCATTTCAGCTAGACACCATGCTGATGCTGGGTCATTTCAGATGACTCCACATGAGGTTTCTAGGTGCCAGAGGGCTCTCCCAGCCAGAGAACTGAGATGCTAAACACACCCACAAAAGACAGCAAACCTCATCCCACTGACCATGACTTTTGTTTCCTTACTGAGGGACTTGGAGGTCTGTGCAACATTGTAGTGTTCTCATCATGTTTCTTTTCTAATCAAACCCCTTAGAATACAGGATCTTCCAAATGGCTGCATGTGTGGGTTTCTTGGGGGAAGGGTTAGCATCAAGTGACACGTGAAAAGCTCTTGTGCAAAGCAAGAGTGAGGTAGAAGGGCAGGGACTTTGGAGACAGACCCAAGAATTCTGCTTACTGGCTGTATATCCCTGGGCAGCTCTTTCCCCCTCACTTGTATAACATGGATAAAAATGCTAGCCTTGCAAAAGGCGGTAAGGGGGTTTAGAAATATTTACAAAATATCCTGGCTCAGGGAGTGCTCAATAAATGGGAAATTTTATCATAGATTTTTATGCTACCTGCTGGGACCCAGGCATGAAAGTGATATGCAGATAAATGTTCAGGCTTCCTAAACAAGATAAACACTCCACCCCCAGGAAGACCAGGAACACACAATTTCTAAATATCCAAAGCTGAACTTGGTCAATAAAGGTTTTCTGCAAACGCTATTAAATGAGTAATAGACCAGTACAGACAAGTAATAGACAAGTTACACCATCAGCTTCCAAAAAAGAGCATTTTAGCCCAAAATGAAAGAGAAAGGTGGCGATATGGTCAGTGGTTCAAGCGCTGAGTTGGCCCAGCAGAATTCACCAGGCCCTACCACAAGCTGACACCTGCCCTTGGCAGAACTACAATCGCTTGATTTCTGGAACCTTAGCCAGCTTTGTCCTTTGTGACAGTGCCACCTAGCGAGAGCTTGGAGGCACTGCCACTTACTCCCGACAGCTGCCAGTACCCCTGACTGCGACAAGGTGTGAGCTTTTATTTAGGCTTTGGGCTGGGAATGGGGTCTGCCACAGTCTGTCTCTTTCCGTTCCACTTATAGGTTAATGGTTTCGACAAGTAATGCATTCCTTCAATAATTTTGTGGAAGAAGTCCACGCAGTCCCTCGCCCAACCTCGTCCACACTTAAAATCTGAAAAGCGCCAAAGGTCAGCTGCTGCCTACCCCTCATACATAACTGACCAGGAACCTATCGCTTCCCACTTGACGGTCTCCTCGCACTGAATCCTTGAGAGTAAGCCAAAGAAGCATCAATCTTCTTCAGAGTTATTGTGTAGATGAGGAAACAAGCTCATCAGGAACGTGGTTAACCCAAGGTCACATAACGAATCAGGGGCAGGACGAGAATCCAAGCCTCCTCGTGCACCCGTTCCTAGATCCTTCCCCGACCACACGCCCCTCTTTGAGTGTGGAGACAGCATGCCCGCCTCCACAGGGGGCCAGAAGTTGAGGGACACCGTGCGGAGGACCAGCGTGGGGGCGCAACGAAGAGACCGTACAGCGGAGACAGCATTTCTTTCTTTGCTGCCCACGGAGTGCCCCGCAGGCTCACCGCGCACGGGGGCGGGGAAACAGGACCCTGAGCAGGAAACAGGGTCCCGCGCGGGTAGCCCCTGGGAGCACGCGGCTCCGGGTCACGTGAGACGGGAGCGCCGGCGAAGAGCCGTCGCGCGCATGCACGCACGACGTACGTAAACACGCACCAAAGCGCCCAAAGAGGCGAACCCGAAGCCCAGGATCACATGTGGAGGGTGACAGGAGAGAACAAGGGGGCGGGAAAGACAGAGAGATCACGTGCAGAGGGCCAGAGCAGGGAGGTCACGTGAGGGGGACGGAGGCGGGGCCGCCGAGGAAAAGGAGGAGGAGGGGCGCGCGGCTTCCGGCGGCCGGGGGGGGCCAGCGAGCGGAGGGGGGGGGCCCTGTCCCGGAGGTGGCGGCGGCGCCATCTTGGCGAAGGGGGGATCAGGAAGTGCGGACCGCGGCGGCGGCGGCGGCGGCGGCGGCGGAGCCCGGAGCGGAGGCCGGAGGCTCCCGGCCCGCCGGCCCCGGAGCGGAGCGGAGCGGAGGATGCAGCAGCCGCAGCCGCAGGGGCAGCAGCAGCCGGGGCCGGGGCAGCAGCTGGGGGGCCAGGGGGCGGCGCCGGGGGCCGGGGGCGGCCCAGGGGGGGGCCCGGGGCCGGGGCCCTGCCTGAGGCGGGAGCTGAAGCTGCTAGAGTCCATCTTCCACCGCGGCCACGAGCGCTTCCGCATTGCCAGCGCCTGCCTGGACGAGCTGAGCTGCGAGTTCCTGCTGGCTGGGGCCGGAGGGACCGGGGCGGGGGCCGCGCCCGGACAGCATCTCCCCCCACGGGGGTCGGTGCCTGGGGATCCCGTCCGCATCCACTGCAACATCACGGTGAGGACCCACTCGCGTGCGCCTCTCGGGGGCCTCTTGTCAGGGACTCAGGATCACCCCATACAGCTTTTTGCTCTCGAAGGACCTGGGAGGCCCAAGCCCCTTCTCGAGTCTCCGTCCTCTCTAGTTTACACTTGTTTCTGCAGCTTGAGGTTCTTTTATGCACTCAAATCTCTACTAATGATCCCTGATAGCAAGGGACACCTCGACATATGGCTCCTGGACTACCCCTTTCCACGAACCCACCCACATCCCAAGGTTCATGATTTGGGTTCCTTTTTGCTACTCCTCCACAACTTTACCTTTCATCTGGGAATGTCCCTTTCCCCTCTCCCCATTCTAATTACTAGGTTCCAGGCCTCTGCACTGACCCCAGCTGGAAAGACCTCTCTTGGAACTCTACACATGTCAGTGATGACCCTTCTCAGTAGTTCCTTTGACTGAGGATGTTTGCCACCTGTGGGATCCCTGTCCAGGCATCCCTCATGCAGACCCTCTTTCCTCTGAATTTCACTAAGTGATAGTTTGCAGTACATTGACTCCTCATCCTTTACTCCTTTCAATACCCTTTTATTTTGGTGTAACCTCTAACACTCCCCTTTTGCCTCAGCTGATAGCAGATCTTCCACTCTCCCTGTTCCCTCTGGATATGTCCATTTGCCTTACTTAGGTCGTTGCCTTGCTTGGTAATGATGGTATTGTGATGTGCATAAGGTACCCCATTCTGAGCACACTGTTCTATTTTCCCCAGTGGGCATTGTTTCATTCTAAGTATACTAGGCTGGGAGACACCTTGCATGTGTCCTGCCTTATTCTGCCCTTAAACATCCCTTGAGGAGGTTAACTTTTGATAACTTGTAATGTGTGGTCCTGCCTGGGGTAGCACTTAAACTGGTTGGAATTCCCTGTTGTGATGGTCTTCCCCCTGCTGAAGCAGTAGCTGGGAAGCTGGTGGACAGTGCTGTAACCAGGCAGGTGGACTGTGAATAAGAGTAACCTGGGGAAAGACAGACTTGCAAATTCTGTGGTGCTTGGGGGCCTGAATTCAGTTGACATGGTGTTTTCTTTCCTTCCCCTCAGTCAAACCAGGTCAAGGTTTGGTGAGGTAAGCCTCAGTTGGGTTGGATGGTGCCCCACCAAAACTCATGTGTCCTATTTCTCTCTTTTCCCATCCTCCCCACAAAGTTACCATTGAAAGACCAGAAGTGGCTCAATCAGGTGAAGACTTGAGTATCTTTGTCAATTTTTTTTTTCCCCTCCAGCATTGAGGATTAGAGCTATGGCAGAGCTAAGATCCCAGTAGAAGTGGGTAAGGTTTCCTTGGCATGTGTGGAAACCTCAAGATTTAGTTTTGTTGTTAAGTTAAGCTTCTGATTCCTTAACGGGTAGGTTTGGCCCCATCCACCTGCCCTTTTACTTGCCAGAGGCCATCTGCTGTCTTTGTCCTTGGCTGGAAGTTAATTTAGGGGTCCTCAGCCAGATTCCCTGTGGCCCCTATAAAGGAGACTTGGCCTGAACTAGCCCCTTAGGTTTGTGCAGAGGGGAGTCTGGTCAGGCATTTGGCAACGTGGCTCAGGAATGCTGGGAATGTCAGCAGTGTAGGCTTCTTTCTCCAGCCTGCCATGTGGAGCCCTACAGC
This sequence comes from Tamias sibiricus, assembly GCA_025594165.1. Taxonomy (NCBI): domain Eukaryota; kingdom Metazoa; phylum Chordata; class Mammalia; order Rodentia; family Sciuridae; genus Tamias; species Tamias sibiricus. The sequence goes on along the minus strand of CM046658.1, from coordinate 117,882,555 downwards.
CCACGTCTGGACGGAGAAGGTGGCAGGTTCCCAAGGGAGAGGTGGGGAGAATTGGTCTTTGAGGGGTTCTCTTGGATATGGGGTGAGGAGATTCTTGCCGATATTCTTTCAGCTTCTGAATATATAGTTTTATTTTTGTCCCTCCTTCCCTAGTGAGCTGTAGTCTTTGCTTTTTTCACATCAGTGTGATTGTGATGAGGTTGATCCTTCCTCCTCTGTTTCTGGAGTTTGGAAAGCAGAAGGATTTGGGAGGACTCCAAGTCTGGAACTTGAAGAGGCAGGACAGTAGATCAGGAGTCCCCTCACTATTAGCAGTGTGGCTGTTCTGCTTTCCCTGGTTTTTACTGTGGAGGAAAGAAAAGGTTCCAGGTTGCTTCTTAGAAAAGTCTTCTGAGGGAAGACTTGTTTTTCTGCTGGTCTAGACTTTGTTGGGAAGCTGCTTGGTTAGATACTGATCTGCTGAGGTGGGCTTTTATTAGTGTGTAGGGCGTAAGGTAGGCAAGCAAAGGGACTAGAAGTCTTGGGGGTCAGAGTACAGGCAAAATCTGGCACCTCCCAGAGTTGCCCATTGTGACTGCTCTTCCTACTCTTTCCCCTTAGGAGTCATACCCTGCTGTGCCCCCCATCTGGTCGGTGGAATCTGATGACCCTAACTTGGCTGCTGTCTTGGAGAGGCTGGTGGACATAAAGAAAGGGAATACTCTGGTGAGGGGGACATGGGGTAGGAGCACACATATTCCTATGAGGCGTATGTCACAAAGGCACCAGCGAAAGGGAGCTGTATCTGAAAAGTGGGTGGTAACCACAGGCTGAACATCTCGGGGCAGACTTTCTAGGGGAGTTGATTATTGAAGCCAGAGGTGAATCCCTGCAACTGCCGCAGGATTGGTCGACCAGGAGTCATTCCTACAGCTTGTGGTCCATCTGGTTTAGAGAACTAGGTACCAGTTTGGGATGTGAGTTACAAGTTTATCAATGCAGCTGTCCCTATTGGAGTGGGAAAGAAGTGTTGATATCTCTGTGGTCCCCAACCCAGCTCTTGCAGCATCTGAAGAGGATCATCTCCGACCTGTGTAAACTCTACAACCTCCCTCAGCATCCTGATGTGGAAATGCTGGATCAGCCCTTGCCAGCAGAGCAGGTGAGCAGCTAAAGGGCTTTAGGCTGTTGTGCAGAGTTGTGCCACAGAAAGCACTCAATAAGTACTTGTTAATTGAGACAGATCTTCTGTAGCCTCTTCCCACCCCGATCCCCTCCCAAATATACACACGTGACTTTCAGCCTCTTTTTTCTCTATATGGGAATCTAGCTGAATGGAACACTAGTAGCTTCATCTCTCCTATCAAAACCCACTCTCCGGCAGTGACCCTGAGGTTGAGAGCGAGTGGAAATTTTACCATTACCTTAGAAGTAATAGTTGGTGGCTACTGGGGACCCAGGGCCTTTCTTTCGAGCCAAGAATGCAATATCAGTCTAGAAAAGATCAAGTAAAAGACGGGTTCTTAGGAAAATTAAGTGGGGTTTGTAAGATGGGTGACAAGAAGAGCCATTTTTCTTCTTTTTTATTCCTTAGCATATGGTAGGAGAAGAATAATGAGCTGATAGGGAAGTCATCCCCTGGGTTCTTGCTTCCACTCACATCTGGCTGTTAGAGATGGGGCGAGCGTACAGCTTTCAGACCTGGAGGCTTAGGGGAGTAGGTCAGAGGCTGCATTCTACAAGTCACTGGGGCTCTGATCTCCATCTCCCTCCCCTCCCCACTGCAGTGCACACAGGAAGAAGTATCTTCAGAAGATGAAGATGAGGAGATGCCTGAGGTAGGCTTGCAACCTTAGGTGGTATTGGCAGGAAGCTGTTGCCATCAGCAGCATTGATCATCCACTATAAACAGAGCTCCAGTCTAGAAGGAGGGAGAGAAAAATAGCAGAGAAATAAAGACAGATTTACTGACCAGGAGAAATAACCAGTATAGTGGAGGAAATAGGCACCATATTCAGCCACTGAAGACAATTAGGTGCAAATTGGTTCAAACCAAATAAATACTCAACGAGTAAATCTCAGGTGGCTTTGGAGTCTGATAAGACTGAGTTTGCATCCTGGCTATCCTAATTAGGGAGGTACTAATTTCACTAAGCTAGATGGGATTATAATATATACTACATATGGTTGTCTTAAGATTAAATGAAATACTGCATGTAAAGTATATAGTGAGTGCCAAGTCATTTACCTAATATATTCTTTAAGAACATAGGTGCTTTTGCAAAATATAGCATAATGGTTAAGAATTTGAGTTTCAGATCCAGATAGAACTTCATCTAATTCTTAGCTCTGCTAAGAGTTCTCTGACTTTGGGCATGATAACTAATACCTTACTAGACTTTAAGCTTACTCATTTGTAAAATGGAGATAGTGATTGAATAATGTTATAATGGTTTTAAGAATGAAATGAGCTAGTGTGTACAGTACAGAATCTGGCGTGTAATAAACATTGAGTAGATATTAGCTGGTAATGTAATAATTAGGAGGTTAGTATGTTCTGCCAGAGTAAGACACTGATCACTTTGTTTCAGAGCATTGGATAAATGTCCCAGGTTCTGTAACTTTGTAAGGGTCTTAAGACTGACAGACAGCTGATGATACATGAAATTTACTCTTCCCAGATGGTGGACAGCCTTGTATACCACACCCTGAACATCTGATTGAAAGGCTAACTCCTGGCCTCCCCCTGTGAATAGTGAACTACTTGTTCACTTAGAATAGGTTGAATAAAGAGCTAATTCTGTTCTTGACTTCTACCATCTTCCTCTCTGGACCCCCCTTTCTCATTTCCATCTTGTTAGTAGGTGCCTCTGCAAACCTGATTCAGGCCTTACATTTGTAGAGAGAGGAGGAGATATGGTTCCAGATTCTCCTTTAGACCTGAAGCCCTGAGGACTCCTGGGTACATCAGTTCACCTGATGAAACATGAGCTTTCAGTCACAGTGTTAGGCCAAAGTCATTCTGCTAGGAATTGGGAAAGAGATTCTGCTGCCAAGGGGGAGTTTTAGGTACAGGTCGAGCAGGGTTGTCCTGGGGAACAAAAGGCCAAGTCTTCGTAGCTCCTTACTTTAGCTCTGTTGCTGTAGCTTAAGAACTGAATAAGAGAGGAAATTTGCCTTGTCCTTCATGCGGTGGAGGGAATAGGGCTGGGAACTATTCCAGAAACTAGAAGGGTGTTGTGCTGGTAAGACTGCTAGATGGACTACTACTCCTAACAACTCCAGGCCAAATGGGACTGGGAAGGTGATGGTCCTTATTCACAACCTTTGTCTCTCTCTTTCCCTTCTGTTCCACTCCCACCCACCTCTGCCCAGGACACAGAAGACTTAGATCACTATGAAATGAAAGAGGAAGAGCCAGCTGAGGGCAAGAAATCTGAAGATGATGGCATCGGAAAAGAAAACTTGGCCATCCTAGAGAAAATTAAAAAGAACCAGAGGCAAGATTACTTAAATGTACGTGCCTTTTAGGGAGAGGCTGGGCAAAAGGGATGGTGGGCACTACTTGGGAAGTGGTAGGCCACAGCATATTGGTATAGGGAGCTGTCTCTTCTTGGGTGTATCTAATCTAATCATTCTCTAAATCCTGGGCAAGCAGCAAAGATTTAGCATATATCTTTCCAGACTGTGTGACCAGAAAATATTCTATTGTTTCTCCCTTACAGGGTGCAGTGTCTGGCTCGGTGCAGGCCACTGACCGGCTGATGAAGGAGCTCAGGGATATATACCGATCACAGAGTTTCAAAGGCGGTGAGTTTGCTCCAGAGAGGGAGTTTCTCCTAAAGGTGGATGTGGGATATATGATATGAAATGATATGATATGATATGATAGCAGGAAGCCCCAAGGTTCTGGGATACATGAATATTGACAAACTTTTGGGGTCAGGAATGGAGCACCTTAAAGCCAGTGGCTTGGCTTGGATGCACATCCATCTAGAGTAAACCTAGACCCTTTGATCTTTTTTCCTCAGTTTGTAAGAGAGATCTGCATGAGGACCACTCAACTACTTGTACTGTCCTACTGACACTTACCTTCCCTTTTTCTAGGAAACTATGCAGTTGAACTCGTGAATGACAGTCTATATGACTGGAATGTCAAACTCCTCAAGTGAGTATGGACTCTGGGGAGTCAGGGAGCAGTGTGAGTGAAGAAGCATCTGGTGATGTCTGGGGCAGTCCCACTAGCATGTTTGTTGCAGGGTCCCCAGAAGTGGGTGTGGGCAGTGCTATGTGTATCTGGTGGCAGCCAGAGGGTAGAGGAGGGGGGTTGGTGGGGGGGCCTTGTGAGGCTCCTGCAATGGGACACAAGGAGTTTGAACCCAGACTTGTTTCGTAGAGTTGACCAGGACAGCGCTTTGCACAATGATCTCCAAATCCTCAAAGAGAAGGAAGGAGCTGATTTCATCCTACTTAATTTCTCCTTTAAGGTAAGCCTTTCCCCTCCCAGCTCTCCCTCCCAGGCCTGAGTTGCCCTGTTTGTCTAAGTCTTATGAGTATGCTGGTCTCCTTACCTGAATGCTACCTCTTTCTTTCTCAGGATAACTTTCCCTTTGACCCACCGTTCGTCAGGGTTGTGTCTCCAGTCCTCTCTGGAGGGTGAGTGGCTGGGTCAGGGGAGAGGGCAGCTCCCAAGGCAGAGGGTGAAGAAGGGACTTTAAGCTTTTGCCAGGCCTGACTGACTAACCTTTCTTATGCAGGTATGTTCTGGGTGGAGGTGCCATCTGCATGGAACTTCTCACCAAGCAGGTGAGGCTGTCTTGCACTATTGGCCCAACAGCCTGGGTGGGGCCAGGCTGAGCTTCCACCCCCATCCCGGTTTAGGCTATAGGCATCTGTAGCCCTTTTATCCTGCCAGGTAGTGGCTGTCCTGGGAGGGAAGGGCAAGGGCACTTTTGTAGAGAGAGGCAGCTGCCTGCCTGGAGAACGAGTGGAAGCCTTCTCCAGAAGCCCTGTCCTGACTTGCTTGCTTTGTTCCTCCTGTCCCCAGGGCTGGAGCAGTGCCTACTCCATAGAGTCAGTGATCATGCAGATCAGTGCCACACTGGTGAAGGGGAAAGCACGAGTGCAGTTTGGAGCCAACAAAGTAAGGGGCCTGGAGCTGGCGGGCTGGCTGGAGCCAAGTGCATTGTGGCTGAGGCCAAGGCTGCCTTTGATGGCAAAGAGGATGCAGTCCCTGGGCTGGTGATGTTGGAGAAGAGGGCTTGGGGTGGCCACAGTGGGAACAGAGCAGGGCCTTAGCCTGAAGGGTGTCCTCAGATTTTGGGGGGCTCAGATCAGGAAAGGGAAGGCTGTGGGATTGTGTCCCCAGGGACCTCTCAGACAGGGTACTTAGTGTGTTACCAGGGTACCATGCTGGGAGCTGGGATTCTTGGGTCTCTGGGTGGCAGCCTGTGGAAGGTGAGGGGCAGTAAGGTCACAGCTGACATGGCCTGATCTGGTGGCTTCTCTCCCCAGTCTCAATACAGTCTGACGAGAGCACAGCAGTCCTACAAGTCCTTGGTGCAGATCCACGAAAAAAACGGTGAGGCTGGAGCCAAGCCCAGGAGCTTTGGACACTTGCCAGCCCCAGGTTCTCACTCCAGCCAATTAGCAAGATCCCTTTTTAGTTTCTGTGCCTTACCACCCATTCACCCAGCACCTGCCCAGTTCTCCAGAAAAGGCCTGGAGGTGGCTAACGTCCCCAGTTCTTCTCACAGAGAAGCACCAGCAGTGGTGTCGTGGGCAGACTTGGTGTTGCCCTCTTCCTGACCACCCTTTGAAAGACTCATCCAACTCTTCCACCACCTCAGGTTGGGCTCTTCATTCTCCCTTTCCTTATAACCTCCAGGTAGGCAGTCTCAGCTTCCCTACACCTCTGTTCTTGCACCTGACAGCCTCCCTAGGACCTTCTTGCCTGGAGACACTGGAGATGTCCACGGTGATTGGGACAGGGAGGGTGTACCTGGGCCTGTACCCTGCTGACTTTGTTTTGTTTCTTTGCAGGCTGGTACACACCCCCAAAGGAAGATGGCTAACCCTGGAGTGTCGTCCCCTTCCTCCTTCCCCAGGCACCACTGGACCAATTACCTTTGAATGCTGTATTTGGATCTCACGCTGCCTCTGTGGTTCCCTCCCTCATTTTTCCTGGACGTGATAGCTCTGCCTATTGCAGGACAATGATGGCTATTCTAAACGCTAAGGAAAAACAAAAAAACAAAAAAAACAGAACTGTTTCAAGTACTCAAGACTGACTACAGACCAACCAACCACCTTGCTGGAACCCTTGCTAGCAGGCATTCTTATAAAGAAACTCTCGAGCCTCCTTATATTGCTGGAAACTCAGCTGTGCTCCAGACTAGAGCCTCCTTACCTATGCTATGGATTTTTAATTTATTTTCTCTTATTTCATGTACACTGCTTTTTTTGGTTACAGTGTATGATGGATGTGTATGAAAAAAAATGTATCTTTGGGAAAACAATTACAGTTTGTTAATTTGAAGATGCTGGTCTTGACTCATCTTTATTTTTATTCCCACATCCCACCCCACCCCCATCCCCTGACTGCTTGGGAGGTGGGGGAGGGGTGCCAGGTCCACTGTGCTTTGGTAGAGATGAGCTGTGCTCTGCTAACCCAAGAAATCTGGAGCTGAAGCACCCACCTGGCCCACTGCTAGGTTTCTCCTGAAGGCCTCTGGAGCAACCAGCACTTGTC